>CM062805.1:730855366-732170366 GCA_031772625.1 Pinus tabuliformis | reverse complement strand
TTAGTACCTGCAGTTCTTCCAGCAAAGGTTTCAGTATTTGATTTTTGCAAGTGCTTTTTCCATTGACCCAGTTTATAACATTGAGAGAGTCTCCAAAAACCTGAATTGTGAAGGTGTTTCTTTGAATAAGCCAGCAGAGGAGAAGTCTCAGGGCTGACAGCTCGGCGAAATTGTTAGTTCCTATCCCCAGTCCAACTGAGGCTTTGAGAATATGATTTGCGTTAACATGGATGACAATACCAGCTCCTGCCCGATTGTTTTGTGAGGCTCCGTCAAAGAAATCCCAGGGGATGCCCTCTTTGATATGCACAGTCTTATTATGAGTTTGGGATTTTTTCTCCTCTGGTTCTAGGATAGATGTATAAATAGATACACATTGAACAGCAGTGGCAGTAACCGGAGTTCCCTTGTCTTGAAAGATACATCTGTTTCTAGCAAGCCAAACACCCCAACATATAATGAGCGGAAGATTCCTCATGTTCCCATCAGGGTATTGATGCCACCATTTTGCCCAGGCCTCATCCAGGTTCCCATTGCCCCATTCAAACCTTTTGTTCATCATTTTCTCTACCTCCCCCCATATCTTTTTTGTTTCAGGGCAATTTAGAAAAAGGTGATTGATGGATTCCGCTTCAGCTTTACATACTGCACATCTCCCAGGACCGATCATAAATCTTGACTGAAGAATGTCCCAAGTTGGAATTTTTCTTTTTAATAGACACCAGAAAAAAAGTCTGGCCTTGGCCGGACATTTGAGCTTCCAGATATGCTTCGACCACCATTCGGGATCTCCCCATCCCTTCCTAGACAGAATAAACTTGTATCCATCTTTTGGAGAGTACTCTCTAGTTTCTCCGTGCGCCCATATCAGCAGATCCGGTCTGTCTTTTAGCCTGACATTTGAACGGGTGAGTTCTTGAATGAATGAATTCCATTCGTTCCACCACCTGTGATCCAGCTCTAGGTCTTCCCCGTCTTTCCATGCATGTCCCCACATAGTTGATTTACCCGCCTTTTCAACCTGATCTAAGGAGAATATGTTCTTGCCTTCTAAGTGTCTAATTAAACCAGGTGATAAGGCATAATTTTCATTACATCCTATCCAAGGGTCCTTCCCTATATTCAAGTTCCTACCATTCCCAATCTTCCATGCCAATCCTTGTTCAATCACCTTAAAGGATTCCACCGTTGCCCTCCATATCGCTGAGACATTCTTCTTATTCTTTACCGGGTTTCTTATCCAATCTTCCAAAGGAGCTGGGTCTATATATTTTCTTTTCACCACTCTAGTCCATAAATTTTCCATCGTTATAAGTCTCCATCCTGATTTGGCTGCCAAAGAGAGGCTGAAGTCAGGGAGACTTTTTATCCCCCATCCTCCCCAGTCCTTTGGCCTTGCCACTTTATCCCATGCCACCCATGGGAGCACCGGACTCTCCTTTGTACCATCCCACAAAAATCTGCTGCAAATTCTTCTGATTTTCTCCAGGATACCTTTAGGAACCCATGTTAATGCCGCCCAGTAGACTGGAATGGCCAGAAGCACCGATTTTATAAGGGTCAATCTCCCCGCTCTAGAGAGCCATTTGAAACTCCAATGAGAGATTCTGGTTTCTATCTTTGCAATCAGCCAATTCCAATCTTCTTTCTTGTATGCATTTGGTTTTAACCAGAAACCTAAGTACTTGAAAGGATGTTCCAAAGTACTAGGCTGAAAAGGAAAGAGGGATTGTAGCTGAGCCCTCTCTTGTCTTACTACTCCTGCCACAATCAGCTGTGATTTCCTGGAGTTTATCTGCATTCCGGTAGCTTTCAAAAACAGATCTAGAATGATTTTTAATTCCTTAATTTCATTTGACTCTCCATTTGTGAAAATCAAGATATCATCAACGAAAAGGAGATGAGAGATGAATAAATTGATTGCTACTTCAATACCTCTTACCTTCCCCTCCCTTCTGGCCTTGTGGATCAGCTGGCTTAAGCCTTCTGCAACTAAGAGAAAAAGAAGAGGGGACAAGGGGCACCCCTGCCTCAGACCCCTCTGTCCTTTGAAGAAAGGAGTAGCTGCTCCATTGATAAGAATTGCATAGCTAACGTTTGAGATACACCCCATGATCCAGCTGATGAAATCAGATTTAAAACCTAAGTGAGTTAAGAGCAACCGGATGTATATCCAGTTTATTCGGTCATATGCTTTTGATAAGTCAATTTTTATAACTGCACCGTTCTTGTTCTTCTGTCTGACACTATGCAAAACCTCCTGGGCAACACCAATGGCTTCATGAATTTGTCTTCCAGTTAAGAAACCAAATTGCTCCATTGAAATGTGTCGTGACAGAATTGGTTTGATTCTGTTTGCTATCACCTTTGCAATGATCTTGTATATACAGTTGCAAAGTGAAATTGGCCTGAAATCCTCAAAATTTTCAGGAACTTCCTTCTTCGGAATGAGAGCTATAAAAGTGGCATTGAAAGGGCTGTAGACCTCTCCTTTCTTCCTGGATTCTTCTACTACTTCAGTGATTTCCGCTCCTATCAAGTCAAAGAAATGGAGGAAAAGTTCAATGGACCATCCGTCCGGCCCAGGACTTTTTTCTTTTGCCATGGATTTAATAGTTGATTCTACTTCCTCCTTGGTTACTGGGCTTGACAAATCCTCCGCTTCTTCCTCCTCGACAAACCTTGAGAAACATTGGGCTGTTTTGATTACCTCAGCAATAGTAGCCTCTCCTGAATCTGCAAATAGACTTTGGAAATGCCTTTGTCCTAAATCGGACAAAGAGGTAAAAGTCTGCACCTCCCTTCCTTCTTCGTTTTTAAGGGTCCAGATAGTATTTGCAGACTTCCTTCCTTTAGCATAATTGTGGAAAAACCTAGTGTTTTCATCTCCAGCTTTTAACCAGATCGCTCTGCTCTTGAGCCTCCACTCCTCTTCTTTTGCCAAAAGAATTTGATTCTTGAGTTTCTCAAGGTGAAGAATCCTTTCTTTTGAAGCCTGAGAAGCATATCCATCCTCCTCTATGCTTTCCAGCTTTTTTAGTTCCTCACTTATCCTGTTTAAGTCCTCGTTCTGGGTTGCCTTCCTAGCCCTCGCCCAGATTATGGTAGATTTCTTCAATCTTTTGAGGTTTTCCATGAACAGAAAACCTTTGTCCTCAGTGGAGCTGATTTCAGGATGTCTCCATGTTTCCTTGAAAAGATTGTTATAGGAAACATCTTGCAACCAAGAGGCATTGAACTTAAAAGGGGCAGGTGGCTTTGGAGGGGGGATGGAAAGATCTAAGTAAACTGGGAAGTGATCTGAAGACCCTCCTTCTTCAATCCATTGCTGAAACATAGGGATCCTGGAGGCTAATTCTTCGTTGATGAGGAAACGGTCCAGTCTTTTTGCCACTCTAGCGTCTCCTGCTCTTCTGTTCCTCCAGGTCGGCTTTAGCTTGATCAAGTTAACATCTATTAGTTTGTTGGCAGTTAGCAAATTTAGGAAGTAATCTGTCAGAGGATCTTCCCTAGCCGATGGACCCCATGCCTCCGCTCTTCCTATTGAGAAATTTAAATCCCCTCCCAACACCAAGGTTTTACCCTTCAATAAATATTTGGACATCAGCTCGTTCCATAAAACCACCCTACCCTGACAGGGGCCATAAGCATTGAGAATAGTTAAGGGAAAGGCAAAATCTGGAGATTGGATTTCCGTTCCCATCACCTGCTTCATCCCCCACTGATTCCAAACCTTGATTCTTCATTCCATGAAACCTACTGCCAGACCCCCTGAATGACCATCTGAGTCTAATGCTGAGAAGTTCCAGCCTGGAAGCAGGGCATTTAACATTGTTTCCACTTCTGCTCCGTTCCCTAGGGTCTCCTGAAGAAAGAGAATATCTGATTTTGAATTTTGAACCATCTCCCTAAGGGCCAGTTTTTTGGGTTTACTAGCTAAACCCCTGCAATTCCATGAAGTCAGGATCATTTTACAACATTTTCAGGGGCCTGCATCGCTCTAACAGCCCCAGTGATAGACTGTTGTTTCCCATCTGCTACGTCAAACTTAGCTTTAATCTGTGCCATGGATAGGTTTGATTTCCGACCTCTTTTTTTCCTTTTTTGGCTTTGGGAGGGGAGCGAACCTATACCACCAACTGACTCTGAGGAAACAGGCTTGTTGTCAAGGGATCTGAGGTTGTATGGAAAGGATGGGTGAAGGGCCGAGGGGGCAGGATTAAGAGAAACGCCTTCACAATTCAGATCTAGGGAGGGCATTGCAGCCGAGATGTCTTCTATGCCGGTTTCCACAGAGGTTACAACATGTTTTTAAATTCTTTCATTATTATCAGAGATGAAATTTTTGCAAGGAGACTTCGGGGCCATACAATCTTCAATTGTTTCAGAATTAAGAATAGGAGGGGAGATTGAATCTAAACACATACCCGTTGCTCCTTCGCTTTCGTTGGGCTTTTGAGAAGGTTTCGACCCCCCAGAGATCTCCACTTTAGTTTTGTCGAAATCCAGTTCTGGTTCTTTGACCACGCCACTGAACAAGGGGGCCCGTTGAGCTGCTTCCGGAAACTGCCTTTCCGGATGGACCTCTGTCTCCATTTCTTTAGCTATCTGATCTGTTGGAGCCTCCTTCCCCTGAGAAAAATGATTGTGACTACAACCCTTCTCCCATTGGGTAGATGATCTCTGGAAACGCCGCCTTCGCCTGCCTAAGGGGCATTCCTTGGCCAGATGACCATATTCATGGCATCTATGGCACCTAAATGGCAAATATTCATAATCCAAAATCTGCTCAAATACGAAATCTTTATATTGAAGATTTATCTTCTGTGCGAGTCCTCTACTGGGGTTTAGACTGACTAAAATCCGCGCCATAGCCTTGTTCTGGGTTTCTAAGAAGGACATATCTGCTTCCAGGAAGGTACCCAATCTGTTTCCTATCGCTTTAAAGACTGATTCGACCCACAAGAAAGAAGGCAAACCGGGTGCCCTTACCCAAACCGGGAAGACATCCGTTTTTTCATGGACAGCGTCGAACAGGGGAGTCCATTTTTTCATAAGAACAGGAATGTTCCCAAAAGCCCAATTCTTCCCAACCACCCAGTCAGCCGCCTCTTTATTCTCAAAGCGCACCATAAACCAGCCCTTTGCAAGGGTTGAAACCTCGAAAACCTTTGCTTGATCATACTGCCAATTCTGTTCTCCCCAAGCTTGGATAAAGCTAGAAGAGAATTTCTTCCCTCTCGCCCTGCCTACCACTGTACAGTCTGCCACCTCCAAGGCTTCTTCGATACTCACTTCCATACCCAGCACCAGGTTCCCTTCCAAGTCCTGTGAGCAGATTGGTCTTTGCTTTTTCCTCTTCTCCCCTTTTTTCTTTCCCCTGGCTTCCTCCTCCCTTGTCTCCTTGCCTAAACCGGTCCTATCTTGTTCTTCCAGACCAGGGTTTGATGGGGAGAACCCAAGCTCGAGTCTGGATGGAAGCGAAAAACCTAAAGAATCTCGGAAAGGTTCGACTTGGGGTTGATTAATTACCTGGGATCCTAGAGCATCTTCAGTAGAGACCTTTTGAAATTGCGTGGAAACTCCGATCTCGGCTTCTGGTCGTCCTCCGATCCCCTTTGGGTTGCCATGTTCTTTTGCAATGGAGGCCCTTGTAACCGCTGAAACCCTTCCTGTCCCCTTTTCGCTTCTCTACCCAGAACTTGATACAAAATTTACAATGTCCTCTAAACCTCCAGAAAGAACCGGCTCCACAGCAAGCGATTTCCCCTTGTTGCCTTGGCTCGACTGACGAAAGCCTGCATGCAACCCATCCTCACCTGATCTGCTCGTCTGCTGCAAAGCTTGGGATTCCTGATGTACAAAAGCACTCTCTTCAATTTCCTTTGACAACTGCAAAAAGGATTGATGGATCTTGAGTGATTCTGGCGAGAGGGTTCCGGATCTGAAAGTTCCTGATGATCCAAAATAGCGTTCAATATTCTGAGCTGTGGGGTCCTTCCCCCAAACCGACAGGATGTCCTCCATATCCGGGTCTAGGTCCACGAGCTCGTTAGGGTTAACCATGGTTACTGTATGGGTTCTCAGGAAGGATTGCCGATCGGGTTCGCTGCCAGCACAGGGATCCTATGCTTTTTCTATTCCAGAAATTACTTTTAGTTATTCCAGACCGCTTCGTTCCCAGCTGTCATCCCTACGCAAAAAACAAACCTCCAACTGCCTGTTCACCTGTCGCTGTCCTCCGAAACCCAACGAATCGTACAGTGCTCACCGGTCGTTGCTTGCTGATGGAACCCTAACCCTCGATCTTTCTGGTCCCGGTTCCGGCCAGAGCACCTGCTTCCAAACCCTCGCCATCAACATGTGTACTCCCTTACAGATCTGATGCAATGTCTTATACAGCATACGTTTTCTTTTAAGAGGACTTATTTTTCACACTTTAAAATTTATTATGTCCATATTTTTTTTAATTATGATTACTTAACGAATTTTTAAGTTGTTTTATTTTTATTTTTTTAAATGTCGACTACTTCAAGAAACTCATATAAAAATATACATAAAAAAAAAAGACCAAAAAAAAAATGTTAACAAAAAAAAATTATCTCATAAACCATAAAAGAAATTGGAAAAAAATAAAAAAAAAATAAAAAAAAAATATATATATATATATATATAATTAAGTAAATCAAAATAGAAAAATTAAAACAAACGTTAACAAAAACAAGAAAAAAAGGTAAATAAATAAATGAAAACAAACTAGATTAAAAAAAAAAAAAATAGAAAATTAACAAAAATAAAAATAAAAAACTAGTAAAATTAACATTAAAAAACATTTAAAAAAAAAACTAAAAAAACAAAAATAAATTGAAAATTAAAAATATATATATATATATATATATATATATATATATATATTTAAAAAAAATATGTCTTTAAAAAAACAAAAAAATTAAAAAACATGTATTTAAAATTTAAATTTAAATTTTTAAAGAATCATGTAGTTTTCAATTTAAAAAATAAAAAACAAAATTGATTAAACACCAAAAAATTAAAATTAAAATTTTTTTAACTGACCTTTTTTATTAAAAATAAAATAAAAAAAAATTAGAGAGATTGTTTTTTTTTATTTAGAAAAATATATATTAAAAAAATTCTAAATAATGGTTAAACCATTTTGTTTTTTTTATTATTTATTAAAAATATATATATATATATATATATATATTAAAAAGTGTTAATTTTTTTAAGCAAGTTTTTTTTATTTAAAACAAAAAAAAAATTAGTTTTTTTTATTAAAAAATAATAATAATAATAAAAAAATAAAAAATAAAAAATTTGCCCACCCCCTGCTGCTCGTGGTGGCGCTGGCCCGGGTGGAGGTCCTGCGTGCAAGCCTCCCCCCGCAGGCGTCCGCCCGGGCCAGCGCCTCCCCCCGCAGGCGTCCGCCCGGGCCAGCGCCACCGCGGCCCTCCGCCCTCCGGGCCGCTCGCGGTGGCACGCGCCCAGGCAGAGGTCCTGCGTGCAGGCCTCCGCCCGGGCCCGCGCCACCGTGGGCGGCCTGGAGGGCAGAGGGGCGATTCCAGGCCTCTGCCCGGGCCCGCGCCACCGCGGGCAGCAATGGGGGGGGCAAATTTTTTTTTTTATATAAAGTTTTTTTATAAATAAAAAAACTTTAAAATTTTTTGTTTAAGATTAAAAAAAAAAAAAAAAAAAAAAAAAAAACCTGTTAAAAAAAAAAAAAAAAAAAAAAAAAAACCTTGTTAAAAAAAAAAAAAAACTTGTTAATTTTCTTTTTTTTTATTAAATTTAGTTTGTTTTTAATTTTCATTTTTTCTTTTAGTTTTTTAATAATGTTTTTTAAATTTTTCTATTTTTACCTAAATTTTATAGTTTGTTTTAATTTTTTTTTCCATATATATATATTTTCTTTTCTTTTCTTTTGACAATTTTTTTTATTGTTTACAAGATTTTTTTTTTCTTTTAAATTTTTTTTAAATATGTTTTTTTTACTATTTATTTGTTTATAATTTTTAAGTTTTTTTTAGTTTTTTTATTTAATTTTTTTTTACATTTTTATTATTGATTTTTTTTTGTTTTTTTTTTTTTTTTTTAATGTTCTGTTTTTAGTATATGCTTTAATTTATGTTTTGTTAATTTTTAAACTTTTTTTGTTTTCTGTTTTTTCATTGTTTTAATTTTTTTATTTTTTATTTTATTTTATGTCTTCATTATTTGTTTGAAATTTTAACTTTTTTCAGAGTCATGATAAAATATTTTACGCTATTATTTCAAAATGTTGAAATATTACCCTTGAAAAAAAAAAGGGAAAAAAAAAGTGTTATCTCAACGTTAACACTTTTTGTTTTGAGGGTGTTTTTTGGACAATTTTTGCACAAAAAATTGGTTTTCACCGTCATTTTAAAATATGTACAAAATTTACCCTAGAAAAAAAAAGGTGTTATTCCAGCATCAACACTTTTCATTTTTAGCACTGTTTTCGATGTTTTAAAGGGGTTGTTTGGCTAGAGTTCCCGTTTTGAGTTTACAGTTCCTGTTTCAAAGTTTACATTGTTCAAGGTTATATTTACCTATGGGTTTAGAAATGAGAGCTCTCTAACATGTCCAGCTACTGTGTTATAGTCAAACTTTGTCATGGTTGTGTAGACTTCCTGATCTGGCTAAACCTTACACATGTTCCTTGAGGAAATTTGGATTCATTTAAAACATCATGAGAGGTGATTTCAGTCACTCACTTTCCTCGCACAAAGGTTTGATCCCATTCCTTTCCATCACGCCAAATTGTCACTTCCAATTTCTCAGACAAAACATCCACTACAAAAACACCAATGCCATGCAATCGTCCAGAAACATTATAGCCACTACTTTCCCCACTGACATTGCCTCCAACATGCAACACCATCAAAACAGTATTTGAAGCAGGCTTTTGTGTAACATGATGTAAATCTGTGGGAATCCCTCGACCCTTATCCATGATGCTACCAGAGCCATCAGGGAAGAAAATAACATTTATGTATGTTGCAAACCCAACTTGAGCCTCATCTATGGCATTGTCCAAAACTTCGTAAACAAAATGATGGAGACCACAAGATCTAGTGCTTCCATTGTACATCCCTGGCTACTTTTATACTGGGTCTAGACCTCCCAAAACCTGAATCTGTCCAGCGTTATAAGACTTTGCAGCAGCTGGATCAGATGAAGGGTCTATGGAACTAGTTGATGACATAAAAGCATGTATGGTCGTAGAAAATCTTGTAGGTGTGAAATTTGTAATCCTTCTAAAGGTGTGTGCTCTCTGGCTTTAGAGAATCTTAGCGGTGTAGTGTCAAGGGACTACTTATGCAAATGTAGCATAGTTTGTTGTATCTTTGTGGCATATTCAACTGACTTCCTAAAAAGAGGACGGGATGAAAATAAGATAGTTTGCAATAGTGATATCTTCATGTGAAAACGAATAAGTAAATAAAATAATTCATTAAGGAGCTTAGACAATAAATGATCCAAACTAAGATGTTATAAATTGTATTGGTTGATTAAAAACATGCTTAAGTTTGGAGGCCAACTCAACATTCAGGTACTTTCACGGATCTATCAATTACAATTGATTTCGATATTGCATAATGCCCAAGGGGATGATGCACTCATCAAGCAAGTTCCTTGAACAATTTATGACAGTCGGATTATCACTTACCACGATCTAGGGCTTCGAATATACATGGGAACGAGAGCCTCATTATAAAGCCTATTGCACATGCTAGGGTGAGGAACCAATCATGAACCTAGGGTCATATGTCATGTAGTAATTTCTTCCATGATTCCAGACCATGTCGATGGGAATGCACTCTCAGAGGGATGTGAATTAGGTTGAAAAAGGAGAGGGATCACTCTTCTGAAAACCTAGGGTTTCTTCCAGACCCTAATATTGTCAATCATAAAGGAAGCCAACTTGAACGCATGCTCGTTCTAATATAGGACATATACTGATCGTGATGTGTATCATGTGAAGATGAGATTCAAAATCATGAGAGACTCTTAACACATCAATGAAGCCATTAACCTTCGAAACCCTAATGTGATCCTAAGGCCTATGTCTGAGATAAAACATGATGTGTGAATGCAATGTATGAAACATGAGTGGGCACACCAAAGGGGGTGGGCAGGGAAGGTCATGGGGAGAGTAACTAGTTGGGGGCCTTATTGAAACCCTAGTAGCTTGGGGTGAGTGGAGGGGTACCCAAAATTTTTAATATGCCCAAAAATTTGGGTGGTATTTTAGTGGCTACAACAAGACCTTTGGAGTTTTCTTTTCCACTTCTTTTTCAAACTCTCTAAACATGAAAAAGATGTCGAGTTTCACCTCTGTCAAACTCGTAAACCTTAAACGACGTAGGACTTGTCACCATGACAAGATCGAGTTCCTCCTTCCTAGGGCTCATAAAACTTACTAGGATGGATTCACTCAAAGGCTAAACTTATATGGCAAGTATATGCTATCCCCTTCAAGCTTGCAATCAAAAATATATTGGGTACTCGCCATAAATTGTGGGGGAAAAAGTGAAAGTTTTCATCTCTTGTATCATATAAAGGCAGTGTGTCGCTCTTGAACATGACACTCATCTGTTACTTGTGTCGGATTTTGGACATCCTCACTTGGTCACTTGCCTTCCTAGGTTTGGGGAATCCATTTTTTCCTCTCATATGATCATACCATTCCATCATCATGACCTTTGATCCTATGCTAAGTCAAATGTTGTTGAACTCTGGAGTCGTGTCACCGATATGTTCAAGAGAAGTCCTATATGCATTTCTTTTCTGCCTGTACATTGTCTGAGTTTCTGCCACAATCCTGAATCGTACTTGTTCACTCTACTACATCCTTTGTTTCATGTCGATGATGAGGGATTCATTATGGCCCTCCTTTGGTGGATCACTTCCCTCGACTTCAGCTCATTATTCGGGAAGATGATCTAGAAACTCCCTTCCAGTACCTTAGAGCATGCATGTCTCAATGGCAAGTTCCTCACATTCGACGACAGGTTTACATCATTGGCCTTTGATTGAATGACTTCACGGGTGTTTGACTTAAGATCCATTATTCACATTTGTGGATTGTGTTGATTGTACCTTGAGAGCCATTGTCATTATTGGTGGTTTATCTCATGCCTGTTAATGGTTTACATCATTGACTGGTAATCAGGTGGTTTTCTATCATGTTCGACTTTGACACATCTATTCACATGTTAGAATTTGTACATTGATCGGGTCGAGGCGAAGTGCAAGACCTTGGATTTTGTCTAATAGGATCCAGGTTGTGTGGAGTTATGAGTCATTCATGATTGTATACATCTTTCCTCTGGACGGATGGCTATGACCATATTGTGAGTCCATATTCATGATCCTTTCTATCCGGATGTCTACGACAATGCCAAGGATCTTTGCACATGATCCTCTTTTACGGATGGTTGCATCCATACCACAGATTCATGTATTATTAGATGCTTATCCCTGTGTTGTTAGGCATGATCATCAGAGGTTTAAGATATGTATATGCTTGATTTGCAGGTCTCCTGACAGTGTTGTTCTCGTCCTTTCACTGACTTGTAAAGCATCTCATCCATCGGTTATGAAACCAGCTCACAAAATATATAAAAGATAGATCAACAACTTAGAAAGCAGCCTCTTCGAGGGGAAAACCTCCTTTACATTACACAAATGACAATTATTGGTTGATACAAATGACAAGATCTCATTTTATATATAGGAGCCTAAGGGGTCATAATATAATCAGAACCGACATAATAATAATAATGTAAGGGCACAAAAATAACAATAGTGGGCTTCTATGGGGCACAATAATAACAATATGGGGACTACATGGGCACAACAATATAATAAGGGGGTTGCACTAATAATAATGAGGAGTTACACTAGTAGTATAGGTACATAACATGCCCCTCTCCTTCAAAAATTGTTGTCCTCAACGCTTGAGTAGTTATGGATGCTTATATATAAATTCTCATCCTCCCATGTGGAATATTCAAAGGGTAAGTTCTTCCCCTTAATGAGATACTCTAAAATTGATCGATTCTGTAACTATTGATTTCTTGTTTTTGTGACTGCTTCCGGTTCCAATATGATTTTTCCTTCCTCGTTAAGTTCTGGCAATATTGTTTGAACTGGGATCTTCTCACCTATAACCTTCTTTAAGCATGAAACATGGAAAACTGGGTGCACTTGGGAAGATGCAAGAAAATCCAATTTGCATGCCATAGTACCAATTTTTTGTAACACCTTGTACGAACCATAATACTTTGGTGATAATTTATTATCCTTCTTAGCTTGCTTGAGGGATATTTGTTTGTATGGCTGTAGTCGTAGAAATACCGAGTCACCTACATCGAAACTTCTTTTGTTGCGATGTTGATCTGCATGTTGTTTTATTCTATTCTACGCCAAATTGAGGTTATCCTTTAAGAGTTTTAGAACTTGTTGTTGATGCTCAATGTGATCTTCCACTACTTGAACCTTAGAATTTTCTTTTAAAGACGATGTGATCGATAGTGGATGATATCCATAAAGTGCCATAAATAGGGTCATTTTTTTTGCAATATGGAAGGAAGTGTTATACCACCATTCAGCCAGGGGCAACCACTTGACCCATTGTGTTTATTTATCATATACAAAGCAACAAATATATCCTTCCAAACATTTGTTCACTATCTCATTTTTCCCATCAGATTGAGGATGATAAGATGAGCTATGAGCTAACTAAGTACCCAAATATTCCACCTCTTGTACTCCAAAGAAACATTTGGAGCTTTTTTCATATAATTTTTTCTCCTCCAATAGTTTGAGCACCCTGTCAACATGTTGAACATGATCCTTCCAAGACTTGTTGTAGATTAGTATATCATCAAAAAATACTAACACAAATTTTCTAAGGAAGGGTTTAAAAATGGAATTCATCAAAGCCGGAAATGTAGAAGGGGCATTGGTAAGGCCAAAAGGCATGACCAAAAATTCATAATGACCATCATGTGTTCTAAATGTTGTTTTTGGAATGTCTTCAGTCTTCATTATGATTTGATGATATCCTGAACGAAGATCCAACTTGGTGAAGTAAATTGCTCCATGTCATTCATCCATTAATTCATCAATGACAGGAATGGGAAATTTATCTTTAATAGTAAGCTTGTTGAGCTCCCTATAATCCAAAAACATGCACCATGATCCATCCTTCTTGTGTACCAATACCACTTGAGCAGAGAAAGAACTTTGACTAGGTTTAATTATACCAACCTCTAGCATTTATGCAACCCTGCGTTCAATTTCACTCTTTTGGGCATATGGATATATGTAAGGCCTGATGTTTGGGGGAACACTTCCTGGAATCAAATGAATAGCATGATCATGATCACGAATAGGTGGGAGGCATTTGGGAGTCTCAAATACCTTGGAATGATTGTCCAAAACGTTTTGGAGATCTGGAGAAATATATGATTTAGATGTGGGAACCTCTAGTGAACAAAATTGTGCCATTACGCCCCATTGTTCTTTATTTAGAATATTTGTCATGCTATTAGAGATTATTATTTTTCCCATTTTCCCTTCGATACCCCTTAATTCAAATTCCTTTCCTTCCCAAAAAAATTCAAGAAAAGTTCTTGACAATTAAAAGCTATCGTACCCAAAGATTGTAGCCATTGGACTCCTAGTACAACAATCTGCACCACCCATTGGAATGGAAAGAATTGGACTATTAAAGACATATTATCCCATGTATAGCTTGATATTATGGCACTTTCTAGAGAAATTTATGGTTCCTCCACTTGCAACCATCACTTGACACTCTGGTGTGGATATAGGAAGCAATTCAATTCCTTGGCTATCTTACAATGAATAAAATTATGGGTACTACCCGAATCAATCAACACTATTACCTTTTTCTTCTTGATATGCCCTTATTCTTTTGACGTTTCTTGATCCTTTTCTTCCTTCTCTTCACAGTCAATGTAAAATAATTTCTTCTCAACACACTTATGACCTTTAGTGTATTTGCTATCACAACAGTAACAAAGGTCATTTTGTCCTTTTTCTTCCAATTGTTGTGGTGTCAACCTTGTAGGTTGTGGAAGGCCACTATGACCTATTTGGAGTAGTGAAACCCTAGAATCCAAAGCTCTGATACCAAATGTTATGAAACCATCTCACAAAAGATAGAAAAGATAGATCAATGACTTAGAAATCAGCATCTTCAAGGCGAAAACCTCCTTTACATTACACAAATGAACAATTCTTGGGTGATACAAATGACAAGACCTCCTTTCTATATATAGGAGTCTAAGGGGTCATAATATAATCATAATCGACATAATAATAATAATGTAAGGGCACAAAAATATAATAAGGGGGTTTCACTAATAAAAATAAGGGGTTACACTATTAGTATAGGGATCTAACACCATCACTCCATGTTCTGCCTTCATACTTTAGGGGGCATCTGTTACACAGCATTTTTCCATGTCTCCTATTCACATCCCGTGCCATATCCTGAAGTTCCAAAACATTGACTATTGTGCAGGATATCCATCATGATATACAGACCAAAACCTCCCTATAGAATCAAATGAAAGCTACCCTGAAATCATTCTGGAAAAAGTTGCCTAAAAACCTAGTTTTTGGCATCAACGTGTTTTGCTCCACTTCTTGCCCATGCTGATGGCAGGTTGCTCAGTTAGACACTCGGACTGAACTCCTTCTGGCGGACTTTCCCAAACTGGAGGAGAAGCTTCGCTCACTAGAACCTTCGAGAATAACGAGATGGATATTAGTTGTTGTTGTTGATATGGTCAATCTCTCTCATTTAGGCCTCTTGATCTTATCATCATGGGCTTTCCCCTTGAGATATGGACCTTCTCCCTCTTTTTTGGATCCATAACTCCCTCTCCCTTCCTATGTATTCACCCCCTTCCATTCCCAAATGTTTGGTCATTGGTTGTTGCATCCCTATGCTGAGATTATGCTTACATGATACCCATTCTAGCTTGGAGGAGTGCTTGAAGAGTCTTTGCTTGGACTTGGACATCTACCCAAAGGAAGGCATCAACATCAAGGCATAAGTTGTATGCTTCCCTTTTTAGTTTCTTAATATATACACATGATGTTCACTTTCCATAATTGTGTAAATATTTATGCGATTAGCTTAATGTTCCTTGATATGTTAAGTAGTTTATGCTTGATATATCTTATATATGCTCTTGTGTCTTGCATAGTACTTTGATCTCTCTTGTAGGTTTCTGGATGTGAAGAACGACCTAGGAGCAAGGCCTGGAGAAAAATATTCAAAGCCATCTCTGAGGATCGAGCGATTAGCATCAGAACGAGGTAGGTTCCTCTTTCTTATTGCATTTGTTAAGCATAAGCTAGTAAAGTGAGTATTAGATTGTTTGGTTTATTTCTAGACCCACTCATTGGGCTAGAGGGATCGCCTATGTCCACAGAGGGGATTTTCCTTCACAAAAAACCCCATACTCCATTATCATTTAGGATAGCTTCCATCTTCTCTTTCCAAGCACAAAAATTCAAGGTGCCCTTCAATGCATATTCCAGCCTCAATTCATTGAAAGACATTTTTCTTGCATTGAAGATAATTTTCACCAAAAACTCTGCAAATCATAATTTTTTTGAGATAATATCTGAAAAAATGTTTCTAGACTCCGACACAACGTAGAAATGTTTCTATGTAGCCTTCCAAGACTCTGACACAACGTAGAAATTTAAAAAAAAAAACAAACAAACAAAAAACAAAAAAATTTGCTACTGCTAATGAAATCGAACTAAAATCAAGAGATGGAAATTTCTTCTACTATTCTACGGAAAGGAAAACACACGATAGAAACACATGCAACCATCAAAACACAAGGAACACAATGATTTACAGGGGAACCCAATTGGTAAAAACCCATCCCCTACTTTACATTAATTCAAATGAGAAAGAGAATCAATTACAGTGTCTTGCTTCAACACTGAAGCATACCCTACACTGTAAAATTGTTCTCCTACTTCCTGACCTGCTATGGCCAACACTTGGCCAACCTCCTTTTTCCTTGTGCAATCCTGGAGGTATTAAGCTCCTAAAATATAGGGAAATTCCCTATTTCCTTGAGAAAATGCAAGGGGAATTGATCACTTTCTCAGTGAAAAAGCATTGTAAACTCAACACTATACAATTATAAATACAAATGTGCCTTTTCCATCCACTCAACTAGGAAATTCATATTCAATGCATGAATGGGTCTATTTTTAGTTGATTGACTAGTTAACTGAGGGACCAGTGAGTTAACAATAGTCATAACTACTCAATTGACCTTCAACTAACTCAACTAATGACTAGAGCTCAGTTAACTAAGTTCAACTAACAATAACTCAACTAGATTTCTAGATCGTAGGAATCAAGTCATGCACAACTCTACTTCTAGCCTACTAACTAAAATTTACTGTCTTAACTAGTAGATAAGGCCATGTCACTCTAGCTAACTACAATCCAAGTCATCCTACTGATGTGGAAAATCAAATTTTCTCCATTTGACTAAGGCACTACTCAAATGAAACCTTTTCTTGCTGCAATTCTAACATGCAACACGAAAAGAGAATTTTAAGGAAGATGATCTCAATGTCATGAGCAACATTGTGGAATCCATTAGAGATCATCTTATCCCATACATTACAAATTTTTATACTTCTAATAAGATATATGATGCCTTAACAAATCTCTATACTATCAAGAATGAGTTTAAAGAATGAACTTTCTGATGTGATGATGACAAATGATGACATGATTGCTTCATATTTTGTAAGGATTTCTCAAATAAAGGACCAAATTGCAATGATTGGAGAGAGACTATTCCTCAAAATGAACTCATGACTACAACAGTTCATGGTCTACCTAGATCATGGGATGCATTTGTAGCAGGTATAAGAGCAGGAAGGAAACACCTACATTTGAAGAATTATGGGCCTCTTGTGCTCAAGAAGAATCAAGTATTATATCGAGAGATAAGAAGGAAGAAGATTCTCAAGCATTAGCAACCTGCTTCAAGAATAAAGGAAACAAGAAGGGTGGCTCTCAACATAAGAAGTCAAAGAAGGACATTTAATGTTATGGTTGTCAAAAATTTGGGCATTTCAAAAGGGATTGTCCTGAGATGGCTAATACCAATAAGAGAAATGGAAAACAACATTCTTATGCAAATGATGTTGAAGAGGAACACCCCAAGAATCCCAAAGGTGACAAAGATTTCTTCTACTTTTCTTTTCTAACGAGTTCTATTGTAGATGATGATGACATGTGGCTAGTAGATAGTGGCACATCAAGGCATATGACCGAAGAGTTTCGAAATATTTCTAGCATAATGGAAAAGAGGTTGTTCCAAAGAGCTGATCTTGGAGACAATTATAGCTATACAGTCAAAGGAGTTTGGAAGGTACCCAAAGAGTTGGAACCTTGTAATAATATGCATCTCAACAATGTTCTATATGTACAAGTTTTGAAAAATAATCTTGTCTCTATCTCTTGTTTGGACTATAAAGGAGAGAGAGTGGATTTTGTGGACGAGAAAGTACTTGTATGGTCAAATGGATCTAGTATAGATGATGCTATGGCTATTGGGATATGTGAAGTAATATTGTATAAGCTCGTGGGTCAACCATCTCAAGCCCTATTTCATAATGAAATCATTCCATGTTAGTTATGGCATAGAAGGAATTCAAAGTTGGAGTGGATAACTTGAAAGGTAAGAAGAACAAGATTCTGAGATTCCATAATGGAAGATAATACACCTCGAAAGAGCTTGTGGATTTCTATAAGAAATCTCAGATTAAGAGGGAGTTTATTGTTACCTATAATCCACAATAGAATGGTATAACATAATGAAATAACATGGCCATTGAATAATTTATCAGGGCCTTCACGCATGACCCAGATGTTCCATTATTTAAATGGGGAGAAGCGTTGTTGATATTCATTTATATTCAGAATAGAAGTCCTCATTGAATTATGGAAGGCATGACTCTTGAAGAATCATTTTCTTGAAGGAAGCCATAGGTTGGGCACATGAAAATATTTGGTTATCCTATCTATATCCATGTTCTTAAGGATAAGAGGAACAAGCCTAATCCTTTTGGGAAGAAAGGCATATTTTTTGTCTACGGTGAATCATCTAAGTCATATAAAGTCTATTTTCTAGAGAAACAACAGATCGAGGTCAGTCAGTATGTCACTTTTGATGAGAAAGTGGCATATTGGAAGTCCAAGGAAGTTTCAATGGACTCCCTTGATGAGGTAAAACATGAGGATGAGCATTCAAGTTCTACAAAAGGTCCTGCAAAGCCAGAAGGACCTCATGAACAAGTGGAACTAGTTGTTGTTCCAGAGATAATAAAAAAACCAGGATGGCTTAAATCTACATTGGAAGAAGTAAAAGGACATGCATCTCATTATGGCACATCCAAAGACATCAAGATACCTAAGAGGCTATCTAGCTATGTAGCTCTCATGACTAATATGATTGATGCATAACCTTCCATTTATGAAGAACCAGATATCCAACAGGTGTAGAAGGAAGCTATGAATGATTAATATCAATCAATTAATAAATAAGATCAAGCATGTTGTAGATGGGAGAATTGACAAGTACAAGGCATGGTTCGTGGTTAGAGTTTTCTCCTAGAAAGAGCGAGAATATTATAATGAGACATGTTGTCACTACGAAAAACACCCTCCAAAAAAAACTCTACATTTGAATTTTGGAGCCTCCTTGTGATCTTACGATCTATCGTTCCAAGTTGATCATAGTCGCTTCATGTTCGGTTAATGATTTTTTAAGTTTACAAGTCTTATTCTTATATTCTAACCATTGAAGCCACTTGATTACACATGCTTAGATTTTTATGCATTCATAAGCACACACTTTCCTAGCAAGCCTAATAATCCATGTCTATCCTTTGAAGACAGACATTGCGTAGTCATGGAAGATGGAAGAATTCCTTCATAGTCCCTAGTAAGAGTGATTATGTAGTCTTTAGTGGCATACATTGCAACTCTTAGATATTATGTATTCCTTTATGATGGTGCTTGCGTAATTAATAGGTGTTGAAAAGTGTAACTAGGTTCAGTCTTCAAAATGACATGTAATTGTGACTTTTGTAAATGATGTAATAATAAAATAAAAATATTTTTGCAAGCCTTGCTTCATAGGTTTCATGAAAAGTGATTTTATTTTAGATGGCTACAATTGAGAGCCTTATGATTGGTCATTAAAATTCAAAGATTTTATGTCATGTATGAAGAACCCTTCTTGGGGATATAACAATGTATTTGAGTCTATAATATGTCTATAAATCCCTCCAATGACAAGCATTAGTTTTTCTCTTGAAGTCGGCCTCAAAACAGTGAAGAATTCATGTCGGCTCTCCATGAAAAGACACACCCCTTCAGATGGACATGTCGACTTATTTATAGGATGAACTACTATATATATATATATATATATATATATATATATATATATATATATATATATATATATATATATATATATATATATATATATAGAACTCTATTACAGTCATCAAGTAAGTTCAAATCTCTGTTTTTGGGTGGATAGATACAACAAGAAGGTACAATGAATAGTTTGGGAAAATCACAGTTAAGGGAATTCGGATCCTTCTTGATTTCAGGAAGATGAGCATAGTGACTAGTTCATATCTACTTGATCAACAGTTCAGATGAAATGTAGAATATTGTCCCAGTAAAAAGGATTCGGTCAGGTGTACAAGCTGACATAAGATAAGCTCGGTGTCTCCCTGTCTTTATGGCACATCAAGTGCAGAAAGACAGTATTGATGATACACTAGTTCTTTGTAAACACAGTTTGTTGATGATACTACTATGTTGAGTTTCCATTTCAGAGAGAAGGGCTTGGTGAAGGAATCAGTGAATTCAAGAGAGCAATGAATATCTTGGTATCAAAGGCAGCGATGAAGAAATCAGTGATGTCAAGGTCAAAACGAAAGAAGAGTGATCGTGAAGAGGACTTGTGTCTTGATCTTGGAGAGGCTACTAGGTCAAGGGTCTTGGTCTTAGTATTCATCAATTGGAATCTCTATAAGAAGAATTTGTGCGGGGTTTTCCTCTCAAAGAGTGAGAGGTTTTGGCCCTGTATGATAGCCTACATTTTGTGTCTCTTTTCTATTTATCTTCATGCATTGGTGAATGTTTGATGGAGAAGAACAATAATAATCTAAGTAAATAATATCGTAATATAAAGAAGTAAAAGCATTCACAAGTAGTCACTAATTGAAGAGAAATCACCTAATAATAATGCCCTAGATATCTCAACATGGAATCGGAGCTAAGTTGAAAAAAGTCAAAGGAAGGGCATCTGATCAAAGATACACTCAAGGATCGAGTTTCAAGAAAGGCATCTAAGCAAGTCGAAGGTTATCAAAGCAAAAGATTAAGATCTACATCAAATAAGCAATCTACAATAGCAAAATTTTTGGATCCTCTAGTCATCATCAAAAGACCACAAAGACCCTCATCAAGTTATCTACAAAGAAAGATAGCTTGAAATGATTTGAAGTCAAAGATCACATTATCTTGAAGAAATCATTTTTGATATGCACTATCAAAGAAGGTGGAGTATTTTGAAGACAAATAAGGCTAGAGGGAATTGCCATCGTCTTCAAAATTTGCAAAGCATGTTCCCTCTCATTGAAGCTAGGATCCTCTTAAATCCTTGAAGAATATCATCCGAGGAAGCAGCAAAATTCACCATCAACAAATAAATCTAGATATAAATGTGTTGAAATCATAAAAGGAGCAATCTCCTTTATTGAATAAAGGCTTTTTCATTTGGAAGAAGATCATCCAAAAAGGGAGAACTAATACATCTTCTTCAACCATCATCAAAGTAATCAAGTTGAAGATTTGATCTTCACTTGTCAAGTAAGTATCTTTCATTCTTTAATCAAATTTGGTAAAATTACTTCGTATTTGCAAGGAGATCTATAAGTTGGTTGGGTCATCAAAATTCCTTGCATGGAAAAATAAGGAAAGACATAGTCCTCGAAGAAAGTGAAGTCATTAACACATCAATGAAAAGGTCTCCTATGAATACATGGAAAGGGATACTTATGAAAGGTCCCATCATATAGAAATATTGGAGACATCAAAGAGATGTATATGATAAGCTCGTAATTCTATTCTCTAAATATTCGATAAAGAAGGTCATGTGACTTAGATCTAATCTGCATAAAATTGAATGTATCAAAGAATGAAGGTATATCTTCATAAGATCTCAACTGCAAGATCTGGGAGAGATGATAGGAAGATAATCATCATTGTTCTAAACGCACTAACTAATTAACAAGGTAAACAAATATAAATATGGATAAGAAAGTTTCCTCATTTGAAAACTTGTGGTTTCTATGAAAGATAGAAGAAAACAGGTTGATGGCAAAAAGTGTTGAAGGTTAAACGACTCAAACATTTGCAGGAAGGAAAGGGAAGTTTGGAAAATTTGTTCCTTGGAAAAGAAAGAAGAGCATATCTCATATTCAATGCTATGGATGTAAAAAGAATGGACATCACAAGAAAGATTGTCTTAAAGGGACAATATCAAAAGAGGAAGAGAAGAAGCCCATATAACTGAAGAAGCGGAGGAAGCCGAAGAGAAGAATTTCAAGGAAAGAGGAAGTAAGAGATCTCTACTATGTTCAGATAGTCTCCCTCACAAAAGGTATTGACATAGCTTCTAAATCTTATGTTATAGGATATGGATATAATAAATAATAAGATGCATCGTGGCATAATGGAAGCATTAGAAACAAGAGCTCATGACATCAACATAGGAAACATAAAGGATGTCTGGAACAAAATCCATGGTAGTCAAATATGAAGGATATATCTCTTGGGAACCTCATTTCAAAATTAAGGAAAGGAATAAGTCATCCAAGACAGGGCTCATCATACATCAAGTCAAAAAGGAAAAATTTGTTGGATAGGGATATACAAGATCCTCAATATTCTCTAATGAAATCCTCATCGCAGGGTTCACTGATCTAGAGAGGAAGCAAGTGTTTCATCAGGAACTCCAACCTGTGGAGTTCATGGGATGATGGTATGATGACATAAGAGATGAAGTAGATCAAGGGGTTGAAGATATTTTCAAACAATGAAGCTATTGAAATAATCCTAGATGACCTAAAGGTAAATGAGGTATGTATACTTGCATTAAATATTATAATGTCATGTCATATGGTTGCAGGTAACATGGATCACTACTCGATCTTTAGAAGAATGATCAAAGAGAAAAGGATATCCTCCTCTAAAAGGATGCAGGAAGGCATAGGTCACTCTAGATGAAATCAACATAAAATGTCCTCGTGAGAAGTATGAGGTGGTTGACTACAATTGAGGAACTCTGATTGGAATCTCCTGGGAATGAAATATGTGAAGAAACGAAGGAAGATATCATGAGATATGAAACCATGGTAAAGGCAATCAACATCCGGAATACCAAGAAGATTTGACTAGGAAATCTCTCGGAAAGATATGAAGACTCTGATGAAAGTCTAAACAAGATGGAGACCCTTGACAATGAATATCTTTGGGAGATGTGTCAACATGTATGCAATATTCTGATACCTACAGGAAGATGTCATGATGAAATACCATCACAAAGGTAATTGTTGTTTAAGTGTTCATTTCTTATTTTTGAACAAATATCTGGATGGGCTTATGCAGGACTGCCAAAGGGAAGAACAATGGATGAATTCCAATAGGACCATATAGAAGGATGTAAGATCCTTCCGGAAAATATGGCATGAAGAGAGCAGCATGACATGAATCAATGCCAAATGAATACTGATGGATCACTTTCTGATGAAAGGAATGAATACATGACTAACTCATGGATGAAATTTATGGATGGTTTGTGCCCTTTGTAGAAGCCACAAAGATGAAGACTCCTAAACAATAAATTCATGACATCGAAGGAAGGATATCTTAAAGTAGTTGGTCGAGGAGATATTGTAGGTTCCTAATTAAGAGGGAGCCTAAAAGCAAGTTTCTTACTTGAAGAAACTTGGAAATTACTAAGCCAAGAGGGATTTTAGGTACATTCCTTCTGTAGGAATGAGTACATTTCATTATTGTAATTGATATGTCCTCCCTAATTGAGAGGGAGAGATAGACACATCATTCTGGTCTTCACCTGGGAAGACAGAATGGAGGATTGGGTAATCATATGGCATCCGACCCTCTTTGAGGATGAGATAGGGCATCCAAGATAAGAGTAGTCATGGACCGATATTCTTTGAGGACTAGCTATCCAAGATAAGAATAGTACAAAGAAGGTCATACTCTGTGAACCCGCGGGTGGAGTATGTACCTTGAAAGACAATGATTATGGTGTCTAGGAATCATTGGTCTCATCGGCATTGTGCTTTGATCATGTGGATATAGTTATTAGTCAAGACCTTGCTATGTGAAAATGTTGGTTGATATGATGCTTGACATATGGGTTACCAATCCAATTCTTCTTATGTGAAATTCTTCATATTGAGAATGACCAAGTACTATTATGAATACCTCCCTAGTTAAGAGGGAGTGTTGAAAAGTGTAACTAGGTTCGGTCTTCATAATGACATGTAATTGTGACTTTTGTAAATGATGTAATAAAGAAAATAAAATTATTTTTGCAAGCCTTGCTTCATGGGTTTCATGAGCAAGTAATTTTATTTTAGATGGCTCCCACTAAGAGCCTTAGGATTGGTCATTAAAATTCAAAGAGTCTATGTCATGCATGAATAACCCTTCTTGGGAATATAAAAATGTCTTTGAGTCTATAATATGTCTAGAAAGCCCTCCAACGACAAGCACTAGTTCTGCTCTTGAAGTCGGCCTAAAAACAGTGAAGAATTCATGTCTACTCTCCATGAAAAGACACACCCCTTCAAACGGACATGTCGGATTATTTATAGGAAAAAATAATATATATAGAAGTACAGACTCTTTGAATTTCAGACAAAGGAATCTAAGAATATCTCTGAGATTTTTGGATGCCAATGATAGTGAGAAATTTGGAAGTCTCTCTGTGGTTTCGTAAGGGAAGTGGTAGTGAAGATAAGTTTAGAACTCTATTACAGTCATCAATTAAGTTTTAATCTCTATTTTTGGGTGGATAGATACAACAAGAAGGTACATTAAATAGTTTGGGAAAATCACAATTAAGGGAATTCAGGTCCTTGATTCTAGGAAGATAGGCACAGTGACTAGTTCGGATCTACTTGATCAACAGTTTGGATGAAATGCAGAAGATTGTCTCAGTAAAAAGGATTTGGTCAAGTGTACATGATGACAAAAGATAAGCTTGGTGTCTGCATGTCTTGGTGGCACGTCAAGTGCAGAAATATAGTATTGATGATACAATAGTTCGTTGCAAACACAATTCGTATCAAAGAGAGAAATGAAGATCTCAGTATCAAAGGTAGTGATTAAGATCTCGATGATGGTAAGGTCAAAATGAAATAAGAGTGACTGTGAAGAGGATTTGTGTCTTGATCTTGGAGAGGCTACTAGGTCAAGGGTCTTGGTATTGGTATTCGTCCATTGAAATCTCTATAAGAAGAATTTGTGTGGGTTTTCCTCTCAAAGAGTCAGAGGTTTTGGCCCTGGATGATAGCCTACATTTTGTGTCTCTTGTCTATTTATTTTCATGCATTGGTAATTGTTTGATGAAGAAGAACAATAATAATCTAAGTAAAGAAGATCATAATCTAAAACTAAAAGCATTCACAAGCAGTCATTAATTGAAGAGAAATCACCCAATACATTACGGGGATTTTGAGGTCTAAAATGGGCCTCCTAAGAAAATTGTACAACCAAAATAAACTTTATAAGAACCAATAGGATTTAAGATCATGATGTCAACCATGGGGAGTGATTCACCATTTTTGGAGGAAAAAAGTAAAAAGATTAATAAAATAATAAAACCACTTTTTCAAATTGTATTTTAAACTTATCTCCCTAAGGTTTTACTTAAATTTCGTGCAAGAGTACTCATTGGATGAAAAATTTGATTACTCATCCAAGTATTACCCATGTTACATATTTTCGATGGACCCTTCTACACGAAAAATCAAAAATACATGAAAAAACGTGATTGCAATCACGTTTTTCATGTATTTCTCAATTTTCGTGTAGCAGGGTCGATAGAAAGTATGTAACATGGGTACTCCTTGGATGAGGGATCAAATTATGCATCCAACAAGTGTTTCCACTCAAAATTTGAGTAAACCCCTAGGAGATAAGTTGAAAATACGAGTTGAAAAAATAGTTTTTTCTTTTTTCCCTCTAAAATTTGATGATGTAATCTAATCTTATTTTATCATTTCCACTATTATTTAATAATTTCCTTAGGAGGCCCACTTTAGACCTCAAAATTCCCCTAATGATAATGCCCTAGATTTCTCAACAATAGGACATTGACTATGCAACCCATGTGGATATCAAGTGCACAATTTCAATTGACAGTGTCTCTTACTCTAAGTTGCAAGTGTACCTTCATCCCAGTGAGATTTCTCAACTGTCTCTTTTTCTTTCATACATGTCGCCTTCACTTTTGTGACTGTAATTTTTCCTTGCTTTCACTTTCACAAGTGTCACTTTTTCTTTCTTTAGCTTTTGTGTGTGTCGCCTTCACTTTCTTTAGTTTTTACAAGTGTCGTTTTCACTCATTCCTACTGTCTCAAGTGTTTCTTTCTATTTTTTTCACTATTGCATGTATCACACTTTAGCGCACCACTGGAGGCATCTCTAGCACACTCTTTTGCATTATATGATCTGATATATCATAATAATATGCTTTGGACACTCTCCCATAGTTTAACACACTTTTTGGTTGTAGTCAACACTTGTGTCGTAACTTGTATTCTAAGTGTCGCAAAGCTACGTTTAAATTGTCGCACTTAGAAATAAGTGTCACTTTGTTGTCATTTCAAGGTATGCATGTGGATTTTGAGTACAGTGAATTTTATTTCCTTGTGTTTTATAGTATACATATGTGTGATTTGGTTTTGGAACTAGTTTGCATCATATTTTTTCCCTTGTTCCATTGATCCAACACTTAGCCAATTTTGGAGTTCATCGCTATCCTCACATCTTGCGCAACTCACAAGCATACTTAATATTCCAAGAAATTAATGAGCACTCTGCACACTCCTAAGTCATATTGATGAAACCCTTACCTCTCGAACCTGTGGACTCTGCTCATCTTAAGGACAACCTCCTCCACCTGCACATTGATCAACCTTGGAGTCTACACCATCAATCTGGCTACTTAACTTTGCCAACTACACAGTTTATGGTTCATCCTGCCCTGAATCGTGCATTGCGCAGTTGTATTAGATAGTGGAGCCATCCATGTGTCACTGTCATGCCCAACTACATAGTCCCCTAAGCTTCATCTTCAACTAGTGCACATTACGTAGTTAAAGTGCCCTAACTTGCCTCCATATCTCCCTAACTTGCTCAATTGTGCAATCCCTTCATCCAGTGGGCCCCCTACTACCCGTTGTGCAGTTCTAGTGAATAGTAAGTCACCTCTAGGTCACTGAGATCCTCAATTGTGCAACTCTTGGAATATGACCCTATTGCACATTGCGTAGTTAAAGTTCCCTAACTTGCCTCCATATCTCCCTAACTTGCTCAATTGCGCAATCCCTTCATCCAATGGGCCTCCTACTACTCGTTGTGCAATTCTAGTGAACAGTAAGTCACCTCTAGGTCACTGAGATCCTCAATTGTGCAATCCTTGGAATTTTAAACTCAATCATTGTGCATTATGTTGTTATAGTGGCTACTCCTATCCCTCTTGTTGACTGAAACCCCTCAATGTGTAGTACCTTGTCCTATCTTGCCTCCTACTTTGTATTGTGCAGTTCTAATGGATAGTGAGGTCATCCCTCAGTCCCTATGATGCTCAACTACACAATATTTCCCTCCTCTTCCTTGAGCATTGTGCACCACGCATCCTTAGTCAGCAAGCTCATCACCTTGTCTCATGGACTTCCCCACTACATAGAACCTTGTTAATTCTTCCCTAATTGTGCATTGCATAGTTCTAGAGGATAGTATGGTCATCCTTGGGTCCCTATAGTCCTCAATTGTGTAATTCTCATTTTCCTGCTCTCAAAGCCCTTGCACATTGCCCTATCACAGTCAGCATCTTCCATAAGTAAACAAAGGCAGAATATATGGTTTTCATATTGATGTTGGTCTGTCATGAGTGGCTTCATTTGCAGGTTACAAGGACACACTTGTGAAAAAATCAAAAGGAGGAACCATCATGAAGGACATAAAGAATCTTGGACCAAGACAAAGAGATGACAACTCATGCCCACTTCAAAGGTTTCAACATTCAGACCCTTTGAAGGGTGAATATGGAGTATAAGCAAAGAAGCCATAGCAGCAAGTAGAAGAGCCTGGCATTGACTAAATGAAGTCTTATGTCACCATCACCAAGTCATGGCTTCTCAAAGTGTCATTAAAAAGTCATATGTGTCAATGTATTTTTCCACATCATTTATGGAATGTAATTGTGTAATTTCCAAAAAATGATAAATTGTAAAATGGGTGGAAGCCAAAGGGTCCCATATGGAATATGAAGTGTCACTAGGAATTTCTAAAGTCATGTAGAAGCTCAAAGGTCACATAGTAATTTGAAAAGTCATAGTAGGAGCTCAAGAGTCATAAGGTAGGTGAACATTCACATGGGAGGTGGAGAGTCACCTCATTTGTTATAAATACACCCTCATACGTCAAAAGAAAGTGCTTTGGACTTTTGACCTTGGCTTCTCTAGCTTGGCATAGGAGAGAAAATCATTCTTTGCAGAAGCAAGTGGTGACTTAATGTTCCGCTATTGGGGCTAGTTTCGCATCATTGTAATCATGTAACTTGGGACTTTCGCTTAATATACGAAGCTCTCAAAGTCGATGCACTTTCATATCTTGTGAATGATTGTAAGACTATTCTTTCATTGTTTACAATGTATGTTTATGTACACACATAATAATTAAAATGAACTACTTCGTTGGGTTTAGCATGCATCTTGTTGAATGTGCATTGTTACTTTCTTTTATGATCATTGTTATCTTGTGAACTACTTTGCAGGTTAACTAACGATTCTTTCCATGCTCTTGTGTGTCTCTTTTAGGATAGTACTATTACTTTTCTTCTAGAGGCTCACTCTCTTTTTCCCTTCCATGAAAGCACCTTATATACATTACAATTGTATGCCTCACAGTGTCAACTTTCTTGTTTCAAAGATTGTTTGCATAATATCTTATGTTGATAATTGCAGCCAAGAAAAATTCCTAAGAATAATGGAAACTAGCCTTATTTCTTAGTTGGGGCTCCTACTCCAAATGGTGTGAGGTCTATTTGGAACTTCATATTAGGGATACCCCCTTTGTTGGTATATTTCCAGCACCGTCAACAAGACCTTTGCCCTGGTTTCCAAGTACACCTCCATTAGATCCATCATTTCTCTTGTTGCTTCGATAATACGTAATTTACCTCAGATGGATGTAAGGAATGTTTTCCTCAATGGCGTGATTGAGCAAGAGGTATGCATAGAGAAGCCTCAATATTTTGAGGTACATGGAAAGGAGTCTCATGTTTGTCAGTTGAAGAAGTCCTTGTATGCACTCAAGCAAGCTCCAAGAGCTTAATATGCTCGCATGTGTGGATAGTTTCTGATTCACATATTTTTGGGCAGTTTCTGCCACAGAAAGTTGAGTTTTTGAAGCAATTGCAGAATGTTGAGTTTCTAAAGCAGTCACAGAAAGCCAAGTTTTTGAAGCAGTGATGCAAATATGGGTTTCCGAAGTTAACACAGAAGGTCAATTTTCTAGGGAAAATCGGTAGAGGGAAGTGTTGGATCAAATTGGGAGACCTGACTTGAAGGGAAAGACTAGGTTTGACCATATATCTAGGTGTGTCTCTTGTTGAACAGAAGAATATCTCTATTGAAAAGGTTGTTGTGTTTTTCCTATTGGTGGGTTTTCCCAGGGTAAATCTTGTCTCTTCTTTATTCATTGTGATCTCTATTGTTCTATTGTTCTTTATGGTTGAATTTCTGAAGTATAATTACTAAATGATATATTGGAATAAAAGTAAAAGATCTAAATCAAAAGTAATTATCAGTTTTTTAAAATTATTGTGCTAGTTATCATTGCAATTAGAAAACCAACAATTAATGGTCTTTTTGATTGGTTTTGTTATCACCCCAACAAACTCTCCTAGGTTGTATATCAGAGATGCTCAGGAACATTACAAACTCAACAAAAAATGTTGGAAAATGGTGGATGAATGAAATAAATGCTGCATATTCAATCCAAATAACCACTTCTACTATGCTTAATCACAGACATGCATGAACACCCCTAGACTACAAGGCTTTCGACCACCAATTACTCACAGTTTTAAGGAAAATGTGATAATGGAGAATACTGATCACACCACCAGATGCATAGGACCCTGTGATGGCCAGCTGTAACCAGTTAAAAGGTCTGTAAATCTGTTTCCTAATACACAGACAGGATGACAGCTCTCTGGCATTAAAACAATAGAAACCTGCATACAAATTCGATGATACATGCTAGATTCAAACACAGGGGTGGGATGATAGCCCCTCTAATTCTAAACATCAACAGCACATGAAATAATGCATAACAGGCACAGCCTGGAACAAAGAAGAAGAAGTGGAAAGTGAGCAATCAACAGCAAAAGAAGCTTGCATTAGCTGAAAATGCAGACCAGAAGCTGCAGGTATCATAATAGTTACAGTCTCCAGAAGTTGAAGCTTACAACAGAATAACATTCATCAACCACATTACATCTTGCTTTTTGGTATATATAGAGTTTGTTCACAAAAAATCTCTGCTAACCCATGCGTGGAGGGGTCATAACTGACCACCAACCACATTTACAATTAGATATGGGTCTCTGATACAATTTCATTGTTTTAATGGACAAAATGGCCTTTTTGCTGCTCTGCTGTACTTCACAAACAGGTGAAAAGCCATGTTTATCTGCTCAAGGTTGTCCTTCTTGTCCTTCGGAGGTACACTGTGTTGAATGCGGTAGCTGAGGGTTTTATGTGCAGAGTACCGCATTATGGTTTCTTTCCTTCTTCGCGTGCATAGACAGGTCAAACACACAGAAGATGCATGGCAAATGAACAAGGGCTTGAGACTTAGTATTAGCCGTTGGATGACAAAATGGATGGCGGAGATTCGATCTGAGAGGCCATCGGGAGCAAACAGGAATGGAGGGACAAGGGTCGTTGGATCGCGGGCGGCAGATCCAACGGCTGACGGGAGCGGAAGGTGCACGACATTTAACCGGCAGGGAGCCGTACCGGAAGGGCGGTAAGCGGTTTCCCCGCACCGCTTTTCGGGAGTAGGTGGTTTTGGTACATGGTGGTGCAATCCCGTAATAAAGCGCCGCGTGGCAGCCCAAAACCACCCCCTCGCGGGTTATATGACGTGCAGTTTATGGGAGCGGGGGTAGCGTACACCGTTGGATCAAGCGATGGATCATCGGACGGTCACGGTTAACGCACATGTTTAGAGTTTGATGTGACAGGCGAGGGGCGGGCCCAGGCTTTATTAAAGCTTAGGGTTATGAATTTTATTATATGCGCAGGGTTACAAAGGTTATCGGGGTTTATAATATTAAAGCAAAAAAAAAACACCCAAAAATCCTTTAAAAAAGGTTTATGCAGTTTAATAGTGTTAAAACAAAATATGCCCGGGAGTTGGTAAAAAAGGGGGTTTAGGTGGGGTTTTGGGAGGAAAACAAGGAAAAAGGGGTTTAAATGGGAATGAGGAGAATTTAAGGGGAAGGGGGAAATGGAGGTGTGGGGAGTTATGAGTACATGGGCAGAGTGAAGGGGAAAGAGGCGGGTTGGCCACTGCAACTCCTGCTTTATCATGGAAAACCCCTTCAAACATGCATTTTAACCCTTGAATGACAAGATCAATAGCAAAGCTAACAGGTTTAATTGGTTAAACCATTAACTCAGGTATACTTTTTGGGATAGTTAGTCATTATTTCCATTAAATTACCATATATCCAAATATCCTAAATAATAGCTTGATATTCAATGAAAATTATCTCACATACATGTCCCAAATTCAATTTTCCCCATGTGATTTTAATGGCTTAAATGCCTCAACATTGTAGTTTCTTAGACCACAAGCTAGTCTTGCAAGTCACAAACACACTAACAAACATAAAAAATAATAATTACTTTCAAATCTCAAATTTTTAACAAGAACAAACACATCATCAAATTCTCTTTATAAGATTTTTTTTGGATGGTGCAAGATTTAGAATAGATAATATTAATGTTGAACAAGTTGCTTTCAAGTTGAAAGTTTATGAAATTAGTTCATTTAAGCTAAAATTAAATGGTTTGGAGATTAATTTTTCTTTAATGTTTACAAACACTATGAATTCCATCCTAATCTATTAGAGATTGTGCAAAACCCTTTAGGAAGTTGTAATGAACACCTTTGATAGTATTACAGTGAGTAAGGAGGTTCTAGTCATGATAAGATGATTAGACAATGAAGAAAATAAATGTTGATGATAAATGCCAAACATGATGCATAGGTTATGGACGACCCTTCTAACTTTAAGAAAGGCAATTTAAAATAAAGTTCTTAATTTAGGCATGAAAACATGCTTAATATAAGAAGTTATAATTCAAATGAAAAAAGATAATGAAGAATGACAAGAGTAATAATCATGAATCATAAGGACTTGTAAAGAATATATTTTTAACAAGTTAAAAACCTTAATATTTGAAAAAGAGGTAATGCTTAACAAGATATTTAAACATTACACTCTTTTTTATCATTAATAATGCATTTACACGTTTTCTAAATATTAATAAGCATTTAGAGGTGGTAAGTGCACGTCCTTAATAATGGTAGGGCGCTTGTTAAATTCATCTACTCCAGAGCCTATGCTTGGCCTCCAAAAATCAAGCATAAGTTTATGTTCTTTTATAGGGATTTAACCTTACTGATTCCCAAAATATTTAGAAACTAGTAATCATTAGTGATTCAAAAGATACAATCCAACATTTACAAGTTGGATCAACCTTTCCTTCATCACATTAATTTGGCATGCTCCACCTATCTATTTAAGCCACTCCCACACTCTCTCCCACTCATGGTAAGATTATTCAGTTGGTGATGGGTTTTTTATCCAAAGGAGCCATCATTGTAGTATCAGGACTAAGTTATGGATAGGAAAGGACAATGTGGGATGGAAGGATTTCTACCAAAATCTAGAATAGAGGATATTGTTATTTTATTTCAACATTGTCACCATCGGTCATCCCTTATCAATGTGGGGCTTCTCCATTGTATGGAGCCCATGGTTCTCCATGAAATCAATGAGCTCAAGTTAACCCTCCACTAACATGAGTAAACAATTCCAAACCTTAATCCATCAACTTCAACTTCGGTTTGTTAGTTTGGCAGAGCATGTCAAGATGACATGGGACATTTTAATTTAACAAAGGCAGATAAGGTCATAGGTTCAAGATGAATGTGAGGTGCTTCAATGCGAAATTGAGGACCTTTAGTTAGGTCATCCCCCTTAAATTTAGATTCCTTTTCCAGTTGCTCACATTGGAATGGCTTCTTTAGCTCCCACAATAATTCAACTCCTTGACTTAAAACTCGCAGGTCCTTATATCATACTCGGAAGTAAATGAGGTGACTAGAACTCTTCATAAATAAGTTTAACTATTATGCAGTGTACTAATCTTCTACTTTTTGACACCTATTATCAAGTTTATTTCATAAAAACCAAAATATCGTATCTTAATTTTGTATAATCATAAATTAGAACCCTTTATTTTGAACTAAATATTTTGCAGCTTAAAAAACTCTTGAATGCCATGGGGAGGATAAATAATTTGTTACTTAAAAAATAAAAACTTGAATATCGTGGGGTGAAGGCATATCCATCAAGATTTGAACCAAGATTATTATCAAAATAATTATTGTTCCAATCACTATGGGCGCACAATTTCACAATAATTGTTCTAATAATTTGTGTGCATATGCTTGAAGGCTAGATGTCAAAACCATACCAATCAAGATTTGAATTTATATCATTGTCAAATTTCTTTTTTCTCATGTCTAGGCAATGTAAAGTTGTGTAGCTTAAAGCAATTCTCCTTTTTCCCTTGTTTAAATAATGGAAATCTAAGGAACTACTCATATTTTCACACATCATTTGAAAAGGAATCCATGAACATGTATTGCATGCCTTTGACTAAATTTAATACAGTGTTCTATTTTTTTAAGATTTTGTGGCTCAAAACAATACTCTTAAAGCCCACAAGGAGAAGGCATACTTGCCTAGATTTGAAATTAGAATATCATCACAATAATTGTTCCAATAATTATGTGTGTGATGTGTGTGAGAGAGAGGGAGTATGACCACCAAGATTTGAACTTAGATTATTGTCAATTTTCGTTTTTTTCCCATATTTAGATATTGGAAATTTGGGGAACCTCTCGTATGTTTAAACATATTTAAAGAGGTATGCATGAACATGCATTACAGGCCTTTTATTGGGTTTAATACCCACAAATATTTGAACATAGATTATTATTACGATAATTGTTCCAATAATTATATGGGCACTACCACAACCATTGTTCCAATTATTGTGTGTGTGTGTGAATTTATGTACTTAAAAAACACGAGGAAGCATACCTACCAAGATTTGGACTTGGATTATTATCACAATAATTATGTCAATAAATTTGTGTGTATGTGTCAATGGGTTTATCTGAGGTGGTTAGGAGGGATGATTGTTATCCTCATCATATGTTCAATTCTTGTTGGTGACATGTTGAGCTCATATTGATTAGATTGTTGGAATGGCTTCAAGTCTTGTTGAATGGCCTTGAGCCCTAAAGAATATCTTACTCCTAGCCTACGAGCTCGAGAGTGGGGTTTTTAGTTACATAGGGTGTGGTGGGGAACACTCTCTATGCATGTGCAGGTACGTGTGTGTGAAAATGCAAAAGACCATGAACATTTCATTTATTTTACTTCCACTATCTATCTATATTATTTTTTAATAAGAAATTTTTGATATATGATTAACTTGGAAATAATAAAGCTCACCCTCTCACACTTCAACAAATAACACATTTTCCATGGAATACTACATTTCTCATAGCCCACAAGGTGGAAACATATCTAGCAAGATTTTAAGATAGCATTATCACAATAATTGTTCTAATAATTGTGTGCAATATCACAAGCATTGTTCCAATAATTGTGTGCAAGCATTATCACACAATAACCATGTTAATGGTTACAAGAGCTTTGTTTATTTGTGTACGTCATTATAAGATAAAGATTTTGTAGTTGAAAATAATTTTCATGTGTGTGTGTGTGAAAGATTTCATAACTCGAAACAATTCTCTTTTTAATGTGTGTCTGTGAGGTTTTGTAGTTCAAAAGAATCTTTGTTTTCCCATCTCTACACAATGAAAGATGTGTATGAAGATTAAAACTCTGTAACTCAAAATATAATTATTTTTTCCGTGTTTACACAATGCAAAGATTTCTAGCTCAAACAGAATTCTATATTTGTAGCCATATTTTAACTTCACTACTTTGATGCATTGGCAAAGGGGTGATGCTCTTTTGAATTCAATACTTGGAAATCTTCCAATATGAAAGACTACTTTTATTTCCATTGTTTCCTTGGATAAATTTATAAATCAATATCTTATATAAATTGGCGAAACCATTTTATTTTAACTTTATTTAACATCTTATCATTACATTTATGATTTATTTTCAAAATTTCTTACCTGCATTCTAAGACATAAAGGATGAACAAAAAAACAAAATTTAATTTTTGAATCAAAAGACATGCATTTCATTGGGATCCAAGATGTGCATAATACTTATAATCAGAGTTAGAAACTAATTTTTATGTGAATGGGGTTTTTATGTCAATGAAAACAAGACATTATTAAATGGGAAAAGGTAAATCACTTGTAAGTGTATCAAATGCCAATTCCAAGAGCATTTTTTGACGGGGCTTGTTAGGGTGATATCTGTGGATGCGGCGTTTATATCATTATGGGCAATAATCTGCTATAACAAATTCATTGGAATGGTGGATTGGGGTCTAATATAAAAGCTGAGGCTATGGCACTTGCTGGTCTACTTTCCATGTGTCATTTTCTAAATATACAATCTCTTCAAATATATGGTGACTCCAAAGTCATTATTGAGCATGTCACTAGAAAACGTCACATTAAAAATCAGTTCCTAGACGGTTGGATGAATAGGATCATGATTTTGTGGAAGGGCATGGAGGGCTACTCAATCCGTCATATCTACAGATCTCAGAGTGTTCAGGCAGATATATTGTCCAAGAAGGGTCTACTATCACAACCGGGCATCTGGAATATGGAGGTAATTTTGAATGTAGAAAGTTCACATTCAGGAATTCTCTCTCCCTAGTTCTTAACTTATTTTCAGTAAGGACCCATGTACGTTTTCCCAGTTTCAAAATTATGTTTTATTTAAATATTACTACATCAAGAAGTCCTGCAGTCGGATTGATCCTATGATCATCTACAATTTTGAAGATATGGTACTATCCAATCTATCATCGTCATGACGTAGATGTGTATTCATGCTATGTTCAAATCTGTTATGTTTATTTCTTGTCTATTTTGACACATTAGTCTCATTTGGAATAGATCTTTCTGATCTCCATTCACAGAATGATCTTGTTCATTTCTCAGATATGATGTAATATTGACAATTATATTCCTTATATAATACTATTATGCTTTTTTTCCCTGAAAAAAAAAATGAGAATCAACAAGCAAAATAAATAAACCACTATTGGTAATTACTTCCCCAAAAGAGTGTTCATGTATCATGTGATACTTCTACCACATTGTACCATCCCACGCTCTAAAGTTCTTTTGTGAAGTTCATTTAAACCTTTCAAACCAAAAATAAACATATTAGTTATAATGAAACCTAACACGGAATGATGGGGCACACAAGGAGCTCCACAATAGCAAGGACAAAAGCACTATTGTAGTTGCTACACATTTTTACCTAATGTATGGATACACATTTTTTATCTAATGTATGGAAAGGCCCAACCTAAAGCCTCATTTGCCCAGATATAATAATAATAATAGAAGAGGAGGAAGGTCATCAAGGATTATCAAATTCAACCAGGGTTATTTGTGGATGGTTTAAACATGAAGCAACATCTTAAAGAAAGATAAAGCCATTTTTTTCTATTTGATAAGGGCTCAATATTTTGATACTTGAGCTTTTCATCAAACTCAAGTTTGTTGATTTTGACTTAATCCATATGGACATCACCAAAATTTGTCAATTATCTAAAAGGATTATGAAATCAAATTTGTTGAATTTGACTTTATTTATATGAATCAAGGTTGTCGATTTTGTATATAGAATTATGTTGGTGATTTTGACTTTATCTATGAAAGTATCCATTACACTAGGGCAAGTGTGGCTTCCAAATTTACCGACAATGGAAAAAATTTACGAAAACAAGAATAGCTTGGATAATTATGCATATTTAAAAATAGAAATAGAAGATTATCACATGAATTAGAATTTGTGTTGAGTTCGACACATGCAAAGGTTTATCTGAATCCATCCAATTGGATATTATGGGCAAACCATGGATATATGTTTTGATCATTGAATCCATTCAATCAGATATTATGGTGAAACTATGGATGTAGTGTTTTGATTATGGGAGTATAATTTTTCATATAGAGAAACACATTTGCTGGTTTTTGCTTTATATTAAAATAAAATATTTTGATTGTGAAATTAGTTATGGTCTTTAGACATGCGGTAATGATAAGCCACGATATTGACCCATGGTATTATAACAAAGTCTATTTACAAATTAATGATACACATGATAAAGTGGAAGTAAATATCCATGGTTAGAAATCTTGTTACATTGCAAGTTTATTGTAAGTATTAATTTTTTATGTGCTTATTAATCAACTTCAAATATGGTTAAAAAACATTATTAGCACTTTGTCAAGCAAAACTCCAGCAACCAATGTGCACTTTGAAAAAAAATATTTATTTTTCAATATTATTAACCAAACTTTTTTTTTTAATTTATTGATATGGTTCCAATATCTATGCATGATTTTTAGATGTGTAGTTATTTTTAATCCAAAAATAAAATCCTTGAAAATGGTTCATATTCACGTAAATAATATTTATAATATTTATCATTAGTTACTTTCCACCATAATTTAAGTGAATCTTTAAATAAAAAATGAATAAAAATAACATGAATAATTATATATTGAGTAGACGACATTTAAAAAATGTTGACATACTATCTTTATGAATAACATTACACATCAGAGCTGATTGTGAGATGTCCAATAAATACTTGGTGGATTCCAATAAATACTTGGTGGATTGGTTAAGGCATTGATCTTGCATGCACGACATTCAAGGGCCCAAATCTCACTTCACCATGACGTAGTAGGAAGTCGGTTTGCCCCTTGTTAGTGACGTTTGTTCCTAATCTGAAAAGAGATTAGTTCAAAAGTCGGTGTAAGAAACAGTTGTATCTCTCACTGGGGACAGGGAATACAACAAAAACATAGCACATTAACACATTAAATCATGGTTTTTAATTGTCAGGATATCGAGCAATTCATGTCTCCGCCTGCAAATCACGGATCAATCAAAAGAGAAAAAATAGTAATGAACAAACATTAGTTCCACAAGTTAGATGTAAGATAAATTTGCCAAAATGTTTTGGGTCTAGGTTGATGCTAAACATCCTATTCACTATGTCGCCCCTCTGCATGAGAAAAATGTTTTGTTTTTGTACAAGGGATGATTCAGCAAGGCAAATAGGGCAATGTGGGTTGTGATTTGCTTGGGCCTCTGTTTTTCATGACGACGACGTTGTCGGGCAAACCTTTCACAAGCTATATACTTCGCCATCGTGTTTTATGCCGGGATTGCCATTTTACAGAATGAACTACAAAATATACAGACTGGGGTCAAGTGTAGTTACGCTTTCCTATTTGATTATACATCGAGGAGTCTTTGACCACTCTTTGGCTGCAAAATGTAACAATCTTGATGCACATGTATCTTGATTTATAATGTAATATATGAAACATTTTTTCAGGAGAAAGAATTAATGCTGTAACTATACACAGGTTAAGTCGCCAAAATCAGGTCTCTACTTTCGTATTTTATATGCATAAGCTCAACTGCGATAGTGGTTATCTTCGAAGTCTTGCAGCCAACTTCTAAGAAAAATTGACTAAGGAACATGAGAAAACTAAAACGAACTCAACAGTCCAGAATTTTGCACAACATCCGGAGACAGGAATAGCGCACACAGCAAATATAGTATGCCTCATGTTAATAGGTTCAGAACAGATTTTATCTCATTACTAAAGCAATAAAGAAGAACATCCAGAATATTTAGACTTTATACTATGATGTCCAATATTCCAAAACCATTTGTCAGACAATTGCCAGGCAAAATTTGAAGTCAATCAATTCACTAAGTTAATTGGCAAAGCCAACATGACAACCAAAAGCGACAAACAAAATGGTATTGTAAAGTTACTATAGTGGGCTATTTGGCCTTTCAATTGCTAGCAACTTCGTTACAAATAAGAGAACTCTCCACTTGTTTAATGATGTCGGTTTAAGCGGGCAAGAATTCATTTCCAAGCCAAAAGATCTGGACAGAATCAAATCTAGAGACACATTTTACGAGACAACCAATGCCAACTTAGAAGGGATTCCTGGCAATACAAAAAGGCCAGACATTGTCCCATAGAAAGCATCCGTATGGTCATCACATATTATGTTTTTTGCCTGTAACAAACTGTCCATGAAGAAAGAGGGATAACTGCCAGAATGCTTACAAATTTTGAAACAAAGTTACAAGCATAGAACATGGCTCTTTTGTTCAGGATAAAACAAAATATATTAGTACCACAATATATAGATAATGTGTACTATAACTCGCATCAGATGCGAATATCAACTTGATCAGAAGAGGTCACTGGTAACGAAGAAGCTTTCTCAATCAAGCTAATGTGATCAGAAATAACAGTAGAAAACTTGTCATCTAACTTGTGCAGTAATCTCTCTTGCATGTGCCCGCAGAAAACATGGATCAATTTTCAATGATAGTCAGATAACTACAGATCGAACCAACCTGCTAAAACTCTATGCAGCAATATACCACCTTAACCTGCAAACATGCTATGCAGCAGACACCACCTTGTAAGACTACCCACACTGGGGGCTTTTGCATATATATGTCATTTTTCTAATGCCATATCTCAAAAGGAATTTCAAGAGAGAAGTGTCAACTGATACTTTAATAATCTTTTATTGGGTTTGCAGAGTTGCCATTTGTCTCGAGAGAAGTCTTTGCTATGCTAGCTTCTAGCTCGTCCAATTCATCAAGGTCCAACTCATCATCATCTTCAGCTAGTATTTGCTCCTCTTCTTCAGCTGTAACCCCAGAAGTTGAGGTTTCTGCCGTTGAAGGACTTGAGTTCTTCTTCACCTGCAGATCATTACAAACAAGATATCACTCTTTCAACATACATTTGATCATTACATTCAATGCATACAAACATGTTCAATTCACTTTTGTCAAGTTTTTCGAAAAAGTTTTATAAAATTGCTTTGAACACGAGTATTAATATGAAATCAGACAACCACCTGGCTTCACAGTAATAAAAAAAGATGAACCATGCTCAAAAATCAATCTTGTATGGATCAAAGTTTTAAAAAACGGCCGAATCGAATCCGAAACAGCCGAGTTGATCAGAGTCGTTGGGATTTTTTGTGACCCGGCAGAAAAAACAAAACGGGAGGGCAATAACTCAGCCAAGTCAATGAATGCGGCCTGTAACCCCAAAAAAATGCAATTTTTCATATTTTTTTTTTAAATTTACTGTTCGCTGAGTGTTGGGGACTCCAAGGTGTTTTCTAAATTAGTTAAATGCTATTTGGGGTCCATTCCCCTCTCCTTAATCTTCTTTTACTTAAATTTTTAACATTACCATGAAATGACTCAGGATGTTTGAGAGTGGTTCCGGCCTCATTGGATTTCATATGGAGAAAGTAGAATTTTAGATTTCATTCAAAATCCAGCGGACTTATCAGTTTTTCAGGATTTCAGGATTGGAGGATTGCAATGTTTCCATTGAATTTTGTCATGTATTAGGGTATGGAACTCGTATTTAATCAAGAGCACCAATCCCTCTATGTACCTTGATGTTAGTGACATTGGTTTTCGAACTCCTCTGGGATTCGCTCCCAAACCAGGAGCTTCTGAAAATGTCGCTCCCGCTCCCGTTTTCGCTCTCGCTCCCCACTTTCGTTCCTCTCCCAAGTAACACTGAGCCAGATGATGTTGGCAACTCTAGCAGTAGCCAGTAGTACTGGTCACAGACTTTTGTTGTAGAGGCCATTTATAGCCTCCTTGGTTGTGTGTTTTTGTTTTGATCTCTATATCATCATCGTGTATGTATTGGACAGTGCACTGAGTGCCATTTTGATATAATGGATATATTCTTCTATCTATATTCTAATGCTGTGTGTTTGGAAACATGAGTGAAAATCTTTAAAATTATGTGTTTTTATAAAAAATAAATATTTAATGTATTTTTTACAACGACCGAATCATTGAAATCGAGCCAACCGAGTCGATACCGAATCGGAGTCGGAGTCGGAGTCTATCCTCGGCCGAGTTGGAGTCGGAGTCGGAGTCGGAGTTTTAAAACATTGGTATGGATTACCATGATAGGGACTTCTGTCCCTCCATCCAATCATGGGTACAAGCAAAATTCGTCACTTTCACATGCATTCAGATCAATCAGGCTTTCTACAGGTTTAAATTATGTTCAGTCAAGTGTACCGTGATGTTTTCAGAGGGAGTATCCAGCAGCTGATCCTGCATTTGTTGAGCTACTTGGCACTGATGAGTTAACTACATGTGAGGTACTTCTGACATCTGTTGGACATTTAGACAGGCCCCGTGCTTTATTTTGTAGATGAATGGCTATCCGAAGGATGTGTCTGGAAGATCACCCTGGCTTTGACTGTGGAGGCACATTATGGTTTTCTGATATCACAGGATGCAAGAATGCATTTTCTCAATATGCAGAACTCTTTTGAATGGTCTATAGATGCAGATATTTCTGGACTTACATTGAAGTGTTCCAAGACTTGAGCAGAACTTCTTACAGTTCAATTTTTTCTTTAGACAACTCCCTGTCAGTGCATGCACTGCAGCCTTCACAGTAAATGGCAAGCATGGGTGGTGTTGATGAATTTGAATTTCATATGGTCAACTAGGGTCTGGAAGAAGTTGGCAGAGACATTGCAAGCCAGTTTTTATTTTGGACCAAGTTTCTTTTACAATGGTACACGCAGTCGGGGGAATCCTTTCCTTCGAGGATATGCAGAACCTTTAAAGTCATGGGATATACAATTCTTGGAATGCCACCTCCTACTGAAGCTGCAGGACTAATTTTGCAGGTATAGTTTGGTGATGACAAATCTGGCCTACAGATCCATTTGAGAGACAGATGGTCACTTGAAAGGGGAGGTCAAGGCTCTAGGGTTTCCATTTCACCCTTAGTTTCCATCAAAGGACAATAGTTTTGAGCTGGACAAGCATTCTAGGGGAAATCTTCAACCTTAATGTGGGATATTGGTGGCACTGTTCGTATAGTGGCTGGGGCATCTCAAATGAGTAAGTTCTAGTGAATCCATATTCCTTGCAGGTCATTCAATACTCTTGAGTGGAATAGTTTCACCCCCAACTCCTCACCCATCCAGCACAAAAGGAAGAGCTGACAAAGAGGGGGTTGTGAACGCAGCCTTGCTCCATATCTGCAGGGGGGGCCCTCTCGAAGCCTGAGAAAGAGCCCTAAGGAGACAAGTAGGTTGCAGAGGTGACAGAGGCTGACCTACCCAGTTTCCACTCAGATTATGGAGTGCGGTTTGGAGCTTCCATCACTTTAACGAACAGTTTGAGTGGTGACAGGAACCAAAGTATGCAGACAACGTGTCATCATTAGCAGAAGTGCCAACATGCCAGAAAGAACTCAATGAATAACATGTCAACTGTTTCACTGGTAATAAAACAAATATCTCGCAACAGCCAGAAATGATGACTTTCTGTGATATGCTATCAATGCTAACATTGCAAGCAGAAAAAATCCTTCACTTGAAGAAACCTATGATGATTGATTCTGTATAAATCACCAACTAAAATCCCTCCAATGCCATTAAGAATATGACGTCTAGAATCACACTCTGAACAATACAAATGGTGAATATCTTTAAAATTAATTACATCGCAAACTGAAAACTTTCTGCGAAAGGAAAAATTGATTTCCCTCACAATAATTCTTTGGAAAAAGTAAATGATCATCGAGAACTTCTCACAAGAGACATTGGGAAAAACACATTTCAGTATTTAAATTTTAAATCATATGTACTATTTTGATTTGGCCATAATAATATTAAAAGAAAATGTTCCTCACTTGGAAACAAAGGTTAACTAAATTGCATCACACATTAAGAGTAAACACTAACTCACTATCAAGAAATCTATTAATGAGACTATTCACATTCAATCTTTGGGAGAGCTTGATAAGTGTTGGAGGGCATAGCACTGTATCTTCAGTGAACATTACAGGATGCAGTACAACAGTGGAGACTCAACAAAAAAACAAAACAAATTAAAATGTGAGGCAGGAAAGCATGGACAGATATTATATGAGAACAATGTGAAGCATAGTCTAAACGTTCTATGTTTTTGCACTTTCCCAGGCATATTTGTCGATGAGTTTTGCCCAAAATCCAGCCAAAAATTATTGGAAGCACAGACTTGAGTCATGAAATCTGTACAGACTGAGTGCCTCGAGGATTTTTCCGGGCTCCGAATCCAATTATGTATTTAAAAATGCATTTCAAACAATGAAATATAACCATTTACCAGATATTGTATCATCAGATTCCAGCAAAAAGGCAAATGTGCACAACAGTTAAATTCGCTGTACCAAACTTTTGAGACCTTTTAAGGTCTGTGTTATTAGGAGAGTTAATTTGTGACTCACAGACAAACATCCGATATTGTCTTTTGTTCAGGAGAAAACAAAATATATTGGTACCACAATATATAGATAATGTGTACCACAGCTCCTATCAGATGAGAATATCAACTTGATCAGAAGAGGTCAATGGTAATGAAGAAGCTTTCTCAATCAAGCAGATGTGATCAGAAATAACAAAGAAAACTTGTCAAACTTGTGCAGTAAATCTCTTTAGCATGTTGATTCCAAGTTTGCAAAAGATGGGAGTGTTGCAGAGTGCAGTGACAAGGTTATTCTCCCAAACAGGAGGAGTTCACCTCGATGATACTCTTGCTTCAACATTATTTCAAAAAGAGGAAGTTGACCTAGCTTAGGTTGGTTCTTCAGTAGCTAGTAGTTTTCAATTGTAAAAGGAATTCTAATGTTCACACATTGTTGATAGCCCTATATGAGTCGTTACCTATACCACGAGCTTGGTATTTCAAGATCAATGAGTTGACTTGTGCAAGCTGTTACCTTGTGATTTTGGTAGATCTAATCAACCTGTCTTGGTATTGTGGAGATGTGATTATCATTGTAGGACAACTTGAATATCTCAGGATCTAGTGTCCAAATATTTTTACCCATGACATTGGTTTGAGGGATGATAGTGTTAGGCAGGTAACTTGTGATCCAGGGTTATGTTCCATTAGATTCACAGGTGGTCAACAATCTTTGAAGATTCGAGAGTTAGCTTTCAAGGTTACTCCAAAAGTGTTTACACAATGTTAAGGGGTGCTTCATGAGATTTGGGGTACATGATATATGATTAGCTCCTAGATGGAACATGATGGATTTGCACATTGGAGGTGGTTTACTTGGTGGTTGTTTGACCTCAATTAGATGCTTGAATGACATTCTTCATTGGAACGTTGGAGATCATCAAACAACTTGGGACATTCTTCATGTTGGCCACATGTAAGAATGGTTTTTCTCAAGAGGACACCCTATACATTAGAGAAGAGAATTTGGCATTTTGAGAAGAGCAAAGCCCTGGACAACATCAGCTCACTTAGATGTTTACATAGAGGTACAGAGTCAACTTGGGGACACAAGTTGCAACAGTGTTCAAGCAGAGGAAAAGGACTTGGTGGAGCACATGCTTAGGAGCATTGCAGTCCTCAAAAGCTTGGATGAGTATATCCTCGGTGATGGAGCCTTTGGAGCTTGACATGTGTATATCCTTGGGGTGTAGCATTTAGCATGTGCAATACTACTCATGGCTTTGTAAGTTGGGCCTAGGCACACTACTCTCTCTCTCTTTCTCTCTGATTGCCATCTTTGTACTTACCCTCCCTCATCTCGAAGATGCCAGGGTTTCTTGAAGCTTGTGGAGCATCTTGAATACCTTATCCCTAGGAAACAGTGGAGAGAGTTTTTTTATTAAACCCTAGATTGTACTTGCTGAGTGTATAACAGGAGACATCTTGCCTTGAAGGACATTTCATTGTGATGCTTGCAGGAGCTCCTCCATGTTGCTTAGTGTTTCTCTTGGTTTTCCTAACTAAGGATTTGGAGAGCTAAAGGATTGTGCTAGCCTTGGGATGAGGCTAAGGCATGTACATGAACTCCATCTGTGTGTGTGTGAAGTTTTTAGCTGTCCAAAATTGTCATATTGCAGATTTGATTGGCAGCTAACTATTTCTTCATTGTTTGGTAATTTTTGAGACTACTATGTCTTGATGATTTGACATAAGTTAAGGCTGAATTTGTTAAAGTGGTTTAACATTAATCTTGAAGAAGATAGCAGAGATTTACTGCTGGAATTACAGTATATTGACCATAATTCTCTAATTGTGGATAGTATCATTGCTTCTTCATTACTCTTTTGAGACATTCAAGGACCTAATTGTATCAATACCGCAAAAGAGTGCAATTCATCCAGGTAACAATCACAGAACATACCAATACCCATATTGCCTGAGAATTGTTAACATATGATACATAGAACTAACATCTAACTATTCTTAACTAAGTAATTTGGGGGCTACTGCAAGACCCTCAAGTTCAATTTATATGAAACTAACCTCCTTGGCCCGATCTTCTTCATCTTCCCTATTGTACTTTTCGTAAGCCTCGGCATCATCAACAAACAAGCTTGCATCCGAAAGGAATAATTCACGCCCACTGCATACATTGATAGTTTGATCAGTCAGCAAGCATGCTTAAAGAGCTGTCAGCTAGAAAAATATAAATAAATGTGTCAAAAACCTTACCTCATACGATCATTTTTCGCTCTCTCAGCTCTCTTGGCAGCAAGCTCAGCTTCCTTCTGGTCTGTCTTTTTCTTCTTCCATTCGTAAAATAAGTCACCATTAAGGGGAGTCGTAGTTTTTGTTTGCCGTCTCTACAGAAGTACATGAGAACAATTCCAAAAATCAGTGAAATTAGTTTTATGCTGCCATTGTTATGTATATACAGATATGTAACTATGCAAATTGGTATTACTTAGCCCAACATTACACTTATTATTGTTATATTTTTAGTATTAATGGACATATGGGCATGTCTGCATAAAACAATGCTAGGACATGGAATGGACATTGCAATCTCTTCAATACTGGGATGTAGAATGCACCTTGCTTCTCTCGGTGTATTCAAGAGCAGTAATCTTTCATGGCAGTTAAAAAAAATGTGAAAATTTTTGTATTCAAGCTTTACCTGATTTTCAATCTCCTCTTCAATTGAAATCTTCTGCGTCTCTTCGTCTAACAAAGCCTTCATTTGAGACTTTAATACATAACCAGGAGGCAGAGCGTGTCTATAGTGACATTCTTTTCCTCCATTGGGACAAGTCCAAAACCAACCATATTGTTTTTTTTCCACAGCTTCCAAAAAGTATTTACATACCTGTCACACGAACATGAAGAAAAGAACACAAAGTCGAAGGACGGGAAGGTAAAGTAGTTAGTAGGCGTAAGAATTTTGTGCAATACCACAAAAAAGGAACTCAAGCATATACATAATAAAAACAATAAGCACAAGCCACAACACAATCAAAAGTTAGGCATATGCATCATCAAAACAATACATACAGTATTGGCTCTAAATCATGGCACAGTGATGCATCTAGAAGAAATAAATAGTTAAAACGTTACATACAATATCCGTTGGCTTGTTCTGGTTATATTCCGTTTTCTTGGATTCTACAACCTTTTCAAGCGTCTCCAGGTCCCAATCGTCCATGGTTTCTAATTGCAATACAATGGAGAATATGTCAGCACATAAAAGCCTAACCACCAAGAACTCAATTAAATTACGACTTTCTTGATACGGATGATAACCTATCCATAGAACAACAATTCAGTTGTTAAACTGACAAAATTCTATAATTTTCTCAATATGGGTTCAATCCATCCAGTTCAATAAATGGCACCCACGGAAAGGTCTAGGATCATGCACACATATTCAAGTTACGTTTATACTTTCAATCAAGTAACAAATTAAGGAATCACAATCAGATACAATTAAGGAACCCACAGGCATATGTAGGGCATAAACAACTAATCAAAGCTACAGATACTGAGAAGATTACACAAGACTCAAGAGCCTATGCCACTCAACTAAAATGAAGAATTTAACTCCTGTGGTAGCCAATAACGACAAAGATATAATAAAAGCATAATTTATATTAACATGCAGATAAAGGTCAAAATGCATCCCATGTTCCCTGGAGTCCCATTCATGCATTCACAAAAAACTAGAGATTACTCAACTGACTAGAAGCAACCAATGGTCTTCTGCCATTATGCCTAATATTCTGCTCATCAACATCATGGAAACAGCATATCTCACTAAACCATACAAATCTGCCAGTAACAACAAATAGAAAAATCTCAAAATAAGCAGGCATGATAAAGCACACCTTCATCTCGCTTATCACTATATATGTCAATCTTTTCACCCTTTCTCTGTACATTCAAGTCGTGGGAGAATTTGCACTTAAAACCCTTGCCACATTGCCCAGCCTTAAAGAATTCACATACTATAGATTTGGGATCAACACCTGCATATTTAAAAGCATATAGCCCAAATCAGAGAAGTTAGCACAATGATCAGTTCAAACTTCAAGGGATTAGAATAATAAGATCATAGGAAGACTACTTTCATTTTTGTATGTATTAAGGAACTTGGGGAAAAAATAAACTTTTCTATATGTGTTTCTGTGAGTAAATTCCTATTACAACAAAGAGTAAATTCCTATTACAACAAATAGGTCAAGGAAAGTGAGAAAACTAGTGGTACTCAAGTTTATTACAATATCTTTAGTATTTAAAGGCAGCCATTGAGTGATGTTGTAATAAGAATACCATTGACAGAACGTTATAACAAATTATACCACTTTTAAATTTGATGACATCTCTAAGGGCAACCCTGGAATTGCAGGAGTTGAAGAAATCATCAAAGAATAAAAATAAATAGATCGGTTGTGCCTTATTCCATGGGTTTGAGTAATAAGACTTTAATTGTAGCTTTAATGCACGGATAGTTTATGCCATATGGTTCATATGCTCTTTCATGAATTTCGCTTGAGAATAAAATTATTGTTCAAGCTCTTCTAAATTGATATCCAAGTCGTTCATCGGACCTTTATGTCAGTTTCGGGATATAAGAAACTGAACAGGAGCCTGTGGCTGAATTTCGTAACACCTTCATGGCATAAATGACAGCAGAACAGGACAAATCCGGGGATGGAACCAAAGTGATCACTGCGGCAGTGCGGTATATAAAAGGCCTCAGGAACAAAACCCAACACAATTGGGCTTCTTGAACCTTTTGAGCAAAACTTATGATCTTACATACGCAAGCCAGAAACCAGTTTAATATTTTCCTTTGTATTGGTCTAGGCTCTAGCTAAAGTTTTTAACTTTAAGCATCGCATTCATTGTGCATTGCCAGCTGTGGTATGTTTACCAACATGCATACGGCTATGATAAATAGCTCATCGAGGCAAGGTCAGGGTTTATGATAAAAATGATCAAGCATCGCATTCATTGTGGATTGCCAGCTGTAGTATGTTTAAACATGCATACGGCTATGATAAATAGCTCATCGAGGCAAGGTCAGGGTTTATGATAAAAAATTATCACTATAGTCACAAAGGCTCCGCCAATATCCCCCCAAAATGTAAATGTTGGATTCCCATGAACAAAAAATATTTGTCCTATTGAAGGCTTCTGTGATTCTTGGGTTTATGATAAAAATGATCACTATAGTCACAAACGCTCGGCCAATATCCCCCCAAAATGTAAATGTTGGATTCCCATGAACAAAAAATTGAAGGCTTCTGTGATTCTTGATTTAAGCAAAACTCTTTCGGATAAATCACATTGATAATTTAGGGTCAACCCATTTCGAAACCCTGCTTTGATTAACCTCAGTCCTGCCTGCTTTGATTAACCTCAGTCCTGATGATGAACCTCAGTAGGGGTTCTAATCATCAACCATCCTAAATTATCCGGAAGAGTTTTGCCTTAAAAAAAAATATTCTCATATCGAGAAATGTTGTTAATATTATATTATGTTTAGACCCCACGGTGTAGATCAATTCCTGATTGAATTCAAATGCCCGACTACACCTAGGGGCCACAATGGTACGTGTAGCGGTCCAAATCAACCCCATGTTATGAGTAACAAACAGCCATAGTTGTCGATTCCGCCCGTTATATATACAATGTTTAAACCCCTGACAGAGAATTTCGGGATCTAAAGGGGCTGTTATCTGAGTAAATTATGACTGCATTCTGAACGCATTGCCACACTCGCAAGGACTTTAACCCCATCCAGACTACAATACAAAAGCAGGGAATAAACTAAACCGGATAAATAGCAAATAATTAAAATATTGGCAATGACATTATTAATGATATGTCACATCATATTCAAAAACCCTTACGGTTGTAACTTTAGTCCGATGAAACTTAAGAGGTGTTGTTCACGCTGCGTCTTAAAGACAGGAGTCTAATCTCCTCCAGTGTAAAAAAAGAGGGGGATTTAAATAACGAAAACTAATTAAAATGGCAAAAAATGATGAAGAAAATAAGGATAATTTCAAAACCTACCGGGTGGAACTTTCGGCTGACTGACAGCAACTTTAAATAGGTCGCTCAGTTCCTTCTCCCTCTTCTTCTCCTCTTCCTTCTTTTGCTGCAAACCAAACAAATAGATCAATCAAGACTACGAAACCCAAGTAATAAATTTCGATCGCCGTGCATTTAAGCACCATGAACCCTCAAAAAACAGAGGAAAATATTACCTTGGCTGTATTAAGTTTGGGGTCGGCTTTGGGCTGCACCGATTGCTTAAGGCTCTGGACATATTTCTGAACATTTTTGCTCTTGTTCTTGTTCTTGAGGCCGAAGGTCTTGTCCTCGACGACCTTCGCTTTTTTGGCTACATCGGCCTTGGACTGCTGCTTGGGAGGCATGGTTATGCTCAGAAGCCTGAAATCATCCAAAATAAGCCGGCGAAGAGCCGAAAAAAGAGGAGATTTCGGCCTGCCCCTTCAACGGCCAGATGGATCGAGGAATTGGATAGAGCAGACGAGGGTTTGGATTTGAAGATCGGGATAACGTTTACCCTTACCCTGCTGCTTTATTTCTCTGGTACAAAAATATTTTTCGTCGTGGTCTGTCTCAGGTTAGCGAGTGGGTTTAGAATATGTTTCCTGCTGCTTTATTTTTTTCTTTTATACGCTTCATTATTGTTGTGATGGTTTGACACGTCGACTTTAGATAAACACAGTTCACATTGGAATGGTTCATTTATTATTGGGTGTCGGTCACATGTAAATTTTAAATGATGTGATGAAATGAGCATGTAATGCCTTTCTTGGGGCCCCAACCGCAAGTCGTTAAGCCCATGTGTCCGTGTGTTCATCGTTGTTTTAAGTACGCTTTTGCACTCAACCTTATTCCTTTTTCACTTGTGTGGGATTTAACTCCCACGACGTTTAGGTTAGTTAAAGTGGAAGGAGTTGTTTTTAGTGCGATTTTTGGGATTTTTTGGTGTTGTAATTTGGCGGAAAGTTTTGATGTGAAATCTTAATTTGTGTTATTTAAACTGGTTTTTTGACTGTATATATGGATTTAGCACCTTCAAAAACTCCTAGGGTACTTTGATTGTGCACGAGTTACTCATCAAGCTTGTGATTTCAATAAATTCCTGCGGATTTTAGAGAAATTAGACCGGGAAAAACCCACCATAAAAGCTTGCAAAAAGTCGCGCTAAAGACAACTTGAAAGTGGAATACCTTTCAAAATAAATTTAGATTAATTATGGTACATTCTTATTGATATAGTTTGTTGGGTTAGTTTGAGGGGTTGAGTATTTTGAACTTTATTTAAGAGGTATAGAGGTTAGTTGCCTCTCTTATATGTCTTGTATAGCTTAGTCATTTGGTTTAATAGTAAGTCTTTGTAGTTGGAATTAATAGGTTACAAGTTCAAGATATATGCTAGTCCATTCTAATGTAAATAGCATTTTAGTTTCCATTTTCAATCGGCAGCAATTGACTCTAACTCATTTCATTCAACTAAAACAATCTATTCTCGATGCTCTGACATCAAACAACCTTTTCAATCCTCAGCTCCTATTGGTTATAGGGATATTTTTCAGCTAGATCAAGGTAGAGGGATTGGTAACAAGTTGATGTCTCTGCCAATATAAGGGTTGTAATTAATGTTAATGAATCTATATTAGGTATCATACCCACAAAATGTGACGAAATGTTGACAGTTTTCTCATAAGGTATTCCTTAAGAAAGATTCATAGAAATATTACAAGGTGGAAGCATTCATATTGTGTCTCGAGCTTCTCACCCATTGACCACCATCATTTGTCATCAAAGGTGGAAGAATGTAAATATGTTGAGATTGGAAGGGATTAACAATGAGCAATGGAATATATGAATTAATTTTTGACTGAAAACCCTTTCGAGAAACATATACTACAAGGCTTGATTACAGAGTAATGTTTGTAAATGATAAGCAAGGTAACCTTATCTAGTGATGGAAACTATTGTGGAAGATAAGGGCACCAATACAAACACATACATTCATGTCGTTGGCTTCAAACAATAAGGTTTTGACTTGGGATGTACTTCAAAGGAGGAGTTGGCAAGGGCCTAGGTGGTGTGCCCTCTACAAGCAAGAGCAAGAAACCATCCTACATTTGTTGGTAAAATGTCCATGTGTAAGAAGGCTCTAGTGGGAGGTGGAAGGGATAACGAGTAGTAAGGAGGTTTGATATGGGGATTATATAGAAGATCATCTAAGGATTTGGATTGAAAAGAGAGATCTTGAACCTTTCAAGGCGGTGCCTTTAGTAATTGCATGGGGTGTTTGGGTTTTAAGAAACTATGTCATACTCAATGACAATATAATTCCCACTTTCCAATACTTTATTTGAGTTCTTCTAGCATTTGATGGTTTAAAGAAGTTTGTTGAGGTTAAAACTCTAAGATATTTCACTGAGGTGCTTATGGACAAATCAGACTCGCAGAGGGTTCTTTGATGGAGCTAGACAAAGAACACCAACTATTTGTGGGGGTGGGGGTATTCTTTTTTTTTTTCTCTAAGTCACATATTATTGAAATCATTGCTAGTCTAAGCACTCCATCCAATAATTCTATAGATGAAATGGCTCTCAAAATGTTATTAAAAAATGTTGTTGAAAACAATGTATTAAAGTTGTAAGTTTGGGTGACCTAATGATTGTATTTAATTAGATGAGAAACCTTCTTAAGATGGGTAACTTGGTTTTGAGTGTGAATTTGAGAAGTTGAAAAGGATGGAAATACTCAAGAAGACAATTTCCTACATATATGTCTCTAGGGAATTAAGTACAAACATCGATTCTACGTCCAAAGAAGGTTTGTATGTGGAGCACAAATCCTAGATGTTAGTTGAAATAAGAAATCAAGTTGAAACACCCTCCTCCCACATTTATCCAAGTTAACCGGTTCGTTGGGGTAAACATGTGACGAGAGGCTACTATGATGCGATTCAACTCCTCATGTACAGATAACGAAGTGGAACTGACAAAACCAAACCAGTATGATCTTCCACACATACTACATAACCTTGAGGAGCCAACCAACCCTTCCAGGTGACCAACCCCTGAGGCAACTTGACATTTCACTAATCTAGACCCCCAGTTGCTCCCATGACATACCATGCATGCGACTGAGGCCTTCTAGTCGCTCCCACAGCAAGGGCATGCTGGCGACTATGGACTTTTTCAGTGAGTTCTAAGCCAACTACCCCAGATTTTGTGCCACTTTTTCACGGCCAAGACTCGGGCCACTGCCCAGAACTTCCTAAAACTTCCAAAAATGATAAATGACAATGGAACAAAGGTACTAATGCAAACACTTAATCAATGACTTGACTGGACCCCTATTAGCAATGATAGACATTTCGTCAAAGATGCCACAAATATGCAATCTACAGGTCATAACATCATATCTGAGCATAGGGATCTCATACTTATTTGAGATTCGCAAAGAAGCATTGTTTCCATATCGCAATAGATGCATTATCATCTATTAGATCATGTATTCATTGTACTCAATTATTAATAAAAAATGATGAGAGCCATACATCAAGTTTGTCATAAAACATACTCATAACTAGCATATAACCAATAAAAATAACAAGGATATAACAGCTATAAAATCCACATACACGCTAGTACATTAACACATGACATACGAAGGAGAAGGAGCTCTTATTAATGAATGCAAAAGCCAATAAGGTTTGGGACTTCCATGAACCCCCTGACCATAGATTGGTTGAACCAATTATTTATTTCAGCCAATCACCCCTATGCCACATTCCAAGCATAAATGTGGGACTCAAAACCAAACCAAACTAGGTTTCCTCAGGCTTTATCACAATCCCCACCGAATCACTAGGCCCTAACAAGCATGGATGCCACCAGATTTCTCCACCAACACCATGAGAATTTGCATGCCTCCTAATCTCTAGGCTTTACCGTACATCCCGCCATATAATGGTCAAGGATTCCTAGGCCTAATCAAAACACCATCCTTCAGACTTTACTGTATATCCTGTCATTCACTGGTTGAGGATTCCTAGGCCCACCGAGGCACACAAAATCTAGCTTTACTGCAATCCCACCTTCTCCAGTCTAGGGATTCCTATAACCACCTCACTCAGTTTTGAAACCATCCAGAAATCCAACTCAACCAATACAAGAGAACCCATCATACCATGGCTATTTGGAAATCGCAAGGCAAGGTTGAAGAACACTGCCACACCTGGAAAAACCCATGCCAATGGCAATAAGAGAACCAAATACACACATGCATGTACCATGCATGCCAAATCTAACAAGGAAATCACACATGCAAATCAATACCTACAAATAATTCCAATGTAGTTGCTAGATGTTGCTCTTCCTTGCTTGATCCTTGCTTCCGTTTGCCTTCTTGGTCCTTCCTTTGCTTTCCTTGATCCAACGCTAGAGTGCTCCAAAAAACTCAAAGTGTCCAAGAGTGTGAGAGAGAAAAAATAGAGAGAGAGAGCTCAAAAACTGAACTGACAAAAAGGTACTAACTGATCCTCAAAAGCCTTTTTATTAATGAGGCCTCTATTTTCTTCAATTTTCCTTCATTTTCCTCCTCACATGCAACCTATGACCTTTCACCTTCATTTTCTCCTAATTTTCATTATTTTCATAAATAAGATGCCAATTAATGTCTCGTGCCTTTCTAAAGCCTTTGCCAATTTCCTTAGCCATAATAAACCAAATGAACAGCTACACTAGGATGTTTTTTCCCAAAACTCAACTTGGAATACATGTCCCATGACCTTGGTTATTGTTTTTCCTTTATTAACTTTTATTACATTGAATTTTACCAGGGCTGTTACAGAACCCTCCCCCTTAGAGAAACACCATCCTCGGTGTTCTGTTAGGGTCCAACCCTAACCCCCTTATTTATGTAATAGGGTCGAGTCATAGTTATAGTTAGTTAAGAGTCAATAAAGCCCATATTAATAATTGTAAGTGGTTGACCCGCATTTAAAGAAGGGACCACAGTTAGTTGCAAATGGGCCATGGTATTAGATAGTTGGTATTAATAATAACCATGGTACTGACCCATGGTATTGCATGTATGAATCCTATATAAAGGATAGAGACTCCCCTTGAGGAGTGTCGTGTCTTATTTTGTAATCGAGCCCAACTCTATAGGAGGTTGCCCCCTCGAAGAGGCAAGTGAACATTGCTTTCCTTTCTAAATAATAAAATACATGTTGTTATTTCTTATTGTTCTGTGTTCTACGTATATTTCTTCGCATATTTGGTATTCGGGTATCTTCTCGCAGGTCAAGAGCATAAAAAGTGTTATCATAGCACTTTCCAGGGCCGGTGGGATCCCCATTTTTAGCAAAAAAAAATTTGCTAGAGACGTGTTCCGGCGTTTTTAAACCACGGGATCTGTCGTTGAGCACATAAACTTGCGAATTTGGGGAGGCATGCACTCAGGAAATACAAGAGGTGGTCACGCTTGTTGGACTTCCTTGTAACCCCTGTGGGTACCCCATCAAGTAGTAGCGCATTAGACAAAACCGCGCACGGACTATCTTCCAAGTACCCTCTGGGTATATAGGAAGCCCCCTAGGCTCACTTGAAACCTCGCCATAGACAAATTGTCGGTTGTCTTGCTGCTACAGTACACTGAGAACAGCACTCGGGGAGATTAATCGCGCATATGATAGGGTAGTTGAGTAGTACGGCTAACGGTACGGTTGATCCTCCTTGGTTAGTTCCCTGAAAGATTGGGCCGAGTACCACTGTTGGACCCTTATGTATATTGCGATCTGTAGCACATGACACTCCTTGAGACCATAGTTCCCTTGTCTCTCTCCAGATCAGATCTAGCAGGTTGGGTTCTATCACAGCCACAACAATCAGATCCGTCATTCAGATCTATCAGATCCACCATTTAGATCTATTAGATCTGCCATTCAGATCTATCAGATCCACCATTTAGATCTATCAGATACGCCATTCAGATCTAGCAGATTGGGTTCTGTCGCAATCGCAACAATCAGATCCCCCATTCAGATCTAGCAGCAGGGGTTCGATCACTGCCACATTCATACTCATACTCTGCAGTTGAGGGTTTTGTCGACAGATCTTACTATTTGTGTGGCTCCTATACCTAGGCGTGATTCTCGCAAGACATTGGGCATAATTAACTTTTTTGGGAATCGGCTACTGCAGTATTCCTAAGCGAGGAGTAAAACTCCTTTCAGACTCTAAGACCCTCTCGGGACGATTATAGGAGACTTAGCCCATAAGAATCAGGTCGACGGGCTGACCAAGGTGGTACCATTCACTTGTCAGCGTCAAAATTTTGAGTGGTCCCAAATTTTTCTTTCACGGTAACGACAAGTGCACCGGATCGATGCATGGTACAAACCAGAGCTCAAGCTATGGCCAACGAGAAGATAGACACCCTTGAACAAAAGTTGGAGGCATTAACGAAGCAGATCCAAGCCTTAAATGACACAATCACAAAGGGCAAGTTAGGGGAACAATCAGAGGAATATGATTTTAATGAAAACCTTGAGGGCGAATCTAGCCATTCTCTTCACTTCTTTGGAAACCACCAACAGTCCCAGCCTCGACCACCCAAGCTGGACGTGTATAAATTTGATGGCTCTCATCCAGCCATATGGCTATCACAAATAAAGTAATATTTCACATTGAATCACATCAAAGATGATGCGACTAAACTAAGTGTGGGAAGCCTGTACTTGGACCAAGAAAGATGGCAATGGTGGCAGTGGCATCAACGCTGCTATGCAAGGCCAATGACTTGGTAGATATTCTCAAAATCCATTTCTGATCGCTTCAACCATGAATCTAACTTTTGGGTCGTCTTACTAAGCTCTGATAGACAGGCACAGTGCAAGAATATATTAAAGCCTTTGAAGCATTAGCCTTCCGCACAAGAGGTCTAGCAGATGAATTATACTTGGAATGTTCTATCAGTGGTCTCAAAGACGCCATACAAGCCCACGTACGAATGCACCACCCAGTCTCATGGCTGGTAGCTTGCAACACAGCTCGTGAAGTCGAACGAGCATTAGCGGCCCAGTCGACTCATCCAAATTTCATAGCCAAGGGACGCCCCACCCAGGCTCCAAGCACTACCCAAACACTTAAGGTTCAAAAGGTGTCACCAGCGGAAATGGCGGAAAGAAGAAAGCAAGGATTGTGTTACTATTATGATGAGAAATACTCCCCGAGGCATAAATGCAAGGAACCCAAATTCTTTCAAATTGATGCTACTGAACACAGTTCATCTGAGGAAGCCCCACCATTTGAGGGACCCGAGGAGGAAGAGGAGGACAACCAGTCGGACAATGAGCTCCCAGCTACACCAGAGGAACCAGTTATCTCGCTTCATGCTTTGGCAGGAATTACTTCTCCCCAAACTCTCAAAATTAGAGGTTTTATTAAGCATCGCCTGGTATTAATCTTGATTGATAGTGGCAGTATGCATAACTTTATCCATCAAAGAGTCGCCGAAGTAGTGCATTGTTTTGTCAGAGCAGTCTCTAATTTCCAGGTCCAAATTGCTAATGGGGGGACAATGAAATGTGAAGGGTGCTCTGAAAATGTCAAACTTCAAACGAGGGATTATCACCTAAAAACCCACATGTTTGCCATCAACATTGGTGGGTGTGACATTGTCTTGGGTGCTGAATGGCTCCACATACTTGGCCCAATCACAATGCATTTCCAGGAGTTATATATGAGCTTTAAGCAAAATGACCACACGCATACCCTCCGCGGACTCCAGGCAAGTGCTCCTTCTATCATAAGTTCACATAGGATGGAAAAGTTGTTAAAAAAGGGCCACCATGTAGTTATAGCCCAATTTAGTGCCATCCAGGCCTTCGAGCCCACTTCTCTTCATATTCATCCTGAGATGCAACAGGTCTTAAACAACCATCTACAGGTCTTTAACAAGCCTCATGAGCTTCCACCCTCGAGAGGGGAACATGATCATAGCATTACTTTGGTCCTAGGGGCACAACCACCAAATGTGCACCCATATAGATATCCTTTCGCCCAAAAGAATGAAATTGAAAAAATCATCAAGGAACTCCTGGAAGTCGATGTCTTTTGTCCTAGCATTAGTCCTTATTCATCACCTGTGGTCATGGTGCTCAAGAAAGATGGGGAATGGCGTATGTGTCCAGACTTCAAGGCCCTCAACAAGCTGATGGTCAAAGATAAATTTCCCATCCCGGTTGTTGATGATTTGCTGGATGAACTAAATGGGGCTCAATTCTTTACTAAGCTCGACCTTCGCTCGGGCTATCACCAAATTTGCATGAAAGAAGTAGACATTCCAAAGACTGCTTTCCGAACTCATGAAGGCCATTATGAATTCCTGGTCATGCCATTTGGTCTCTATAATGCCCCATCCACTTTTCAGAGCCTCATGAATCACCTGCTTAAACCATATCTCAAAAAAATTGTCCTTGTTTTCTTTGATGACATCCTCATCTACAACCTCACCTGGGAAAAACATCTTCAGCATGTAGATCTACTCTTGCAACTACTCTGGAAGCATAAATTATTTGTCAAATTGTCCAAGTGCTCTTTTGGCATGAAAGAAGTCGAGTATTTGGGCCACATTGTGGGGCGTGAAGGTGTCAGGGTGGATCCCAAAAAGATCCAGGCAATGCAGGATTGGCCTCAACCAAAGACCTTGAAGAGTTTGAGAGGATTTTTGGGTCTCACTGGCTACTATCGCAAATTTGTCCGCAATTATGGTCGCATTGCTAGACCCCTCACTCACCTTCTCAAGAAAAATTCATTCCTCTGGAATGATGAAGCGCAACAGGCATTTATAGCTCTCAAACATGCCATGTGTTCCACTCCCGTATTGGCACTACCCGACTTCACCAAATCTTTTGTGATTGAATGTGATGCTTCAGGTACAAGTATTGGGGTTGTCTTAATGCAGGAAGGTCGACCCTTGGCCTTCACTGGCCAACAACTAAGTGGGACAAATCTGAGACAATCTACCTATGAGAAGGAGATGATGGTCATCTTACATGAAGTGGATACCTGGCGACCATACTTATTGGGGCGACATTTCCAAATCTGCACAGACCATCAAAGCCTTAAATATTTTATGGAGCAATGCCTATCCTTGCCACAACAAAATAAATGGCTCGCCTAGGATATGATTATGAGATAATTTACAAAAAAGGGTGCAAAAATGTCGTAGCGGATGCTTTATCACGCCAATTTGAGGAGGAAAGCACCCTGCTAACAATCTCTCTTCCCATTACAGAGTGGATTGAAGAGACTCGCAAGGAATGGTTTTCACATCCTTCGTTCTCCCAACTCATTAATAAATTGCAGGCAAATCCAAATTCCACAAGGGTTACTCTTGGTAGGATGAGATTCCTTGCTACAAGGACAAAGTAGTGACATCACCAACATCCACCCTCAAAATTCGCATTTTGGCAGAGTTGCACTTATCTCCCACTGTAGGCCATTCAGGCTTTCCGAAGACTTATGCTCGCACTCGATGTTCATTCTTTTGGACAGGCATGAAAAAGGACATTCTTACTTTTGTAGCTGAGTGTGAGAAGTATCAACGCCACAAAGGAGAAACAATCAAATTCCCAGGCACCTTACAGCCACTGCCCATCCCTGCCTCAATCTGGACGGAGGTTTCTATGGATTTCATCACTGTTCTTCCGAAGTCAGGCAACAAGTCAATCATCATGGTGGTTGTGGACAGACTTTCTAAGTATGCTCATTTTTGTGCCCTACCCCACCCTTTTACACCCGCTTTGGTGGCTCAATCTTTCATGGACCAAATCTTCAAATTACATGGCATGCCCACTTCCATTATGTCTGATCGGGACCCAATCTTCACCAGAAACTTTTGGCAGGAACTCTTCAGGCTACAAGGTACCCAACTACAACTCAATACTTCCTATCATCCCCAAACTAATGGTCAAACTGAAGCAGTCAACAAATGTTTGGAGACCTACCTTAGGTGTTTCACTTCAGAAAAGCAACATCTATGGGTACAGTGGTTACCTCTAGCTGAATGGTGGTATAATACTAACTATCATGCCACTACCAAGATGACTCCATATGAAGCAGTTTATGGTCAACTCCCCCCTTCACCTACTTTTTATATCCAGGGATGCTCTAAGGTACAAGCAGTGGATCAACTCCTACAGAACCGTGCAACCATGCTTGCCCACCTCAAAGAGAATCTCCATCAAGCTCAAAATCACATGAAGCAACAGGCAGACCAACATTGTTCAGAGCGCAAGTTTCAAGAAGGGGATCAGGTATTCTTGAGGCTGCAACCATATAAGCAAACATCACTCAAAGACAAGGGTTGTCAGAAATTATCTCCAAAATTCTACGAACCGTATCACATACTACAGTGCATCGGAGAAGTAGCCTACAAGCTAGCCTTGCTACCCACTCCAAAAATACATCCCGTCTTCCATGTCTCATGTCTTAAGAAAGTAGTGGGGAACAATTGCAGAATTCAAACCAGTTTACCGGAATTGGATGAAGAAGGTTCAATCTGGCTCCAACCTGAACAGGTTCTTGACACGCGAGAACAGCACCTGCGCGGCCGCACGATTAAGTAAGTCCTCGTCGAGTGGAAAGACACCTCTCCAGAAGATGCAACCTGGGAAGCAACCACTATTCTTCAGCAGATTCCGCAGCTTTAGCCTTGAGGACAAGGCTATTTTTATGGGGGAGGGCATGTTAGGGTCCAACCCTAACCCCCTTATTTATGTAATAGGGTTGAGTCATAATTATAGTTAGTTAAGAGTCAATAAAGCCCATATTAATAATTGTAAGTGGTTGACCTGCATTTAAAGAAGGGACCATAGTTAGTTGCAAATGGGCCATGGTATTTGATGAGCCCCAATTTTTGGTATAATTTGGGCTCATTTGGCCTACTTGCTTTGCTCAAACCATTCACTTTTTACTGCTTATGCATGCATTTCTTAGTTTATTCGTGTTGTTTGTAGGAAGAAGGGTAGACATTTTATCTACGTGACTAATGCATGATGCTTTCAGGTTTTTGGCATTAAAAGGGAGAAAAAGACAACGAAAAAGGAGACAAGGAGACAATGAGGTGGCACTGCTGGTTTTTAGGAGAGGATGTCCACGGTCTTGGGGACCTTCCTCGTGATTCCCACCAAGAACTCCGAGCTCCAATCCATCTCCCCACCGAGCTTAGAAGCAGCCAGCTGTTCTACAGGAACAGCAGTTATAACTGTTCTACAGGAACAGTAGTTATGACTGTCCTACAGGATCAGCAGTTAAACTTTAGTTGGACATCCGAGCTCCTAAAATCAAGGACATCTGTTGGATGATCGTTTTTGCATAAATACTAAGGCCGTAGCCTTGCAGAGAAGCTTTTTGAACCTTGGCATTACTCTTGTAATTGGAAAGTATGAGCTAGAGCTCAGTTTTTGTTCCTTTTTGTAAGCCAATTTGGCATGACATCAGATTATGAATAAAGAAGGCAGATTTTGATCTAGTTCTGAGTTTTCTCAAGGAGCTATAGCTCTCAGGTTAGGGCCCAACCTGAGAGCAATAGATCTCCTCAGTGTTGTAATGTGTTTGCATTTCGTTCCAGCACTTTGAGTTTGTTTATTTTCACATGCAATTCGAATTCACAGTTTGGTAATTTAGTCGTTTTCATGAGCATAGATAGGACTAGTTTATGGTGATTTGCTTTCAGTTGCTTAAGTTTGATAGGAGGATAGATATAATCTCTTGGAGCTCCAGCAAAAAGGTTGTAAAGGCTCACTGCCATCTCTCTGTTAGGGATTGGGGTGCAGTCCATGACCAACCACCAAAAAGAAAAGCAGTTCTTCTCATTTCCATGCAAGCTGCAACATAAACGTTTTCATTGAATATCCATCCATGCATTTTTGACATCGAACCATACTTCCACACTTCACTTCCACGCATAGGTTTCATTTCTTGTTTTCCATTTCTGTTCATAGGTTTCATGGCACAGTTATCATAGGTTAATGAATTTCTCGTTTTGATGCATAAGTCATTTGTTTCATTTACGCTGCTCCTTCTCAATCCGCTTCCTTCTTCTTCTTCTTGATCTATCCTCAAGTCCTATTTAACCTCTGTCTTACGCATTTACCCTCCAACTCTCTCATTTCCCACATAGCTCCATCTCCTTCAACTTTCATTGATCCCATCCTTCCAATCATCAACCCACTGCATACACTCTTCCTCCATCTGATTCCTCTGCTCCTGAGCCATCACCAGCTCCATCTCCATCTCACCTATCCTTCCACACCACTCCGACCCTTCACCATCTTCCAAAACTTCCACGGCCAATCATCCTGTAGAATTGCACAACCTTCCTGTAGAAACCCCTGAGTTTCCTGTAGGATCCCCTGCAGACTTCCTGTAGAAGTCTGCAAACTCGGTTGCTGAGCATCCAAACGTGGTAGACTTCTGGGGATTGATGTTGGAGACCCTCTGGGACCTCCCTTAGCCATCCTGACCTTGCCCATGCTTTCCTTCCATTCCAACCGCTCCTGCACAACCAAACCCTAATCAAAAGCATCATCACAATAAATCCAACCACTTAATGAAAAAGTACAAAAACATGATTTTCCAGATGCAAGTAGCTTAGATGCACGTATTTCAGTTCACTGCAAGCAATGGCATTGTTGGTAGTTGTTCCATTCACAGTTTTGCATAGTTAGGGCCTAGCTAGTCAAATTAGGGTTTCCTAGGGTTTCCATGCTTTATTGGTTTTCAGTTTCCTTCTGCAATTAGACTAGTCTCCTTTGAGTTAGCTTTCGTCCATCATTGATAAAGCTTCTTCTGTGAGCCTATAGAAGTTGGCTTGAGCCCTAGCGGACTTGTGCCAGCTGACCAAGTGACAGCTGCGACAAGAGCTAGTACTTGTGCATACAGCACCGTCGCTTCCAAGTTTGTACGAACTACCGGGTTGATAAAATTAAGAGACAGGAAGCTCCAGGAGTTGTAGCATTATTGCTACAATACTGGAGCCCACCATCTTTTTGGCGCCGTTGCCGGGGAAGCGTCAGAGTATTAGCAATTGTTGCTTTTCTTCTACTTTCTTACTCTTACCTTCTGCTAAGTAGTTCACTTCATTTCCATTCTGCAAAAGTAGCATAGACTTTTCCTGCTTTCATAGATTAGCATTTCCTGCTTTCATAGATTAGCATTTCCTTTCTGCAAGCGTAGACTAGCATTTCCTTCCTGCAATTTCATTTGAGCAAAGTAGATTAGTCCTTTCCTGCTTTCAGTTAATTTTGCATCTTTCATAGATAGTTGTAGATCAATCTGTCTCAGTTTTGCAGGTACCAAAAGAAAAGCAAAGCAAAAGCAATCAAAGAGAAAAAAGAAAGTCTTTTCCATTTCATGCCTCGTAGGAACCGAGATAGATCAGGCAAATTCCTACCAAACACCCCCACCACATCACTGAGTCACCCTTCTCTCCTCTTTGGTGACAGTGACCCAGAAGAACCTATAGGTGAACATCCTGAGATATCCAAAGATCCTATAGTAGAAGAAGAGTTAGAGACTACTCCATTTGAAGCTATGGCTGATAATAGAAGAGAAGATGAGAGAATAGAAGGTGCCTTCCCCATCCGAGAGACCAATGGAGAGATGAAAATGAAAAACATTAGCCCCTCCGCCTTACCTCACTTCCATGGGTTGACCACTGAAGATCCAGATACCTTCCTGTTTGAGTTTGCTGTCCTTTGTAGAACCTATGACTATACTGAAGATGAGCAAAAGTTGAAACTTTTCCCTTCCACTCTCAAGGATGCAGCACTACGCTGGTTCATGGGTTTACCTGGGAATAGTATCACTACTTGGGCTCAGATGCAGCAAGCTTTCAACACCAAGTACCGGGATTACTGTAGGTCCAAGGAAACAAAGGGGGAAATCTTTCGGATGTCCATGGGAAATGATGAGTCCTTAGAGGATTATGAGGAGAGGTTCCAACTAAGCTATAAGCGGGCCAGGTGCACACTTGACCCTGAATCCCTCAAGTTGGTCCTACTCCGAGGAGTCCCTGAAGACCTCTTAGATACCCTTCACATGTTAGCTGGGGGGGACATTTACCAACTGCCTTATGAGGACATCAAGACTGTGTTTAGAAACCACTCCAGGGCAGCTCGGAAACGAGGTAGAGGAAACCACCTCTCAACTAGTGTCCCTTTCTCCAAACATGAGCTTGCAAACCAATTAGAAGATCTTAAGAGTGAGGTGAGACAAACCATTGCCATGCAGCTTGATACATTCAGGATTCAGCAAAAGAAAGAAGAGGCTGAGAGAGCCTTGGCTGTCTTCTGTCCTAGGTGCACAAGGAGGCACCCTAAGAACGAATGTCCATTGCATTCGGTTGAAGTGTGTTTCGTTTGTGAGGAGGACCATCCCACAAATCAGTGTCCAACCTTACCTGGGTTTAAAGCCATGTACCAAGGGACCGAAGCTCCCACAGAGCCTCTCTATTACCTCAACCAAAGGAGGCCACAAGGATCTAGACCTTATCAGCAGGGGATGCAAGGGGCATCTCAAGCTTATTACAACCCCAACCAGTCAACTCCTATGCCTTCCTGGGGTCCCCCTGCTCATCCTTCATGGTCCATGCCTCCTCCATGGTCTTATCCACCTCAGTACCCCACTCAACCTACTTCTCATCCATATCACTCACATACCCAGCCACAGCCTCAATGGAATGCACCTCAGTCGGGGTGGAGGCCCCAATACAACACTCCTCCTGCCATTTTGCCTCCACCACCAGTGCAACCTCAACCATTACCTCCTGCTCCTCCAAGGCAACCTCAAATGCCTGCTCAACCGAACCCGAACCCCAACAATAGACAGGCCCAGCAGGTATACACTGGGGAAACCTCATGCCCTACCTATGCTGTGGAGATCCAGGAGATCAACCTTCGATCTGGAAAGACTCTACCAGATCGCCAACCTCCTCCCCCAGAGGATGAGGAAGATAAACAGGAAAGTGAACCAAAGGCTATTCCACCCTTTCCTGAGAGACTAACAGCCACCACACAACCTAACCCAGAAGAAGATGAGCTTTTGGGTGAGCTCAAGCAGTTGTGTGTAAAAATCCCACTTCTCCAAGCCATCAAGGATGTGCCAATATATAACAAGCTGGTTAAGGAGAAGTGTTTCAAACACCCAGGCAGACGGAAGAAAGATGCCTCAACTATCAATGTCATAGGACAACTGTCTGACCTTATGCTAGGACAAGTCATCTGCCCAAAGTACCTAGATCCTGGAAGTCCTGTAGTAGATGTTCACATCAATGGCACCATTATCCCCCACACCTTGATTGATCTGGGGGCGGCCATCAATGTGATGACCAGGGATACCATGCTTAAACTCAATCTTCAGGGTTCCTTGAGGAAGACCTCGACAGTACTGCAATTAGCAGATCGCTCCACCGTGACTCCCGAAGGGATTGTGGAGGATGTCATGGTCTCCATTGATTCTTGGGAATACCCTGCAGACTTCCTGGTTCTGCAACCAAAGGCCAAGCTTACTGGATATCCTCTCATTTTGGGAAGGCCTTGGTTAGCTACTGCAGATGCTTACATAAGTTGTCGGGCAGGAAACATGACCATCAAAAATGGTCCCATGTCCAAGCAGCTAGTCCTATACCCTCCTGCCCAACCCTCTTTAGAGCATGATTTACCACTCTGGTTGGAAGAAGGAGAAGAAGACGAGGTGTACTCAGCACCTCTGTGCACCTTAGATACCACTAGAAAAGACCCCCCAACCGAGGATGACTTGATCGAGACCTTGATCCAGAATCCACCTTCCAGTGCACTACCCTTAGAGGAATTGGTGGAGGATGCCCAAGCTAGCACCTTAGTGGATCTCTGTACAACCAACCCTGTTACTCCCAGAGTCAAGAATGTGGAGTTCGGCCCTGAGAAAGCATTGAAGATCAGCTCCTCCCTATCTCCTTCCCAGGAAAAGGAGCTGTGTAGTCTGTTGGCCAACCACCTAGATGCTTTTGCTTGGAGCTATAAGGAAATGAAAGGAGTCCATCCTTCGGTCTGTACCCATCATATATACATCAAAGAGGATTGTAAACCGGTTAGGCAACCTCAGAGGAGAATGAATCCAGCCCTTAAAGACATTGTCAAGGAAGAATTGCAGAAACTGTTGGATGCCGGATTCATCTACCCCATCTCAGATAGTGAATGGGTGTCCCCTCTAGTGTTGGTTCCCAAGAAAAATGGGAAATGGAGAATTTGTGTGGACTACCGAGAACTGAACAAAGCTACCAAGAAGGACCATTTCCCTCTACCTTTCATAGATCAAGTGTTGGATGGACTGGCAGGAAAGAAGTTCTTCTCTTTCCTGGATGGGTTTAGCGGGTACAATCAAATCCAAATCAGCCCGGAAGACCAAGATAAGACCACCTTCACTTGTCCTTGGGGTACCTTTGCCTATCGAGTCCTTCCCTTTGGGCTATGCAATGCTCCTGCTACCTTTCAGAGAGCTGTCTTGAGCATCTTCTCGGAGTTGGTCCATGATGCAGTGGAAATATACATGGATGACTTTACTCCTTATGGGGCCAACTTCCAGGAAGCATTGTCCAACCTGGGGAAAGTCCTAACCAAATGCACCGAGATGAACTTGTCCCTTAGTCCTGAAAAATGTGAATTCCTAATGACTGAGGGGACCGTGCTAGGCCATACCATTTCTTCCCAAGGATTGCAGGTGGATCCTAACAAAATTGCTCTCATCAAGAGGGTTCCACCTCCTCAAAAGGTAAGGGATGTCCGGAGTTTCTTGGGATTAGCAGGATACTACCGGAGATTCATTAAAGATTTCAGCAAGCTAGCCTCGCCATTGTTTGGTCTGTTGGCAAAAGATGTGGAGTTTAAATGGACTGACGATTGTCAGAGGGCTTTAAATGAATTGAAGGACAAGTTGGTGTCAGCCCCAATCCTGAGAGGTCCAAACTGGGCCCTACCTTTCCACATCCACACTGATGCCTCGAACAAAGCCATAGGTGCAGCTTTAGGACAAGTTGAGCAGAAACTTCCATATGCCATTTACTTTGTTAGCAAAAACTTGTCCAAAGCTGAGCTGAATTACACTGTAACCGAGAAAGAATTCTTGGCTGTGGTCCATGCATTGAACAAGTTCCGACATTATATTACTGGTTACCAGACCTTTGTACATACTGACCATGCTGCTATTAGATATTTGATGAATAAACCAGATGTGAATGCTCGTATTATTAGATGGTTACTTTTATTGCAGCAGTTTGATCTAACCATTGTTGATAAACCAGGTAGAGAAAATGTTGTTGCTGACTTTTTATCTAGATTGGATTTGTCTGCAGATGAGGATGGAACAGTGGACGATCAGATGCCTGATGAACATCTGTTTGCTATTTCAGTACTCTCTCCATGGTTTGCTGATATAGCAAACTATCTTGTTTCAGCACAGTTCCCTCCACACCTATCTTCCAGAGAGAAGAGCAGAATCATCAGAAAAAGTGCCTCATTCACTTGGATCGGGGGCAATCTGTTCAAGCTTGGCCCCGATCAGATCTTAAGGCGTTGTGTAAGGGAGGAGGAAGTCTTTGATATCCTCCTCACTTGTCATGATGGGCCTTGTGGAGGGCATTTTGCAGCAAAGAGAACTGCCTTCAAGATCCTGCAGGCAGGCTACTATTGGCCCACACTTCATCAAGATGTCAGAAGATATGTCAGTCAGTGTGACCAATGCCAAAGAATGGGGAAACCGACCCAAAGGGATGAGATGCCTCTCCAACCTCAAGTGACTCTTGAGCCATTTGAGAAGTGGGGCATGGACTTTGTGGGCCCAATCAACCCCTCTTCGAGGCAAAGGACTTACATCATTGTGTGTACTGACTATTTGACAAAGTGGGCAGAGACCAAAGCAATCAAAGCAGCAACAGAAGAAAAGGTGGCCGAGTTCCTAAGAGAGAACATCTTCTATAAGTTTGGCTATCCAAGAGAGCTGGTCACCGATCAAGGGAGCCAGTTCACCTCCAACCTGGTTGAAGATCTCCTAGCTCATCACAAGATTAAGCACAGGACTTCCACCCCTTATCACCCTCAAGCAAATGGGCAGGTGGAAGTCACCAATAGAGCATTAGAAGGGATCTTGACTAAAGTGGTGAGCAGCAGCAGAAAGGACTGGGCAGATCGCCTGGTAGAAGCCACATGGGCCTACAACACCACTTGGAAGACCACCACCGGTTTCACACCATACGAGCTGGTCTATGGGAAGAAAGCTTTGCTGTCCATTGAGTTTGAATACAACACCTTGAGGATGGCAGCTCAGCTGGACCTAGATCTCAGCCATGCACAACAAGAAAGGCTGCTGCAGCTGAATGGCCTGGACGAGCACCGCATGCAGGCCCTCCTTCACTCAGAAGTGGTTCAACTTCAGAGGAAGGTGTGGCATGACCAACATCTCCATGACAAGCAATTTCAGCCGGGAGATTGGGCTTTGTTGTATGATTCCAGATACAAAGATTTCAAGGGGAAGTTGAGAACCAGATGGCTAGGACCATATACAGTGGAGAAATGCCATGACAATGGATCTGTCCTCATTCGAACCATTGATGAGGAAGCCATTCCCATGCTTGTCAATGGGCATCGATTGAAGATCTACAGGAGACCTCTCTCAAGACAAGAGTTTATCAAAACTATGGAGAAATCTGTATTGGTCATAGAGAAGGGTTCTGCCTCTGCCTCTGGCACACCCTGAAAGAATATCTGAAAAAAAAAAAAAAAAAAAAAAAAAAAAAAAAAAAAAAATAAATAAATAAAGATCCTTGGGTGAAAACCTCTCTGAGGCGCCCAAGGCAGGTAGTAGGGGTGAAAACCTCATTGAGGCGCTCCTATTGCTTTTCAAAAAAAAAAAAAAGAGAAAAGGTTGAAAAAGATCCTTGAGTGAAAACCTCTCTGAGGCGCTCAGGGCAGATGGCACGGGTGAAAACCTCCTTGAGGCGCCCCTGTTATCTTTCAAAAAAGAAAAAAGAGAGAAGAAAAAAGAAAAAAGAAAACACAATAAGCAAAATATGGTAAAAATTGCAGGTTGCAGATGCTCTATGGAGAAGAGGAAGCCCTTCAACTCACAGCCAAGGGTCCTTATCATGCTGTCAAGGAACCTCATCAGTACCTCCTCCAAGAGCACCCATGTTTTTCAAGGTATGTGCAATTTTATCATGGTTTGAATCTTCTACAGGAAGCTGCTGTCTTTCTACAGGAGGGCGCAGTCTTTCTACAGGAAGGCGCGGATTTTCTACAGGAAAGTGCAGACTTTCTACAGGAAGGCCGAACTTTCTACAGGAAGCTCTGTGTCTACAGGAAACTTCCTGTAGGAGTTTTGGACGGCCAGAATTCATCTTAAAAAGAGATTTCGCGACCATGGATTGGTTTGGATGCATGCAAGCCTCTGTTGGCATCCTTGCACGTTGCTGTCACCATGCCCCACCACCCGTGTCGACATGCGGCCAAGTCCCTGCACAAACAAAGAAAATCGATGAGTTCTCGCGGGAAAGCCATTTCCAAAGTTAACAAATGATGGAATCTCATACCACATGCATCAAGAGCTCCGGGATTGTGATCGAGAAGCCAGAACCGCCATCGTGCAGCATGCACCCAAGGAGAAAGGACTGTTACGAGACCCCTCGCGGGGATCCTGTAACAGTTCAACCTGCTCGAGTGGATACCATTCACAGCACCGCCATCCGAAATGAAACGCGGGCGCATGCAAGCAAAACCACCCACTCCAGCGTTGGCAGCCTGTAACCACGAGCTTCCGGGTCTGTGTAAGTCGCACGCAGCAGGTAGATCCGCTCACCATCGTCCGAGAACTGGAAAAATCGTGTGCAGCCGCGCAGGTAAGTGTCTCCACCCTTCCTTCCATCAAATCGCATGAATCTAACTTTGAAATTGTTTGCAAAGCGTAAAATTGAATGGTTGAGCGGCCGTATGGCCAGTCGACTGGCCACGTCGGCTAGTTAAAGTGTAATTGGATGTTTGGGTGGCGGCCACGACAAAGAGAATGAACGGCATGCACGTGGGAACACTCTCGTCAGAAGCATAAGTTTAACAGGAAAGGCGGCGGCAAATCTGTGGGAATGAATGCAGCAGCAAGTGAATACGCAGGCGGAGGATGGATGACGTCGCCCAACGGTCCGGCGGGGACAGCTCATCCCCCGCGCCACGGATTGCGCCGATTCAAAATCCAATCGGCTAAATCATGCGCATGCATTTATCATCCAACACTTCAACTCGGATAGCTATTCTGATCTCCTCTGCACTTTGATACGCCGAGTTGTTGGCTACCAGAACGCTGGTCAAGCACACCGCGAGCGCGGCCAACTACAGTCCTCCCCGAGAATTGCGCGCGGCTTCTACAGGAACGCAGTTCTACAGGAACGCGGTTCTACAGGAGCGCAGTTCTACAGGAACGCAGTCTACAGGAACGTAGTCATCTACAGGAAAGCGGGTGCCTCGCGAAAAAGGTGGCCAATTAAGGAGGTAACCCTGAACTCTTAATGTAACTGGTTATTAGAAGTGGCAAGACCATCGTCCACGGTCGGGTTATAAAGATATTGGTGGAATTGTTGTTTGCTGTACCGTTGCTACCGTTCTACAGGATGTTGGTATAAGTAGTCTGTGTTGAAATTTTGTATGTGCATGCTCTGTCTTCATAGACCAAATCTCTTTTGCATCTGCCACCTTTAGTTAAAACGACCGTGTTCATCATGCCGGGTGGGTTTATAAGACGAGAGCCCACTGATTCAACTAACTTAAGGAGAAACCCGGCAGTGGTAGAGCTCTTCACCAGAGCACAATGGATGCCTTTTTGTGATAAGCTGCAGGGCTACGATGATGAAGTAGCCGAGGAATTCTTGCAGGCTTTGAAGCCTAAATCCCAGACACTGGCCACAGTAAACTTCAGAGGTCTAAGCCTCAAACTCACCCCAGAACATATCAGTCGGATCACAGAACTTCCTATGGGTCTGCCGTGGGATAAAGAGGAGAGAAAGCTGAGTCAGCAGGCAAAGAAGGAATTCTTTCCACCTGAGGAAGAATTCTCGGAGGATAAAAACGGGGTGAGAAGAACGAGTCTATCACCACCTTGGAATGAAGTCAGTTTGCAAATCATGAAATATATTACTTGTGAAGGCCAGTTCAGCATCGTGTATGCATATCACTTTCGGCTACTCACTGAGTTGAGGCACCGAATTGACCTTCCTGTAGAGCAAAAACTGAGCATCCCTTATTATCTCCTGCAGTCCCTAATGGAGTGTGCTACAAAGCTAAGAGAGGGCATACCTGATCAGATAGCCCACCATGGGTTAATAAAGCTGCTTGTGGAAGATGCATTGCACTCATATAAGGTCCCCCTCTCATGGGAATCCTTCCGCAATTTGACCAAAGATGGGGATATTAAAATGTTGATCGAAGAAACGGGTTCCTCTAGCAGTGAGGAACACGAAGCAGTGGCCGAAGAACAAAGGAAGAAGCATGAGGAAAAGAAGGACCAAGAAAAAGGTGGCACACCTATCCTGTCAGCAAGGGAAAAGAGGATGAAGAGCAGAATGGACAAAGCAGAGGTGGCCCACGTCAGCCCAAGTACCTCAACAGCACCTGCACCCAAAGCAAAAAGCAAAACTCAAGCAGGCAAGCAAGCGGAAGTGGAGACACCTGTGTCTACAGGAAAGCAAAAACAGGCTTCTACAGGAAGCCCGAAAACACAAACTCAGGCTTCTACAGGAAGCCCAAAAATCATTGAAAAACAGGCTTCTACAGGAAGCCCAAAAGCAAAGACCAAGGCTTCTACAGGAAGCCCACAAACCATTAAGACACAGGCTTCTACAGGAAGCCCGAAATTGCAAAAACAGGCTTCTACAGGAAGCCCCAAAAAGGTAAAACCCAAAGAGAAGAAGGTGGATATTCTGGCACGGGAAGCAGCAGCGGTATTAGCTGGCCTCAGCACGCCACCTAAGCAAAAAGACAAGAGGAAGAGGGAGACCCCTCTGTACTTTAAAGCTCGGAGAAGCGTTAGGATAAAAACGGGCAAGCCACCACCTCAATCCAGCAGCCCGATTGTCATCGAAGATACACCTGCTTCTCCCAAGGAAAAATCACCCTCCAGGATCACAGTTACCTACGAGAAGGGGAGTCCAAAGAAGAATACATGGCAAGAGAAGTTAGAACAAACTCAGCTACAGGAAGCTGAAAATGTTCTACAGGATACTCTGGCCCGGCTACAGGAAACAGAAAAGAGGGAAGGAGAAGGGCCCTCATCACCAAGGGAGGATGAGGCAGAACCGCCCGAAGAAACAGCAAGAGAACATATACCAGAACCTAACCCTTCGCCCAATATGAATTCACATTACACCTTTTTAGAGGCGGGCAAAATCATACCACAGAAATTTACTGTACCTCTATTTTTTGAACTAGAGAAAGAAAGAGTCCGTTCCCACACATGGATGCAAATCGCCAAATCAAAGGGGGTGGCGGACATAGGCCCTCTACAGGATCAACTCAGGGAGGTCAGGAGTGAATTCACCATGGCTAAACATGTGGCTAGTTGCCAGCAGGCGCTTCTACAGGAAGAAAATCAGAAGTTACGGTTGCAGCTACAAGAACTAAAGGCAGGGGCAGGAACATCCTCCAAGGACATCACAAATGAACAATGAGGCAAAAAGGAGCTGACCACCAGTCTTGAAGAGCCAATGACACTTCTACAGGAAGCAGAACAGCAGACAAGAATTGAAGTGCAAGCCTTAAAGGAACAACTGCAACAAAAGGAAGCACAATTGGCCTGCATGGCCAGTTGGGCCATGGAAGCAATTCAGTGCAGAACGCCCGCAAAATCCTATGGATTGTTTTTAAAGGATCAATGGCTTCAGTTCCAAATAAACACCTTGGCCCAAAGAGGTATTGCACACATCCAAAACCCACAACAATTTTCTGAATTATGCACTACTAGTTCGGCAGAAGACAAAGCCAAATTGGCAGAGTTTTACCTCCACAACTTGGCTTTGCCTAATGAAGTCTCATGGGATCCCAACATTGCCTTGGGTGATATGCAATTGATGGCCCTCGCCTCATGGTTAAACCATGAAGATCAAAGAGCAGCTGAAGCAAAATCGGTCATGAACCGAGAAGTGAGCGAACCACTGTTCATTAGGCCGGAACTAGAGGACCCGGTGGCACTCATCTCAACCCACCAACAGTTGGCTACGGATCCCACAGCTTCCTTGAGGTTTATGGACGAACAAGCCCAGGCCATAGCTCACTTTGAAGACATGGAAAGGTTGTTGGGAGAAAGTGCTGCCCAAACTTGTGCACGCAGATGGAATACCATGGCCCACAGCTTGAAAATCCGAGAGTACCATACCCCCATCCGGATGAGAGAAGCTTTGGCAAGGGTTGACCTTTACAAGAAGTCCATGCAAAGCCTCCAGGCCAGCTGGATTGGCCTTAAACTCAGCCCACCACTATTGCTAGGATTGACTGAAGGAAATACAAAGGAAGATGACAGTCAACAATGGGAAGAGGTAAACAGAAAAGCAGGGTTTCACATCTACAGAGAGGACCCTACCACAGAGCCTTGGGATGCAAGAGAAGCAGTGAAAGCAATGAAAGATGAGGACTTGGACTAAGTTGCTCAAGGATGAGCAAATAGTTTAGTTGGGGGGTGATGATGAGCCCCAATTTTTGGTATAATTTGGGCTCATTTGGCCTACTTGCTTTGCTCAAACCATTCACTTTTTACTGCTTATGCATGCATTTCTTAGTTTATTCGTGTTGTTTGTAGGAAGAAGGGTAGACATTTTATCTACGTGACTAATGCATGATGCTTTCAGGTTTTTGGCATTAAAAGGGAGAAAAAGACAACGAAAAAGGAGACAAGGAGACAATGAGGTGGCACTGCTGGTTTTTAGGAGAGGATGTCCACGGTCTTGGGGACCTTCCTCGTGATTCCCACCAAGAACTCCGAGCTCCAATCCATCTCCCCACCGAGCTTAGAAGCAGCCAGCTGTTCTACAGGAACAACAGTTATAACTGTTTTATAGGAACAGTAGTTATGACTGTCCTACAGGATCAGCAGTTAAACTTTAGTTGGACAGCCGAGCTCCTAAAATCAAGGACATCTGTTGGATGATCGTTTTTGCATAAATACTGAGGCCGTAGCCTTGCAGAGAAGCTTTTTGAACCTTGGCATTACTCTTGTAATTGGAAAGTACGAGCTAGAGCTCAGTTTTTGTTCCTTTTTGTAAGCCAATTTGGCATGACATCAGATTATGAATAAAGAAGGCAGATTTTGATCTAGTTCTGAGTTTTCTCAAGGAGCTATAGCTCTCAGGTTAGGGCCCAACCTGAGAGCAATAGATCTCCTCAGTTTTGCAATGTGTTTGCATTTCGTTCGAGCACTTTGAGTTTGTTTATTTTCACATGCAATTCGAATTCACAGTTTGGTAATTTAGTCGTTTTCATGAGCATAGATAGGACTAGTTTATGGTGATTTGCTTTCAGTTGCTTAAGTTTGATAGGAGGATAGATATAATCTCTTGTAGCTCCAACAAAAAGGTTGTAAAGGCTCACTGCCATCTCTCTGTTAGGGATTGGGGTGCAGTCCATGACCAACCACCAAAAAGAAAAGCAGTTCTTCTCATTTCCATGCAAGCTGCAACATAAACGTTTTCATTAATATCCATCCATGCATTTTTGACATCGAACCATACTTCCACACTTCACTTCCACGCATAGGTTTCATTTCTTGTTTTCCATTTCTGTTCATAGGTTTCATGGCACAGTTATCATAGGTTAATGAATTTCTCGTTTTGATGCATAAGTCATTTGTTTCATTTACGCTGCTCCTTCTCAATCCGCTTCCTTCTTCTTCTTCTTGATCTATCCTCAAGTCCTATTTAACCTCTGTCTTACGCATTTACCCTCCAACTCTCTCATTTCCCACATAGCTCCATCTCCTTCAACTTTCATTGATCCCATCCTTCCAATCATCAACCCACTGGATACACTCTTCCTCCATCTGATTCCTCTGCTCCTGAGCCATCACCAGCTCCATCTCCATCTCACCTATCCTTCCACACCACTCCGACCCTTCACCATCTTCCAAAACTTCCACGGCCAATCATCCTGTAGAATTGCACAGCCTTCCTGTAGAAACCCCTGAGTTTCCTGTAGGATCCCCTGCAGACTTCCTGTAGAAGTCTGCAAACTCGGTTGCTGAGCATCCGAACGTGGTAGACTTTTGGGGATTGATGCTGGAGACCCTCTGGGACCTCCCTTAGCCATCCTGACCTTGCCCATGCTTTCCTTCCATTCCAACCGCTCCTGCACAACCAAACCCTAATCAAAAGCATCATCACAATAAATCCAACCACTTAATGAAAAAGTACAAAAACATGATTTTCCAGATGCAAGTAGCTTAGATGCACGTATTTCAGTTCACTGCAAGCAATGGCATTGTTGGTAGTTGTTCCATTCACAGTTTTGCATAGTTAGGGCCTAGCTAGTCAAATTAGGGTTTCCTAGGGTTTCCATGCTTTATTGGTTTTCAGTTTCCTTCTGCAATTAGACTAGTCTCCTTTGAGTTAGCTTTCGTCCATCATTGATAAAGCTTCTTCTGTGAGCCTATAGAAGTTGGCTTGAGCCCTAGCGGACTTGTGCCAGCTGACCAAGTGACAGCTGCGACAAGAGCTAGTACTTGTGCATACAACACCGTCGCTTCCAAGTTTGTACGAACTACCGGGTTGATAAAATTAAGAGACAGGAAGCTCTTGGAATTGTAGCATTATTGCTACAATACTGGAGCCCACCAGTATTAGATAGATGGTATTAATAAGAACCATGGTACTGACCCATGGTATTGCATGTATGAATCCTATATAAAGGATAGAGGCTCTCCTTGAGGAGTGTCGTGTCTTATTTTGTAATCGAGCCCAACTCTATTGGAGGTTGCCCCCTCAAAGAGGCAAGTGAACATTGCTTTCCTTTCTAAATAATAAAATACACGCTGTTATTTCTTATTGTTCTGTGTTTTGGGTATATTTCTTCGCATATTTGGTATTCTGGTATCTTCTCGCAGGTCAAGAGCATAACATGTTCAATGAAACCTACAACCAACAATACTGCTGAGAAGCAAAAGATACTACCCATGGAGCTTTATAACTTAGCTCAATATAGTGTTTACATTGATCAACCTGTTGAGAAGCAAAACATACTACCCATGGAGCTTTATAACTTAGCTCGTTACAATAGTTGAACCTGCTGAGAAGCAAACCAACATGACACATAACAATATAACAACCTCACACCCATATCTCTTATTAGAGCTTTATAACACAACTCATGGCGATATTTACATCCATATGCATATGTACATATACCAAAAACATCACACCAAAACATATACCAAAAATATTCGCTCAATCAGTGAATAGAGAAGGATACATAACCTGCATCTTATCTGTCATCTCCCATGTAGCTTCATCGGGCCCAAAGTGCTTCCACTGCACTTTAACTTGCTTGATTGCTCGGTTCTGAAGCATGAACATCTTTCTCTTTAATATACACTGAGGTTCCGGTTGGAATTTTCCATTTGGCTCCACTTGCAATATAGCCCAGTCAATCACATGAAACATACTTCTTAAGCAATGACACATGGAAAACATCATGGACTTTCACTATCGGAGGCAGTGCAAGTTGATAGGTTACTGGTCCAATCCTTTCAAGAATCTTGAAAGGTCCACAAAACCAAGGTGTTAGCTTGGCACATGATCCAATCGTCAAGGAGTTCTTCTTGCGTTTGATACACAAATACATATGTTCCCCAACCTGAAACTCCTTAAAAAACTTGTTTTGATCTACATAACTTTTTTCCATGTCTTGTGTTGCTTTTAGATTCTTCTTGATTACCTACATCTCCATTCCATCTTTTCCAACATGTTCGACCTTATCAATACCACATTCATTGGATAACTCCAATTGATGGGAGTATTACAACTCTGCCCATAGAGTACCTCAAACAAACTCATCCTCAATGACTCTTGATACCCATTGTTATAAGCAAACTCAACCAATGGAATGTACTCCTCCCATCTCTTTTGTTGATGCATCACATACATCCTTAACATGTCCTTCAATATCATGTTGACCTTCTATGTATGTCCATCTGTTTATGAATGATAAGTTGTGCTAAAGGCCAAATCTGTCCCCAAAACTGCAAACAACTCCTTCCAAAACTTGGAAGTGAACTTAGCATCCATGTCTGACACAATCTTCCTTGGAACACCATGCAACCTCACTACATCTCTGATGAATACTTGTGCCACATCACTAGCTAAATACATAGACTTCATTAAAATGAAGTGTGCTACCTTAGTCAACCTGTCGACCACAACCATGATGGAATCATGTTGTTTAGATGTCCTTGGAAAACCTGTGATGAAGTCCATGGAAATGATCTCCCACTTCCACTCTTGGAATCAGAATCGACTGTAGTAGTCCTCCTGGATGCTTACATTCTGCTTTCACCGGCTGACAGTCCAAACATCTAACCACAAACTCTACCACTTCCTTCTTCAGATTCAACCAAAACTTCTTCATTGTTGTCAATGTCTTCTGGTATCCTGGGTGACCTGGATATGATTTTGCATGAAACTCTCGCAAGATATCTTTCTTGAGCTCACTGTCATTTGACACATATATTTTGTCCCTAAATCTGATCAAATCATATATTGTAAAACGATAATCCACATCTTGACCACCTGTACCCTACTATAACCTGTGCATAAGCTCTATGTACCTGCCATCCTGTTGTCTTGCCTGTAAGACCTGATCCTATAAGTCCATCCCATAAGAACTCATAGCTGTTATATGATTCATGTGTATCCTCTTGCTAAGAGCATCTACAACCCTATTCTCCTTACCCTTGATGTACCTGATCTCAAAGCCAAACTCACTAATCATGGCCAACCATCTAGCTTGTCTGGCATTCAGATTCGGTAGGTCAAATAGTTACCTCAATCCACTATGATCACTCATCAATACAAACCTCCTACCAAGAAGATAGTGCCTCCACGTCATTAATGCATGGATGATCGCTGCCAGCTCAATATCATGTGTCAGATAATTCTACTCATGCTCATTCAATTTTTGTGACTCGTAGCATTCTACATGTCCTTCCTGCATAAGGAATCCACCAAGTTCTCTCTTGCAAGCATATGTGCACACCACAAATTCTTTGTCTGAATTCTTACCTGTCCTCGGATGTAAACATGTGACGAGAGGCTACTATGATGTGATTCAACTCCCCAAGTATAGCCAAGGAAGTGGAACTGACAAAACCAAACCAATATGATCTTCCACACATATTACAAAACCTTCAGGAGCCAACCAACCCTTCCAAGTGACCAACCCCTAAGGCAACTTGACATTTCATTGATCTGGACCCCCAGTTGCTCCCATGATAGGCCATGCATGCAATTGAGGCCTTCTAGTCGTTCCCACAACAAGGGCATGCCAATGGCTGTGGACTTTTTCTGCTAGTTCTAAGCCAACGACCTTGGATTTTGTGCCACTTTTTCAGGGCTAAGACTTAGGCCACTGCCCAGAAATTCCTGAAACTTCCATAAAATGATAAATTACATTGGAACAAAGGTATTAATGCAAACACTTGATCAATGACTTCATTATACCCTTACTAGTCATGACAAGCATTTCGTCAAACATGTCACAACTATGCAATCTATAAGACATAACATCATATCTGAGCATAGGGTTCTCATACTTACCTGATATTCATAAAGAAGCATTGTTGTCATATCACAATAGTTGCATTATCATCTATTAGGTCATGTAATCAATGTACTTTCAGTTACTATTCAAAACATGACAAGAGTCGTACATCAAATCTATCATAAAACATACTCATAACCAACAAAAATAACAATGATATAACAACCATAAAATAGACATATAAGTCAATACATTTACACATGAAATACCAAGGAGAAGGAGGTCTTATTAATGAATGCAAAAGCCAACCAAGTTTCGGACTTCTGTGAACCACTCGACCATAGATTGGCTGAACCAAATCTTTCTTTCAACCAATCATCCTTGTGCCATATTCCAAACATGAATGTGGGGCTCAAAACCAAACCAAACCAGGTTTCCTCATGCTTTACCACAATCCCCGCTGGATCACTAGGCCCTAAACAAGCATGGATGCCAATGGATTTCTCCACCTAATTTTTCATATGGCTATATTGTTATTTTCTTTGATAATTGCATTTTTTCATTAACACATTCCATTCACCCCATAACATCATAACATTATTCAAATTTGCATAATTATTCAACAACATATGCAACTATGTAGAAAGAACAATATCATCATCATCAATGCAACGGAACATAAAGGAACAACAGAAGAAAAACATTCACACATAGAGACACCTAGATTGGTCGGAGACCAGGGCAAAACCCACTATGGGGAAACCCTTGCAAATTCTTCTTCTTATAGATTGTCGTCAAATGATTTAACAAAACAGAGTTCAATGATCCATATCTTCATCTATACAGCTAACCCGTAAAAACAACTACAACATCCATGAAATAAACCCAACAAAGATTATACTCAAAATATTGATTCTGAAGTCTGTACTGAACTGTCACATGACTGCAGTTAATTGTCGAACCCTGCGGTCAATGAACGAAATATTCAGACAACTGAGATTTCATCTTTTAGTTCTCGGTCACACGAAGGAGGATTCATTCGAGCGACTATAGTTGCCTGGTCACTCTCTGAAGCACTACAAGCGAGTGACTATGGTCGGATCTACCCAGATCTATCTCTGAGCTTTAGTCGCACCCTTCAAGATGTTATGTGAGTGACTTTGGCTTCCGAGTCACACTCTGAAACACTGTAAGCGAGTGACTATAACTTGTTGGTCACTCTCTTAAGCTTGGTCTGCAAGTGACTGGGGTTTGCAACTAGAAATATGAAACCCTAGCTCCTTATCGCATGGATGGATATTTGTTTGTGCGACTGGATGGATCCAATCACACATATGAGCTTCTATGCGTGTGACTACAGTCGAATCCTACTTGTTTTGTGCCTGCGACTGGGGCCCAAAACCCTAAATCAGAGATGTGAGCTTCTGACCCTACAATTTCACCTCAGAGCGAACCTGATCCTCCGTAGACGAGCCTCAGACGTGTGCGAGCCAAAAACAAAATAGAAGAGTGTCTCCTAATTGTGTCCAAATGAGGTATAGGTCACTTGCATTTATAAGGGTTGCACCGGAAGATGGACTAAGTTATGAGCTCTGAACCCTAGTGATGGTGGAACCCTAGGTTTCCTAATGACAGTTTTGCTGCTCTGCCTCGGCACGTACACAACAGACAGGGTTACACTGTCACCTTCGCGGGTCTAACCGCGTCCCTACCGATCCACATTTCATTTTCAATTGTTTTTGCCCTCTACAGTCGAGCTGGTCGGCGGTCTGTTTGTCTTTTTCTTGATCGCCCACGGTTTTCGGCCTTCATCCCTTACCTTGACTGTCATCCCCGTTCTCCCCTGGCATCGAGGCGTTTTGGCATCCGACAAATATGGTGGAGGAGGACCTCGTGGACTACGAGGAGGACCCCATGCCAGGTCAAGAGATTTGGGTGCACTATTCCACATCGGTTGAGGCCCCCGGTAGCGCACTCTGGGTCGACCGACAGCTGCAAAACAGGCGAAGAAACACACGCCCCTCCCTGGGAAGCGCCAGCATCCTGTGGTTAATGTCGTGGACTGGTGGGCTCCAGTATTGTAGCAATAATGCTACAACTCCTGGAACTCCCTTCTTTAATTTTATCAACCCGGTAGTTCGTAACAAACTTGGAAGCGACGGTGCTGTATGCACAAGTACTAGCTCTTGCCGCAGCTGTCACTTGGTTAGCTGGCACAAGTCCGCTAGGGGCTCAAGCCAACTTCTATGAGCTCTTAGAAGAAGCTTTTTAATTGATGGATGAAAGCTAACTCGAAGGAAGCTAATCTAATTGCAAAAAGAAACTGAAAGCCAAAAAGAAATACAAACCCTAGCAAACCCTAGCAAACCCTAATTCTACCAACTAGTCCTACTGATGCAAAAATGAGAATGCAAACTACGAGAAGAGATGCCATTACTTCTAGGAAGGTAAAATGCATGTGTCTAAGTTATCACTATCTGAAGAAAACATCTTTTTGTATTTTTGCTTAAGTTGTTGAAATTACCATGCATGTGCTTCTAACTAGTTTTCCACTGTGCAGGGATGGATCAAGGGATGAAATGCTTTGGGAAAGGTTGGGATGGTACAGAGAGGGTCTAAGGGATCCCTAACATTCTTTCCTGAGAGTTTCACAAAGTCTGGATGCCATGCAACCGTGCTCATGAACTTCTACAGGAAGTCTGCAGGGGCTTCTACAGGATGTTCTGGGATTTCTACAGGATGTTCTGTAATGCAATTTCGGAGCATGGGTGAGTGAGGTAAGGTGCATGAATGGATAGGGAGGTAGGGTAGGGGCCTGAAATGACCCAAGGACTGATGGATAGAGTTGATGAGAGGGTGTGGAGGTCTAGCTTGCATCAAAGAAGGTTTAGGCAATGGGAAAGCAAGAAGGTAGGGTTACGTGGCAAAAGAGCAGATGGGAGATGAGGAAACAAACTTGGTGATGGAGGAGCTGATCTGGATGAGGCTCAGATGAACGAGGAGGTGATGAAGGTGCCCTGCATAGTGTTTCCAACTGAACCAACAAAGACATGCAAGAAAACAAAGATCTAGTTATGCTACCCTAATATGATCTAGCTAACAGTAGCAAGAATGGACAGCAGCTTTATTTGCAAGGAAACCATGTACAACACGTGAGCAAGAACAGTCCAAAAGATCTGAATGCATGACTAAATCCTACCACTCTATTCCAACCATAAAAAGCTACTTTAACCATCAAAATAAATCTAAATAACAAAGAAAGATCTAAATCTAGATAGCAGATTTTATTTCAAGAACGCAGCAAAACACATAAAGATAAACAAGGGAGGTACTAGGCGCTTGAGATGGGCCCAACCCCAAGAGCTACAGCCTCCCAAGAGAGATTTAGAGCTGGTGCAAAGCTGGATTCATCTTTATTAAACAATAATGAAGAGTTACATCAAAACTGTCCAGAAGGAGAGCTTGAGAATGAGCTGAAAGCAAAGCTAATCTATTGCATAAAAATCGAACTACAAACTAGCTAACTAATGGCTAAAACAAAATGACTAACTGGCTAACCAAATTGACTAACTGAAATGAGGTCTTAAGCCCTCTTATTTATACAATTTGAGGACCCAACAGTCCTCCTAAAATTTAGGGACTTGGCTGCCCAAGACTTGTAGTTAACAGCAGTCCAACTTGACTTGCTTGGCTGCCCTTGTGCTCATTGATTTGGTGGCCTTTGAACTCCGAGCTGATGGTGGAGAATTCGAGGTAAGGGCCCATAAATGAGGGGGACACCTTCCTACAAATCCTCTAGCTTGTTCTCCCACGAATTTGGCTGCCAAGTGCTCATTAAGACCTTCAATTTTGTCTCCAAGTTGACCAAAAAGGCTACACAAAGCACCCATTAGACTTGTTGGCATAATGACTAACCAAATTCACTCTATTAACATAAAAATAATCAAAAACATGCAATAAACCAATGAGAATGGTGGATTAAGTCAACTTAGGAGGTTGGATGAGCCCAAATACTTGTCCATTTTTGGGGCTCATCATCACCCCCCCACTGAAAGTGTTGCTCATCCTCTGAGCAACCAATCTCTCTCCTCATCTTTGATGGCCCTGGTGGCTTCTTTGGCTAACATCTCGGCTGTTTTCTCCCTTGGCTTCCCTCTTTTCAAACTTCCTGTAGAAACAGTTCGTTGGCTTCCTGTAGAAACAGTCCTCTGTCTTCCTGTAGAACTGTTTTTAAGTCCATTATCTGAATTCTCTCTCTTCCAGTGAAGGTTTTTGGCTTTCTCATTCGTAGGTGATGGACATCCTTGAAGGAGACTCCTCCTTTTGTTTAGCTTTTGTGTCCTCAATGACAGTTTGATTCTTTGACTGTGGTTTGGGGTCTGCCAGTTCTTATCTGCATGCCTTTTCTCGCCTTAAAATGTAGTGGAAGCTCCCTCTTTCACTTCTCCTTCAGCTTGGGAGAGGTACTTAGGGCGGACAGCACAACTGCTGCCTCCCTAGCTAGGATTCCGGCCGACTTTTCCTTCTGCTGTCTTTTTTCTGGACTTCCTGTAGAAAGTCCTGTAGTGGCTGGTTTCTGGCTTCCTGTAGAAAATGTTTCGGTCTACTGTCACTGATATCTCATGGTGTGTCTCTTCCTCCTTTTTCCCTCTTCTTTGGTCTTTTCTGCCTCTGTTAGCTTGCTTCCTCATGCTCTGTTTAGCTTCTGCCTTCTCTACTGTAGCCTTTTTTCTCTGTTCTGCCTTTGTTTTGCCCTCTGCTTGAATGATTTGTGCTCCCTCATCATTGGCTTTTTTGTTCACCTTCTTCAATGTGTTCTCCCATTATGAATCCTCATGGAATGGTGGGGGTGCTTTTTTATGTTTTAATTAGAAAAGAAAATGCTCAGGAAAACAATAATCAATCACTAAAATAGAAGACAACTGAATTTGGTGTTTTCTGAACCCAGGGAGGAGTTTCTCTTGTGTTCCTCAGAATACCAGATAGCAATAAGTCTCTTGTTTCTGTCACCCAGAATTCAACTGTCGGTTTATTGAGAGTACAATATTGTTTTTGCATAACTGAGCATAAGGGCACAAATTCTCTTCTCAACACATAGATACATATGTGAATTCAAGTTTTCGTGCATAGAGGGCGGCCTCTACTACAGCATATATCTTCTTTTCTTTTAAAGATGACGAGGAGATTTCAGAGTGCAGAGAAAGAACTTGGTAAAATACAGTGAAACATGCAGGCAATCTTTCATGTTTAGTTGAATACACAGGTAGAATGTTACTATCATTTTTTCAATTTGATGCCATGTTCCATTCACCATTTTGTACCAACAAATCATGCACAATGAAGTTTCCCTGATCCTACCTCATTTGGAGCTTGAAATTCGCCGAAAATCCCACATTTTCTTTCTGCATGGTTGTTTTCTGCGTTTCCTGTAGAAACGCCTGTAGGATGTCTCTGCGCCTCTAAACAATATGATATGCGGGATAATTTTGAAAACAGGTAGAAAAACTTAGTGGAGGACGATAGGTTAACCGATTGTGCACACTTCAGTTGAGAATGTGGAAAGTGCAGATGAACAACAATTCATAAGTTTTAGCTGAGCCGCCTTTAATTGCTGCGTGATTTGCGTGAGAGAGTGAAGTGGCCAAGTGTACGTGGCCACATGCAACCGGAAGTGTTGTTCATGAACTATGTGTTTTCCCCCTGTAATCACTGCCGTGAATTGAACTGAAGTTTAACCGGTCAACACTTCCTGTTTTTTAAATTTCCACGTGAGTGAACTGTCCACGTGTACTACGTGACTGCCGGCTGAACAATCAGCTTAACCTTGATAATTCGTGGCTTAATTCCACCATTCCATCAATTCATGCAGTTTCCAAATTAAATCTATGCAATAGAAGAATGAGATCAGTCACATACCTCGAAGTTGAATGGCTGCCGTGAAGCTTTTTACTGCTACATGCTCTGATTCTGCTGCTGCATGCTTGGATCCTTTGATTGCATGAGGCTTGGCTGATGATTTTGATTGTTTTTCCTTGTGCAGGTGTCCTCTGGTCGGATCTGAGCTGCATGCAATTGTTTTCACGTTCAGATCTGCACCTTCAAGCTGCTGCTGCTGCATGGTCACAAAATCAGAACTTGTTTTCGCCATTGCTCTCAAACGGTAACCCGGATTGAGCTGAAACTCGGTGAGCATGTTCCTATCATCATTATGCATCTCCCATAGCAAAATCGTGATCAATGGATGCACGGATTTCGAGAAAAATGGAAAATGGCTGAAGATTTCAGAGCTTGATTTCTCGGAAACCGTGCATCGGAATCGGCTGAAACTGCTTGGGTAGGTTACTATCACCCATGTGCATCTCCCCATGAAACAGGTTTTGAAACGGATGCACGGTTATGGAGAAAATGCAAAAATGGCTGATGGTGATGGAGGCTGATTTCTTGGAAACCGTGCACCGGAATTGGCTGAAACTGCTCAAGCATGTTGCCATCACCCTTGTACAATTCCCCATAAAACGGTTTGTCAAATGGATGCATGGTTTTCAAGTTATGGCAAAAACAAATTTTGTTCTAGGTATTTTTGCTTCAAGGCCTTTGCATTTTTGTTGCATGGTATGAAAAAATGAATTTTGGCTGTGATGCAGGTATGGAGATGATGGAGGAGGAGTTGGAAGACTGCATGAGGACTTCTGAACCCTTGGGGAAGCTACCATGTTCGCCAAACCACTTTTTGAAATCCATGTCTAGTTTCCCACAATTTCTATAGGAAGTTCCTGTAGAAGCACAATGAGAAGCACAAGGAGGTGGAAAGAATGATGGAGAAAGGCAAGGGATGGCCACATAAGTGCTTGCAGGCCTAATCAACAGATTCACACCATCAGATTCCATTTTAGACTTGAATTTGGTTCGTCCAAAGGTTCTACAGGATGTTTCCTGGAGAAATACAGAGCTTCCTGTAGAAGGCAAGAAAATTCCTTTAACCTTGATTTGAGTGCTCCTCCTGTCATGAAACGTCCTTCTTGCAACCTGCAATGTCATTGCTGCAACATGAAATTATTCAATGGAGATTAGCTTTATTTTTTTTTCTTTTTCTCTCTTTTTTTTTTTTTTTTTTGAAAAACAACTAGGGTGCCTCATGGAGGTTTTCACCCTAATTGCCTGCCTTGGGCGCCTCCAAGGGAGGTTTTCACCCAAAGATCTTGTTCTCTTTTCTCTTTTTTTCCCAACCCATTGACCGCCTCATGGAGGTTTTCAATCAATGAGCCAATCTAAGGCGCCTCCGAGGAGGTTTTCACCTTAGATTTCTATTTTCCTCTTTTTTTCTTTTTTTTTTTCTACCCTACCCTACTTGAAAAACAAAATCATTTTCAAGTATAAGAATACTTCCAATGGAGCCATGTGCACATCGAGATTAGAGACAAAATGATGTGAAGGCTCAAAATGCATGCTTTGACATGTATCCAGATCTCAGAGACCAAATGATCTGGCTTTGAAGGGATCAAACATAACTGAGGAAGAAAGTACCGCTGCAACTTAGTGACCTTCTGAAACCATATCTCAATATAGCTTTGATATCCTTGGTCGTCTTGCTGATTTGGATCATTCTTCATGTCACCTTCTATCATGACCTTCTGATCTTCCTCTTTTTATTGATCTTTCTCTTGAGTACATGGAGGATTTGATGATAACCATGAGGGAACTCTCTCGGTCTCTGATTTAGATCTCTTCTCATCATCAAGTGTAACCCATGGTTCTTTGATCTCCTCTTTGGAATCTTCTTTTTCCTTTGGTCCTTCAATGTTGTCAATATAATCTCTGCTTTGCAACACTCTTCCTGAGCTTTGGTGAAGATCATTGGGCTCAAGAGGAGTTGTTTGGATATGTTGTGCCTCAGATTTGCAATGGGGTTGAGCTGCTTCATTGTGTGGTTTTGGAAATGGTACGGGTAGTTGAGTGGAGGTGTGAAATTGAGATGGAGATGGATGGCATTATGGTTGGGTAGGCATTTGGGGTTGCCTTGGTGGAGGAGGAGGCGATGGTTGTGGATGAGTAGGTGGTGGAGGAAAATAAGCGGGATGAGAGTTGTACTGGGGCCTCCACTCCTGATAAGGTGCATTCCACTGAGGCTGTGGTTGAGCATAAGAGTGAAATGAATGAGCAACTGGTTGGGCATAATATGGATCTGTGAAGGAACAAGGAGGAGGTGTGAACCAGGAAGGATGAGCAGGGGGACCCCAAGAGGGTATGGAGGTGGTTTGATAGGGGTCATAATAGGTCTCGGGTGTCCCTTGCAGTTCCTGCTGGTAAGATTTAGGTCCATGCGGCCAACTTTGGTTCATGTAATAGAGTGATTCAGTGGCTCCTTTGGCTCTCTGATATGCAGCTTTGAATCTGGGTAAGGAAGGGCACTGATCTATAGGATGGTATTCTTCACAGACAAAACACACTTCTATGGAGTACAATGGACATTCGTTCCTAGGATGCTTTCTAGTGCACCTAGGACAAAAAATGGCCAAAGCCCTCTTGGCTTCTTCTTGCTTCTTTTGGATCCGCAAGGTATCCAGTTGCATGGTGAGAAACTGCCTCATATCACTCTTGAAATCTTTGATCTGATTTTCAAATTCATCTTTGGACAAGATGTTGCTCCCAACATTTCTGCTTGTAGCCATTTGCTCCAGAGGAATGTTTTCTTCTTCTTCTCCCCTAGAGGTTCTTCAAATATATCTTGATGTCCACCCAGGGGTTCTTTAATCACAACCATCGAAGAAGAGAGAACGTTGGCTGTGTGAAGCAGTGGGGGTGTTGTGCAATCATTTTTTTTAACTTATCTCTACTCCTACAAGACATGAAATGAAATCTTTTTGGTTGATTTTTGCTTTTTTTCTACTTCTACTTGCAAAACTGAAATAGATTGAATTGCAACTAACTATCTTGCTAAAATGAAAATGCGGAATTAAATTGAAAGCAGGAAAGAACAAATCTACTTTGCTCAAACGAAATTGCAGGAATGAAATGCTAGTCTACGCTTGCGGAATTGAAATGCTAATCTACGCTTGCAGAAATGAAATTGCGGAATTGAAATGCTAATCTATGAAAGCGAGAAATGCTAATCTATGAAAGCGAGAAATGCTAATCTATGAAAGCGGGAAATGCTAATCTACTTTTGCATAAACGAAATTGCATAATGGAAATGAAATAAACTACTTAGCAGAAGATTGTAGTGGAAAATAGAAGAAAAGCGACAATCACCAATACTCTGACGCTTCCCCGGCAACGGCGCCAAAAAGATGGTGGGCTCCAGTATTGTAGCAATAATGCTACAACTCCTGAAACTCCCTTCTTTAATTTTATCAACCCGGTAGTTCGTAACAAACTTGGAAGCGACGGTGCTGTATGCACAAGTACTAGCTCTTGCCGCAGCTGTCACTTGGTCAGCTGGCACAAGTCCGCTAGGGGCTCAAGCCAACTTCTATGAGCTCTTAGAAGAAGCTTTTTAATTGATGGATGAAAGCTAACTCGAAGGAAGCTAATCTAATTGCAAAAAGAAACTGAAAGCCAAAAAGAAACACAAACCCTAGCAAACCCTAGCAAACCCTAATTCTACCAACTAGTCCTACTGATGCAAAAATGAGAATGCAAACTACGAGAAGAGATGCCATTACTTCTAGGAAGGTAAAATGCATGTGTCTAAGTTATCACTATTTGAAGAAAACATCTTTTTGTATTTTTGCTTAAGTTGTTGAAATTACCATGCATGTGCTTCTAACTAGTTTTCCACTGTGCAGGGATGGATCAAGGGATGAAATGCTTTGGGAAAGGTTGGGATGGTATAGAGAGGGTCTAAGGGATCCCTAACATTCTTTCCTGAGAGTTTCACAAAGTCTGGATGCCATGAAACCGTGCTCATGAACTTCTACAGGAAGTCTGCAGGGGCTTCTACAGGATGTTCTGGGATTTCTACAGGATGTTCTGTAATGCAATTTCGGAGCATGGGTGAGTGAGGTAAGGTGCATGAATGGATAGGGAGGTAGGGTAGGGGCCTGAAATGACCCAAGGACTGATGGATAGAGTTGATGAGAGGGTGTGGAGGTCTAGCTTGCATCAAAGAAGGTTTAGGCAATGGGAAAGCAAGAAGGTAGGGTTACGTGGCAAAAGAGCAGATGGGAGATGAGGAAACAGACTTGGTGATGGAGGAGCTGATCTGGATGAGGCTCAGATGAACGGGGAGGTGATGAAGGTGCCCTGCATAGTGTTTCCAACTGAACCAACAAAGACATGCAAGAAAACAAAGATCTAGTTATGCTACCCTAATATGATCTAGCTAACAGTAGCAAGAATGGATAACAGCTTTATTTGCAAGGAAACCATGTACAACACGTGAGCAAGAACAGTCCAAAAGATCTGAATGCATGACTAAATCCTACCACTCTATTCCAACCATAAAAAGCTACTTTAACCATCAAAAGAAATCTAAATAACAAAGAAAGATCTAAATCTAGATAGCAGATTTTATTTCAAGAACGCAGCAAAACACATAAAGATAAACAAGGGAGGTACTGGGCGCTTGAGATGGGCCCAACCCCAAGAGCTACAGCCTCCCAAGAGAGATTTAGAGCTGGTGCAAAGCTGGATTCATCTTTATTAAACAAGAATGAAGAGTTACATCAAAACTGTCCACAAGGAGAGCTTGAGAATGAGCTGAAAGAAAAGCTAATCTATTGCATAAAAATCGAACTACAAACTAGCTAACTAATGGCTAAAACAAAATGACTAACTGGCTAACCAAATTGACTAACTGAAATGAGGTCTTAAGCCCTCTTATTTATACAATTTGAGGACCCAACAGTCCTCCTAAAATTTAGGGACTTGGCTGCCCAAGACTTGTAGTTAACAGCAGTCCAACTTGACTTGCTTGGCTGCCCTTGTGCTCATTGATTTGGTGGCCTTTGAACTCCGAGCTGATGGTGGAGAATTCGAGGTAAGGGCCCATAAATGAGGGGGACACCTTCCTACAAATCCTCTAGCTTGTTCTCCCACGAATTTGGCTGCCAAGTGCTCATTAAGACCTTCAATTTTGTCTCCAAGTTGACCAAAAAGGCTACACAAAGCACCCATTAGACTTGTTGGCATAATGACTAACCAAATTCACTCTATTAACATAAAAATAATAAAAAACATGCAATAAACCAATGAGAATGGTGGATTAAGTCAACTTAGGAGGTTGGATGAGCCCAAATACTTGTCCATTTTTGGGGCTCATCACGGACCTTCCGGGCTTGGAATGCCCCCCCCCCTCCCCTGCCACACTGCATCTTCTTGGCTCCTCCATTCAGGCCTCCCCTCATTTGATGCCCCCTTCCCTCATCCCCCGCAACTCCCCCCTCCTCCACCCCCGCTGCCCTCTTTGCCCATGTTTCCCCCCTCCATTTCCACTGCACAAGCGGGACCGTCTAACCCCCCGAGACCTGAACAACCACTCGATCAACCGGGCTCTTGCAGCCTCAATCCTCGCTCACCGATTCGTTCTGGTTGCTTCAGCACTCCTATCCCTAACCCGCGACCCTCGCTCTCGGCGCAACACAGCTCTTCGGAACCTTGCAGGAGCCTTTTGAAAGATTACCCTACAGGTCGGCGTTCGGAACACCTGAGAAAAGGTCGTTGCCTCAGAGCAGTGGACTCGGATATTAACCTGACTTTCGGCGAGGACGTGCAAATGGCAGATGCAATGGACACCGCGAGGAAAGTCCTGGTAGGCCGTGTCAGAGGTAGGAACTACACGGTGGAGAGATTGAGGCTCTGGACAGTGGAGATTTGGGGATCCTTGCTAAAAGAACTACCCGTTATTCGGGTCCTGGCCAGAGGATGGTTCGCCCTCCGCTTTCATAGGGAGGAGTACACGGATTGGATCTTGTCACGGTATTGGCACATTGAGCTCGCTCCTGTTCTATTGAAACGATGGGATCCTTTGTTCGACCCTGAACGTGAACATCTTGGAGCCGGACCCATCTGGGTTAGACTTCCTGGTCTTCCCATGCAATTTTGGACTCCCCAAGTTTTCAAGCGTATCGGAGACGCCCTGGGGACATACCTGGAACATGATAAGTCCTTCGAGAAAACTGGAATCATGACTATGGCAAGAATTCTGGTTTATCTGGACACCAGGGCTGGGCTGGAAGAGAAAATTACTCTCCACAGGAGACATTTCTCTCGCAAACAACTGCTGGACTATGAAGGAGTCCCATTTCGCTGTAGGAGGTGCCACAAGGTGGGCCACCTATACAAGGATTGTCCCCTGAATGCATCAATGAACACCGAAACCTCAAAGGGGACGAAGCTTCAATCATCTGTAGAATAGAAAAAGGGTGAACAAGAACAAGATGGGCCTCCGACGGAGACTGTTGTGGATGCCACAAAGAAGAAAGGGAGCCGGCGTAAAGATCCTTCATCTCCCCCAAGGACTCGCTCCAAAGCAGCAACAGATGGCACTTCGCAGCCAGGTAATCAGTCATCCCCCTTTCCTGATGTTTTATTTACGGATGTTATGTTTAATGTTTTGCATTCATCGCTGCCTACCCATACTTCAGCATTTTGCGCTATTCCCTCCATCCTCTGCCCTTTATCTGTGCCCCCACCCACTTTTTCCACCACCCCGACATCTCATAGGGATTTTTCCACCCCCCCCTCTCACACTCCCTCTCCCCCCGAGCCTGACCCCCACCCCTACAATCTCTGCTCTCGTTCCCAACCCACTCCCCCGCGTCTGGGTTTGGGACTTTCCCCTGGAAGGACCAAACTTCATAAACCGGTCAGAGGGCGCCCTTCTAAGTTAAAATCTGCCATTAAGCTAGCAGTGGCGGATGTGGCAAGGGGCCGACAACATACCATTGAGAGGGTGCTTAGAGCATTGGAGCCCACTGCCCGAGGTCCCCCATGATTTGGCTCTCCTACAATTGCCGGGACTAGCCAACCCCAAGAAGAGATTGGCTCTAAAACGATTGTTAAAGGATACCTTCTGTGACATGCTCTTCCTACAAGAAACACTTGGTACTGCTGAAGACTCTATCCGAACCCTGCACTCTATTCTTCCGGGTTGGACATTTCAGGGCTTGGATGCCATAGGCAGGTCTGGCGGTCTCGCAATTGGCATCAACCCTCGAACTGTCAAGCATATATCCACCTGGGGCGGCATGGGATTCATTGGCATGGATATCTTTGTCGGGGAGTTGGGTTTACAGTTAAAAGTTATCAACATCTATGCACCTAATCAGAACAGAATGGAATTCTGGCACAATTTGCTGGAACATGGTCTTATCACGAATTCCACCATCATGGGGGGGACCTTAATTTCTCATTGGGTATGGAAGAATCCTGGGGACATCATGCTCAAATTGACCCAATTTCCGACCAGATGAGCACTCTACTCGACTCCTGCAATTTAATAGATGTCCCCATGAATAAGAAATTGCCCACCTGGCACAATAGAAGGATTGGGGAGGCTGCCTTGGGATGCCGTTTGGATCGATACTTGATTCACCAAGACCTCATCCGACACCTCCCCCTTTATCGACAATGGGTGGGTACAGGGGGATCCTCTGATCATCTTCCCATTTTTCTACAAGTTACTGGACCATCAAAGAAGCCGCGCTCCCCTTTCAAATTTTTTGCTGGACATCTTAATGAGCCTGAATACATCAATATGGTGACTGAATTCTGGAGAGCACAGCCCCCTCTGAGGGAGCAGAGGTTGGCTGCGGATTTCGTTTCTCGGCTCAATAAACTCAGGTCAATGACAGAGGAGTGGTCTAAAAGAAAAAAGCGGAGAGATGACCAGATACTTGCTGATATAGAAATACAGATTGCACAGGCAACGGATGAACAGGGGCTAGGTTTCCTTACGGAGGAGACTAAAAAGAATCTAGTCATGCTTGAGAACCAAAAAAACAAGATCCTACTGGAAAAAGAAGAACAATGGAGATTGAAAAGTAGAGCCACCTGGCTCCAAGCGGGGGATGGCAATACCAAATTCTTCCACAACTATGCAAATGGAAGAAAGGCTACTAATACTATTTGGCAGATGCCCTGTGAGACTGAGGGCTGGGCCTCTACTCACCCTCAACTCGCCAGATTGGGGATTACACATTTCAAGAGGCAATTCACTGCACCAGCAGCCATCAACCTCCCGGATATCATCAATATCGCTGCCCACTTTCCGAGGTTTGTGGATCCGGAGGAAGCAGAGGACTTAAATCATCCGGTCACTATGGAAGAATTGGAAGGAACTCTCAAGTGGTTCAAGAAAGATAAGAGTCCTGGTCCGGATGGCTGGCCAGTGGAGTTCTATCTGGCTTTTCTTGAGCTTCTGGGAGGGGATCTTCTTGCTGTTATAGAAGAAAGCAGAATTTCGGGTCACATACACCCCCTCATCAACTTCACCTACTTGGCCTTGATTCCAAAGACTGATTCGCCATCCTCCTATAACGACTTCAGGCCTATATCCCTCTGCAACTGTCTGTACAAAATCATCTCTAAAATTATCGCCAACCGCATCAAGCCTATATTATCCAACCACATTTCCCAGGAACAATTTGCTTTCCTACACCATAGACATATTCAGGATGCCATTGGAACAGCCCAGGAAGCTCTACACTCCATCAAGCTCAAGAAACTCAAGGGACTCACGCTCAAAATTGATCTGAAAAAGGCTTTTGACAAGGTGAACTGGCTATACTTAAAGATGATTCTTACTCATTTGGGCTTTCCCCCAGCACTCATCAGCTGGATCATGGGATGCATCTCCACTGTCTCTTTCGCCATTCTTATTAATGGCTCAGCTTCGCCCTCCTTCACCATTGATAGAGGGATCAGGCAGGGATGCCCCTTATCCCCCCTACTATTCCTAATCGTCATGGAAGGTCTGAGCAGGTTCATTGCCACTGAAAAAAGGAGGGGAGGACTTCAAGGCCTAAAAATCATGGATCAATTCTATCTAACACATCTACTTTTTGTAGATGACATATTAATCTTCTTGAATGGCAGCGTCAGGGACTCCACCACCTTGAATGAGATACTGAACCTGTTCTGTAGAGCCACCGGAATGGAAATCAACAGGGAAAAATCAACCATCTCGCTATCTGAATGCACCTTACAAGAATCTCAGCTGGCCACTCAATTTTTTCCCTACCTAGCTACTGATTTGATGGGGGGATTAAAATATTTGGGATTCAGATTAAAACCAGATGGATACAAGATCGCAAACTGGACCTGGCTCATCACAAAAGTGGAAAAGAGAATTAGTTGTTGGTGTCATAAGCTCCTATCTAGGGCGGGCAGGCTGGTCCTTATCAAATCAGTCCTTGAGGCCACCCCGGTCTACTGGATGTCACTTGCTTGGATTCCTAGAGGAATCCTTCACAGAATACAACAAATCTGTTGCAGATTCCTATGGAATGGAAATAAGGAGGGTAGACCTTTTGCCTGGGTCAAATGGACTAGAATTGCTACCCCGAAGCAGTGGGGAGGTTGGGGACTTAAACTCCTCCCGGCTTTTGCTCATGCCTTGGCCGCCAAACAGGGTTGGCTCCTCCTTAAACAAAATAGCCTATGGACACAGGTTATCCTTCATAAATACATCTGGCCGGTGACCATCATAGATTGGATCAGAAGCCCAACCTGGAACAAAAAGGACATTTCGGTAATATGGAGGGCCATCCTGAATTCTATCTCTATCATCAAGGAGGGTTTATTATGGAAGATTGGAAATGGGGCATCTGTCTGAATTGGCATTGATCCTTGGATTGGCAGTGGAAACTCCCATATACTTCCTGATGGACTGATCCAGCACCTAAACAACAGAGGTATCAAGTATTTGGGTCAGATAGGGGATCAGCAAAACACTACTTTCCATACTCAGGCCTGGTTGACTGAACCACACTGGCACCTACCTAATGACTGGCGCAGAATCTGGCAAAGCTACCTAAGGGCTCTTACAGAATCACATGTAAGATTGCGCATTGCTGAAGAAGATGAACTAATCTGGGCGCACTCTAAAGCAGGGCAATATACTCCGAAACAGGGTTATAACATAATCATTGCTGACAAGAAACCTGAGAATATTAGAAGCTGGTGGAATAATCTATGGAAGCTTCAAGCTCCTCCACGCACCAGACTGCTGATGTGGAATATCCTGGAGGATAAGATCCCCACGGGCTCCTACCTGAAAAGAAGGGCTTTTATGGGGCCGACCCGATGTGTTCTCTGTCTACAGGACGAAGAATCGACCCAGCACCTGTTCCTCTCCTGCCCAACCACCAGGAGCATATGGGCACAAGTACTTCAATCACTGAATATGACTAGAACCTGGCAGGGGGTCGACATTACCACGGCTTGGGAGTCCTGGTGGTCCACATCAGCCATACCAAAAATGAGAAATCTGCCTCTCCTGGTCTCTTGGTATATCTGGATCAAAAGAAATAAAAAAAAATTCGAAGATACCGCGGTCAACTGGAACCTCCTCCCATTACAGATTTGTGCCGCCTTCGAAGAGCTTCCAAATGTGGACAGTCAAAAGCGCCAAAGAACTATACAACAGGAACGGATCAACAAAGACATCCCGTGGGCCTATTATGACGGAGCAGCCCAAATTCACGGCTGTGGGGGTGGAATATGTCTCTATCTTTCTGACTCACACTTCTACCAGATCTGTTTGGGTCTGGGACCCGGCACCAACAACCATGCTGAATTAATAACTCTCCGCCACCTGCTATACTTTGCTATCCTGAAACACTGCCGAAGCATTCAAATTTTTGGAGACTCAAAGATAGTGTCTGATTGGTTTAACAATTCAGCTGTTTGCAATGCTTACTCTCTGAGAACTATTTTGGAAGAAATTGTTTTTTTCAAAACATTCTTTGATCAGATTTCTGTTTCTCACATCTACAGGGAAAGAAATGAAACTGCTGATAGGCTTTCAAAAGAAGCGACGCATCGTCCTCTAGGGGAATGGATGATTACAGAACATTCACCAGCAGGGGTCTATCATTATTTCCACAGACCATACATGGATGAGGAACCACCGAGAGGCAACAACCTCTAATTTTTCCAGCATTTTGATTATGAACTATATGAACTACTCTGTACATAATATCTGTCTTTATTAGTACTACCCCTGCGTGGGTATTATTTTGGAACTATATAGCGGACATAGGTAACAGAACAGTACACCTCCTGGGTCTACTTGTATTTATTTTTGTTTATTTTGACTGTGGATTTCATTGCCACGTTTACAGCATATGCCTTCGGGCATCAACAACATGTAATTTCTCATTATGAAATTATGAATTATCTTTCTTCGGAAAAAAGGGTCACTTGCATTTATAGCCTTCCAAGAGGGTCCTCTTTGCTTTAGGGTCGACCTTATCAAATATGCACATGTGGGTTTTTATTCACAAATACACTTTCCCTTATCTGATTTGAGTGATCTTTAGGTCGACTTTGGTCCTCTCGAAAAGAGGAATTCAATGTAATTATTATCTCCATAAAGTGAGCTATCCAAAGTGGAATTTCACCGCAGTTGCATTTTTTTAACACTCCCTCTCAACTAGGGAGAATTCTACCTGCCAATATCTGACCATCGATCAACATGGCATCTTGTCATCATATCCTATCCAGTCTCAAGTAACATCATGTATTGTCACATATGACCTTCATTCATCTCATACTTATTCCCGCTTATCTCTTCATTGTCCCTGCTCATGTGCTGAACATTCTCGAATCTAAAAGAAGAATAATTTGTTACCAGAGCAAAGCTTAAGCTACCACCCTCTATTCATCAGGGTATTACTTGATATCTCTGTCAACGGGCTATGACTCGGAATATCATAATTGGGGAGTCAATTTTCATCATCATCAAAGAGCATATCATTAGGGAGCACATCTCAACTTAGAACCACATCAGGGAGCACATCTTGACTTAGTATCTCATAGGGGAGCTTCTAGTACGACCCCATATCAAGCAATAGGATGTCCAAACACACAAGGGAGCACATCTCAACCCTAGAATCAGATCGGAGAACTCAACCTCAACTTGGAAATGCATAGGGGAGCAAATCTCAACCCAATCCTATTGTCTGTCGATCTTCCTATCGATGACTCTAAGCAGTCACGTGGTAGAACACTTGCATCATAATCCAGCTTGGATGAGATACCTAACTTACCAAGAGATAAGGAACACACACCTCCAAGCCTCGTTAAACCGTCGACAATCCCAACAAGCCCTGCTTGTGGGTATGATGCCAACTGGGGTATACTTTGCATAGACCAGATAGGGGAGAAACATCTCCAACCCTATGAAGATAGGGGAGCAAAATCTCCAACCCTATGAAGATAGGGGAGCAACATATCCAACCCTATGGATAATAGATAGGGTGATAACCTATTGTCCAGAGTTCCCTCAACCTCAGGAGCCCTCCATCTCAATTCCTCACCCTAGGAGCTCAGAGAGCGGGGAAGAGTGATGAGCCTCGGTATTGCAACAAGAATATTGCAACTCCCAAGGCTACCAAATTTAATTATTGACCCGAGGTTTGTACAAACTTAAGAGGTATCGACACTATATGTGCAGCTACAATGTGTCCTTCCTTTGCCGTCATGATGTGATGGAATGCATGTAATGAAATCAAATTCTAAACTAATTACAAAAAATGAAATGCTCGAAATAGAAACCTTAAGCTATTGCAAGAAAGAAAATACAAGGAAAAAAACCTATTCTAATTGCATAAAGTAAAGATCATGAACTAAATTTCAACCATTACACTTCAAAGAGTTTATATCCATTAACAGAGTTCATTGGATGTGGCAATCAAAAAATCATCACTATATTATCCAATTCATAAATTTGTCCATTAACCCAAATCGTTGAGATGTTTTGCATGGGTAAAAAGGCAAGTCCTAGGTGGTGTTTATCCCTCCTCAACCATTGATTTAGAGCCTAGGGGTCTTGATTCAACCCTAAGGGACCAAAACCAATCTTTTTGAATAAATATGGGCAAGTATATACACGTTGAAAGAGTACTACAGGAAACTACAGGATGTTACATATTTACTACAGGAAGTTATAATTCATCGAATGACCAAGAAAATCAAATACAAATTGCATGGGACAAATTTTCTTATTGAATAAGATGTATTAGGTCTCCATTCCAAGTGGAGTCTCTCAAAATGACCTATGTTAACCCATGGTAAAAAATAGCATAAAATTACTAGTCTAAAATCTAGAAATTCGAGAACTAGTGAGCTAGTAAATCTATCAAATGCCTAACTTAATCAAGTGCAAATGCAATGGGGTAAATTTTGTTATTAACTAGAATGTTTTTTTGATCTAATGTAAGTGGAATCAACTCGATTGAAGCTTGTTAGCATGCTCTAAAAAATAGCATAAATTTACTGTTATTTGCCACAAGGGACTTCTAGAAATCTAGATTTGGGAATAAGCAAACTAATCCAAGTAGCTCAATGATTACTATGACCTTCCAAAGTTGTTCCAATGATGAAATGATGCTTGTGATCCTGCAAAATAACTTACTTCAACCATTTAACCCAATCCTACAACAAGAAATCATTAATACTAAATGCATAAATAGAAAAAAGACAAGAACAAGAGATGCATGTGAATAAGAAGTGAAAAGAAGAAAAGTAAATGATACAAAATGGCTCTGAGGCTCCTAGGATGGCCAAGCCCAAGGAAACTCAAAGTCCTATGGAGGAGACCAAGATTTAGAATCTGAACATGGCACCAATCTTCATTATTTCCATCAATATAATTACATCCCTGCAAGAAATGACAATGGAGCTACAAAAATACGAGTTCTCTCCACAAGAAGACTAATAAAAATCAACCCCTAGAGGAAAATTCGACTTGGTACTTATACAAAATGATTAGGAAGCATTCCCCATGAAAGGAGGAAGCTTTCCCCACCAAAATCCCTCAAATAGTGGATTTGGTTCCCAATACTAGGAATCTGCATTAAATGACAGAGAACACATTCTTATATTTTCTCAATCATTGGAGCTCCATAATATGTGCAATAATTTTAGAATATCTTCTTGATTTATTATTTAATATTGATCCTCCTGTAGTAGGGAGAAAGTCCCTAAATTATCTCATCAATAATAATCCCAAACATCACCAGTACATTCCTATAGCCACATATTGTAGGATGAATATCTTAGATCAAAATTAATCGTCTCATGCAAGTATCTCGAAGGGTGCTCGGTGGCAACTCATTGTGTATGCAGCAACTCAATCGACTCAGGTTCTCTCTCTCTCTCTCTCTCTCTCTCTCTCTCTCTCTCTCTCTCTATATATATATATATATATATCAAAGTCATACCTTGGAACACTTCTGAAGTAGAGGTTTGGATCAACACATCTTCTTCTTGGCTTCACCAGATAATTGTCAATGCAGACATATTTGGATCAAGGAGCTTGCTTCATATAATGCTCTCTGTAAATATAACACTTTTCCAAACCAATATGTTTAGACTCACAATATTGTACAATCAAATCAGCGAAGTCAGCTCAGCAAAGTTTAAAAGCCAGATTAAAACAGATATCAAAGTCATCACAATATCAATTCTTTAGACCAAGTGACAGGTAGGGCTCATATCAAGTCTTGAATTCATCTATTTATCAAGTTGTCATCTATCACACAATATCAATCCAAACTTCATCAAGTCATTCTCATGATCATAATACAAGTCATTTTTGTCACTAGATGCAAATGCATACACCAAGGATAAGTCATGCAGGTTCCATCTTCATACTAAATCACAACTATCAATACTTCAACCATTGTGCTAGGAACAAGGAGGCTAATACAAAACCATTTTTGAATACTCATATGTCATTGGAAGTCACTATGCTCATATATCATTGTCATCAAGGAAAATCATTAATCGTCAAATCAAATCATTAGTCATCATGTCAAATCCAAATTTGTTATCATAGAGATATCTATAGTCCAAAACATATCTCAATCATCAAGTCAAAGTTCTAAGTCATTATCAAGCATCATGTCAAAACTCCAAACATTACTCATATATATCAGTTGAATCATGTCAAACTCTTATAGCACAAACTTTAATCATAATGACACATCTATATGCATATCTTGGTCATCTGCAAACACAAGTTTAGTTTTCATGTTCATATTATAGTAAACATTCAAACTTTCCTTCTCATAGATCTTTATGTTGTCTACTTCATGTCTAAAGGACTGATATCCTTCAGGAGAACATCTAATTCGATCCACAAATCTTCATTTTTTTTTTTTTTTGTCCAATAGGCATAGTCACACCCATAGGCCTTCCTCAGAGTGGTTGGGAGATTACAGTCGCACTCTTCAAGATGTTATGTGAGTGGTTGTGGCTTCCCAACTGCCAAAACCTAGCTTAGACCTAACTTAGTGTCTCAACGGCACCCTTGAGCTTGTATCTATGTGGTTGAGGCTTAGAGCAAGTGAAAACTCTCTTTCCTCATATCAAAACTTTGTTGTAGATCATCAATGTCAAATATTTGACTATCCATGCCCATAAATCATATTTCAACAATAAAAAAGTACATAACGTACATGATAATAGGAGAAGGGATATTATGGAGAGGTTGTCCCTCTGAATGGGAATCCACTTCAGTCATCTTCATTCATGCCATCAACCTGTCTATAATGCATCAACTCTATTAGATCATAAAGTCAAACATATATCCATCATGGTCATAACATGCTAGCATCAACTACTTCATCATCACATCATGTCATCAATATTTTGTCAAGGGTTAGAGTCATATGATAAGGGCAGCTGACAGGTATGACATCACACTTCAAAGATCATGAACACAATATCACTTAAATAGCTTAATCTGCTAAATCAAGTCATCCAAATTTACCATAGGGAATAATTACTAACTTACCAAGGTCAACAAGAAAATTATGAATATCAAACTTATTGTTAGACTTCTATCATCATGGTTACCATAATTATCATTATTAATAAGATCAAGTCAGGTCATTCAATTTTTACCATATGATAATAATATTGTTATGCTCTTGTCATCAACTCAGGGTATTCAATAAAACTCTACCAAAACAACAAGAGTATCAACCCTTTTTACTTTCATCATGCTCATCAGAATGCATCATCAATAGTGTCATGTATAAGAATCAATGAGCTAACCTTCTATCTGAAATCCATCATGTCTTATGCATGTCAAGTGTCAAGAGTATCATCTACTAGAGTCAAGGTGCTAGCCTTCTTTATGGGATCAAGATATCAAAATGATAGATGTTAGCTAAACATCAAGTATGTCACTATATCAAAGATCAACATTAAGTATCCTCATAAAATCGAAAAGTTCATCATGATCAAAATGTTCAATACTAGGTGCACCATTTCATCATAAGAAACATGAATCCAAATCACTTTCATATGTATGCAAGAACCATTTGTGAATGAAACATTCATCATACCTTAGGTCTTACCTTTCCATTCAATATTATAGCTAAAACATAACATAATATATCATGCATACCTTGTAGTATTCAAATACCTGTGCATCTTCTTAGTTTATATAGTAAGCTTGTAGCACATTGTCACCTTTTTATCAGGTGCCTCTTTACCTTTTTCCAACACTAGTTCTTCTCTTCATACACTAGCTATGATCCTCAAGAAGGATCCACTTATCACAACTCATCAAGAGGTTAGAAGCATCCAAATACTCAAATATATATGCAGGAAGCATGAGTAATAGTAAAAAAAATAACCAAATCTATAAATCTAGACAAAAGTAAGGACATCAAGGAGCATCATAAGTCAAGAAATAGTTATCTTTAATGAGAGGTGATCCTCTCCCTCTTGGACCAACCTTCAAGAGCCATCACTGTCCATTGTACATATAACAATGTTTCCTTCAACATTTCAATCAAATTTACCAATGACCAAGCTGACTAGAGACTATCCCATCTAGGGCTTTATCAAATCTGTCACAAGTGCTTGAACATCTTTACTTTGACCATGCTAAGGTTTCTAGATTTCATATCTCAAATATTTTCCATAAACCAGGGTTTCTCTCAAACCCTAACCTCATAATATCCATCAAAACCTAATACACAAATTGCCTAAGGTTTTCTTCAAACCCTAGAATTATTTTAGGTCTCCTCCATCTTCTCTTGCTTCCATCAAAGGTGTCTCCATGGGGGTGATTTCCATGACTTTTCTTCAACCCAACTCTGATACCATGTTAATTTTTCATAGGGATATATTGTTCTTTGCTTTGATAATTGCATTTCTTCATTAACACATTACATTCACCCCATAACATTATTCAAATTTACATCATTCTTCAACAACATATGCAATTATGTAGAAAGAACAATATCACCATCATCAATGCAACGAAACATGAAGGAACAACATAAGAAAAGCATTCACACATAGAGACACCAGGATTGGTCGAAGACCAAGGCAAAACCCACTATGGGGAAAACCCTCGCAAATTCTTCTTCTTATAGATTGTCATCAAATGATTGAGCAAAAGAGAGTACAATGATCCATATCTTCATTTATACATCTAACCTGCAAAAACAACTACAACATCCATGAAATAAACCCAACAAAGTTTATACTCAAAATATTGATTCGGAAGTCTGTATTGAACTATCACATGATTGTAGTCAACTGTCAAACCCTGCGGTCACTGAGTGAAATATTTCGACAATTGATATTTCATCTTTTAGTTCTCGGTCGCATGGAGGAGGAGTCATTCGAGAAACTATATGTTCTTGGTTGCTCTCTGAAGCACTGCAAGTGAGTGATTGTGGTCAGATCTACTCAGATTTGGTCACACCCTTCAAGATGTTATGCGAGCGACTTTGGTTTCCTAGTTGCACTCTGAAACATTGTGAGCGAGTGACTATAACTTGTTGGTCACTCTCTTAAGCCTCGTCTGCGAGTGATTGGGGTCTACAACCAGAAATCTGAAACCCTAACTCCTAGTCACATGGATGGAGAGTTATTTATACGAATGGAAGGCTCTAGTTGCATGGATAAGCTTTTGTGCATGTGACTACAATCGAATCCTTCCTATTGTGCCTGCAACTAGGGCCCAAAACCCTAAATCAAAGATGTGAGCTTTGGACCCTACAATTTCACCTTAGAGTGAACCTAATCCTTCGTGGACAAGCCTCAGACCTATGTGAGCCAAAAACAAGATAGAATAGTTTCTCATCATTGTGTCCAAATGAGGTAGAGGTCACTTGTATTTATAGCCTTCCAAGGGGGTCCACTTTTCTTTAGGGTTGACGTTATCAAATATAAACATGTAGGTTGTTATTCATAAATACACTTTCCCTCGACTTGAGTGATCTTTAGGTCAATTTTGGTCCTCTCGAAAAGAGGAATTCAGTGCAATTATTATCTCCATCAAGTGAGTTGTCCAAAGTGGAATTTGACTACAGTTGCATATTTTTAACAGGTGCCATATTCCAAGCATGAATATGGGACTGAAAACCAAACCAAACCAGGTTTCCTCAGGCTTTACCACAATCCTCACCAAATCACTAGGCCCTAAACAAGCATGGATGCCATCAGATTTCTCCACCTAACCTGTGAGGAATTTGCCTACCTCCTAGTCTCTAGGCTTTACCATATATCCCGACATACAATAGTCTAAGATTCCTAGGCCTAATCAAGACTCCACCCTCCAGGATTTATCGTATATCCTGCCATTCATCGATAAAGGATTCCAAGGTCTGATCGAGGGCACACACCTCTAAGCTTTATCATATATCCTGCCAGTCATCGGTCGAGGATTCCTAGGCCCATCGAGGCACACACAATCTAGATTTACCGCAATCTCACCTTCTTCGGTCTAGGGATTCCTAGGCCTTGTGTTCTTTCTTTTAGAGACCACCTCACTCAGTTTCAAAACCATTCGAAAATCCAACTCAACCAATACAAGAGAACCCATCACACAATGCATATTTGAAAATGGAAAGGCAAGGTTGAAGAACAATGTCACACCTGGAAAAACCTATGCCATTGACAACAAGAGAACCAAATACACACACGCATGTATCATGCATGCCAAATCTAGCAAGGAAATCACACATGCAAATTGATACCTGCAAATAATCTCGTTGTAGCTGCTAGATGTTGCTCTTCCTTGCTTGATACTTGCTTTCCTTTGCCTTCTTGGTCCTTCCTTTTCCTTCCTTGATCCAATGCTAGAGGGATCCAAGAAAACTCTAAGTGTCCAAGAGTGTGAGAAAGAGAGAATAGAGAGAGAGCTCCAAAACTAAATTGACAAAAGGTACCAATTGATCCTCAGAAGCCTTTTTATTAATGAGGCCTCTATTTTCTTCGATTTTCTTCAATTTTCCATTATTTTCCCTCATTTTCCTCCTCACATGCAACCTGTCACCTTTCACCTTCCTTTTCTCCTAATTTCCATTATTTTCATAAATAAAATACCAATTAATGCCTCATGCCTTTCCGAAGCCTTTGATAATTTCCATAGCCATAATAAACCAAATGAACACCCACACTAGGATGTTTTTGCCCAACACTCAGATTGGAATACGTGTCCCATGACCTTGGTTATTATTTTTAGTTTATTAACTTTTATTACATGGAATTTTGACCAGGTTTGTTACAGGAGTGACCATGCTAGTAGTTACCTCCTTAATTTATGAAGCATAAATAGTCTTTTGTTCTAAATATTTGATACAATCAATGATGGTGATTATCTTTGTAGGATCTCTTTGTGAGATGGTTTTACTAGTTTGTTGATGTAATCATGATATGCTACTTCTTCTTTTTGTCTAGGCATAACATTGTAGTGTAATGAGTTTTGAACAATGTTGTGGTTTTGAATAGGGGTGACTTTAATAGGTACAGGAAAGGGATAAAAGAATGTTGGTAGGCCTCATGTATGAATGCTATAAGCACATGTAATATGTAATCTTCATTGTTACCCGTAATATAAATTATGAATTTATAAGGGGAAAAAACTCCTATTGGTATATTGTTAAAATGAAATCCAACTAACAATGATTGCTTCTATATTGTATTACTTTGAGGATTCAAGGGGAGAGCCATACATAATGCACTAAGAATAAAGCCTCGACTAGTTTTTGTAAATTCATATCAATATGATGTGCCATGAATGGAAGCCTCCAACTATTGAATACTTTGAAACATGCCTCAATTGATCTCAACCTCCAACAAAGATGTATATATAAAGCTCAAGTAAGTTATGCATGGTGTCGAAAGTCGTAACCAAGGTTGGTATTCATACTTGTATTTTGGATCATGACATGATATAATTATTATAGTACTTTTCAAAAGAAAAGAAAAAGAAATTTATTTTTGTTAAAGAAAAATATTTATTTGAAGCATGGGTTTCTTGCCCGTGGCTTTTTGTCCTAGGTCCAAGCACCCATTGAGTGCTCTAGGAGTTTTGTATTGAGTCAAAATTAAAGTCATGATGTAAAAGACCCATTGGGCACATGTAACAAGAAAAATAAATTTTTATTTGATGTCCATAAAGGTCTAAAAGACCTCCAAGATCAGGTTGGCCATCCTCTACTCAAGTCAGCCTAGAGGCCTTTTCTAGCCCAAGAAAAGACTATATAAAGGGGACTTCGACCTCACTTGAAGATACATACTTGAAATCTTGGCTCATGATTTGTTATGTGGCGAGAAGGTAATGTGAATTCTAGAGAAAAAGGAAGAATAAACCAACGAGGGAAAGGGAGGATGTTTTGAGGAAGTTGTTTTTGAAATACATCTTGATCAGTTCTCTTATACAAGTTTTCTATGGACATTAGGGTTTCCATAGGTCTGAAAAAAAGCAGAAGCCATTACAGATATTGGTTGAAGGACAAATCTCTTCTATGGTGGTTGGCTTGGTCTTGGAAGGTTCTTGTTTGCGTCTTGGGTATTGGAAGTCTCCTTTGAAGAAGATTCTATAAGAAGAAGTTCTCTAGGTTTTCCCCTTTGTGGGTTTTGCCCTGGCTTGGAGCCTATCTCTGGTGTTCTCTTTATTGTTTTTGTGATCTTCTTGTTTGGCATTTGTCTTGATGATGAAAAGAACATAATAATAATAATAATGAAGTAATGTAATATCACAAGAACTTGTCAAAGAATAGAGAAATCATTTGAAATAAGCCCTAGTATAAGTTGCCATAGATTTCTCAACATGGTATCAGAGCTTAGGTTCATGAAACTAGGCAGCTAGAAGATCAAGTTTGTGTGTAGAAGAAGGGCTTTAAATATGGCCTTCAAGGTAGAGTTACCTAGAAGAAAATTCGAGCTAGAAAATAGTAATTTTCTAGGCTTGTACAAGAGTCAAGTCTCGGGCTTATCTCTATGATTAGGGTCGTAGTCCTGGGAAAAAGGAGCAAATGTTTTTAAGGAGCAGAAAAACATCATCACGAGGATCTGAGAGGCTAGATATCTAGCATTGTCAATGATGTATATTTATGAAGGAACAAAATGATATACAAATACAAACAAAAATATAGAGATGCAACGGAAACATAACTTCAATTCATTAATAACAAAGTATTGAAAATGGTTTACATGCAGAATGGAAATCAACTAGATTAGGCAGTGGTAAATTATCTCTGAGAAGAGTTGTGGCAACTAAATATCTTTTGAATTGTGTTACAATGAGGCTTGAAGGCCTATTTATTATTGAGAAATAATGGAAAACCCTATACATCTAAAAACCTAACCTTAGGAGATGAAGCGCCAAAAGTTTGTGGGCCCCGTTGGGATAAATTGGTACATCAACTTCTCAGGGTCGTAACTTTAGAATACGATCTTTGTTTGTGGCGTACGATACCTCATTAGAAATATCTATATGAGGACTATGGTACAGGTAAATTCTTAGTGCGGACACAAACAATTCCTCTAGCCCGAGAGAGTGGGTCTAGCCACAAACAAATAATCTATGGAAAATCTCCTTAAGCTAGAATCAATTAAGAGGGCCTACCTCTTAGAACGCTATTCCGCTTGGTGATGATCCTGCTTCCTCACTCTAGCTATCTTTCGTTTCCTTCCTTCGAATACCTGAAACAAGCAAACAACAACAACAACAAACGTGATAGCATACAATATTGTATTCAACCTACTTAATAGGTCAAGGAACATTAAGCCATAAATATGTAAAATGACACTTCATGTAGGAAATCAATCAATAGTTGCATTTATATAAATTAGAAAGAGATTACAACCGGTGCCTTGATGTTGCTGGTCTCCTCCGACGTATCCAGGTTCCCACACTTCTGCTAGCACTTCATGGATAGCCCCAACAATGGAAGTTTTAAGGCCTCTTTCCCTCTAGTCTCAAACCAAACCAAAATCACACTATTCTCCCTCAAACATACACTAGAAAGCTACAAGCTATAGATGACTTGCTGATTATTCAAACTTGCTCCAAAACTCCAACTAGATTTTGCTTGGGAAAAAGAGAGGTTTATATAGCTTGGATGGATGGGATATGGTTCCTCTCATCATGGGAAAAGGTCTTATCTCTTGAGGTTGTTCCACCCTAATAGGGGAAAGGAGCCCAAACTGATTTCCTCAACTCTATTTGGCCCAACCATCTACCAGACTTCCGTTAAGAAGCTTCTAGACATGGAATCTTTGACTCTTTATTTAAAAAACCTTCCAAAAGAGGATCGACGTGACTGGAAAAGGGCTCAGTCGATCCAAATGGCGCGAAGGCTAGTTTTAACCTCTGTAAATTGGCGCAAGGAGAAAACTGGTCAGTAGCACCGATCTTGTAAACTGGGATAGAAGGAAGATTCTTGAGAAACGATGCAAAGGGGAATTATTCTTCTCATGAAGAGGGACATACTGGGAGTTTCTTCATGATGGGAAAGCATGTCGGGTACATTGTAAGGTCCCTCCAGGATCATAGATGGGGAGTATAGGGGTAGTGACAAAATTTTGTGTAATAGATGCCCCCTAAAGCGTGAAGTCGAACTAGAGTTAGGGGTGAAATGCTTTAAAAGTGGAAGCGGGGAACTGTAGTTTGTCATAAAAAAACTTGCAAGCAAGCATAGATACATATACATCACTGAAAACTCTAAATAATGATACATGAATCGTGGTATAGACGTAGCCATCCAAAGAATGATCATGTAAATGGATCCAAGGTATGGGCGCAGCCATCTAGTAGAAAGGATCATAACGAAACCAAGGTATGGTCGCAGCCATCTAATAACGAGAAGGATCACATATAACAACTCATGATATGGTTGCAGCCATCCATCTGAAAGAGACATGTATATCAACATGACCATGTCACATCGCCTCGCAACCTGGACTTGTGTAATCTTAGCCCAGGGTCTTGTGCTCCAAACAACCCGATCAAAGTACAAATCCTAACATGTGAATGAATGTGTTGAAGTCGAACATGCTAGGAAGTCGCTTGATTACCGGTCAATGATGTGAACTGTTAACAAGCGTGAGAGAAACCACCAATAATGACAATGGCTCTCAAGGTACTGGCAACATAGTTCATGGAATTTGAATAAAGGAATTGATGTCAAACACCTGTGAAATCACCCAATCAAAAGCCAATGATGTGAACTTGTCATCGAGTGCAAAGAACTTGCCATTAGGGCATGCAAGCTCTAAGGTACTGGAAGGGAGTCTCTCAGCCAGCTTCCTAGATAATGAGCTGAAGTCGACAGGAAGCGACCATGTCGAAGGAGGGCCATGATGTATCCCACATCATCGACACAAGACAAAGGGATGCAAATGATTTCAAATGATACAAAGAATTAGGAGTAAGTGTAACTACAAAAGGACTAACTCTTGAACATATCGATGACACGATTCCGGAGTTTGGTAGTTGTTGGATCCATAGGATCGGTGGTCATGATGACGTGGCAAGGATAAAATGGAAGGCAAAAATGAGCAACCCAACCCAAGAAGGTCAAATGAAAAGGAGGATATCCCAACCTGACATGAAGCATAAAGTGTCATGTTCAAGAGTGAGCTACCGACACGACTGATAGAATTTCCAAATTTTCGCCCACCATTTCTGGTAGGTACCCCAATTATTTTTTATTGCAAGCTTGAAGGGGATAACATATGCTTGCCTTGTAAGTTCATCCTTCGGACGAATCTGACCTAGTAAGTTTAATGAGCCCTAGGAAGGAGAAGCTCACGTTTGTCATGGCGACGAATCCAATGTCGTTTAATGTTTTAATGAGTTCGACAAAGGGGTAACTCGACATCTTTTTCATGTTTAAAGAGTTTGAAAAAGACACGAAAAAGAAAACTCCACATGGTCCCTTTTCGTACATTTGTGTCTCTCCAACCCGAAAAGGTAGAAAACGGTACTTGAGAGAACCACTTGACCATTTCAGTCAAGGAGTACTTTTTTCGTAAATAGTGCATCCCAGCCCGAAAAAGGGGTAAACATATACTGGGTGAATGACGTTTCACAGCCTTTAACAAGTTCAAAACGACAAGAGATCAACAATCTTTTCATGTTTAAAGAGTCGGAAAAGAGCTTGAAAGCAAACCCCCCATTTTATTCTCTTTTACAAGTCAAAAAGGGAAAAATACTTGGCGATCTTTTCATTTGAGTTTTACGAGTCGAGAAAAGAGCTAAAACGCGACTCCAATACCATCATCGACAATTTGTCACTTGTCGCTGCACAAAAAGGTAAATGCATTATCCAGTTCTTAGGCAAAATAGGTAAAAAATACTCAAAAACCCTAATATTTCATGAAAAAATGAATAAAATGAGGCAAAAGTAATTATTTTTTACCATTTACCATTTTACCTTTGTGTGAAGAGCTTTTTACCCACTTGTGCCCTAATTTTTCTAGAGCAAATTGCGGGAGATCTGGGAGGTCATTCGTCGAGCCGTTAGTTGCAGGTAAGAGCCAAGACCTTAAGCTCCATTTTCATACTTATTTCACTTGTTTTTATCCATTTTTTAGATTTCATGGGGAGGTTTTGGCAAAAAAAAAATCGCCCTTGGTCGGCGCGATTTCCGGGCACGAAATCGTGCCAATTGGGGGTTGCTAAGACTGCCAACCGCGCCATCGGCACCACTGTTTTTAAAACAGTCGCACCGAGACTGTGAGCAAAGAATTTTCATGTTTTTGCTCAATTCGACCGTTTGAATCCAAATTTTTCTAGCCAAAGATGATTATTGACTTGATTATATGGTTTTTGCAGGGAAAAAATCATGAAAAATGGTGGATTGGAAGGAACGCGAGCATGAGGATATTGACACTCAAGCAATGGTTGACCCAAATTGCTTGGATGCTTTGAGGAACTATGGGCTCCTCAAATTCTTTCTTACACCAAGTCTACGGGCTCAACCTGAGTTGCTACAGTACCTGATCAGTCTCTAGGACGTGAATCAAGAAATTTTCATCATTGGTGACCAAGAGATGGAGTTGGAAACTTCATACATTTATTTCATCACAGGACTGTCCTAGAGAGGGAAGCCAATAAATCTTTATGGGTTGAGGCCAATTAGGGCAAGTGCGACCATGCTACTTGTCGAGCATTGCCCAGAAGCTCTCACATCAAAAAGTGGCAAGATCGAGATTATGACTATTCAGGATCTTGTCTTGAGAGTGTTATTGTTGACCATCAACAGAGTGGATGGGTCCCAAGCGCCGCATGAGACCAATAAGTCGAAGTTTCATTATGTTGTCGACTGCATGGCGCCCACTATATTCAACTGGGTGGAAGCTATGAAAGTCAACATGAAACGCCAACTATCAAAAGCTAAGGCGGGAAACCTAAATCAATTTTGCTTCGGGTCTATGCTAGTGACCTTCTTCCTGGAGCAAGTTCCACTGTTCCAGTACCAGCTAACTGAGGTGGAACTGCTGATGCCACAAGACCCACGGATGGTCCGTTGGAGTGAGTTGATGCCCAAGGTTACTGGGGGCCAACATATGTCCTATAAGCCCACCTTTTTCTCATGGCTATAATGACAACTGATCGTAGTGGAGGATTGGCCTTACAACGGTACCAACTTTCGCAAAGATCCGTATATGCCGCTCCCAGAGGGGGAGGATTATGATGATGGAGGTAAAAAACAAACAATTTTTAATCTTTTTGTGTTTTTTTATTGTTTTTGAGATATATGTGTTCATGACATTTTGATTTTATGAATGCAGATGTTGGACCAGAACGCCCTGCTGAGATGTCCCCGATTGCCAGGTGCGTTGCTCGGCAGTTCGATGTCGCTCCTTATCATGAGGGAAGCGACAATGAGGAGGAGATTGCACGGAATCTCAAGGGTTTGACCCATGGGGCGCCAACACCAGAGGCATACGGTGGGGGTGTCAGATTGGATCCGCTGACTGCTGACTCGTGTAGTCCGAGCAGTTACATGCTATCATGAGCATCATGTTGTTTAGTGCATAGGTCTAGCATTCCACATTTTTGAGGCGTGCAAGCCACAGATGTATAAGGCTTGTAGGCCACCGATGTATTTTGAACACACATATTATTTTTTGAGGTTTTGATGTATGACAAACATTACCAGCACACACACACATATATGTTGTACTTCCTTGCTTACTATGGTATGAATGTTTTTGTTTTTTGAGTTTTTACATGTTTCGCAAATGTCTATCTAGCACAAAATTAGCTAATGCATCTGTTAATGTATTCATGTGTCTAGATATATGATTATATGTAATGTAATCAAAATTTCTTTCTAGCAGACGAATACATAGATACATTCTCAATATCTAAGGGTTTCTAATGGAATATTGTCTGTTGAGTTGAAGGACGACAAGCTGTGAATCAAGGTTGACAACTAATTGCCGGATGCCAAGAGTGATAACTTATGACAACAATTCGATAACTGCGCTATACTCAGTGATGTTATTAGTTGTTCGACCTAGACATATACCTTAAAGATCAATCGACTCACCATGGGGGTCATAAATGGCCCATGTTGTGGATGATAGATTCCGAGTACTATGACAAGCGCCATTAGCGAAATCGATGTGAGGAGACATCGACATCTGCAAAGCAGGAAAAGCATAATAAGTAGGAAAGCTGCTTGCAAAATAACACACCAAACCACACAGTACAAAAATGAATAACACTATACAAGAGTAACCACAAAAGATGACCTAAGCATAGTACTTTTTGAGAGAGTCCATGCTCGGACTCGGGTAATCAATCAACACAGATGAAAACCAGAGTTTTACAGTTGTCATGACGAGTAAGCATCCACTCAGCTGAAGAATAGAGTAGAACTCATATAAGGCTATGCCCCTAAGCCCCCTGGGTGAGGGAGGGTTACGAGTCAGATGACAATCCCATTAAGATGATGGGCAATCAGTTAAAACTCGGGGAAGGAGAAAAAACCTAAATCCATGAAGAGATAAAGGTGCCCTTAGTTGAAAGATCTTGACAATGTCAGGAGAAACTGACATGTCAATAGGCAGTGGGGAAGAGAACTTCGCAAGACACATAGACATGACCGTAGGGTCAGAACCAAGCCACGAGAAATGAGAAGACACGTCGAGGGATGAACTCGAAACAGGATGATCAGAGGATACTGAAGGTGAAGCTGAAACAATTTCCACGTAATCAATTTCAGTGGGACTTAACGACATAACCTCGCCCTAGGTCAACAAGATCTGACGAAGTAATGACCCAAGGATCATACTTGACTGAAATCATGTTGAGATAGGAAACATGAGGAGGTGGGAGCAAAAATATACCCATCAAGGCAAGATCTTTGAAAAGTCTTTCCCACACACTCTCATAAGGAGCACCGGTGTGCTTGACATACGAAACATTGCCATCTGAGGAGGAAGAGGCAAAGAAGGACAGTTGGTCGACTGTGACTATCTTCCCTTGATGGGGAAAATGAATCACGCTGAAAAGGGAGGAGGCTACAACATGCATGGCATGGGTCCAACTCCATCCGAGTAGAAGATTGTAGTTAAGAGTAGTGTCAACGTTCTCTACTTTGACATGTACCGTCTTGCTCTCCAACGTAATGAAAAGGTTGGGAAGGACAACGAATGGTCGCAAATCGCGCCCGTCAAAAGATTCCTGCGTGTTAGGGGACTAGTTTAGAGTAAGAGAACCAATTGCCTTCCAACAAGGGATGGACATGATGCAGGTAGAAGCACCTTCATCGATGACGGCCCTATGCATGGTTTTCTCATTTATGATTACCTGAATGAGAAAGGCAACTTGACAAGGTAAATGCGGAATGTGGTTTTCCAAGTCAAAACAGTTGAGATTAGAGTCAACTGGATCAATACCCCCAATAGCCAACAATAACGATTTCTGCTGAGAAGGACAGCTTTGAAGGGCCTCGAGAGCAGACATAGCTAATGGTGCTTGAGCCAAATCTTCAACAATGTTATAATGTTGAGTGGCTCAAGCATTGGGATTATACGAGGACTTTCAAAGCACACCTCGAGAAGGTGGTCAAATGGCAGAATCAGGATTAGGTCACTCTATATGGAGAGGACCAGAACTGGACGGGGTGGAAGAAGAAGGGGTACCTTCTTCTCTTTCCCTACCGACAGGGTAGGAGTTTGATAATCTTTTGACCTGGTAGCCACGTTGATCGGGGTACTCATCATGAACACTTGTGAACCCAAGGAAGCGAATGACTGAGGTTGGTCTACCATTTGAGTCTGCTAGGATGGAAAGGGCTCTTTCAGGATAGCTGGGGTCCCTTTGAGCAAACGACTAACTTCAGACTGTCTGGGACAATCCTTAGTATAGTGATCCTCCTCACAGATGAGGCATGGATACTTGGGTTTCCATTGGGAAGCATCACCAATAGATGATTTAGGAGGACCCTGTTTTGGGGCATCGATTTTACCTTTGCCTTTGCCTTTCTTCTTGCCTTTGGAGGATTTATCCGCTGCGGTAGACTGGACAGTGTGAACCTCCGAGGTTTTACCAGGGTTGGATGCATTGCGAGAGGAATCATTGCAAGCATGTTGGAGACCGACTTCTGTTTGGAAGAAGATTTTGCAGGGGTCTGAGTCACTGAACCAATTAATCCATCAACAGGAGGGGTAGTGAGAGACTTAGATGTCATAATATCAGACGATGGTCTGGGCACATCAGGTAACACATCATATAACATGCCAGACTGTGAATAGACAAGGTCTAGATACTGGGCACGCGCGATGGCTTGTTCCTCAGTGATACATCCACCCATAGCAATGTCCTCAACAATTTTGTTGACAAATGATTTGGTGAACCACTTGGTCAACAATTGATCAACAATTTCAAACTAAATTAGACGGCGCCTACGTCTCCATTCATGGATGTGATTGGAGATGTGAGTCACAGTGTCTTGCTTGAGCGACATTAATAGATGGGTGCCAGTTTCATAGCGAATCGACAACTGGAAATGTGTGAGAAAGGCCATGGCGAGAGTGTTAAAGTCATGATAGGTATTCCGAGGTAGCTCGATATACCATTTGGCTGCAGCCTCTGTAAGATTTCATTGGAAAAGGTGAAGACGAATGGAATCATCAATGTAGGAATTCGAGGAGCACTAGAGGTGATATGTCATTGTGTGGGCTTGAGGATCCTCTTTCGATTTTCCTTCAAACTTTGGAAAATTGCTCGAAATCTTGGACAGAACTGGAGGCCAGTATGGCGAATGAAGAATTGGGTCATCCGTGAGTCTAGACACACCTGGCAATTCAAGAGTAGCCAAGAATGGCAATTGAGTATTGAAAGGCATTTGAGGTTGATAAGGGGGCCCAACTGGTGGGGCCCATCCTTGTTGGTAAGGATTTTGTCCATAAGGCATTTGATTTTTCCCCCATTGTAAGTTACCTTGCCCATAGGGAGGATTCTGACCTTGAAAACCTTGGAACTATCCGGCCAGAGGTTGTTGATAAGCAATATATTGGTTAAAAGGTTGTTGAGCCTACTGACCTTGGACATATGGATTTTGTACCTGATGTCCCTGAGCATAAGGGTTTTGGACCTGCTACCCCTGGACGAATGGGTTTTGGACCTGCTGCCCTTGGACATAAGGATTTTGCACTTGCTGTCCTTGGACATAAGGATTTTGGACTTGTTGTCCTTGGACAAAAGGAGGTTGAACCTGTTGCCCTTGGACATAAGGATTTTGCGCCTGTTGTTGCAGGACTTGACCTTGGCCTTGCCCTTGCAAGGGTTGACCCTGTTGATATGAGTATAAGGGTTGCTGCTGCCCGGGTTGACCTTGTGGCTGCAAGGGTTGACCTTGCGGCTGTAAAGGTTGTCCTTGCGGCTACAGAGGTTGACCTTGCAAAGGCATAAGCTGGGAGGATTACGGTGCATACTACATTTGCGGCTGCATGGTTTGCTGTAATTGTTGCGAGGGTTGCCCCTACAGTTGTTGAAGTTGTCCCTGTTGCGGCATCATCTGGCCTTGTTGTTGCATGGATGACCCTTGCTGCAACAAAATTTTCCCTTGTTGTTGCATGGATGGCCTTTTCTGCAACGAAGGTTGCCCTTGCTGTTGTAGGAGTTGTCCTTGCTGTTGCAAAGGTACTTGAACAGTTCCCGAAATGACAGCTTGAAAGTTTCCGAACTGTATCTCGCCATATCCACTGGGCAGGGTGGACGGACCACGCTGGACATAAGCTCTAGGCTGAGGGATGTATGATGGATTAGCCATCACTTATGAACCATATGGAACATAAGGAGGTTGGTATTGACCATGATCCATATTGGGCTGCTGGTACTAGACGTGACTTGACCCAAACGGACCAACATTAGCTTGTTGGTACTAGACATGACTTGATCCAGCAGGACCAGGAGGATGTGAAATGGCACCCGAAGAGGGTTGGTTCATCCCAACCATGTCAGGTTGTGAGCCACTCACATTGGTTGTGCCAAACATCATAGAAACATTCGGACTCTGCCGCCCAGGCGGTGGGATAGCTTGCCCACTTACTGGAGGGATCGAAGAACTGACAACGACATGACTCAAGACCGTTTTTTGAACTAGACGGGTTACTTAGACTGACGAAACAAGAGGATTGGGAATGGTGGGTTGCACCGGGACTGAAATAACTGCTGAAATCACCATCTGTTGGGAGGTCGGGTTCTGAATGACAAACCTGTGGTAGGCATAGCGCCAGATGCCCAAATAGGGTTGTGACACAATGATGAGGCAATAGGGATGCTTGAAATCAACTGAGCTAAAGTCACGTAATTACACGGTAACTCAGGATGAACATTGGTTGGAATGCTTCCCGTATAAGGGAAACCTTAAGGAGGGAAAGGATATTCCTACTCCTCGACTGTGCGTGGAGTGGAAACCTCCGAGTGACCTGGAGAGGAGACTAGGATTTGGCCTTCTGATTCCATGGTTGAAAAAAGACGACGATGGACTACCGAAGATGTTCGAGGGGATAGTTCCAAAGGAATACCCGGATGATCGTATGGACACTGCGGTGATATCATAACAGGATCGAACAAAGGATTCAGAGGATAAACAACCAGTCCAAGATGACCTTCAAAAGTCGGCAGATTCTCAAGAGTCTAGATAGGGTTATCCTGAGATTCCAGGCCAATGTCAGAAAGTGACCTAGTATCTGAAGGGGGAGGACGAGATGACAAAGGTTTAATACTTAGAACAATTCCAATCTCAACACCTTGGTCCTCAAGCGACTACGAAAATTCAAGAAAAGGCTCCTCAGTCAATCTTTCAGACAGAGGAGAGGAAGAGGAACTAGGTGAACCAGTTGTTTCAGCCACGATGATTTTGTCTCAAATAACCAAAAGAAAGATTGATTTCAAGGGCTTTAAAATGTATTTAAAGGTATACTCACGATATGGTCTAAAAAAAACTAACAGGGATGTTATAAGATCGTGGGCAACAATTTTATAAGATGCAAAAACAAACTGGTGCTCTTTCATGTTTTAAGAGTTGAGAAAGAAGCAAAGGTGACTCTATCACTTTTGGTTTGCAACGAGCTCGAAAGAACAAGCGCTCGGGTGATATTTTATGTTTAGGGAGTCAAAAAGATCAAAATGACTACTCAGGATGATCTAGGTAAAAAGGATTACCAGGTAACCGTGAATTGTAGAATACCTCCTGGCGAACCGAGAAGTATGGACAAGCAATCTCCCTGAATGTTGTGTTCGGTGTATCACGTTTACAAGGCGGTAGAATCAGTTGCCTATGGATAAAGGATTCCAACCTAGTGGGGTCTCCCTTTATATACTCGATGGTACGGGGAGCACAAGTCCGTACTAGCTCTGTCTAGTGTCGAAGTGAACGACAGTTGTTAGGTTTTAAGATGTCAGAACACGTCTCTAGCCTAGACCTTCTAAAATGTGATCGTTAGATTTCAAATGCGCCTTAGGTTAATTGAGTACATTTTAGATTTTATCTTGAAATTATGTCTTAGTTTTCAGGCCTTATCGATGCGACTCAAAAACACCTATATGCAACTAAATGAGACAAGACCCTTTCAATTTGATGAATTGTCTACACTAATGAGAGTAGAAAACACACTCAAATGCAACAAAACAAGCAATTGAAAGCAAAATGACTTTTTCACTATTTCGCCTTTTGAAAACAAAAATGATGAAAAACTCTTTCCAATTCCTAACTTTCCTATCAAATGCACTTCAAGTAACCCTTTCACTATTAAAGAGAATTCCTTTCTTTTCCGATGCAAGTGACGATGGAACTCTAATATTCAATGATGTTAACTAACATAACATATTAATTCAGCAAACTAGAATTATGTATTTTTCAATGAAATGATGGAATGAATCTTTCACAAACACTTCAATGAAATATTCCCAATACAATCAATCACAAGAAAACACAAAGCACAAAAGAGAATTCCTTTCAAAACTAATGAAGCAAAGACTGAACCAAAAACAAGATGGGAAATGTGATCTATGCCCGAAAAGAGATGCTCAAACACTAAACGAAACTTTTCAAACTTGTTAAATGGAAATCAAAGCAACAAAAGGACTAATCAAATGAAATGCAAGGAGAAAATTTGACTATCAACTTGACTTTTTGAGCACGCAAACAAGTGAATGGGTGATGACCTAGATTCCCTAGGGTTATACACCATCCAAGAACTCAAGAAACCAAGTGAAGAAAATGCAAATCAACCAATCATACAAACCAAGCTAAAAGAGCTTTCAAGCGAGGCAGAACACATTCAAAACAAGTTAAGAGACAGAAATCAAAAGGGCAAGACACACTGGCTATGATCTACGGTAAACCTTGATCTTCACCTACAAGAATCAGTGCGATTGCCTAATTGACCACACGTGCCAAAAGGGGGTCGGCACGACTGTCAGAAAAATAAACGCGTTGACCAAGGATTCAAGGAAAAAAATATTTTTTTTCAAAGGCTAAGGCCAGAATTGCCATTGTAAATTTCAGGCTCAGAGCAGTAAACCTAGCAAAGCAGAGAACACTAAAGGGAAATGGTGATACTAGAAAAGTTCACACAAAACCATAAAATGAAAATCAATCAAACAGAAGGATTGGCTCCCCAGCCAAGTCACTAATTTGTGGTACTGGTAAATTCTCAGTACGGACACAAACAATTCCTCTAGCTCGAGAGAGCAATTCTAGCCACAAACAAACAATCTATGGAAAATATCCTTAAGCTAGAATCAATTAAGAGGGCCTACCTTTTAGAACGTTATTCCGCTTGGTGATGATCCTGCTTCTTCACTGCAACTATCTTCTGTTTCCTTCCTTCGAATACCTGAAACAAGCAAACAACAACAACAACAAATGTGATAGCATACAATATTGTATTCATCCTACTTAATAGGTCAAGGAACATTAAGCCATAAATATGTAAAATGACACTTCATGTAGGAAATCAATCAATAGTTTCATTTATATAAATCAGAAAGAGATTACAACCGGTGCCTTGACGTTGCTAGTCTCCTCCGACGTATCTGGGTTCCACACTTCTGCTAGCACTTCATGGATAACCCCAACAATGGAAATTTTAAGGCCTCTTTCCCTCTAGTCTCAAACCAAACCAAAATCACACTATTCTCCCTCAAACATACACTAGAAAGCTTCAAGCTATAAATGACTTGCTGATTATTCAAACTTGCTCCAAAACTCCAACTAGCTTTTGCTTGGGAAAAAGAGAGGTTTATATAACTTGGATGGATGGGAGATGGTTCCTCTCATCATGGGAGAAGGTCTTATCTCTTGAGGTTGTTCCACCCTAATAGGGGAAAGGAGCCAAAACTGATTTCCTTGGCTCTATCCGACCCAACCATCTACTAGACTTTCGTTACGAAGCTTCTAGACATGGAAGCTTAAGCTCCTTATTTAAAAAACCTTCCAAAAGAGGATTGACGCAACTGGAAAAGGGCTTAGTCGATCCAAATGGCGTGAGGGCTAGTTTTAACCTCTGTAAATCGGCGTGAGGAGAAAAATGGTCTGTAGTGCCGGTCTTGTACACTGGGATAGAAGGAAGATTCTTGGGAAATGATGCAAAGGGTAATTATTTTGCTCATGAAGAGGGACATACTGGGAGTTTCTTCATGATGGGAAAGCATGTCGGGTACACCGTAGAGGTCCTCCAAGATTGTAGACGAGGAGTACAGGGACAGTGAAAAAATGTTGTGTAACAAGGACTATAACTTTCAAATTCAAACCCTTACCATATGTTACATGGTTGCCTGCTTTCCAAAAAACATAGTTTAGGACCTCAAAATAGCTCGGAAGTTCAAGACCTGAAAAAATGCCAAAAATAGTAAGTTGTGCTACAATTAAGGAAACTGAAAGAAACAATGGTGGGGGTCCAAGTGGAATAGGCGGGTGGCCACCAATATCCACCTAGATTAATCCTCTCCCCTTAGGAAGCAATGGTCCCCATTATGTTGAGTGCCTCCATGAAATGGGGAAACTTCTATTGAACTTGGTCCTTGGTGAGCCACTTGCCCTGGTGTACTAGTTGGCCAACTTTGACAACCCGATACAGTTGGATCTTCTGCCAGTGAGTGTTCTTGATCTACGTGTCCATGATCTGATCAGTTGGGCTTGTTCGATGCAGTTTTGTTTTAGCTCTATTGGTGTGAATTGTTCTACAATGTCTGATGTGTCCAATAATGGTGGGAAGTAAGGCCTAAGGCCGTCCACATTGAACATTGGGTGCAGGCCAAGGAATGGGGGAATGTTGAGCTCAAAAACATTGTCTCCCACAACCTTGCTGATGGTGTAAGGCCCATATTGGAGTGGTCTGAGTTTACAATGGGTTTTGATAAGGCGTTCTTTCTGCAAATGCAACCAAACTTTGTCACCCACCTGAAACTTGTGTGGCACCCGCTGTTGATCATGTCACTGCTTGTACTTGGCATTGGACTTAACCAAGATGTCATGCACCTGTTGGTAGATGTGTTGGATGCATTCAATAAAGCGGGTTGCTTTATCACTCTCTGACTGTACATGTGTGGATTTTGACTGTGTAGTCGCATGAGGCATGACAACATCAATCAACCAAAATGGTTGGAAACCCAAACCCACTTGAAAAGGACTACAACCAATCGAGCTATGGAGAAATTTGTTATATTTGTGATTCACATAAAGAAGGCTCCCTAATATGAAATTGGAGGAAAGGTCCTCCATTCAAAAACCGACCGTCCTCTGACACTTTTCAAGTTAACAAAATGGGACTTTAAAGGTAAAATAAGTTTCACAACCTCTTCAATATGGTGGGTTAAGTTTTCACATGAACTTAAAAGAGAAAAAATTTCACATGCATCTCAAAATGATAAACATGAAGAGAAGAAACCAACATTTGATAACGGAGTTCACCCCTCCTGGGCTACATCTCCGGGCCTGCTCCAACAACTAGACCATATATTGATTTCAGCAACAAATGAGTACATACAACTTGTTGACAGTAGAGCAACTTGTTTCTCCTACAAATAATTCTCACTCATAAAGATGACTCCCTAAAGCAAGTCATAAAAATGTCAACATAAAAAGGACTCACACCCAATAGGTCGTTGTACTCCACTTGAAATCAAAACCATAAACATGCAACTCCTTCAAAATGAAGAGTTGAAAAGGGCTTCTCTCCTTAACATATTGAAAATAGCAGCTCAAATGAAGTAATAGTTGTTGTAGATAAAATTGGAAGGCTGGAAAACCTCTAACTAGGTTCTCTCCATGCCTCCATACTGCTTCAAAACTGACTCTGCCTTTAGCACTAAAAGAATTGATTATGCAAAAGTCCATCATAAAGCGCTCAAATTAGAAAATTGAGTCCAAGACACTTAAAAAACCCCATCAAGGCTCTTCTTGAGCTAAAAAAGGTTAAAAATTGAGCAATATATGCTTCTCCAAGCCAAGCTCTCTTATCTGTCCTACAAATTGGCAAAAATTGCTAATTGCGCGACGATTTCGCCCTTTACTCAGTCTGTCGAGCGATAATTTCGCCCGGGACCAACAAGATTCCCACTACAAAAAGTGTAATTTGTTGCCTCCTTAAATTTTCCAATATCCTCTATGCGTCAAATCAGGGTCAAGTAGCACCCATAGGGTCGGGTGCTGGGGCCAACTGCCCCTCATCGAATTTTTCTCCATTGATGGTTATATGGCTTCGACGAAACCGGGGGCTAGGGCTTATTGCCCATGCCCTCCGACATAACTCTCGCTTCCGTCATATGTGTGTCAATGAGACCATGGGCTAGGGATTACAAACCCGCCCTCTTCGCCAAGAACTCTGCTCGGTCGTATGGGTGATTAACGTGGTTGGGGGCCAAAGCTAAGTGCCCAACCCACTCCCTTTCGCCTGCGCTGTGGACACATGGTGGTGACGTGACCAAGGGTGGGGGCTCATTGTCCCCTCCTCCCCAATGCATAAACCATATGTAAATAAATATATCCAACAAGCTATGTTGGGTAAGAGCCAATGCAATGGTGTGACATTAGGGCGCGAAGTTTTTATGCAGGATGTCTAGGGGTCAAACCCCGCCGAGGACGTTGGGGCCTATATAATTTTTTTTACCAAGCATAGAGGGCCATGTGATGTCCTCCGATAGGGCCATGTGGCAGCCTGTGATTGGGACACTTCAAAATTCAACAACCAACCAAAATGTGCCAAATGCACCCATACGGACATGCCATGTGTGAAGACCTAATTGGTCCACCATCGACCGTACCCTGAATAGTCAGCTGTATGAATTGCTCAGTCAACAACCCATTCAACCTTGTTGTTGACTTTTTAATTGTTGGTCAAAAACTTCAAAACATCATAACTTCTTCATACGACATCGGATTGAGGCGATTCAAGCATCACTAGAATCAGGATGATGAACACTATGATTTGACATTAGTTTTGGGAGATCTCAAGCACTTTTATTTTTGAGACGATTTTTGATCTCCAGATCATACCTCCCCACTAGGAACTTTTGAACCTCCAAAAGTTTATCTTCAATTAGTAAATAAGTGAGGAAAAATATCATTGACTTTCCCAATCTCAGTCCTTCTTATTCTGTTTGAATTGGTGATTTTGAGTTTCATTCAAGGTACTCCACCTTGCCTTTGCGTGGAGTTCTTATCTTCCTGTCAAGAATTGTGGCTTGCTGCAATTCTTCTAAACATGCAGGAACAAAAACTTCGATGGATGGAATCTGAACATTTCCCCAAACCATCTTTCTTTGGCTCAAACAAATGTCACCTTGAAGTGCCTCTTTGTTGAAGACAAACTTGATTTTCCACCTGGAAATCAAAAGCAACTCAATTATTTCCATGCATTAATTCATACTTTGCTTTGTTGTCCTCAAACTGCACTTGTACAATGACATACTTGTCTTTGTCCACATTAATATGGTCATCTTCTACACTATCTTTACCAAATATCAAATTCACAAACAATCTCCATACTGAAACACTTGTATAAGTGAGTGCTTGACACAATTGTAGACACATTGGATGAAATACAATGCTCATTCCAAAAGTCCCAAACAAATGGACTCAACATCAAGCCAAGATAATATGACACGTCAAAGAAAACACACTTGTTTCAGATAAGTGATTGTACATAACTTCACTTTACAAAGTACCCGAATGGGAATATACAACAAGTAAGCAAACTGTAGAAAATAATTTACCCATTCTTTGCCTAACCAAGCCTATGGGTTATCTTTATGCACCCACTCTTGCTTTGAAGGTTTCTTCAAGAACTATATCAGTTTCCACTTTGCCACCTATCGCCCTTGCAAGGGATTGCATGACCTCTTTGTCCTTCTTGGGATGAAATTCTGGATGGAGTTTCCACAAAATTTCAATCTGGTGCCCATTCATGCTACAATGGGTACAAAAATGCTTTCACTTGCCCATCAACAAGGAAGTATTCATAACAGGGAGAGATTCCTCATGCTTTTTCCCAAGGATTTGATCCATTTTCTTGACCATCTCCTTACGTTGCTCACACTCAACCACACAATGGTCAATTGCATCACAAAATGTGCAAGGAAACTTTTCCCATAAATAATCAAAATCACCAACATTTCTAAAATCCCCATGACACTTATACCTATCCTTTGGGTTGTGACTTTCACAATGAGGACTAGACTTTGCATGTCCCTTGAAATTCATCTCTCTTTGGAGATAATTTGTCATTATCACCACCATCATGGTGTGACATATCATCACTTGATGATTTCTTTGCCTCAACAATTTTAGAGCACTCTCCAATTTCTCCATGACCATAACCCAATCCTTCATATCATGGTCGTTCTTTCACCTCAATAGGATTAGTGATACCTTGGCCATTAACTCTGAGACCTCTTCCTTCATAACCCATCTGAGTTAAAATCTTCATACCAATACCTTTGGTATGCTTTTCAAAGGCTACAAAAGATGTGTTATCAACATTAGCTGAAGGAGTAGAACTAGAAATGCTAATTACCTCCTTTGGCCTATCACCCATCTTTTATGTTTTAGATGCTGATGAAGAAGTGGATGATGACTCAAGCCAACCACTTTTACCAACTGGCACATAAGGAGAATCTTTCAAATGTTGACAAAACTCACAAGCATCATTCTCAACATAGGGTCCATATCCTGTGTATGAACCATGTCCACAAATTGGCTTCATCTTAGAGGGATTCTTTGCTACTTCCAGGATGGAACTCTCACCAATCTGTTCCTCCACTACATGTTGCAACTATAGGTGCATTTTCCTTTTCTCCTCCTCTATAATTTCAAGCAATCTCCTCAACTCAACATTCCCCATTCAAAAGAGATAATTTAATCTCCTCCAACTCCTGGAGTCTTTCACGCTTTAGTTTCTAGCCGATACTTTCAACTTGGTCAGAACCCCCTCTGATACCACTTGATATGATAATTGAGGAAAGCTCCTCCATTCAAAAACCGACCATACTTTTACACTTTGCAAGTTAACAAAATGGGTCTTTAAAGTTAAAATAAGTTTCACAACCTCTTCAAGATGGTGAGCTAAGTTTTCGCATGAACTTAAAAGACAAATAAATTCACATGACTATTAGAATGATAAACATGAAGAGAAGAAACCAACATTTGATAACGGAGTTCACCCCTCTTGGGCTACATCTTTGGGCATGATCTAACAGCTAGACCATATATTGATTTTATCAACAAATGAGTACATACAACTTGTTGAGAGTAGAGTGGTTTGTTTCTCCTACAAAGAAACATTCTCCTACAAAATTCTCACTCAGAAAGATGATTCCCTAAAACAAGTCATAAAAATGTTAACATATAAGGACTCACGCCCAATAGGTCCTTGTACTCCACCTGAAATCAAAAGCATAAGTATGCAACTCCTTCAAAAGGACGTGTTGAAAAGGGCTTATCTCCTTAACATATTGAGAAAAGATTGAAAAGAGTTGCTCAACTATAATAATAGCTGTTGCAGATGAAACTAGAAGGTTGGAAAACCTCTAACTAGGCTCTCTCCATGCTCAAATATGGCTATTGCTTCAAAATTGACTTTGCCTCTGGCACTAAAATACTTGCTTAAGAAAATTTTTTATCATAAAGTTCTCAAATAAAAAAAACAGAGGCTCCCATTGAGTCTAGAATTCTCAAAAACCCCCATTTAGGCTCCTCTTGAGCTCAAAAAGGTTAAAAATTGAGCAAGATATGCTTCTCCAATCCAAGCTCTTCTATATGTCTTGCAAATTGGCAAAACCTGCTAACTGCGTGACATTTTTTCCCTTTACACAGTTTTCCAAGTGTCAATTTCGCCTGGGACAGACGAGATTCCCACCACATAAAGGGCAATTTGTTGCCTCATTAAATTTTCCAATAGACCCTATGTGCCAGATCAGGGTCACATGGCGCACATAGGGCCGGGGCCAACTGATCACCCTCGCTACCTTGGGCTCTGCTCCATCGGGATAAGGTCGTATTGTGACCATATAGTCGCAGGCCAGGGCCAACTACCTGCTCCCACCGACTTTTTCTCTATTGATGGTTATAAGGCTCTGATGAAACTGAGGGCTAGGGATTATCCACCCGTGGCCTCCAGCATAACTCTCGTTCCGGTCATATGTGTGCTGATGGGATCATGAGCCAAGGATTACAACCCCGCCCTCTCTTCCAAGCGCTCCATTTGGTCATATGGGTGATGTTGAATTATATGGGCTTGACTTAGGTTCGGAAGAATTATTTAGCCAAATAAATCCCGCAGCTATCAGCCCTTTCAGCAACAGCCCGCGGAGCGTGGACTGAGGTCTCACCCGAGGTAGCAGGGGAGGGTGCTGGAACCAGGTTTCCGCACCCTTGGGATGTCTTGATGTGGTCTGGAGGTTTTGTGCACCGTTCCGCGGCTTCGCGCCACTCTACTTTGCACAGATCCAGTCCCAGAATACTCCTTGATACTTATTAATGCGTTATTTATAGATTCAACCTACTTTTTATGGTCTTTAAGCAAACAATTAACATAATTAACCAGTTCGCGCACTTAGAATAGATCCAGATTCACATATATTCATAACATGAGCATACGCGCAGAGATCAAACAATTATATTAACCATGCATTAACCAGATCTGCGATAGTTCAGATTTAACACATAATTTCAGAATCAACTTATCTTTATTCACTTTCTTCACTGATACATCCAGATCCATCCTGCGCACTCAGCTGCAAGGGTCCGCGTACACAGCTATGGACTCTTCCAGGCCTCTGTGCACACAGTTGCAGAGCCTCTATCCACTACCCCAAACCCTCGACTCGGACTTACTAACGCTTCAAGGCTTTTCTTCTCAAACACCCATTACATAATAGATCCAGGATTACATACCAAAAAGCTACCTTCTATCCATAGAGCCTTGCTCTATTTATACATTTCCATGGACCGCGATCCATGGGCAGGCCGAGTCAACTTATATTTATTTTACATTATTTTTGGGTGGACTACCCTTTGACTCAACTTATTATAAATTGCGCTTCACACATCCTGCGAAGTCTTTACCCTATCTTTACCCAAAACTTCGGGCTTTGTGCCCCATGAACGTTGCGCAAGGATTCCACTACCCAACAGGTGATTAACGTGGTCGAGGGTTAGGGCCAAGTGCCCAACCCCACTCCCTTTCGCTTGTGCTATGGATACATGGTGGTGACGTGACCAGGGGCCGAGGCTCACCGCCCAACCCCTCCTCCCCAACACCGAAACCATATGTAAATAAATATATCTGGTAACCTATGTTGGTTAATAACGAACACAGTGGTTTGATGGTAGGGCATGGAGTTTTTATGTAGGAGGTCTAGGGGTTGAACCTCGCCGAGGTCTTCGGGCCCTTTATAAAAATTTTGACCATTCATAGAGGGCCACGTGGTGCCCTTTGATAGGGCCACATGGCAAACTTTGATTGGGCCACCTCAAACTTCAACAACCAACCAAAACATGCCAAATGCACCTGTACAAACTTGCCACATTTAAAGACCTGATTGCTAAACCACTGACTTTACCCTGCACAGTCAACTAATGACATCAGTTGTATGGACTTCCAAGTCAACATCCTAGTCAACCTTGTTGTTGACTTTTTAGTTGGTTAAAAACTTTAGAATGTCATAACTTCTTCACACTATGTCAGATTGAGGCGATTCAAGCATCATTGGAATCAGGACGATGAACACTAAGACTTGACTCCAATTTTGGGAGATTCTGAGCACTTTCATTTTGAGCCTATTTTTGATCTCTGGATCATTCTCATCCCAAGTTCGTGGATGCTTGGAGTTGTACAAGTGTAGGATGTGAACTATCATCTTATTGACAACCTCCATCTGGCCATCAGTCTGGGGATGGAATGCAATCAAATTGGTGATATTAGTGTCCAATAATGTCCATAGGCTCAACTAGAATGTGCCCAGGAACCTGTTCTCCCGATCTGATATAATGGTTTGTGGGATTCCAAAATGTACCCATACTCATTCAAAGAAGAGTTTGGAAGTTTCCTCTACTATGATGCTCTTCTTGCAAGCCAACAATATGGCTAACTTAGAAAATATATCCACGACCACAAATACACAGTGATTACCATGATTGGTAGAAGGGAGGCTTGACAGATAATCCACGGAGATGGATTCCCAGGTTTAGCTGGGAGTAGGTAGAGGAGTGTATAGGAATTTCATCTTGATGGCTGGCTTGGCGATGGCACATGTAGTGTGGGATTTGATATATTTTCCAACGTCATTTCGGAATCTTGGCCAATAAAAATACTTTTGTAGTACGACCACAATTTTGTCCACGCCGAAGTGTCGTACCACCCGACTGTAGTGCACCTCCCAAACCAATTTGGCACACTCACTTGAAGGAACACGTAGGTAGCTCAGGTAGCATAATAATTCATCCTAGAGGTGGAAATCTGGAACTTTCTTGCCATCCAATAAAATCTGGCAAGTGGTGGCGAAATCTGGATCATTCTTGTACAATGGCATCCATCGAGAGGTATCGTGGCAACAAGAGTTGAGAACAGTAGTTAGTGCTGCAACTGGGGGCCAACTAAGCCAATCTGTAACATGATTAACACTTCCCATCTTATACTTAATGTTCAAGTGGAATTGTTGCAGATATGTAAACCACTTTGAAGGTGATAATTCTGCAACTTCCCTTCTGTTTGTATGAACTGAAGAGGTAAGTGATTTGTATGGATGATTGTTTCCTTCCCCAAAACATAATGTTTCCATTGTTGACAAGCTTGTACGATAGAATACATTTCTTTATCGTAGGTAAGGTACTTCTGAATTGTATCAGAAAGTGTCTCACTGTGATAGGCCACCGGATGCCCTTACTCGGTAAGAACTGCACCAATAGCATAGTTAGAGGCATTTATCTTGATTTTAAATGGTTGTTGCAGGTTTGGTAGTGTAAGTATAGGTGCAAAGCAGAGGTGGTGCTTCAGCTCAATAAACGCCTTCTGTTGGGACTCAGACCAGGAAAAATTTGCTTTCTCTCTATCCTTGGTAACCTGACTCAAAGGCCAAGTGGTATGAGAGAATCCCAACATGAACCTTTGATAAAAATTGGCAAGGCCCAAAAAGTTGTGAAGATCTTTGAGAGTTGTTGGGGCTGGCCAATCCCGAATGAATTGGATCTTAGCCAGATCCACATGCATGCATTTTTCATCGATGATGTAACCCATATATTGGACCTAGCCCATGCCAAAGGTGTATTTCTCTAGGTTGGCACATAGTTTGTGTTGTCGTAGGGTTTGATAGACCTGTCGAATGTGTTGCAAGTGCTCTTCGCAACTCTTTCTTAAGATAAGAATGTTGTCCAGATATACAACCACAAACAAGTTGGTGAAGGGCCACAAGATGTCATCCATCAACCTCATAAAAGTAGTAAGGGCATTTGTCAACTTGAAAGGCACGACCAACCATTCAAAAGGCCCTCCTTGGATTTGAAGGTGGTCTTCCATACATCTGTGGGCTCTATTGGAACCTGGTGATAGCCAGACTTCATATCGATCTTGTTGGCATCTGTGGGCTTGTCAAGAAGGTCATCACTCCATGGGATTGGATACTTATTCCTGATAGTGATTTTGTTTAGTGCCCGATAATCAATGTAGAGCCTCCATGTCCCATCCTTCTTTTATACAAGTACAATCGGGCTACCACAAGGTGGGGAACTTGGTCGGATTTTCCCTTTTGGTAGCAGCCCCTGGATCTATCGCTTGATCTCTTCATTTCCCAGAATGGAGTAGTGGTATATCGACCCATTGTGTAGAGGTTCTCCGAGGGTCAGATCAAGAGAATGCTTGACCTGACAGTGTAAGGGCACCCTTGTGGGTGAGGAGAAGATGTCACTATATTCTTCCACGACCTTATCCACCTACTTATACTGTGTGGAGGAACCTTTCCCCGGGGCCATGGATGTGGCCATGTTCTTCCCCTGACTCTCAGAGCAAATAAAAATTAAAACAAATTTCCTCGGCTGGGAGATTATGTTACTGCATTCCTTAGCAAAGATCAAAGAGATGGTGGTAGGCCTGACTACCTTTGGGATCCTATATAGCTTATTTCCCAAAGTAATAATAACAATGTGAGCCCTAGACTCATACACAACATGACGCTTCCATAAGACTGGTTGGCCTAACAATAAATCATAAACTTCAAGAGGAGCAACATCACACAATACCTTACCTGTGAAGGGATTGATGTTATAGGGAAGGCGACACTGCTGGATGACGCGAAGTTTTTGTCCTTGTTGATGCCACCCGATGGTGTACAATTGTAGGTGTGGTGTGGTTGGCAGACCCAACCATTTCACGACCTCCACTGAAATGAAGTTCTTTTGGCTCTTGTTGTCAACAATGAACTGTAGCGGTGAGTCCTTCACCCACATCTGTGAGTGGAAGAGACGCTCCCACTCTTTTGGATCTCCAGGCTCAATATTTTGGACCTTGGTGGTGACAATGATGGCAATGGGTTAAATGTCAATAATTTGCTTCCCCTTGTCGTTCCCCTTATTAGGTTCTGGCTTAGAATCAAAACATGTATCAGACTCTGAAACTTTTATCTTGGCCACCAATGACTGTTTGGTGGGACACTCATTTGTGTTGTGAGTGAGGCTCCTATGGAACTCACACCACTTTCATGTGTCCTTTTCATCTTTGTGGTGCCATTCTTTTGCTTGTAGCTTCAATGGGTTGTCCTGGGTTGCTCCATCTTAGCTTTGTCCTTTGTTTTGTGGTTTGGGGGTGCTCTTGCCCTGCTTCTGATTCATAGATCCAAAGTCACACTTATTTTGTTTAAAGTTTTGTTCAATCATGGTAGCATATCGGTATGCTGCGCCAAGTGAGGAGATGTCCAAGAACTCCATTTCTTTCTGAATGTATTTGTGAAAACAACCATGGTACTTGAGCACCACCTTCTGCTCAAAGTCTTTGATACCTAACTATGTGCGTAGAGTATGAAAAACATTTGTGAGCTCATGCACGTCTTGGTTCCTTTGATGTCGTAGTGTGGTCCACTGTATGTACTTGTCCTCATAGCTCTCCACGTGGTAATATTGTTCCTTCACATCATCTCGGAAAGAGTTCCAAGAGGGGACAACTGTAAACAGAGAGGGTTCCTCGGTCCTTTTCTCACATTAAGTTTCCCACCAGTCCTTGACATGGCTGGCAACCTTGAGCGATGCAAAAGTAATCTTCTCCCTATTAGAGAAATTGTGGACTGAAAAAATAACCTTCCAGCAGATTCAACCATTTATCTACAACATTTGCCTCTATTTGACCTTTGAATATAGGGATATTGAAGTTCACTTGTACCTTAAAGGGTGGACACCTCCGTAGTGACTGATGGATGAAGATGTGTCGTTGGTGGGCATCTGCCGAAGGATCTAGGCAAAATTGTCCATCATCTTGGTCCTTTGTCGCTTGAGGTATTCTTCGAGCAATATTTTGAAAGGATCTCCTGCTCCCTTTTCTTTCTTTTCTTCCACCATGAGAGGTTGTGAGGGTCAATGAGGTCGGTCTTGCAAAGGTTCAACCAGTTCGATCCCTAACTCCTTATACCTTGACCTCATTGGGGGCATGCATAGAAAAACAGAGAAAGAGTAGACTGCTCTGATACCACTGATCTATATTTATGAAGGAACAAAATGAAGTACATATATAAATAGAAACACAGAGATACATCCAAAACATAATGACAATTCATGATAACAAAGTACTGAAAACTATTTTACAATGCATAATGGAAATCAACTAGCTTAGGCGATGGTAGTTTATCTCTGAGAATAGATGTGGCAACTAAATGCCTTATGAACTATGTTACAATGAGGCTCGAAGACATATTTATTATTGAGAAACAATGGAAAACCATAAACACCCAAAAACCTAACCCTAAGAGATGAAGCACCAAAAGTTTGTGGGCCCCGTTGGGGTAAATTGGTACATCAACTTCTCAGGGTCGTAACTTTGGCATACGATCTTCGTTTGACATGTACAATACCTTGTCAGAAATATATATCCAAGGACTACAAATTTCGACTGCAAACCCCTATTGCAAGGTATGGGTTTTCCCGTTTTCCAAAAAAAACGTCATTTAAGGCCTCAAAATGGCTCTGGAAGTTAACGACCTGAAAAATTACCAAGAATAGTAAATTGTGCTATAATTAAGGAAACCAAAAGAAATAATGGTGGGGGTCCAAGTGGAATAGGTGGGTGGCCACCAATATCCACTTGGATAAGTCAAGGTCGAGTTCCTTGAGAGAAGAAAAACAAAGTTATAGGCATGAATGTAAAGATCTAAAAACACTTCAAAAGTCTAGATTTTGTAAAGTTTTGTGATCTATGCTTGGATGACCGAATCATAGGTCTAAGGTGTATCTTGTGGATTAGTATTAGTCCTTATAAGAAAGATATCCAATACGGAACTTCAAAAGCCTATATTCAAGTCTTGCAAAGAAGTTGTCATGTATTTGCTCTAATGTCACAAATGTAAGGTGATCAAATTTTAATATTGAAGTGTCTCTTAAGGATTAAAGGGAGTCCTTGTAGTCATCAAATATTACAAGGCTTGATTCGAAGCAAAAGCCACCCTATAAACTAAAATAGTCAAGATCCCTGTGGAGGAAGATAGATTTTTGTGCATTTATATAAAGAAAGACTAAGCCTCATAGGTGTCATAGAAACCAACCTTGGAGGAATTATATATCAGTATTTGAAAAAGATCAAGGTCACATCTTTTGAAGGTATATTAAAAGCATTCTTTAGTGGTTTAGGAAGCCCTAGACTAATTGTCTAGCCTACAAACGAAAAATTATAGGTGTTAGTGAAGGGATATTGTTGTGAAGAGCCTATGTATCTTTGTCTATAATAGTGAAAGGGAAAGTTTATTTAAATATTGCAGCAGCTCTGATATTGTGCCCTAACTAGAAGCAAAGAAGAAGCAAGAGAACTGTCTCTTGAAATCTAGTAGGAGCTTTTAAGTTCTTATCAAGTCAATGATTTATAGTGAAATATGGGAAGCCTTAACTAGAGGGAAGAATACCTATAATATTGGTGAAAGAAGTATATAATAAGGATGTCTTGTTTGAGAAACTACTATTAGCCAAGAAATTTTGGTAGCGCTCATGAAATCTATGGAAATCGTAGAACCCCTTGAAGGCAACCTTTGGCAGTCTTGAAAACAATAAGGAGATCATGGCATCCAAAGAAAGGTCTTGTAGTTTCTTCTATGATCATGAAGGACAAAGGTATGTAATCATGAGGTATGCATAGCATATTGTTTTGTTAAGAGTCTAGCATGAAATGTTTTAGGGTTTAGTTGCTTGTATGGTTCTAGGGTTGGCGAGTTCTCATTGTGTTAAAATCTAGAAATTGTAAACCCTAGATAGTTCATATGAAAACCTCATTCACTTGTTCCCTCTTAGAAATCCTATGCCTAGGGTTTTTAAGGTATATCACAAACCTTTAATGGAATTGAATGATGTCTAAATTTTGTACTAAAAAACCCTAGGAATTCTCCATGAGATTCCTAGATTGTCAAATTCATGTCCTTGTACTTGTATATTTTCTGTGGTACCCATCTAGTAAATGTTGTAGGTACATAAAGAAATGATGACCATATGTTGTGAGGATATTGATACTTCAAGAAGGAGTCTTCAAAGGGAGACTTGTAAGAAGATTTCTTGTAGAGGGAGTCCTTCAATAGGAAACCCTACAATGTTTGTTACAAAGGCAACTCAAGGTATGTAAAATTGCAAGAATTGTAGTAGATTTGAAGGTACGATCATTTTTTAGATTTGGTTTTTCTATAAAGTCATGAAAGATTCTCATAGTGTTAGGGTGATTAATCTTTAGATCAAATAAACCTTCATCTTATTATATATTGTTCACTTTAGTAAGACCTTAACCTTTAGGGTTCACTATAAAAACCCTAGCCTTTTTCATGTTTAGGGTTTGTTGATGTTATGATGAAACCCTAGCCTTTTACTATTTGTTGTTGGTGCATAGAATATAAGACGAAACCCTTTATTTTTAGGGTTTGATGAATTAAGGTTTATGACAAAACCCTCGTAATAATTAATGAAAAATCCTAGGAATGAAACCCTAGGTCTATATGCTTCTGTTTGATTGAAATCCTAGCTTGGTCGAGCTATTAAAGTTTTGATGTTTGTATCTAGGGTTTACGATAAAACCCTAGTAAAAATTAATACAAGATTCTAGGGTATGATAATGAAACCCTAGATGTAAAAATATTTCACTATAAGTGAAACCTTAACTTGATTTAATTGTTAACATCCAAGGTTTTGTTTTGATGATGAATTCTAGGGTTTGTGTCAAAACCCTAGCAAAGGTTGGTATAAGAGTTGAAAGTGACACTATTGTTGATTGTAAACTAACTAGGTTTAGGTTTTGGATATCTAAAGTTTGATAACCCTAGATGCTCCCATTATGGTGACATGATATGTTGATAAAGTTGACTTCATGCTATTTTACATATGTGTGTGTGTGTGTGTGTGTACTTGTTGATAATATTTGCAAGTACATAGTCTTCAAGATGCTGAAGATGCTTGATGATGATGTTGATCATGATGGAAAGAGGGAGTTGTAAGCCCCATGCTATCATTTAAGTTTACATTGATGATTATTAGATGACCTTGCTAACATGTGAAGATAGAAGGGTTGATGTTCCTAAAGGAATGAAGTTTTGGAAGGTCAAAAGTTCTTTGATGATATTATGATGTGAAAGAAATAACCTATGTGGCTGAAAGAATAATATTGTTAATGGACTTGTCCTCTAGTTGAGAGGGAGCTTGGTTAAAGAAATATGAATCTTCTCCAAAGTTGATAACATAATGAAAAGGCCATGAGAATGTTTGAGATCAGAGAATAGCTGAAGCACTACTAATGGTTATTCATGATTGATAAACTTGTGAACAAGACTTGGATGTTTTTTGGAAGAAGTGTTGGCGCTGAGTTGAGTGCCTGTGAAGAAGTTGAAGAAGGAAGATTTCATGGATATGTGTTTGGATTATGATAAATTAAGCAACATATAATAATTGAAAACCCTAGAGTTTCGTGCTAAAATTCTAGATCATATACATTGGAAGTTTGATATTGGTTGGGTTTATTAAGCTACCAGATGTTCTAATGATGGAACAGGTAGTTTTTGTGCGGATATCTCCCTGATAAGTTTTGAATATTTAAAAAGCATGCTTGGATTGATAGGAAGAGATGAGGTACTGTTATGAAACCAGCTCAAGAAAAAGATAGAAAAGATAGATCAACGCCTTAGAATTCAACCTCTTCGAGGGGGCAACCTCCTTTACATTACATAAATGAACAATTCTTGGATGATTCAAATGACAAAACCTCCTTTCTATATATAGGAGTCTAAGGAGTCACAATATAACCCAGCTGACATAACAATAATAATATAAAGCCACAAAAATAACAATAGAGGGATTCTATGGGGCACAATAATAACAATATGGGGACAATAGGGGCACAACAATATTAATAATGGATACAACTACAATAGTAATGGGGTAATCACTAGTATTATAGGGACCCAACATGCCCCTCTCCTTCAAAAAAGTGTTGTCCTCAACGCTTGAGTAGTTCTGGATGCTTCTGTATAAAATTCTCATCCTCCCATGTGGAATCTTCAGCGGATAAGTTCTTCCACTTGATAAGATACTCTGAAATTGATCGATTTCGTAGCTGTCGAGTTCTTGTTTCTGTGACCGCTTCCGGTTCCAATATAATTTTTCCTTCTTCATCAAGTTCTGGAAATATTGTTTGAACTGGGAGCTTGTCGCCTATAACCTTCTTTAAACATGAAACATGGAAAACTGGGTGCAATCGAGAAGCTGCAGGAAGCTCCAATTTGTATGCCATAGTACCAATCTTTTGCAACAGCTTGTATGGACCATAATACTTTGGTGATAATTTATTATTCTTCTTAGCTTGCTTGAGGGAAATTTGCTTATATGGTTATAGCCATAGGAATACCTAATCACCTACATCAAAACTTCTTTCGCTGCGATGTTGATCTGCCTATTGTTTCATTCTATTCAGTGCCAACACGAGGTTATCCTTTAAGAGTTGGAGGACTTGTTGTTGATGTTCGATGTGATGTTCCACTGTTTGAACCTTAGAATTTTCTCTTAAATATGATGTGATGGATGGTGGCTGATATCCATAAAGTGCCATAAATGGGGTCATTTTTGTTGCTGTATGGAAGTAAGTGTTATACCACCATTCAGCCAGAGGCAACCATTTGACCCATTGTGTATGTTTATCAGATACAAAGCAACGAAGATATCCTTCCAAACATTTGTTTACTATCTCAGTTTGCCCATCAGATTGAGGATGATAAGATGAGCTATGAGCTAATTGAGTACCAAGACAAGAAAATAATTCTGTCCAAAAATTTCTAATGGGATCTCTGTCACTTACAATAATCTTTGGGTTTCCATGTAGCTTTTTAATTGTTTCCATAAATGCAGTAGAAACTGTACTCACTTTAAATGGATGTGATAATGCACAAAAGTGTGCATACTTGGTAAGTCTGTCAACTACCACCATGATGACACTCTTTCCCTCAGACTTGGGTAAAATTGTGATAAAATCCATTGAAACCTCCTCCCAACGTTGGCTTGGAATGGATAAAGGTTGTAATAGACTCAGTGTCTTAATTGTTTCAACTTCATTTTGTTGGAAAACCAAACATTCCGCCACAAATGTTTGAATATCTGATTTAAGGCCGTCCCAAAAAAATTCCTTCTTAACCCTGTGGTAAGTTTTTAAAAATCCTGAGTGCCCTCCTAAGAGAGAAGTGTGCAATTCCATAAGAATCTTTTGTTTTAGTTGGGAATTCTTACAGAGGTATAAGTGATCTTTGTACCATAACGAATCATTTTGCCAACTAAATGTATCAGACGTACTGGAATCTTGTTGTAACTTTGGAATAAGTGCCCACACTTCTTCGTCATTCTTCCATTCCTCCCTTGCTTCGTTTATCCAATCTGGTTGGATAATAGAAATGGCGCACAACAATGCTTCCACATCCTCATCCTTTCTTAAGAGTGCATCTACCACCACATTTTGCTTCCCTTTTTTGTAGATGATTTCAAGTCATAACCCAACATCTTTGTGACCCACTTTTGTTGCTCTTCAGAGGATAATCTTTGTTCTAAAAAGTATTTAAGGCTATCATGATCAGTTTTTACCTTGAAGTGTCTTCCTATTAGGTAGGGTCGCCATTTCTTAAGTGCATGGAGTATTGTCAACATTTCCTTCTCATAAATAGATTTTTGTAAAACCTTTCCCTTGATTGGACGAATTTCAAAAGCAATAGGTCTTTCATCTTGCATTAAAACAGCACCAATTCCACCTTGAAGCATCACATTCCACAATAAAGGTTTTTGTGAAATCCGGTGTAGCTAAGACCGATGCTTGGCACATTGCCTCTTTAAGATGTTCGAAGGCCTTTGTTGCTTCTGGAGTCCATGAAAATGCATCTTTCTTCAATAATGTTGTTAGAGGTGCTGCTATTCTCCCATAATTCTTAACAAACTTGCGATAATACCCTGTCAACCCGAGAAATCCTCGCAGATGCTTTATGGATGTGGGGATTTTCCATTCCTTAATGGCTTTAATTTTGATATGGTCTACCTTAACTCCTTCATTAGATACAATATGACCCATATATTCCACCTCTTGTACTCCAAAGAAACATTTAGATCTTTTTGCATATAATTGTTTCTCCTCCAATAGTTGTAGCACCCTGTCAACATGTTCAACATGATCCTTCCAAGACTTGCTGTAGATTAGTATATCATCAAAAAATACTAACACAATTTTTTTAAGGAATGGTTTGAAAATGGAATTCATCAAACCTTGAAATGTTCAAGGTGCATTGGTAAGGCCAAAAGGCATGACCAAAAATTCATAATGACCCTCATGAGTTCTAAATGCTGTTTTCGGAATGTCTTCAATCTTCATTCTGATTTGATGATATCCTGAACAAAGATCCAACTTGGTGAAGTAAATTGATCCATGCAATTCATCCAATAATTCATCAATGACAGGAATGGGAAACTTATCTTTAATAGTGAGCTTGTTGAGCTCCCTATAATTCAGACACATGCGCCATGATCCATCCTTCTTGTGCACCAATACTACTGGAGCAGAGAAAGAACTTTGACTCGCTTGAATTATACCAGCCTCTAGCATTTCTGTGACCATACGTTCAATTTCACTCTTTTGGGCATAGGGATATATGTATGGCCTGATGTTTGGAGGAACACTTCAGATGAATAGGATGATCATGATCACGAATAGGTGGGAGACCTTTGGGAGTCTCAAATACCTTGGAATGATTATCCAAGACTTTTTGGAGGTCTGGAGAAATAGATGATTCCAATGTGGAAACATCTAGCAAACATAATTGTGCAATTACACCTCTTTGTTCCTTTTTTATAAGCTTTGTCATACTGTTAGAGCTGATTATCTTTCCGAGATTCCCTGCAATACCCCTTAAATCAACTTCCTTTCCTTCCACAGAAAATTTCATGAAAAGTTCTTGAAAATTAAAAGCTATTGTACCTAAGGATTGTAGCCATTGGACTCCTAGTACAACAACAACACCTCCCATTAGAATGGAAAGCATTGGGCTAGTCAATACATATTCTCCCATGGATAGCTTGATATTATGACACTTTACGGAGCAATTTATTTTTCCTCCATTTGCAACCATCACTTGACACTCTGGTGCTGGATATAAGAAGCAATTCAATTCTTTTGCTACCTTACAATGAATAAAATTGTGGGTACTTCCTGAATCAATCAACACTATTACCTTTTTCTTCTTGATTTGTCCTTCTATCATGATGGTTTGAGGAGTGGTAATTCCCGCCAATGCATTACAAGATATGGTCGGATTCATTTCTTCTTTATCTAGGCTTTGTTCCTGGAGTCTATCCTCTTCTTTTGACCTTTCTTGCTCATTTTCTTCTTCCTCTTCACAATCTATGTAGAATAATTTCTTCTCAACACACTTATGACCTTTAGTGTATTTGCTATCACAACTGTAACAAATCCCTTTTGCTCTTTTTTCTTCCAATTGTTGTGGTGTCAACCTTATAGGTTGTGGAAGACTAGGGGCAACAACACTTCCATCTTTATAGTTGTGAGTGGTACGCTTCCTGGTTGCCATAATTTTGCTTTCTATTTTTCTTGCTAACCTGAATGCCTTCTCTAATGAATTAGATTCCCAAAGGCGAACATCATGTTGGATATTACCCTTTAAAGTCCCTATGAACACATCAATCCTATGCTCCTCTGGAATATTTTTTACCCTTATGTTCAATTTTTGGAACTCCTCAATGTGCTCCATTATTGAACCCTTTTATTTGAGACTTATCAATTGGCTAAAAAAAGTGTTGCTTTTTGTATCCTCATAATGTGCTGTCAATTTTTCCGTAAAAATTGCCCAAGTGATAATTTTTTTACGAGAGAAAAGCCATTGATACCATACAAACTGATTTGGTTCCAAATATAAAGTTGCAATACGTACCCTTTGTGTGTTTTGCACGTTATTGAGATCGAAAAATTGCTCCATCTATAATATCCATGTTGCGGGATCCTTGCCATCAAAATTCCTCATATCGATTTTTGGAATATGGTGAGTCTTCGATCCCACATTAGAGTCTATGAAATCATGATTAACATTTCTTTTGTTCGCATCATGAGTTTCCTTTACTACCTTTTCACCATTAGTAAGTATTTCTTGTAGAAAATTTGTCAAATCTGTCTTCAAATCTGCCATGTCTCTCTTCAATTCTGTCTTTAAATCTATCTTCAAATCGTCCATCTTAGCTTCCACGCCCTTTATCTTAGCTTCTATTAGCTTTTGTGAGAGTGACATTTGTTGCACTTGGTGTTGTAATTTTGATATATCATGTAGCATTTCTCCCTCTTCTTCATGAGTCATGCTAGAGCTTTCAAGTTGCTTACTAGGTGTTTGCATTTTCTTTCCTCAGGGCATCAGTTACCGATAATAATGCTCTACTATGCCCATTGAATTCCTTCAAAATAAATTTTCAAACCAAGCTTAAGCAAAAATTTAAAAAAATCTACACACCTTTTTTCACTTTGTAGGAGCTCGATATTGCCTTTGATGTATCTCTGTACTTTCAGATCATCCAGTTCTGAAATTGTGACCTGCTATAGTCCTCTGTGTCCTCTTTCCAATGCCACCAGTGTGATCCAATTTGGATTCTCCAAGGAAGAGTTATGCGAAATCTCCCACAGTGACCTGATTATAGACTAGTTCAGTAGAGTGAACTTGTACGATGTGCCACGAGTCACTGTTTCAACCTTTGACTCTCAAAAATATATACAAGAAACTAAAGTCCGTCCTCTTTCTGTACCTTCTTACGAAATTTCAATCTGATGCTTAGAGAGAAAGTTATGATGATTTTTCCCAGTTCACCTGTTTGGAATGTAATTCAGGAGTCTGCAAAAAGACCAACTTCCTCAGATCATATCTCCACAAATGTAGTGCAAAAAGCTCTGAAATTGGGACCCGAGATTTAGCGTGATTTCTTCTCAAATGGGTTTTTTTTAGCTTCTGAAACATCGCAAAAAAAAAGTTATAGCGAAAATGCCACGATGACCTGTTTGGAGCAGCGAAACCCTAGAATCCAAAGCTTTGATACCAAATGTTATGAAACCAGCTCAAGAAAAAGATAGATCAACGCCTTAGAATTCAGCCTCTTCGAGTGGGAAACCTCCTTTACATTACATAAATGAACAATTCTTGGATTATTCAAATGACAAAACCTACTTTCTATATATAGGAGTCTAAGGAGTCACAATATAACCCAGCCGACCTAACAATAATAATATAAAGCCACAAAAATAACAATAGAGGGATTCTATGGGGCACAATAATAACAATATGGGTACAATAGGGGCACAAAAATATTAATAAGGGATACAACTACAATAGTAATGGGGTAATCACTAATATTATAGGGACCCAATAGGTACCATAAAACTTCCTATATAATGGTACTTGGTGTTATAGACATTTTTGTGCCTTACAACATAGAGCATGAAATGTCAATAATCTAAGGGATCCAAAGTCCCTAAACAAGTTGTTCTTACCCTTAGAGGAACAAGGTCAGCAAACCACAGCACTGCAAATCAGTTCTCCACTGAAAAACACTCAAAAACAGGTCAGTTTTGGATCATTGCAGCTGCTCCACTAGGCATCTGCGCTGCATAGCAGGTACAACAAAGGCTACCTGCGTTGCATAGCAAGTAGAACAAAGGCTACCTGCGTTGGGCGTACTTGGACATGTGGAGGAATCTTTTTCTCAAAGTGCCAGTGCCCAGGAAGCTTCTAAAAAGACACTTGATGATAAGATTCGCCTAATGATGAGTTAAGAGCTTCTAAAACTCCAAGTGAAGAACTGAAGAACAACTGGAGTTGAAGAGGACAACAAGTCACACATCAAGCTGACTTATCTTCACTCCAAAACTCTATATAAGGATCTCATCCCATGGGATCTAGGAGGGCGAAATTTAGTGCAAAGAATTGCTGTTGGTTTACAGTTGTGAGCATTGGGTGATTGCTTGAGGGAGGTGAAGAAGAGATTTCTCTCCGTCGGGAAGGTGATGCTGGATTGGACCTCTCATGGTTGTATCACCGCCTGAACCTTACTTCCATATATTAATAAAGCATTTGAGGTTCTTCTATTCGCATGTGTTTCAATGATGTATTGTCTTACTTGCGTATTTGATTTATGCTAATCCTTGAATCAGTTATGCATGCATGCTTCTTGTAGTTTCCTTTCCTTGTCTTGTTTGCAGGATCTCGTGTAGCTGGGCCCGTGAAAAGACTTGGAGCTGGGAGCAAGCGGCAATCAAAGGAGATTGGATCGACCATTTGCGCAAGACATCGGTAAGTGGATCTCTTCCTTTTATCTCTTGCATGTCATAAAGAAGAAACTTTAGATAGCTTTGCTTTCAGCTGTTGCTAAGGAACTGTCACCCTTAGAGTGGGTTAGGGTCATTCCGAGTTGGATACTTTCCCCCACAACAGACTGGCGACTCCGCTGGGGAGCGTGTCTTGTTGGTAGCTTGTGTTTCTTGCTATTCATTTCTTAAACAAAGGGAGTACCGAATCAAACTGCATTCGAGTCCCTCGAATGCCAAGTAGAGGGCAGCTACTCTAGCCCAGTGCTGGGCATGTTTATGATCTGAAGAGCTGATCCACAAGGACTCTTTGTAGCTCTTTGTGATAGTGTTCATCTTCCTTTAATCACCCTCTAGTGTATACTTGACTGATAGCCTCTGATTTGGCCAAAAACCATTGATTTTTGAGCAAACTGTGACCCGAAATCTGAGAGAGACGTGACTTGTCTCATCAGTGCAGCTGCCACAAAGGCTACCTGCACTGCAACGCAGGTCTCGAAGGGGCTACCTGCGCTGCATCTCAGATTCACAGTGCAGCACCTGCGCTGATCCAGTTTTGCCTTGTGCAACTTGGATTCTCCACTGTCTGTTGCCCAGTTTTCAGTATTGTTTTTTGCAGCCAGTTGTCAACCTGTATACCCAGCTGAAACCACTTCTCTTTGCCTTCATTCCGCCTCAGTTGTATGAAGAAACCGTGATTGTTCTTATTGTATTTCTTGCTGTCATTCACAGTTTCCCATAGCGAAAGTGAACTAGTCTTGCTATGACCTCTTGAATCTAGACCTGTGAGAAAGTGTCGTTGTGATTCTAAGAGTTAGTTTATTGCTGTTCATAGCTGCTTGAGCATTTGCTTTCGTTATATGGTTCGAATTTCAGTATTTCTTGTGTTGAAACGAGTGAATCTTAAGGTGTTCTTTTGATTATTGGACAAAAACTTGTTTTCTTTCGCTTGAAATTGAATTCGAAATTATACAACAACTTTCTTTTTGTAATACATTAACATTAAGGAAGAAGAAAAGAAATACTTGCATTGTGCATGTGCATTTTGACAGTTTGCATGTCGATTTAGGAAAAGTGCATCAGTGAGTGCTCTATGATCTGTTTGAAAAGATGATGTCTTTCTTTTCCTTCAGTAGTTAAGGTTTTCATAAGTTAAAAGAATTGAAAAAGCTTGCTTATCATTCTTAGACTGCATTTAGGAGTTGTATCATACATCACGTGGTGATCCGTAAAGGCAAACTGCTAAGCAAGATCAACCTAAAAAGAACTGAATTTATCTAACAACGCTTTGAAACATAACGAAACACAGTAGAGGTCTAGGTAGAGACGTGAACCGGCGTCGTTAAACATAGTGATTGTCGATCTCTACGAAGGTGGGTGATTCCTCCTGAGGGACGATAGCACTAATACGGACTTGTGCCCCCGCGTACCGTCGCGTATATTGGGGGACCCCTATAGGAACAAAGCCTTTATCCATAGGAAGCCGTGTCGGCCGCCCTACTGATCGCGATGCAGTGAACACTGCATTCACGAAGATCGACCACTCGTACCGTAAAACGTATTCTGTGGTTTCGCGAAAGGTTTGGCACACCCTTGCCTAGAACTCCAGAGCAGTTTCTTTTGGCCTTTTTCAAACTCTATAACTGAAAAAGTCCATCCGAGCATTTGTCACTTCGGGCTCGTTAATACATCGAAGGAGACTAGAGTCATCTTTAGCTTTTTCTCGACTCTTAAAACATGAAAAAGCAAGTTGTGTCTTAAAAGCGTCTAAAATTAATTCATTTCGAAAACACATTTTACCCTGTGCATTGTTGGTTGATCAAGTAATCCGCAACCATAGAAGAAAGTCAATCGATGAACCGTCATTCGCGGAGGAATACGAGACAACCATCTTTGTCCCCGGAATCGAAAACAACCCAGGCAGAGCGATCTCGTTCAACTGGTTCCAAATCTCTTGTCAAAGTTAGAACAAGTGTTCCGACGACATCTGAGGTTCCGGTTACTCCAAACATTTCTGGAAACCCTGCCCCTATTGAAGAAGTTCAACAGCCCCAGAAGGACACTAACACTGATCCTAGCCTGAGAGCAAGTACTTGTGTTACTGAATCAGTTCCGTCAGTGATCGGTTCAGAAAGTCTTTCTCCTCAAACAACTGTCGCTGTCGAAACAACCCCTTCTTCGGCACCAGAAATATTCTACGGACCTGACGGTCTTCCTCTTCCACCCGGCCTAATCGCAATAGAAGAGATTGTAGAAGATCCGCAAGCAACTACTCCAACACATTTTGGAGCAGGGATCACTCTACTTCCTACTGCATCAGAAGCTAGCCTATCACCCAAAGAAGTTCCTGAAGAATCACTAGGCAATCTACTGGATAGACTCAAGATGTCTGGACAACCGTCAACATCTAGGACTGTGCCAAATGACACAGCGACAACAGAACTCCCTGCAATCATTCCGACAATGTTCGCCGGCATACCATCTGTCCCTAACTCTCAACAGCTGGAGGGGGTCCCTTCGGGGGCCATGACGACAGTATGGTCTGTTCCTGTTTGTTCTCCCGGGATAATGCCCGGTAACTCCTATGTTGGAACTCAACAGATTGATCCTTTTGGAAATCCGTTGGGGCAATCCGGTCCTCGAGGTGTAATAAATCCTCTCGGTTCCGGACCACCACCGTATGGGGGGCAATATGCTTTCTCATTACCCCCTCCGGGAGGTTACCCATACGGGAGTTCACAACCATACCCAAGTTATACTGGAATAACTACCAGTGGTTGGATACCTATGCTACCCCAGCAACCAAGAGTTGTGTATTCTATGCAACAACAGATGCCTGTGACGAACATCCCGACGACACCAGCTATTGTGACTGTGTCGCAAGTTCAAACAATACCTGTTGCATGTCAACCTCAGTTTTCTTAGGTTGTAATGCAACAACCCTTTGACCCTGCAACTCAACCACAATTGCCAACTGGCGGGGCAACACAAGCACAAGCGGGTACCCTTACCCCTAATCTTGGCCCAGTGGTAAGCATAGCACAACAACCAATGGCGTCACAACCATGGTTAGTGCAGTATCAACAACCGCAGTTCCAGCAAGTGTACCAAGGTACCGAGCAGCAGATTTTTGCGAACAATGGACAACCATACTTACAGTACGGTCAAAACCAACCACTATATAGTGGAGTAGTCCATCAACCGTATCAATCATATCAGCATCAATTACATTATGCTGGTATGGAAAGGCCAACTGCTCAGGCAATTCCGTCATACCCTAGGTACGCTTCACCTAACTTGAGTCAGCAGCTGCCATTCGTGGCAACTCTGGAGTTACCCGATCTACATCGGTTGACAAACGATCCTATCACCTACGCCCCTTGGTGGCCCATGATTCCTCACAAACTTCCATCGGACATTCCTAAATTCAATGGAAATCCAGGTGAAGACCCGTCGAATCACGTCATGACCTTTCATCTGTGGTGTTCATCGAACACTCTGAACGATGATTCGATAAGACTTCGCCTCTTCCGGAGGACATTGACAGGTCCGGCGGCTAAATGGTATATAGAATTGCCGAGAGCCTCTTTCGACAATTTCAGTTCCTTAGCCACGACTTTCTTAACTCATTTTCAATTACCAATCAGGTATGAAACAGGAACCGAGATACTGACCAACTTCAAGCAGACGACAGCTACTCACATATCTGATCATATACATGAGTGGCGTCGCCGTCGTAGGATGGTGAAAACATACGTTCCTGATCAGCTACTAGCTGAATGGTTTATAAAGTCACTGCTTCCAGCTATAACGGAGGATGTGGCCAAAGGGGGAGTCGTAACAGAGGAGCAAGTCATTGCTCGTGCTCAATATTTAGACTTGGTATATACTCAGTCTGGCACGCTCTATGACAAAATACCTGATGCCCCCAGACCTGAATTTTCAATTCCTCCCCCTCCTAAATCGAATATTGACTCTCATGCCAGAGATGGCGTGATTGGCACTGCAAGCGCGAAGTCGAAAAAGGCTTCACCTCAGAAAGCCCGTAAGACTTCAGATCGAAATGCCCATGAAGAGATTCTTGCTTCGGAAGTAAATGCCATATCAGCAGATAAAGGCAAAGAAACCAATCAACCAGGAAGCAAGAAGAAACAAAACAAAGGGAAGAAGAAGCAGCAGGATGATCCGTCACCTGAAAAAGCTTCTTCAAGCTCTCCTAGGAAAGGGAAGCCACCTCATCCATGTTTTATATGTGACGAGGATCATTGGACACAAGATTGTCCATACAAAGCTGAGCTCAAGAGATTCTTTAAAAGTCCAAAGAACCCGGCTGTGCTGACTAATCCATTTCCCAATCCAGGTCAAAATATGGTTGATAGTGGAAATGCTTCCCCGTCGCAAGTGCTGATGTTGTCGATCTCTAAGCAGCAAAATGATGCTTTGATTTCGACAAGGAGCAAAGATTACGGGAATCCGCAACTGTCAAACGAAAAAGGTAAAGATCAACCTAGTAGTTCGACAACGACTTCGTCAGAAGTTGTCCCACCCATAATGCCAGAATTAACGATAAAACCACCTAAGGGTGTAGTACACAAGTCGACGTTTAATCCTCGTGCCAGAGCGGCGCAACATTATAACATAGTAGAAGATTTGGCTCAATCGCCATCCGCTATGTCGACTCTAGAAGTACTACAAAATTGTCCATCCCAGAGGCAGGCATTGTTATCGGCAATAGGGGGGGTTGATCCTAAGGATTCCAATCTTGTGTCCTTTGATCACAAAGGGTATGACCCTCAGTTACCAGCTCAGCTAGCTTTCCCGATTCAAGTGAAGGCCCTCAACAAAACTGTTCACAGAACAATTATTGACGAGGGAGCATCGACATGTATTATGTCGATGAGCTGCTGGAAAACGCTAGGGTCACCAACCTTGTCGAGATCTTCGACAACACTAAAGGCTTTCGACGGTAGGACATATACCCCTTACGGTATCCTAAGTAACTTGAAAGTTGAACTAGGTGGAAAAACAGTAGAGATTGATGTTGAAGTCATAGATGGAAATCTAGATTACAACATCCTACTGGGAAGACCATGGATTTATGCCATGGCAGCTGTCATGTCGACTTATTTTAGGAAGATCGCTTTCCCGTTTGAAGGAGGGATTACGGTCGTCGACCAGCAGAACTTCCTCCTTAATGGTTCACAAGTTACGGGAAGCATCCCCATGATCCATGAAAGCGACCATTCAATTCAAGATATAGGAGTAGGCCTGTTGAAAGACCCCACGATGATGGGGACTTTCTCGCTACCAAATCATATGTACATAGGAAATGTACCGTTGGTGGCCACCTGCAACATGATATCTTCCACGAAGGTCGCAAAAGACAAAGTCATCATGGATCGGGCAATGGTGTTACACCCGAGCCCAATCGAAATATTGTAGCAATCAATGTTTCAGGCATGGGAGGCGAGCCCAAATCAATGCTCGTCAAGCGTCTGGGTAGATAGGTCAGGAGAATGTGGTACCCCTTTGGATCCTTGGTCACGAGTGCATGCAAGTGACGAAGGAATCCTGCAGTCAATGTTGATTGAGGGGGCACCATGGGATGATAACCACCATCGTTCCCTTCCTCAGGAAGATACTCAAGGCGACCTGTATCACCCCTCAGTATTTGAATTCCTAACAAATACTGTAAATACGGTGGATTCCGAGAGAAACCTATCCAATATAGAAGAGACTATAGCCGTAAATATCTCGACCAAAACAGACATTGTAGAGAATATTTATGTCGGCAAAGGTTGTTCCCCTTCAGAACAAGAAATATATAAAGCTCTTTTCCGCGAATTTAGAGATGTCTTTGCTTGGTCATATGATGAAATGCCAGGCATTGACTCGAGTATCGTTGAATATGAAATTAAGATGTATCCTGATGTCAAACCAGTAAGACAACGGCTTCGGCAGGTACACCCCAAGAAAGCCGCTGCCATTAAGGCCGAAGTTGAAAAGCTCCTCCATGCTGGTTTCATCTACCTGGTTCCTCTAACCGATTGGGTATCGAATATTGTCCCTGTTATGAAAAAACAAGGAACAATACGAGTGTGCGTCGATTATAGGGATGTAAATCAAGCCTGTCCAAAGGACAACTACCCTACACCCTTCATCGACCAGATAATTGATGAATGCGCCGGATGTGAAATCTTTTCGTTTATGGACGGATTTTCCGGGTATAATCAAATTAATATCCGCCCACAGGACCAGTCAAAGACTGCATTTATCTGTCCGTGGGGCACATTCGCTTATCGAAAATTACCCTTTGGTTTAAAGAACGCAGGGGCGACGTTTCAGAGAGCATTGAATTATGCTTTCCATGACATCAAGAACATCGTTCAACCTTATCTCGACGATCTTCTGGCTCATTCGCAAAAGCGGACTGATCATCCGCATCATTTAAGAGCAATATTTCTACGTTGCCGACACTACAAAATAAGACTCAATCCGCACAAATGTGTATTTTGCGTCGGTTCTGGTCATCTACTTGGCTTTATAGTCTCCAAGGATGGGATTCGTCTCGACCCTTGCAAGGTGTAGGCAATCATTAATTTGCCTCCACCTTCGAACTTGCTTCAGATTCAGAAACTCCAAGGGAAAGCAAACTTTCTGAGGAGGTTCATTCCAAATTACGCAGAACTTGCTAAAGGTTATACTCGTCTCCTGAAAAAGGATGTACCTTTCGTCTGGGACCAGGTTGCACAAGCTTCCTTTGATGCTTTGAAAGAAGCGCTAGTCAAAGCATCATTAATGTACGCCCCAGACTATCTAAGGGACTTTAACCTGTATCTGGCTGCAGCAGATACGACCATAGCAATGGTTTTAGTTCAAGAAGGCGATGGAAGTGAACACCCTATATATTATTTAAGTAAAAACTTAAATGATACAGAAAGTAAATATTCTCATGTTGAAAAGCTAGCATTGGCAGCTGTTCAAGCGATACAAAGATTTCGGCACTACGTCCTCTTTAGGAAGACCACTGTATTGTCAGATTGCAACCCCATGACTTATATACTGTCGCGACAGTTGCTTGGGGGAAAATATTCAAAGTGGATAGCTATCCTTCAAGAGTTTGATCTGGAATTTGTGAAATCCAAATCAAAGAAAGCTTTAGTGTTCGCAGAATTATTATGCGATCTCCCATCATCGTCAAACGATGAAACGTCCAAAGAATCAATCGTGGACGAAAGTTTGTTCTTGATATCAGCAAGTGACGAGTGGTATGGAGATATAATAGTTTATCTCCAAACCCAAAAGTTTCGGCCAGACACCTCTCACTCAGAACAAAAACGCATTCGATACCAAGCAAAAGACTACATGATCGTCGGTGATACGCTTTACCGTCGTGGTGTCGATACGGTCCTGAGAAGGTGTCTAACCCATGAGGAAGCCGAAAAAGCCCTAAATGAATGTCATTCAGGCACCTGTGGGGGGAATCAATCTGGATATGCTACAGCACAAAGAATCTTACGAGCATGATACTTCTGGCCAACCATGTTCAAAGATTGCATAACCGCAGTTAGAAGTTGCCATGCATGTCAGATTTTTGATAGCAAAACCAGAAGACCCCCCGCTCCTCTACAGCCAATAATAGCTGTGGGGCCTTTCGCCAAGTGGGGCATCGATTTCATGCAATGTAACCCCACCTCGACCGGGGGGCATGGGTATATTATAGTCGCAGTTGACTATTTTACCAAATGGGCCGAGGCGATGCCTACATTGGATAACACTGGTGAAACAACAACCCTATTCTTTTTTAATCATGTAGTCGCCAGATTCGGCGTACCACGGGCCATAGTAACAGATCATGGATCGCATTTTCGCAATCACATGATGGTTGAATTAACTGCCAAACTAGGATTGTCTCACGACAGCTCTACTCCGTACTATCCGCAAGCTAACGGACAAGTTGAAGCGATCAACAAGGTCCTGAAGCGCATGCTGCAAAGGATGGTGGGGGTTCACAAAAGAAGATGGCATTTGATCCTGTACTCGGCTTTGTGGGCCTACCGAACATCGGTAAGGAATGCCACTGGGTTCACACTGTTTCAACTGGTGTATGGCCTGGAGGCGATCCTACCAATCCAGTGTGAAATTTCGTCCCTTAAACTCGCAATTGATCTCCTCCCCGGAACCTCAGAAGAAGAAGCTCGTTTCTTAGAGTTAATCCAGTTGGATGAAACTCGTCGTGATGCCGCCTTGGCCAACGAAGCCCAAAAGAAACGAGTCAAAGCGCAGTTCGACAAAAATGTCAAACCTCGTGTCTTCTCGGAAGGTGATTTGGTCTTGCTTTATGACCAAGAATCCGATAAATTGGGAGCTGGGAAATTCAAGTCCTTATGGATGGGCCCTTATATTGTTAAAAGTGTGTTAGCAAAAGGTGCCTACGAGTTAGTAGATTATGACGGAATTCCACTGGCGCAACCCCGCAACGGGTTGTACCTTAAGCGTTACTATGCCTAATAATAACCTGTATGCTTTTGTTACATTTTTGTTTTCGCTAAAGCGTTTATCCGGTTTAAGTAATCCGCTTTTTACACTTATTGCAGATGTCAAATCCATTGGAACCGTGGGTTGGATATGCTGACGGAGCGAGTCGTAGTTCGAGGAACCTATCCTCTGCAGCATGGGCCATTTTTAACCCAAGCGGCGAGTTAGTGAGTTTCAGGGGGGTATGTATTGGTCAATCAACAAATAATATCGCTGAGTATAGCGCGTTGATAGAGCTCCTCTCTGATGCCATCACCCATGGCATACGCCGGCTAGTCGTCAGGCTAGACTCACAGCTCGTGGTACTACAGCTCAATGGTACCTACTCTGTCCGAAATCCAGCTATTTATCGCAAGTTCCTAAGAGTTAAAATCTTGGAAAGACAGTTTGATTTTATCCAATATCAACACATTTCCAGAAACTTAAACACATTAACCGACTCATTAGCAAACTATGTGTTAGATAGACATCTGCAAAATTGATAAAAAGAGAAGCATCATCGATGTTTCATACATGGATCACATAAAAACTGGAATAAACCCCGAAAATCAAAAATATACATAACTGTTTACGGTTTACATGTAATGTTCTGTAACCAAGACAAAATCGGTCATATGACCCCAAAACTCAAAAGTGGCTGGGGGGCACCCTAGCCTAGTGATGCTCATGATAACATGCCACGGCCTGTGCAATCATGCGCAGAAGACGAGACCATCGTCTGGGAACACCAACAGTATGTCGCTGCAATCGTAGAGGCAACTCGTCGATCCGTACATCCGGAATCCCAAGGGTAAGACCCTCGACATGTTCCTGCACAGCTGTAAGAGTCTCGGCCAAGTCAAGGTCACGGAGAATAGCTCTCCCAGGAGCCTCCCCTGCGGGGGCAGCAGCCGGAACTCCCGGACGAACTGCTGGACGGACAAGGCCCACATCTGCATGCACACATGAGTTTGATTAGAGTCTTGATAGAATAAAGCACAAGGACATTATAAAGAAAAAACAGTAAACAGTGATAAGGTCAAAATATTTACCGAGATCACCCCACTGCTCGCCATCCGGTAGTACCAAATCCGGATCACCTCGGAAATCCATGCCAATATATGGATACTTGGAAGAAGCCATATCCTGCCGCTCGAACCACCTAAAGAAGGCATCAGTGAAAGTAATATTGGATTGACCTGCATGTCTAGCCATGTGGTCAACCCACCTCTGCATGCGTGGCTCAGTGGGAGATGGTAAGTCGAGGACAATGTACTGAGGTTGCATCAGGGGTATCTTCTCCAAAGCGAAGGCAGTCAAAACTGAACCAAAGCCAAAATTCTTCAGTCTCCTGTCCTTGACTTTGGTCAACTGGTTTTTCATCTGAACTAGTACTGCATCACACCGGTTAAAAACTTTCGGTTGAAGACACTCCACGGCGTGCTGCACATATGACCTGTTGGCAACATGAGGGGATGCACTACCGGCCATCCGACAAATCGTGTACAGAATAGACCTGAGAGACCTGTCAGTGACATCACAGATAGAAATCTTGCCGTCTCTGCTCGGCTGAGATCCCTCCCTGCAATATTGACGGATATAATCTTTCACGGAATCACTCCCTCGGGCCGAACCGGACAAGAAAATGGGGGCACCCCGCCTTGACAACCCAGTCAAGAAGTAAATGTCCACTATGGTCAAAGGGATGGACTTGCCCCTAATCTGGAACACTTGGTTAACAGGATCCCAAGCATCGAGCAGGTACTGCAGTAAACGTATCTGTGCCCTCATGCTAGATATGCGGAAGAATTTTAGCAAGCCACAGTTCCGCAACGCGCTCACGGTAACAGGATCATGGAGGGCAATCATGTCCTCCTCTTCATGCTCTCGTTCTCGCCACGTAAGAGTCATTCTGCTCCAATAAACTCTGCAAAACAAACAAGAGGAGGAGTAAGATCCCTGACTCAGTGAAGAAAATGGCTAAAATCTCATAAAAAATTGTGCAACCAGGATGTTTTCTGCGCCCAACGCAGGTAGGGAAGGGTCTCACCTGCGTTGGGAGACAAACTGCCTTTGGAAATGAGCACCCCCAACGCAGGTTTCGATATAGGGTACCTGCGCTGATGGCAGAGCGCCCTAAGGAAACCCCAGGGGCTCATGGGGGCAGGAAAACAAGCATAAAACTGAGAAATAAGACCATGAAAAGATAGAGCTAGGGTTTAGCTCCTACCTGGTGGAAACGGCGCTGAAAATCGTCCACAGAATCTCCCGAAATCAGCTGGTGAAAAATCAAGAGGAAGAGGCACCTCCAAAGCTCCAACAAACCAAATGCACACGAAATGGTAAAATGAGAGGTAAAAACATCTTTTAAATTGCTTTTTACGTAATTCAAAGTGGAATATTAGTATTTTTACTTCATGTTATCCGTTTCTAACAAAGTTTGTTGCAGCAATTGATGATACAGTACTATCTCTGAAAAAGAAAAAGCTAGTCATGGTAAAATATGAATTTGATCTTATCAAACGAGCAGTTTTGGCAAAGTTCATGCTCGTTAAAAAATAAACGCAAGATCCGAGCAGTTTTAATGCGGAAATTCATGCTCGTTAAAAAATAAACATAAGCTTGTGAGCAGGCTTCCCCCCAGTGTTCAAGCTCATTCAGAAAAAATGAACCGGTAAATAACCATTTGAGACCGTAAATTCATCAGCCATAAAAGCCTTGGTCGTGTTTGTGTACCGTCACCTCCACTTTTCATTTGGCCGATCATTCACATCCACTTGATTGTTTACCTATTTTGAGGAACAGCTGCGAAGAGTGATTTCACTTAGCCATCCTTGTAATACTGCCGTGATTGGAAAATTCCAACCTGTACCTGGAATCTGCTGCTATCCCTATTTATCACTCGTTCCTCAAAATACGAGTCTTCTTTGAGCTCTTTTCACTGACTCGTAAAAAATGAAAAGTTTGCCGAGTTTTGGCCTTCCAGCTCGTTAAAAGGACCGGAAGAGCTATCCCTCCTCTAGATTTTAATCTTTTTGGACCTGAGGGATTAGTGCACAAAAAGATCGAGCGCTTGTCTAGTTCGGCTCGATAAAGATATCGAACATTCATCCCTTCTGTATTGTTTTATACTTTTTCGGACTTAAGGGATTAGATGACGAAAAAGGACCCCTGGAGTCTACTTTATGTACCCTTTTCAGACTCTCTAAAGATGAAAAGGACCGAGTTGTCTTTGTCGCTGGGCTCGTTAAAAATATTAGATAGCGACAAACTTGTCTTTAGACAAGAACGAGTTTCCCTATCGCTAGGCTCGTTAAAACATAGCGATGGGCTTGCCCGAAGGGCAGGTTATAGATCAAGCATATGTTATCCTCCTCAAGCTTGGCAAAAATAAAGAGGTACTGGTCAGAAATGACTGGGGAAAAATTGGGAAGAACCTCAAAGCTTAATGGTAGCAAGTCACTCTTGAACATGACACTTTTGCCTCCGTAAATATCGGGTTGGGTTATTATCATTCACCGGTCCCTTCACCATGGTCTCACCATACCATCCATACATGGGGTAATGCTACCGATCCATCACATCAGTGTCGTTATATGTTCAAGAGATGTCATTCAGAAAGTGTCAACCGGGTCCCATCCACTACCATACATCATCTTTCATCCTTCCATGACCGCCACCCTGAATCATATTTCACAGATCGTTTTCACCATCATCACTAGCTCCGTTCCGTGTCACTGATGTGGGATTCATTAAGGCCCTCCTTTGACGGATCACTTCTTGTCGACGTCAGCTCATTATCCAAGAAGTTGATCTAGGAACACCCCCTTAGTACTTTGAAGCTTGCATGCCTCAATGGCAAGTTTCTCACTTCCGGCGATAGGTATACATTAATGACCTTCGACCGGGAGACTTTGCGTGGTGTTCGACGTCAGATCCTATATTCACGCCACGTGAATTGTGCTGCAGTACCTTGAGGGTCATCATCATTATCGGTGATTCCTCTCGCGCTTGTTAACAGTTTACATTATTGACTGGTAATCAAGCGATGTCTTTCCATGTTCGACTTCAAGAAATTCTCACATGGATCGACTTGTACTAGAGTGAAGATCGGACAAGTTTGAAGACCCCGGATCTAGTTTCATCCATCCGGGCTGCGATATATATTCAGGAGATAAAAACATAGATATGTGCAGCAGATGAGCATCCTACTAAAAGGATGATAATTAAAAGCAGAGAATTATCCGTCTCTTATCAGACGATCGTCTGTTTATGTACGGCAAATTTATTTATAAAGCTGATCATGGGAAATGCCCGCATCAGCTAGATCATGAAAAGAAAGTATGAAAAGATAATGTATTGTATTGTATTTTGTTACAGGTCACCTCCCGGCGATTGAATGAACTTCGGATCCTCCTAATAAAGCATTTCACCCGATAAACGACCTCATACTTTAGGGGGCAACTGTTATAGACATTTTTGTGCCTTACAGCATAGAGCATGAAATGTCAATAATCTAAGGGATCCAAAGTCCCTAAACAAGTTGTTCTTACCCTTAGAGGAACAAGGTCAGCAAACCACAGCACTGCAAATCAGTTCTCCACTGAAAAACACTCAAAAACAGGTCAGTTTTGGATCATTGCAGCTGCTCCACTAGGCATCTGCGCTGCATAGCAGGTACAACAAAGGCTACCTGCGTTGCATAGCAAGTAGAACAAAGGCTACCTGCGTTGGGCGTACTTGGACATGTGGAGGAATCTTTTTCTCAAAGTGCCAGTGCCCAGGAAGCTTCTAAAAAGACACTTGATGATAAGATTCGCCTAATGATGAGTTAAGAGCTTCTAAAACTCCAAGTGGAAGACAGAAACTCCAAGTGAAGAACTGAAGAACAACTGGGGTTGAAGAGGACAACAAGTCACACATCAAGCTGACTTATCTTCACTCCAAAACTCTATATAAGGATCTCATCCCATGGGATCTAGGAGGGCGGAATTTAGTGCAAAGAATTGCTGTTGGTTTACAGTTGTGAGCATTGGGTGATTGCTTGAGGGAGGTGAAGAAGAGATTTCTCTCCGTCGGGAAGGTGATGCTGGATTGGACCTCTCATGGTTGTATCACCGCCTGAACCTTACTTCCATATATTAATAAAGCATTTGAGGTTCTTCTATTCGCATGTGTTTCAATGATGTATTGTCTTACTTGCGCATTTGATTTATGCTAATCCTTGAATCAGTTATGCATGCATGCTTCTTGTAGTTTCCTTTCCTTGTCTTGTTTGCAGGATCTCGTGTAGCTGGGCCCGTGAAAAGACTTGGAGCTGGGAGCAAGCAGCAATCAAAGGAGATTGGATCGACCATTTGCGCAAGACATCGGTAAGTGGATCTCTTCCTTTTATCTCTTGCATGTCATAAAGAAGAAACTTTAGATAGCTTTGCTTTCAGCTGTTGCTAAGGAACTGTCACCCTTAGAGTGGGTTAGGGTCATTCCGAGTTGGATACTTTCCCCCACAACACTTGGGAGGACATCTTGGTCGACCATTGATGAAGTCTTCATCCTGGTGAGGGAGGGTATCATTGGTCTTGTTGATATTTGACCTTGGATATGATACCTAGATCCCTGAGGGTTGGTGTTATGGCTAAAACCCGATGGTACCTATAGAGGTAGATGAAACTTTAGTCCCTTATACTATCTTAGATCCTTGCATAAGTGTATAACAATAGTGTCATGACACTTGGATATTTGATGTGTTGGGAGGACACCTTGGCAGTTAAGGTATCCCTAACATTGCATATGTTGATACTCTTCTTATGAGAATTTTTCAAAGTGAATATTGTCCTTGTACCGTCAGTCAATTATGAATGCCTCCCTAGTTAAGAGGGAGTGTTGAAAGTTGTAACTAATGTCGGTCTTCATAATTGTATTTTGGATCATGACACGATGTAATTGTTATTATACTTGTCAAAAGAAAATAAAAAGAAAAATATTTTTATAAAAGAGAATTATTTATTTGAAGCATGGGTTTCTTGCCCGTGGTTTTTGGTCCTAGGTCCAAGCACCCATTGAGTGCTCTAAGAGTTTTTTCTTGAGTCAAAGTCAAATTCATGATGTAAAATACCCATTGGGCACATGTAACAAGAAAAATAAAGTTTTATTTTATGTCTAGAAAGGTATAAAAGACCTCTAATATCAGGTTGGCCAACCTCTCGTCAAGTCGGCCTAAAGGCCTATTCTAGCCCAGTGAAAGACTATATAAAGGGGAATTCAACCTCACTTGAAGATATACACTTAGCATCTTAGCTCATGATTTTTTTTGCGGCTAGAAGGTAATGTAAATGCTAGAGAAAAGGAAGAATAGACCAACGAAGGAAAGGGAGGACGTCTTGATGAAGCTGCTTTTGAAGTACAGCTTGATCAACTCTCTTATGCAAGTTTTCGATGGACATTAGGGTTTCCATGAGTTTGAAACAAAGAAAAAGCCATTGCACACATTGGTTGGAGGACAAATCTCTTCTATGGTGGTTGGCCCGGTCTTGGAAGGTTCTTGTTTGTGTCTTGGGTCTTGGAAGTCTCCTTTGAACAATATTCTATAGCACGATCTTTGGGTTTTCCCCTTTGTGGGTTTTGTCGTGGCTTGGAGCATATCTCTGGTGTTCTCTTTATTGTTTTTGTGATCTTCTTGTTTGAAATTTTTCTTGTTGATTAAAATAACATAATAATAATGATAATGAAGTAATGTAATATCACAAGAACTTGACAAAGAATAGAGAAATCATTTGAAATAAGCCTTGGTCAAAGCTGCCCTAGATTTCTCAACACATGGCAATAGAGTTAACACATTAAGTGTGACAATGAAGAGAAATTATATTTTTTTAAAACCTTTATGAGAAACATTAACATCTCCTCTATTCACTCATTGTCGTCACCATTGGAGGGACCTCTATATTTTTGTCTTGACGGTGTTGGAAATTCATCAACCAAAGGGGTCTTCTGGATGTGAAGTCCAAATTAGACATCACACCATTTGGAATAGGAGCCCCATACAGAGTATTGGCATGGTTTCCGTATTTTCTTATAGATTTTCCTTGGCTTTAAGTGTCATCAAGAGAGAGAAGCGTATATGTGCCTTTGCAAAAAGAAAGTAATTATGCCCGATGAATGTTCAGTTGGAGGTGTATCTAGGTTCTTCTACTGCGGAGGGAGGAAAGGTGAGCCTCTAAGAGAGAGGTAATAGTACCACCCTAGTAGAGGCGCACACAAGAGAAAAGATAACTGCCTAACATCAAGCAGAATATTCCACATAGATGTGACAATTATTACAACCATTACAACACATCTTCAATTAGATAAGCACTAAAATAACTGAAATAGTTCAACTACTTTAGTGCAAGTGAAAGAAAACATGAATCATAAATATTCATAGAACAATCTTACAAATATTCAAAATCCATCCATGAAAATGTTCTAGCCATCAAGCTTCAAGTATTAAGTAAAAGTCCTAAGATACATGAATACAACGAGCATCACTAGCTCCAATAATGGAGCATTGGTGCCAAGACTTGCTCCCCAAAAGTACCAACTCTGTCTCTGATGCCTTATGGGAGAATCCAAGGTGAGAAGTCCATTTATTGTACCATGAGGTGTATATATAACATATGGGGTGATTCTTCACCTCCCTTGTTACTCTTGGGCTACCCTCATGACTGTTCAACTTCTCTATGACCTTTTGACTTCCTACATGACTTTTCACATTACATGAATGACTCTTGGAATTCCACTTTACATTATATTTCTCCAATATTGAATTACATATTCCACAAAATGATGTGGTACATGATGACTCATGACATGGCATGACATGACACTGATGACATGGAAATGTCAAGCCATTCTTTGCTACTACTTTATTTGTGTCTTCTAAAATATGGTTCATAATCTTCTTCTTTGTCCTTAAATTTTTTCAATAATGAGGAGTCTTCAATGGAACTTGATCTCCAACTGTTGTCTCAATTTGATGTCCCTTTTCTTTCTCTTGATTGATTAGCTTGTGTTTGCAGCGAATAAAGTGTCTTCTGGCATGGTCTCCTTCTCCATCTCCTTCTTAATCATATTTCCATAGCATGATAGAATATCTGCATTTGCAATCCACTCATGACAATACGACATCAATTCGATAAACCCCTAGTCTCAGATGTTGTAGGATGATCCACTGAATGATCCAGAATCAGGTGATAGGCTGACGGAGAGGCTCAGTGACTGCGGAATTGCGCAACTCAGACAGTTAGGGGTGAATCTTGATCCTTGAGACTGCACAATGTGGAATTTAACAATTCAGGAGCTCAAGGGCTAGGCTTGAGTTCTGAGACTGCGCAATGCGTAGTTTAGGCTTGGCTGGAGGGCATGATTGCGTAGTTTTGGAGGCCAAGGCCTGGTCTTGAGCACTGAAATTACGAAATGCATAGTCCTGGAAGGACAAGAGGCCAGGTGATTGCATAGTTGTGCAATTCAGGAGCTCAAGAATGAGGTTTGAGGAATGAGATTGTGCAATGTGCAGCGCTGGCTTGGTTGGAGAGAAAGATTGCGCAGTTATGGGACTTAAGGGCCGCGCTTGAGCACTGAGGTTATGAAATGTGTAGTTTTGGGAGGTAGAGACTGTGCATTGTGCAGTGCCAAGAGACAAGGTTGTTGCTTGAGGACTGAGGCTGCACAGTATGCGTTTCAGGAGGGCTGGATGAGGCTGAGTGGCCTAGTCAGGAGTTTTTCCAATTTTGACTAAGTGTTGGATCAGTGAGAGGAAGATGAGAAAGAGAGAGACTCTGAACATGATCACACACTTAGATCACTTGATGAAATGACAAGGAACACTCAGAACATATGAACACATACATTCCTCAATGCAACAACTTTGTGATGACTCCTACCAAGTGCGACACAAAAAGATACACTTTGTGACGAAAGTGACGACACTTGTGAAACAATGCTTGAAACTTTGGAATGAGTGCGAAACATGTCTACATGATAGGAACAAATCATTATCACAAATATTTCTCCTTGAAGCAAGCCAAAACTCCAATTTACGCGATAAACGACAGTTCCCATGCCCAAAGACGACACTTGTGATATGACAAGAAAGTGTGAATGACACTTGCAAAATGCGAACGAAAGTGAAAGAAACACACGCCAGAGTGAAGATAACATGAAAAAGAAACTAATAAGAGTGAGAGAAATCAAAAGCATGGAAACGACACTTGTGACAACAAGGATACACATAAATGATAATTTGAAAAACTCAACGAAATAGAAGTACAAATGTAGCTAGAAGCGAGAAACTATCAATGTCAGTGAACAATGACTGTTGACATGGATTGATCATAGCTCAAGCACTATCTTGATAGATTTTCCTAGGCTCATTCAAGCTTGTGTGTAGGAGTGTGCTCATGAATTCATTGTGGACTGAGCATGTGCGAGCAAGTGACTTCGACACTTACAATCCAAAAGGGAGATCAAAGACCTAACAAAGCTATAAATGGCTATGGAAAGATCAATTGCAAGATCCATGGTAGGCTCCAAAATTCAAGTATAGGCCAAATTTTGGAGGGTTTTTGTCGCAACGACAACACTTTGCGACACATTGGTAGAAATCCAACTTCTCTGCCTTGGTCAATTCTTTCATGTAGTGTCTAGTTCTTCAGGGAGTATTGATTCATCGTTTAGATTACCATGTATTCCCCACTTACCCCATGCATAAACATAGTCCCTTTCATTCCTTTAATCAAAGACAAATATAAGATCAATGATCACACAATGTTTCAAATCATGATGGGGTATTGAAGTTTGCGAGATTTATATTTTCATGGATATAGTTTTTCATCTCTAGTGTTGCTCCACTACCAATGGGCCTGGAAAGTACCCTCGATAGTACCCTGATGGAGTTGCTTGCTTCACTTCTCTACGTAGGAATCCTTTCTCTTCTTTGGCCTTATTTATTTATTTATATAGGAATGTGCATCGACACTTATTTATTCGTGGGCAGAAGAGGGATCCCAACTTATTGAGAGCAGAAGAGGTTGTCCCTTCAGAGAAGCGTATATAAGACCTATGATATTGGTCTGCTCATTTAGATTTTCACCTCGTCCTTCTCTACTTGATTAGATCAGCTTGAAAACACCGAAGCATAAAGACTCCAGTGTAGGGGTGAGGTTTCTAGAATGGACATGTAGATCATGGTTCGACACAAGGATTTCCTAATTCAAGGATCATATTTTCTATCGAAACATCATCGACCAAAAGGTGTAACCAAGATAAGGAAGAAGGATGGAGAGTTAGCCAAATGGTGTAGTGTCACAAAGTCCTTCTCTATTTTGCCACATTGTTTTCGAGTCCAAATAATACATCCTTCATGCAAAGTCTTATCAAAAAAATAGAAAGGAAAAGACACGACACATCAGGAAAGCGAAACCAACTTACAAACAAAGGAGGCTAATCCAAACATGATGGAAGACAAATGTGATAAAGGACAAGAAATACTAAAGAAAATAAGTGCAGAATGGGTGTAAGAGAGGGGAAACTAGAATGCAGCTAATGCTACTCCTAACCTAACAACTACAAGGTCGGGGTCACGTATAATGAATTTTTGAATGAACCCACTGTAGTTGTTCCTGACCTGTAATGAAAAAATACGATCGATTAAGATTAATATAAAATAATGTGTAAGAGAAGAGATGAGATCTTGAAGAACTTGCACAACTAAAGGAAGGTCTTGCATGTGGGCAAAAAGATGTGTCACAACCAATACTTTTATCCAGCTCACATTCTTACCTTTTGGATGGAAACCATAAATAGAAAAACCTCGAAGACTTGCTGTGAATGCACCTTCTTCTGTGTTATCCTGCTTAGAAAGCATGAGAAAAGGATAAAACCTATTATTTCCAATGGATCTTGCCAAGTAAGATTTCTCCAACCTTTCAGCGATTGGATCATGAAATTCGAAACAATCCTATAGAAAAACTTGAAAACTTTGAAATAATGAATCTTCAGCTAAATGCACAAAACCAAGATGAGAATCTCATGAGGGAAAATAGACCTGATCATATTCAACAGACATGCCAAGACAATGAGGACCTGACATAACCATTAGCAATGACTAAAGTGCCTCAACTGTTCGGAAAGTATTTGAATGGTGGGATGTTGAACCATGAGGATCAAAGGATGTAAAACAACTGTCATTGGATATACTGGTGGGAAAGTGGTGAAACAAATGACAGTTAATATCATGATCAAATGGACCATTTTTGGCATGAGATTATGGGTTAGAAAATAACAAAGATAAATTAGTTTGAACATCTTCACAAATGCTTTGAATAATAGAATCATCTTCTTCACATGACAAATGACACACTGCATTGGCATCGTAATCATCAAAAGAAGTGAAAAGGAATGCCAGTGCAAAAAACACATGAGACCAGTCAAAATATAGTGAATGAAGAAGAATTTGATTCACACAATAACTTATGCATTCATTCACATTCGAGGATTACAGGTGACATGAAGACCAATATTCAGGATATGTTATTTGCAAGGAAAACCAAGAGCAACTTATCATGAAATATATTTGATAGATATGATTCCTTTGGCCAAAGATGATCTTTGAGGTGATCAACTTCACAACTCCATGACTCTAAGAGAGATACACATTCCAAACCTGAGTTTGATGCAAGAGATTCACATGAAGATGATTCAACTAAAGAAGATTCTAGAATCTGATCAGGAGTGAAATATTAAAAAAATGAAAAATTACATCTGAAAACCCAAACATCTTTCAAAAAGAAATTTACATCAAGTGAAACCATGCAAAGAGAAGGATTGTGCAAGATAAACTAGATCTGACTTAGTTCGGGGGAGCCCAGAGTCACAAGATCTTGACATGACCATCAACGAAAGTTGAAGTGTCTCGACTTGCTGACAAGTCCCGGAACCTTTAAAGAATGTAAAATAACATTTCTAAGATTGAGCCAGATCGTTCATGGTGCGAGGATAACTACTACCACTAGTTTTAATAAGACCACTGCTCACCGGATGACAACCATCTCTGTCATTGATTTGACCCGATTTTTCAACTTCAACAAATTATGAGATTAGTCAAGTTGAAAGATTCTTCTGATCACAAATCTAAAGATGTATGGATCGAAGAAATTTCATGGGCAATCTGATTTGAAGAGTTATCTTCATGTAAGAGAAGAGAGGGTGATGGATGGAAAGAGTACTCAATGATTTGATTCCTTTCATTTTCATCATGGATAATCTCACCACCCTATGTCAATTGAGAATTTAAATCATTAGATGAAGAACTTGAAGAGCATGGAGTATCTTCGTCACAAAAAGATGCATTACAAACAATAGAGCACAAAAGAGAGTGAGATGAAGAGGAAGTTTCGATAAGGACATATTCTTTGACCAAATCAGATTCTAGATATAAATCAAAGTCTTCATGAGAAACAAAAATATTAGCTGATGTACCTAGGCATTCGTGATCACATACTCAACAGAGTGATCATCATCAAAATGATTGTTGCCCAAGGCTACGAATTCATTGCATTTGATTCACGACCAAGATTATCAGATTGGAAATCATCCAAGAAAGGGAGCACATTATCTTGACATGGGGGACTTTGAAAAAGGGAAGAGAGATCAAAAGTATCTTCACTTTCCTCCTCCTCTACCAATGTAATGTGGTTTCCTTGCATCTGATCACAATTTGAACCAACAACTCGAAAATCAAGAGAGCATGAAGAGCTAGTTGGTGGAGTAGATTGATCAAGCAGATCATGATACATAGAGTCATAAAATGTAGATGATAGAGGATGATAGATGTCCCTTGCAGAAGTAACACTTTCAATGGAACCAAATTCAATATTGTTGTTGAGAGTGCTAATGTCATCTTGAGGAATGAAATAATTATCCCTCACCCTAGGCTCCATGAGCCATTCCAGGGTTTCTTTCATTAGATTTGAATCATGAAAAGTGGAAGGAGGATGAAGAGATGGATTAGGAATTTGATTTGGAGATTTCCAAACTTTGTTATCATCGCATGGAGGCACCTTCATCGGAACTGGAAAAGGAGGAGGACAAGGAACAAAAGGAGCAGTAAATTCCTCCTCTGAAATTAGAGGTGTCTCATAATTCACAAGAGTTGGGGAAGTAGAAACATCAGGGGGTTCAAGTTCACTGTGCAAAGAAATGTGAACCAAACGCTCAAACTTGTGCTTAAATAAATCCCAATCTATGTCTTCTCTAGGAAATTCATAACAAAGGTGAAGGAATTGATCAGAGAAATCCTCAACTGATTCATTAGGCTTCATTCTTAGCTGGTTGATTCTTTTGTAAAAATCTTGGTAATCATACCTATCAAAGGCTTAGTAAATCTCCTGGAGGAAATGATGAAAAGAATGGATAGAAGAAGATGGTAAGGTATGACACCATCGATTAACACGACCTTAAAGGGTGAGGAAGAAAGCCACACAAGTAAAATATTTATAATTGATTTTGTAGTATTCAAAAAATTTAAGAAAAATAGAAATGTGCTCGGTTATGGATGTTCCATCCTCACCATCAAACTCCAATTTGGACAAGCAATAAAGAGGCTCATTGGGGATTAAAGTTTTACTAGGGGATAGGTTAGAAAAACACCCTGGGAGTATGATTTCAGGATGAGCCAATTAAGATAAGAGTTTCAAAACAGACTCAATGGGCACAACTTGTCATTTGGAACTCTTCTAATGCCAATTTGTTAATGGTGTTGGAAATCTGTCAACCAAGGGGGTCTCCCTAAAGTGAAGTCCCAATTAGACCTCACACCATTTGGAATAGGATCCCAATTTGGAGTATTGGTATGGTTTCCATATTTTCTTATAGATTTTCCTTGGCTTTAACTATCGGCAAGAGAGAGAAGTGAATATGTGCCTTTGCAAAAGCAAGTAGGTGTGCTTGGTGAATGTTCAGTTGCAGGTGTATCAAGGATCTTCTACTGCAGAGCGGGGAAAGGCGAGCCTCTAAGAGAGAGGTAATAGTACCACCCTAGTAGAGGTGCACACAAGCAAAAATATAACCACTTAACATCAAGCATAATAGTTCACATAGATGCGACGATTATTACAACCATTACAACGCATCTTCAATTAGATAAGCACTTAAATAATCGAAATAGTTCAACTACTTTAGTACAAGTGAAAGCAAACATGAATCATAAATATTCACAGAGCAGTCTTACAAATATTCACAATCCATGCATGAAAATGTGTCAGCCATCAGGCTTCAAGTATTAAGTAAAAGTCCTAAGATACATGAATACAACGAGCATCACTAGCTCCAATAGTGGAGCATTGGAGCCACGACTTGCTCCCCAAAAGTACCAACTCTGTCTCTCTCTTTCCTTATGGGAGAAGTTAAGGTGAAAAATCCATTTCTTGTACCATGAGGGTGTATATATAACAAGTGGGGTGATCCTTCACCTCCCTTCTGACTCTTGGGCTACTCTTATGACTGTTAAACTTCTCTATGACCTTTTGACTTCCTACATGACTTTTCACATTACATGAATGACTCTTGGACTTCCAATTTACATTATATTTCTCCAATATTAAGTTACATATTCCACAAAATGATGTGGCGCATGATGATTCATGACATGACATGAAAAGACACTGATGACATGGAATTGCATGAGGACATGGAAATGTTAGGCCATTATTTGCTTCTGCTTGCTTTGTGTATTCTAAAATATGGGTCATGATCTTATTCTTTTCCTCCAAATGGCTTAGAAATGAAGATTCTTTAGTGGAACTTGATCTCCAACTATTGTCTCAATTTGACATCCCTTTGATTTCTCTTGATTGATCATCTTGTCTTTTCCACTAATAAAGTGCCTTATGGCATGGCCTCTTTCTTTATCATCTTGCCATATCATGATAGAGTACCTGCATCTGCAATCTAAGATATTGTATGATGTTCCATTGAATGAGGCAGAAACAAGTGACAGGTTGAGGGAGAGTCTCAATGACTACGTAGTTTCGCAACTCAGGTAGTCAGGGGTGAAGCTTGAGCCTTTAGACTGCGCAATGCATAGTTTAGGCTGGACTGGGAAAGTAGATTGCTTAGTTTTAGGAGTAAGTTTCATTCAACCGTGCTGTTCTTGAAGGAAGAGGAGGCTAGGTGACTGTGTAGTTGCAAAACTCAGGAGCTCAAGGGTTGGGCTTGAGGTTTGAGACTGTGCAATGTGCATTTCAGGCCTGGATGGGGGGCATGATTGCATAGTTTTGGAGGCCAAGGCTGGAGCGTTAGCACTGAAATTGTGAAATGCATAGTATTGGAAGGACATGAGGCCAGGTGATTGCACGATTCCTCAATTTAGGAGCTCAATACTAAGGCTTGAGGACAGATACTATGCAATGCATAGTGTAAGCTTAGATGGGGAGAAAGATTTACCAGTTTTAGGACTCAGGGGCTGGGCTTGAGCATCGAGGTTGCGAAATGCGTAGTTATGGGAGGTGGGGATTATGCATTGCATAATGCCAAGGGATAAGGTTGCTGCTTGAGGATTGATACTGCACGGTGCGTAGTTCAGGAGAGTTGGATAAGGCTGAGTGGCCCAGTTGGGAGTTTTTCCAATTTTGACTAAGTGTTGGATCAATGAGAGGAATATGATCAAGAGAGAGACTTTGAGAATGATAACACACTTAGATCGCTTAACGACATGACAAGGAACACATAGAACATATGAACACATACATTCCTCAATGCAATAACTTTGCGACGACTGCTACCAAGTGCGACACAAAAGATACACTTTGTGACGAAAGCAGTGACACTTGTGTACAATGCTTGAAACTTTGGAAATGAGTGAAAAATATGTCTACATGATAGGAAGTTATCACAAATATTTCCCCTTAAAGCAAGCCAAAACTCCACTTTATGCGATAAACAATAGTTCCCATGCCCAAATATGACACTTGTGATATGACAAGAAAAGTGGGAACGACACTTGCGAAATGAGAACGACATTGAAATAAACACATGCCAGAGTGAAGATAACATGAAAAAAACACTAATTATTGTGGGAGAAAGCAAAAGAGACAGTTAAAGGCATGAAAACAACACTTACGACAACAAGGGTGCGCATAAGCGACCAATTGGAAAACTCACTGAAATAGAAGTACAAACGCATCTAGAAGTGAGAAACTATCAATGTTAGTGCACATTAACTGTCGACATGGATTGATCATAGTGCAAACACTATCTTGATAGATTGTGCTAGGATTATTCAATCTTGTGTGTAGGAGGGTGCTCATGAATTCATTGCAGTTTGACCATGTGCGAACATGTGACTTTGACACTTACAATCCAAAAGGGAGCTCAAAGACTTACTATAGTTAGAAGTTACTATAGAAAGGTCGATCACAAGATCCACAATAGGCTCCAAAATTCAAGTGTAAGCTAAATTTTGTAGGGTTTTTTTCGTAGTGACAACACTTTGCGAAACCCCTTTACCCAAAGTAACATAACCTTCATGATAGCAGCAAATGTTGCAATCAAGAAAGTCAAGCCTGTCAGGTATGGTACCCACACCTAGTATGTCAAAATGTTTTAAGTTCCCGTTCTCTCTTCATGAAACTGGGTGCTCTCATGAATAAAGCTCTCCATTTTGAAAAAAGGCAATGATTGGAAATTTAAATGGTTTTTGCACTATCCCATTAGCACTAGGAGCATGGATTAAGCTCCATTGGATCCCCTTGATTCAAGGATCAATCAACCAATTTTACCACATAAAGGTTTACACTGTTTTTTGTTTGAGTGGATGGAAGTTCATGATAAGATCTTTAAAGATCGCCCATGGTTTATGGGGGATAACATATTAAACCCAAACCATTAGACATGTAGTTTTGATCCAGAGACGAGGTTACCATTGTTATTTCCATCTAAGTTTATTTACCATTTCTCCTTATTATCATGTGGGATAATGAAATCTAAGATGAGATACCCAACCTCTTTGGGAGACACATAGATAAATAACATGTAAGCAAAGGATACATGCATGTGAAAAAATCTGCATTGAAGTGATACTGAAAAAGGACTACTGAAATCTATAGAATCTTATCAGGGGATTGGGTTCATCACTAAACATTAGAATATAAATAGATGTATTTCATCGCTAGATATTGTTCTAAAAATAAAATCCAACCAATTGCAACCTCATTTCAAGAGGATGGGGGATTCAAAAAGGTTGTTGAAAAGTAAAATAAAAGGTAATGGTACCCTATAAGCAAGATATGATCTTGATTTGAGTCCAAGAATAAATTTTCAACCCTAGGAAATGACAAGTAATGGATCATAGTAAATTTAGAGCATATTCTATATCCTATAATCCTAGAAACTTCCAATTAAATAACCTTGGCAGAAGAAAGGGAATCTCTTCCTCCCAACTAGAATAAGCTTTGAATCAACCCCCTTGACAGTCAACAACACCCTCCAATCTCAAATAGATATGGAAGCACTCAAATCCTCTAAGGCACTTGCCTTCTTCAATCCATTTAGATGAATAATCCCTCCATATCCCTAAAGAAAAGGGTCACTGAGAAAACATCAAGAAGGATTTGAAGAAAGGAAATTATAGAAGAAGAAGCATTAAAAAAAGGAACGTTAACTTCAAACAAAAATAAGTAAGTGTTTGCTCTAGGGAAGAAATCTAAATCATCGAAGTCGTGAAATTGCTCTCTTAGAATTGAAAGGGTCTTAGGAGCCTCAATAAAAGGGAATAACTGAGGTTTTCAATAAAAAGAATGAAAACCAACAATGACTTCATCACAATAAATCACGTTGGGATTTAATCTTTTTATGCCTTAAAGAACTCAATGTCATGGCAATTAGATTTGGTTGAAAGGGAAGATCTAGGCTCTTTGGGATGCTTAAAGATTCTATCTTCAAAGTAAGAAGAAAACTCAAGGAAACTTGTTTATAGCTCCATATTACAAGGTAATTTGTGTAATCAAAATTTTAAAATTTTTATTGTCCATGCACTCAACTATCCAATCAAAATAAAATAAAATAAACGTGTTGAAGTTCCTTGATGGAGTTAATCTCCCTTTCCTTGTCTTTGAATGGAATTTTGATGATGGAGTTTAAGTGAATTATGAATAATAAGGATAGGAATGAAGGTTCTATAACATCTACGTAGATAATCAGTTTAATATTTCATGCTTCAATTTAGGTTTATTGATGTTAAGTCCTAAAAAAACAAGTGTTAAGTCTAAAACAATTCCAACCTAAGATACACAGAGATGATAGAAAATAATCCTCTCTCAATCAAGATGGTTGGTGAAGGATCAACAAAGATTTATCACTGACAAATAATAAATTATTGAAAATTATAACGTAACTAGATTAGTGGAATTATTATAATCATTATATCTAATAATTGTGATGATTGAATAATAATAAAAAAAGAAAAAAAAAACTAAATATTGATTAATACAATAACTTAAAGTAACAAAAAAAATATCAACAATATATCTGGTTTATTGTTTTTACATTAGATTCATATGATATAATCATATTAACCCATCAAAACATAGATTTCTATCAGTAAACAATCTAAACATCAAAAGCAAAATCCCATAGTGAAATAATAAACTACTAATTTTTGTAACTAGGATATATTTCTTAGGATTTCTTTTGCATAACCATTCACGGCTAGTTCCGCAGTAGAGGGCTAGACTCTCTCCTTCATTCAGATTTTCTTAGGAGTTCATAGGAATGTTGGATCAACCAACAATCCCTCCCAAATTCTCATCATTCACATCCTATTCAAAGCTCAGTTGGAGGAAATGGAGATTTTGGTCACTCAAAAAAAGAGTTGCTTAGAGAATTTTGGAAAAATAAAATTCAAGTATGTTTCCTACTAAAATTAATGCAAGATACAAAGTATCAAGTCAAATTCAAGAATATTGTAGAACATGTCTAATATATATAGGATTGTGCTTTGATTTGCAAGCTCATCAGATTATAGCCCTTTGAAAAGTCCTTCATTGGTTGGATCCAAAATAAATGGGACTTAAAGGGATAAATAGATCTGGAATTAGGATAAAAAGGGTTCTTCATAGTCATTATTTCTAGCTTGGAGGATAAAATGAAGGCTCTTGGAGGGCATTACCTTTTTGATAATGTTGGGCTCTTCATGTGGTTTTGGAAAGAGCAATACAATCTTGAGAAGGAATACTTCCTTAGTACCCCAATATGGGTTTGACTCTTTTCTCTTCCAAAGGAATATTAGGAGGAAGAAATCCTCGAAGGCATTAGCAATTCCATTGGTAGTTTTTTCAAGGTTCATGAGGCAATTGATAGAGGGAGATACACATCTTGTACAAAAGTGTGTGTCTATATGAATATGTCACAACCTCTTCCAGCTCTAATAGACATTTATTATCAAGATAACATTTGGAAACATACACCAGATTATGAAAATTCCCCATGTAGATTACAACGTTGTCATGAATATGGAAAAATTTTCAGAGATTATCCTCTAATTGCAAATCAAATCTAAAGAGCAAGAGGGTTTTGAAAAAATTCCATTAAATAAAAGGTAAATTGAGACCTCAAGGAGCCATAGTCCTCTCTTCTCTGAACGAGACCCCAATGCAAGAACACAATCAGTCAATCCCCTAGTCAGTTGTTGGAAGTATTTCCAAATCTTTTTCACTCCCAACAAAGCCCGAGAAAAAGAATCTAGAAGGTGATCAACAAATTTGTCTACCAAAGGAGCCAACTAGATCAATAATGGAAGAGGATGAGACTCAAGGCCTCCTAAAAGACATGAATTTGGATGATACATGCCTATTGATTGTTCTGACAGAGGTATACCTCAATAAAGATTTGGAACCCATGTCACCATCATATCAAGACTATTTACAAGTCTCAAATCCAACAATCAAATAGATAACACTCATTCTCATTTGAGTTATTCAAATCCCCATTTAGGAGTTCATATGTAATAATTCAAAGATCCACCCAAGATGGTCAAGGAGGACAAAAAAAGGGACAACATAGCATTAATGCCTTGATCCATGTAGATGGAGAAAAATTAGCAAACTCAGGGAAAATCATGCCAATGACAAAGGCATTTCCTCATTCAAAATCCAAAAAACCCTGAAGTTTCATCTTGAATCTTCAAAGAATAAGTATGTTCTTGTTGTAATTGCTATTATTGTAGATAGTTTGTTGTTTCTTAGTGGATTTGCTTGTATTTTTGGTTGATAGGCCAACATTTGTAGTCCTTTTATGATAAAAGACACATTTTGGACTTTGAAAAGTTAGACTACATGTAATTTTTTCTTTGATTAATGAAAGAATCTTCTAATAAAAAATATAAAATAGTAAACTATTAATATTCAAGTCAATTTGTGATTCCAACCTTGATTATGACAATCATTTCATCTTAGCACATAGTTCAACAAAATCAACACGGGAAGATGTCTAACATAGATGTATAAGCAAGGTTATTTTTTATCAAACACACTTTATATGGGTTTGCTTGATAACATGAAGATTGACCATTATGCACTGCATTATATTGCCTGCCCTAAAATTTACGGAAATTAATTAAAAAACATGGGTGTGTTCACACCCAACACTATCCATCCTTGGAATGTGTGGTAGCCTCCTACCAAATTCATTCGGATTACATAGATGATTGTGTTCTTCTATTAGGATGTGCTAATCTTATTAGGTTGTCCTTTTTGGAAATACCGAGAGTTGGGGTGAATCATTATTTCATTAATTTTCAAAATTTTTAGCTTTTAAAACATTTGATGCACTTAAATTATGAAACACAAATCTTTACAAAAAACACTTATACAATTTTTCTTTGTGAATATTTTGTAAACTTCCTTGTACAAAGTAAACACCAAATTACAACTTTTGTATGTACCAACCTATAGGAGATTTTAGTCCCCTAGCTAAGCAATAACTTAGCAACTTCGTAGGCACAACCCTATATAAGACTCTATTCCCCTCATTTAAGAACCAACTCAACAATTCGTATGCACCAACCTACTTATTCAAGATACTTCCCAACTTCTCTTGGTTCACTTAAATTTCCTTTATTCAATAGGATTTGTCACTCAACCATGCCACCCTTTGGTTTTCACCTTCAACCCTTTGTCACAATCACCTATCCTTCCTTGTTGGGATGGGGTCCCCTGGGTCAGTTTTGGGGTTAAGATAACCCAAGTTTTGATACATTTTTGTAATTGATATAAAGTATCTACAATTTTGTGGATGCGGAGCACGTAGATGATTAAGAGTCAAAGGGGTTTAGCCCCTTGTTTTATGTAAAAGTTTGAGTTAGTTTTGAGATTCACCAATGGTTCGCGGACCATGGCATTGTATGAAAAACACTATAAATAGGTGTGTCTTCGAGATTCTAAGGCAGGTTTTTGATAGTAATTGATGATGGACGGGAAGTGATAACGAAGAGAAGTGGGTCATATAGGAGAAGAAAGGCTTTGCAGCTGAGTGCGCAGAGGCCTAGGTAGAGTCTGCAACTAAGTGCACGGACCCCCATAGCTGTGTGCACAGGGTAGTTTTGAGTATGTATTCCTGAATTGAAGATCAATAAAGATTTTTATTTTTTATTTTTTTATTTTTATTTTTATTTTTATTTTATTTATTTATTTATTATTATTATTATTATAATTATTATTATTATTATTATTATTATTTTTTCCTGAAGAATTCTTGTGTATTTTTGTTTATCTCTTTGAATGTTTATGAAGTCGATGAATAATGTGTTTTATGTCATACTGATCAACTGTTGCACGATTCCTTTAAAATAGTCTTAATAATGTATGCAATGCATGTTTAAGTACTTTTGTGAAGACTCGGATGAATTCTGTTATGTTTACTAATAACTTAAATAGATCTGAGCGAACATTAATTTAGGGTTGTTCTCTGATGCACAAAAGTAGATGAAGTAACTGTTAAAGGTTCGTAAAGACCAATCATAGACCTTTGCGAAGGTCTGCAATTTATTTTAACAGGGTTGCAACAACGTGCCTTAAGGATTTATCGATCTGCGCGAAGGTAGATCTGAGGTGCCAAAAGACATTACACTAGTCTCTCGATGCAAAAATTTGGTTCCTGCATCCCCCCATACTACTTCGGGTGAGACTGCAACCTGCACTATGCAGGTTGTTTCCGAAAGGGCCAGTAGTGTAGGATTTTGTTGGTCGACGCAGCTAACTCCGAACCTGGGCCAGGACCCCCTAAGCCAACAAATGTTTCCATTTTCGGGACTGGGATCTGCTTGAAAGGGATGTGAGATGTCACACCATTGGAATCCAACCAAGAAAGAAATTGAAAAGTGGTTGGATCAGAAGATTCATGAGTTCACGGCGCAAGAAAACAGGAATCCACGCCTGTCAAAGGAAGAGTGGTTGAACATGTATTTGTATATGGAGATACATGATATCTTCTTATACACCTTCCCCATTGAACTATATGAGTGATTAGCTAAATTGGTAGATAGTCAAGGAAGGTGGAAGCTAGATAATCTGGTAGTGTGGACTCTAGAGCTAGTACGATGATTAGAAGCCTCTGAAAACAAGATCGTGTGGGCTATTGATCATTGGCTTGATCGAATTATAGGAGGATTTATTACAGAATTTGTAGTTGATACCTCAGTCAGCTACAACGAAGCGGAGCGAAGATTTTTCAAAGGACCACGAGGTAAGTACTTAACATCTTTGAATACCTAGATTAAAATGTTGTTGTCTGAAAAATGGGTGATGCCATTACCTTGGTGTTCGGAGTTACGCGAAGTGGACAACTCTTTAGAAACTATGAAGGATCAGGACTAGAGTATAGTCCATTAATTGGACCTCATGTAAGCAATGACGAAGGGGCGGAACAGACTCTGCCATGAAGTGTTGTTCAACTAATCACTCAGGGGTTTCCTCGAATAAATCATCTGTCCACTTCACTTCCGCCTCCACCTCCATCGCATACACCTTCGCCCACACCTCCACCTCCACCACCACCATTCAACATGGCGAACACAATGAAGCTGCCAATTTTCAAAGGCATAGGGAGTGAGGATACAGAGCAATTTTGGTTTTTTGCAAATGCTGTATGGACAACACAACAAATTACTGATGACAATATAAAGAAAGCACAATTGGTTACTGCTTTGCAGGATCGCGCGCTAACTTGGTATATTAAGTATTGTTCTGATAATCCTCTTGCATCACTAGCAGAGACTAAGGCAGCTTTAAAGAATTAGTTTAGTAAGCCTAAGTTTGACTCTCAGTCAGTAGTTGGGTTTAAATAAATCATGATGAGGGTCGATGAGACACCATGGGAATTAGATAAGAGGTTTAAGTGTTAGATTCGATAAGCTAACATGCAACTCTCAGATAGTGAGCATCGCGAATGGTTTATAGCTTCGCTTTTGCCCCACTTGAGAATTTCTTTGTCATAACAAAAGATAGGAACCCAGGCAGAGGCCTTGGAAATCACGATGAGGTTGCATACCTCATCTATTCAGGATGTGAGCTTGGGGCTACAACATATCCATTCTCAGTTACAAAGCTTACACGTCGAATTATAGAATTTGAAGAAAGATAAGGAGACTAAACCAGAAGTGCACACAGAAGTATGGTGTTTGAAGTGCAAAAGACAGGGGAATGATAAAGATCACTGCCTAGTGTACGCGAACTATATTACAGGAGGGGGGCCAATTCCCCTGAAGCTAGATGCCCCAATAGGGCCGAGTGCGGGGGTTGCGCTGTGGTGTGCTATTTGCCAGGTTGCTGGACAACATGCGACAAATAATTGTCATCTACTTCAAAAGTTCGTTCAAACACCCCAACAGTTGTTCTGTAACTTCTGCAAATCTGTGGGCCATGATGAGCGCCACTGTCGAAGCTATGAGTTGATGATGGAAAGAACACCTACATACCAGATGCAAGCATAAACTCAGCCTCCAGATCAAGGAGCTAGGGGGAGGGCACGTGAAGGTTATAAGGTTAGAGGACGAGGTCAAGGGGGAGGAGGAACTGGTAGAGGTCGCGTTCAAGTTATTTGCTACGGTTGCAGACAGCCAGGGCACTACACGCGAGAGTGCCAGAATCAGACACACCCGTCATGTCAATACTGCAGTTAGTTTGACCATACCATAGAAGAATGAGCGGTGATGATAGCTAGAATTCAAGAAAAGAAAGCGCAGCCTTAGCAGCCTACACAAAACTTACATATGATGAGAGCCGAGCCCCACGAGGAGGATCAAATAGTGAATATAGTGTTGAGAAGTGGAATAATCATTGGTGATGATAAAGGTAAGTAGCCTGAAGAGGATGGATGAGTCTGCAAGGCCCCAGAAAAGGAAATTGGTTTTGATATGAATCACGTGAAGGAAACATTTATGGAGGCCAAGAAGAGCTTTGTTGAGGCCTCCACCTTAGGAAGCCAGGATGAGGTGCAAGAAACCAACGCGCTCGCAGAGGTTGATCCCTTTGAGCTCACCACGTTTTTGGAAAACTGCATAAAACTGCTGCGCGATAGTGAAGTTGTGTAAGGCCTACATGAGCTAATAAACAAATGCACCAACAAATAGAAGGTCCCTGAAGGACACCAGGTGGTCAAAAAAATTGGCAAACATAAGGCACAAACAGGGCGCGAGATGAGTCTCACCATGCATATAGGTGATTATGAGATGGATCAGGTCATCTTGGATCTGGGATCTGATGTGAACATTTTTCCGAAACAAACATGGGAAAGGATGGGGAGACCTGCGCTGCAGTGGTCTCCGATTTAGCTCAGAATGATGAACCAACATAAAATCATCCCCATGGGACGATTGTATGGAGTAACCGTTGATATATAAGGTGCGAGCATGATGGCCAACTTTGAGGTTATACATATTGTCGATGACAGTAATCCATACCCCGTGCTCTTGGGAATTGGCTGGGTCATTGATATGAATGGGGTCATCAATTTGAAGAAGAGGACAATGTCATTTGAAAGGAAATCAATTCGGGTTGTAGTACCATTGGACCCTGCAGAAGGGGCACGCTATACTGAACTAGTCCGCAATTATGAGGAAAGTGATGATGAATTGGATCAAATTTACAAAATAACAGTGCAAGACCAGGACTAGATCAATCCGACGGAAGATGGATAAATTGCATGGGACTAGGAGAGTTCCTGCACCTCTGATTCAGACAAAGAGTTGGAACATCCGCAAAATCATTTTCATGAAGTATCTACATTGCGATGCAATATGATGATGAAGTCGTTGCGCTGTGTTTCGTCAGAGGTAAGAAAAATACCCTATTATGATGGTTTAACTGATGTAGATCTGTTTTTTGATGAATTTGAGCGAGAAGTCCCTGAGGATCACCGCTTCGAAGCATTAGATTTGGCACTACGCGCTATGCTTGCACGATGGTGGGGTACGCATAAAGATAGTTTTGCTAGATGGAGAGATTATCGAAGAATGATGTGGTTACGGTTTGGGTATCCTAATACTAGAATGACTGAGAAATATAATGGAAGGGATGATCCGCGCGATCACCTAGCGAAATGGACTAAAGCTTGGGGGACAGAACTGTAACCGGAATGGGTACACATCTTTTGTCATACTTTGGATACCATTCCCATGAACTGGTATCTAGAAACGAAGCTTCTCCATGGCACCACAGAGTGGGATGTATTGAAGGAGGGGTTCTTATTGACCTTCTGTTTTGAAGACCGCTTCGCAAGCATTGATGAAGTGTTACCAGAGATTAAGGAGGTCGTCTTCAGAACGCCAATGGAACCTATGGAATGGGTTCCATGAGATTGGAGCACCCAGTTGTGCCATGCGCTGGAATGCTATAATGTGACTGCTGAAGAGGAAGATGAATACCCCAGAAACATTAATATTCCAGAAGCAGAAGGGCATCGCAAAGTCGAAGGCCTGCAAATAGAGAACCCGAACATCGCCGCGCCATTGAAGACAAAGCGAGTAAACATTAGTATTAGTGAGGAACCAAAGTTTGCGAAAATTTGATATTATTGGGATGAAGCCATCGTGGATAAAGTTGTTGAGTTACTCCGCGAATACTAGGATCTTTTCCCCACCAAGTTTTCGGATTTGAAGGGCATAATTGGCGATTTGGGCGTTATGAAGATCACTCTAAAGCCGGATGTGAAGCCTATTAAACAGAGGCCATATCGCCTTAATCCTAAATACAAGGAAAAGGTGCGCCAAGAGTTGGATAAGATACTGGAGGCAGGCATCATAGAACCTGTTGAGGAATCTGATTGGGTGAGCTCGATGGTGGTTCAGGAAAAAAACAGAAAGGTGAAATAAGGATTTGCGTAGATCTGCGGAAGCTTAACAATGCATGTGTTCACAACCCATTCCCAACGCCATTTACAGACGAAGTATTAGACAATGTTGGAGGGCAGGAGGCCTACTCATTTACTGACGAGTTTTTTGGGTATCATCAGATCAATATCGCACCAGAGGATAGGAGAAAAACGACCTTCACGGCAGAGTGGGGTTTTTTTCAATACACTGTGATGCCATTTGGACTTAAGAATGTGCCTGTGATATTCTCCCGTGTAGTCATAACATCATTTAAGGAGTTCATTCATAAGTTCTTGGAAGAATACTTTGATGATTGGACAATGTTTGGATTAGTGAAGCACCATGTAGCAAGTCTGCACCTGATGTTGGATACGTGTCATAGATACCGAATCGTGTTGAATTTGAAGAAATGCATATTCTGTGTTTTCTTTGGGATCTTGCTGGGTCACGTGGTATGCAAGCAAGGATTGATGGTGGACCCTACGAAAATTGCAGTGATAGTGAATTTGGAGGCCTGGAAGAATGTTAAGCAGCTGGCATGACACTGGGACATACAGGATATTATAGAAAATTTATCAAAGCTTATGCTCAAATTACTGTGCCCATGGAGAAACTGTTGAAGAAGGATGCAACATTTTGTTGGGACGAAGAATGTCAACACAACTTAGATGTATTGAAAGAAAAGATGGTCACCACGCCGATCTTGGTATTCCCTGATTGGAAAAAGGAGTTTCATGTACATGTCGATGACTCTTGCATTGCATTGGGTGCAGTGCTAACACAGGCCAGCGAAGGAGACATGGACCATCCTATAGCCTTCGCGAGTAGGAAATTATCGAAGACCGAGAAAAACTATTCAACTACTGAATGCGAAGGATTGGCTATGGTGTACGCGCTGCAAAAGTTCAGGCATTATCTGTTAGGAGGGCATTTCAAAATGTACACCGATCATTCTGCCTCGAAATACCTAGTTAATAAGCCTATGTTGGGGGGGAAGATATGCAGATGGTTTCTACTATTCTAGGAGTATGACTTTGAAGTCATTGTGAAGTCAGGGAGGTTAAATGCAGGACCTGAGCATCTATCGCTGATCAAAACGGGCGAGGAGCCCAATAATTTGGAGGAAGGGTTTCCATATGCGCAACTCTTCGCGGTCTGTGTAGCGAATGATCATTTTACAGACATTATTCACTCTTGACTACAGGATGGCGCCAGAAGGATATACAAATCAACAAAAGAAGGAATTAGTAGTGCGCGTGACTGGTTTTTCAGTCATTGCGGGACATTTGTATAAGATGGTGCAGATGAAATCTTGCGAAGATATGTGCCGGAATTTGAGCGGGATATAATTCTCGCTAAAGATCATGGGGGAGTTGCGGGAGGTCATTATGCAGGCAAGGAAAATGTGCAGAAGATTTTGTGCGCAGGGCTATGGTGGCCAACGTTGCACAAGGATTTCAAGGTGTATTGTAAGGCATGCGATGCATGTTAAAGAACTAGCAGACCATCGCGAAGGGATGAGTTGCCACTACATCCTCAAGTGTCCTTGCAACCATTTGAGAAATGGGCGATTGATTTCATTGGGACAATTCAACCCCCTGGAAAGAAAATAGGTGCGTGCTATATCATCACCGCGACGGAATATCTCACCAGATGGGCGGAAGCACAACCGGTTAAGCATTTTACAGGGGCTACGACAACAAAGTTTTTGTTTGAATATGTCTTAACCAGATTTGGATGCCCAAAAGTGTTGATGAGTGACAAAGGTATGAACTTTCTAAATGAAACAATCATTTCCCTGACCAAAGAATTCCAGGTCTACTATCAAAAGAGTACACCATATCACCCACAGGCTAATGGAATTGTTGAAGCCTTTAAGAAGATTTTGGAGAACACGCAGACAAAGATCTGCAAAGCGTAATGAAATGACTCGGATATGTGTGTACCTGCAGTACTCTGGGCTTATAGGACTAATGGTAAGAATCTAATAGGGAAAACATCATTCAGGCTAGTGTACGAGGTCAAAGCTATAATGCCGATGGAGTACATTGTCCCTAGTCTGCGCATAATAATGCTAATAGATATGGCGGATCGCGAGGCCTTGGAGGAATGTCTCGCGTAGCTAATGGAGCTCAAAGAGGATTGCTTTTTGGTGAGATTTCATCAACAAGTACAGAAGGAGCATGAAAAAGCATGGTGTGATCGACATCTAAAGCTTTGCACTTTCAAGGTAAATGATTTGGTCTTGTTATATGATAGTAAATTCACTAAATTTCCCGGTAAATTCCAGATGCATTGGTCAAGGCCATATATTGTTAAAGAAATTACATATGGATGCGTAGTTCATCTCATGAAGCTGAATGGGGAACCCTTCCCGAGAAGATTGAATGGGAGTCGATTGAAGTTGTACACAAGGGATCCTGCACAATAACTATATGGCAACAGGATAGCCTTAATGCTCCAGAAAGTTGCAAGGGAGCTTTGGACTATAAAATACACTGCCTAATTTGGAGGACAAAGAAGCAAGTAGGCTGTGCGAAGATTGACGAAGATACAACCCATAAAGCTGCACGCAGGAAGCTACGCTATGAAGGAAGGTACTACGTAGCACAACAGGAAAGTGACCATTAGAGTCATTGTTCGTGACTTGACAACCAGAAGACGGTTAAGTGGAGCAGGGTGGTGACAGTTAAGGCAAAAATCTTTGAAAATCTGCTACCAAAACAACATTTATTATCAGAAATTGGGGGGAATGGTCATATTTGAATTCAAAACTCCTTATAAATTACGCGTGCTGATCCAATAGAGAACACGTTGCGCTCTTAGAATTGTTAGTGAAATTCGTTGTCTGTCGCCTATGAAACGATGGGCATAGGAAGATTTAGTCGCGAGCCCCATGTTTTCTAAGTTGTCTCAAATAAAATAGAAGTTTATTCTTGACAAAATGCTTGGACCAAGTCCTCCTCACACTGTGAGTACTGGAAATGTTTCCTCTGAGGGAGATGTCTCGGAAGTTGTAAGTATGGAAGCTCCGGCTCCTGTGCGTACGACTGCCGAGGTCGCCTAGGCCAAAGCCTACCCCTACCAGAGAAACCAAACAACCAAATCAAATAAGGACAAGAAGAATAAGTCAGTGTTAGTGCGCGCGTCCCCTAGGAAGCATATTGAAGCACATAAGCACAGAAGCAGAAGAAAGACAAGTAGCTGGAGAAAGTCGTGGACCTGGAGGCAGAAGAAGCCCAGGGAATAAAAGATATTGATGTTGAAGGAGCGGAACTGATAACTAGGCTACCCAATTATATCCCTCTGCACAAAGGAAAATCAAAGGTCACGAAGGACCCAGATTCTAAGAAGTTCACCATATCTACACCCTTGCTACCTGAGCAGGTCCCTTTTGAAGGCCCGTGGCTCGCAAGGGTCCCGCTGGTGAAAATGGAGGATCGGGACCTCGTAGACCACACTAGTTCTCACACTTGGCGACGGATAGATATATGAAGAGGATCTATTATGTAGAATCAAGAGTTACAACATTGGAAACAGAGGAATGGGTCCGCGGTGTCGAACAATCAATGTTGCTCAATTTGCTATGGGTGCCACATTACCACCGCACCCCCATCAACACAATCTGTGTGCGCCAGCTTCTCACATTGGTGCACGATGGTTGTCTATGACTAGGAGGGCATATACCCATTACATATATGCTTATTCACAGAATCATGCACCTGCCTTACAAAGGCCTGATCCAAACTAAGGATTTTGGGGGAAAGACCAGGGAAAATGACCTTGCCGAAAGAATGAAGAGATATTATAGCCTCGTGAAGAAGTCGTGAGGGTATTCAATTATGTCCATAATAGACCTAATAGTACAATTGGATGTCCAGATCTTGGCAGGGAAGGTGATGAGAAAATGCCATGCAGAAGAAGTTTTGACGCCAGTGGTTTCCCTTGATGTGCAGTGCGCGAAAGGCGTACAATTCAATTGGGCCAGGTACCTATGGCAGGAGTTCTTAGCGAATTGCTGCGAGGCGCAGGATGAATCCAATTTGTTTCACTACACTTGGTTATTGCTATCAATTGTGATCGTTACCTGGGAATTGCCGGAGGATAGCCAATTTCCTCCGCTTGAGGAAGGATTGCTGGAAGCGGCGCAATTCACTTCCTTATGGTCTACAAAGGATGCCCTGCGGGTTACATAGACGAAAATATTTATGGTTCTTATGGAAATGAGTCTCCACATGGCCATCAATCAATGTGTGAGGTTGTCCCCAACCTTGTTCACGAAGCTGTCAACCTACGCGACATTCAAGGCTGACTTCCACAGAGTATATATCCAGGTGCGGAAGGATCCAACGCAAAAATGGAACGACTTGCCCTATTTTGTGGCAGAAATGGATGTGCAAGAGGTTGTCTTGAAATGGCCTGCAGAGTAGCGCACCCTGTCAACCTTAGATGTTGGACCAAGCATGAGTGCGAAAATATTTGCCACACAGAAAAGGAAGGAGGCAGCTAAGCAGGCTGCGCATAACTTGGCTGCAAAGAAAAAGAAGGAAGCCGAAGAAAAGGCTCGTGTGGAGCAAGAATGCGCTGCCAAGGAGCAGGCGAAATAGGAACAACGTGAGTCAAAGAAAGGTGACAAGTCACCTTCGCCGGAGACATAGGAGGAAGAACTTTTAGAACAAGGTGACGAAGGGGATGAGGGGTAGAGCACCCCATTTATTCTGAAGAGACGCGACAAGGAGCAGCAGGGTGGTACAAGGAAGAAGCATAAATCAGATAAGTCGCAGGGTGATCCCATGGTGTTAACAGAGGGTGATCTCGATGAGATCGGGGATAAAATTTGGGACACCACCACAGAAGTGTTGCAGTAGTTTGAGAAGTAATACATGTAGACGTTGGGGAGCGCCTAAGAGGATCTGCGTGAGCTACAAATCCAGGTAAGAAGAATACAGGTGGGCACTAACCAAGCGAGTGCGGAGCAAGCGAGCCTGGAAACTCAGACAAAGCAAGCAACAGAGTTAGTAAGGAACCTAAACCTCAGAACTATTGAATTTCCACATGGAGCCCTTCACGCAGAGACAACCAATGATCGCATTTTCCTAAGTACAATCAAGAACATCAGGCTGAGTATAGCGGCGCTCTCCAACAAGACCCTCCATGTGCTACATACAAGGGTGGTAGATGAATTGAGAATTAGGGAGCAACTCACCTTCAACCTTATCAGTGAATACAAAGTGAACAATAAGAAAATGTTCGCTGAAAAGATGCAAGATTTGAAGGAAAAGGAGGCACTTCAGATGCGCAGTTCAAGTTTGGAGTCAGCAATAATAGAGGCATGCACGATAGTGCTTGGACTTCACATCCCGGAGGATGCACAACCAGAAGCAAAGATCATAAAACTAGCTCCTGGTGTGCGTGAGGCTAAAGTAGAGGTTGGCCAAGTCGCGTTTGAGCTCAATATGAAAATTATAGAGCCGCATTTAAAGTTGCAGCCCATGACTCCGCCTGAGGTATGGGAGGAGCACAAAGCTATGATAAAGGAAAGCATGGCTACATTGGATGCCACCGTCACTGAATGTGCGATGCTGTTTGAGTAGGCTATGGAGCTCGTGACTAATTTGTAGGAGGATTTGAACCTACAGACGTTGAACGCAGAGGTAATGGAGCTGCAACAGAAATATGATGAAGTCATGGCAACTACGTGCTCCATAACACCAATGCAGTGCCTTGCTAAATTGCAAGAAGGAAAGCAACTCCTAGCACAGGTGGAGGAAGCAAAGAAGGAGGCCTTGCTAAAGGCCAAGTTGCAACCTTGGTTGGAGGAGGCTTATCAATTCATGACTACTACTCAAGATAAGCTTAAAGGGTCACAGCAGAAACAACAGACGATGAGGTTGGTCGTAGAAGGACCAACTATGGAAAAATTGGTTGAGGAAGTCAAGCAAGCAACAACATAGAGCGCTGCCAAAGTTGCAGTGATCCAGGTGGAGCTGGGGGATCTTCGTAGTAAGATCGCAGTGCCAACAGAGTGACTCGAGGGTGAGTCATGATCTTTGTTTTGGGGGCCTATCGGGATGGGGTCCCCTAGGTCAGTTTTGGGGTTAAGATAAACCAAGTTTTGATACATTTTTGTAATTAATATAAAGTCTCCGCGATTTTGTGGATGCGGAGCGCATAGATGATTAAGATTCAAAGGGGTTTATCCCCTTGTTTTATGTAAAAGTTTGAGTCGGTTTTGAGATTCATCCATGGTCCACGAACCATGGCATTGTATGAAAAAGGCTATAAATAGGTGTGTCTTAAAGAGTCTAAGGCAGGTTTTGGATAGTAAATGATGATGCATGGGAAGTGATAACGAAGAGAAGTGGGTCAGATAGAAGAAGAAAGACTCTGCAGCTGAGTGCGCAGAGGCTTAGGTAGAGTCCACAGTTGAGTACGCGGACCCTTGTAGCTGTGTGCGCAGGGTAGTTTTGAGTCTGTATTCTTGAATTGAAGATCAATAAAGAACTGTTTATGAAGAATTATTGCGTATTTATGTTATCTCTTTGCATGTTTATGCTGTCGATGAATAATGTGTTTTATGGAACACTGATCAATTTTTGCGCGATTCCCTTGAAATAGTCTTAATAATGTACGCAATGCATGTTTAAGTACTTCCACAAAGACTTTGATGAATTATGTTATGTTTACTAATAAATTAAATAGATCTGAGCGAACACTAATTTAGGGTTGTTCTCTGATGCGCGAAAGTAGATAAAGTAACTGTTAAAGGTTTGCAAAGACCAATCGTAGACCTTCGCGAAGGTCTGTAGTATGTTTTAACAGGGTTGCAACAACGTGCCTTAAGGATTTATCGATCTGCATGAAGGTAGATCTCAGGTGCCAAAAGACATCACACTCGTCTCTGGATGTATAAACTTGGTTCTTGCATCCCCCCATACTACTTCGGGTGAGACTGCAGCCAATGCTATGCAGGTTGTTTTCGAAAGGGCCAATGGTGTAGGGTTTTGTTGGTCGGCGTAACTAACTTTGAACTTGGGTCAGAACCCCCTAAGCCAACAAGAAATTACTCTTCTTATTCTGCTGAAAGGGAAGGACTGATTTTTAGGGTTCTAGATGGATTGATTTCCACAATTTTGGCATGATTTTGATTAGAACCAATAGTAAATAATTTTACCCATGGGTTGTTTTCAGGATGCCCTAAAGATTCCTCTACTAGTTCATCTGTCACATGGTAGTAGGATGATGGTATTGTAGAAAATTGTCAATAAGATCATCCTCACACAACTGCCTGCTCCCTATAGTGGTTTCTAATGTACAGATCGGGTAGGGGGATGACTGATAAAATTATTATTCTTCTTCTTCCTCTACCCACATAGGCAAATAATGCTCTATAGCGGGTTGAGCAGGGGCGTATAATACAAGCTGCTTTGGGAGTTGTCCATTTTTTATTGTCATGTTTCCAACCCTACAACTAATATAAACATCAACAGTAGATAAGCAATGTCTCTCTAAGACGAGAGAATACCCATTGAGCTCGGTACTGATTTGGAGTACAAGTAAATCAGTGGGGTACTCCTAGGGATCAATGGAGACCATCACATGCTCAATAACACCCTCAGGGGCTACTATGGATCTATCTACAAGTTGCAACACCATGGTGGTTTTTCTTAGGGATCCCTAGAGGTTGAGTTTAAACATATTTTCCCTGGTCATGAAATTGATTGCAGGCCCAAGGTCAATCATTGCGTTTGGGACTATAATACTGTTAATATGTACATCCATTATCAGGCTACCAAGATCCAAATACTTAGGGGAGATGACCTTCCCAAGCATTAGATTAGCCAGTTGCCTAACAACATTGATATTGGGGCATCTATTTTCCTCCTTCCAGGCCTCTTGAAACATTATTACTTGATGAGTTGGTCATATATGGGAACATATTTGTTGGCTTGGAGGAGGGGTATTTTAACACATAGGTTCTTCAATTCTCCCAGAATTTCAACCTATTTTGGGGTGTTATGCTTAGGCCAGACCAACCTTTAAGGATGGGGAGGTATATTGGCTTGAGGGGTACTGTCTTCCTTTTCTTCTTCAAGATATTTTGATGGAGAAGGTGGATGAGCATATTGAATTACCTTCCAAGACCTAAGGTTGATTTCCTAGATTTCCACATCATAAGTGGGGTAGGATGTTTCCCCACTATATACCTGTTGCACTTGCTTATTATTTGAGTTCAGATTAGGTTGAGTAGACATTTAAGGTTGCTTGGGTGGATTATTGTGAGGTAGTTGTGGGTGAGGAGGAGGAAGAGGAATTAAGGCAAGTGGTTGGGCTGCCTGAGGCCTCCATCCTTATGAAGGATTTCCCCATTAAGAAGGTTGGGATGATATGGCTAGAAGGGTGGATTAACAGGTTGAGGAGTATACTAAGGAGGATAGGGCTAAGGGGAAGGCATGGAACAAGCTGAGTTGGATGGATGACACCAAGTATCAAAAGGTGCATTCTGATTTGGATTGAAATAAGGATAGTGTATACCTTACATGCCTTGCTCATATGGCCAAGGGCCTTGTGGCCTCCTTTGGTTGACAAAGTAAAGCTACTCCAAGCCACCTTCTATCCCTTGATATACTGCCTTTAGACCTGGAAGAGTTGGGAATTTATCAGTTGCGTGCTTCTCTTGACAAACATAGCAGATTTTTATTACATTTAGTGGGCACTCAATTCTAGGGTGCCTCATGGTGCATGTAGGAAAAAATATAGCTAGTGCCCTTTCTTCCTCCTCTTGTTTCTTATTAATATGCATGGTGTCCATTTGTAAGGAAAAAGTATGCAACATTTCACTCTTAAAATCCTATAGCATATTCCCTATTTCATGTTTGATAACTGAGGTAGAGGGTGAATAATGTAATAGACCTTGACTAGATCTACCTATTTTCCTTGTAGCCCTAGGTAATTCTTAAATACTGACTTGATGTCATCATAATATAGTTGGTGGTTTCCATTAGTTCATCTCTGACTCGTCTGAGTAATACAAGCTTTACTGAATCTAGGTCAAGGGTGCAGTTAACTCTCTTATAGTTGAGTTGAAAACTTTCTTCATAGTCCTCTAGGGACTAGTCTATCCCCTGAGTCATTCTAAATATTTCGTCCTTGGTGTCCCTAGATCTACAATAATATTTGTATTTTTGATTGAAGGTTTGCTGCATTTGATCCCAAGTGGTGATGCTGCCTCCTTCCAAACTCATGAACTAGTGCAGGGTTGCATCCTTGAGAGTGGAAGGAAACAACTCTAGCTTCTAGGCATCAGAAGTGCAAACATAGGTTCTACAAACCACAAAAAACTTAAACATGAATGTATGAGGGTCCTTAGAAGCTAGGCCATGGAAGTATGGGAGAGAATTGGGGCGTATGCTCTTCAATTTGGCCTCCCCATTAGTTTCTTTGATAGGAAAGAGCATAGACCGCCTATTCCCAAACATCTCTCTGGTAGGTGATGTAGGTTCTTCGTCCCCTATAGATTTTTCAAAGATCTCTAGTTGCTCACCTAAGTGGTTCTCCAAATCCTTTATGGAAACAAGAGTAGGAGGTCCATAGTCACCAAAGAAGAGTGATGGTTGAATTCTTGTAGGAGTGGGGGTTTATGGCAGAAATTTCCCTAGGTTGTCCCTAACCCTACGAGGCATAAAATAAATGTTTTTTTTTTTTAGATTTTTCTAGATAGAGAGAAAATTGATGCAAAACGATTTTTTTGTTGTTTTTAAGGAAATAAAATGAAAAGAGAAATAAACTCAAAGCAGAAACAATGCCTACTTTGACACCTCCCTGGAAACAATTCCAAAAAGTGATGAGCTCTAATATTACAAAAAGAATGCTACAACTCCCAATAATACCAACTTTAATTTATCAATATGTGATTTGTACAAACTTAAGAGGTGACAGTGTTGTAAGCACAGTAAGCACAGTTCTACCTAAGTTGTTATGAGGCAATGAATCAAACCATGGTGTACACAAACCATTTTGCAAACTAAATCTATTTTTTCAAGAAAGGAAAAATATTGCTTGACTTATTGCATAAGAGAAAACTTCTAATCTATATAGAAACTGAAAAATAACTTATAGTATACTTTCAATCATTATGGTTACCAACCCAATCTAAATCAGCAAAACCAAATAACAAAGGAGCCCCCCTTGAAATATAATATACTGAACCATACCCCAGATATATTGAAGTGTCCTTTTTGTTGCCTTATAATGGTTTTATGGGGTGTTTACATATATCAAGCAACAATATGTTGCATTTGAATGACATGTGCAATGTAGTAAGTTGTGAATTTGTTGTTAACATGATATTCACCTCCATTATATATTCTTAACCTATATAATTAATGTCCAAGTTGTTTTTCTACAAGGTCCTTGTAGGACAAAAACATGTCAAAAATGAAGTCATCAATGAAAGTTAAGAAGGAGAAGAAGGCAAACCACACAAATTAGTGTGAAGAAGCTGCAAAGGGGTTAAGGCATGTTAAGAATCATGCTTGTCAAAACTATCCCAAAGATATTTGCTAAGACCATAGCTGACACAAACACCATCTTCACAAGAGATGAGATGAATAATAGTCACCATATTTTGATTCCACAATTGCTACAGTAAGCGATAGTTTAGATAACAAGATTATTTAAGTCATATATGTGAACAATAAAAACTAATGGAAAAGATGTTGACCCAAAGTTGTCAAACTTGTACAACCTAGTAATATCATCAACAATTCCAGTGGAAATGTGATGCAGGAGCATGTGACTTAGAGGGGAAATCTTCCAACTTATTCCAAAAATCCAAAAAAGATCTACAGGCAAAGGAGTGGGGTCCTTTAGCCAGCAGTTTCCATGCTTTTCTAGTTAAGATAGGGATAGAATTAAGAATAAAAGCATTATGTAATAATCGCTTATGGATAAGTGATAATAAGTTTTTATGCATAGTGCTTTAAAACAATCGATGTAAAAGGCATGCTTTTGTACAGATAAGGACTGAGAGGGCTTATCTATTATTTATAAAATGAAATAATGGGATGCTTTGAGTTAGAGAGTTCTCGGAAGCATTATTATCTGCAAAAACCTCTCTCTGTGCATTTGATTTAATGGTCCTCTATTAAACTGATAATTGTGTGCGTGTATTGGTTCAGTTCTTTTCTTCTGAGTTTTGTAACAATGATTTGGCTTTGAATTTCCAATTAATGCGGCGGTTGGAGCCCTTAACCCGTGTTTCCTTCATATTGACGGTTCTTGCTTCTTTAATTGCTGTATAGAGTTCCACGGCCAAAACTTTGTTTTACACAAGGAATCGTGAAAATACTTAGCCGAAGCAGAGTTCCGGACCTGAAATTCTATTGAATTTGGTTCATACTCGTATCAGGTCTGAACCGTTATTGCAGCAGAGAATCGCAAGTGGAGTGGGAAGGTCCTTTGGAACAGCCAAAGTCCAAAACCCCAACAGTCCGGGCCCAAAACACTATAGAGAAGAGTGTATAAGTTATCGAGTTCGCAAGGTGTATCACATTGCAAGTTCGGTGCGGGAGGAGCTAAGCCCTAGAATATTGAAATCGCCGATTGTCATCTTCGATAACACTATGTGTTATCGTGTCGAAGGAGGGAGAATTGGAAGTGCTGACTAAAGCGTCGATTGTGTTATTGGCATAATACATAATTCTTTGAATTTTAAAGCACCGATAGTGTAATTCTTCGGAATTAATACGAAGACTATTTATAAGCTGCGACAGTGTTTGAAAGTGCCGATAGTGCATTTTTGTTCCTTTGGAGCAAAAGCCCTGTCGACTGTGTATTTTGTGTTTAAACACAGTTTCCTCATTTTAAAGTTCCGATTGGGAAACTTACACTAATTTCATTAAATCCATTCAAAAGCCCGCTAATAGTGTTTTAGTGTAATTCCTATGGAATTACAATTCCGATAGGAACATAAGGTTCTGTTTATAAATTGTGGCTGATAACAAGGGTTGGGGTGATTAAGAAGAAAAACCCATGAGGCTATGGTTAATAGTAGATGACTGATACACCAATTTATGTAGAAGGAGAAATTCAGCTAGATATTGAAGATATTATAGCCAAATTTGAGAGGTTGTCTTTATTGCCTGCACCTAGGCCACCATTAGTGGTATCAGAGAAACCAACTGACATTGAATTGAATCTTAGAAGCAGGAGAAGGAAAGTTACTATGGCTTTCAGAGTTGGAAGAGGAAGAGGATGTGGTAGAAGAGTACGGCCTATTGCAAACGCTGAAGTAATGGAAGCTGTGCAACAGATGCAAGCTAGATTGGATGCATGAACAACAGGCAGAAATATAGATGATGGAGATGTTAGTAAACCTGAGGTTGAAGTTGCAGAGGAGGAAGCTGTAGCAGTTACCCCTGAGATGAGATTCTTCCAGTTAGCGTTGAGATCCACAGCTAGGCCAAAGACCGAGGTTCCAATATATGAAGGAGGATTGAATCCAGAAGAATTGATAGATTGGATTAATGGCATGGAGAAATTCTTTGATTATGAAGAAACAGAAGATGAGAAGAAAGTCAAGTTTGTTGTCACCAAGTTAAAAGGCCATGCAATGCTTTGGTGGGATGGTGTGCAGGCGAAAAGAAAAAGACTTGGCAAGAAACCTATCAAGAATTGGAGCAGAATGGTAACAAAGCTAAGAGGTAAGTTTTTACCAAGTAATTATCAACAAACTTTGTTCAGATAGATGCAAAATCTTAGACAGAGATCTTTGATAGTGAAAGAATACACAGAGGAATTCTACAAGGTCAGCATAAGAGTTGGAGAAGCCCAGGATATAGATGAGAAGGTGGCTAGATATGTCAATGGCCTTATGATGGACATTCAAGATGAGATAAGTCTACTGTCTCCTAAAACAGTAGAGGAAGCTTATCAGATAGCAGTGAAAGCTGAAGAAAAACTCATGAAGAAGCAGTCTGCCAGAGGGAGAGGTACTTTCCGAGGAAGGGGAAGTCAAGGTGGTAGAGGAAGATCTACAGCACCTAAAGATGGAGCCAGCAGTAGCTCAACCTAGCATGCACCCACAGGAGGTGATGCAAGAGGCAGAGGGAGTTTTTCTAGAGGAAGAAGAGGCAGAGGAAGAGGAAGAGAAATAAGATGTTATAGATGTAACAAACTAGGACACAGAGCCTTTGAGTGCCCAGAGAAAGAAAAAACAAATTAGATGAATTCTATTGTTGCTCAAGCTGAAGGGGAAGCAACAACAACAATGAAAGAAGAAGAAAATATACCAGAGAGGGGAGAATCTTTGGTAGTTAATAAAGTTTTTCTCAAGCTAGCAAAGGAGATAGTTGAACCATCACAAAGAAAGACTTTATTCAGGACAGTGTGTAAAGTTCAAGGGAAATGTTGTCAGATGATCATTGATAGTGGCAACAATGATAATTTGGTCTTTACAGAAGTGGTGGAGAAATTGAAGTTGAAGACAATGAAACATCCAACACCTTACAAGGTGTCATGGTTACAAAAGGGACATCAACTGTTAGTGATGAACAGTGTGAAGTGGAATTTCAGGTGGGCAAGTATAAAGATAAAATTGTATGTGATGTGATGCCAATGGATGTGTGTCACATATTGCTTGGAAGACCTTGGCAATATGACAGAGGAGCCGTGCATGATGGAAAAAGAAACACCTACAAGTTTGGAAAGGATGGTGTCAATCATACGTTGCTGCCTCTGCAAGAAGAAGATGTATCATGAAAGAAGACTGATCCAAAAACTCTGTTACTAGGAGGAAAGGAATATTTGAAGCAGATTGAAGAGAATGAGGTAAATTTTGCTGTAATTTGCAAGCCCAAGGTACTGATGACTTCTACTAAAATTTCCGATTTACCCATTGAAATTCAAGAAATGTTGGAGAAATATTGTGATATTATTGTTGATAATTTGCCAAATGAGTTGCCACCCATTAGAAGAAATAGCCATCATATAGATTTGATTCCTGGAGCAAGTCTACATAACAAAGCAGCTTATAGAATGACTCCTACAGAAAATGAAGAGGTTAGAAAGCAGGTGCAAGAATTGCTTGACAAAGGGATGATCAGAGAACGCTTGAGTCCTTGTGCAGTGCCAATAATGTTAAGTCCAAAGAAAGATTGAGGCTGGAGAATGTGTACAGATTCAAGATCCATCAATAAAATCACAATCAGGTACAGATTTCCTTTACCTAGAATTGAAGATTTAATGGATTGCTTGAGTGGAGCAAAGTATTTTTCAAAACTAGATCTTAAAAGTGGGTATCATCAGATTAGGATAAGAGAAGGGGATGAGTGGAAAACTGCTTTTAAGACAAATGAGGGATTGTATGAGTGGAGAGTAATGCATTTTGGGTTGTCAAATGCACCAAGTATGTTCATGAGACTCATGAATGAAGTTTTTAAAGATTTCATTGGAAAATTTCTAATAGTATATCTGGACGATATATTAGTTTACAGCAGGTCTAAGGAGGAGAATATGCGACATTTGAATTATGTCTTACAAAGGTTACAATAGGAGAAATTATTGTTGAATTTGGAGAAGTGTTCATTCATGAAAGAGGAGCTAGTGTACTTGGGTTTTGTTATTTCTACTGAAGGATTGAAGATGGACCCGGAGAAGATCAAGGCAATCGTGGAGTGGCCTTCACCCAAGAGTGTTTTTGAGGTAAGAAGTTTTCATGGTCTTGCTAGCTTTTATAGAAAATTCATTAAGAATTTTAGTAAGATTAATGCACCTATTATCGAGACCATAAAGAAGGAAAAACAACCATTTAGATGGACTGCTGAAGCAGAAAAAAATTTCAGCTGTTAAAGAAAAAAATCACTGAAAAGCCTATTTTGGTTCTACCTGATTTTAGTAGGCCTTTCCAAGTGAAGTGTGATGCCAACGAAGAAGCAATTGGAGGTGTTTTAAGCCAGGAAGATAAACCAATAGCCTATTTTAGTGAAAAGCTGAATGATTCAAAAAGGAAGTATTCTTCTTATGACAAGGAGTTCTATGCAGTTGTGCAGTCATTGAAGAAATGGAGGCATTATCTAATGTCAAAGGAATTCATCCTTTATTCAGATAACCATGCACTACAATATATTATGCAGCAACCAAAGCTTAGCCAGAAACATGCTAAATGGGTAGAGTATCTTCAAGGTTTCCATTTTTTTTTGAAGCATATAAATGGCCAATCAAACAAAGTTGCAGATGCCTTAAGTAGGAGGAATGTATTATTTCAAGAGAGTCAAATCCAAGTGTTGGGTTTTGATTTTCTTAAAGAATTGTATGAAACAGATCCAGATTTTAAAGAGGCATTTGAAGCTTGTAAAAATCCTATTTTGATGGATAGGAGTAAATGGTTGGATTACTTCTTACAAGATGGACTGTTGTTTAAGAAAAATCATCTGTGCATACCAAACTGCTCAATAAGGGAGAATTTAATCAAAGAAAAACATAATGGAGGACTTGCAGGACATTTTGGTGTACAGAAGACTTTTGAACAGTTGAACATATTTTATTTCTGGCCGAAAATGAGATCTGAAGTGGAGAAGTATGTGAAAACTTGCAAAGGCTGTCAACATGCAAAGGGAAGGAACCAAAACACAAGTTTGTATATTCCATTACCAATTCCAGATAGGCCTTAGGATATGGTAAGTATGGATTTTGTTTTGGGTTTACCAAAGACTCAAAGAGGTATTGATTCAATTTTTGTTGTAGTGGACAGATTTTCAAAAATAGCACACTTTGTTCCATGTTATAAGACTAGTGATGCTTCTCACATTGCTAATTTGTTTTTTAAGGAGGTTGTAAGATTGCATGGATTGCCTAAGAGTATTGTCTCAGACAGGGATTCCAAATTTGTTGGACATTTCTGGAGGACACTATGGAAGAAATTGGGAACTAAACTAAGTTTCAGCTCTGCATATCATCCACAAACTAATAGACAAACTGAAGTTGTGAACAGGAGTTTGGGCAATCTTTTAAGGAGCCTTACTGCTGACCATCCAAAGCAATGGGATAAAGTATTGGCACAAGCTGAATATGCATATAATGACTCACCTAACAGGAGTACAGGACAAAGTCAATTCCATATTGTTTATGGAATGCATCCAAGAGGAGTAGCTGAGTTAAGAAACTTGGGAAAAGAAGAGATGGGAAGTGCAGAGGGTGAAGATTTTGCTTTAGAAATGCAAGCAATACATGAACAAGTGAAACAATAGCTGCGGGATAGCAACATCAAGTGCAAGACCAGAGCAAACATGAGAAGAAGAGAGGTGAAATTTGAAGTTGGAGATCTGGTTTTAGCACATCTCAGAAAGGAGAGGTTTCCAAAGAGGGAGTATAACAAACTGAAGTTCAAAAAACTTGGACCGTGCAGAGTGTTGAGGAAATTTTCTGAAAATGCCTATGAGATTGAATTACCTCCTGATGTTGGAATATCACCAATTTTTAATGTTGCAGATCTGTACAAGTATGAAGGTGAAACGACAGATGATATAGCACAAGATCAACAGGCCCAAGAGATTGACTGGGTAAAACAGTTACCCACAGTAAAGAATTTGTAGCCAGAAAGAACTATGGACAAGAAGGTGTTTAAGAAAACAAGGGGACAAGAGTACTTCCAGCATTTGGTAAAATGGAAGGATATGCCAACTGCTGAGGCTACTTGGATTACAGAAGACATGCTACAGAAATTGGGCAGTTTTGTAGATGAACACATGGACAGGAGCCCATGAAGAATTTTGTCCTCAGGAGTCTGATGCAGGAGCATGTGACTTGGAGGGAAAATCTTCAAACTTATTCCAAAAATCCAAAAAAAATCTACAGGCAAAGGAGTGGGGTCCTTTAGCCAGCGGTTTCCATGCTTTTCTAGTTAAGATAGGGATAGAATTAAGAATAAAAGCATTCTGTAATAATTGCTTATGGATAAGCGATAATAAGTTTTTATGCATAGTGCTTTAAAACAATCGATGTAAAAGGCATGCTTTTGTATAGATAAGGACCGAGAGGGCTTATCTATTATTTATAAAATGAAGTAATGGGATGCTCTGAGTTAGAGAGTGCCCGGAAGCATTACTATCTGCAAAAACCTCTCTCTGTGCATTTGATTTGATGGTCCTCTGTTAAACTGATAATTGTGTGCGTGTATTGGTTCAGTTCTTTTCTTCTGAGTTTTGTAACAATGATTTGGCTTTGAATTTCCAATTAACACGGCGGTTGGAGCCCTTAACCCGTGTTTCCTTCATATTGACGGTTATGGCTTCTTTAATTACTGTATAGAGTTCCGCAACCAAAACTCTGTTTTACATAGGGAATCGTGAAAATACTTAGCCAAAGCAGAGTTCTGGACTTGAAATTCTGTTGAATTTGGTTCATACCTGTATCAGGTCCGAACCGTTATTGAATCGGAGAATCGCAAGTGGAGTGGGAAGGTCCTTTGGAATCGCCGAAGCCCGAAACCCGATAGTTTGGACCCGAAACACTATAGAGAAGAGTGTATAAGTTATCGGGTCCGCAAGGTGTATCGCATCGCAAGTTCGGTGTGGGAGGAGCCAAGCCCTGGAATATTGAAATCACTGATTGCCATCTCTGATAACACTATGTGTTATCGCATTGGAGGAGGGAGAATTGGAAGGGCTGATTAAAGCGCCGATAGTGTTATTGGCGTAATACGCAATTCTTTGAATTTTAAAGCACCGATAGTGTAATTCTTCGGAATTAACACGAAGACTATTTATAAGCCGCGACAGTGTTTTAAAGTGCTGATAGTGCATTTCTGTTCCTTTGGAACAAAAGCCCCGTCGACTGTGTATTTTGTGTTTAAACACAGTTTCCTCATTTTAAAGCGCCGATTGTGAAATTTACACTAATTTCATTAAATCCATTCAAAAGCTCGCCGATAGTGTTTTAGTGTAATTCCTATGGAATTACAGTTCCGATAGGAACATAAGGTTCTGTTTATAAATTGTGGCTGATAACAAGGGTTGGGGTGATTAAGAAGAAAAACCCATGAGGCTATCATGTTAACAGTAAATGATTGATACGCCAATTGATGTAGAAGGAGAAATTCAACTAGATATTGAGGATATTGTAGCCAGATTTGAGAGGTTGTCATTATTGCCTGCACCCAAGCCACCAAAATGACATGCTTAGGGTATTTGAAATCCTTGTGTATAACTTGGTGAGATGAAAAATCCACTATATTACCTTCATGGAATGGGTGATTTGATATACTAGTAAAATATCGCAAACAAAAATATGAAACACGCAATACATTTGTGAAATCACCCTTATCTATTTGAACTGCTCCAAACCCTACAATGCTAAGGGGTTTATCATCAAAAACAAATATTTGTTTGGTGTTACAATTATGAAGAGTAAAAAATTGGCTTTATCCTTAGCCATGTGATAAGATGCTCCAAAATCAATAAGCCACCTATAAGAAGAAGAAGTAGATGTTGTATTGAAGGAGGAACTAGAAGCAAGATGTATGTCAATGAGAAGAAATGTTAGGGATTAAGGTTGATGTAATGCTTCTTCAGTACTACTTCTAAGACCTCCATTTAAAAAAAACAATTTAGACTCTAGATGACCATCTAATTCATATAAATTTCAATGCTCACCATCTTCATTTGCTTTCATTTTGGACCTTTGTCACTATTGGGAGTAAAAGTCAGCTGAGAGGGTTTAAGACCCTTATTTTGCTTGTTGTTGTGAGGATGTTGCTTCTTGGGATGCTTGGTTTTATCCCTTTGTTGGGACATCAAGGCTTTATTGAATGTACCTACAATGTTGATCACTACAAGATTCAAGGGCTTGTCTCGCTCTCAAATTAGAGAGACACAAAAAGGTTCAAGGGCATGCTTTTGATATGCAGCCCCCAAAGCTTATCTAGTGGCATAAAAAGTAGATATAAAGATAGATTATGTATTACTAAGCTTAGTAAGGTATCATATATGCATTTATCATCCTTCATGTCAATTTTACAGTCTTTAAGAAAAAATCTAAGTGTTTTGAACTTAGATAAATAACTTTTAATCCAAGGAAAATGATTAGAGCTTAACGAAGTTATCTGATTTTCAAGCTAATGGGCATGAATCACATTTTGTTGACCAAATTTATTATTTAACTTTGCCCAAGCTTCTTATGGGTCATCACTTCCTTGAAGGTGAAACCATAAATCATGAGACATGGGAATTTCAATTAATCCATGTGCTTTATTATTCCTATTATCCCACCATTTGGGTTTCTTTTTAGCATTAGCCGGGGCTTTTTATTTTCCCAATGTTATTTGGTATAATCCTTTACTTCTCAGTACATACTCCATTTGAGATTTCCATGAGAAGTAGTTGGTGCTAGTAAGCAAAATATTACTTGGAGTAGCCATATTAAAAAATGCAAGTAAGATGGATTTGCATGTTGAATTTGACTATCTTGAAGGAAATTTGTCAAAAAAATAGGTTGTAAAAAAATAAAATAAAAATAATAGTAAAAATGGAGTGTAGATGTGAAAGCATGCTATTTTTCAAAAAAACATAAAAGGTGACCAAAACACCACATGTAGGTAGAAATTAGTCAAGAGTGTGATGGATGTACAATCAAATTGTTGAATAAGAAAAGATTCTTTTTCCTATAAGCTTGCTTTTACAAATACGTTACTTACAATAACCCACTTTTATAAAGTAAGTGAGAATCACTTTTATAACGTAGTTATTTATATACAAAAAGTTGCTTGAAAAATAATATTAAAATTCTTTTATAGTGATTCACTTTCATAATCAAAGCAAAATACACTTTATAATTAAGTTATGCAATAACTTAGGACCTATGATAAATAAGGTAAGTTTTAACCAAGTGAATTAATACTTAAAATATAACATGTCCAATGAAGGATGAAGGTCAATGTTTTTATTATTATTATTATTATTATTTGGTGTGATATCGATAAACAAGAAACAAAGAGAAAAGTTGCACTACCGTGTTGAAGGTTTTTTTCCAAGAAAAAAACAAGGATTTTTTAGGTTAAACAAGTACTTGGACCAAAACACACATGAGCACACACACAATATACTTTGTTTCTTCAAATTTGACAAAAAATGTGGTATTTCATGCGAAACAAAAACCTTTTCGAGTGAAATGAAAAATATTTCTAACTGAAAGTAATGCTTGGAATGTAAAGTAATAGTCCATTCTGTCTAGAAAATGCATAAAAATGGTAAAATCCAAGAATTGCCAACATGTATTCAAAATCTCAATCAACAACAATATCAAGTCTATAAATATCAACTCTATAAATGGTTCTAGTGAAATGGAAAATATTTCTAACTTAAAGTAATGCTTGGAATGTAAAGTAATAGTCCATTGAGTCTAGAAAATGCATAAAAATGGTAAAATCCAAGAATTACCAACATGTATTCAAAATCTCAATCAACCACAATATCAAGTCTATAAATATCAACTCTATAAATGGTTCTAGTGAAATGGAAAATATTTCTAACTTAAAGCAATGCTTGGAATGTAAAGTAATAGTCCATTCAGTCTAGAAAATGCATAAAAATGGTAAAATCCAAGAATTGCCAACATGTATTCAAAATCTCAATCAACAGCAATATCAAGTCTATAAATATAAACTCTATAAATGGTTCGAGTGAAATGGAAAATATTTCTAACTTAAAGTAATGCTTGGAATGTAAAGTAATAGTCCATTCAATCTAGAAAATGCATAAAAATGGTAAAATCCAAGAATTGCCAACATGTATTCAAAATCTCAATCAACAGCAATATCAAGTCTATAAATATCAACTCTATAAATGGTTCGAGTGAAATGAAAAATATTTCTAACTTAAAATAATGCTTGGAATGTAAAGTAATAGTCTATTCAGTCTAGAAAATACATAGAAATGGTAAAATCCAAGAATTGCCAACATGTATTCAAAATCTCAATCAGCGACAATATCAAGTCTATAAATATCAACTCTATAAATGAGTTTTAATACCAAGTTCAAGAAAACATGGTATTCCACATACAATCAAACGACTTAAGTATAAAGTCAGATTTCGAAATATAAATTTGTAATACACCCTTTATATTTATTATTATTTTTTAACAAAGATTTTATATTTTTATGCATGGTTTGCTAGTATTTCTGGTCTCCATATGCTTTTTAGTGTGCACTCTATACCATCTCAATAAATAAACTAGTAATTACCGTTAAAAATGCAAAATATAAAAAATTTGAAAACATGATCTTAAAAAAAATAAATTACTAAATATTAAAACTATTATTTCTATTAAGAAAAATAAATTACTAAATATAAAAACTATTTTTCTATTATTAAATTCATGTACAAAATACGAAGGAAAGAAATTTCTACAGATCAGTATTCTGCCAAGTGGAAGTGATAATTCTGCTGTTGCCACGACATTAATGAACTCCGTTCCCTCTAGAATGGCGGTCCATCCACTAAATGGTTCATCAACTAAATAACCTACTTTCCTATGGAGTTGTATCTAATGTGACTTTTTGGAGATTCCGGTGACGGAATCCGGCGGAAGAAATTGAGGTTAAATCTTGATTTGTTGCAGTTAAAATGATTTTTTAACTGCATATTTGGATTCAGCGCCCTCGAAAACCCCTGGGACACTTTCATTGTGCAAAAACTAGCTATCAAACTTGCGATTCGAATAAATTCCTGCCGACCAAAAAAACCTGCCGAAAAAACTTTCAAAAAATCGCGTTATAGACCACTGCCTTTCCTATTTCAGAAAACTGTACCATTACTGTAGATCCACACTGGATTTGAATACAACGTGAGAACTAAGATTAAATGCGAGTGATTTGTGAGGGGGAGCGCAGATTTGGAATTAGTAACAGAAACCTCGAACTCTACGATCAAGTGACTTCCGTTGAATCCGTCGAAGGCGAAAATTGTATGCTGACAATCCTCCTCCTTAGCCTGTGCAGGAAAAATAAGTATACGATCAAGAAGCTGAAGGTTATCAGGATTAGGAAGCTATTCCATGGAATCATGACCAATTGCTTCTTCCCCTTGAGATAAGTTCCTCGAACGGAGGTGATGAGGAAAGAAGTCGAGGGTGAACGCTGTGATCCTGGTTACACCGATGCACTTATTGCCTTGTGAGTGTCCAAGTTCCCATTGCCAATTTTTATTTGGAGGGAGGTGGACGAAAATGGATGGCTGGGATTGGTTGGGATGAACAATGTTTGCTCAACTCAACCTTGCATGGTTGGGATTGGTTGGGATGAACAATGTCTGCTCAACTCAACTTTGCAAAGACACCTTCATTGTAAAAATAGAGCTGATTTTTCGTTTTTTTTTGGTAAATAATAATGTATAATCTTTGTCACGTCCACTATATGATCTTGAAATGTAGGAAATAGGGAGAAATCTTGTATTTTTGGGTAACTAAAAGAAAATAGTTTTTTGGGTGAACAAATCTAAATCTAACTCCATTATTGTTGAGATTCAATTATTTCTTTTTAATTTCATTTGTTTTTTTAATGTAACCATGTTTAGTTATTTAGGAGGCAAAAATAAGGATTTTTGGAGTCAACAACACTTGGATACATAGAGTAAAGAAAATGTGCCCTTCCTTTATCAAAGTTTTTATATATTTTGCATTAATTTATTTGGTTGAAAGTTATTTTATTTATCAACAAGACTTAAGTTCAAATATCTCTTGTTTTCTTTAAATTACATTTTGAAAAAGCTCATCAAACCTTGAGTTATTTCACAACCTTATTACAAACAGAATTTCACTTCAATTATAAAAGTGAATCAATGTATTTTTTTTTTGAAATTTACATTTTGTATGTCACATTAATTTATAAAGTAGCTCCACTGTAAAAGTGATTCACGCTTTCTAACACACCCAACCCCCTATTGGCATGGGTTATGGAGCATAATTAGATATGACCTTCAAGGTACATTATGAATACGGGGTTATCCAAAAATCTTTTACCTTCCATTGTCTCAAATCAAAATTTCGATATTGGCATCATCTTTTAGTCGTCAAGGGTTCTCCAATAATATAAATTTTATCTCATTATGAGATCTATGCATAAAGTTATGCCCACTTGAAGTTTTTCCATTTGAGGGCCACATAATCATCTGTACGTGGCTGACACATGGTTTCCCTTTGGCCATGCAGGACTCTTGTGCTAGTCCACATCTGCTACTCAATTGTCATACCAATCTCCAACTATATCGGGCTTTTTATACCAACACAGATCCCAAGTCTTTCAGTGCTTTGGCATGTCGATATATTGGAGTCCCAGAGTTCGAATATGGTGATATGTTGTCATGAAAATATGGACACTATGGAACAAAACTTTCAATATGATGATAGTCCCAATCAATAATACACCTAATATGACTGTTATGCTAACATAGGTACATACCCCCTCGCCCCTGGGATCCATCAATGTGTTGATATAACATTATATCAACTTGGAATACTAGAGGTTCAATGAAAATGTTATAATGAGAAAACCATTGCAAAACATCGATAAGCCAATAGGCCTTTGGCTAGCTCGACTTGCCACCTCATACAACTACTATCTAATTATAGCTCACTGTGTGGCAAAGGTTGACATGTTTGACATGTGGCATGTGTTGATGTGTCCACTGCCATGTGGTACCTTTGACATGTGCTACTTGTTAGAAACACTAGAAACCATGACACTAATTTGGGGGGTGTGGGTGAATCAATAGTGTGACCAAATTATAGAACTATTAACAATTTTGTCTTTTCAATCACTTTAACAACCACTCATGTAATCAACATCATATCTCAATCATGTAAAACATAACATCATAAACATTATCATACACGTGTGAAACATGTATAAGACATTAATATTTATCTTTATTACTTTGGAAAACACAAGCTACAGCTTGTTATTACATCATTGCCCCACAAGCTTCCACTTGTTGGTTTATCAACAACTACTGAAAGGAACTTCTAACCATGCTTATTTATCAACTTTTGTTGAAAGGGACTACTACCCCTGCTCGTTTATCAATTACTACTGAGAGGGAATATAGCCCTTGCTCGTTTATAAGCTAATGCTAAAAGGGATTACTACCCCTGTTCATTTATCAAAAAATCGTAGAAAGGGAGTACTACCCCTTATTCGCAAGCTACCAATTGTTTAACCTCCTTGATTCATCTTTCATACCATTTTCATACTCAAATCATGAAGGCCATTATTTTTCACAGAACAAATAAATTTATCCTACAAACACAAACCACAACCACTAAAACACCTTTATCGATCACTAATCACTAATCAAACCACTATACACACCAACAAGATCAATCCTTAGAAATTACTAATTTCACCGTAAAAACATCTTTGCTGAATACATTAAAAAACCATTTTCCAATTCACTCTCTGCCTTCTTAAACACCTTTTAGACACCAAAATAGATCTCTAATTCACCCCTTATGCATACTAACATTATGCATCTTGTTGCACCAACAACCTTTAATCTTGGTTGATCGATTCTTCTTATAAAGACCTTTGGACTGATATTTTTGAATTGAAACTTTAGTTATCTTGCACTTGAATGCTTGCATGAATCTTTATTTTTGCCTTTGTCCTTCTTCAAAAATGTCTTCCAAACTTTTTCTCCACGTCTTCTAACACTACTCACATGTTTTGGCAAGAAAAATTAAGCTTAACTACTCAAATTTTCTATTCTAGAATTTTTATAGGATTTAGCAAAGCCTTCTATTTTTGGAGCATCACTAAATTTAACAAAATTGCTAGATTTGCCTTCAAATTTATCCATGCTGCTATTGGAGCTGCCAACTCATTCACGCCTTTTATCTTAATTTTTAGTGCTCCGCTTAATTGGCATAAATGCCAAATTCTAAGCTGTTGACATGTTCTTGCTAAACATTCAAATCTCGGCCAAAAGTGCTTTAACATATGCCCCATTATAATTCCATCGAGCCCATTTGACTATAGCCCTGAGGGCTTATTTTATACTGCGAACCTCTGCTACACTCGGTCATCACGACAAAACAAAACCACGTCCTGGTCCTTTAACCTTAGCCCCTAGATTTATTTCCTTGCGCTATTAAAATTTCTTCCAGGATCGGCTCCTTCTGGGGTTACTTGTCAACGTGGGTTTGTCGCTTTTCAATTGGGTTCCAATATGTCATCCCAACTGTTCCAATATTTCACACAACTTCCCACCATCCAGGGTAAGTTCGTCGGGATTGCGCGGAAGTGGGACTGCCGCTTGACCAATGAACGCTTGTCCCACTTCTATGCTTTTTTGACTCCTCTTTGGCTTGCTTCATCCCGAGCGCTCCCCTTTGTGTGCACCTTTAATCCTTCTGGGGAAAACTCCATCGAGATGAGCTGTGTAATGGTCTCCATCAATGGCCAATAGAAACTGCTTCTGCTGCTACATTGTAAGCCACGTTCACCTAGAAATTTAACTAGACAAATTTCATGACATTAGATAAATATAATCATTACATCCATGTCAAAATATCCCCATTCGAGAGCATGCAACTTACAATAAATCCCACATAACTGAAGGGAAAGGCTTCCATAACATACAACCTATATGTTCATACAAGAATTTCCATTCAACATTGAAGCAAGTTGGGTTAATTTTTCAACACATAGATCATACATTTTTTTTTTAAATGGAAAAAACCTGTAATTTCATTTCAACTTTTGAAAAAAAGGAACAAAAATACATTTTGTAGGTATTAAAATCATTAAGTATGAACAACCTTATGACTCAAAAGTAGAGAAAAAACTAAAAAAGAAAATACGAAGGAGAAGATCAAGTGATATAAAAATCACTTATCTTCCCTTTTTTTCCTTTCTTTTTTTGGACCTTCTGCCAACCCCCTGCAGAATGGGCCACTGGAACCATTGCCAAATTGTTCACATTTGTCTATGGTGGGTGTTCTTTGTCTAAATCAAAACTTTATGAAACATGAGACCTCTTTGTGGCCACCGTCCCATGCTCTTTGTGTGCCACATTTTCTGTTGAAACACACGGGTCATAAATATTCATTATGAAAACACAATAAATTTTAGCTTACCATTTCATACACAAACAATGAAATAACATAGCATTAAAATAAGAAACAATGTTTGATTTTCATTTACATGGAAGAATATATTTATTTGTTCCACTTAAAACTGTTGGAAACTAAAGAAGGGACTACCACTCTCCCCAGCCATAGGCACACCTACACTATAAATATCTTGTAGTTGCCAACCCCTAAGCGAGATTCGATGTTTGAAGGATTCTTCACTTTGAGTATTACGTCAAAGAGGAAATTTTAGGGATAGAGAATGAATGCCAATCTCCTTCATTGGTTGGGAAATAGGTATTCCACTTCTTAGGCACCAAGTCAGGGCGGAATACACAATAAAATATGACCATAGAGAGCCTGCAGAGCATAAATGGAGACCCCTTCATCACTTTATATGTTTCCTTTAGTGATCCTCCCTCTTTCTAGTGCATTACGTGCACAAACTCAATCAAATGGTTGGGTTCTTCTCATTCGACCCGACTCGGGTGGACATCTCTCTCACTGGTTTCCTTGGCTACCACAACTCAAGTCAAGAATTTGTGGTCCAATTTCTATTGATAGATTTATAGGTTCATAGGAATTACATGTCTCTAGTTCATTGGTTCACAAGGTTTTTGGGATTCACTTACACCATTCGGGTCTCTCCAATTGTTGCAAGCAATAATCTTCACTTTATTCCAAAACTAAAAAAACTCAAAACTCTCTTCTTTCTCCCCACTATTGTTGTTGTTTAAATTGTAGCAAGAAAAGACTTCATTTTACTTATGCCTTAGTCAAATGAATAAATTTGATTTTCCACATCAGCAGGATGACTTGGATTGCAGTTAGCTAGAGTGACATGGCCTTATCTATTAATTAAGTTAGTAAATTCGAGTTTGTAAGCTAGAAGTAGAGTTGTGCATGAGTTGATTACTGAGATCTAGCAATCTAGTTGAGTTATTGTTAGTTGAACTTAGTTAACTTAGATCTAGTCATTAGTTGAGTCAGTTGAAGGTCAGTTGAGTAGTTATGACTGTTGCTAACTCACTGATCTCTTAGTTAACTAGTCAATCCACTAACAATAGACCAAGTCATGCATGAAATTCAAATTTCCTAGTTAAGTGGATGGAAAAGGCACATTTGTATTTATAATTGTATACTGTTGAGTGTACAACTCTTTTGCACCGAGCAGGTGATCAATTCCTCTTGTATTTGCGCAAGGAAATAGGGAATTTCCCTATTATTTACGAGTTTAATTCCTCTAGGATTGTGCAAGGCAATAAGAGGCTGGATGAGGCTTGAATTGGTTAAGTGTTGGCAAGTTTAGGTCAGGAAGCAGGAGAACAATTTTGCAGTCCAGGGTGTGCTTCAGAGTTGAAGCAAGACATTGTAATTGTTTCTCTTTATCATCTGAATTAATGCAGAGTAGCGGAGGGTTTTTTCCCAATTGGGTTCCCCTACAAATCATTGTGTTCCTTGTGTTTTGATGGTTGCATATGTTTCTATCGTGTGTTTTCCTTTCCGCAAAATAGTAGAAGAATTTTTGTCTCTTGATTTCATTAGGAGTAGAAAATTTCTTGCAATATCTACATGGTATCAGAGCATCAAAAGACTACATAGAAACCTTGTTCAAGATATTATCTCAAAGAAATTTTGATTTGCATAGTTTTTGATGAAAATTCTATTCATTGCAGGAAACAGTTCTTTCAATGGATTGAGGCTTGAGTAATCATTAGAGGGCACCTCAAATTTTTGTTCTTGGAAAGACAGGATGGAAGTTGGCCTGGATGACAATGGAGTATGGGAATATACACAATATGATATTCCAAAACTAGCAGCATCAGATGCACAAGAACTTTCTTTGTGGAAGAAAGACACACTAAGAGACAAGAGGATTATTCTAGAGGGTGTCAGAGATCACGTGGTTTCAAACTTGCATGGAAAGGACACTCCTTTTACAATGTGGAAAACTCTCAGAGATCTATTTTAGAGCAGCAGTGATGCCAGGAAATTGACATTGATATATAAACTCAGGAGTATTCGAATGCAGAAAAATAAAACCATTCCACAATACCTTTCCAGATTCACTCAGGTTCGAGATGAACTTTGAGGAGTAGGAGAAATGTGCCATCATCTAAACTTGTGAGCTTAGCACTCCTTGTCCTTCTGAAATCCTGGCACAACTATCAAGATTCTGTTAATGGAAGAGACAAGCTACCAGATTGGGAGAGACTTTGGTCTGATTTAGTGCAGGAGGAGATAAAAAGAGACACTAGAGATGGTGTCACATCCATTGCAGATGAGGAAGAAGATATTGCTCTAGTTGGCACAGGAAAGAGGGTCCAAAGCGAGGCATAATCCAACTAGAATAATGACACGAAGAATGACCTCAATAAAATAAAATGTTTTCACTGCCATGAACACATACATTATGAAACCAAGTGTCCGCACAAGAAATCCAACGAGGAGCCTACAACAAGAGCAGGAGGAGAGGCTATGGAATCTCAATTGGAGTTAGATTTCAACCTCTTTTCTTGAATGGAGAGCACAATAAGAGGGAGTGAGTGGTACCTAGATTCTCGTGCCTCATATCATATGAAAATAAACAAGGAATTATTCAGTAGCCTAGAGGAGAAGGATCTCAAATTGTACATAGAATTTGGAGATGATGGTAGGTATAATATCAAAGGAATTGGTATTGTTACATTTAAGAGGGAGTGAGTCTCCCATATTCACTTAAAAATTGTAATGTATGTTCCTGGGCTGAAGAAAAAATTAATTTCTGTAGCTGTATTGGAGGACACAGGTTATTATGTAATGTTCAGTAAGGGAAAATCTTTTCTAATGCATGTTTATACTGGACAAGTGAAATACATTGGAGTTAGAGTGAAAATTCTCTACAAGATAGAGGTATATTTCACAATGCATGCAAATATACCTCTAGGAGTGAGGTGGGGCGATCTAGAGCCTTAGTCCCTGAGTTGCAAAGATTTGGGCGGGGTCCATAGGAGAGCAACAATAGTTGTAGTATACTCTTCTCATGGATCATTACCCTTAATACAGGGGCCCACATTATTTAGTAGAAGGAGGATAAATGTCAGTTGGAAAAGTTAGATACTGAGGATAATAGAGCAGGAGGCTTAGTAGTAGAGTCATCAACAACACATATTTCCTAGTAGACAGTGTAAAGGCTAGTAGCAGTCAGATGCTAAGGAGATAGTTGCAACTCAGATACACAACTGATTCAGTATTTTGGATGCTTTTCAGTTGTAGTTGTTGTAGTAGAAACAACAATAGTGAGAGGGAGTTGTGTTATAGTACATTCCTACAAAAGCAGGATTGGGATTATGCAGAATCCATTTCTTGCTAAGAGGGAGTGTTGAAATTTTAGCAAGAAAATACTTCATTTGACTTGTGCCTTAATCAAATGGAGAAATTCGATTTTCCACATCAAAAGGATGACTTTGATTGCAATTAGTTAAAGTGACATGGCCTTGTCTACTAGTTAAGTTGGTAAATTCGAGTTTGTAGGCTAGAAGTAGAGTTGTGCATGTGTTGATTACTAAGATCTAAAAATCTAGTTAAGTTATTGTTAGTTGAACTCAATTAGCTGAGCTCTAGTCATTAGTTGAGTTAGTTAAAGGCCAGTTGAGTAGTTATGACTGTTGTTAACTCATTGATCTCTTAGTTAACTAGCCAATCAACTAGAAATAGACTGAATCATGCATGGAATTCGAATTTCATAGTTTAGTGGATGGAAAAAGATCATTTGTATTTATAATTGTATACTATTGAGTGTACAATGCTTTTGCACTGAGTAGGCGATCAATTCCCCTTGGATTTGCACAAGGAAATAAGGAATTTCCCTATTATTTAGGAGCTTAATTCCTCCAGGATTGTGCAAGGAAATAAGAGGTTTGTTGCGGTTTGAATTGGTTTAGCGTTGGCCAGAGTAGGCCAGGAAGTAGGAGAACAATTTTGTAGTGTAGGGTGTGCTTCAGAGTTGAAGCAAGACATTGTAATTGTTTCTCTTTATAATCTGAATTAATGCAGAGCAGCAGAGGGGTTTTTCCCAATTGGTTTCCCCTATAAATCATTGTGTTCCTTGTGTTTTGATGGTTGCATGTTATTTCATGTGTTTGTATCTTGTGTTTTCCTTTCACAAAATAGCAGAAGGAATTTTTGTCTCTTGATTTTAGTTTGATTTCATTAATAGTAATAATTTTCTTGTAATTTCTACAACCACATTCATGTAAAAGAGTTGTGGAGTCCCTTCCTTGGGCTGCAGATGCAACCATGATAGTCATGAGGTAAGAAACCTATGCTTGGGTGGACCTTGTATGTCCTCCCCCCCATCCTCTCATAACTACTTGGGCAGTTGGTAGTTCAACAAGAAACATCAAGGGTCAAAATCATTAAATTTAGGGAAAATTGGAAACGTCCCAATCTCCCTTATAGGATTCTTAAGAAGCTATCCTTCCATACATTTGGATCCATGCAGGCAGTCATTCTTCTTTAGCTTTAGAATTTTAACAATTAAATAAAATATTTACATTAGATAATTTTGGCAGATATCCATGCTGTCCCTCCAACATTATCATCCTTTAATTAAATTACAAAACTCAGGGATTAGAAAAAGATGTTACATTCCTCTCCCCCTTGAAGAAACTTCGTCCTTGATGTTCACACCCTATTAGGTGTTATAGTCAACAACATTGCACTATTTCAAGTTTTTTTTTTGTTCATTGAATTAGTTTATAGACTGCTACCTTTAGTTGCACCAACTTCCTTGATGTGTCCTCATCTATATCTACACCATGATCCTCTTCATCCATTCTTCCTTGTTTTTCACATCAACATAATTTTCTTATTCTTTTCCTTTCCTGCTGCTTCAAAAATGATATTTATCTTCATTTTCTGGTCACTTCTAGACTTATGGTACTTCTTTAAATGCCTTCATTAGAAAACCAATAACACATATGCGCTATGGAAATTTACATATACAATTATTAAATATTTCCATTGGAGATCTCAATTTCCACAAAGCAACATTTCAACAATGAAATTTCAACTTAATACTTATTTGTGTGACAACCTTTTGCTTCATTAGTCTTCCATAGGTAACATTTTAACTCATTGCTTGCAATCAGATGAGTGTGTGACAAGTATTCCCTTCCTGGCAGTTACTCACCATTCCGGTGTCTAGGAAATCCCATTCCTTGGGAAATCTACCTCATTGAGGTTTTTCTTGCATAGGAATATTGAAGACACTATTGGAGTCTTACAATCAAGGCTTTCCATTGACTTGTCTCTATCATAGATTAATTTTCCTAACGTCCATTATTAATTAAGTGACCTTGTTCTTGGTCTCTATTCTTCTCAACCTTTATCTGCCCTTCCTGGGTGATTTATCTCTTCTCCTATAGTTGAGACATTTACCTTAGAACCAGGGAGGGAAAGATGCCAAATTACACAACTGCAATGGTTCTTTACCCACAAACAAAGATCACAAAGGAAGAGGTTTTGTGGAGCTGTTTGAAGCTCATCGCTCAGCTTCCAATTTTTCTAGTGATTGGATGCCATTCTAGCTCTTGAAACTTCCATTTGCTACTTTCTTAGTGGCTAATAAAGCCAAAACCCACCCTGCTTTCTAGGAGTGAAAAGTAAAGTGCGATCTCTCCTCAATTTATTCACGTTTCTTTCCAATAGCAACATATGATCTCTAAAATCCACATTATGGGTTCTAATATCCCAAGACGGTGCAATCATCACAAAACTAACTGAGAAGATACCTTCCTCGTATGCCATGAGCTCAAGATTAAGTGTAGATCTAATCTTTTCCCATACGATTAATTGAGGCATGCTGGTAGAGATGAATACATGGAAAGTCATGAAATATTACACAAGGGTGAGTCTAATATTCACAGAGACCATTAATTGTGGCATGCTTGCATGAGGTTGGAACTCCAGAGATGCCACTTTGGGCTGGTGTGAGGCCTCCCTTAAAATCATTCTTGGTTGTGTTAAATTAAACTTATGCATAAGTATATCATATGAAACAAAGGGATATGAGAGGGGATACGAGATGAGGAGGGGGAACGATTGAATGGGAGGGGTAGGAATAAGGATAATTAGGGAGTCAACCAAGGGTACCATTAGGGAGCTGGAGCAAAAAGGACTAGCGAATATAAACGAGTCAACCATGGTCCTCTTTAGGGAATAAGAACATATTAACCTTCAATACCATTTATATCAGTTTTCCCTTCATTCAATAGACAAGCCTTATTGGCGAGGATATCTACTTCAGAAATGAGGGTTCTGAATATATGGAAGGGGGAGAAGATAGAGAAAGATTGGAGGATACCTTTGATTCTTTGAAACAATAAATTTAACATATTATCTTTTGGATGGGATTAAGTTCTAAAGTGTCGATAATAAGGAAAGAGTCCCCCATAATGGTAAATTCTTTGACACCTCTTTAGTGAGCTACTGTTAATACCAGATATAGCCCATACATTTCAGCTTGGTTGTTAGATTTTCTGCCAACTTAGTCCCCACAAGAATTGATCCACAATTATACCTTAGGGATTGAGAAGAATCCCTACCCCTCCTGCCACCCCTTCTACAAACATTTTTTGAAACAAGAATGCGAATAAGATTTATTTTTCATCAAATCTACATAGAAGATGCATTTGTTACATCGTGAAAACTATACAAAATTTGGGACCTGAACCAGATAAAGCTTCCTTTACGTTTTTTCTTAAAGGACCCATTTCCCCAAAATTTTGTGTTTTTTTTTTAACTTTCCTACTATAACTGTACACATATATGCGACAAAAAACTTGCAGAATTAAATAACATTTACAAAGGAACATACTTATGATCTAATGAGAGGGGCCACCTTTTCTCTTGGTTTCTTCTTGTTGAGGAGACATTCATATTAGGGATCAATTGAGCTATTGTAGGATCCTTGCTATTGTATGTGGCTGCTTTGGTAGGTCCTCGATCCATTTCTAATTGAAGGTTTCCAATTTTCTAGCACAAACTAAACATCTCATCCTAATTTTTGATGTTATGCTTGAAACAATTTGGTGGTGTTTCAATTGTAGGGTGATAATTTCATCTTGAATCTGATTTATTTTGTCCAAAAGAAACCTGATTTCTTCATTTATACAATTATCCATCTTTAGCATAGAGTTCAAATCCTCTTGCACACCAATCCTTTTGCTATTTAATTCAGTTTGGAATGATTCTTGAAGAAATGAAAGGAGATTCCAAAGAGGTATGGAATCAAGTATTCCCCTTGCCTAGAACAAAATCCTAGCCTCTAAGATGGAGATTCGATCTTGGTAGAGGCCCAAAATATCCCAACATAACTCAATATTGATAATGTAACTAATGAATTCATGTTTAAATTCACAAGTTTCCTTGCCCCTGTGCCCAATCCACAATGGCTAACTATAGAATACAAGTGATGAACAAAACAATGTTGCACTCACCTGATGACCAATTGACTTCCTCCTGCTGTTGATAAACGACCCTAATAATAACCCTTCTTTAACCATCCCTGGAGTGATACAACACCAACATAAAGTGACTGAAGTAAACTAAGAAATTTATTGTCTTTATAATTTTCAACTATCCTTTATTAAAATTGAATTATGGATTTCCATCACTATGAATTAGGAAATTAAGTAAGTGGGAGACGCTCCTAAGCTTACCTTAGAAAGAATACCTACTGTGAAAACCTAGAGTTCCTTATTGAAATCAAAACCTTTTTCACATTACATTTGTTCTCTTTCAACTGACAAGTGGTTGAGTTATTAGTAGGAGTAGAGTTGTGCACATTAATGGAATGTTAAATTGATGTGACATAATTATGGAAGGATGCCTTTCTTTTTCTTAATGATTTTATGTATTCTCAAGCTAGAAACCATCTCATTCCACATGAGCTCCCACCTTTGGAAGAGTAAAAATATTTTATAGGGTAGATTTGAGAATGCCAAACCTCAAATGACAACATGCCAACATTATCCTCAATCACCATTTCCTCCCTTAGATGCCAACTTTATGGTCATGGGAGCGTACCTCCGCCCCATGCTAATGAAAGAGCTTTAGATAATCATTACTACATACCCTTCTATTAGTGTGAGGATTCTAAACCTATTTTTAGTTTCCAAATAAAAGAACTCCATTACATGTAACATAGTGAGAGAGGATACCATTTGGACCTCTCCCTTTTGGGGACAAATCCCCTAGTTTATTTTGATTTTTATATTCTTGGAATAATGTAATTTTTTTGGTATGTTTCCTTCTTAATTCTTTATTAGGTACCCTAACTCATTCATTAGATAATGAGTCTGCAAGTTGAATATGTTGCTTGAGGATGTGATATATTTCAAGTTTTTCAGTCCTTGATAGTATCCCCCTTACTTTTTTAATTATAACCTCAAGTGAAGGTTTTTTAGAAGAGATATTTTGTTTAGACTTTGAACGAATATTTGGGAGTGTTGTGCTGTACAACAACCCCCCATTTCATAAAATTTTACTTTCAAAACTATAATATGAAATGGGTCCCTTTTAGATTAAACTGGTATCAACTTATCATTCCTCAAAGGGTCCGAAAAGAAATAAAACATTATAAAACCTTTTGAGACAATATATAATCGGTCTTATAATAAAAAATGAATAGTTCTTTATTATTCCGATAAAGCGATCGCAAGATCGCATATCGCAATAACAAAGGATGCATAACAAAAGACCCATTGGTTTTCCCCGATGCGACAAGCGCGAATAACTATCGGATATTGGGAAGGTAAGCAATCATAACAAAAGGCCCCTCTCTTTGCTCCGATGTGATATCGCTATTGGCGATCAGGGAATGTAACAAGCATGCAACTAAAAGCCCTCTTCTAAAAACTCCCGATGCGAGTTGGCGATATCGCTATCGGCGATCGGGGACCCGTAATAACACCAATATAACAACTTAAGCATTCCTCCAATCCCTGATTGTGATAAAGCTAAGCGCGACTTCAAAAAGGATTGATAAGGCTTGGGTATATTATGTTTAATTATTATTAAAAGCCTTTCTCTTCCCGATAGTGATTCACTTACGCCCAACAGCCAAAACATCAAAGCCATGCTTAAATGAATTATTCGGCTAATAAACGATATGATGAGCATTTAAATGATTGACAGGTTTAAATGGCCAATTAATGGAGCAGTAATGCCAAAATCTCTTCACAGATTGTATCCGCGGCCACCTTATGTTAATCCTCCATTATTCATTAATTGATATAACTCTTTCATATCTGGTTTGCGCCACCTATTCCCCGCATTACGTTCATTTTATCTCATGTGCAGAGCTCCTCCGAAGCAGCAAATTTAGGCCAAATGGGGAAGAAGTCTAATAAATCTGGAATAGCTTCAGCTTCCGCAGTAACAGGACAACACACTCCCGATCTGGGACCAAGTAAAAAAGGATTAATCTCAGACACCACATGTCTTGGTCTCGGTAATACTACTTGGCAGAGCATCTATAATTTGGTTGAGGCCGAAGAGCCTCAGGAAACATCAGTACAAGATACAACAGACTTGACCCGGAAGTCCGAGGCAACCCTAAAGGATTTGGCCGATTCTTACCTACACCGGATAGCGGCTCGAGAGCAACTTCTTCCATACACAGATGTGGTAAGATGGGCAGTTGAGGAAATTCCAATTACAAATAGAACATTTTGCACTATCGACGGGAGAGTATTCAGTTCATTTCAACCCGATGATTTGAGACAAATGTACCATTTGCCCAAACCAGAGAAGAAGTATAACAAAGCGTTTCTGGAGAAGTTCAGAGATGAAAATGAGATTGAATCAGCACCTATACGGGAATGGAGACAAAACCCAACGAAACACCAACATGAGTCCTCGGGTAAGTACTTTGTCGATTCCTTATGTTCTCCTTATTGTTATGCTGGAGTGATGATGTGTAGGATTTGGGGGTTGCATGATTCCTCAAACTTCACCATAGAGATGGTACCTTTAATGGAAGCAACATGCAATAGCAAAATAATGGATTGCGGGAATATATTATTTGATAAGTTAGCAACAGCTATTCTTGAGTTCAGAAACAAATCCCGCGTTACTGAAAGGTTCATTCCTCCATTTTACTTTAGTGCTTACATCTTAGATACTCTCTGTTTTAACTTCGAATTTCCTGTGCTGGGGTGGAGATGGACTCCACAGGACCCCATGCCCATTCATATCTATCACCAGAAGTTGTGGAAAGCCCACTATAAACACCACCTATATCAAGTTTGCAATGGATTTATGTTACCCATTTACTATGAAATTTTTGACAAACCTGCTCCTAAGATTTCCTCACAAGCACATATTGACTTGACAGCCATAGGAACCTGGTTCAGAGAAGAAAAATTTACATATGTAAGAGTTCTTGGCAGTCATGCCAGGCCTCACATCCTCCCCTTGTATATACCCGACAAACTATTGGCTTGAGAAATAGCATATCAACTTACATCCGAAGGAGTTACAAAGACTCTAAGGAATAAAAAGAAACAAGTCTGGCCTCCTTTTCCTCTAAGGTGTGGCGTTTACACTCTGCATGACTACAAGCATGTAGAGAAAGAAGTAGAAAAGATAAATACACTGAATCTCGCCACCCTTCCTAACAGACGATTTGATCCAAACAAAGTCGTCTATAATGCACTAGTACAGGCTAAACTCACTAAATTTGAACATCAAGAAGATGAGTTTGAGGACCTATTCTCCTGGGCCGAGTCATTATTTCAGATTCAAGCGCTAGCTAAAATGAGATATCACGACGATGGGTTAGTCGAATTTAACAAACTTAGAGAGCAGAGGTTGCAAACTCTGCCTCTAGATTTGTTAGCCACTGCCCCAATGACACAGTCAAGGGAGCCTGAACAACGACTTACCAACGAACCTCCTGCTACATCATAAATTTTTGGAGAAGTCCAAACAAGAGAGCAGGAGGAACTCTAGAGAAAAGAACAGGAGGAAGCACAGAGGAGAGAAAAGGAGGAAGCGCAGAGGAAAGAACAAGAGAGAATATCTGAAGAGGAACAGAAAAGGTAGCAGGAGCAGAGTAGCAAGGATGTGAATGTCGATACCTAGATTGACCCAAGGTTGCTCCAGGAATGGCAGCAATTCGATTCAATTATAAGCAATCTAGAAAGCTCAAGAGAAGCCGATACATCCAAAGCGGCTGATACACAGGATACAACATCAAAAGAGGTTCCAAGCAAAGGAACCAGCGATCTACCCCCTACTACAGACATAGAAATAATTCCCAAAGATCCTTCGGATCAAATCATTTTGCAAGTGGAGGATATACCTCCATTGGATGTCTTTTACAGCCAAAAGCACAGGGCCGTAGTAAAGTGACAGCGGAAAAGGAGAATTATTGATCAACCTTCCCTGTTCCCTGAACAAACAATGACAACCAAGGTAGTTTGGAAGGAGGAGTTTGATCCTTCTCATGACCTAACAAAATTGTCCCAATATGTTGGAGCCTATTCGGCGGCCACCATGGACAAGGCATCGGAAGTGAGTAATTTGTTAAAAGAAAAAGACCAGGCAATCGCTTCATTACAAGCACAGCTATCGGAGGCACAACAGAAAGCAGAACAATTAGAACAACAATTGTCCACGCAACAACAGTTAAATAACCAATTGAACAAGCAGTTGCATGAAGAGAAACAGAGGATCAATTCAAGTGCGATTCAAAAGCAGAAAGAACTATTGGAGGCATTAGCAAAATTAAAAACAATGAATGAACAGATGGTAAAGAAAAAAGATGAGCAAATTGCTCAATTATCAGGTCAAATAGAGAAGTTCAAGAGTCTTCCGCAGCCTGCCGATTTCAGAGCAGAAGCACTACAGATTAATAAGGCACTGGTAACACAAATAAGATTATTATGTCATAAAATTGCTCAAGTTGAACCCCTGTGTGACATAACAACATCAATAATCGATAAATCAGTCGATGCTAGACAAGACTTAGAGCAGGCCGATGAGACCTTGACAAATTTTCTTAATTGGCAGGACACTAATGAGGGACAGGAAGCAAATTTGCCTAAAATCCTATAATCCCATAAAGAAATTTTATTTATGGAGTGGCAATCCCAATTGATGAAGGCAGAGAGAGCAGTTTCTAGATGCAAATTATCCACTCATAATTTGATTGAATTAATTAATGATACTCTCTATTTATCTAATATGATATCTCAGTGTACACCAGGTAAATTACTATCGGCCAAAACATTGGAGCAATCATGTTATCAAGAGCTGGAAAAGAATGGGAGATTGATCACAGGTATTAAAAGTTTAACTTGGGACACCTATTGGTTATTCCTAGTAAAACCATACAGCTAGAGAGCCGCCCTCAAGTGCCTAACAGATGCAATCGAGTGTATCATTCCCGATATACACGATGCCACCTATGCTGCTCAACTCAATTCTCGTCTCAGCCGCCCTCAAGAAGTGGAACCGATGCTAGCAGTATGCCAACTCAGGTCGAAAGGCAAACAACCAGAGTGATGAATCATACTGCCGACTACCAGATTGCTATGGGGGAGATATTCAAGATCAAGTTGTACAAATTTAGTAGCATTTTAATTTTGTAGTTAGTTAGTTTAATTAAGTATTTATAGACCCTTTCATGTATTTAGAAAGGGTCATAAGTTTTTGTATATGACTTAAACCTAAAGTTGCACTACTGTACTTCAGGTATATTTTTTATAAAGACTGGGCCAATTATTCCAATTTTGATAACGAAGCTTTTATGTGGATGTGCACTACTACCTTTATTTAAAAGTATTTCTGAGTCGGAAGAAGGAATTCGAATTGTGATTAATGTTGGCAATGATTTGCAGCTCATATGGTACTACTGTCTATGTCTGAATTGATTCTTTTTATGTGAATTGTTATGATCATTCTTGCTATTATTGATTATATGCATGTGTTTTAACATCATTCTTTATACTTTCCACTATTGGGTGTTTACAACGTGCTTTTCTTCTAATCATACATGTATCGGTAATATAAAAAGATAAGTGTAACAATGTTTTATTAATCACTTTGTTCAACTATTTGAACAAAGCAATTATTATATGAATGAATGTCTATGTTTATTGAATAGAGTCATCTATATGCCTATTGATGAACATAGATCATCAAACGTTGCACTTAAGAATAGAAGCTTCCCGGGATAGAATAGTCATTTGTATTTTCGCTTTTATATTAAGTCATCCATTCATTATCACTTATTAGAAAATCAGTCACTCATCCATCCCTTTTTTATTCATTACTGGGAAACTGGTCCCATTATGTCCAGTTGGAGCCACCATCCCAAACGGAAAAGGAGCTGTATTAAGGTCCAGACCGAGTGGTTATCCCCCAATGTTGATGCAACGATTTTCGAGGCATAAACATTTTTGGCGCTAGAAGGAGGGCCTGAACTGTGAATGGCGATCAAACCCAAATCTACAGTCCATTCTGAGAGTAAATCTCCCTCCACATCACCTCGTACTTCCCAATTGCATGCTGGTTCTCCAGTATCCAAGCGAGAAGAAGAGGAATCAACTACCACTGCTCAAACCCAGAATACTCCAGAACGATTAAGTCCTGAGTCTCCTGAAGTTCAGTTACTTATCCATAAACTTCAAGGCTTCTCGATATCACCACAGAAATCTGAGGTATCTCAAGGCAGTGAGACTTCGTAATTCAATCTACCTCATCCTCTCACCAGACTTTAGAGCGGAAAGCTCGGTATCGAACCTACTAAGCTGCCCTTACCTAAAAGGAAAAGGGCAAAGAAGAACACTGAAGGATCTGTCAGTGAAGCATTTTCATCCACATCCTCCATATCATCTTCTCCAGTGCGAAGTCAACCATCCACTCCCTCATTACATATTGTTGTTCATCAGGGATTAGGAACTTCAACATCCCAACCTGCTCAATCCTCAATATCAATTCCTTCCCAAACATCTGGAATTTCATCAGCAATCTCATCACTACTGGTGTTTCAATGGCAGATCCATGGAATAGTTCTGGTGCGGTCAATATGCCTGCACCATTACATGCGTTGCCTGATTCTCCTGAAAAATGGTTACCCAAGTTTTATCCACATGCTAGAACACAAGCCGAAGAACATATTAATAACTTCATGTTATCAGTTAATCTGAAAGGAGTAACAGAGGAAGATGTTGTCGTTACGCTTTTCCCTTATACTTTGCAAGGATCAGTGGGATATTGGTATTTTTCCCTGCCCTCTGGATCCATTACCAGTTGGAACATTTGCCAAGAACAGTTTCTTACTAAGTATGGCGATGATAGATCTTTAGCCACATTAATCAATGATCTCTCCAATCTTAGGATAGAGCATAGGGAACCGATTAAAGAATTCAACTCATGATTCAATAAACTCTTGAATAAGATCCCAACGGCCTCCAAACCAAGTGAGAAAATCAGAAGAGAATGGTATATAACTGCCCTACCTGCCAATATAGCTATCTTCATAGACAGGGCCGCAAAACCAACTTTAGCTAAAAACATGAAAGAAGCACTTGCTGTGGAGAAACGTATTAATGCTCTAGAAAAGAAAGCTGCTCTTGAAGATAGAAAATCCAAAAAAGTTTCTTTTAAAGATGATTCAAAGAAGAAAACTCCTAAAGATCCATATGATATGGAGGGTTTACAAAATGTCCTCAAGACTATGTCAAATGAAATGGTCGAAATCAAAAAACAAGTAGCTGAAACCTCAACAAAAAGGCCATTTAGAAATTTCAAGAAAATTGAATCAAAACCACCAAATGTTATATCTAATGCAGATTCAGATCTTGAAGAGGAAGAAGAAGATGAAACAATTTCACCATCCGATCAATTCGAAGAAGAAGAAGTTGTTGAATGCCATGGAATGTGGGACTTCATATTACCTAACTCCGATACAGAAAATGAACAAGAAGCTTTTCCTGTGACTACTAGGAGTAAAGGTGCCCCTGAACCTATCTAGGCAAGTTCAAAGAAAAGGAGTGCAGGTACTATTAATACAAAGGAAAAGGTACCCACAAAGAAGCCGGCTGCAATAGTACCTCAAAACCAACCATCATCCTCAAATATACCTTCAACATCTAAAACGTTGGTAGTATCGGATTCAATGGATTACAATATTGTTGATGATATGAAGAAGGCTAAGGCAAACATCACCATGTTTGAACTTAGCAAATTAAAACATCAACATAAATTGCTTCCTAAGGAACTAAATGCAATTCCTTCTTCGCCTCTTCCTAGTGCTAAAGCTGCAAATGATTCAGGTCAACCACCTTCTGGTAGGGTTGAAGCTACTGATACGATTCTAATTGGAGACAGATCAAATTCCCATACTCCTCCTTTCCTCTTAACCTACGAGATCTATAATCGAAATCTACACAATTGTTTGATTGACTCAGGGGCATCCTATAATATAATGCCAGCTTCAGTTTGTTCCAAACTGAGCATTGAGCCCCAAAAGTCCACAATACATATTGTGCAGTTAGATAGAACCAAAGTCTAGGTTTTAGGGAAAATTAACTCTGTGACTATCAGGTTATCGGCTGATCCACGAGTAGTTCAAAGAATTGATATCTTAATCGCTGATATACCTGAGTTTTATGGTTTAATCTTGAGTAGGGATTGGTCTGAGAAGCTCCATGGGTATATTTCTACCGATTGGTCCCATATGTGGCTACCCTACAAGGGAAAGCCAAATCAAATAAAAATCAATCAGGAGAAACATATGACCCATACTGTTACAAAATTTGAACAGGAGAATCAACCAATAGCATTTAATAACAATATCTTGGGGAATTATTCATCTGAATCATTCTTTGGCAACTTCACCGCCCAACCATCTCCTTTCTCAGTAAACAATTTCACATCCCAAATCGAAAATTTTTCACAAACCGATAGATCAAGATGTGTTAATGTTGCTGAGAACATTGTAAATAAAATTGTTGATAACTCTTTATTTTGGTCTTTATACTTTGACGGATCTAAATCCAGTGAAGGATCAGGAGCAGGTTGCATTTTAGTTAGCCTTGAGGGAGAAAAACAATGTTGTCTTGTAGGTTGGAATTTGAATGCATGAATAATACCACTGAGTATGAGGCCTTAGTTCAAGGACTGTATAAAGCTATTGGCCTTAATGTTCAATATTTGAAAGTGTTTGGTGATTCAGAGATTGTCATAAAACAGGTTAGAAACACAATTCATTGTCTTTCTAGTTGTCTCAAACACTATCAGTCTCTGGTACAAGAACTCACCTCTCAATTTTTATCATTCAATATTTCTCCCATCCGTAGGTCTCAGAATTCAGCAGCTGACTTGCTATCCAATGTTGCTTCTAAACTCCTACCTTCCGAAGATTATAGCCCAGATAGATTTTCAGTAGAGTTACTTTTTAGAACATCGTTTCCTGACAATGTCACCAATTGGCAAGTGTTCATTCACGATGAAGACATCTTACATTTTTTGACTTCCGACAAGTCCTACGATGATCAGATCATTGAGGAAAGCGATCATGATCTTCAGGTGAAAGAAAAACACGAGGAAAACTCAATACCAAAACCTGTGGTTAAACTTGAGGATCTCTACGATATTAAAGACAGGTTTAAACATGTAACCAATTCAAAGCTCCAAAGTTCCACCTTAAGATTTGAATTGATAAACCTTGGTACTGAGCAGAACCCTCAAAACATTAATTTGGGATTAGGACTTTCTGTGGAAGAAAAAATAGCATTCATTAGATTATTAAGAAAAAATAAACATGTCTTCGCTTGGAAATATGATGATTTAAAAACATACGATGCATCAATCATCCAGCATACCATTCCAATGCTTTCTAAACAAAAACCAGTTCAACAAAAGTTGAGGAAAATACTTCCGAACTTAGAGAGTCAAATAAAATCAGAACTCAATAAACTCTTGAAAGCTAAGATTATTTTTCCCGTACGGCACTCAAACTGGGTTTCCAATATGGTGCCTGTTAGGAAGAAAAATGGCGACATCAGGATTTGTATAGATTTCAGAAATCTGAATAAAGCAAGCCAAAAAGATAATTTCCCATTACCTACCATGGAGCAGATACTCCATTCAGTAGCAGGTTCTGAGTTAATGTCCCTTTTAGATGGTTTTTTAGGATATAACCAAATTTTGGTCCATCCTGATGACAGACTCAAAACTACCTTCAGAACAAAATGGGGAACTTACGCTTATCAGAAAATGCCTTTTGGAATTATTAACACAGGAGCTACATTCCAAAGAGCGATGGATATAGCTTTCAAAGGTTTGATCAACAAAACAGTAGTTTTCTATTTAGATGATATTACTATATTTTCCAAGAAGAGATCCAATCATTTGCATGATTTAAATCAAATCTTCGAATGCTGCAGAAGGTATGGTATTTCACTCAATCCCAAAAAATCCTTCTTTGCTCTTAATCAAGGAAAGCTCTTGGGCTTTATTGTTTCCAAAGATGGTATTTACATTGATCCGGATAGGATTAAAGAAATTTCTGAAATTCCATTTCCTCATAACAAAAAATCCATGCAATCATTTTTAGGTCAAATTAACTTTGTCAAGAGATTTGTTCCCGATTTTTCCCACATCATTTTACCATTACAAACTATGATTAAGAAAAATTCAGTGTTTATATGGGGATCTGCAGAAAAGGAAGCATTTGATTCAATCAAACAATCAATAATCAATGCCCCCGCTTTAAACACTCCTAATTTTTCTAATCATTTCATATTGTATACTATCGCGTCCGATTCATCTTATGCAGCAGTACTCACTCAGATTAATGATCACAACTTGGAAGCACCGATTTCATTTTATAGTTCAAATCTGCAGGGTGCTGAACTAAATTATTCTGAAGTTGAAAAACAAGCCTTTTCCGTGTATAAAGCTATCAAACATTACAGACCCTTCCTTTTAAAAGCCCATACAAAAGTTATAGTTCCTTTTCCTGCAGTAAGGAAATTACTAATCCAAAGGGAATTAGGTGAAAAAAGGGCAAACTGGGTTACAACACTTCAAGAATATGACTTGGAAATCAATCCAGCAAAGATTGTTAGAGGCCAAGGTTTTTGCAGGTTATTAGCAGGAGCATCCAACATTCAAGAACCAGGTGATACAGAACATATTGAAGAGATCAACCAGATAAGTATTACTGATTCTGAATCGCAATATGCAGACTTGATCTTTTATTTGAAAAATGGATATGCACCTCCTAACCTGTCTTATAAAAACAAACAGGCCATTAGATTAAAAGCAAAAAAATTCATAATCATTGATGATGTACTTTTTAGGCAAAATTATGATTTGATTTTATTAAGATGCCTAGAAAAACCTGAAGCACAAAAGTTTTTGCAGGAACTACATGATGGACCAGTAGGAGGACATTTTGGAGCTGACACAACAGCCCACAAAATCATTCATGCTGGATACTATTGGCCCACCTTGTTCAGAGATGCTCATGAATATGTAAGGAAATGCCGAAGTTGTCAAACCTCCAGTGGAAGACAAAGAAAGCCAGCTTTCCCTTTGCAACCAGTCAACATTGAACAACCATTTGAGCAATGGGGATTGGACATCATTGGAGAAATCACTCCACATTCATCCAAACAGCATAAGTATATCCTTACTGCCACTGATTACTTTACTAAGTGGGTTGAAGCGATTCCTTTAAAGACAACAAACTCTGAGGCAATTATGGAATTCATAGATCAATTCATCATTACCAGGTTTGGTGTCCCAAATGCTCTTGTTTTCGATAATGCATCTTATTTCTCTGGAAATGCTATGTTTGAGTTCGCTATTAAAAGAGGGTTTAAATTGAAATATTCTGCAAATTACTATCCCCAGGGTAATGGTTTAGCAGAGTCTACCAATAAAAATCTAGTTAAAATTATTAAGCGAACTATTGAACAGAATCATAAAAACTGGCACAAATCTTTAATATTCGCACTATGGGCTGATAGAATAATGCAGAAGGCTTCCATAGGTACTTCTCCATTCAACCTTGTATATGTGAAAGAAGTGGTGCTACCAACCAATCTAGTGCTTCCTTCTCTAGCCCTAGTTCAGTTTATTGAAGAACTCCCCTCTTCTTCTATTCAACTTAGACATGATCAAATCTTAAAATTAGACGAAGAAAGAGAAAAGGCCAAAATTACTCATGCAAAACATTAGCAAATTATCAAGTCATATTTTGATTCAACTTCATCCAGTTCAAAACAGTTACAGGTTGGTGATCTAGTGCTGAAATGGGACAAATCCCATGAGGATAAAGGAAAACACACCAAGTTCCAGAAGATGTGGCTTGGACCATTTCAGATCTACGAGAAGATAGGCCATTCGACATTCATATTACAAGATTTATCAGGAAAGAGAGATTCTCTTCCTGTTAATGGCCTCATCTTAAAGAAATTCTTCAATTGACGAGGTAACCCCTTCTCCTTTTTTTTTTTTTTAAGTTCAGTAGAATTTGTAGTTTGTAGGACCATTAGGAAATAAAGTTGTAAGATATCTTCCATTGGCCTTTGCTATATTGAAAAGTTGCTCAAAAGAAGTAGTTTTAATATTTACTTTTAAAATAGAAGCCTTAAACAAAAGGGACAATTTCTAGGAAATTAGGTATATTCACATTCTGAAACTCTATTTCATTTTTGTGAAATCTTCTCAAGATTTAGAATTGCTGTAAATCATTTTATGGTTTTCAAACTGGCCACAAAAAGGTTATCAATATCAAAACAGAAACTAATTCAATCTAGCATCTTCAACTCCTACCCTGTCATCCATTCTCTCTTAAGGAGAAAATTGTCCATCCCATTCATCCAAGTTTATGATTACTCATAGTGTAATTCTAAAATATTTGATACAAAAGATAAGGGGTCTTATTAAAAGCTTACTTACCATGATCATTGGGAAATAGTTTAACCAACATTACCAACACTGCATACCAAAATAGGGTAATGGCTTATAATCATAAGACAAGGGGTCTCATCACGAGCCAGCTTGTTCGGTTAGATTACAACCAGTGAATGGCATTGTCAAACAGCTGTCCACCAAACCAGGACAATGGCTTTTTATCTTACAAAATAATAGAAAAGGAAAAAAGAAATACAAAATATGAAAGCATATTTTGAATTCATTCTTTTAATCATACTTTGAAATGGATAGGAAAATGGACAGTCAAATGGTTAAAAGGTATCCCTGTCGAAACTATGAACGTTTGCTGGCAGCAGAGGCCCTACCTATGACAAAGGAGTCAATTAAAATCACTAAGTTGGAAAGGTTTTTTTTTTTATCATTATCAACCAATAGAGGCCAATTTAAAACTTAGAATGTATCTAATTTTAACGAGAGAAGAAATTAGCAAAAATAGTTCTTATTATATTCAGAATGTATGTATACCTAGTTATATTAGAATTTTCCTCTTTGATAAGATTTATATACAAAGAAAGTCTAAGTATTTCAATATTTCTCAGAGATAACTGTTTCTTCCAGCGAATCGCCAATTGTTGTGCTGTACAACAACCCCTCATTTCATAAAATTTTACTTTCAAAACTATAATATGAAATGGGTCCCTTTTAGATCAAATTGGTATCAACTTATCATTCCTCAAAGGGTCCGAAAAGAATCAAAACATTATAAAACGTTTTGAGACAATATATAAGCGGTCTTATAATAAAAAATGAATAATTCTTTATTATTGCGATAAAGCGATCGCAAGATCGCATATCGCAATAACAAAGGATGCATAATAAAAGACCCATTGGTTTTCCCCGATGCGACAAGCGCGAATAACTATCGGATATCGGGAAGGTAAGCAATCATAACAAAAGGCCCCTCTCTTTGCTCCGATGCGATATCGCTATCGGCGATTGGGGAATGTAACACGCATGCAACTAAAAGCCCTCTTCTAAAAAATCCCGATGCGAGTTTGCGATATCGCTATCGCTGATCGGGGATCCCATAATAACACCAATATAACAACTTAAGCATTCCTCCAATCCCCGATTGCGATAAAGCTAAGCGCGACTTTCAAAAAGGATTGATAAGGCTTGGGTATATTATGTTTAATTATTATTAAAAGCCTTTCTCTTCCCGATAGTGATTCACTTACGCCCAACCACCAAAACATCAAAGCCATGCTTAAATGAATTATTTGGCCAATAAATGATATGATGAGCATTTAAATGATTGACAGGTTTAAACGGCCAATTAATGGAGCAGTAATGCCAAAATCTCTTCAGAGATTGTATCCGCGACCACCTTATGTTAATCCTCCATTATTCATTAATTGATATAACTCTTTCATATCTAGTTTGTGCCACCTATTCTCCGCATTACGTTCATTTTATCTCCTGCACAGAGCTCCTCCGAAGCAACAAATTTAGGCGAAATGGGGAAGAAGTCTAAGAAATCCGGAATAGCTTCAACTTCCGCAGTAACAGGACAACACACTGCCGATCAGGGACCAAGTAAAAAAGGATTAATCTCAGACACCACATGTCTTGGTCTCGGTAATACTACTTGGCAGAGCATCTATAATTTGGTTGAGGCCGAAGAGCCTCAGGAAACATCAGTACAAGCTACAACAGACTCGACCCGGAAGTTCGAGGCAACCCTAAAGGATTTGGCCGATTCTTACCTACACCGGATAGCGGCTCGAGGGAAAATTCTTCCATACAAAGATGTGGTAAGATGGGCAGTTGAGGAAATTCCAATTACAAATAGAACATTTTGCATTATCGACGGGAGAGTATTCGGTTCATTTCAACCCAATGATTTGAGACAAATGTACCATTTGCCCAAACTAGAGAAGAAGTATAACAAAGCGTTTCTGGAGAAGTTCAGAGATGAAAATGAGATTGAATCAGCACCTATACGGGAATGGAGACAAAACCCAGCGAAACACAAGCATGAGTCCTCGGGTAAGTACTCTGTCGATTCCTTGTGTTATCCTTATTGTTATGCTGGAGTGATGATGTGTAGGATTTGGGGGTTGCATGATTCCTCAAACTTCACCATAGAGATGGTACCTTTAATGGAAGCGACATGCAATAGCGAAATAATGGATTGGGGGAACATATTATCTGATAAGTTAGCAACAACTATTCTTGAGTTCAAAAACAAATCCCGCGTTACTGAAAGTTTCATTCCTCCATTTTACTTTAGTGCCTACATCTTAGATACTCTCTGTTTTAACTCCGAATTTCCTGTGCTGGGGTGGAGATGGACTGCACAGGACCCCATGCCCATTCATATCTATCACCAGAAGTTGTGGAAAGCCCACTATAAACACCACATATATCAAGTTTGCAATGGATTTATGTTACCCATTTACTATGCAATTTTTGACAAACCTGCTCCTAAGATTTCCTCACAAGCACAGATTGACTTGACAGTCGTAGGAACCTGGTTCGGAGAAGAAAAATTTACATATGTAAGAGTTTTTGGCAGTCATGCCAGGCATCACGTCCTCCCCTTGTATATACCCGACAAACTATTGGCTCGAGAAATAGCATATCAAATTACATCCGAAGGAGTTAAAAAGACTCTGAGGAATAAAAAGAAACAAGTCTGGCCTCCTTTTCCTCTAATGTGTGGCGTTTACACTCTGCATGACTACAAGCATGCAGAGAAAGAACCAGAAAAGATAAATACACTGAATCTCGCCACCCTTCCTAACAGACGATTTGATCCAAACAAAGTCATCTATAATGCACTAGAACAGGCAAAACTCACTAAATTTGAACATCAAGAAGATGAGTTTGAGGACCTATTCTCCTGGGCCGAGTCATTATTTCAGATTCAAGCGCTAGATAAAATGAGATATCACGACGACAAGTTAGTCGAATTTAACAAACTTAGAGAGCAGAGGCTGCAAACTCTACCTCTAGATTTGTTAGCCACTGCCCCGATGACACAGTCAAGCGAGCCTGAACAATGACTTACCAACAAACCTCCTGCTACATCAGAAATTTTTGGAGAAGTCCAAACAAGAGAGCAGGTGGAACTCCAGAGAAAAGAACAGGAGGAAGTGCAGAGGAAAGAACAAGACGAAGCATAGAGGAAAGAACAAGAGAGAATATGTGAAGAGGAACAGAAAATGCAGTAGGAGCAGAGCAGCAAGGATGTGAATGTCGATACCCAGATTGACCCAAGGTTGCTCCAGGAATGGCAGCAATTCGATTCAATCATAAGCAATCTAGAAAGCTCAAGAGAAGCCGATACATCCAAAGCGGATGATACACAGGATACAACATCAAAAGTGGTTCCAAGCAAAGGAACCAGCGGTCTACCCCCTACTACAGACATAGAAATAATTTCCAAAGATCCTTCGGATCAAATCATTTTGCAAGTGGAGGATATACCTCCATTGGATGTCTTTTACAACCCAAAGCACAGGGCCATAGTAAAGCGACAATGGAAAAGGAGAAGGATTGATCAACCTTCTTTGTTCCCTGAACAAACATTGACAGCCAACGTAGTTTGGAAGGAGGAGTTTGATCCTTCTGATGACCTAACAAAATTGTCCCAATATGCTGGAGCCTATTCGGTGGCCACCATGGACAAGGCATCGAAGTGAGTAATTTGTTAAAAAAAAAAGACCAGGCAATCGCTTCGTTACAAGCACAACTATCAGAGGCACAACAGAAAGTAGAACAATTAGATCAACAATTGTCCACGCAACAACAATTAAATAACGAATTGAACAAGCAGTTTCATGAAGAGAAACAGAGGATCAATTCAAGTGCGATTCAAAAGCAGAAAGAACTATCGGAGGCATTAGCAAAATTGAAAACAATGAATGAACAGACGGTAAAGACAAAAGATGAGCAAATTGCTCAGTTATCAGGTCAAATAGAGAAGTTCAAGAGTCTTCCGCAGCCTGCCGATTTCAGAGTAGAAGCACTACAGATTAATAAGGCACTGGTAACACAAATAAGATTATTATGTCATAAAATTGCCCAAGTTGAACCCCTGTGTGACATAACAACATCAATAATCGATAAATCAGTCGATGCTAGACAAGACTTAGAGCAGGCCGATGAGACCTTGACAAATTTTCTTAATTGGCAGGACACTAATGAAGGACAGGCAACAAATTTGCCTAAAATCCTAGAATCCCATAAAGAAATTTTATTTATGGAGTGCTAGTCCCAATTGATGAAGGCAGAGAGAGTAGTTTCTAGATGCAAATTATCCACTAGTAATTTTATTGAAATAATTAATGATACTCTATATTTATCTAATATGATATCTCAGTGTACACCAGGTAAATTATTATCGGCCAAAACATTGGAGCAATCATGTTATCAAGAGCTGGAAAAGAATGGGAGATTGATCACAGGTATTAAAAGTTTAACTTGGGACACCTATTGGTTGTTCCTAGTAAAACCATACAGCTAGAGTGCCGCCCTCAAGTTCCTAACAGATGCAATCGAGTGTATCATTCCCGATATACACGATGCCACCTATGCTGCTCAACTCAATTCTAGTCTCAACCGCCCTCAAGAAGTGGAACCGATGCTAGCGGTATGCCAACTCAGGTCGAAAGGCAAACAGCCATAGTGATGAATCATGTTGCCGACTACCAGATTGCTATGGGGGAGATATTCAAGATCAAGTTGTACCAATTTAGTAGCATTTTAATTTTGTAGTTAGTTAGTTTAATTAAGTATTTATAGACCCTTTCATGTATTTAGAAAGCGTCGTAAGTTTTTTTATATGAATTAAACCTGAAGTTGCACTACTGTACTTCAGGTATATTTTTTTTATAAATATTGGGCCAATTATTCCAATTTTGGTAACGAATCTTTTATGTGGATGTGCACTACTGCCTTTATTTAAAAGTATTTCTGAGTCGGAAGAAGGAATTCGAATTGCGATTGATGTTGGGAATGATTTGCAGCTCATATGGTACTACTATCTATGTCTGAATTCATTCTTTTTATGTGAATTGTTATTTGATCATTCTTGCTATTATTGATTATATGCATGTGTTTAACAACATTCTTTATACTTTCCACTATTGGGTGTTTACAGCGTGCTTTTCTTCTAATCATACATGTATCAGTAATATAAAAAGATAAGTGTAACAATGTTTTATTAATAACTTTGTTCAACTATTTGAACAAAGCAATTATTATATGAATGAATGTCTATGTTTATTGAATGGAGTCATCTATATTCCTATTGATGAACAAAGATCATCAAACGTTGCACTTAAGAATAGAAGCTTCCCGGGATAGAATAGTCATTTGTATTTTCTCTTTTAGATTAAGTCATCCATTCATTATCACTTATAAGAAAATCAGTCACTCATCCATCCCTTTTTTATTCATTACTGGGAAACTGGTCCCATTATATCCAGTCGGAGCCACTATCCCAAACGAAAAAGGAGCTGTATTAAGGTCCGGACCGGGTGGTTATTCCCCAATGTTGATGCAACGATTTTCGAGGCATCAACATTTTTGGCGCTAGAAGGAGGGCCTGAACTGTGAATGGCGAGCAAACCCAAATCTATAGTCCATTCTGAGAGTAAATCTCCCTCCACATCACCTTGTACTTCCCAATTGCATGCTGGTTCTCCAGTATCCAAGCGAGAAGAAGAGGAATCAACTACCACTGCTCAAACCCACAATACTCCAGAACGATTAAGTCCTGAGTCTCCTGAAGTTCAGTTACTTATCCATAAAATTCAAGGCTTCTCGATATCACCACAGAAATCTGAGGTATCTCAAGGCAGTGAGACTTCACAATTCAATCTACCTCATCCTCTCACCAGACTTCAGAGCAGAAAGCTCGATATCGAACCTACTGAGCTGCCCTTACCTAAAAGGAAAAGGGCAAATAAGAACACTGAAGGATCTGACTGTGAAGCATTTTCATCCACATCCCCCATCTCATCTTCCCCAGTGCGAAGTCAACCATCCACTCCCTCATTACATATTGTTGTTCATCAGGGATTAGGAACTTCAACATCCCAACCTGCTCAATCCTCAATATCAATTCCTTCCCAAACATCTGGAATTTCATTAGCAATCTCATCCACTACTGGTTTCAATGGTAGATCCGTGGAATAGTCTTGGTGCGGTCAATATGCCTGCACCATTACATGCGTTGCCTGATTCTCCTGAAAAATGGTTACCCAAGTTTTATCCAGATGTTGGAACACAAGCTGAAGAATATATTAATAACTTCATGTTATCAGTTAATCTGAAAGGAGTAACAGAGGAAGATGTTGTCGTTAGGCTTTTCCCTTATACTTTGCAAGGATCAATAGGATCTTGGTATTTTTCCCTGCCCTCTGGATCCATTACCAGTTGGAACATTTGCCAAGAACAGTTTCTTACTAACTATGGCGATGATAGATCTTTAGCCACATTAATCAATGATCTCTCCAATCTTAGGATAGAGCATAGGGAACCGATTAAATAATTCAACTCACGATTCAATAAACTCTTGAATAAGATCCCAACGACCTCCAAACCAAGTGAGAAAATCAGAAGCGAATGGTATATAACTGCCCTACCTGCCAATATAGCTATCTTCATAGACAGGGCCACAAAACCAACTTAGCTGAAAACATGAAAGAAGCACTTGCTATGGAGAAACGTATTAATGCTCTAGAAAAGAAAGCTGCTCTTGAAGATAGAAAATCCAAAAAAGTTTCTTTTAAAGATGATTCAAAGAAGGAAACTCCTAAAGATCCATATGATATGGAGGGTTTACAAAAAGTCCTCAAGACTATGTCAAATGAAATGGTCGAAATCAAAAAACAAGTAGCTGAAACCTCAACAAAAAGGCCATTTAGAAATTTCATGAAAACTGAATCAAAACCACCAAATGTTATATCTAATGCAGATTCAGATCCTGAAGAGGAAGAAGAAGATGAAACAATTTCACCATCCGATCAATTCGAAGAAGAAGAAGTTGTTGAATTCCATGGAATGTGGGACTTCATATTACCTAACTCCGATACAAAAAATGAACAAGAAGCTTTTCCTGTGACTACTAGGAGTAAAGGTGCCCCTGAACCTGTCCAGGCAAGTTCAAAAAAAAGGAGTGCAGGTACTACTACTACAAAGGAAAAGGTACCGACAAAGAAGCCGACTGCAACAATACTTCAAACCAACCATCATCCTCAAATATAACTTCAACATCTAAAACGTTGGTAGTATCGGATTCAATGGATTACAATATTGTTGATGATATGAAGAAGACTAAGGCAAACATCACCATGTTTGAACTTAGCAAATTAAAACATCAACAAAAATTGCTTCCTAAGGAACTAAATGCAGTTCCTTCTTCACCTCTTCCTAGTGCTAAAGCTGCAAATGATTCAGGTCAACCACCTTCTAGTAGGGTTGAAGCTACTGATACGATTCTAATTGGAGACAGATCAAATTCCCATACTCCTCCTTTCCTCTTAACCTAGGAGATCTATAATCGAAATCTACACAATTGTTTGATTGACTTAGGGGCATCCTCTAATATAATGCCAGCTTCAGTTTGTTCCAAACTGAACATTGAGCCCCAAAAGTCCGCAATACATATTGTGCAGTTAGATAGAACCAAAGTCCAGGTTTTAGGGGAAATTAACTCTGTGACTATCAGGTTATCGGCTGATCCACGAGTAGTTCAAAGAATTGATATCTTAATCGCTGATATACCTGAGTTTTATGGTTTAATCTTGAGTAGGGATTGGTCTGAGAAGCTCCATGGGTATATTTCTACCGATTGGTCCCATATGTGGCTACCCTACAAGGGAAAGCCAAATCAGATAAATATCAATTAGGAGAAACATATGACCCATACTGTTACAAAATTTGAACAGGAGAATCAACCAATAGCATTTAATAACAATATCTTGGGGAATTATTCAACTGAACCATGCTTTGGCAACTTCACCGCCCAACCATCTCCTTTCTCAGTAAACAATTTCACATCCCAAATCGAAATTTTTTCACAAACCGATAGATCAAGATGTGTTAATGTTGCTGAGAACATTGTAAATAAAATTTTTGATAACTCTTTATTTTGGTCTTTATACTTTGACGGATCTAAATCCAGTGAAGGATCAGGAGCAGGTTGCATTTTAGTTAGCCCTGAGGGAGAAAAAACAATGTTGTCTTGTAGGTTGGAATTTGAATGCACGAATAATACAGCTGAGTATGAGGCCTTAGTTCAAGGACTATATAAATCTATTGGCCTTAATGTTCAATATTTGAAAGTGTTTGGTGATTCAGAGATTGTCATAAAATAGGTTAGAAACACAATTCATTGTCTTTCTAGTCATCTCAAACACTATCAGTCTCTGGTACAAGAAACCACCTCTCAATTTTTAGCATTCAATATTTTTCCCATCCCTAGGTCTCAGAATTCAACAGCTGACTTGCTAGCCAATGTTGCTTCTAAACTCCTACCTTTCGAAGATTATAGCCCAGATAGATTTTCAGTAGAGTTACTTTTTAGACCATCGATTCCTGACAATGTCACCAATTGGCGAGTGTTCAATCATGATGAAGACATCTTACATTTTTTGATTTCCGACAAGTCCTACGATGATCAGATCATTGAGGAAAGTGATCATGATCTTTAGATGAAAGGAAAACACGAGGAAAACTCAATACCAAAACCTGTGGTTAAACTTGAGGATCTCTACGATATTAAAGACAGGTTTAAACAGGTAACCAATCCAAAGCTCCAAAGTTCCACCTTAAGATTTGAATTGATAAACCTTGGTGTTGTGGAGGTAAATCCTCTCTGCGGACAGAGACGATCCCTACTAGCCCAGACCGGGTCTAGCAACAATCACACAATGCTATCATGCAAGTTCCTAACTGCAAATACAACGTAGATGGTGAGAACCTACTTGGATTCCAACGCTAGTGTTCGTCGAAGAGATGTCGCCTTCATTCCTTTGCTTTGGCCGGTCACGATCCGCACGATCCCCGTGATAGGATACCTGCACACGCAAAGAACAACACGAAGACAAGCGTAAAATCTAGTAGATGCAATTATATACCAGTCAGAAAAGATATAACTCAACATCAAACATAAGACAATGAGAGTGGAACCATAATGATAGTCATCTATTATTAATGAATAACAAAGAAGAATACAACCATTGTTCTGACGTCAAATCCTCCTTTGGCTGGGTAGTCAGCTACACAAGTCTTGAAAAGCTTGTTGGGATGAGGAACAAGCCTCTCTCTCTTTGGGTGACAAGAATCTCCTTACTTAGATTTGGCCTTATGGGTGCAAAGAAGGCTCTTGCAGCTTCAAACTCTTGAACTCCTGGAACTATGAGTATTATCAGTATAACTATTGTAACTCTGACTAGCTTGCTCAAGGCATAGAGACAAGCTTTTATAGATAGAGAGGGAAAATATAGGATCAACCACATTATTCATGGGATTGGTTTTATCACTTGGAAACTTCCATGAAAGGTGGCAAACCACTTTCCCTTCTATGGAGATTCGAAGCCAAACCATCCTAGCTCAACATAGATTCAGTTGGTGAATGGGTTGAAGAGAACCTTCAGGAGTTTGGTCATTGAAAACTTTACTCAATTCGGTTGGCGCGAGTGCGACTCTGGGACAGAGCGCCAATGGCGCGCCCTTTATAGAGGATTTCCCTCATTGGCGCGGGCAGTGAACTGTGAACCCGCGCTAATGTAAAAAGAGCTGTTTTCATGAGGATTTTGCAGGAGATGTCTTCAGGGCAAATGAAGCTCATACTAAGAGGAATATGATGCAAGTGGTTTCAGGTCATGTCACTTCTCACAGGTCCCGGAATGAGTCCTCCAGTATGCAGGTGAGGGATAACAGGGACGGTGACAAACAGTGACAAATTGCTGTGTAATAGATGCCCCCTAAAGCATGAGGCTCGAGAGAGAGAGGGGTGAAATGCTTTACAAGAACATGCGTGACTGAAAACACGGCCGCCGAAGAACCCGCGTAAAGAAGTACAACTGATATCTCAAGTACATGATATATGTGTGGTATGGGCGCAGCCATCTATAACAGAGTACATAATAATCTAGATCCAAGGTATGGACGCAACCATCCGGAGAGGATCAATAAATGGACTCAAGCATGGTCGCAGCCATCCAGTAAATGAGTCATGTAATCATAATAATCCACAAATCGCAGCCTGGATCTCAATAGACAAAATCCAGGGTCTTGCGCTCCGTCTCGACCCGTACAGAGTACAAGTTCAAGCATGCGAATATATGAGTTGAAGTCGAACATGCATGAACATCGTCTGATTACCAGTCAATAATGAAAACTGTTAACAGACGCGAGAGGTACCATCAATAATGACAATGGCCCTCAAGGTACTATAGGTACAATCTATGGCATGTGAATGAATGAGCTGGCGTCGAACACCCGTAGAATCATTCGATCGGAGGCCAATGATGAAAACCTCTCGTCGAACATGAAGAACCTGCCATTGAGGCATGCAGGCTCCAAGGCACCAAAGGGAGTCTCTAGATCAGCTTCCTGGATAGTGAGCTGAAGTCGACAGGAAGTGATCTTAATCAAAGGTGGGCCATAATGTTTCCCACATCATTGACACGAGACAGAGGAAAGATGTTGTGGTGATGCAAAATTATGTGAGGTATCAGAGGAGGCGGTACTAATGCAGAGGTCAACTTCTCTTGAACATATCGGCGGCACGACAGTGGATTTGGCAGTATTTGACATCAAATGAGCAGAGGTCATGGTGACAAAACAATGAGCAGATGAGAGGTCGAATAGGATAACCCAAACCCATGGAGGCTAGTGTAAAACAAGATGAGATGTCCCCACCCCGACACGAATGCAGACAAGTGCCATGTTCAAGAGCGACATACTGCCGACACGATGACAATTATGGATCCATTTTCCCCACCATTTCTGGCGAGTACCCCAGTTATTTTTAACAAGCTTGATGGGGATAGCATATGCTTGTGAGCGTCATTACGACAGAATCTGATGTCATTAAGTTTTAACGAGCCTGACAAAGGAAAAACTCGGCGTCTTTTCCTATTTAGAGAGTCTGAAAAGACAACAAAAAGAAAAACTCCAGGGGGGTCCTTTTTCGTAAAGTTGTGTCTCTCGAGCCCGAAAAAGTATAAAACAATGCTCGAAAGAACCACCCGACCGTTATGATTGAGGAGTACTTTTCAATTATAGTGACATCGATCCGAAAAAGTAGAAAAGCGATCAACATCACGTCGTTTCGTAACCATTTACGAACCGGAAACGACAAGGGTCCGACGATCTTTTCGTTTTTACACGGTCGGAAAAGGGTTTAAAGACGACCGCCTCTTATTTACTTTTAACGAGTCAAGAGGGGCAACTCGGCAATCTTTTCACTTTTAATGAGTTATAAAAGAGCTGAAAGATAACTCCATCATGACTCTTTTGTGTATTTACCGAGTCCGAAAAAGCATAAAACACAACTCACTTCACCATCGAAGTTGCAAAAAGGACCTGTCATAGCATCAGAAACAAGCGTAAAACCTGTTTTCGACCAAAAGTACATTAAAATATTCAAAAATCAACTTTTTAAACCTTATTACAAGTCAAAAAGTCTATAAATGTGGTGAAAATGTAAAAACAAAATTACTTTTACCTTTTTACCTTGTGCATAGTGGTAGTGGTCCATTTGGAGTGCAAACTTCGAGCAGCGATTACCACCAGTCCGGGCAACCATTTGAGATTCCGCCATTTCCAGGTAAGAGGCGCTCTCTTAAGCTTCATTTTCATTCCTACTTTTATGCATTTTGTTCCTGATTTGGGCCTCCGCAAAAGGGATTTCAAAATTTAGGGTTGCGCCCCATTGGCGCGGGTACCCGGCATGGGTCCACGCCAATGGGGTGATTTACCCAAAGGTGCCGTGCCATTGGCATGACTGTTTTAGAAACAGTCGCGCCAACCGCGCGACCTAGGTTTTGACTTAAATTTTCCCATCAATTTTGAAATTTGTCCGGTGTATATGCTTACCAGGGTTTCACTAACGATTCATTCATCCTTGTGGGTGCAGGAAACACGCAAAAATGCCGGTGGAATGGAAAGAACGAGAGCACGATGCCATAGATGCCTTAGCCATCGCAGATGAGGGATGTATGAATGCGCTGAGAGACTGTGGTCTCAAGAAATTCTTTCTCACCTCCTATCTGCGAGCTCAACCAGAGCTATTACAGTTCATAGTGGATGCTTGGGACGTCGATGACCAAGTATTTCGACTACGGGATCAGACCTTAGAGCTGGATGTATCTGATGTGTACTTCATTACTGGGCTGTCACGGAGAGGGGCAATCCCCATTCTGACCGGAAGCAGGCCTTCCGCAGAGAAAATAGGTGAAGTAAAGGCTCGTGTGTGCCCAGAGGCACAATTTGGGAAGAACAGCGCCAAGGTGGATATCGCCACCATCCATGATTTGGTTCTTAAGGTGATACTGTTCACCATCACACGTGCAGCTGGGGCACAGGCGCCCCATGAGGCCAGCAAGAACCATCTGTTATTGGCGACAGAATGTCTTAGCCCCACCATTTTTGACTGGGCTACAGCAGTGACTACAAATATCAAGAGGCAGCTTACAAAGTGTAAGCGCGGGGGGGGGGGGGGTGAAACAGTTCGGATATGGTTCGATTGTGGTATCGTTCTTCTTGGAACAATTACCTTTATTCCAGTACCAGGGAGCTGTAGTAGCAGACCCATTACCACGAGAGCCTAGGATGGCTCGCTGGGCAGCATTGATGCCTAGAGGAGGAGGGGGCCAGCAGATGTCTTCGCGGCCCGAGTTCTTCATATGGCTTCGCCGCCAGTTGATCGTGGTGGAAGACTGGCCATACGCGGGAACCAATTTCATGGGGGACCCAGACCTCCTACTGCTAAAGGGGGAGGAATGGGAAGAGGAGCTAGGTATGATCTTCTCTTGTCTTTTATGTATTTTTTATGTTTTTTTTTTTGTCAATGCATGTTCTGATGACAGTGATATATATATGCAGATGTGGGCCCAGAGCGTCCAGCCGGTTTGTCTCCTATAGCGAGGAGGGACCAACCTGCAGCTGACCCTCAGGCAAGAGGCGCCGTGGGGGAAGAGCTGGTGCAGAATCTCGAGGGACTTACCCAAGGGATTCCAGGCTATGCTAGATTGGCGGATGTGCCGTTCGCATATCAGAGGCACACGGTGGGGGTGCCGTCCCGCATCCATCGTCTGTTGAGACGCTTGGTGCGCGCGGTGACGTGCTACCATGAGCACCACCATGAGTAGACTCCTAGGTTTCTTTCATGCATATTTTTTGAGGGACATGTTGTCCGAGGATGTATCAGAACACGTATTATTTTTTGGGTTTTGTAACGCACACGGTGCAAACATTATGACACACACACACATATATATATATATATATATATATATACATATGCCTATGGTTTATTATTGTGCTTGTTTGTATGATGTTTTGATTATAAATTATGCAAATGTATATCTAATACATGGTTGGCCAATGCATCAGATAATGTGTTTAATCGTCGAGGAATATGTTGATATGTGATAAAATCAAAATTTCTTTCTAACAATTTAACACGTAAGTACAACCTTAAAATGTGACGGTCTCTGACGGAATATCGCCCATTGAGCTGGTGGACGACAAGCTGAGAGTCTAGGTTAACAAGCAATGTACGAATACCGAGATTAATTGCTTCGGCTAATAATTCAATAACAGCGCTATATTCAGCGACATTGTTTGTAGTACAGCCTAAATAGACAGCTTGAAGGTCTATCAACTCACCGTGAGGATCGTAGATCACCCACGCCGCAGAGGAAAAATTACGAGTACTGTGGCAGGCACCATCAGCGAAACCGATGTAAGGTGCACCCGACATCTGCACAAGAAGCAAAAAGACACAATAAGGGGCAATCACGCTTTCACACCAAATTGAAAACACGAAAACTCACACACACACACACGCATATCCAAATCGAAGCGCGTGAATTATGCATAGTACTTTTTCAAGTACAGCCCATTACGAGGCTTATCAAGAGGATTACCTTCGTAGTCAATTAGTTTGTAGGCCCCTTTTTGCAACATTATCTTTACAATGTAAGGGCCTAGCCACATGGGCTCGAGTTTTCCTGCCCCCAGCTTATCATTGGCTTGGTCATATAGCAGGACAAGGTCTCCCTCAACAAAGGAACGAGGATGAATGGTATGGTCAAAATGAGTTTTGACTCTCTTCTTTTGAGCTTCAATAGCTAGAGAGGCTAAACGACCGGTCTCGTCTAACCGTTCTAGATAAAGGAGCCGTTCCTCCACTGGAGTGGTGTTGGGAAGCAACTCGACGGCTATTTTCAATGAGGGAATTTCACATTCTATAGGAAGGGTAGCCTCGAGTCCATAAACTAGCTGAAATGGAGTGAACCCGGTGGCATCCTTCACAGAGGTTCGGTAGGCCCACAAGGCAGGAAACAACATCAGATGCCAATTAGACTTATGCATGTCGACAGTGCGTTGAAGCATTGTTACCAAAATCTTGTTAACAGCTTCAACCTGACCGTTAGATTGAGGATAGTACGGGGTTGAACTATCGTGTCGTAAGCCTAGTTGGGTTGTCAAATCGGTCATCATGTGATTACGGAAATGCTTCCCGTGATCCATGACGATGGCTTGTGGAACTCCGAACGGCGTAATAACATGATTGAACAAAAACTACGCCGCTGTATGACCGTCTTCATTTAATGTGGGCATCGCCTCGGCCCATTTTGTGAAGTAATCGACGGCAACGATAATAAACCCATGCCCCCCGGCCGAGCGAGGCTTACAGGTTGTATAATCAATGCCCCATTTTGCAAAAGGGCCTACGGTCACGACAGGGTGCAGCGGGGCCGGTGGCGCACGCATCTTCCGCTGGTATATCTGGCATGCATGACACGAGCGGACAACAAGAATGCAATCTTTAAAAATGGAGGGCCAGAAATAACCAGCGCGAAGGATTTTTTGAGCTGTGGCATATCCGGACATGTGACCACCACAGGCGCCAGAGTGGCAGTCATTCAAGACTCTCTCAGCTTCCTCGAGGGTAAGACATCGGCGGAGAACGGAGTCAACGCCGAGGCGGTACAGGGTGTCTCCTATGATCCGATAGGGTTGAGATTGATGGCGGATCCGCCGCCGAGCATCCTTGGATAGAGCGGGGCAGAACGAGGAGGTCTATAAATACACAATAATATCCCCGTACCAAGGATCGAGGGTGCTGATTAGAAAAAGAGTTTCGTCCGGGATATGATCTTCTGAAAAAGAAGGTGCAAAAGGGGATGGCAAAGAACAGAGCAATTCAGCGAAGACCAGAGACTTCTTAGACTTGGCATCAGTGAATTCCAAGTCAAACTCTTGGAGGATTATGATCCATTTAGAGTATTTGCCCCCTAACAACTGACGCGACAATATGTACGTCATCGGGTTGCAGTCAGAAATCACGGTCGTGGAGCGCAACAGGATATAGTGCCGGAAACGTTGGACGGCGCACACAGCGGCCAATGCCAACTTCTCAACGTAAGCGTAGCGAGTTTCTGTATCCAGGAGGTTGTGGCTGAGGTAATAAATAACGTGCTCATTGCCATCATCGTCATCTTGCACTAGAACCATGCCGATAGTGGTATCGGCAGCGGCCAGATATAGAGTGTAATCACGGTGGTAGTTCGGAGGTTGCAATAATGGAGCAGAGACAAGGAGACCCTTGAGTCGCTCGAAAGACTCCTGAGCAATAGCATCCCAATGGAAGGGTGTGTCTCGCTTCAACAACCGTGTAAAACCCTTAGCCACCTCGGCATAATTCAGGATGAAACGTCTAAGGAAATTTGCTTTGCCCTGCAAGCTCTGCAATTGCTGCAAAGAAGTAGGGGGAGGAAGATTCAGGATGGCCTCGACTTTGAGGGGATCCAGACGGATGCCTTCTCGGGAGACGATAAACCCGAGTAGTCGGCCTGATTCCACGCAGAAGACACATTTATGAGGATTGAGCCTAATACGATAGTGTCGATAGCGGAGAAAAATTTCGCGAAGATGGGAGGGATGGTCTTGACGCTTGGCTGAATGAGCCGAAAGGTCATCCAGATACGGTTGCCCAATGTGTCGAATATCATGAAAGGCATAGGACATCGCACGTTGGAAGGTAGCGCCGGCATTTTTTAAACCGAAAGGGAGATTCTTGTAGGCAAAAGTGCCCTAAGGACAGATAAAAGTGGTCTTATGTTGATCAGCAGGTGCGATGTTGATCTGGTTATATCCAGAAAAACCGTCCATGAACGAGTAAATTTCGCTTCCTGCACACTCATCAATAAGCTGATCGATGAAGGGTATAGGGAAGTTATCCTTACGACAAGCGCGATTGATATCACGGTAATCAACACAGACTCGAATAGTGCCCTGATTTTTGTTCACAGGAACTATATTAGAGACCCAATCCGTCAGTGGAATGGGGTAAATGAAACCAGCCTTGAGAAGCTTTTCGACTTCTGCTTTGATGGCTGCGGCCTTTCGGGGGTGCACAGGGCGTAGGCGCTGACGGACAGGCTTAGCACCTGGATACGTAGGTATTTCGTGCACCACAATACTAGGGTCGATGCCGGGCATTTCTTCATAGGACCAAGCGAAGACATCACGAAATTCGCGAAATAGAGCGGTGTAAAGTTGAACTTCCTCTGGAGTGCAAGTGACTCCTATGTAAATGTACTCAACAATCCCTGATTTCACAGAGATGTCGATGGGTTGGGTTTGCGTGATGTTTCCCATATTGCCCTCAGAAGATACTTGGTAAAGCTGAATAGGTGTTTGAAGGGGCGAGGATGGGATACACGAAGCAAACCGTTCGAGACATGCGATCATTTCCTGATGGGGAGGGAGAAACGAAGAGCGGTGGTGATGATCTGACCAAGGGAGCTCTTCAAGAGACATGGTCTCTATGATGGCTTCATCGGAAGGAAATATTTCCTTTAATGGATCCGAAGTAGCATCATCTCCTAGCCAAGGGAAATGAACATATGAGTCGAGAACACTGCCCGGAAGAGTAGGTTCAGCAGGGGAAGTCGATGCAGCGACGATTTCGACGTAGTTGAGCTCGGCAGGACTCAATGGCATCATATTGCCCCAGGATTCTTCCTGATTAGTGGGAGGAAGGACCCACAGATCAGAACGCACAAAGATCATGTTAATAGGGGCGAGATTTGGAGGTGGAAGGGGAAAGACACCCATTAGAGCGGGATCTTTAAAAATTCCGGCTCCCACACTCTCGAATGATTTAGAGGTATGCTCCACAAATGGAACATTACCTTAAGAAGAAGAGGCGAAGAAGGAGAGCTGGTCCACCGTGACAATCTTCCCCTGATGAGGGAAACGAATGACACAGAAAAGGGAGGAAGCCACAGCTTGCATGGCATATGTCTAGCTACGTCCGAGGAGGAGATTATAGGTGAGATTAGCGTCAACGACTTCTACCTCCACTTCTACCGTCTTTCCTTCCAGGGAGATGGGCAAGCGTTGGAGGATACCATAAGGACGAGACTCTCTTCCATCAAAGGCTTCTAACGTCTTAGGATACTGACTTAACGTAGGAGAACCAATAGCCTTCCAGCAAGCCACAGACATGATGCAAGTTGAGGCACCTTCATCAATGACTGTACGATGAATTGTTTTGCCATTGATGATGACCTGTATAAGGAAAGCGATTTGGTGGGGCAGTCTTGGTGTAAAGCCCTCGAGATCGGAAGAAATCAAATCTGAATCAGCCGGGTCTATGCCACCGATAGCCGATAGCAAGGACTTCCTCTGGGAGGGGCAGCTCTGGAGGACTTCTAGAGCGGACATAGCAGACGGAGCCTGAGCTAAGTCCTCAACAATGCTATAGTGCTGGGCAGCACGAGCATTAGGGTTGTAAGACGACTTCCGGAGTACACCTTTCGGAGGGGGTCGGGGGATCGTCTCAGCGCTGGGTCTTTCGATGTGGAGAGGACCAGAACTAGACGGAGGAGCGCTGGAGGGGACCTCCGGCTCTTTCCCGGCAGGAGAGGGATATTCTTTTGCTCGAGTAGTAACATGGATGGGAATTGTCCCAGCCATAAATACTTGAGAGCCAAATGAGGAAGAGGGTTGAGATGGGTCTGCCACCATTTGAGTTTGCTGAGAAGGGAAAGGTTCCTTAAGCACAACAGGAGTCCCAGGAGCACCTTTCAATAACCGACTAACTTCGGACCGCCTTGGGTAGTCTTTAGTGTAGTGATCCTCATCACAGATAAGACAAGGATACTTAGGTTTTCGTTTGGCTCCTTCCTCGGTTGGATTTTTAGGGGAGTCCTGTTTGGGCTGTTCAGTCTTATTCTTAGCTTTCCCTTTCTTCTTCCCTTTCGAGGATTTATCTGCCGCGGTGGACTGGACGGCGTTAACCTCAGAGGTACTTCCAGAATTAGATTGGCCCTGAGAAGTATTTCCATTAGAAGCGTTCTGTTTTTGCTTCCCAGGGTTCGCAGTCGATTTCTTTGATGACAAGTTTACAGAGCCAATAACTCTATCAACAGATAGTTTTGGCGGAGCTTTGGATTGTCTGGGCCTCAGGGCGTCTGGCAAATAATCATATAAAGTACCTGATTGAGAGTATACTAAGTCAAGGTACTGAGCACGCGCGATAGCTTGCTCTTCAGTTACACAAGCTCCCATGGCGATGTCTCGCGCGATCGCAGGGACAAAGGAAGTCGTGAACCAATCGGTCAGGAGTTGATCAGGAATCCAAAATTTAATCAAGCGACGACGCCGTCTCCATTCGTGTATATGATCGGATATATGCGTAGCCGTGTCCTGTTTGAGAGACGTAAGGAGATGTGTCCCTGTCTCATACCGAATGGGTAACTGAAAATGAGTTAGGAATGACATAGCCAGCGAGTTGAAATCTTGAAATGTTCCGTGATTCAGCTCAATATACCACTTAGCGGCTGAGCTGGTGAGAGTTCTTTGAAAGAGGCGGAGCTGGATGGAGTCATCAAGCCATGAGTTCGATGAGCACCAAAGGTGATAGGTCATGACATGGGCTTGAGGGTCTTCACCAGCTTTGCCATCGAATTTTGGGCAATCACCGGGTATTTTAGTCGGAACTGGTGGCCAATATGGATTATGAAGAATGGGATCATTCGTCAACTTGGACACATCCGGAAGTTCCAACGTCGCTAAGAAAGGCAACTGAGGGTTAAAGGACATTTGTGGCTGTGGAAGAGAGGTAGTACCAGGGTTCCAACCAGGTGGTGGTTGCCCCCATGGACTTTGTCCGGATGGGCCCGGCCCGAAGGGGCTTTGCCCATAGGGATTTTGCCCGTAGGGGTTCTGTCCATATGCAGACAGTTGACCCTGGGTCTGCCCCCTAGCACCCCTTGGATTAGAAACTTGACCTGTAGGTGCAACGTACTGTTGCTGATAATTTTGATAAGGAGTAACCTGCATTTGTTGATAATTTTGGTAAGGGGTAAATTGAGTTTGCCCCTGGGGTCGCTGGTAGCCATACATTTGCTGAGCTCCATAATGGGCCTGATAAGAAGGCTGCGCTTGGTACGAAGGTTGGGGTCATGGCCCACCTTGCATTTGATAACCAAGTTGAGTCTGGATCCCAGAAGAATGTCCTTGAACAGGCTGGGCTTGGACCATCTGGCCGGAAGGTTGGCCTGGTTGGGTTTGGGACGGGCCTGGTTGCCCAGAGGGATATGTCTGCTGGGTACCAGGTTGTCCTTGAACAACCAAGGATTGTCCTTGCGGGACAGATGGTTGAGCGGACTGGACGGCCGGTTGACCTTGAGGTTGGCTAGCCTGTCCAGAAGGATGACTGAGCTGGGCAGTGGGTTGGCCTTGCTGTGCAGAGAGCTGGCCCGTTTGCCCAGAAGGATGACTAGGCTGGGCAGTGGGTTGGCCCTGCTGTATGTAAGGTTGCCCCCCTTGCCTAGAAGGATACCCCTGTTGGACTGCCGGTTGACCTTGTGGAATGTAAGTTTGTCCGGTTTGTCCAGAGGGATAACCCTGCTGAATACCAGGTTGGCCTTGTTGAATATAAGGTTGTCCTGGTTGTCTAGACGGGTAACCTTGCTGGGTACCGGGTTGCCCCGGATAACCCGAAGGTTGAGTCAGATAGGTAAAGGACGGACCGCTAACAGCCAAAGGTTGTCCCTGATAGGGTTGTCCTTGTAGGCCCCCAGATTGTCCTGGGTAAGACTGGCCATAATATTGCTGCCCCTGGGGGGTTTGCAGATAAGATGGCTGGCCTTGGTTAGGTGGTCCCTGAAGCTGTCCAGGCATTGCTTGGCCTCCATGGAAAGAGTGAGTGCTAGGGTCCCAAGTAATGGATAACGGTACCGAAACCTCAACCATAGGTTGAGTAGGCAAGGGTTGAGATAGTTGAAGGTATTGACCGGTAGAATCATAGTAAAATAACGGACCCTGCGCATTCAGATCCTGAACAGCTTGTCCAGAAGCATCATACAGCCCTCCTCCTGGAACGGGACCAGAAGAGGGTGGAGCACTTTGTGCAGGGTGGACAAATCTAGGCGAGAGTTCCGGCTGGCCACTACTCACTTGACTGTGAGGGGGACCAGCACCAGTGTTCAAAGATGAGGACGCTGTTACGACACTAACGACCGGAGTTGAATGTGCTACACAAACAGTTGGATTCGTCGGAACTGAAGTAACATGTGTAGTATGGGGTTGTGAAACAAAATGTCCCATGGTGGGAGTGATATGAGGATCCCACATGGTCGAAGCAGGAGTCCTGGCAGCTACCCTATCCCTCAACGACTGATAACGTGGGGGGAGTGGAGAAGTAGCTGGGATGGGAGTGTCGATATTCGACACCACAGGTGTCTCACTCATGCTAGGAGATGTCTCATCCATGTGGGAGGTAGACATTGGAGACGAAACACCAGGGGGGGTAACAGGAATATCGTCCTCGTCAGGCTCCCAGATGGGGTTCCAATGAACTTCGTAACCCTCGTCTTCCGGAGCGCGAGAGTTGATCGGTTGGATACTCGGGATAACAGGAAGAGTATCACTCACAACCGGTACCTCAGGAGTAGCGGAAGATGGAGAGCCTTGATCACTTGGAACGGGAGTCGACGGTTCAGCCAGGATGACAAACTTCAAACAAACCTAAGGGAGTCTAACGATAAAAGACCCTACTCAAACTAACGCACACAAGATCTAACCAAGTAATGTTTATCGTGGCCAAATGAATTTTAAGACGCAAAGACACAACTTGACCTTTTCATGTTTTAAGAGTCGAGAAAAGGACAAAAAGGTGACTCTAGTCGCCTTCGAATGTTTTATGAGCCCGAAGTGACAAACTGCTCAAGTGAGCCTTTTAGTTTAAGGAGTCCGAAAAGGATCAAAAGTGACTACTCTGGAGAGACTAGGCAAAGGGTTTACCAAACAAATCCGTAAAACTGCATATACACCTTGGCAGTCATATGAAAACCAAGGACTTCCCGTATGGCAGTCAATCTTCCCGAATGCTGTGTTCGGTGCGTTACGGCTTGTAAGGCGGCAGACACGGCTTCCTGTGGATAAAGGATGATAGCCTAGTGGGGTCTCCCCTATATACGCGACGGTACGTGGGAGCTCAAGTCCGTGCTAGACCACTATCGAGTCACAAAAGGAGGAATCACCCAACCGTAGTGTGAAACAACAGTGACTAGGTTTAATGACGCCGGAGCACGTCTCTAGCCTAGACCTCTACTCAGTGAGCGTTATGTTCCAATGCGTTTTTAAGTTCATTCAGTTCATTTTATGGTTGATCTTTGATTAAGTTTCAGTTTTAGGTCCTACCATATGTAATCTCTCACAATTTCCTAAATGAAAACTATATGCCAAAGAATATCATTTCGTTCGATGAATGCTAACTACAAGAGAGTTAAGGATTTTTCAAACAAAATGACCACAAACAAGCACGAAACACTTTGATGCAGCTAATGACAAATAAACGAAACTTTTCTTTTGTTTTAAATCACTTAATCAATGAAAAGCTTCTAATTTTAATTAACTAATGTAACGCAACAAAGATTATTCGCTTTCTTTTTCAATGGCAAAGTGCACAAAATGAATTTTGAGAGATAGTAACACCGAGAAAAAGACCACTTTCACTCAATGAGAACACAAACGGATCCCAAAAACACCAAAACAGTCCTTCAAACCAAAAAGAAAATACAAAGACCTCTTATGAGCTATGTGATCCAAGCTCAAACGAAGCCAAGTGAAACCCAAGCGATAAAGAAACAAATCACTTGAATAACAAGGAAAAAAAACTTTGACAACTACTGAGCGAATGCAAAGGAATAACCACAATGTTGACCGGACGATCAAAGAACACAAAACACCTCCGGGAGGCTCGACGCACAAAGCCACTAGATGCCCTAGGGCTAAGATGTGAAACCGATGGAAAAAAGCAAACACCCGAATGATGAAGGTCTAAAACCAGTCAAATCAGGATCAAACACACTCCAGTAATTGAAAAAGAGACAGCTAGACACAAATCCAAGCTCAGAGGGCTTAAGGACAAGCGAACTTGAAAAGTTGACAGGCCTGGCGCGACTGTCAGGCTGCAACTCGCGCCTTTATAGGATTGGCGTGGGTTGTCTTTGAGCAACTTGCGCCAATAGCGCGACTGTTAGGCTAAAAAGCGCGCTAATCAAGTTAACTTAAATCAAAACAAAAGCAGGTGACCCAGGGCTTGAGAACAGTATCTAGGCAAACCAGGAAGCAAGAAACAACAAGAAATTTGACCCAGAAAGCTATCTAAGCAATCAAAACAAGAAAAAACCAAAGAGACAAGACAAACTCCAAGTTGTTTAGTTCGTAAACCAAACCGGAGATTGACTGAAGTGGCGTTGATCTACTTCGCTAATGCAAAGCAATAGCGTTTCGAAGGCTACCTGGCCGTGCTTCAGGCTCCATCTAAAGTTTACAAATCAAACAACAAGATTTCCCCAGTGGAGTTGCCAAATTGTTGTGGAGGTAAATCCTCTCTGCGAACAGAGACGATCCATACTAGCCCAGACCGGGTCTAGCAACAATCACACAATGCTATCACGCAAGTTCCTAACTGCAAATACAACGTAGATGGTGAGAACCTACTTGGATTCCAACGCTAGTGTTCGTCGAAGAGATGTCGCCTTCGTTCCTTTGCTTTGGCCGGTCACGATCCGCACGATCCCCGTGATAGGATACCTGCACACGCAAAGAACAACACGAAGACAAGCGTAAAATCTAGTAAATGCAATTATATACCAGTCAGAAAAGATATAACTCAAAATCAAACATAAGACAATGAGAGTGGAACCATAATGATAGTCATCTATTATTAATGAATAACAAAGAAGAATACAACCATTGTTCTGACGTCAAATCCTCCTTTGGCTGGGTAGTCAGCTACACAAGTCTTGCAAAGCTTGTTGGGATGAGGAACAAGCCTCTCTCTCTTTGGGTGACAAGAATCTCCTTACTTAGATTTGGCCTTATGGGTGCAAAGAAGGCTCTTGCAGCTTCAAACTCTTGAACTCCTGGAACTATGAGTATTATCAGTATAACTATTGTAACTCTGACTAGCTTGCTCAAGGCATAGAGACAAGATTTTATAGATAGAGAGGGAAAAGATAGGATCAACCACATTATTCATGGGATTGGTTTTATCACTTGGAAACTTCCATGAAAGGTGGCAAACCACTTTCCCTTCTATGGAGATTCGAAGCCAAACCATCCTAGCTCAACATAGATTCAGTTGGTTAATGGGTTGAAGAGAACCTTCGGGAGTTTGGTCATTGAAAACTTTACTCAATTCGGTTGGCGCGAGTGCGACTCTGGGACAGAGCGCCAATGGCGCACCCTTTATAGAGGATTTCCCTCATTGGCGCGGTCAGTGAACTGTGAACCCGCGCTAATGTAAAAAGAGCTGTTTTCATGAGGATTTTGCAGGAGATGTCTTCAGGGCAAATGAAGCTCATACTAAGAGGAATATGATGCAAGTGGTTTCAGGTCATGTCACTTCTCACAGGTCCCGGAATGAGTCCTCCAGTGTGCGGGTGAGGGATAACAGGGACAGTGACAAATGGTGACAAATTGCTGTGTAACACTTGGTACTGAGCAGAACCCTCAAAACATTAATTTGGGATTAGGACTTTCTGTGGAAGAAAGAATAGCATTCATTAGATTATTAAGAAAAAATAAACATGTCTTCGCTTGGAAATATGATGATTTAAAAACATACGATGCATCAATCATCCAGCATACCATTCCAATGCTTTCTAAACAAAAACCAGTTCAACAAAAGTTGAGGAAAATACATCCGAACTTAGAGAGTCAAATAAAATCAGAACTCAATAAACTCTTGAAAGCTAAGATTATTTTTCCCGTACGACACTCAAACTAGGTTTCCAATATGGTGCCTGTTAGGAAGAAAAATGGCGACATCAGGATTTATATAGATTTCAGAAATCTGAATAAAGGAAGCCAAAAAGATAATTTCCCATTACCTACCATGGAGCAGATACTCCATTCAGTAGCAGGTTCTGAGTTAATGTCCTTTTTAGATGGTTTTTCAGGATATAACCAAATTTTGATCCATCCTTATGACAGACTCAAAACTACCTTCAGAACAAAATGGGGAACTTACGCTTATCAGAAAATGCCTTTTGGACTTTTTAACGCAGGAGCTACATTCTAAAGAGCGATGGATATAGCTTTCAAAGGATTGACCAACAAAACAGTAGTTGTCTATTTAGATGATATTACTGTACTTTCCAAGAAGAGATCCAATCATTTGCATGATTTAAATCAAATCTTTGAACACTGCAGAAGGTATGGTATTTCACTCAATCCCAAAAAATCCTTCTTTGCTCTTAATCAAGGAAAGCTCTTGGGCTTTATTGTTTCCAAAGATGGTATTTACATTGATCCAAATAGGATTAAAGAAATTTCTGAAATTCCATTTCCTCATAACAAAAAATCCATGCAGTCATTTTTAGGTCAAATTAACTTTGTCAAGAGATTTGTTCCCGATTTTTCCCACATCATTTTACCATTACAAACTATGATTAAGAAAAATTCAGTGTTTAGATGGGGATCTGCAGAAAAGGAAGAATTTGATTCAATCAAACAATCAATAATCAATGCCCCCGCTTTAAACACTCCTAATTTTTCTAATCATTTCATATTGTATACTATCGCGTCCGATTCATCTTATGCAGCAGTACTCACTCAGATTAATGATCACAACTTGGAAGCACCGATTTCATTTTATAGTTCAAATCTGCAGGGTGCTGAACTGAATTATTCCGAAGTTGAAAAACAAGCCTTTTCCGTGTATAAAGCTGTCAAACATTACAGACCCTTCCTTTTAAAAGCCCATACAAAAGTTATAGTTCCTTTTCCTGCAGTAAGGCAATTACTAATCCAAAGGGAATTAGGTGAAAAAAGGGCAAACTGGGTTACAACACTTCAAGAATATGACTTGGAAATCAAGCTAGCAAAGATTGTTAGAGGCCAAGGTTTTTGCAGGGTATTAGCAGGAGCATTCAACATTCAAGAACCAGGTGATACAGAATATATTGAAGAGATCAACCAGATAAGTATTACTGATTCTGAATCGCAATATGCAGACTTGATATTTTATTTGAAAAATGGATATGCACCTCCTAACCTGTCTTATAAAAACAAATGTGCCATTAGATTAAAAGCAAAATACTTCATAATAATTGATGATGTACTTTTTAGGCAAAATTATGATTCGATTTTATTAAGATGCCTAGAAAAACCTGAAGCACAAAAGGTTTTGCAGGAACTACATGATGGACCAGCAGGAGGACATTTTGGAGCTGACACAACAACCCACAAAATCATTCATGCTGGATACTATTGGCCCACCTTGTTCAGAGATGCTCATTAATATGTAAGGAAATGCCGAAGTATTCAAACCTCCAGTGGAAGACAAAGAAAGCCAGCTTTCCCTTTGCAACCAGTCAACATTGAACAACCATTTGAGCAATGGGGATTGGACATCATTGGAGAAATCACTCCACATTCATCCAAACAGCATAAGTATATACTTACTGCCACTGATTACTTTACTAAGTGGGTTGAAGCGATTCCTTTAAAGACAACAAATTCTGAGGCAATTATGGAATTCATAGATCAATTCATCATTACCAGGTTTGGTGTCCCAAATGCTCTTGTTTTCGATAATGCATCTTGTTTATCTGGAAATGCTATGTTTGAGTTCGCTATTAAAAGAGGGTTTAAATTGAAATATTCTGCAAATTACTATCCCCAGGGTAATGGTTTAGCAGAGTCTACCAATAAAAATCTAGTTAAAATTATTAAGCAAACTATTGAACAGAATCATAAAAACTGGCACAAATCTTTAATATTCGCACTATGGGCTGATAGAATAATGCAGAAGGCTTCCATAGGTACTTCTCCATTCAACCTTGTATATGGGAAAGAAGCAGTGCTACCAACCAATCTAGTGCTTCCTTCTCTAGCCCTAGTTCAATTTATTGAAGAACTCCCCTCTTCTTCTATTCAACTTAGACATGATCAAATCTTAAAATTAGAAGAAGAAAGAGAAAAGGACAAAATTACTCATGCAAAACATCAGCAAATTATCAATTCGTCTTCTGATTCAACTTCATCCAGTTCAAAACAGTTACAGGTTGGTGATCTAGTCCTGAAATGGGACAAATCCCATGCGGATAAAGGAAAACACACCAAGTTCTAGAAGATGTGGCTTGGACCATTTCAGATCTACGAGAAGATAGGCCATTCGACATTCATATTACAAGATATATCAGGAAAGAGAGATTCTCTTCCTGTTAATGGCCTCATCTTTAATAAATGCTTCAATTGAGGACGTAACCCCTTCTCCTTTTTTTTTTTTTTAAGTTCAGTAGAATTTGTAGTTTGTAGGACCATTAGGAAATAAAGTTGTAAGATATCTTCCATTGGCCTTTGCTATATTGAAAAGTTGCTCAAAAGAAGTAGTTTTAATATTTACTTTTAAAATAGAAGCCTTAAACAAGAGGGACAATTTCTAGGAAATTAGGTATATTCACATTCTGAAACCCCATTTCATTTTTGTGAAATCTTCTCAAGATTTAGAACTGCTGTAAATCATTTTATGGTTTTCAAACTGGCCACAAAAAGGTTATCAATATCAAAACAGAAACTAATTCAATCTAGCATCTTCAACTCCTACCCTGTCATCCATTCTCTCTTAAGGAGAAAATTGTCCATCCCATTCATCCAAGTTTATGATTACTCAGAGTGTAATTCTAAAATATTTGATACAAAAGATAAGGGGTCTTATTACAAGCCTGCTTACCATGATCATTGGGAAATAGTTTAACCAACATTACCAACACTGCATACCAAAACAGGGTAATGGCTTATAATCATAAGACAAGGGGTCTCATCACGAGCCAACTTGTTCGGTTAGATTACAACCAGTGAATGGCATTGTCAAACAACTGTCCACCAAACCAGGACAATGGATTTTTATCTTACAAAATAATAGAAAAGGAAAAAAGAAATACAAAATATGAAAGCATATTTTGAATTCATTCTTTTAATCATACTTTGAAATGGATGGGAAAATGGACAGTCAAATGGTTAAAAGGTATCCCTGTCGAAACTATGAATGTTTGCTGGCAGCAGAGGCCCTACCTATGAAAAAGGAGTCAATTAAAGTTGCTAAGTTGGAAAGGTTTTTTGTTTTATCATTATCAACCAATAGAGGCCAATTTAAAACTTAGAATGTATCTAATTTTAACGAGAGAAGAAATTAGCAAAAATAGTTCTTATTATATTCAGAATGTATGTATACCTAGTTATATTAGAATTTTCCTCTTTGATAAGATTTCTATACAAAGAAAATCTAAGTATTTCAATATTTCTCAGAGATAACTGTTTCTTCCAGCGAATCACCAATTGTTGTGCTGTACAACAACCCCTCATTTCATAAAATTTTACTTTCAAAACTATAATATGAAATGGGTCCCTTTTAGATTAAACTGGTATCAACTTATCATTCCTCAAAGGGTCCGAAAAGAAATAAAACATTATAAAACCTTTTGAGACAATATATAAGCGGTCTTATAATAAAAAATGAATAATTCTTTATTATTGCGATAAAGCGATCGCAAGATCGCATATCGCAATAACAAAGGATGCATAACAAAAGACCCATTGGTTTTCCCCGATGCAACAAGCGCGAATAACTATCGGATATCGGGAAGGTAAGCAATCATATCAAAAGGCCCCTCTCTTTGCTCCGATGCGATATCGCTATCGGCGATCGGGGAATGTAACACACATGCAACTAAAAGCCGTCTTCTAAAAACTCCTGATGTGAGTTTGCGATATCGCTATCGGCGATCGGGGATCCCGTAATAACACCAATATAACAACTTAAGCATTCCTCCGATCCCTGATTGCGATAAAGCTAAGCACGACTTTCAAAAAGGATTGATAAGGCTTGGTTATATTATGTTTAATTATTATTAAAAGCCTTTCTCTTCCCGATAGTGATTCAACCGCCAAAACATCAAAGCCACACTTAAATGAATTATTCGGCCAATAAATGATATGATGAGCATTTAAATGATTGACAGGTTTAAACGGCTAATTAATGGAGCAATAATGCCAAAATCTCTTCAGAGATTGTATCCGCGGCCACCTTATGTTAATCCTCCATTATTCATTGATTGATATAACTCTTTCATATCTGGTTTGCGCCACCTATTCTTCGCATTACATTCATTTTATCTCCTGTGCAGAGCTCCTCCGAAGTAGCAAATTTAGGCCAAATGGGGAAAAGTCTAAGAAATCTAGAACAACTTCACCTTCCGCAGTAACAGGATAACACACTGCTGATCCGGGACCAAGTAAAAAAGGATTAATATCAGACACCACATGTCTTGGTCTCGGTAAAACTACCTGGCAGAGCATCTATAATCTGGTTGAGGCCGAAGAGCCTCAGGAAACATCAGTACAAGCTACAACAGACTCGACCCGGAAGTCCGAGGCAACCCTAAAGGATTTGGCCGATTCTTACCTACACCGGATAGCGGCTCGAGAGCAAATTCTTCCATACACAGATGTGGTAAGATGGGCAGTTGAGGAAATTCCAATTACAAACAGAACATTTTGCACTATCGACGGGAGAGTATTCGGTTCATTTCAACCCGATGATTTGAGACAAATGTAACATTTGCCCAAACCAGAGAAGAAGTATAACAAAGCGTTTCTCAATAAGTTCAGAGATGAAAATGAGATTGAATCAGCACCTATACGGGAATGGAGACAAAACCCAGTGAAACACAAGCATGAGTCCTTGGGTAAGTACTCTGTCGATTCCTTGTGTTCTCCTTATTGTTATGCTGGAGTGATGATGTGTAGGATTTGGGGGTTGCATGATTTCTCAAACTTCACCATAGAGATGGTACCTTTAATGGAAGCAGCATGCAATAGCGAAATAATGGATTGGGGGAATATATTATCTGATAAGTTAACAACATTTATTCTTGAGTTCAGAAACAAATCCCGCGTTACTGAAAGTTTCATTCCTCCATTTTACTTTAGTGCCTACATCTTAGATACTCTCTATTTTAACTCCGAATTTCCTGTGCTGGGGTGGAGATGGACTCCACAGGACCCCATGCCCATTTATATTTATCACCAGAAGTTGTGGAAAGCCCACTATAAACACCACCTATATCAAGTTTGCAATGGATTTATGTTACGCATTTACTATGCAATTTTTGACAAACCTGCTCCTAAGATTTCCTCACAAGCACAAATTGACTTGACAGCCGTAGGAACCTAGTTCAGAGAAGAAAAATTTACATATGTAAGAGTTTTTGGCAGCCATGCCAGGCATCACGTCCTCCCCTTGTATATACCCGACAAACTATTGGCTCGAGAAATAGCATATCAACTTACATCCGAAGGAGTTACAAAGACTCTGAGGAATAAAAAGAAACAAGTCTGGCCTCCTTTTCCTCTAAGGTGTGGCGTTTACACTCTGCATGACTACAAGTATGCAGAGAAAGAAGCAGAAAAGATAAATACACTGAATCTCGCCACCCTTCCCAACAGACGATTTGATCCAAACAAAGTCGTCTATAATGCACTAGAACAGGCAAAACTCACTAAATTTGAACATCAAGAAGATGAGTTTGAGGACCTATTCTCATGGGCCGAGTCATTATTTCAGATTCAAGCGCTAGCTAAAATGAGATATCATGACGACGGGTTAGTCGAATTTAACAAACATAGAGAGCAGAGGTTGCAAACTCTGCCTCTAGATTTGTTAGACACTGCCCCGATGACACAGTCAAGCGAGCCTGAACAACGACTTACCAACGAACCTCCTGCTACATCAGAAATTTTTGGAGAATTCCAAACAAGAGAGCAGGAGGAACTCCAGAGAAAAGAACAGGAGGAAGCGCAGAGGAAAGAACAGGAGGAAGCGCAGAGGAAAGAACAAGAGAGAATATGTGAAGAGGAACAGAAAAGGTAGCAGGAACAAAGCAGCAAGGATGTGAATGTCGATACCCAGATTGACCCAAGGTTGCTCCAGGAATGGTAGCAACTCGATTCAACCATAAGAAATCTAGAAAGCTCAAGAGAACCTGATACATCCAAAGCGGCTGATACACAGCATACAACATCAAAAGAGGTTCCAAGCAAAGGAACCAGCGGTTTACCCCCTACTACAGAAATAGAAATAATTCCCAAAGATCCTTCGGATCAAATCATTTTGCAAGTGGAGGATATACCTCCATTGGATGTCTTTTACAGACCAAAGCACAGGGCCGTAGTAAAGCGACAACGGAAAAGGAGAAGGATTGATTAACCTTCCCTGTTCCCTGAACAAACAGTGACAACCAACGTAGTTTGGAAGGAGGAGTTTGATCCTTCTGATGAACTAACAAAATTGTCCCAATATGCTGGAGCCTGTTCGGCGGGCACCATGGACAAGGCATCGGAAGTGAGTAATTTGTTAAAAAAAAAGACCAGGCAATCGCTTCGTTACAAGCATAGCTATCGGAGGTACAACAGAAAGCAGAACAATTAGAACAACAATTGTCCACGCAACAACAATTAAATAACCAATTGAACATGCAGTTGCATGAAGAGAAACATAGGATCAATTCAAGTGCGATTCAAAAGCAGAAAGAACTATCGAAGGCACTAGCAAAATTGAAAACAATGAATGAACAGATGGTAAAGACAAAAGATGAGCAAATTGCTCAATTATTAGGTCAAATAGAGAAGTTCAAGAGTCTTCTGCAGCCTGCCGATTTCAGAGCAGAAGCACTACGGATTAATAAGGCACTGGTAACACAAATAAGATTATTATGTCATAAAATTGCTCAAGTTGAACCCCTGTGTGACATAACACCATCAATAATCTATAAATCAGTCGATGCTAGACAAGACTTAGAGTAGGCTGATGAAACCTTGACAAATTTTCTTAATTGGCAGGGCACTAATGAGGGACAGACAACAAATTTTCCTAAAATCCTAGAAACCCATGAAGAAATTTTATTTATGGAGTGGCAGTTCCAATTGATGAAGGCAGAGAGAGCAGTTTCTAGATGCACATTATCCACTAGTAATTTGATTGAATTAATTAATGATACTCTCTATTTATCTAATATGATCTCTCAGTGTACACCAGGTAAATTACTATCAGCCAAAACATTGGAGCAATCATGTTATCAAGAGCTGGAAAAGAATGGGAGATTGATCACAGGTATTAAAAGTTTAACTTGGGACACCTATTGGTTGTTCCTAGTAAAACCATACAGCCAGAGAGCCGCCCTCAAGTGCCTAACAGATGCAATCGAGTGTATCATTCCTGATATATACGATGCCACCTGTGCTGCCCAACTCAATTCTCGTCTCAGCCGCCCTCAAGAAGTGGAACCAATGCTAGCGGTATGCCAACTCAGGTCAAAAGGCAAACAACCAGAGTGATGAATCATGCTGCCGACTACCAGATTGCTATGGGGGAGATATTCAAGATCAAGTTGTACCAATTTAGTAGCATTTTAATTTTGTAGTTAGTTAGTTTAATTAAGTATTTATAGACCCTTTCATGTATTTAGAAAGGGTCGTAAGTTTTTTTATATGACTTAAACCTGAAGTTGCACTACTGTACTTCAGGTATTTTTTTTATAAAGACTGGGCCAATTATTCCAATTTTGATAACGAAGCTTTTAGGTGGATGTGCACTACTGCCTTTATTTAAAAGTATTTCTCAGTCGGAAGAAGGAATTCGAATTGCGATTGATGTTGGGAATGATTTGCAGCTGATATGGTACAACTATTTATGTCTGAATTCATTCTTTTTATGTGAATTGTTATTTGATCATTCTTGCTATTATTGATTATATGCATGTGTTTTAACAACATTCTTTATACTTTCCACTATTGGGTGTTTACAACGTGCTTTTCTTCTAATCATACATGTATCAGTAATATAAAAGGATAAGTGTAACAATGTTTTATTAATCACTTTGTTCAGCTATTTGAACAAAGCAATTATTATATGAATGAATGTCTATGTTTATTGAATAGAGTCATCTATATGCCTATTGATGAACAGAGATCATCAAATGTTGCACTTAAGAATAGAAGCTTCCCGGGATAGAATAGTCATTTGTATTTTCGCTTTTAGATTAAGTCATCCATTCATTAGCACTTATTAGAAAATCAGTCACTCATCCATCCCTTTTTTATTCATTACTGGGAAACTGGTCCCATTATATCCAGACAGAGCCACCATCCCAAACGGAAAAGGAGTTGTATTAAGGTCCGGACCGGGTGGTTATCCCCCAATGTTGATGCAACGATTTTCGAGGCATAAACATTTTTGGCGCTAGAAGGAGGGCCTGAACTGTGAATGGTGAGCAAACCCAAATCTACAGTCCATTCTGAGAGTAAATCTCCCTCCACATCACCTCGTACTTCCAAATTGCATGCTGGTTCTCCAGTATCCAAGTGAGAAGAAGAGGAATCAACTACCACTGCTCAAACCCAGAATACTCCAGAACGATTAAGTCCTGAGTCTCCTGAAGTTCAGTTACTTATCCATAAACTTCAAGGCTTCTCGATATCACCATAGAAATATGAGGTATCTCAAGGCAGTGAGACTTTGCAATTCAATCTACCTCATCCTCTCACCAGACTTCAGAGCGGAAAGCTCGGTATCGAACCTACTGAGCTGCCCTTACCTAAAAGGAAAAGGGCAAAGAAGAACACTGAAGTATCTGACAGTGAAGCATTTTCATCCACATCCTCCATCTCATCTTCCCCAGTGCGAAGTCAACCATCCACTCCCTCATTACATATTGTTGTTCATCAGGGATCAGGAACTTCAACATCCCAACCTGCTCAATCCTCAATATCAATTCCTTCCCAAACATCTGGAATTTCATCAGCAATCTCATCCACTACTGGTGTTTCAATGGCAGATCCATGGAATAGTCCTGGTGCGGTCAATATGCCCGCACCATTACATGCACTGCCTGATTCTCCTGAAAAATGGTTACCCAAGTTTTATCCAGATGCTGGAACACAAGCCGAAGAACATATTAATAACTTCATGTTATCAGTTAATCTGAAAGGAGTAATAGAGGAAGATGTTGTCGTTAGGCTTTTCCCTTATACTTTGCAAGGATCAGCGGGATCTTGGTATTTTTCCCTGCCCTCTGTATCCATTACCAGTTGGAATTTGCCAAGAACAGTTTCTTACTAAGTATGGCGATGATAGATCTTTAGCCACATTAATCAATGATCTCTCCAATCTTAGGATAGAGAATAGGGAACCAATTAAAGAATTCAACTCACGATTCAATAAACTCTTGAATAATATTCCAACGGCCCCAAACCAAGTGAGAAAATCAGAAGCAAATGGTATATAACTGCCCTACCTGCCAATATAGCTATCTTCGTAGATAGGGCCGCAAAACCAACTTTAGCTGAAAACATGAAAGAAGCACTTGCTGTGGAGAAACGTATTAATGCTCTAGAAAAGAAAGCTACTTTTGAAGATAGAAAATCCAAAAAAGTTTCTTTTAAAGATGATTCAAAGAAGAAAACTCCTAAAGATCCATATGATATGGAGGGTTTACAAAAAGTCCTCAAGACTATGTCAAATGAAATGGTCAAAATCAAAAAACAAGTAGCTGAAACCTCAACAAAAAGGCCATTTAGAAATTTCAAGAAAACTGAATCAAAACCACCAAATGTTATATCTAATGCAGATTCAGATCCTGAAGAGGAAGAAGAAGATGAAACAATTTCACCATCCAATCAATTCGAAGAAGAAGAAGTTGTTGAATGCCATGGAATGTGGGACTTCATATTACCTAACTCCGATACAGAAAATGAACAAGAAGCTTTTCCTGTGACTACTAGGAGTAAAGGTGCCCCTGAACCTGTCCAGGCAAGTTCAAAGAAAAGGAGTGCAGGTACTACTACTACAAAGGAAAAGGTACCCACAAAGAAGTCGACTGCAACAGTACCTCAAAACCAACCATCATCCTCAAATATACCTTCAACATCTAAAACATTGGTAGTATCAGATTCAGTGGATTACAATATTGTTGATGATATGAAGAAGACTAAGGCAAACATCACCATGTTTGAACTTAGCAAATTAAAACATCAGCAGAAATTGCTTCTTAAAGAACTGAATGCAGTTTCTTCTTCGCCTCTTCCTAGTGCTAAAGCTGCAAATGATTTAGGTCAACCACCTTCTGGTAGGGTTGAAGCTACTGATACGATTCTAATTGGAGACAGATCAAATTCCCATACTCCTCCTTTCCTCTTAACCTACGAGATCTATAATCGAAATCTACACAATTGTTTGATTGACTCAGGGGCATCCTCTAATATAATGCCAGCTTCAGTTTGTTCCAAACTGAACATTGAGCCCCAAAAGTCCGCAATACATATTGTGCAATTAGATAGAACCAAAGTCTAGGTTTTAGGGGAAATTAACTCTGTGACTATCAAGTTATCAACTGATCCACGAGTAGTTCAAAGAATTGATATCTTAATCGCTGATATACCTGAGTTTTATGGTTTAATCTTGAGTAGGGATTGGTCTGAGAAGCTCCATGGGTATATTTCTACCGATTGGTCCCATATGTGGCTACCCTACAAGGGAAAGCCAAATCAAATAAAAATCAATCGGGAGAAACATATGACCCATACTGTTACAGAATTTGAACAGGAGAATCAACCAATAGCATTTAATAACAATGTCTTTGGGAATTATTCATCTGAATCATTCTTTGGCAACTTCACCGCCCAACCATCTCGTTTCTCAGTAAACAATTTCACATCCCAAATCGAAAATTTTTCACAGACCGATAGATCAAGATGTGTTAATGTTGCTGAGAACATTGTAAATAAAATTTTTGATAACTCTTTATTTTGGTCTTTATACTTTGACGGATCTAAATCCAGTGAAGGATCAGGAGCAGGTTGCATTTTAGTTAGCCCTGAGGGAGAAAAAACAATGCTGTCTTGTAGGTTGGAATTTGAATGCACGAATAATACAGCTGAGTATGAGGCCTTAGTTCAAGGACTATATAAAGATATTGGCCTTAATGTTTAATATTTGAAAGTGTTTGGTGATTAAGAGATTGTCAAGTGTTTGGTGATTAAGAGATTGTCATAAAACAGGTTAGAAACACAATTAATTGTATTTCTAGTCATCTCAAACACTATCAGTCTCTGGTACAAGAACTCACCTCTCAAGTTTTAGCATTCAATATTTCTCCCATCCCTAGGTCTCTGAATTCAGCAGCTGACTTGCTAGCCAATGTTGCTTCTAAACTCCTACCTTCTGAAGATGATAGCCCAGATAGATTTTCAGTAGAGTTACTTTTTAGACCATCGATTCCTAACAATGTCACCAATTGGCGAGTGTTCAATCACGATGAAGACATCTTACATTTTTTGACTTCCGACAAGTCCTACGATGATTAGATCATTGAGGAAAGCGATCATGATCTTCAGATGAAAGAAAAACATGAGGAAAACTCAATACCAAAACCTATGGTTAAACTTGAGGATCTCTACGATATTAAAGACAGGTTTAAACAGGTAACCAATTAAAAGCTCCAAAGTTCCACCTTAATATTTGAATTGATAAACCTTGGTACTGAGCAGAACCCTCAAAACATTAATTTGGGATTAGGACTTCCCGTGGAAGAAAGAATAGCATTCATTAGATTATTAAGAAAAAATAAACATGTCTTCGCTTGGAAATATGATGATTTAAAAACATACGATGCATCAATCATCCAGCATACCATTCCAATTCTTTCTAAACAAAAACCAGTTCAACAAAAGTTGAGGAAAATAAATCTGAACTTAGAGAGTCAAACAAAATCAGAACTCAATAAACTCTTGAAAGCTAAGATTATTTTTCCCGTATGGCACTCAAACTGGGTTTCCAATATGGTGCCTGTTAGGAAGAAAAATGGCGACATCAGGATTTTTATAGATTTCAGAAATCTGAATAAAGCAAGCCAAAAAGATAATTTCCCATTACCTACCATGGAGAAGATACTCCATTCAGTAGCAGGTTCTGAGTTAATGTCCTTTCTAGATGGTTTTTCAGGATATAACCAAATTTTGGTCCATCCTGATGACAGACTCAAAACTACCTTCAGAACAAAATGGGGAACTTACGCTTATCAGAAAATGCCTTTTGGACTTATTAACACAGGAGCTACATTCCAAAGAGCGATGGATATAGCTTTCAAAGGATTGACCAACAAAACAATAGTTGTTTATTTAGATGATATTACTGTATTTTCCAAGAAGAGATCCAATCATTTGCATGATTTAAATCAAATCTTTGAACGCTGCAGAAGGTATGGTATTTCACTCAATCCCAAAAAATCCTTCTTTGCTCTTAATCAAGGAAAGCTCTTGGGCTTTATTGTTTCCAAAGATGGTATTTATATTGATCCGGATAGGATTAAAGAAATTTCTGAAATTCCATTTCCTCATAACAAAAAATCTATGCAGTCATTTTTAGGTCAAATTAACTTTGTCAAGAGATTTTTTCCCGTTTTTTCCCACATCATTTTACCATTACAAACTATGATTAAGAAAAATTCAGTGTTTAGATGGGGATCTGCAGAAAAGGAAGCATTTGATTCAATCAAACAATCAATAATCAATGCCCCCGCTTTAAACACTCCTAATTTTTCTAATCATTTCATATTGTATACTATCGCGTCCGATTCATCTTATGCAGCAGTACTCACTCAGATTAATGATCACAACTTGGAAGCACCAATTTCATTTTATAGTTCAAATCTGCAGGGTGCTGAACTGAATTATTCCGAAGTTGAAAAACAAGCCTTTGCCGTGTATAAAGCTGTCAAACATTACAGACCCTTCCTTTTAAAAGCCCATACAAAAGTTATAGTTCCTTTTCCTGCAGTAAGGCAATTACTAATCCAAAGGGAATTAGGTGAAAAAAGGGCAAACTGGGTTACAACACTTCAAGAATATGACTTGGAAATCAAGCCAACACAGATTGTTAGAGGCCAAGGTTTTTGCAGGTTATTAGTAGGAGCATCCAACATTCAAGACCCAGGTGATACAGAACATATTGAAGAAATCAACCAGATAAGTATTACTGATTCTGAATCGCGATATGCAGACTTGATCTTTTATTTGAAAAATGGATATGCACCTCCTAACCTGTCTTATAAAAACAAATGGGCCATTAGATTAAAAGCAAAAAACTTCATAATCATTGATGATGTACTTTTTAGGCAATATTATGATTCGATTTTATTAAGATGCCTAGAAAAACCTGAAGCACAAAAGGTTTTGCAGGAACTACATGATGGACCAGCAGGAGGACATTTTGGAGCTGACACAACAGCCCACAAAATCATTCATGTTGGATACTATTGGCCCACCTTGTTCAGAGATGCTCATGAATATGTAAGGAAATGCTGAAGTTTTCAAACCTCCAGTGGAAGACAAAGAAAGCCAGCTTTCCCTTTGCAACCAGTCAACATTGAACAACCATTTGAGCAATGGGGATTGGACATCATTGGAGTATGGGTTAGATACAAAAGTTTTCCTACAAGTTGACGGTATAAGGTAGCATCAACTTCAGGAGAAGTACAAGTGACTGAAAGTTTGACTCCAGACTGAAAGGGAGAAGGGGTTGGCTTACAGTCTTCCATGTGAAAATGGCGTAGAATATCACAGGCATACTTGGACTGGGAAAGGGAAATACCTTCCTTGGATTGCAAGACTTGAAGACCAAGAAAATAATGTAAATGTCCTAAGTGTGTCATTTCGCATGTCCTTTTAAGGCTAGACTTCACATGGTTTATAAGGTTGGGATCACTACTAGTCAGGATAAGATCATCAACATAAAGAACAATAATGATAAGAGACTTGCCCACTTTCTTGGTGTAGATAGTATTGTCAGAATGACACCTAGAAAAGCCATTTTCTAAAAGAAATTTATCCATTTTGGCATACCAAGCTCGAGGAGCTTGCTTGAGACCATAAAGGGATTTCTTAAGCCGACATACAAGGCTGGAGTCTGTTTGTATAAAGCCAATAGGTTGTTCCATATAAATTTATTCATGCAAGTCCCCATGCAAGAAGGTGAATTTAACATCCATCTGATGGACTTCCCATTTGAAAGAGGCAGAAAGGGAAAGAACAAGGCGGATAGAGTTCATTTTGGCAACAGGGGAGAAGGTCTCAGTATAGTCAATGCCTTCAACTTGTGAAAAACCCTTAGCAACAGGACGAGCTTTATGTTTATCAACTTTCCCATTTGGTCCATACTTGGTTCTGTAAACCCATTTGCATCTAACAAGTTTTCATCCCTTTGGTAGAGGAACAAGATCCCATGTATCATTTGCCAATAATGAATGATATTCTTCATTCATATCTACTTCCCAATCTGGATGGCCTGAAGCTTCTGCAAAGGTGTCAGGATCATAATTCATTGAAGCTTGAGCCAGTAAAGAAGAGGCTCTATCAAACTGAGAACGTGTACGTCACTGATCTGTAGAATCACCGGCAAGATCACCTGCTGCATCCCGAGTAGCACAGACCCATTTTGGAAGCTGAGGAGCTGAAGGAGGATACTGAGAAGGTGGGGGAGGATTTTCATCCTCGCTTTCATCATCTGAAGAAGAAATATTTTCAAAAGTAGAAGAGATAGGAATAGGTGGCACATCCGCCAAACTGGGCTCGTAGGTCGATATATTTTCAGCAAACTTTACATATCTTCTAGTGATAACATTCTTGGACTTAAGTGGAATAAGTCTATATCCTTTGACATCTTTAGAATATACAACAAAAATACATTTTTCACTCTTAGGTTCTAAAGCTTTATGTTTCTCATCTGGAATATGGGCCCATGCTTCAATTCCAAAAACACGAAAGTGACTTACATCTGGTTTAATTGAGCTCCATGCTTCTTCTGGAGTGATATTCTTTAAAACCTTAGTAGGAGTGCGATTTATTATGTAATTTGCATAGTTAATTGCTTCTGCCCAATAATTAAGACTGTCTTTTAGATTGAAGCATATAATTAGCCATTTCCTTTAAGGTGCGATTCTTCCTTTCAGCTACACCATTTTGTTGTGGAGTATATGGAACAATATGTTGCATTTGAATTCCATTCTCAGTGAAAAAGTTGATGAATTTGTTGTTAACATATTCTCCGCCATTATCAGATCTTAGCTTAAGGATTTGATGTCCATATTGTTTTTCAACAGAGGCCTTAAAGGCCAAGAAAATGTTAAATACTTCACTCTTAAGTTTTAAGAAGTATACCCAAGTGAGTCTGGAGAAATCATCAATGAAAGTTAAGAAATACTTGTAGCCAGAGAATGAAACAACTGGAAGTGGACCACATAAATCACTATGCACGAGCTGTAAAGGGGCTGAGGTGTGCCAAGAGGCATGTTTTTCAAAACTGTCTCGATGATGTTTTCCGAGTACACATCCGGAACAAACACCATCTCTGCAAGATACCATTGGAAGACCTGTCACCATATTTTCTTTACATAGATTCTAAAGAGAGCGATAGTTTAAGTGACCAAATCGCTCATGCCAAAGTTTGCTCACTTCATCATTATGAGCAACAAATACTGAGGGAAGATTTGATGATCCAAAGTTGTGAAACTTATACAACCTTGTGGAATCATCAGCAATGCCAGTAGCTAAAATCTGTCTAGGATCTCTTAGGTCCTTAATTACAACATCGTGAGGTGAAAATTCAACGATTTTACCTTCGCCTGAATGAGTTATCTGATATACAGATAGAAGGTTGCAGGATAAGGTTGGAACACATAATACATCATTAAACTGACCATTGTCTAGATGAACAGTTCCAGTCCCTACAACACTAAGAGATCTATCATCACCAACATATATATTTTTGGTGTTACAATCATTTAAAGAAGAAAACATGGCTTTGTTTTTGGCCATGTGATAAGAAGCTCCAGAATCAATGAGCCACTCATGAGAATGAGAAGAAGAAGATACATTTAGTGCATAGCCAGACCGAGATGCTTGACAACCACATGCAGAAAGTGCCATTCCTGAAGATAAAGTTGAAGTTGAAGAGTGCTCCAAATGGATGTTATGCTTCTTCATTGCTGCTTCCAAGGCTTCCATCTTCTTAAAGCATTTGGATTCTAAGTGGCCATCTCGATTACAAAAGTTGCAATGTCTATCAGTCTTCTTCCCTTTGTTTTTATTTGTCTTATCATTTTGTTGAAATGATTTTTCATTTTGAGGTTGGAATTGCTTAGGACCCTTGTTTGGTTTAGGACCATTCCTTTTAGGATACAACTTCTTAGGATTCTTTGGATTTGGTTGCTGCCGGGCGGCTAACGCTTTCTTAGAAGAGTTTCCAAGATTAAGAAGACCAAGGTGTAAGAGTTTTTCTTGTTCTCTTATTAAAGAATCACAAAAAGAATCAAAGGAATGGGACTTGTAGTCTTGTCCTTGAGAAATGAAGGCTTCTCTTGTAGAATGGAAGGTGGAAACAAACACAGAGTAGGCTGGTCCCAACTTAGTAAGAATGGAATAGATAAGGTTACTACCTTCTTTCTTAACCTTAACACCTTCCAAGAGAAGTCTAAGGGTCTTGAACTTGGACAAAAAATCTTCAATGCAAGAAAAATTATTGGGGTCCAATGTAAGCAACTCATTTTCAAGTTGATGGGCTCTAAGTTCATTTTTAATTCCAAAGACTTTAGTAATCTGTTTCATTGCTTCATCAAGAGCATCAAGTTCTGCAATATGGAATCTAAGATCTGGAGAAATAGACATCCTTATCAACCCACGTGCTTGGTCTTGCCTATTTTCCCATTTAGCTACCTTATCTTCATCTTTCGGTTTGGTTTCTTGGCCTGTGGCTATTCTGTAGAGACCTTTACTTCTAAGTAAATCCACAATGTAGGACCACCATTGGAAGTAGTTGGTGCTATCAAGAATAACTTGGCATGAACTTTCCATTTCAACAGAAATTGAAGATATAGATACTGAAACTAAGTGTTCCAATGGAAAGATCTCGAAAAATTAGGCTGTTTCAAAAAAACGGTTCTGAAAACGGCTTCCGGATGAAGAAGTTATGGCTTTTTGAAGAAAATTTGATGAAGATGCCGACGAAGTGCGGAAATGAAAAATCCGCCCCCACAAAAAGGAGACTTGAACTCAAGACCTCTACTCTCATAAATTAGCTTTGCACCAAGTGAGCTATACAAAAAGTTTGAGAGAGAGAGAGAGAGAGAGAGGGTTGAAGCTTTGGGTTGTGTGCTTGCTTTGAGAAAGCTCTTTTTCCCTACAAAACAAAAAACACAAAACCCAACACGGACATACAAAAAAACGAACCTTGTGGCTCGAAGTTAGATTGAGCCGGAAACTAAATATTTTCAAAAACGAACCTTGTGGCTCAAAGTTAGCTTTAGCCGGAAACTAAATATTTTCCTCAATGTTTCTGATTTTCCGAGATCACACTAAGGCGCAACGGAAAAGAGCATACACATGAGAAAAATCCTTCCTTTCTGTTTCTGATTTTCCCAGATCGCACAGCGTCGCGGGGCAAAGAGCATACGCAGAAATGAAAGGTATAGATCCGGTAATAAAAAAATCTAAATAAACTGAAGCCGAAATAAATAGAGAGAAAATAACTGTAAACTGCAAATAAACACTTTATACCTCCAGATCTTAAAAATGACGCAGCTAGGGCTACCGGAAACCTTTTCGGGTGAAACGAAAGGTGTTCCTCACTGAAACAAATGATCCCAACACAACAGAGCAGTCCTCTCGGCCCGAAAGCAGTAAAAAACAATAGATCTAGGAAACGACAGTCGGATGCAGTTCTACCAGCTTCAGATTTGGATCAATAACGAACGCGGCCCTCAAATAGCTCTGATACCATGTAGGAATTTACAGGGTAAGTTCCTCAGACAGAACATCAAAGGACACCGCTCACAAACATATCACATATCAATACACCAGTACTTTTCACGTGGTTAAAACCCTCAAAGAGGGAAATAGTCCACGGCCTGAGCTAACACGACCACTTCAAGCAATTTATTAATAAAATAATGAAAATTTACATAAGCTTCTCTCATGGACGGTTAACATACAAATGACCCTGCATGCTCTTTAAATAGAGATCATGGACCAATCAGGTGTTAAGCCACAGATCGAGTGTCGGTAATACCGAGGAGAGAATGAACCGTCAGATCACTACATATCATGACCGTCGGATTTGTAAGTTACAAAATGTACATAGTAAAGAAACACACTTTACCTAACTTTATACTAGACCAAGTTATACTTAACCATTTCCTATGTGTCGGAATATCCTAACAATAAGTATATCCTTACTGCCACTGATTACTTTACTAAGTGGGTTGAAGCGATTCCTTTAAAGACAACAAATTCTGAGGCAATTATGGAATTCATAGATCAATTCATCATTACCAGGTTTGGTGTCCCAAATGCTCTTGTTTTCGATAATGCATCATATTTCTCTAGAAATGCTATGTTTGAGTTCGCTATTAAAAGAGGGTTTAAATTGAAATATTCTGCAAATTACTATCCCTAGGGTAATGGTTTAGCAGAGTCTACCAATAAAAATACAGTTAAAATTATTAAGCGAACTATTGAACATAATCATAAAAACTGGCACAAATCTTTAATATTCGCACTATGGCATGATAGAATAACGCAGAAGGCTTCCATAGGTACTTCTCCATTCAACCTTGTATATGGGAAAGAAGCAGTTCTACCAACCAATCTAGTGCTTCCTTCTCTAGCCCTAGTTCAGTTTATTGAAGAACTCCCCTCTTCTTCTATTCAACTTAGACATGATCAAATCTTAAAATTATAAGAAGAAAGATAAAAGGCCAAAATTACTCATGCAAAACATCAGCAAATTATCAAGTCATATTTTGATTCAACTTCATCCAGTTCAAAACAGTTACAGGTTGGTGATCTAGTTTTGAAATGGGACAAATCCCATGAGGATAAAGGAAAACACACCAAGTTCCAAAAGATGTGGCTTGGACCATTTCAGATCTACGAGAAGATAGGCCATTCAACATTCATATTACAAGATTTATCAGGAAAGAGAGATTCTCTTCCTGTTAATGGCCTCATCTTAAAGAAATTCTTCAATTGAGGAGGTAACCCCTTCTCCTTTTTTTTTTTTTTAAGTTCAGTAGAATTTGTAGTTTGTAGGACCATTAGGAAATAAAGTTGTAAGATATCTTCCATTGGCCTTTGCTATATTGAAAAGTTGCTCAAAAGAAGTAGATTTAATATTTACTTTTAAAATAGAAGCCTTAAACAAAAGGGACAATTTCTAGGAAATTAGGTATATTCACATTCTGAAACCCCATTTCATTTTTGTGAAATCTTCTCAAGATTTAGAACCGATGTAAATCATTTTATGGTTTTCAAACTGGCCACAAAAAGGTTATGAATATCAAAACATAAACTAATTCAATCTAGAATCTTCAACTCCTACCCTGTCATCCATTCTCTCTTAAGGAGAAAATTGTCCATCCCATTCATCAGAGTTTATGATTACTCAGAGTGTAATTCTAAAATATTTGATACAAAAGATAAGGGGTCTTATTACAAGCCTGCTTACCATGATCATTGGGAAATAGTTTAACCGACATTACCAACACTGCATACCAAAACATGATAATGGCTTATAATCATAAGACAAGGGGTCTCATCACGAGCCAGCTTGTTCGGTTAGATTACAACCAGTGAATGACATTGTGAAACAGCTGGCCACCAAACCAGGAAAATGGCTTTTTATCTTACAAAATAATAGCAAAGGAAAAAAGAAATACAAAATATGAAAGCATATTTTGAATTCATTCTTTTAATCATACTTTGAAATGGATGGGAAAATGGACAGTCAAATGGTTAAAAGGTATCCTTGTCGAAACTATGAACGTTTGCTGGCAGCAGAGGCCCTACCTATGACAAAGGAGTCAATTAAAATCGCTAAGTTGGAAAGGTTTTTTGTTTTATCATTATCAACCAATAGAGGCCAATTTAAAACTTAGAATGTATCTAATTTTAACGAGAGAAGAAATTAGCAAAAATAGTTCTTATTATATTCAGAATGTATGTATACCTAGTTATATTAGAATTTTCCTCTTTGATAAGATTTCTATACAAAGAAAGTCTAAGTATTTCAATATTTCTCAGAGATAACTATTTCTTCCAGCGAATCGCCAATTGTTGTGCTATACAACAACCCCTCGTTTCATAAAATTTTACTTTCAAACCTATAATATGAAATGGGTCCCTTTTAGATTAAATTGGTATCAACTTATCATTCCTCAAAGGGTCCGAAAAGAAATAAAACATTATAAAACCTTTTGAGACAATATATAAGCGGTCTTATAATAAAAAATGAATAATTCTTTATTATTGCGATAAAGCGATCGCAAGATCGCATATGGCAATAACAAAGGATGCATAACAAAAGACCCATTGGTTTTCCCTGATGTAACAAGCGCGAATAACTATTGGATATTGGGAAGGTAAGCAATCATAACAAGAGGCCCCTCTATTTGCTCTGATGCGATATCGCTATCGGCGATCGGGGAATGTAACACGCATGCAACTAAAAGCCCTCTTCTAAAAACTCCCGATGCGAGTTTGCAATATCGCTATCGGCGATCGGGGATCCCGTAATAACACCAATATAACAACTTAAGCATTCGTCCGATCCCCGATTGCGATAAAGCTAAGCGCGACTTTCAAAAAGGATGGATAAGGCTTGGGTATATTATGTTTAATTATTATTAAAAGCCTTTCTCTTCCCGATAGTGATTCACTTACGCCCAACCGCTAAAACATCAAACCCATGCTTAAATGAATTATTCCGCCAATAAATGATATGATGAGCATTTAAATGATTGACATGTTTAAATGGCCAATTAATGGAGCAGTAATGCCAAAATCTCTTCAGAGATTGTATCCGCAGCCACCTTATGTTAATCCTCCATTATTCATTGATTGATATAACTCTTTCATATCTGGTTTGCGCCACCTATTCTCCGCATTACGTTCATTTTATCTCCTGTGCAGAGCTCCTCCGAAGCAACAAATTTAGGCCAAATGGGGAAGAATTCTAATAAATCTGGAACAGCTTCAGCTTCCGTAGTAACAGGACAACACACTGCCGATCCAGGACCAAGTAAAAAAGGATTAATCTCAGACACCACATGTCTTGGTCTCGGTAATACTACCTGGCAGAGCATCTATAATCTGGTTGAGGCCGAAGAGCCTCAGGAAACATCAGTACAAGCTACAACAGACTCGACACGGAAGTCTGAGGAAACCCTAAATGATTTGGCCGATTCTTACCTACAGCGGATAGCGGCTCGAGAGCAAATTCTTCCATACACAGATGTGGTAAGATGGGCAATTGAGGAAATTCCAATTACAAACAGAACATTTTGCACTATTGACGGGAGATTATTCGGTTCATTTCAACCCGATGGTTTGAGACAAATGTACCATTTGCCCAAACCAGAGAAGAAGTATAACAAAGCGTTTCTGGAGAAGTTCAGAGATGAAAATGAGATTGAATCAACACCTATACGGGAATGGAGACAAAACCTAGTGAAACACAAGCATGAGTCCTCAGGTAAGTACTTTGTCGATTCCTTGTGTTCTCCTTATTTTTATGCTGGAGTGATGATGTGTAGGATTTGGGGGTTGCATGATTCCTCAAACTTCACCATAGAGATGGTACCTTTAATGGAAGCAACATGCAATAGCGAATTAATGGATTGGGGGAATATATTATCTGATAAGTTAGCAACAACGATTCTTGAGTTCAGAAACAAATCCCGCGTTACTGAAAGTTTCATTCCTCCATTTTACTTTAGTGCCTACATCTTAGATACTCTCTGTTTTAACTCCGAATTTCCTGTGCTGCGGTGGAGATGGACTCCACAGGACCTAATCCCCATTCATATCTATCACCATAAGTTGTGGAAAGCCCACTATAAACACCACCTATATCAAGTTTGCAATGGATTTATGTTACCCATTTACTATGTAATTTTTGACAAACCTGCTCCTAAGATTTCCTCACAAGCACAGATTGACTTGACAGTCGTAGGAACCTGGTTCGGAGAAGAAAAATTTACATATGTAAGAGTTTTTGGCAGTCATGCCAGGCATCACATCCTCCCCTTGTATACCCGACAAACTATTGGCTCGAGAAATAGCATATCAACTTACATCTGAAGGAGTTACAAAGACTCTGAGGAATAAAAAGAAACAAGTTTGGCCTCCTTTTCCTCTAAGGTGTGGCGTTTACACTCTGCATGACTACAAGCATGCAGAGAAAGAAGCAGAAAAGATAAATACACTGAATCTCGCCACTCTTCCTAACAGACGATTTGATCCAAACAAAGTCGTCTATAATGCACTAGAACAGGCAAAACTCACTAAATTTGAACATCAAGAAGATGAGTTTGAGGACCTATTCTCCTGGGTCGAGTCATTATTTCAGATTCAAGCGCTAGCTAAAATGAGATATCACGACGATGGGTTAGTCGAATTTAACAAACTTAGAGAGCAGAGGTTGCAAACTCTGCCTCTAGATTTGTTAGCCACTGCCCCGATGACACAGTCAAGCGAGCCTGAACAACGACTTACCAACGAACCTCCTGCTACATCAGAAATTTTTGGAGAAGTCCAAACAAGAGAGCAGGAGGAACTCTAGAGAAAAGAACAGGAGGAAGTGCAGAGGAAAGAACACGAGGAAGCGCAGAGGAAAGAACAAGAGAGAATATGTGAAGAGGAACAGAAAAGGCAGCAGGATCAGAGCAGAAAGGATGTGAATGTCGATACCCAGATTGACCCAAGGTTGCTCCAGGAATGGCAACAATTCGATTCAATCATAAGCAATCTAGAAAGCTCAAGAGAAGCCGATACATCCAAAGCGGCTGATACACAGGATACAACATCAAAAGAGGTTCCAAGAAAAGGAACCAACGGTCTACCCCCTGCTACAGACATAGAAATAATTCCCAAAGATCCTTCAGATCAAATCATTTTGCAAGTGGAGGATATACCTCCATTGGATGTCTTTTACAGCCCAAAGCACAGGGCCGTAGTAAAGAGACAGCGGAAAAGGAGAAGGATTGATCAACCTTCCCTATTCCCTGAACAAACAGTGACAGCCAACGTAGTTTGGAAGGAGGAGTTTGATCCTTCTGATGACCTAACAAAATTGTCCCAATATGCTGGAGCCTATTCGGCGGCCACCATGGACAAGTCATCGGAAGTGAGTAATTTGTTAAAAGAAAAAGACCAGGCAATCGCTTTGTTACAAGCATAGCTATCGGAGGCACAACAGAAAGTAGAACAATTAGAACAACAATTGTCCACACAGCAACAATTAAATAACCAATTGAACAAGCAGTTTCATGAAGAGAAACAGAGGATCAATTCAAGTGCGATTCAAAAGCAGAAAGAACTATCGGAGGCATTAGCAAAATTGAAAACAATGAATGAACAGATGGTAAAGACAAAAGATGAGCAAATTGCTCAATTATCACGTCAAATAGAGCAGTTCAAGAGTCTTCCGCAGCCTGCCGATTTCAGAGCAGAAGCACTACAGATTAATAAGGCACTGGTAACACAAATAATATTATTATGTCATAAAATTTCTCAAGTTGAACCCCTGTGTGACATAACAGCATCAATAATCGATAAATCAGTCGATGCTAGACAAGACTTAGAGCAGGCCGATGAGACCTTGACAAATTTTCTTAATTGGCAGGACACTAATGAGGGACAGGCAAAAAATTTGCCTAAAATCCTAGAATCCCATAAAGAAATTTTATTTATGGAGTGGCAGTCCCAATTGATGAAGGCAAAGAGAGTAGTTTCTAGATGCAAATTATCCACTAGTAATTTGATTGAATTAATTAATGATACTCTCTATTTATCTAATATGATCTCTCAGTGTACATCAGGTAAATTACTATCGGCCAAAACATTAGAGCAATCATGTTATCAAGAGCTGGAAAAGAATGGGAGATTGATCACAGGTATTAAAAGTTTAACTTGGGACACCTATTGGTTGTTCCTAGTAAAACCATACAGCCAGAGAGTCGCCCTCAAGTGCCTAACAGATGCAATCGAGTGTATCATTCCCGATATACATGATGCCACATATGCTGCTCAACTCAATTCTCGTCTCAGCCGCCCTCAAGAAGTGGAACCGATGCTAGCGGTATGCCAACTCAAGTCGAAAGGCAAACAGCCAGAATGATGAATCATGCTGCCGACTACTAGATTGCTATGGGGGAGATATTCAAGATCAAGTTGTACCAATTTAGTAGCATTTTAATTTTGTAGTTAGTTAGTTTAATTAAGTATTTATAGACCCTTTCATGTATTAAGAAAGGGTCGTAAGTTTTTGTATATGACTTAAACCTGAAGTTGCACTACTGTACTTCATGTATATTTTTTATAAAGACTGGGCCAATTATTCCAATTTTGATAAGGAAGCTTTTATGTGGATGTGCACTACTGCCTTTATTTAAAAGTATTTCTGAGTCGGACGAAGGAATTCGAATTGCGATTGATGTTGGGAATGATTTGCAGCTCATATGGTACTACTATCTATGTCTGAATTCATTCTTTTTATGTGAATTGTTATTTGATCATTCTTGCTATTATTGATTATATGCATGTGTTTTAACAACATTCTTTATACTTTCCACTATTGGGTGTTTACAACGTGCTTTTCTTCTAATCATACATGTATCAGTGATATAAAAAGATAAGTGTAACAATGTTTTATTAATCACTTTGTTCAACTATTTGAACAAAACAATTATTATATGAATGAATGTCTATGTTTATTGAATAGAGTCATCTATATGCCTATTGATGAAGAGAGATCATCAAACGTTGCACTTAAGAATAGAAGCTTCCCGGGATAGAATAGTCATTTGTATTTTTGCTTTTAGATTAAGTCATCCATTCATTATCACTTATTAGAAAATCAGTCACTCATCCATCCCTTTTTTATTCATTACTGGGAAACTGGTCCCATTATATCCAGTCGGAGCCACCATCCCAAACGGAAAAGGAGTTGTATTAAGGTTCGAACTCGGTGGTTATCCCCCAATGTTGATGCAACGATTTTCGAGGCATCAACAGGGAGTCTCCCAAAATCGTTAGGCTTTGGATCCCCTACTCAATTGCTAGCATTAGTACATGATACAAGGCATAAGCTTATGCTTGATTGTTTGATATTTTCCCAAGCCCCCAAGGGAAACTTAATTCTATCTTTTCACCAGGGCGAAGAATAACATGTCCCTCTCTTGCCACCCATATTAAACATATAGAATTATCAAAGCCCTATTTTATATCTACTAACATTGACTTTAAAGTCATCAAACATTTAACCATTCAATCATTTTAGCTGCATAATATTCCCATTGAAAGGAATCCATCCTTGTGTTACATATTTAAATCATTTGTATTCCATTCAATCATCATATGTGAATCAGAATTTTCATGTCCACAATTAAAATTAGCTCAAAGCTAGGAGTTTCATATTCACTCTTCTTTGCTAATATATTCATCTCATAATTCATTAGCAATCAATTTTCTCACTTTAGTCTTTGCGGGAGTGAGGTATTTACACTACTTAAAAAATCATTAGTTCTTTAAAAATATCAACCATTATTCTTTCCATGACACTTAGTCACTCTAAAACTTGTCCTACATAAGAATGCATGCACTAAGTGCATGAAACACACATTTACTTATTTATTAAATAAATCTGGTATCTAATGTAGCAACACATCTATCATATTCCCAATGAATATTCTATGATAGGCATGCGTTATTAGTCCTAAGTTTTCTTTAACTTGCAAATGCATTTCTCACTTATTTAATTATTGTTCATTATGACAACTTGGTTTGAAGGAATTCTTACCTACATCCTTCAACATACCAACTGCTGCATCCTGGTTGATTTCCAGGCTTACAAGTTTGTCATTACCATTTATTCTTAGCTGATGCTTTCTAAAGGAGTCCACTTGGCTCCTTCTTTAGCCTTTCGTTATCTTGTTATTGTTCACAAGGTCATTTTTTTCACTGAAGACACTTATGTTTCCTCAAAACTTATTTTAATATTAATTTCTAAGAATAATCCTATTCCTTTTCCTACTTCATAATCTCATTTACACATCAAATATTATTTGAATTAGTTAAATGCATATACTTTTAATATTTTTAGTCTAGCAACCAATTCCATTTTATTGATTCATTCATTTTCACTATTTTTTAGCAATCAATTAAGCACTCTTAATATTATGCTATTTTTTGATTCAATATATAACATAGTCAAGTCTACTCTGAATAATATTTAAATATTCAGAATCTAGCCTATGCATTTATTCAATAATGACACTACGCACATCAAGATATGCACATAATTTGTTAATTTTTTTCTTAATGTCTATGATAACCTTAAAACCCCCATGTTTTATGAATATTTCAAAGAAGCACACCCCCCCCCCCATATTCCTATGCATGTATATTAATGGATTATTTAAACATCATTAGTTATCGTTAAACCCATAAATCTCCCCTAGGCTTTCTTTCAACTCTCTAATCATCTTAGAGAGATTTTTGTTGTTGCTCCTTCATTCCCCCTCACCACCAGCAGTGGGTGACTTAGCCTTTCACTGCCACATTAACTTTAGGCACACTCTCGGTTGTTTCATCCATTGTGCTAGTGCCTTGTGTTGGAAATACTGAGAGGGTGGTGTATAAGTATTTCATTACTTTTAACAATTTTCCAGTTAGTTAATATTGAAAACTAAATTCACATAACATAATCAATCATCCACAATGTGTGAACACAAAAGTCAAAATGAGGGTCAAAACTTGAAGACGAAACACTTGAAAACAATCTTCAGTTTATTACAAACATTTGCGAGGACACCAATCCTTTGTAAGCGTCAACTTAGAAAAATTGCAGGCTCCAACCTACCAAGGAGATGAGGACACTAATTCTCAAAAATCACTACCTTACAACTTTTGTAGGCACCAACCTATAGGAGATTTTAATCCCCTAGTTGAGCTCCAATTTAAAAAATTTGTAGGCACGAACCTATAGGATACTCTAATCTCCTCAACTAAGCACCAACTCAACAATTTGTGGGCACCAACCTACTTCAATTTGTTCCTTAGACCTGTCAATAATGATTCTTGGTTCATCACGAATTCACTTTCTTTAGTGTATTATCTTCAACAAATCCACTCTTAGATTTTCTCCTTCAAATTTGATCACATCCACTTGTCTTGTTCTTTTGACTTGTCCTAGTTCTTTAGTTAGACCATTTAAGCTTTACTCGACATCTAAGGTTATTGTATTTATTGAATTTGTAGCACTTTCGCAAACTTAGAACATTTGAAGCTTCTCTGAAACACTGCATCTTATCCTCTTACTAATCCAAACTATTGTCCATGACTTGTGAACATGCCTCCTTTCTAACTTCAAGAGATTGACCTTGTTTACAACTGAGATACTACAATAATGACACAAATATTGCTTTTTGTTTACTCCTTTTAGTGTGCCCTACATACCTTCATAATACATTCTCTTATGCTCTTTAAAATATCTCTAACCAAAGTGAGTTCTACATTATTTTCCATAGAAATGCCATTGTTTTGAGAACTTGGTGATTACCATCTAGTCCTTTGTAGATTGAGCGTACTCCAAAATAGAGTGAATACAAAGCTTTTGTAATCAAAATATCTCTATTTATTGGAAACCTTTAAACACAAGAAACTTATAGAGAGAACCTAGAAATCATTGTCACAATCCTTATCTACTTACCATTCAAAGAATAACCTAGAAATTAGGCTCGACCTACTTCACAAAAGGTAACAATTTGTTCCGTCAACTCGGTTGTTTTGTACCCAACACTTGGCAGCCTTCCTCATCTCTTTGTTCCTTAGTTTGTCCCTATCACCCTTATGCTCGACCTTGTCTCCTTTAGTGAAACCCTACTTTCTTTTAGTGCAACCCCATTCTCCTTTAGTGTGGCCTCCAAACCAGCCTAAAACTTAGCCTATAATAGACTTGAAACTCAACCTAGAACATACTTGAAAATCAACCCAAAATAACTTGAAACGTGGCCTATAATAACCTAAAATTGGTCTCGTTCATAGGCCTTGAACTTGGCATCCTATACAAAAAAATTTGGCCATTAGGACTTAACCAAAAACCTTCCAAACTATGCCAAAAACCCTTCAATAGATGTACAAAAAACCCTTCAATAGAGAGTCACTTCAACTCGACTTCCTTCATCTCACTCTTAGCTCAAATTTCCACTCTTTCCTTAGCTCAACCTTATTTCAAACTTCTTCTTCGCTACCTTAAATAGACCCAAAATCTACTTGAGCGAATGACCTCAAAGTATCCTCAATTTCTATATATACGAAAATTGATCCCCACAAGCAGGATATTTTTTAAGGATTTAATATTTTCCCTATATATAGTATTGTAGGCTACTATTCTAGTTTGGAAATTCATGCATATAGAATGCAAGCGAATATTAAATAAAAAAAAACATGTAATTTACTATTAAAATTGGTAATTTTTTGGCGAATATCATCCATTTAATCATATATATTTAAAAATAGGTGAATTTTTAACCAAATTGGCAAATACTTTTTTTGGAAAATGCCCAAAAAATAGCCCATTTGTGAAATTTTGCCCCTACTTGTCCATGACTGGGCCTACTCGTGCTTAGTAGGGTAATCAACGAATAACTTCAAAAATTCATATATCCTCAACTGTGAGCAGTTAGAGAGTGTGCCATATATTGTCTGAAAGGTCTCAAAATGTACTATTTGATTGTAATCTTCTACTTCAATTGAACAACCTTTAACATCAATAACAACTATTTTCAACAATCTCCCCCCTTGTTATTGATGGAAACACATCATTATTAGCTTCTTTTGGCAGTTGCTCCCCTTATATGCATTCTCTCCCCCTTTCACATAAATAACAAAGGGTACTCCTCATGTATGCATATTTTCAATACTTCTTAACAAGTGTTCCCCATATCTACAACATCTCCTCTATATTTGTCAAGGAGGACTGCTTGTGCTCCCCTTGATATTTTGCTCCAATCCAATTTCGAATGTGGAAGTTTAACTTTCGTGGCCCATAACATCATATGCGCAAGTCGAAGTAACTGAATTCACTATTGCAATGAAATCCATTTCTTTGTTGTATAAAGAAGTGAATAATTCCTCTAAAATATCCTTCTGGTAGCTACTAGTTAAGGCCTCACTATCATTATTCCTGCTCTTTAACCTCACTAGATCAAACTTTTGGCACTCATAACTGTAGCATTTTATTGGATCTGTCACATGGTTCTTTCATTAGAACTTTTCCAAAACTAGTAAAGGCTCTAGTTTTAAATCATCATTCCACAATCCATAGATAATACCTTAGGCACTTTTGTATATTATTTATATATATCCAACTTCGACTTCAACTCACATACTGTTAGACCATACTTTCTATGCCATGCTAACTTATGCATTCACATTTAGCTGCTTATTTGATCGAGTATTGTTAAAGTGACTTGGTTCATTAAAATGATCAAGTGTAAATTATTACTTTTACCTTAAAATGTGGGCATAATTAACCTTAAAACAAGCATGAAAAACTTGAAAGAAGCTACAACTTAAAGAAGAAATTTAGAAAATCAAGAAGAAGAGAAATTAAGGACTACAATAAATTGATCATGAAGTTCATCCATTGTTGACTATTTATCCGAGTCCTACCTCCAAGAGAGTGGAATTATTTATTGATTCTTCCAAAATGTGATTACAATGAGAAAATTCCTTCCAAAACCTGCATAAAATAGAGCTCTATGCCACCAGGAAGTGGTATTGAAAACCACTTAAAAATCCTCCAGTTGCTGCTAGAAAAATGAGCTCCAATAAATTTGTTTACAAAAATAAAATATATGATTAAAAATATGATTTAATAACCCTCAAATCCATTTAATTACCAAGATGGACTCTATGGTGTAGTGGCATATCTTTTAATATATAAAACATTGAGCACTAACCAACCCGAGATCGCAAGTGGTTATGAATTAGCGCTGTTGCAAATAGTAATTCAAATATTTGTTACACCCCATACCAACCATACAATATATGATCCAAATTAAATCAACCGTATTAAAAATAATATTATAATGTCTACCCCCCATTTATAATAACCCAAACGATGGTCCAATGACAAGACATGACATGGCACGTTGGTAGACTTTTTGGATAATTCGTTGTAATTTTGGAGGGGACAAGCCCGCAGTCAAAGTCCACAAACCTTCCTTTTGTTCAATCCATATAGGTAACCATTAACTAAAAGATTTATTCATCTCATGTTAAATGTTGCCCATTGGCCCATTGGTTGGGCATTTCCGACATCGACAAGAGGTCATGGGATCAAACCCTATCGTCTCCAACTGTATCCAGGATTTTGACATTGGAATTTGAACCTTCTAGCCCATTCCAAGGTGCCATGTGGTGCCCTATGACTAAGCCACATGACAACCTTTCACTGGTCCAGTTGTAACCCAGTCATCGCCTAACTAGGTGCCATGTCAATCTATTCTTTCCATTTGTCAGCATGTGGCTTTGCCATGTGGTGCCATGTCACTTCCAACTCAACACCACATGTCAATTTTCCAACTTGTCAAATCACCACCTTCCATGAATTTACACAGAATTCCACATCAAAATATGTACAATGCCATGTAGCGCTCCCTGGTGTTGCCATGTGGCAGCCCTATAGACCCTCTTTTTACTGTTTGGCATGAACTTTAGACTATCATAACTTTTGCATATGGGCTCCATTCAATGTGATTCAAGTTGTGCTGGAATAATCTCATCGTGATATTCGACATTGTGCTATTTCCATCAAGTTTTGGGAACTTTTAATTTTAGGCATTTTTGGATCCTCCCAGATCATTGTCGTAGAAATTATTTTTGCATTCTCGATTAGAAAGTCAATTCACAGTTCAACATCATCTTTTCTTCTTGGAAAATAACCCTCTCAATTTGAACAACCTATTATTTGAAGCCTTTCCTACCCTAGAATGGCATATGCATGCATGCACATTCAAAACTCACATATTTACTAGAATAATATGAACTAGTCTTATTAGACACCTTCAAACATCCCTTTTGTCTTCTTGACCACATAGGATCTTGTGACTTTACTAAATTATTAGGATTAGCATTGCATATTTCAATATTTTTGATCATGAATTTAAAAGGTCCTACTCTTTCAAGACTTCCATTACATGCTCTTGAATGTCCTATGATCATAACGAGGCTTCCAAAGCTATGTTCAATTTTACCAAGGTTTCACACTATGTCATCACTTAATAGTTAGTAGTAGTACAAATGTTTCACAAACATCTTCAAAAATGCATATTTTGTAGAAAACATGGGATCAAAATATTGAATTCCGGGTCCAACCTATTAAAATTTCTCAAATTATGAGTATCCAATTCATTATTGACCTCTAGCAAAAAATTTTATGCCCATCTGATATGATTTATCTAGCCTCTCCTGAAAAATTTGCCTCTTCTAGAAATTTCCAGTGATTTTTACAATTCAATTGAAGAAGATCCATTCTTTCTTTTGTAAAAAGAATTACTAACAAGTTTACTTACAATGTAGGTTTCATCCACATCTAACTTCTGAGTTTCTATTTACTCATGCACCATATTCAACATTCTGAAAGTTCAAACATCCATACTTCAAATGCCATAATTTGCTAATAGAGTGAACAAATTCAGTAACTTCTTATCTTTTCTTCATCATGCCCTTATCTTTGTCTGACTTCATTTTTTATTTTTTTTGATCTTGCTAGCTGACAATAGGTTCTCAAAAAAATACATCCTTCAATTTTGGTATTTGCATCCAAACTCAAATAGAACCTTACACTTGTGTCATCTCTAAGCTTCATTGAGACAATTTGATTTTCATCCATTAAGCTCTTGAACACCATATGTTTGGTGTTACTGTAATCATTTACCATGCTTTCCTTAAGTTGAATTTTTCTATTGAAGATGTTGGCAACCCTTATCTTCACATTTCTACTTCTTCAAATTTGAGCTTTTCATCTCCATTCAAAAATTTCACTTAGTTAATCTTGAAAAATGAATTCACATCTAATCAATCATCCACAATTAATGAATAAAAAATTCAAAGTGAAACTCAAAACTTGAAGACAAAACACATGAAAATAATATCCAATTTATTACAAATAGTTGTGAGCAAGCTAATCCTTTGTAAGCACCATCTTACAAAAATTGCAGGATCCAACTTGTTAAGGAGACGAGGACAACAATCTTCAACAATCACCAACTTGAAACTTTTGTAGGCACCAACCTACAAGAGATTTCAATCCCACATCGAAGCTCCAACATAGAAACTTTGTAGGCACCAACCTATAGAAGAATCTAATCTCCTCAACTGAGCACCAATTTGTTAATTTGTAGGCACCAACCTACTTTAATTTGTTCCTTGGACCTATCAACAACGATTCCTGGTTCACCATGAATTCACTTTCTTCAATGTATTATCATCTAACTAGTCCACTCTTAAATTTTCTCCTTCAAACTTGATCACAACCACTTGTCCTATTCTTTTTCCCTGTCCTAGTTCTCCAATCTTGCCATTTAATCTTTACTCCACATCCAAAGTCACTACATCTGCTAAATTTGTAGCACTTTCCCAAATTCAGAACATTTGAATCTTTTCTAAAATGTTTCTTCTTATTCTCTTACTAATTCACACTATTATCTGCGACTTAGGAACAAGCCTCATTTTTTACTTCAAGAGCTTGCCCTGTTTACCACTAAGATACTACAATAATGATACAAAGACTACTTCTTGTTTTCTTCTTTTAGTATGCCATTTGTTCCTTCATAATATGCTTTCTTCTTCTCTTTAAAAACTTTCTAACCAAAGTGAGTTCCACACTATTTTCCATAGAAATGCCACTATTTGGAGCACTTGGGGGTTACTAGCCCATCCTTTGTAGAATGGGCCTACTCCAAGAGAGAGTAAATACAAATATTTTGTAATCAAAATAGCTCTATTTGTTGGCAGCCATTAAACACAATAAAATTACAAAGATAACCGATAAATCATTGTCACTATCCATAGATACTCGCTGTTCAAAGAATACCATAGAAATTAGGCTCGAGCTGCTTTACAGAAGGAATCAATTCATTCTATCCACCTATATGTTTTTGTACCCAACACTTGGCAGTCTTTCTTAGCTCTCTAGTCCTCAGTTCAACCCTGTTACCCTTAGGCTACTTATCTCCTTTAGTGTGACCTTATTCTCCTTTAGTGTGGCACTATTCTCCTTTGGTACGACCTCCAAACCAACCTAAAACTCAACCTAGAACAATGTTGTAGATTTATGAAAGAAACAAAATGAAATATAGATTCAAACCTAAAACACGTAGATATAGTGAAACTTTACTTCAATTAATAAATGGGAAATGTTGAAAATGTATACATGTAGAATGAAAGTAAAATAACATGAACGATGGTAGCATTTCTCTGAGAAGATATGTGACAACTACGTGCCTTCCTAAATTTTTTTACAATGAGGCTTGGAGGCATTTTATCATGAAGAAATACTGATAAACCATAAACATCCAAAAACCTAATCCTAGGAGATGAAGCACCAAAGGTTTATGGGTGCTGATGGGGTAAGTTGGAATGCCAACTTCTCGGGGTTTTAATTTTGGAATACGATCTCTGTTTGGCGCGCATGATAGCTCATTAAAAGGTCTATCCAAGGAGTACAATTTCCAATGTTGACATAGTCTATGACTATTATCAACCCATTTCCCCAAAAAACACCAGTTAGGGCCTCAAAATGGCTCCAGAAATTTAGGACCTAAAAACTGCCAAAAATAGAAAACTACCAAAATAAAAAAATTGTGTCATGAGCCAGCGGAATAGGTAGGTAGACTATGATATCTACTTGGATCAATCCTCTCCCGGTAGGAAGTAATGCTCTCTATTGCATTGAGTGCCTCCATAAGATGGGAGAACTTCTACTGAACTTGGCCCTTGTGAGCCACTTGCCTTAGTGTACCAGCTAGCTTGCTTTGACAACCTGATACAACTGGACCCTCTATTAGTGATTTCTATTTATCTGTGTGTCATTTTTTGGGTCAGTTATGACATGTTTAATCCAATTTGGTTTGAGCTCTATTGGTTTTAGCTACTCCATGATTTCTAATGTGTCTAACAGTGGTGGAAAGGTGGTCCACATTGAACACTGGGTGCAGGCCAAGGAATGGGGGGATCCTTGGCTCAAAAGAATTGTCACCCACAACCTTGGTGATGGTTTAAATTCCATAGTGGAGTGGCCAAAGCTTCCGATAGGCCCCTGCATGGTGTTCTTTTTCCAGATGCAACCAAAACTTGTCTCCCACTTGAAACATGTGTGACACCTGCTGTTGATCGTGGAATTGTTTTTACTTTGTAGTAGATTTCTACAAAATATCATGGACCTGCTAGCGGATGTGTTGAATTTGTTCCATAAAATTGGTAGCCATGTCGGCTTCAGATTGAATATGTGTAACTCCTACCTGGGTAGTTGCCAACGACAGTGTGACATCAATGAGATCTAATAGTTGAAATCCTAAGCCCACCTGAAAGGGGTTGTGGCCAGTTGACTATGGATAAATTTGTTGTAGTTGCGTTGCACATAGGGGAGAATCTCATCCCATGTGCTTGGATGCTAGGAGTTTTACATTCGTAAGATCATCTAGTTGTCGACCTCTATTTGGATATCAGTTTGGGGGTGGAAGGTAGTTGATTTGGTGAGTTTGGTGTCCAACATTGACTAGAGGCTAAAAAAAAAATTGCTTAAGAACCTGCTATCCTAATATGATATGATGGTCTATGGGATTCAAAAATTACCCACACTAGTTTGAACAATAGCTTGGTAGTGGCTTCTGTTGTGATACTCTTTTTGCAAGCAGACATGATGTCTATCTTAAAAAATCTATCAACAACCACAAACACGTAGTCATTACCATGCTTGGTAGAAGGAAGGTTAGACATATAGTCCATCGATACAGATTCCCAAGGTTGTTTAGGAGTAGGTAGAGGGGTGCACATTCCTTTCTTCTTGATGGTTCATTTGGCATGGCACAACTAGTGTATGACCTAATATATTTTCAAACATCATGTCGATGTTTTGACCAATAAAAATAATTATTCAATACTGCCATTGTCTTCTCTACACCAAAGTGACTTACTAATTGAATATAATGTGCTTCCTAGATAATCTTGGCATGCTCGATTGAAGGATCACTAAGGTGTCCTAGGTAGTACAATAATGCATCTTAGAGGTGGAAGTCTGGAACTTGCTTTCCTACCATCAACATTTGATATGTGGTAGAAAACTTGAATCAATGTTGTATAGCTGTAGAAATCCAAAGGTAATGTGCCCACAAGACTTGAGAATGATGGTTAGTGCCACAATCGAGGGTTGACTGAGAAAATATGCGACATGGTTGGTGCTACCTTTCTTTTATTTGATGTTCAAATGGAATTGTTTCATATACGTGGACCATTTCTGATGGTGATAATTTTGTAAATTCCCCCGTGTCTGAATAAATTGAAGAGGCAGGTGATCTGTGTGGATGGTCATTTCCTTCCCAAGAATATAATGTTTCCATTGCTGGTAGGCTTGCAAAATGGAATACATCTCCTTATCATAGGTAGGGTATCTTCAGACAATATCAGAGAGTGTCTCACTATGAGAGGCCACTAGATGTCCTTGCTGAATGAGGACTACACCAATGACATAATCAAAGGCATAAATTTCAATTTTAGATGGTTGTTACAGGTCTGAAAAGGTGAATACTGGGGTAGAGCAAAGTTACGAAGCTCTATTAGATTCGTTGGGGCTGACCAATCCAAAATGACTTGGATCTTATCTAGATCCACATGCACACCTTGCTCATCAATAATGTAACCTAAATATTGGACCTTGTCCATGTTAGCACATAGCTTGTGTTGCCATAGAGTGTGAAGCACTTGCCAAATATGCTGCAAATGTTCTTCCCAAGTCTTGTTGAAGATGAGGATATCGTCCAGATATAAAACCACGAAAGAGTTGGTGAAAGGCTGAAAGATTTCATCCATTAACCTCATGAAAGTTGTTGGTGCATTCATCAAACCAAAGGGCATAACCAACTATTCAAAAAGATCCTCCTTAGACTTGAAAGTGGTCATCCACACATCAGTTGGTTTGATTTGAACTTGGTGATAACCAAACTTTAGATCAATCTTGCTGAAGTACTTGGACCCCTTGAGCTAGTCAAGAAGGTCATCAATCCAAGGAATTGGGTTCTTGCTCCTAACCATGATTTTTTTCAAAGTCCAATAATCAAATTAAAGTCTCCAACTCCCATCCTTCTTCTGCACGAGTACAATTGGGTCCCACAAGGTGAGGAACTTGGTTGGATGTGGATTTTTTGTAGAAGCTCTTGGATTTGTCACTTGATTTCCTAATTTTCTAGAAGAGATCGATGGTCAATTTTCCCATTGAGTAGAGGTGCATGGGGGGTTATATCGATTGAATATTTGACCTGAAAATTCAAAGGTACCCCCGTGGGTGAGGAGAAGATGTGTCTATACTCTTCCATGACCTTGTCCACTTGCCTTTGCTGGAAAAAGGAGCCATGGGTGGAGGCCATAGAGGTGGCCATAATATTCTCCCTACTTTGAGAACAAATAAGGAAGAAGACAAATTTCACAGTCTGGGAGATGATCTTATTGCATTACTTAGTAGAGATCAAAGAAATGGTAGTAGGTGGGGCTACCTATAGTATCTTGTATAGTTTTCTTCCCAAATTAATAATAACACTTCAAGATTTGGAATGATACACAACATGATGTTTCCACAAGTATGGTTGGACTAATAGAACATCACAAAATTCAAGGGGAGAAACATCACAAAAGACCTCATCCATGAAAGGCTTAATGTTGTAGGATCGATGGCACTATTGGCTGATGCCGAGATCTCGCCCTTGGTGGAGCCACCTAATGGTGTATGGATGCGACTCTAGTGTTATCAGTAGGCCCAACCACTTAATGAAATTTGTTGAGATGAGGTTATTTTGACTTCCACGATCAACAATGAAGCGCAATGGAGCACCCTTCACCCATATTTTTGAGTAAATGAGGTGTACACCTTCCTTTGTATCTTTGGGCTTACTTTGTTGGACCTTGGTGGTGGCAAAACTGACACTGGGTTTTTCATCAATGATTTGTTTCCCCTTGTCTAAGTTTTGTTCAAAGTTGGTACCTGCATCTGACTTTGAATATTTTAGCTCGACCACCAATGAATACTTTGCATGACATTCATTTTTTTTATGAGTGGGGCTCTTGTGGAAATTGTACAAATTTCCTGCATCTTTATTTGTCTTCCCATTACCATTATTTATTTGGGATTTACATGGGTTTTCCTAAGGTAGTCTAGCCTATCTATGTCCTCTTTTTGCTATTTGGGCATGCCATTACCCTGATTCTGAGGTGAAGGATTCATAGATACAAAGTATCTCTTCTTTTGTTTAAAATTTTGCTCAAATTTGACAGCATATTGGTATGATACGCCAAGCGAGGAGATGTATGGGAACTCCATTTTTGTCTAGATGTCTCCTTTTATATAGCCACAGTACTTGAGCACCATATGTCACTCAATGTCCTTGATACCCAATATGGTGCGCAATTTATGAAAAATGTTTGTGAACTCTAACACTGCTTGGTCCCTTTCTTGTTGTAGTGTGGTCCATCTCATGTACTAGTATTCATACCTATATTTTTCCTTGAAAGCATCCCTAAAATAGTTATTAGTGGGTGAGACTGAAAATATTTCAAATTCCTTCATGGTCTTTTTCTCATTTTAAGTTTTTCATTAGTCCTTCACATCAGAGGTGGCCTTAAGGAGTGAAAAGGTAATCTTTTTCCTATTGGAAAAATTATGGACTGAAAAATACCCCTCTAGTAGATTTAACCATTTTTCTAGAGAATATGTATCTATATGGGATTCAAATATAGGAATATAAAAATTAAATTGTACCTTAAAGGGGGTGACACGTCTGAAGTGGCCACTAGATGAAGATGTGTCGCCTATTGATATCTACCAAAGTATCTGGGAAAAATTATCCATCATCTCTTTCCTTTGTCACTCGAGGGCTTATTTGAGAAACAATTTGATAGGATCTCTTTCTCCCTCATATTTCTTTTCTTTTAGTGTGGGAGGTTGTTAGGGTTGATGAGGACGATCTTGTAAGGGTTCAAGCAGTTCAAATCCCAACTCGTTATACCCCAACTTCGTTGGGGACATGCACAAAAAATAGAAAAGGAGCAGACCACTTTGATACCAGTGATCCAAATTTATGAAGGGAATGAAAGAAATACATATTTAAACCCAAATCATAGAGATACAATGAATCTTGAATTAAATTAATAAATGGGAAATGTTGAAACTGTATACATGTAGAATGAAAGAAAACTCGCTCGAATGGTGGTAGCTTATATTTGAGAAGAGATGTGACGACTACGCACCTTACTGAAATTTGCTACTATGAGGCTTGGAGGCTTTTTTATCATGAATATATAATTACAAATCCTAAACATCCAACAACCTAACATTAAGAGATGAAGCTCCAAAGGCTTATGGGCCTCGATGGGGTAAATTGGAATGTCAACTTCTCTGGGTCATAACTTTGGCAAACAATCACCCTTTGGCACACACGATAGCTCATTAGAAAGGTCTATCCAAGGAGTAAAATTTTCAACCATCGATATAATCTATGAGTGGTCTCAGCCCATTTCCCCGAAAAACACCGTTTAGAGCCTCAAAATGGCTCCAAAATTTCAAGAACTAAAAAATACCAAAATAGGAAAATTGTGCTGTGAGCTAGTGGAATAGGTGGGTGGCCACCAATATTCACCTCGATTAAATAGACCTGAAACCTAGCCTAGAATAGAGCTAAAAATTATCCCATAACAACTTGAAATTCAACCTAGAACAACCTGAAATCAATTTCAGTTCAAAGGCCCTAAAGTCATCCTTTGTAACAAAAAAATTTGGCCCTCATACATGAACTAATAACCTTCCCAATTGTGCCAAAAACCCTTTAAAAAAGATCTACTTCAACTTTGCTTCCTTTAGGTCATCCTTAGCTCAGTTTTTGACTCTTTCCTTAGCTTGGACTTATTTCAGACTTCTTCTTTATTGTCTCAAACAAACTTGAAATCAACTTGAGAGAATGACCTCAATGACTCCTCCTCAACATCTATATATAGGAAAATTGACCCCCACAAGCAGGTCCGACTTTTCCATGACTAGGCCTACTTGTGCTTGGAAAGGTACTAAATTAATAACTTAAAAATTCATATCTCCTCAACCATGAGGAGTTAGAGAGCATTCCATATATCTTAGAAAGGTCTTGTAATGTACTATTTGATTATGTGATTTTTTCCTTCAATTGTGTTAGGGTAATATCATTTAGGGTTGAAGTGTCTTCTTCCTGTTATTCATTTTGAGAATATGATGGTCAATTTAGCCCATGAATCACTAAGGTGTCATAGCCTAAAGGTTTACTTGTCAAAGAAGCCATTCAGTCCTTGAAGTCCTGTGGTCAAGACAAGTTTGAAGGCTTGGAAGGTTTTCTGCATGATAAGTCTGGTTCATATCATGTTGCATCTATTTTCATGATAAAGTGCTTAGAGGCATATTTCCAACGATATATCTAGCTCTTCAAATTGACTTCCGGATCAAAAGTTAGAGCAAGTTGAATTTTACTCTTCAAAACCAGAAAACAAAGGAAAAATGCCTATGTATGAGTCTCGGATCTTGCATATCGCAGATTTAAAGAGGAAAACAACAAAGCTCAGAGAAAATTAGCGATCAATAATCGCTGATATCGCATATCAGTGGTCGGAATTTCAAGCACATCGCAACAGAAGATCAATATCAAGGATTTGTGATCGCCGATCAGATATATTGGTGGATCGACAATTGGCGAGGTCCTGTGCACAGTGTAATAGACAATTGATGAATTGCCGAAGTAATTGGCGGGGTCCTGTGCACAGTGTAATCGACAATTGACAAATTGCTGAAGTGGAGTAGGGTGACAAATTTAAAAAGTTGGGATCAACAAACGTCGATTGGGTTAAAGCATTGGGATAGTGCCTTAAGTGTTAAAGCACTGGGAGGGACGAAAACAGATTAACAAAGGATTTTCATCGCAAAACTGGAGTAGGTTTGGTCCTTTTCTCTCTCCTCCAGAGAGACACATAGCAAGCAGTGATTGGTTTCGTATGCAACGTGGCATATGACATCAGCAATGATGTGGCGATACATTGGACATGTGGCATACATATTCAACATTTTCAGTGTCATGTTGTGCTATTCAACAACCCCCCCATTTATTAGTTTAATGGTTAATATTCTATTTTTAAATGGGGACCCTTAATAAAAATCCCTCTAAGAAAAATTTAGCACTTAGGTGCTTTCTTTTGAACTTTTAGAAATAAATCAAGATATTGAGTCAAAACCCTCTAAGACTAGCAATTCTCACCTTTTTGCATACTGTTGGACCAAGTGTGTTGAAAGGGCTAATTAATGAACAAAATCCATGAATTTCGATAGAATCGATCACTGCATTTAACTTAGACTTCATTAGAATTTTCATTCAAAACTAAGAATTAGGGCATTTCCTATAAATGAAGCGCTTATCACAATCACATATCGGCGTTCACAAAGGACACAACTCACAAAAAATGTCGTAACATGCAAGATGCGATAGGACAAGTCAACCTTATCGCATCGCATCAATTTACTTAAAAGTCCAATCTTATGAACTGCGCAAGCTTGCAAAGTGCGATAAAACCCGGGCCCGATAAAAGAAAATGTTATAAATTATAAGTTAAGTTCGGCACGCATTGAAATTCCACTTTATGAAATAATTACTCATTCGGGAAATTTACGTTCTAAAAGATAAAGAATATGCCGCTTATCTTGCATCTCGCAGAATGTTAAAAAAACTTTAGGAAAGCACACAACCAAAATTGCGATAGTGCGATTTGTGATATTGCGATAATCTTATCGCAATCACAAAATCGGCTTTCTCATAGTTGAAACTCACCACCCTAAAACTTTTTCCTTCTTGTTTGCGATGCGGTAGTTTAAAGACTAATAAAGGTAATGGTAAGAAGCCTTAGTGGCTATTTAATGAGTTTAATGACATTTATGTTAAAGAGTGCCTTGATGTGATACGATATCTTTTCATCTGCCTTTTGAATAAAAGCTCTTATCTTGTCACCTTTTTGAAGTTAACTGTATCATTTATTCTCACTATCATTCTCGCTTGTGTTTAACCGATAACTTCCGTTTTGCTCCATTTCAGGAAGACACCGCAGAGAACATCATTAGAAACAATGGTGAAGAAGTGAAAGGGAATTGCATCTGAGAAATCATAAATGGTGTCGCTTTTCTTTGATACCACATGCAGCAAGGACGAAGGAACTTCGACATGGGAGGCCATGTACAACTTGTTAGAAGAAGAGTAGCCCAGGCCACTAGTAACAAAGGCCACGAAAGATGCTTAGGAGTCATCTGACGCCTCCTATTTCGAAACAACATGTTCATTCCTGCACCGAATAGCTGCAAGGCCAAAAATAATACCATACATAGATATGGTCAAATGGGTAATTGACGAGGTAGACATCACAGACAAAACCTTCAAGAATCACAGGTAAGAGGTCATGGGGTCTTTCTCAGTGGACAACCTACGACTAATGTACCAATTATCCGAGCCACAAAAAATCTAAAAAAAAAAGTTCCTTGAGAAATTCGCTAAAGAAAATGAGGACTCGACAGATGTCACGTAGACCTGGAAATTAAGTGAAGGCAAGATCAAATTGGATAAAACTGGTATGTACTCAATGACATCCATTTCTCCCCCTCATAGTTTCACAACCACAATGATATGTAGGTTATTCAGTAGACCCGATAGAACCAAGTTTTCCATGGAATGGCTCCCGTTAATAGATGCAACAGTAAATGCAACAATAATGAACTGCACTCAAATTTTGTTAGACAATTTGGCAAAGGCCATTATAGAATATAGAAGGAAAATAAGTCCTTATTTAAGGATTTTTCCCCCTTTCTTCATGAATTCTTTTGTTATGGATGCAATTTGTTTTTGTTCTCAATTTCCCAATATGGGATGGAAGTGGACTATAGAAAACCCGCTTCCCATCCATATATACCATAATATTTTGTGGGAATCTCAATTCCACCCCCATTTTTATAAAATCTGTCAAGGGGTTATGCTACCCATTCATAAAGAAGTGTATGACAGGACTGCCCCTAGGTTTTATAAAGAGGCCGAAATAGATATCTTGTCAGTAGCCAGATGGCTTGGGGAAGAAAAATTCACCTACAACAGGGTTTTTGGGAGCATTGCTTCACTGCATGTCCTCACATATTATGTCCCCGAAAAACTAATGGCCAAAGAAATAGTCTACCAAATAGTAGGGGAAGGCGGATTAAGAAAAGGACTGAAAGAGAAGAATAAGGCCATTTGGCCTACATTCCCATTACAATGTGGTTCTTTTGCACTACACGATTATGGATATGCATTAAAAGTAGCAGAGATTATTAAGTCTCTAAAATTAGCTACAGTTTCAGGAAGGCAAAATGACCCAAATGGCACTGTTAAGGAATTTACTACTATGGTAAAAGTAAAACAGTTCATCCATGAAGAGGACGCCTTCGATGACCTCTTCCTCCAGGCAGCAACATTTTCACAAGTTTTTCATATGGCATCACTACTTTTGACCCCGGAAGATGTTAAGGCTTTTCATGTGTACAGGAAAAAGAGATTATTAAAGGTCTCATTGGACCTATTGCAGATTGAATCAATAAGGGAGCCAACTCCCAACGTAAGCTTGGAGGGTAGCTCCAAAGAAAACTATGAAGAAGAAACCCAAGAGAAATCTACTCATGAGTCAGAGCACTCATAGAAATAGTCTCAAAATGGGGGAGGAAACACAAACAAAGAGTCTGAAAAAGACACAACTCAAAGTACAGAGGAGACGCCTGAGCAAGCTAAAGAAAACAAACAACAGGGGAAGGAGCTACAGGCACTCAGGACGTTGAGATCATTCCTGCTACTTCTACTTCATAAATTGTTTTAATAATTGAGGAAATACCTCTGCTAGATGTATTCTATAGTCCTACCCACAAAGCTATAGTCAAGAGACAAAGGAAGAAAATAAAATTGGACGTTGTGGCTGTTGCGACTCCGAAAAATGAACCAATGGATATCGTATGGAAGGACTCACCTATCGACCCATCTGAGAATCTCACAAAGCTATTGCAATTCGAAGGATCCTATGCCACAACAACTATTGACAAGGTGATAGAAGTCCAAATGATTCTCAAGGAAAAGGAACAAAGAATTCTGCTACTAGAACAACAATTAGCCCAAGAAAAATCTAATCAGCAAGCAAAATTACAAGTAGCCCAGCTCCAAAAAGAATTCGAACATACCAGAATACAACATCAAGCTAGTTTAGCAGAAAAGTATTTGCAGATACAAGCCATGATAGATAAACTTAAATACAATCCGCAAATTGATGAATTCATCAAAGAAGCACTCAGCCTCAATTCCTTACTAATGCAACAAAAGGAAGTATTTTGCCAGAAAATCTCACAGATAAATCCTTATTGCGAGACCAATGATAAATTAACAAAACAAGTTATTGATATGAGGTTTGAGTATGATGAAATCCACAAAAGGGTTTCTGAATTTATCACCTCGCAAGAATTAGAGGATGGAAGAAAGGTTGACCTACCAAAGCTGGAAGAGTCTCATAAAGATATTTTGTTCATGGATTGGGATTCTTGGTTGAAAAAGGCGGAAAGGGCAACAACGATAGCAATGACAACAACAAACATCATAATATAATCCATTAGCGAAAATCTTGACGGCGCCAATCTTGTCGAGGAGTGCGTACCAAGATTTCTTCTGAATGCCAAATAGCTAGAGAAGTAGTGGAAATAGGCAGCACATGAAAAGGAGGAGATAATCAAACAGTTAAACAAGCTGAATTGGGAAGCATACTGGCAGTTTCTAGTAAAACCACACAGCCAGTGGATGACTCTAAGATGTTTAACAACTTGAACACAAAAGATGGTTCCAGCACTAAAAGATGCCATATTTGTTGGGCAGTTAAAATCTGCGATCAGCCAACCGCCTCAACTCAAGCCCATGACTAATATCTGCGACCTTAGAGATCAAATTCAAAGGAGTTAGTCATTAATTTGTTTTTCTTTTAGTTTTATTTTTTGCATATTATGAGGAAGGTTGTTTGAAACCTCCTCAACTATTTTTGTAATAATCTATTTTGAGACATATAGTTTAGTATTTAAACCCCTCTCATGCATTTAGAGAGGGTTCCTGAAATTTTATCATAAACACTTTTGAAAACATTGCACTTCTGTACTTTTGAGGAGGTTTTGATGAAATGAATGGAACATGATCTATTTTCTTTTAAATATCTAGCATGCTCTACTGAAATGCACTTTTGTACTCTTAGAATGTGTTGGATTGATTGAAATTGGGTCAATATTGCTGAAGCACATGAGCAGGACTTATCATATATGGTACTTTTATCTTATGATCATGTTTTATTTATGTATTAAGCAATACTTCTTCTTTCAATTGTTTTATGTATGAAAGTTTGAATTATAGTTTTAGCATTATTGCACTTCTATATGATGTTAGCTCTGATTTCGTTTTGAATACATGAATGATTTTATATGCGATATATTTTTCTCAATCGTTTTGTCTAACTATTTATCCAAAACAATTATTGTTAAACGATTTAATTTCTTATTGCAGTTGAATGATTTTTATTACCAATTGTTGTAAGACATCATTGTAGATCGCATATCGTATTTGATTCCCAGGTATACTTATAGTTAAATAATGTTAAATTAGGATATATGCATGCGTTTATAATTTAGACTATATTACACTTAGCTTACTCATTTCCTGTGACATCATATATCATCCCATCATCACTATCAAAACTATTCTGGGAAACTGGTCCCATTATCCCTAGTCGAAGCCACTATACCAAATGGAAAGGAGATGCTTTCAAGGTCTGGACTGGGTGGTTTTCCCCCATGTTGTCACAGTAATTTTTGAGGCTTCAACATTTTGGTGCTAGAAGGAGGGCCTAACTATGAATGACAAGAAAATCTAAATCAATAAGCCATCCTAAGAGTAAAACTCCCTCACCATCACCCCCAAATTCTCAGTAGCATTCTAAATCCCCAAATCCTAGGCGAGAAGTTGTAAAGAAATCCTTAGAATCCATTACTGAGATCCCAAAGAAATCAGATCAATATTCTACTATAGAAACTCCTGAAGTACAGTCTTTAATCCATAAACTACAGGGGATTTCTTTATCTCAAGAAGAATCTGAGTTATCTCAAGCTAGTGTTTCTTCTTAATTTCCTTCCTCTCAAAGGTTAACTAGATCACAAAACGAAAAATTTGGGATCCCCCCATTTGAATTCCCTCTACCAAACCAAAGGAAAACTAAGAAAACACATTCTGAAGCTCATAGTGAGGTTCTCTCATTATCACCTGAAACACCCTCATTCAATCCATCCACTTCATCATAAAATTAGTCATCCACCTCACAACTCCAGATCGTGATTTACACTGGTACTGGAGCACAAGTCTCCTCTACCCAATCACCTTCAACTACTAGAACATCTTCCTCTACACAGATACCCATGATGGCTCAAAGACCATGGACAAATCCAGGAGCTATTCGAATGGTAGGAACATTACACCCACTACTTGCGCATCCAGTGAAATGGTTGCCAAAATTTAACCCTGATGATGGTTTTCTTGCTGAAGAACACATAAACAACTTTATGTTGTCCATAAATCTAAATGCAGTGGTAGAAGAAGATGTAGTTGTAATATTATTCCCTTATACCTTACAAGGATCAGCAGGATCATGGTATTTTTCATTGCCATCTGGTTCCATTAATAGTTGGGATGCCTTTCAAGAGCAGTTCCTAACCAAGTTTGGAGATGATTGATCGACAACTACTCTTCTCAATTATCTCTCCAACTTGAAAGCTGAACCTAGAGAATCAATTAAGGACTTCAATTCATGCTCTAATAAGTTATTGAATAAGATCCCAACAACATCCTAGCCTAGTGATCAAGTCCAAAATGAATGGTACATTTCTGCTCTTCCCTCAAACACAACTATTTTTGTTGATAGGGCTTCCAAACCTACTTTGGCAGAAAACATGAAATAAGCCATAGTTGTAGAAAACACATTTTAGCTTTAGAGAAAAAGAATGCATGAGAAGAGTGAAAATACAAGAGGGTAACTTTTAGGGATGAATCCAAGAAAAAAGCACCTAAAGATCCTTTTGATCTTGAAGGAATGCAAAAGGTCCTTAAAACCATGTCCAATGAAATGGTTGACATCAAAAAATAGGTAGTTGAGACTTCCTTAAGGAAAGTTTCCAATCCTTACAAAAGAAATCCTTCCTCTGATTCTAAGCCTCTAAGTACAATATCAAATGCTGAATCAGATGTAGAGGAGGAGGAAATCTCCACAGCTGAAGAACAAACTGATGACGAAGAAGTAGTTGAATTACAAGGAATGTGGGAATTTATCCTTCCTAATGAAGAAGTGCCAGAAGCATTACCTGTCACAACCAGGAGTAGAAGCACTGTAGATTTTCCACAAACAAATCCAAAACAGAAAGCATCAACTCCAACTCCCAAAGCTAAAGTAATAGGTAAAAAATCTTCCACCAAATCCACTTAAACCACTCCTCCTCAATCAAATTCTTCACCTTCAGCTAAAACCCTGCTAGTCTCTGATGAAATGGAATACAACATCGTTGAAGATATGAAAAATACTAGGGCGAATATTACATTCCATGAGCTTAGCAAGTTAAAACATCAACAAAAGCTATTGCTCAAAGAACTAAAAGCAGTCCCTACTTCTCCTCTTCCCGCTGCTGTAATCTCATAGGCTGCTCAAGAAATGGGAAGGCCTCCTACTACCTCATTAAATAAAATCAGTTTAACTGATATTGCTCTAATAGGAGGAAGATCCAAATCCCATACACCTCCATTTCTTTTGACTTTTGAAGTTTTCAATAAAAATCTACACAATTTTTTAGTTGATTCTGGAGCTTCATCCAACATTCTACCAAGAACAGTTTGTACGAAATTGAATGTGGAGCCCCAAAAATATGTTGTTCGCATTGTATAGTTAGATCGATCTCAAGTCAAAGTTATAGGGGAACTCAATCAAGTCACTATTCAGCTCTCATCAAACTTGAAAGTATGTCAAGTCATTGACATTCTTATGGCTGATATCTCGGAATTCTACGGCTTAATCCTTAGCAGAGACTAGTCATAAAAGATTCATGGCTATTTCATGACTGACTAGTTCCACATGTCTTCCCTATAATGGTAAGCCGAATCAAATAAGGATTGACTGAGAGAAACATCAAAAGTATATCGTCACAAAGCTGGAAGGAGAAAATGAACCCGTCGCATACAACAATAATATCATTGGAAATTATTCAGTTGAATCATTTCTAGGCAATTTTAATGAAAACACACCACCCTTCTTGGAAAATTCTGTTATATCACAAGTTGAAAATTATTCTCAAACAGAGTATTCTAAGTGCATAAATTTTGTAGATAAACCGGTAGTTGAGTCTTTGTTTTGGAAATTATATTTTGATGGATCTAAATCTAACGATGGAGCTGGGGCATGATGCATATTAGTTAGCCCAGAAGGGAAAAAAACTATGTTAGCATGAAAACTTGAATTCGAATGCACAAATAAACTTCTGAATATGAAGCATTAGTTCAAGGGATGTATAAAGCTATTGGCCTTAATATCAAATATCTTCAAGTTTTTGGAGATTTAGAAATTGTAATTAAACAGGTAAGGAATACTATACACTGTCTCTCTGGACATTTGAAACATTATCAATCATTATTCCAGGACCTCACCTCTCATTTTATAGCATTCAACATTTCCCCTATCCCAAGACTCCAAAATGCAAGTGCCGATCTTTTGGCTAATGTTGCATCCAAGCTCATTCCACCAGGAGATTATAGCCCCGATCGCTTTTCTATTGAATTAATTTTTAGGCCTTCTATTCCTGACAATATTAGCAATTGGAGAGTCTTTAGTAATGACCTGGATATCATAAATTTTCTAACATCTGAAGGCTCTTATGATGACATATAATAGATGAAGAACAACACAACAACCAACTTAAGCAAGAAATAACTGCAAATTCCATACCTAAATCTGTGGTTAAGCTGGAAGACTTATATGATCTTAAGGACATGTTCAAGAAACCCACTAACTCAAAACTTCAAAGTTCAACTTTGAGGTTTGAATTAGTTAACCTTGGAACTGACCTTAAACCTCAAAATATCAATCTAGGACTCAGTCTTACACTAGATGAAAGATTAGCCTTTGTTCAATTGTTAAAGAAATACAAAAATGTCTTTGCTTGGAACTATGAAGATCTTAAGACATATGATATTTCCATCATTCAACATACCATTCCCATGATATCTGATGAAAAGCCTGTACAACAGAAGTTGAGAAAGATTCATCCGAATTTAGAAAATCAGATAAAATTTGAATTAAATAAGCTTCTCAAAGCCAAAATAATTTTTCCTATTAGGCATTCAAGGTGGGTTTCTAACCTTGTTCCAGTCAGGAAAAACAATGGTGATATTCAAATATGTATAGAATTTTGAAATCTCAAAAAATATTGTCAGAAGGAAAAATTTCCATTACCTCCTATGGAACAGACACTGCAATCAGTTGCAGGCTCAGAACTTATATCTTTTCTGGATGGATTTTTAGGTTATAATCAGATTCTAGTACATCCAGATGACCAACTAAAGACTACGTTTTGAACCAAATGGGGCACCTATGCCTATCAAAAGATGCCATTTGGGTTAATCAATGCTGGTGCAACATTTCAGAGAGCCATGGACATAGCTTTCAAAGGTTTGGTGAACAAATCAATGGTAATTTATTTAGATGACATAATTGTGTATTCAAAAAAGTACAGTAATCATTTAAAGGATTTAAAACAAATATTTGAGCGTTGTCAGAGGTATGGAATTTCTCTCAATCCTAAGAAATCTTTCTTTGCTTTGAGTGAAGGAAAGCTCCTTGGATTTATCGTATCCAAAGAAGGAATTCTTATTGATCCCGATAGGATGAGAGAAATTTATTAAATCTCTTTACCTTATAATAAAAAATCCATGCATTCTTTCCTAGGTCAGATAAATTTTGTCAAAATATTTGTCCCTGACTTTTCACGAATCGTTTTACCCCTCCAATCTATAATTAAGAAAAAATATGTTTTTAAATGGGGACATACCATGCATGAAACTTTTAATATGATTAAACAAGCAATCATAAATTCTCCCTATTTAGCAACTCCAAAATTTTCTAATCATTGCATTTTATATACCTTTGCTTTTGAGACATCATATGCAGCTATACTGACACAGGTCAATGATGAAAAAGTAGAAGCACCAATTTCTTTTTTTAGCTCCAATTTGCAGGGGCTAAATTAAACTACTCAGACATTGAAAAACATGCTTTTGTTGTTTTCAAATCAATAAAGCATTTCAAACCCTTTCTTCTCAAAACTCACACTAATATAGTAGTCCCATTCTCAGCAGTAAGAAATTTACTAAGGCAAAGAGAAGTAGGCGAGAAAAGATAAAATTGGGTATCAACATTGCAAGAATATGACAGTGAGATCATAGCAGCTAAAATTGTTAAAGGTCAAGATTTTTTGCAGAATGTTAGCAGGAGCATCCAACTTACCAACACTACAAGAGTCAGGTGACGATATACAAATATGTGAGGTAAGCCTTAACGATACTGAATACAAATATGATGATATCATCTTTTACTTGAAAAATGGATATGCCCCTACACAACTAAGTTACAAAAGAAAAAGGGCTTTGAGGATAAAAGCTGAGCAATATGAAATCATCAATGTTGTGTTGCCTAGGAAAAATTATGATTCTGTTTTTCTTAGATGCCTTGAAAAATCTGAGGTAGAAAAGGTTTTGCAGGAACTCCATGATGGACCAGTTGGTGGACATTTTGGAGGACATACTAAAGCACATAAAATCGTGCATGCTGGCTATTATTGGCCAACCTTATTCAAAGATGCATACAAATATGTAAGAAAATGTAAAATTTGTCAAACAGCTACTGGAAGACAGAGGAAACCCGCATTACCATTGCAGCCATGCAACATTGAAAAACCATTTGAACAATGGGGATTGGACATAATATGTGATATCGTTCCTCACTCTTCAAAGTAACATATATATATCCATACAACTACTGATTACTTCATAAAATGGGTGGAAGCCATTCCACTTAAGGTAGCCAATTCTGAAAACATCATTAAATTTATTGACCAGTTTATTATTACCAGATTTGGCCTACCAACTGCCCTCATGTTTGACAATGCATCTTATTTCACAGGCAATGATATGACATAATTTGCTCTTAAAACAAGTTTTAAACTTAAATATTCTACTAACTATTATCCTCAGGGTAATGGTTTGGCCAAATCGATGAACAAAAATCTCATAAGAATTATCAAATGAACAGTTGATCAAAGTTAGAAAAACTGGCACAAATATTTAACCTTTGCTCTATGGGAAGATCAAATAATACAAAAGGCCTCAATAGGCACTTCTCCTTTTAATTTGGTCAATGGGAAAGAGTTGTTCTCCCTACAAATGTAGTTATTCTCTCTCTAGCCCTGGTTCAATTTATTGAAGAAACTCCTTCCTCTTCCATGGAATTAACGCAATCACAAATCCTCAAGCTTGAAGAAGAAAGAGACAAAACCACAATCACACATGCACATCATCAACACTTAGTTAAACCTTCATTTGATGCAAATTCTGTAAGTCCTAAATCCTTTCAGCTCGAAGACATTGTATTGAAGTGGGATAAACCACACGAGGAAAAGGGTAAGCATACCAAATTCCAAAGAATTTGGCTTGGCCCATTTCAAATTGCGGAGCAAATAAGCTCATCCACCTTTTTGCTGTAGGATTTATCAGGCAAGAGAGATTCTCTACTTGTTAATGGGAAGATTTTGAAGAAATATTTTTCATAGAAGATAACCTCTTCTATCCCTTGTACACTATTACCTTTACTTTTTCTAGGAAAATAAAAGTTAAATAGCATTTGATTTTGGCCTTTACAATAATAATCTCTCTTATATTTTGACTTTTCACTTGTATAAGTAGAGGCTATTGAGAAAATAATTTTCACATTTGAAACATAAGCTAACTTCTATTACTATGAAACCTGCTTGTTTTCCACCAAAATTACTTGTCCTTTGAAAAACCTCAACTTTATAAAGAAGCCTTTGTTCTACCATCAGTTAAGAAAAGTATCTATAACAAAGTAAAGACTTTGCAGAAAAGCATCCTTAGCTCTATAATTGTCATCCAGAAACTTTAAGGAGTCAATGATTCTCCCCATCTAGTAAATTTTTCTCTTTTTAGAGTGTAATTCTAAAATATACTTAAAACTTAAAGGATAAGAGGTCTCATCAAGAGTGGACTTACCATGATCACAGGGAGGTAATAAACTGACATTACCAATACTGCATATCAAAATAGAGTAATGGCTTGAGATCATTTTAATCAAGAGACAAGGGGTCTCATCACGAGCCGACTTGTTCAGTTGAATTACAACCAGTGAATGGGATTGTCAATTTTGGCCACCAAACCAAGACTATGACCTTTAAGTAGAAAAAAATGAAAATTTTAAGAAAAATAATTTGTTTAAAAAAGAAAGAAAAAGGAAGTAAGTATATGAATTTGAATTTATCCCTAAAAATTGCACTCTTATTTGGATGGGATACTAAAACATTGTTGGTTAAAGGTAACCCTGTCGAGGCTATGGACGCCTGCTGGCAACAAAGGCTCTACCTGTGAAAAATAAGTACATCTAAAAGCTAATTTGCGAGAGCCCACTGCTTTATCTTTAAAACAAAGTAAAGACTGATGTAGACAAAGGAATTTTCATTTTGAAAAGGATAATCAAATGGATGATAATTAGGTAGATTTTGTTTTCTTATTCAGAGAAATGTTACTTATCTTAGATTTCATGTATTTCCTACTTTCTGAACTATCTTTATTTTAGAAGTCTTAGAAATTAAAAAAAACTATCAGAGATAACTGGTTCTTCCAGTGAATTGCCAATTATTGTGCTATTCAACAACCCTCCCATTTATTAGTTTAATGGTTAATATTCTATTAATAAATGGGGACCCTTTATAAAAAATCCTCCAAGAAAAATTTAGCACTTAGGCACTTTCTTTTGAACTTTTAGAAATAAATCAAGATATCGAGTCAAAACCCTCTAAGACTAGCAATTCTCGCCTTTTTGCATACCGCTGGACCAAGTGTGTTGAAAGGGATAATTAATGAACAAAATCTGTGAATTGCGATAGAATGAATCACCGCATTTAACTTAGACTTCATTAGACTTTTCATTCAAAACTAAGAATTAAGGCATTTCCTATAAATGAAGCGCTTATCGCAATCGCATATCGACATTCACAAAAGACATAACTCACAAAAAATGTTGTAACATGTGAGATGTGATAGGATGAGTCAACCTTATCGCATCGTGTCAATTTATTTAAAAGTCCAATCTTATGAACTGCATGAGCTTGCGAAGTGCGATAAAACCTGGGCCGATAAAAGAAAATGTTATAAATTGTAAGCTAAGTTCGACACGCATTGAAAATCCACTTTATGAAATAAGTACTCATTCGGGAAATTTACACTTTAAACAATAAATAATATGTTGCTTATCTTGCATCTCGCATCCCGCAAAATGTTACAAAGACTTTAGGAAAGCACACAACCAAAATTGCAATAGTGTGATTTGCGATATTGCGATAATCTTATCGCAATTGCAAAATCAGCTTTCTCGCAGTTCAAACTTGCCACCCTAAAAGTTTTTCCTTCCTGTTTGTGATGTGGTAGTTTAAAGACTAATAAAGGCAATGATAAGAAGCCTTAGTGGCGATTTAATGTCATTTATGTTAAAGAGCGGCTCAACGTGATATGATATATTTTCATTTGTGTTTTGAATAAAAGATCCTATCTTGTCACCTTTTTGAAGTTAACTGTATCATTTATTTTCACTGTCATTCTCGCTTTGTTTATCCAATAGCTTCTGTTTTTCTCCATTTTAGGAATACTATGCAGAGAAAATCGTTAGAAACAATGGTGAAGAAGGGAAAGGGAACTGCATTTGAGAAATCAGAAATGGTGCTGCTTTTCTATGATACCACATGCAGTAAGGACAGAGGAACTTTGACATGGGAGGCCATGTACAACTTGTTAGAAGAAGAGAAGCCCATGCCACTAGTAACAAAGGCCACAACAAATGCTTAGGAGTCATCTGACGCCTCCTATTTTGAAACAACATGTTCTTTCATGCACTGAATCGCTGCAAGGCCAAAAATAATACCATACACAGATATGGTCAAATGGGTAATTCACGAGGTAGACATCACAGACAGAACCTTCAAGAATCACAAGCAAGAGGTCATGGGGTCTTTCTCAGCGGACAACCTACGACTAATGTACCAGTTACCTGAGCCGCAGAAGATCTACAAAAAACAGTTCCTTGAGCAATTCACTAAAGAAAATGAGGACCCGAAAAACGTCACGCAGACATGGAAATCAAGTGAAGGCAAGCTCAAACGAGATAAAACTGGTATGTACTATGGTGAAGTAAAATTCTAAGTGCAGACACAAACAATACCTCTAGCCCGATAGCAGGTCTAGCCACTAACAAGAGATTCTATGGAAGATTTCCTTAGGTTAGAACCAATTAAGAGGGCCTACCTCTTAGTACGCTTATCCCATTTGATGTTGACCTTGCTTGCTTGCTCCAACTATCTCCTATTTCCTTCTTCGAACACCTGAAACAAGTAAACAACAACAGACAACAACCGTGATAATAGACAAATTATAATTCAACCTACCTAACAAATCAAGAAGCATTAAGCCATAAACATGTGAGACGACACATTATGTAGGAAATCAATCGATAGTTGCATATATATTAAATCAAGAAGAGATTACAACCATTGTCTTGACATCAGGGAAAATTTTAAGAACCCCCCCTAAATTTATAAATATAATAAATGGGCGAATCTCCATGGTATATAAGAAAAATGGAAGGCGATTTTATCAATAATATAATATGTATATATAATTGTTTGGCGAATCTCTCACCAAGCATGGCGAATATTTTACTCAATTATAAAATCTTGTAAGATCTTGGCGAGTCTTTCACTAAATAATAAAACTTTGTAAAGTCCTAGTGAATCTTAGCATAGGCTACATGTTGGTTTAATTCCCCCATTTAAATAGGCTACATTCCAGGTGAATACCATGGGTCAATACCATGTGCCATTTTGGTGAATACCATGGGTCAATACCATGTGCCATTTTTATTTTTATTAATTCTAATATTAGCGTTAATAATGGTTTTTTGCATGGTATTAATAACAATCTAGTCCATGGTATTTGTCCCATAGTATTTTGGCCATAGGTTTCACCTAAATATAACCCATTTTTTGAGTGTTCGTAAATATAAGGTGACTTATGGAGTAAATATAAAAAAATGTTTTATTTGTTTACCATACCTCTCGTTTATTTATATTTTTATTAATTTACCATACCTCTTTTACAAATATGGTATTTGGCCCATAGGATTCAATTAATTAATCTACCATACCTCTTTTACAAATATGGTATTTGGCCCATAGGATTCAATTAAATAAAACCTCTTTCTTGAGCCTTCATAAATAGAACGAGGGTTATGGACTAAATATAAAAAGAGGTTTTATTTATTTACGATACATCTAGTTTATTTATATTTTTATTTATTTACCATACCTTTTGAGTAAGTATAAAAAGAGGTTTTATTTATTTACCATACCTCCACTTTACTTATATTTTTATTTGTTTACACCCTTACATGTATATAAGGTGACTTATGGAGTAAATATAAAAAATGTTTTATTTATTTACCATACCTCTCATTTATTTATATTTTTATTAATTTACCATACCTCTCATTTATTTATATTTTTATTAATTTACCATACCTCTTTTATAAATATGGTATTTGGCCCATAGGATTCACTTAAATAAAACCTATTCTTGAAAATGGGCGAATGGAAGGTTGTAAGTCCTAATTTCAAGGGCTAAATTTACCTTTTTTACCCTCTCCCTTAAAATAAGGTGGGCTATTTGAGGTGATTTGTAAAAATGTACTATGATACAAAATATTCGCCCACTAAAAATTTAAAACCCCTTAATTTCGCCAAAGGGCGAACATTCGCCCCTAAAATTATCCTTGCTTGACATTGCTCTTCTCCTTCGACAAATCTGGGTTACCACACACTTCCGTTAGCATTCCATGATAGCCTCAAAAATGGTAGTTTTATGGCTCTTCCCTTTCTTCATACTAAACCAAATTCACACTTCTCCCTCACACACAACTAGAGACCTACACCTATGAATAACTTTCCGATTACTCCAAACTTAATTAGCACTAGTACACCAACATTAACACTCTAACACTAGCTTGTGCTTGGGAAAAAGGGAGGTTTATATAGCATGAATGGATGGGAGATGGTTCCTCTTCTCATTTGACAAGGTCTTATCTCTTGAGGTAGTTCCAGCCTTATAGGGGAAAGGAGCCCAAACTGACATCCTCGACTCCATATGGCCCAACCATTTACCAGACTTCTGTTATGAAGCTTCTAGAGATGGAAGCTTCGACTCCTTATTTAAAAAAATTTCCAACAGAGGATCGATGCGACTAGAACAAGGTGCAGTCACTCCGGTCGGCACTAGGGACAGTGTTAATCCCTACATATTGGTGTGAGGAGGACACTGGTCATTAGCGTCGGTCTTGTAAACTGGGAAAAATAGAAGATTTTTGGGAAATGATGCAAAAGGGAATTGTTCTGCTCATGAAGAGGGACACAATGGGAGTTTCTTCATGAAGGGGAAGCATGTAGGGTTCACTGTAGAGGTCCTCCAGGATCATGGAACGGGGAGTACAGGGACAGTGACAAAATTCTGTGTAACAAATGCCCCCTAAAGCGTGAAGGCTGAACTAGAGTGAGGGATGAAATGCTTTATGAATCAGTGTGGGGAACTAGAGTCTGTTGTCAGAAAACCTGCAAGAAAGTACATATACATATACATAACTGAAAAATTTGTCAAATGATACATGAATCGTGGTATGGATGCAACCATCTAGAGAATGATCATGTAAATGGATCCAGGCATGGGCACAACCATCTGATAAAGAGGATCATATCAAAACCAAGGTATGGTTGCAGCCATCCAATAATGAGAAGGATCACATATGATAACTCATGGTATGGTCGTAGCCATCCATCTGAGAGAGACATGTATATCAACATAATCATGTCACATCACCTTGCAACCTAGACTTTTGTAATCTGAGCCTAGGGTCTTGCGCTCCAACATGACCCGATAAAAGTACAAATTCTAACATGTGAATAGATGTCTTGACATCAAACATGCTAGAAAATCGTTTGATTACCAGTCGATGAGGTAAACTGTTAACAAGCGCGAGAGAAACCACCAATAATGACAATGGTCCTCAAGGTACTATCAGCACAATTCATGGAATTTGAATAAAGGAACTGTAGTCGAACACCCATGAAATCACCTGATAGGAAGCCAATGATGTGAACTTGTTGTCGAGTGCGAAGAACTTGCCATTAGGGCATGCAAGCTCTAAGGTACTGGAAGGGAGTCTCTCGGTCAACTTCATCGATAATGAGCTGAAGTCGACAGGAAGCGACCATGTCAAAGGAGGGCCATGACGTATCCCACATCATTGACATGAGACAAAGGGATGCAAAATGATTTTGGATGATACAAAGAATCAGGGGAAAGTGTAACTGTAGAAGGACAACTCTTGAACATATCGACAACACGATTAGAATTTTGGCAGCTTTTGGATCCATAGGATTGGTGGTCATGATGACATGGCAGAGATAAAATGGAAGGAAAAAATGAACCACCCCACCCAGGAAGGTAAACGAAAAAAAGGAGGATATCCCATCCCGACACGAAGCAGAAAGTGTCATGTTCAAGAGTGAGCTGTCGACACAACTGATTAGATTTCCAAATTTCTCCCCACCATTCCCAGCAGGTACCCCAATTATTTTCTAATCGCAAGCTTGAAGGGGAGAGCATATGCTTGCACTGTAAGTCCATCCTTCGGATGAATCCGACCTAGTAAGTTTAACGAGCCCTAGGAAGGAGAAGGTCATGTTCGTCATTGTGACAAATCTGACCTAGTAAGTTTAACGAGCCCTAGGAAGGAGAAGCTCATGTTCGTCATTGTGACAAATCCGATGTCGTTTAATATTTTAAAGAGTTCGACAAAGGTGAAACTCGGTATCCTTTTGATGTTTAGAGAGTTTGAAAAAGACGCGAAAAAGAAAACTCCACATGGTCTCTTTTCGTACATTTGTGTCTCTCAAGTCCGAAAAGGTAGAAAATGGTACTTGAGAGAACCGCTTGACCATTTCAGTCAAGGAGTACCTTTTTTGTAAACAGTTTATCCCAGCCCAAAAAAGGGGTAAACGTATACTCGGCAAACAATGTTTCACAACCTTTAATGAGTTCAAAGACAGTAAGAGCTCGACAATGTTTTCATGTTTTAAGAGTCGAAAAAGAGCTGAAAGCAGACCCCCCGTTTTTATTCTATTTAACGAGTCAAACAAGGAAAAAAAATCATAAATCTTTTCATCGTTTATGAGTCAGAAAAGAGCTTAAAGGTGACCTGTCCTGGAGGAACGAGTGGTATAAAGGGTAGCAACTGGTTCCGTAAATGGAGGAACTGCTCAAAACATGTAATGGTCAAGAGGTTGACTAATAAAACCACTCATTTTTGCAGTTCCTCAGGAAAGGAAAAAGCAACCAAGTGAAAGCATATGATCAGCCAAAGAGATGGTGGCGATGGAATAAAACAACCAAGGCTCATCTAGCAGAAATCAACTGATTAAAATGGCAATCACGAGATGTAAATTGGGCATGGGTTCATTTTTACACAAGATTGAACCATGGAGAACTCTGCTTGGATTCGGTTTCATGTTTACACAAGCTTGAAACGAAAAAAATATGCTTGCTATAAGTTTGCATGCCCCCAGAATAATGACTCAATAGAGGTACATGCCCCCCAAGATTTATTTCAGTCAACTAGGTAGATGGAATGAAGGTTAACTTTCAAGATCTTGGAAAGACTCGACTAGGAATTTATGAGATCTTAATAGAGACTCGATTTGGAAAAGGGAGTTGTTTCATTTTTTGAACGAGGTTGACACAACAAAAGAATTATCCTCGAACATCTATTTTATTTTTTCACGAGGTTGATACAGGAAGAAATTGTCCTCGAGACTCCTTGAATCATTTTTTAACGAGCTTGACATAAGACAAGGAACTATGCTCAAGACTCCTTGTTTCATTTTTGAACGAGGTTGACATAGAAAAAGAACTATCCTCGAAATCTGATTATGGACCATACGAGAACATGGCTCGTAAGAGGTCCTCACTAGACGGAAGAACCATGCTCTAGGAGGAATACATGTAATTTGGTACCAAATACAGATCGAGTTTCAAAGCCCCTAGTACATAATGTACTATACCATCTGTGTGATCATCAACAGACGTGGAGACGGAGCGTGTAGCCACATAATTGACCTATGGCGAGGAAGGTACTGCTTGCAAACAAGATCCAATAGGGGATGATGGTTACAAAGGAGGCGCATGGTGACCAATGAACGACAATTGATCAATGGTCACTATTCTCCCTTCATGCGAAAAACAAACCACACGGAAAAGTGAAGAAATAAGAGCTCCCATGACATAAACATAGTCGCATCCAAGGAGAAGATTGAAACCTACAGGACCTTGGACTACCATCACATCTATATAGACGGTCTTTCCTCCCAAAGTAATATGGAACTTTGAAGGATCCCTAATGGTTGATTGGTTCCTCCGTTGAAAGCCAACAAATTCTAGGTGATGGGCACAAGCTATGGGGAACCCGAATCTTTCCAAGTAGTAGAAGACATGATGCTAACAGACACACCTTCATCTAATAGAGTGCCATGTACTACCATATTATAGGCTTGTATTGTGATCTGGAAAGGCACATAAGATGGGAGGAGGAATGCAGTCAATTGACTTCAATCAAAAGAAGCAACAAAACTCCTTGGTGGGGTTATCATATGATTTCCCCCATGCTCTGCAGGAATAGAAGAAGGACTCCCCTGAACAGTTGGGAAGGGAGGGTCACTCTTCGATTCATGAGAATATAAGGAGACAAGAAGAACATGAACAGTATGATCACCACTCTCTTTCGGAACAGAGTAAGCAACTGGTGGTGAAACCAAGTCGACACTCTTTTCGACTAATGGTTGGTCGGGAATAGACACAAGAGAGTCTCGCTCAGGAAGAGCAAGATGGGAAAGAGATGAATCCAATTCAATCTCTTTACCAACTGGGAGAGGGTTAGAAGAAAGCTTCTAATAACCAATAAGAAGTTTGGGTTGAGGAGCTATAAGGTTTTCCAAAACTTTGGAAGCTTTATCCATAAGAGGAAAAAGGTGAAGAAGATTCTCTCCTTCACATAACCTACAAGGGAATCTAATCTTCCCTTTCTTCTTACCATCGCTAATGGAGGGTGCAACATCGATATGCTCTCTAGAGGTCGATGGGGGTGGTCGATCTAGATTTTGAGACCATACCTCTAAGACTTTGGGAATGCCAGGACAGTCTCGAAGGAGATGGTCACCCTTACACAACCTACAAGGGAATTTGACCTTTCGTGGAGGATCAGAAGGTTTTTCGACAGGAAGTGCATTTAGATCAATAGTTGCATGGCTGGCCTCTCGCTTATCTGAGTTCTTCTTCTTTATCATCATCTTCTTCTTCTTAACCTCCTGGTTACTAGATTTGAAACTTTCACTAGGCGAAGTAGAAGAAGAGGGCGAAGAAATGGGGGAAGAAGGCAAGGGGTCAACCTTAGAATCATCGTGATGTGATTTGAATGAAGGAGATGTTTGGACAAGAGTCGGGACACTCGGGACCACCGAGGTCAATAAAAACCAGACAGGTAAACCAATGGTTAACTCAAGAAGGGCCAACATCACCATATAAGGAACACCAGCGTTTCCAAAAGAAGGAAAAGGACCGGGATTCCCATCTAAGGGGAATCCTTGACTAGTAGACTCTGGGAATGTTTCCATTGGAATTGAATTTTAAAGAAACACTAAGAAAGATAACTTTAACCAAGAATATTTCGTGGGTAACTAATTTTAAGACACTGAAACAAAACTGTACCTTTTCATGTTTTAAGAGTCGAGAAAAGGGCAAAAGGTGACTCTAGTCACTTTTGAAGTTGACAAGCTCGAAAGGACAAGTGCTCGATGATATTTTAAATTTAAAGAGTCAGTAAATATAAAAAATGACTAAGGATAATCTAGGCAAAAGGATTACCAGGTAACTGTGAACTACATAATACCTCTTGACAAACCGAGAAGTACGTGTAGGAAATCTCCCTGAATGCTGTGTTCGGTGTATCATGTTTACAAGGCAACAGACTCGGCTTCCTATGGATAAAGGATTGCAGCCTAGAGGGGTCTCCCGTTATATACTTCACGGTACAGGGAGAACAAGTCCGTACTAGCGTTGTCTAGTGCTGAAACTAACAACAGTTGCTAGATTTAAAGACGTTAGAACACGTCTCTAGCCTAGACCTTCTAGATGTGATCGTTAGGTTTCAAATGCGCCTTAGGTTAATTGAGTTCATTTTAAAGTTTATCTTGAATTATGTCTCAATTTTCAGGCCTTAGCGATGTGACTTGAAAAACCCTAAATGCAGTTAAATGAGACAAGACCCTTTCAATTCGATGAATTGTCTACACTAGAGAGGGTAGGAAACACAATCAAATGCAAACAACCAAGCAACTGAAAGCAAAATGATTTTTCACTACTTCACTTTTCGAGAAAATAAACTAATGAAAAATACATTCCAATTCCTAATTTCCTAACAAGTACACTCAAACAGTCCTTTCAAAAGGAAAGAGAATTCTTTTTCTTTTCAGATGCCAATACAATCCTAGTCTTCAATGATGCTAACTACCATAACATATTGATGCAAGAAACTAGAATTTTTTACTTTTCATGAAATAACAAAATGAATTTTTCATAAAAAACTCCAATGAAAAGTTTTGAGACAATCGATTCTCAAGCAAATGAAAAACATGAAAAGAGAATCTCTTTCAAACTAATGACGCAACGACTTTACCAAAAACAAGACAAGTAATGTGATCTATGCCGGAAAAGAGACGTTTAGACTAGCAAATGAAACTTTTCAAACTTGTGTAATGGAGGTCAAATCCGTAGAAAGACCATAAACGAAATTCAAGGAGTAAATGCACCAACAACTTGACTCACTGAGTTCACAATTAGCTAAATGGATGACAACCTAGACGCCCTAGTGTCACAAACCATCCAATGACCCAAGAAATCAAGCGAAAAGATGGCAAATCAACAAGCAAATAAACGAAATGAAAAGCAGATTTCTAGTCAGGGAGAAGAGGGTCTAAATAGCTTACAAGGCAGAAATCATGAGAGCAAGACACATCAGCCAAGATCTAGGGTGAACCCTAATATTCACTTACAGGCATCGGCACAACTACCTAACTGACAACACGCACCAGAAGGGGTTCGACACGACTGTTTCTCAACATATCGCGCTGATCGGTGCAACTGTTAGCGAAATAAGTGCGCTGAGCGAGGACGCAAAGAAAAAAATAAAAATTTTCAAAAGTTGGGACCAAACTTGCTACTATGAATTTCAAACCTAGAGTAGTAAGCAAAGCAAAGTAGACATAACTAAAGAGAAATGGCAAAACTAGAAAAGTTCACACAAAACCATGAAATTTTGAGCAGACAAATAGAAGGATTGGTTCCCCAGCGGAGTCGCCAATTTGTGGTGAAGTAAAATTCTAAGTGCGGACACAAAAAATTCCTCTAGCCTGATAGCGGGTCTAACCACTAACAAGACATTCTTTGGAATATTTCCTTAGGTTAGAACCAATTATGAGGGCCTACCTCTTAGTACACTTATCCCGTTTGATGCTAAGCTTGCTTGCTCGCTCCAGCTATCTCCCGTTTCCTTCTTCGAACCCCTGAAACAAGTAAATAGTAGCAGACAACAACCATGATAATAGACAAATTGTAATTCAACCTACTTAACAAGTCAAGATGCATTAAGCCATAAACATGTGAGACGACACATTATGTAGGAAATCAATCGATAGTTTCATATATATTAAATCAAGGAGAGATTACAACCGTTGTCTTGACATTGCTGTTCTCCTCTGACAAATACGGGTTCCCACACACTTTCATTAACATTCCATGATGGCCTCAACAATGGTAGTTTTAAGTCTCTTCCCTTTAGTCTTCACACTAAACCAAATTCACACTTCTCCCTCACACACAACTAGAGAGATACAACTATGAATAACTTGCTGATTACTCCAAACTTAATTAGCACTAACACACCAACATTAACACTCTAACACTATCTTGTGCTCGGGAAAAAGGGAGGTTTATATAGCATGAATGGATGAGAGATGGTTCCACTTCTCATGGGAGAAGGTCTTATCTCTTGAGGTAGTTCCATCCTTATAAGGGAAAGGAGCCCAAACTGACATCCTCGACTCCATCTGGCCCAACCATTTACCAGAATTCTGTTACAGAGCTTCTAGAGCTGGAACCTTCAGCTCCTTATTTAAAAAACTTTCCAAAAGAGGATCGACACGACTAGAACAAGGCTCAGTCGCTCCGGTCAGTGCTAGGGAATGTGTTAATCCCTACATATCAGTGCGAGGAGGACACTGGTCATTAGTGCTGGTCTTGTATACTAGGAAAAACATAAGATTTTTGGGAAATGATGCAAAAGGGAATTGTTTTGTTCATGAAGAGGGACATAATGGGAGTTTCTTCATCAAGGGGAAGCATGTAGGGTTCACTGTGGAGGTCCTCCAAGACCATGGAATGGGGAGTACAAGGATAGTGACAAAATGTTGTGTAACATGTACTCAACGAAATCCATTTCTCCCCCTCATATTTTCGCAACAACAATGATATGTAGGTTATTTGATAGACCCGATAGCACCAAGTTTTCCATGGAATGGCTCCTATTAATAGATTCAGCAGTAAATGCAACAATAATGAACTGGGCTCAAATTTTTTCAAAAAATTTGGCAAAGGCCATTATAGAATATAGAAGGAAAATAAGTCATTCTTTAAGGATTTTCCCCCTTTCTTCATGAGTTCTTTTGTTATGGATGCAATCTGTTTTGGTTCTCAATTTCCCAATATGGGATGGAAGTGGAATGTACAAAACCCTCTTCCCATCCATATATACCATAAGATTTTGTGGGAATCTCAATTCCACCCCCATTTTTATAAAATATGTCAAGGGGTTATGCTACCCATTCATAAAGAAGTGTATGACAGGATCGCCCTTAGGTTTTCTAAAGAGGCCAAAATAGATATCTTGCCAGTAGCCAGATGGTTTGGGGAAGAAACATTCACCTACATCAGAGTTTTTGGGTGCATTTCTTCACCACATGTCCTCCCATATTATGTCCCTGACAAACTAATGGCCAAAGAAATAGCCTACCAAATAGCAGGGGAATGCGGATTTGTTGAAAATATCAACAAGAAATGCTAAAAATAGAAATGCTAAAAGTAGCATTGCTATAAATAGCATTTCGAGATACATTCCAATTTTAATGAGTCCCTAAAAAAAAATTGAGAATTAAAATTTGAATTTGATCTCAGCAGCTGTTTGTAAAATAATTAATTAATTCATCTTGAGTTAATTAGTTGGAGAAAATCAAACATGAAGTCTATGTGAAGACATGCAACAGTTATCCCTTTGATTGAGGAAGTTATTCCTTAATTGAGGAGATCAGGATGAGTTGTACTTTGAGTTGTAATTAGTTAGCTTAGTTAGATGAGTTAAGTCCAGTTAGATTAGTTCCAACAGTTTGTGGAACTGATTATGAGTTCAGTTAGTCAATGCATGCATGCATGCAATTAGTGTACTTCAGATAACTGAATATTCTCTCATAAATAACTCATGCATGTTAGTTCAAATAGAGACCTAGTTGAGATCAAAGGATGGGACAGTGTACAATCAGTTGCAGGAATATTCCCATGAGGATATCTCTTGCATGCAGAAGGAATTCTTTCCTAGATGATTGCACAGTTATTTCAGAGGTTAGTGAGTAGTGTGTGAGGTAATTACACACAGGTTGTTGCTTGAGGACCCAGGAGAAATTGCGCAAGGAAATAGGAGGCTTAGAGGATTGAAGGAAGGCATATGTGTTGTCTATTCTATCTATGAGCAGCTATGAGGGATTGTACTCAGAGTTGGATAGCTTGAGAGCCAAAGCTTTGTGTAATCTTTAGATATTTCCACTTGTATGATAATACAGATAGCAGGGTTTTTAGTTGAGGCTTTCCCCAGAGTATTATTCTATGTTCATGTGTGATTGATTTCTTCTTCATCTGTTATATGTGTTCTATTTGATCTTGCTCAAAATTGATTAAGCTGCCTTAAGTTTGTTTGTAGAAGTAGATCAAGTATTTTGCTTTAGTTACATTGCATTATTAGGTGATCTACAGTGAGAATTTCTACATGGTATCAAAGCAAAGGTGATCAAAGTGGAGAACAATATACAAATAAGGGAGAAGTTTGAAGTTTTGAATTTCTTGATTGGTGGTACAGAATCGAAGTTTTGAAGTTCTTGATTGTAGGTACATAATCGATTTCTTATCACATCTCAAAATTCACCAATGGCGTTCAATGGATTGAGACTTGAGTATGCCCTAGATGGCAGATCAAATTACATAGCCTGGAAGGATTGCATGGAAGCTGTATTAGAGGACAACGGGTTGAAGGACTTCATTGATCAAGAAGTCCCCAAGCCAGTAGCAGTTAATGCCCAAGAATTGGCGGAATGGAAGAAATGTGTGGCGAGAGTGAGGAGGATTCTTCTGGAGGGAGTTCGAGATCATATTGTCTCGAGTCTCCATGGGAAGGAGACACCATTTTCAATGTGGAAGACATTGAAGGATCTATATCAGAACAAAAACGATCAGAGGAAGCTGGCGCTGAAAGAAAAGCTTCGGAAAATCAGGTGTGAAAAGAGTGACACGATCTCTACATATTTGAACAAGCTCACCACCTGCAGAGATGAGCTTGGAAGTGTAGAAATCATGACAGCCGATGATGAAATGGTGAGTCTTACTCTCCTCGGTCTTCCTAAGAGCTAGCATAGCTACCAAGACTCAGTAAATGGAAGAGAGAAATTGCCAAATTGGGAATGACTATGGTCGGATCTGATGTAGGAGGAGATACGGAGAAGCACCAAAGATGGTTCTTCATCAAAGAATGATGATGAAGAAAATCTAGCCTTAGCAAGTAAGGTGAGGAAAGGAAAAGGGAAGGCTTCCCATTCCAAATTGAGTTCTTCCCATGGTGGGAAGAATATTGACAAATCTAAAGTGCGATGCTTTAATTGTCATGATGTGGGCCATTATACAACAAATTGTCCACAGAAGAAATCCAAGAAGGGATCCTCAAAAGGTCAGATGGTGAGGCACTGGCCTCACAGTTCAAATTGGATTTTATCCTCATCGCATGCATGGTTTCATTGATGGTGGGTTGTGTATGGTACCTAGACAGTGAGGCATCATTCCACATGACCGACAGACAAGAGTTTATTCAGTACCTTGGAGGAGAAGGACCTCCAGATGCACATAGAGATGGGCGATGATGGAAAGTACCGTGTTTCAGGTGAAGGTACAGTTGTGTTTCAGAGGGAGCATGGAGCTCCTCTCACCCTGACTAATGTAAAGTATGTGCTTGGATTAAAGAAGAACCTGGTATCCGTTGTAATGTTGGAAGACAAAGGCTATGATGTAGTCTTCATTAAAGGAAAGGCATTCATGAGACACATCACCACGGGTCAGACCAAGAGGATAGGGATTCAAGTGAAGAATCTATACAAGCTGGAGGTAGATGACTGTGCTGCATTGAGTTCCAAAGCAGAGTTGGTGCAAATCCAAGATATTGGCGAGTTATGGCATAAAAGATTGGGCCACTTGCATCACGGGGCCTTGAAGATCATGCAACAGATCTCTATCGGACTTCCCAAAGGTAAACTTGAGCAAGTAGATACATGCAAAGGTTGTACCTTGGGTAAGTATGAAAAATCTTCCTTTTAGGATCAAGTCAGTCAAGCTAAAGAAATCTTGGAGCGAGTTCATACAGATGTGTGTGGATCATTCTTGACAGCCTCCACTACTAAGCAAAGGTACTATGTTATTTTCATTGATGATTTTTCTCGTAAGTGCTGGATCTATTTCATGCAGAAGAAGGATCAGACCTTCTCCAAGTTTTGTGAGTTCAAAGCTTTGGTTGAGAAGGAATCATGGAAGAAGATAATGGCCTTGAGAAGTGACAACGGTGAAGAGTATGTCTCTCAAGATTTTAAGGACTTATGTGTAGTAGAAGGAATTAAACGAGAGTTGATGGCACCCCATAACCCAAAGCAGAATGGGGTAGCTGAGAGGAAGAATAGAACGATTGTGGGAGCAGCTCGGGCAATGCTACATGACCAAGGCGTACCACTTCATTTGTGGGTTGAGGCATGCAATACAACTGTATAATTGTAGAATATAAGCCCACATTGCATACTTGGGATGAAGACACTAGAGGAATCTTTCTCTAGGAAGAGACCAGATGTGAGTCATTTCAGGATCTTTGGCTCATCGGTATTTTTCCATGTGACCAAAGATGCCTGGAAGAAACTTGAGCCAACAGCTGAGTTGTGGATACTTGTGGGGTACACTGATACACCCCACAACTATCGAGTGTTCTTGCCTACCAGTCAGAGGACAGTGGTATGCAGAGATCTAAAGTTTGACGAGAAGAAGATCATGCGAGTTTCCCTTGAGAGGGAGCTCAAGTTGCATGCAGAGGAGGAACTTTTGGTTCCTAAGGAATAGGAGCCTCAGACTGATGCGGATCAACCGCATGCAGAGGTTCCAAGAGTGGAGACATCCACTCATGCAGAGTCTTCCAAAGAGGGGAAAAACACACAAGGGAAGTTGATAGATTGTTGATGGATGTGAGAGAGAATGTGGGAGAGGCATCTTCTCAACACAGACAGAGGAGGTCACCTGAGCGGTACACTGGTTACATGGCCCTTGTTGGGGAGTGTGTAGAGACTGAACCATCTTCCTTTGAGGAAGTAGTGCAACAGCCAGTTTGGGTTGATGCTATGGTGGAGGAGTATGACTCCATAGTTCGGAACAGTGTTTGGAATGTGGTTCCAAGAACAGAGAACAAGTCAGTTGTGAGTTCTCATTGGCTTTACAAGGTAAAGAAAGGTGCTAATGGTAGAGTGGAGAAACATAAGGCAAAATTTGTTGCCTTTGGTTTCTCACAGGTCAATGGGATTGACTATGATGAGACTTTTGCTCCAATAGCAAGATACTCATCTATCAGATCAATGTTGGCACTATGAGCACAGATGGGTTGGAAGATCCATCAGATGGATGTGAAGACTGCATTCCTCAATGGCAAGATTGAGGAAGAGGTGTACATTGAGTAGCCGAAAGGATTTGAGACCTTCGATCGTGAGTTGCATGTGTGCTGAATCAAAAGAGCTTTATACGGGCTGAAGCAAGCACCTCGTGCTTGGTACATCAGGATCGACAGCTACTTCACTGGGTTGTGCTTCATAAAGAGTGAAGAATATGCGAACCTGTACCACATGATGGTAGAAGGTAATCCATTGATCATGGTTCTTTATGTTGATGATCTAATATTAACAGGTGATGATCAATTGATCAAGTCTTGAAAGGAGGATCTTGCAAGAGAGTTTGAGATGAAAGACATGGGTCTCATGCACTACATTCTAGGCATGGAAGTGTGGCAGAAGGATGGGTAAGTGTTTGTGTCTCAAGGCAAGTATGCCAATGAGATACTCAGGAGATTCCACATGGAGAAGTGCAAGCCCATGCAGACTCCTCTAGCAGGTAACTGGAGAAAGGAGGATGCTACTTCAGGTGAGGTGGTAGTTGCTACTGTGTATTAGAAGCTTGTGGGTTCATTGATGAATTTAGTGAACACACGACTAGATTTGTGTTTTGCGGTGAACCACCTAAGTCTAGCTATGGTTCAGACTACCGAACTATTTTGGAAGGAAGCTAAGCATGTGATGAGATACTTCGGAGGCACATCTCAGTATGGATTATGGTACAGACGGATAGAGGGAGTGAAGTTTCAGGGCTTCATAGATGCAGATTAGGCAGGGATTCCAATAGATTAGAAGAGCACTTCAGGAGGAATTTTCAACCTTGGTTCAGCTACAGTTTCTTGGTACAACATGAAATAGAGGTTAGTTGCACTTAGCTCAGCAAAGGCTGAATACATGGCTGCAAGCCAAGCAGCATGTGAGGCCATTTGGATGCAGAAAATGTTGGAAATAATACTGAGAGGGGGGTGAATCAGTATTAGCAAGTCAATTATTTTTCATTTCCAAAATCAGATTTATATATGCTACTTTAGTTAATGGAACTCGCGTGTATACACAACTGTGTTTAAGGCAACTAGCGTATATCCTGCAAACTTATGATTCAGTTAATTCATCAAATGTTGATCTTTAATTAGTGCATCAGAGCCATATAAATAGTAACCAGGTGCAGTAAAAACAAAACAAACAATCACACATATGAACACAAGATATAAGGTGGAAACCCAATGTGGGTGAAAACCACCTGCTGCAGTTGTCTCCAACTTTTTAATAATAAGAAACTTCTTTTGACAATTTTTTTACTGGTGCAGACTTATACCAGCACGAAGGCTTCTACCTACAGAAGGCTACAACCTTCTCTTGTTCTCTAGCTTCTCCTGGAAGGGAGCTACAACCCCCTAGCTCTTCTACTAGCTGATATGTTTACTACTACGTAGGTGTTGGGTTGTGTTGTATTCTTTCCACATAGTTAACAGGGGGTTTGACGGGCACCCGTAACCCCACTTTATGGGGTCCGGGGTAGTGCCATGGAAAATTTTGGTTTTGGACCCTATGTTAGGTTGGGCGGACCCACCTATGGTTTTGTGCATGATTTTCACACATGTTTTTTGGACGCGATGGTTTTCGATCTATGGTATTGGATGCGATGGTTTTCAGTCCATGGTATTGGACGCAATGGTTTTCCGTCCATGGTATTGGATGCTTCAGCATGTATAAATATGTATTGTAACATTGAAAGGAATATAATGAAAAATCAATATGGTAGTCCCAGTTTTGGGATCCATGGGAAAATCTTTGTGTATATGTGTTTTATGTGTTCTGATCTCGCATTATTTATTTTCTGTGTTTTAGAATTCATATGCAGGTAATTTCTGTACAGGGTTAAAACCTACATTTGATATCAGAGTAGATTTGGCTTCAAGGGGACGCCTTTGTTGCTGAGGGGTTTCGCTCGGGCCTGTGGTAGACCCTGTTCAGTGGGAGATCTGCGAGATAAATTCTGGTGGTGAAAGAAGATGGTGAGCAGTGGAAAGATAGAGATCAAGAAATTTAATGGTCAGAGTTTTGAGTTGTGGAAACTCAAGATGGAGGATCTGTTGGTGGATAAAGATCAGTGGATCACGGTAGATCGAGGTACTAAAGCAAAGGGAGTGTCCGATGAAGAATGGAAGAAGTTGGATCAGAAGGCAAAGAGCACAATACGATTGTGTGTCTTAGATTCAGTATTGTTGAATGTATCAGGAGAAGCTATGGCGAAGGCTTTGTGGGATAGTTAGGGACTTTGTACGAATCTAAGTCTCTGGTGAATAAACTGTTCCTATGGAAAAAGATGTATAACCTGAGGATGAAAGATGGAGACTCGGTGACAAAGCATCTATATGCATTTAATACTGTGGTAAGTCATTAGCATCTGTTGAAATTAAAATTTCAGATGAAGATAAGTGCATTAGTTTGTTGTGTTCTCTACCAGATTCGTGGGATAGTCTAGTTATTGCAATAGGTAGCAATGCAACTACCTTTCAGTTTGATGAAATAGTCTCAACCTTGCTGACAGAGGAGATGAGACGGAAAAATATGGAGAGCCAAAATGGTGATGCCTTGTTTATATGAGGATGGTCCCAGAATAGAAACAAAAATAAGTCATCGAGTGGGAGATATAAATCTATAGGGAGATCTAAATCTCCAGGAAAACCTGTAAAGGTGGTGTGCTGGAAATGCGGAAAGGAAGGCCACTTCAAAAGGGATTGTAAATCTAAAGCTCCTGACAAAGGAAAGGGATCTGATGAGGCTCCTTTTGTAGAGGCGAGAAAACCTCAGATGAAGGTGGGGATGTGTACTTGGCTTCTTCAAGTACACATGTAGATCATGAGGCATGGTTGATTGACACAGGTGCATCCTTTCACTTCACTCCCCATAGAGAGTGGTTCTATGAGTATGAGAAATATGATGGTGGTGATGTCTTCTTGGGGGATGACAGGAAGGCTAGAATCATTGGTCGTGGAAAATTAAAGTTGAAGCTGCAAGGTGGAAGGGTTAGAACACTTCCGGGTGTTCTGCATATTCCTGCATTAGCCAGAAATATGATTTCTGTTAGTAAGCTGGATGATGCAGGTGTAAAAACAGTGTTCGAGAAGGATACCTGCAAGATGGTTTGAGGAGCATTGGTATTGATGCGGGGAGTTTGGATTGGAACTTTGTACAATCTGCAAGGTAGCACTGTTGTTGATGGGTGCAACAGTTCTATGGTTCCTGAAAGTGGAGCAGAAAATCTAGTGGTCTCTGGAGAAAAGACCATGTTGTGGCATCAAAGGCTTGGACATATTAGAGAGAAGGGCCTTTTAATACTTCATGGTAAAGGTATGGTAGAAGGTATGAGTAATAGCTCTCTGGATTTTGATTTCTGTGAAAATTGTGTATACGGGAAGCAGAATCGGGTGAGTTTCCCCTCTGGTGGTAAGAGGGCGAAACATATATTAGAGCTTGTGCACAGTGATGTGTTTGGACCTGTGAAGGTTCCATCACTAGGTAAGTTTGTGTACTATGTATCATTTATAGATGACTTCTCAAGGAATACATGGATACATTTCCTTAAGAAGAAATCTGAAGTCTTTGATAGGTTTAAAGAATTTAAGGCTCTAGTGGAAAACTAGACAGAGAAGAAAACAAAGGTGCTGAGGACAGATAATGGTGGAGAGTTTTGCAATAAGGAATTTGAAGAATTCTGCAAGAAGTGTGGTATAGCATGGCAGAAGAGTACTCCATATGCACCTCAACAAAATGGAGTTGCAGAAAGAATGAATAAGATGTTGATGGAAAGGGCAAGAAGCATGCTCAGTGGTGTCGGGTTAGGACAGGAATTCTGGGCAGAGGGTAAGACTCCACAAGAGGTATGGACTGGTAAGAAACCCTCTCTTTCAAATTTGAGGGTATTTGGATGTGATGCATATGTACATGTTCCAAAGGAGAAAAGAACAAAGTTGGATAGTAAATCTGAAAAGTGAATCTTTATTGGGTATAAGGATGGTTTAAAGGGTTATAAGCTTTGGAACCCAGTAACAAGGAAGGTTATGTACAACTGAGATGTGGTGTTCAGAGAGGTGAAATATGTTATTAAACATGAATTCCAACCAAAGGAACTTGAGAAGATAGAGTTTGAGCTAAAGGAGGAAGAATCAGACTCTAAAGCAGAGGAGGAATCAGAAGATGAAGAGCCACAAACTCTGGCTGTGAGAAGATCAGTTCGAGAAAGAAAGCAGCCAGAAAGGTATAGTCCATCTGCTTTCTGTTCAAATTTTGCTTTGTCTGTTACTAATGATGATCCCAGAACTGTGAAGGAAGCAGTGGATTCAGAGGATGGAAAACTCTGGAAAGAGGCCATGGTTGATGAAATGGCATCTTTGCACAAAAATGAGGCTTGGGATCTGGTGGAGTTGCCGGCTGGAAGGAAACCCATTGGCAGCAAATGGGTGTTCAAAAAGAAGACAAATGCAGAAAGAAAAGTGGAGAAATACAAAGCTCGGTTGGTAGCAAAAGGTTATTTCGAGGTGCCGGGAATTGATTTTGGTGATATTTTTTCCCCTGTTGCCAAGATAACTTCTATTAGATTACTTTTATCTGTTGCTGCTGCTTTTGATTTTGAGGTAGAACAGATAGATGCGAAGACAACATTTCTTCACGGGGATCTGGAAGAGGAAATCTACATGAAGCAACCTGAAGGCTTTGCGGTGAAGGGTAAGAAAGAACTGGTATGAAAGTTAAAGAAGTCTCTGTATGGGTTAAAACAGTCACCAAGGATGTGGTATCATAAATTTGATACATTTATATAGAGACTTGGCTTCACCAGAAGCAAAGCAGATCATTGTGTGTCTTTTGAATTAATTGGTGACCATGTTATTTATCTGGTCTTGTATGTGGATGATATGTTGTTGGTTGGAAATGACGAAGAAGTTATCTAGGATTTGAAGATCCAGTTGTCCTCCAAATTCAACATGAAAGATCTTGGTGCTGCAAACTATATTTTGGGAATGGAAATTAAAAGAGATCGGGCAAAGAGGAAGCTCTGGTTAAACCAGAGGAAGTATGTTGAGACAATATTGCATAGGTTTAATATGCAGGATAGTAAACCGGTGAAGGTTCCTATTCCTGTAGGTGTGAGGTTATCTGTTGAACAATGTCCCAAGACACAAGAAGAGGAAGAGGACATGTCCTGTGTTCCATATGAAAGTGCAGTCGGTAGCCTAATGTATGCAATGGTCTGTACTAGACCAGACATTGCACATGCAGTGGGAGTATTGAGTAGGTTTATGTCAAAACCAGGAAAGGAGCATTCGACAGTAGTGAAGCGTGTTTTCAAGTATTTGCGTGGCACTAGTGATTATGGTTTGTGCTACCAAGGAAGACCAGGATTGGACAGAGTGTTGGATATTCATGGCTTTGTTGATGCAGACTGGGTTGGAGATCTGGATTAGAGAAGATCTACAAGTGGGTATGTGTTTAACCTATTTGGAGGGGCAGTCAGTTGGATGAGTAAGAAATAATTTGTAGTGGCACTATCAACCACAGAGGCAGAATACATGGTAGCCACTCATGCAAGTAAGGAAGCAGTTTGGTTGCAGAGATTGTGTTCAAGAATGGGGTTAGTACAGCAAGCTATAAGGATAGATTGTGACAGCCAAAGTGCAATTTTCTTGGCAAAGAACCCTGCATATCATTTAAAGACAAAGCACATTGATGTTCAGTATCACTTTGTGAGGGATATGATAGAAGACAAAAAGGTGTTGGTAAAGGTGGACACTTTGAAGAAAACTGCAGATGAATTAACAAAATCTATGAGAACTGAGAAGTTCTCTTGGTGTAGAGAGACAATGGGCATTTCAGGGCTGGAAAAATGACTAAGCTCTCTTGTGGCCCCCTGTGGAAAGAAAACAACAAGTGGGAGAATGTTAGGTTGTGTTATATTCTTTCCACATAGTTAACAGGGGGTTTGAGGGGCACCTGTAACCCCACTTTATGGGGTTCGGGGCAGTGCCCCGGAAAATTTTGGTTTTGGACCCTATGTTAGGTTGGGCAGACCCACCTATGGTTTTGTGCATGATTTTCGTACATGTTTTTTGGACACAATGGTTTTCGGTCCATGGTATTGGACGCGATGGTTTTCGGTCCATGGTATTGGATGCTTCGGCATGTATAAATATGTATTGTAACATTGAAAGGAATATAATGAAAAATCAAGCTGGTAGTCCCGGTTTTGGGATCCAGGGGAAAATATCTGTGTATATGTGTTTTATGTGTTCTGCTCTCACATTATTTATTTTCTGTGTTTTAGAATTCATATGTAGGTAATTTCTATACGGGGTTAAAACCTACAGCAGGTGCCAACCTATAGAAGGCTACAACCTTCTCTTTTCCTCCAGGGACCATGTTTCATAAATTTTCAGACTGGATCCATCAATAACATCATTCAATCAAAATATATCTGCATCAACCAATCTCCTTTTCACAACTAAACCAATCAACCACATTGACAACCCTTCAATCAGAGCTTTCAGAATATTGTAACCAGAACCCAAGCCAGAACCCAGAACATTGCAACAGCAAACAGAAGCAGCTAAAACATATTTTACAAGTTATATGCTACTTCCCTGTGTCAAACCTGCATGCATACACACCTTTCTCAAGACGAACCTGTGTACAGATCTGCAAATCAAACTTAAGATGTATATGTTGTTTTGATATGAAGAACCAACGTGTATATGCACCTTTTCTAAAGTGAACCTGCATACAGATCTGTAAATGATGATTTATACATTACAACAATTCCAGACTTTAGTTATACCCAGATCATCATATTTACAGACTACAACATGCGCCAGTTATTAGATAAATGATCAAACCACATAAAGATACTTCACTTCAAGCCTTAAGGTCTTGACCCCTCATTAGATCTTATCCTTCATCAAGCGCTAAGGTTCATCCTTGGTTTAGATCCAGCTATGCACCATAACCCAATAACCCGTGCACTAGATCTTGCTCATCACCAGATATTCAATGCTTGAGTGCCTTGGCCTAATGATCTTCTTCTCCTTATATAGTGTTAGGCCTTTCTCAATACCATGGTCCAAAACCACTTAGGACCAATACCTTGGACCGAATACCTGGGATCAATACTTCAGACCAGATACTTTGGACCAATACCATGGATAAAAATACCATGGGCCAAATACCACGAACCAAAACTTGGATTTCCAACATGTACACGCCTTTCCTTCTATGAAATTGTGTGTGTACGTTATACGCACTTTTTGATCTGTTGACCCACGTGTATATGCTACTTTTTCAAGGTGAACCTGTGTATACTTCTCTTTCCTCATTTTGTGAAGTCTGATCTGTAACTCTGAGCTGTTAACCTGCTGAACTGTACTCTGACATTTGAGTGAGTTGCCAACAAGGACAACACCTACGTCAAATCGGAGTCATAATGCCAAAAATCTCCCCCTTTGGACTTGATGGCAACCCCAAGTCACTCTCTCCATTTGTCATCAAGGGCAAAGGGTCATGCTCCCCCTGAGTACATGTTGAATTCTCTGATATGCTGGAGTGTGTTGAATGAGCTCCATGCTCCCCCTGAATATAAGCAAGGTCTGCAAAAAGATGTTCTAAAAGAAGAACATGACTCTATATGTACATCATAAATGACCTTCCTATCACCAATGACTCATACATACATCCATCTCCCAACCAAGTGGGGATATACCAGGTTTGACTCATCCACCCAATCAAGTGGGGATATACCAATTGTTTATACATGTCAAAACAAGAACATTACATCATCCATCCCATGCATAGTGGGGTAACAAAATAGGTCATTTCATGACCTTTACATTAAAATATATACATGACATATATAATAGAGATGGAGGAGCGATGCGGAAGCCGCGTAGGTTCACGGTGCGATCAGGGTTAGGCTAGGGTTACTGAAACCCTGCAGACGCTCGACCTCACAGCTCTGTCTACTTTCTTTGTGCTTTACCTCCGTCAGATTACCTCCGTTCCTGTCGCCGTTCGGTTACTCTCCGGGGTTTTACGTTTACCTGCTGCTGTGATATCCTGCCAGCGGCGGTAACCTCCAACCGCTACATGTCGTTTTCACCGGGTTTTTCTGAACCGCAAAGTGCTCACCGTTCCGAGGCGCAGATGACTATGGAGGACCTGGAGACCGTTGATTACTCAGCAGACCCATTGGAGGGGGTCTCCATCTGGCGAACCCCAAATGCCAGCTCGGAAGGTATGTTTTACGACGATTTCTCTGGGCTTTACTCTCAGTACTCACATGGTGAATCTTCCAGAACTCTGCCGGTGGTCCTCCCGGATGAACCCCCTACCTGGCCGGCTCTCTCGACACCACCTCACTCTCCGGCGACCCTAGGTTTTGTCGCTAATAGCCTAAACCCTAACCTAGGGTTAGGTCCTCAGTTTATCGGCTCATCTCACCGCCTTCCTCACAATCCTAACCTGGTTCTATCCTCATCCGCCCCCTTGGGTTACCTCGGTCCTTCATCTGGCTGTTTTACTTCTGTGCCCCTGCTTTCGGGCCCCCCTACCGTATTCTCTGCTGGTAACCCTTCCTCCGTTCAGCCCTCGGCTCCTCATTTCACTCCTTCGGCATCTGGTCATCCACAGAACCCTAACCCTCCCGGCGGATCTAGGAAGAAATCAAAGTGCTTCAAATCAAGGGTCGTCGATTATTTCCTCAGACTAGAAGAGGACATTCAGTGGGGCGAGGCAATGGATTTTGCCGATCGGGTCTTGGTTGGACGCATCAGGGGGCGCAATTATTCGGCGGCACGATTGAAGGCATGGGCTACTGAGATTTGGGGGCATCACTTGGCAGATATCCCTTTTGTGCAGACATTTGTGAGGGGATGGTTTGCACTGAGGTTCGCGCGTGCCGATCACACAAACTGGGTTCTGTCCTCACATTGGCATTTTGACCAAGCGCCTGTACTCCTTAAGAGATGGACTCCCTTATTTGATCCAGAGACAGAACAGATTGGGGTCGGACCTATTTGGATTCGATTGCCCGGACTTCCTCTACAATTCTGGTCTGAAGAAATCTTCAAACGCATTGGCAATGGGCTCGGAACCTACATGGGCTATGACAAATCCTACCTGCAGACGGGCATGATGTCTTATGCCAGGATTCTTATTTTCATGGACACTAGGGGGGGATTATACGAGTACATCACTATTCAGTGGAAGGATACGGCACGGCGTCAGATTATCGACTATGAGGGCATCCCATATCGATGCCGCAGATGCCACAAAGTTGGGCATCTCTACAGGGATTGTCCGCTGCTCCGGAAATCACACAGGAATGAGATGGAAGAGGACGTTGTTATCACCCGAACTGCCCCTCTGCAACAACACCCGGTACAGCCATCTGGGTCTCAGCCGCGCTCAAGAGGGGAAGAGCCACCAGAGGGACCAGAGCCTGCAATAATCGAGACTGAAGCTCCCATCCCGGCACCGCCATCGTCCTCAGAGGCTCAGGAGCATACACTGACCCCTCCGGCGGACTTAGCGGTATCGGGTATGTCTTCTCCTCTTTTTTCTTTGTCATCAATTGCATCCTGCACATCATTGGTCTCATCCTTCTCTCATCCCCCTGTATCACATCCGGCACCCTCACACCCTCTGTCATCACTCTCTTGCTCTATTCCACCCCCTCCACCGTTGGCACCCCCCTCTTTGATCTCTTCGACCTCGGCACTTACCAGAACAACCCCCCGTTACTCCTTTCGTCCTCGAGTAAAAGTCCGAGGCCCGGATGCGGTTGGACTTGACCCTAAAAGTCCCTCCACCTCCCTCAGGACCTCACGAGGGCGTCCATCGTGTTTTTCCAAAGCTAGGCAGTCTGCGGATGAGGAGGTCGCCCTCGGGCGACAACAGACCATTATTGGGGCCCTTAGAGCGAAGGATGGCCCTCACCCTTCCCCCTCATGAAACTCCTCTCTTTCAACTGTAGAGGGTTTGCTAGTTCAGCCAAAAAACTAGCACTTAGGAGGTTGCTTACCTCGGATCGTCTGGACATTATCTTTCTCCAAGAAACCCTATGCCAAGCGGACCATCTCACTCACTCTCTTACCACCTGGCTTCCGAACTGGACATTCCATGCACTTGATGCATCCGGGAGATCCGGAGGACTGGCTATAGGGGTCTGTAACAAATCTGTGGATATCTGCAATTTATGGGGTGGAAAAGGGTTTATTGGCCTTGACATTTATGATCATACACTTGAGCGGGATCTCCGTATCATAAATGTCTATGGTCCTTGTTCTGATCGTATTTCTTTCTGGAGATCCCTACTAGGAAGGGAGCTTTTACAAGCAGAGAATATTATTTTGGGGGGGGACTTAAATTTCTCCCTGGGCTTTTGCGAATCTTGGGGGCATATGGCACAAGTGGATTCTCTCTCTGACTCTATATCCTCCCTATTGGAGGACCATCACTGGGTGGACATCCCATCTGCAAGACTACAGTATACCTGGACGAATAATAGGAGTGGAGACCAGAGCTTGGCCAGGAGACTTGACCGATTTCTCATTAAAGAACAGTTATACAATAATCTACCCAGAACCCGCCAATGGGTAGGATCCGGTGGCTTATCTGATCACAGGCCAATTTACTTGGAAGTCGACGGCCTCACTCACAAAATTAAGAGCCCCTTCAAGTTCAACGCCTCCTGGCTACAAAATCCATCATACATTCAGTTGGTCCATGATTTCTGGCAGAACAACCCCATCCGGGAAGAAGAGGAACTCTCTGCTGGTTTTGTCAGAAAACTAACAGAACTCAAGCAGACTACAAAAAATTGGGCTCATCAGAAGAGGATTCAGGATAACCACACCCTCTCAGAGGCAGAAAGGTTTATCACTGAATATGAAAATTCTACAACTGGTGCTTTTGACTCTCCGGAGAGTAAGGAACAATATAACCATCTGCTTGCCAAGCGCACTCAAATACTGAAGCAAAGAGAAGAAAGCATGCGACTGAGAAGCAGGGCAATCTGGCTCACTGAGGGCGACAACAACACAAAATTCTATCACAAATTTGCCAATGGACGGAAAGCTATTAACACTATATGGGAGCTAAAGGATCATCAGGGCCACACCATCTCTAACCAGCAGAATTTGGCCAGGCTTGCCACTGAGCACTTCAGAGGTATCTACAAGGCACCTAGGATTGCAAACATACTGGAGATCATGAGAGTGGCTGAACTCTTCCCCAGGTATGTGGACCAGGAAACATCAGAAGATATTCAGAAGGAGGTGACAATGGAAGAACTGGAAGCCACCCTCAAATGGTTCAAAAAAGATAAAAGCCCTGGTCCCGATGGTTGGACCATTGAATTTTATATCTCCTTTTTTGACATTCTGGGTCATGACCTATTGAGAATTGTGGAGGACAGCAGAAGAAGAGGACGGATATCATCAGCCATCAAATCCACTTTCATTGCCCTTATACCGAAGACTGATAATCCGATCACTTTTGATTATTTTCGTCCTATATCTCTCTGTAATTGTCTGTATAAGATCATTGCAAAGATCATTGCAAATCGCCTCAAGCCCATCCTCTCACAGCACATATCTTCTGAACAATTTGCTTTCTTACATCACAGACAGATCCATGAAGCCATAGCTACTGCTCAGGAACTCATGCATACTCTTCAGATCAAGAAGCAGAAAGGTATGATTCTCAAGGTGGACCTCTCTAAGGCTTTTGACAGAACTAACTGGTTATACCTTAGGCTGCTGCTTACTCATTTAGGTTTCCCATATGGCTTTATAAAATGGATGATGAGCTGCATTACAGATGTATCATACAGTGTCCTCCTCAATGGAGAAGCTACAAGCTTTTTCACTGCTGAGAGAGGGCTCAGGCAGGGTTGCCCTCTCTCTCCTCTGCTTTTTCTCCTTATCATGGAAGGACTGAGCAGGATAATTATATCCACCAGGGATCGACATCAAATCACTGGCATCAAAATTGTGGATCATTTCTTCCTTACTCATCTTTTATTCGTTGACGATATTCTCATCTTCCTTAATGGCAGTATTGGAGACACCTCCTCATTACATAGCTCTTTCTCTCTTTTCCAACAGGCCACGGGGATGCAGATCAATGATAATAAATCCACTATTACATCTGTGGGCTGCTCGGTGCATGAGATTACCTATGCCTCTCAGAGGTTCCCCTTTGTCTCCTTGGAATTAAAAGATGGAATTAAGTATCTTGGTTTTCGTCTGAAACCATCTGGCTACAAAATTGCAGACTGGCTATGGCTTATATCCAAAGTCGAGAAAAGACTCCAAGTCTGGTACCACAAATACCTCTCGAGAGCGGGCAGACTTATTCTTATTAAAGCAGTCATTGAGGCCACACCGGTGTACTGGATGGCCCTTGCTTGGATTCCAAGGGGCATCCTGAATAGGTTGCAAAGCATATGCTGCAGATTCCTTTGGAAAGGACACCAGCCAGGGCGGCTCTTTGCATGGGTCAAATGGGAAACCATAACCAAGCCAAAAAGTTGGGGAGGATGGGGCATAAAGAGGTTGGCTATATTCTCCAAAGCACTGGCGGCAAAACTGGGATGGAGTCTACTCACCGCAGACAGTCTCTGGACCCGGGTGGCATACTCCAAATACATCAAGCCTCTATCCATTTTGGATTGGGTTTGTACTAGACATGGTCACAATCACCATTTCTCCAACATATGGAAGGCTGTCATTGACTCAATCCCCCTGCTTAGAGATGGCATCACATGGAGGATAAAAGAAGGTAATGCGGTACGTATTGGTGTCGACCCTTGGGTTGGATGTGGGAACACTCACAGACTACCAGCTGAATTAATACATCATCTCCATAACAGAGGTATCACGCATATCAAACATATTGGTGATCAAGCAAATTCTTCTTTCCTTCAGCAGGCTTGGCTATCCGCCAAAGCCCTTGGTCTGCCCAACCAATGGACAGATGTTTGGAAGGAATATACTTCTGCACTCATTCAAGCACAGATCAGACTTACGGAGGGACCAGATGAGATTATATGGGCATATGCAAAACATGGTATATACACACCGAAGCTGGGTTATATCAGACTTATGGATCCGCATAAACCACCCGTCATTCAACCCACCTGGAAGTCGATATGGAAATTCAAAGCTGCACCCAGGACGAGACTTCTTATGTGGAACATTATCTTTGATAAAATTCCCACTGGTTCTAATCTTATGAAACGATCTTTCTACGGACCCTTCCGCTGTCATCTATGTCTTAATGCTGATGAAAGCACTGAGCATCTTTTCTTATCCTGTAGCTCGACCATAACCTTCTGGCAATCCATTTCAACACATATTCCGAATCTGAAGGACTGGCATGGTAGTACCTTACAGGAGGCTTGGTCTAACTGGTGCACAGAACATACGGGCAAAGCCAAGAACCTACCTCTGCTGATTTGTTGGGCCATTTGGATTGCCCGCAATCAATTGATCTTCCAACTTAAAATGCCTCAATTGCCATCGATCACTCTTCATACTATTGCTGATTATAATCTATTACCTGATGAGGACCTCTCTGCCCCACCGAGAACACTCTGTCCCATCCCCATAGATAAATCAAAGCCTTGGGCTTTTTTTGATGGCTCCGCCCAAGATGATGGATGCGGAGGGGGTGCTATACTTCACATCAATGACAGTCACTGTTATAAGATTCAAATTAATTTTGGCAGAGGAACTAACAATTTAGCAGAACTCAGCTCAACAAAGCACATCATACATTTTGCTATCCTAAAACAATGCAGACATTTACAGATTTTTGGTGATTCCAAAGTTGTTTGCAATTGGCTCAATAATGTTTCTCATTGTCATGCATTTGCTTTGAGACACATTCTTGACGAAGCAAAGAGATTGATAACTACTTTTGAATCTTTTGTCTGTCATCATATTTACAGGGAACAGAACACCATTGCAGACCAACTCTCAAAAGAGGCAGCGCACAGAATAGGGGAGGAATGGTGGATACAAGAGGAAATCGACGGCACATATTATCAGTATTATCACCGTCCCTTTGATGATCAACTGGAATGATGGGCTATAAGCCTGTTTTCACATGCAGTTTTTTGCTCATTACAGTATACAGTACCGCTCTCTTTTTGTTTATTACAGCAGTATATATTGCTCTCTGCGAAGAGCCAGTAAAAAACTTTGAACATAATTTCTGACTAATTTTTTATTGCTCCCTGCGAGGAGACTTTTTTGTATATAGCAGTCACAAACAAACTTGACAGGCTTAAGCCTGATTTCGAATATGCTATGGCATCTACAGAATGTAATTTTCCCATCTTAATGAAAATTACGACTTTTTCCCAGGGGAAAAAAAAAATAGAGATCAAAAATCTGAAACAAGACCACGATAGTCATCAAAAACTATCATCAGCAACATCTATCAATCAGCATCGAGACCAGAAACCATGTCCCCTGAACCTGTGCTAGATGATCACTATCAGACCCATATCAGACTCCTTTCAACCTGAGTCTGGCCCATTTCTTCAAACCAACAGATACGCGACTATCTCCACAGAAACCCGCGTATGTACGCGACTACGCTTCATGAAACTCGCGTATAACCACTTTTCTCTGAAACAGATAAGTTTTAACAGCAGGATGATGCATTAACTACTCCCAACTTTTGTCTGAGGTATTCAAATGTCTCTTTGGGCAGTGGTTTGGTGAATATATCAGCAACCTATTCTTTGGAGGGAACATACTCCAATTTTACCTATTGTTCAAGCATTTGTTCACGTAGAAAATGATATTTGATGGGTATGTGCTTGGTCTTGGAATGCATGACTAGATTCTTTGAAATACTGATGGCACTTGTATTATCACATAGAATGGGAATGGGTGGAGTACATGTGATCTATATGTCTTTCAATGTTTGCATCATCCAAAGAGTTGTGTGCAGCAAGATGCAACAACCACATATTCTGCTTCAACTATAGATAATGCAATTGAGCTTTGTTTCTTGCTAAACCAAGACACTAATCTAGAACCCATATAGAATGCACCACCACTAGTGCTTTTTCTATCATCAATGCTTCCTGCCCAATCTGCATCTGTATATGCATGAAGTGTAACATCTGTATCTCTAGGATACCATAAACCAAAATTGTGTGTTCCTTGAAGATATTTGAATATCCTTTTGATTGCCTAAAGATGTGATTCCTTTGGATTTGCTTGGAATCTTCCAACTATTCCCACTGCATGCATGATGTCCGGTTGGGTACCACTTAGATAAAGCAAGCTGCCAATCATGGATCTATAAGTTGGTTGATGCACCACTACTGATTCATCATTTGAGTTGAGACTGCATCATGTTACCATTGAAGTACATACTGGTTTAGAATCTTCCATGCTGTACTTTTTCAGGATCTGTTTGAGATATTTGGTTCGCGACAGAAAAATACCATCTTTGTTTTGTTGAACTTGTAGACCAAGAAAATATGTAAGCTCACCAAGTAGGGACATTTCAAATTCTTGCTGCATTATTGAAGCAAAATTTCGACTCATGGCTTCTTCATTGCTACCAAAAATGATATCATCAACATACACAACAAGTATTAGAAATTTATTATTGTTAATCTTTGTGTATAAATTGCTATTAGTTGATCCCTTTGAAAAACCTTGTTGATGGAGATATTTGTCAAGATGGTAATACCAGGCCCTTGGAGATTGTTTTAAACCATAGAGAGCCTTTCTGAGTCTGCATACAAGTTTTTCATCATTTGCAAGAATGAATCTGTCTAGTTTCTCAATATAGACTTCTTCTTCTAAGTCTCCATTAAGAAAGGTAGATTTTACATCCATTTGGTATACTTTGAATTTCTGAAAACTAGAAAGAGCAAGGAACATTCTGATAGCTTCAAGTCTAGAAACAGGTGCAAAAGTTTCTTCAAAGTCTATACCTTCTTGTTGAGCATATCCTTTACAAACAAGTTTGGCCTTCTTTCTAATAACTTCTCCATTTTCGTTTAGCTTGTTTTTGAATATCCATATAGTTCCTATGATATTCTTATCGTGAGGTCTAGGAACTAATTCCCAAGTATTATTTTTTTCAATTTGCTCAAGTTCTTCATTCATCGCCTTGACCCAACATTCATCCCTGCATGCTTCATTTTCATTTTGAGGTTTAGTGGAAGATAGTAGTGCTAGGTAGCTTGAAGCTTCGGCAATGGTTCTTCTAGTTTTCACACCCGCCCCTTTTTCTCCTAAGATTTGAGCTTCTGGATGATTTTTCTAAACATACCTGGACAGAGTCTTTTCTTCTACCGTTATCTCTTCTTATGGTGCTTCATTGGTTTCTTCTTCAGAATTAGTCTGATTTGATGTGGGAGGATAAACCTCATCTTCTTCATAATCTTCAGTTTTTATTTGTTTTGGATTTTTGCATGCCTCATCAACCACAACATCAATACTTTCAATGATTTTCCCAAGTCTTTTATTATAACATTTATATCCTTTACTTTGGGAAAAGTAACCAAGCAGAATACCTTCATCTGCTCCAGGCTCAAACTTACCAAGTTTTTCATTAGTCCTTTTGATGTAACATTTGCTTCCAAAAACTTTGAAGTATTTTACAGTAGGAGTCTTACCATACCAAAGTTCATGTGGAGTTTAAGTGTTGTTTACCCGAACATTTTCTTTGTTGAGAATAGTGACGACAGTGAATGCAGCTTCACCCCAGAAGGTTGCAGGAGTTCTAGACTCATATAGCATAGCATGAACCATTTGTTGAACAGTTCTGTTCATCCTTTCTACCACTCCATTTTGCTGAGGGGTCCTTGCGGTGGAGAATTCCCTTTTTATTCCATGTTCTTCACAAAAGTCGAAGAATTCATCCGAGGTAAATTCCCCTCCACGATCAGATCTGAGGCATTTGATTTTGTGATTTGATTCATTTTCAACCAAAGCTTTGAAGGCTTTGAACTTTTCAAATGCTTCATATTTATGCTTTAGAAGTCCTATCCAACAAAGTCTGGAAAAATCGTCAATGAACAATATAAAGTATTCTTCTCCACGAGGTGAATTTTTCCTTGATGGTCCACATAAATCGGTATGAACAAATTCAAGAGGCTTACTAGCTAATCCTTGCTTTTCATGGAAATGTGCTCTAGTTTGCTTACCAAATTGACATGATTTGCATATTGTATTTTCTGGAATGCTGATATCATGGAGATCACGACAACCTAGAATATGCATGCTTTTCTTATTTGAGGGAAGCTTAGATGCCCCAATCTTCTGTACCATAGCCAGTGTTCATCATTTTTGCTTAGATAGTTTTATAGCCTAGATTTTCCTCAGGCTGAAAAGACAAGGTTCTAGGTCCACATCAAACCACGCTCAGCCTCGTAGCTAGCCCTACGAGGACAGGAGAGGGCTCTCTCCGGGTTGATCTTGGCAAAAGACAAGCGATGGGGCTCGAGATGACTGAAATAAAAGCTAATTTTAGGCTAGGTATGAAGTACAAGGGTTTGATTTGAGTTTTTGGGGGTTTTGTGTTGGAAACAGGGAAACGCAAATTGGGCTCGGGGATGAGGCACAGTTTCTGCAGAGTTCTGATTGGGGCAAGGAAAGCAATTGTTTTGATGCTTTAAAGTGAGTGAATGGATAGATCAGACTGGTGAGGAGCTAAGGAGAGCAAGAGAGTCTCAAGAATTCTCTTTAAACAGATGAAAAAATGGAAATTTAAACAAATTCAAAGGTAGAGCATAACAGTTAATGGATTCCACCTTAATCACTCATTTGTTCAAATTCAGAAGAAAAGATAGGAAAATGATACACATAACACAAATTAACTTACAATTACTTAGAGAAGCACACTATCAAAACATAAAGCCACATGGATCCCAAACAGTGTTGCAAAACCCTGGTCTTTCCTTAGCCAAAAATGCAAAGATATAATGTACAACGATATGCCAAAGCAATCCCAAGTGCCCAACCCTAAAAATGACTTAGGAATTACATGATATAGACTAGCCCAGCCCATTCCATTGCCTCTAGGGGTTGAGCTCATCATTCTAGGAGCTATTTCAACCAATTCTAAACAAAGCACTAAAATCTATGCAATCAAAACAACTTGCCTCTATAAGGTAGGAAACTGATTCATTCATTAAATTTTCACTTTTTAGTGAATGAATCCTCTAGAAAAAGTAAATAAGTGCCAAAATTACATTATTTTTATCCAATTACATCAAGATAGATCAAAAATTACATCACAAAGCAAAACTAGTCAAACTGGCCGAATTTCTGAGCTGGAAGGTGAAAAATTGAGCAAAAATCCTCTATGCACCGCGCCAAAATTTGTATGCGTCGTGCCACTTTGGAGCTGATTTTGAGGCACTTACTGAAGTCAAAATTGAGCCCAAGTGTGATTTTTGGAAAGCCCTACTTGTCTACTTTCCAACCCAAGTGGAATTTCTGAATTTGGATGTCATTTGCCCCTCCAAAACTTTAATCTCCCAAGATTGCTTCATGTGTGTCAAAATAGGGGCAGTGAGGTCATTTTTTGAGTGTTTTTGACCTCTTGAGAACTCAAAACTTGCCCAAACTTCTTGGCCATGCACCAAAAACCATTATTTTTCATGAAAAATCCAAAAATATAAACTTTTTGCAGTTTGGAGCTCCCTAGAAAAAGCACGCGCCATGTGGCACGACGCATAGGGAGAAAAACCCTGTTTTTGTACAAAAAATTTCCAAAATGCAAAAATTGCTCCAAATTTCTTGAAATTTGGATTGAAGGTGCCTCATCAAGCATCATTCTCAGCAAAAGAGGCTTCAGCCAAGATTCGGAGTCTATCCTCCCTTTTATGGCGTTTTAGTGCCCTCCTGGTGCATGCAGTTTCAGTTGTAAAGTCACTGTCTTGGTCATATAATGTATCGGTGCCCGCCTCCATGGTGTTGAAAGTCTATGCCAAGTGTATGTTTGGTTTGTTGAGAATGAGAAATGAGAACTTGGTGTCTTGTTTCAATGCCAAATGTGTGCCAAAGGGAAATGAGGGACTGTGGCAAAAATGGGACAGTGGGAACAATGAAGTCTTGCCAAGTGGTAGTTTGCCCTTTGACGATTTGACAAACTTTGGAGGAGGGGACAACCATTGAATGTTGGAGTAACTTGGGATTTTACAAATGAGATGGGGAAATAGGAATGATAGGGAATGATGTGACTTAGGGATAGGAAAAATGGGCTTAGGAGTGAATGAGGGAGCTTTAGGGATAACAGCTAGGGTTTGGGATAGTGGGAGTTTAGGAATATAGGGTTAGTGAATTTAGGGATATGGGAATTAGGGATATGGGGATGAAACTAGAAAATGAATGTGGGAAACAAAGAGTGTGGAAGTGAGGGAATGGAATTTGGCAACAAAACACCAACTACAAACCCTAAGAACTTGTTTGTGAGCACAAATTGCAAGGTATTAGGGTTTGAATTTTCTTTTACACAACCACCATAAATTGCATGAAAAACTCCTTCACTAGCAAGGAAGAGGGCTTAAATTACTTGCACACTAGAAGAGTTGAGTGATTTTGGAAATTTGAGGGAGTTTTTGAGAGAAATCAGGCTTTTTAGCCCAGTGTGCCGTGCCTTCCCAGTGCATCGCGCCTTCCCAGTGCACCGCGCCAGTGTAAATTTACACTAGAAATTACTGCGCAATGCGCCGCAATGCGCTTTTTCCAGGTGACTTTTGGAGGCCTTCACGGTGTCCAAATTGGGTGTAGGATAGCTCGTTGGAAATTTCTTTGAGTCTAATTTCCAACCCAACTAGAATTTTTCAATTTGGAGTTCATTTTCCCTGTCAAAAATCAAATCTCCCAAGACTGGTCAAAATGTGCCAAATGAGGCTGCCTCAAGGCAGAGTGCTATTGCAGTCAACTTTGGAATGCCTTCCTCAACTCCACATTGAGATCATGATAGCTCATTGGAAAGCTCTTTGTGTCTAGTTATTATTTGACTCATCAGACAAGTCATTTGGCCAACCAAGCTAGGAGAAAACTTGATTTTACCAAGGTCACTTCATAGGTGCATCAATTCTCCTGAGGCCATTGTATTTTTGAAATTTCTCTAAAACCATGACACCTGTGTAAAAAGTGAAGGAATTTTTTATTCCTTGGCCTATTGTGGACAAAAACCTTTCTCAGTTTTTCCAAATTCATCTTTTATTGCTCAGAAACATCATTTTAGTAAAACCTACCCCGATGTGTGGAACAAGAGATTTGTCGAAATGAAGTGAAATGAAGGGGATAGGGAGCTTCTAAATTCTTGAGAAAATTTTTGGAAGTGGGGAGGGATGTTAGGAAGTAGGGGAAAGTGTAATCTCTAAAATTGAGTGAGGGGAAGGGGTCCAAAAGGGTAAAACACAGGCCTAGCCTAGAAAATAGGGTTTGTATGAAAATGAGGAATTTGGGGGATCTCAGTGATGGGAAATGTTTAATAAGGTACATTAAGGATAAGGGAAGGTGGATGAACATCAGGATACAAGTTTTGTTGATGATTTTACCGTCTAAGAGAAATTTCCTTCAAAACCCTGGGAGAGGGAAATGACCTTACCTAGGCGCAACTGAAGCATGAACAAGGTGTAAAATGACCCATTGGAACCTGACATGATGATGACAACCCTCTGAATGATGGTAGACTCAGCTGAATAGTGACATAGACTGACATTTGGACAACTTTGAAAGGAGTGAAAGCAAACCCTAGACCTAATGCCTAGTGACCAAATTTTACTTGAAGACTCACTGAAATGATAAAATTTGACCTTGACACCTTAAAATCACTTTGTAAGAGCATGTTTGATCACTGGAGGAAGGTTGGAAAGACTGACACTAACAGATAGCACTGTTGTTGTCCTCCCTTGAGTATGTATAAGTTGTTTGGAGTTCTTATACCTTTGATCACTGTTTCTCCTGTATCAAGCTCACGAACAACACATCCATTTGATTGAAATACTACTTCATTTCCTTGATCACACATTTGACTGACACTCAACAGGTTATGCTTTAGACCATCGACATACATAACATTCCCATCTTTAACTTTTTGTTTTAAGAGAACAGAGCCTTTACCTTTTATGATAGCAGGAGTGTCATTTCCAAATGAGACATTCTTTTCCTTTTCTAAGGCATTATATGAATGAAGTTTTTCTTTGTCACCTATCATGTGTTTTGAGCATCCACTGTCGATGTACCACTGATTTTCTTGTCCTTCTGCATATAATGCTATACCACATATTTCTGTTTGCAGTTCTTTCTTTCTCCATATTTTGGGACTTAATGAAGTTTGCTCCTTCTAAGATGTTTGTCGAAATTTACTCCTGCATTTAGATTCTTCATGACCGAAGTTATTACAGATTGAGAATTCTATTTCATTTTCAAGAAGAGAAAAGTTATTGTAGGTCCTTTTCATGATCCCTATCACATTCCTTTGATTTCGTGCTTCTCTAGTCATGATGGTTTTGTAAGAAACACATTGAGAAGCTTTGTGTCCAAAGTTATGACATGAAAAACATTGGCCATTAAAGAAGTTCCTGCGATTATCGAATCTACTGACCTGGTGATTGTAGTTTCTATTGATATTCATTCTTGAAGCAGATTGAGTATGATTTACCTGAGGTTGGTTGTAGCTTCTGTTCATCCTTGAAGTAGATTGAACCCGATTTACCTGGTGATCTACTTTATGCCTTTGCTTGTCAAATTGTTCACTGCTCTTTGTTGCATCAAGATAGCTTTTAGTGGAGGTTGACGACTTCTGTGCTTGAGATGCTTCTTCAGTATATCCAAGACCTATCTTTATCAGAGGAGAACGCTGCACTTTGATGATTTCATTTAAGGTTTCTGATCCTTTAGTAAATCTAAGATTGAGAGCTTTTGTTTTCTCAATATCCTTTCTTAGACCCACAATTTCACATTCTAGTTTTTCATTGTGTTTTTCTCTTTTAGCAAGTTGGAATGTCAAAGTATCTATAATCATATTCTTTTCTTCTAAACAAATTTTGAGTTTAGAGATTTCTTCATAAAGGTCATCTTCATTTAAAGCATCCAAGGAATCATCATCTTTAAAAGCCATCAAAAGTCTATAGTCATTACTATTTTCATCTTCATCACTATTTGATAAACCATTGCTATCTTCATGTATATAGCAACTCTTCTTACTTACACTTTGTTTTCTATTCCATTTTGCGGATTCCTTACCTTTATCAACCTTATCTTTATGAGGACATTTGGCAGCATAATGACCGACTCTTCCACAAGCAAAACATTTTAAAGGTAGTTTACCTCTGAATCTTCCAAAAACTCGTTGAAGGTTCTTGACAAAGTTTGCTTCTTCTTCTCCTTTTGATTCATTGAGTTCTTCTTTCCTTGAAGCTTTGAATGTGGCTTCTCTCATATCTAATGGACCTCCTTTTCTCATCTCGAAATTAGTTAAGATTCCGTGCAGCTGTGTCATAGTAATAGTTTGAAGATCCTACTTTTCTTCTATGGCAGATACTTTTGATTCAAACTTAGCAGACAAGGATCTTAAAACCTTTTCAACTAAAGTAACTTCTTTTATCTCTTCACCCAAATTCTTCATGCAATTAACAATCTCACCTATACGTAAGAAGTAACTATCTATACTTTCATCATTTTGAATTTTGAGAGTTTCATATTGAATTCTGAGAGTTTACAGTTTTTCACGTTTTACCTGAGAGTCTCCTTCATAGCTTAGAACGATTTTGTCCCATATTTCTTTGGCGGATTTGAGCTGCATAACTTTGACAAATTATGATTGTGACAGACTTCCCAATAATGTAGTAACAGCTTTGGCATTGGTTTCATATTGCTTTTTACCTGCCGCATCTGTAGGAATTGATGATGGAAATGTATATGCTCCTTCCACGATTTCCCAGACATCTGTTTTAAGAGACTGAAGATAGGTTGTGGTTCTTACCTTCCAATAAATGAAGTTGCTTCCGTCAAAGATTGGTGGTCTGATGGATCACTCTCTTTCTTGATTACTCATGATGATGGATCTTCCTTCAAGTGATCAAGATTCTTCTGAAGGACCTGCTCTAATTCCGATTGTTGGAAATAATACTGAGAGGGGGGGTGAATCAGTGTTAGCAAGTCAATTGTTTTTCATTTCAAAAATCAGATTTATATACGCTACTTCAGTTAATGGAACTCGCGTGTATATGCAACTGTGTTTAAGGCAACTAGTGTATATCCTACAAACTTATGATTCAGTTAATTCATCAAATGTTAATCTTTAATCAATGCATCAGAGCCATATAAACAGTAACCATGTGCAGTAAAAACAGAACAGACAATCACACATATGAACACTAGATATAAGGTGGAAAACCAATGTGGGTGAAAACCACCTGCTGCAATTGTCTTTATCTTTTTAATAATAAGAAACTTCTTTTTACAATTTTTGTATTGGTGCAGACTTATACCAGTACGCAGGCTTCTACCTGCAGAAGGCTACAACCTTCTCTCGTTCTCCAGCTTCTTCTGGAAGGGAGCTACAACCCCCTAGCTCTTGTACTAGCTGATATGTTTACTAGTACATAGGTGCCAGCCTACAAAAGGCTACAACCTTCTCTTTTCTTCCAGGGACCACGTTTCATAAATTTTCAGACTGGATCCATCAATAACATCATTCAATCAAAATATATCTGCATCAACCAATCTCCTTTTCACAACTGAACCAATCAACCACTTTGACAACCCTTCAATTAGATCTTTCAGAATACTGTAACTAGAACATAGTAACTAGAACCCAAGCCAGAACCCAGAACACTGCAACAACAAATAGAAGCAACTAAAACATATTTTACAAGTTATACATTACTTTCCTATGTCGAACCTGCGTGCATACACACCTTTCTCAAGACGAACCTGTGTACAGATCTGCAAATCAAACTTAAGATGTATACACTGTTTTGATATGTAGAACCAGCATGTATACGCACCTTTTCTAAAGTGAACCTGCGTACATATCTGTAAATGATGATTTATACATTACAACAATTCTAGACTTCAGTTATACCCAGATCATCATATTTATAGACTACAAAATGCACCAGTTATTAGATAAATGATCAAACAACATAAAGATACTTCACTTCAAGCCTTAAGGTCTTGACCCCTCATTAGATATTATCCTTCATCAAGCACTAAGGTTCATCCTTGGTTCAGATCCAGCTATGCACCATAACCCAATAACCCATGCACTAGATCTTGCTAATCATCAGATATTCAATGCTTGAGTGCCTAGGCCTAATGATCTTCTTCTCCTTATATAGTGTTAGGCCTTTCTCAATACCATGGTCCAAAACCACTTAGGACCAATACCTTGGACCAAAAACCTGGGATCAATACTTCGAACCAAATACTTTGGACCAATACCATGGATAAAATACCATGGGCCAAATACCATGGACCAAAACTTGGATTTCCAAAATGTACGTGCCTTTCCTTCTGTGAAACTACATGTGTACGTTATACTCACTTTTTGATCTGTTAACCTGCATGTATATGCTACTTTGTTAAGGTGAACCTGCATATACTTCTCTTTCCTCATTCTGTGAAGTCTGATCTGTAACTATGAGCTGTTAACCTGCTGAATTGTACTCTAACATATGAGTGAGTTGCCATCAAGGACAACACCTGTGTCAAATCTGAGTCATAATGCCAACAGAAAATTCTAGTTGGGTTGTTTGATCAGAGGATGGATCCAACTATGATCTATTGTGATAATAATATTTGTATCAAACTCTATGAGAATCCAGTATTTCATGACAGGTCCAAGCACATTGATATCTGGTATCATCATCTTTGAGACTGTGTGGTGAAGAGGATCATGTTGTTGCGGTATGTTTCGACCGAGGAGCAGGATGCAGACATTTTGACTAAGGCATTGTCAAAATGCAAATTCGAGTTCCACAAAGACAGGATCGGGGTGACAGATAATCCTTTTCTTGTTGAGAGGGAGTGTTGAAAATAGCAACAAGAAATGCTAAAAATAGCATTGATATAGATAGCATTTCGGGATACATTCCAATTTTAATTACTCCCTAAATTAAAATTCGAATTTGATCTCGGAAACTGTTTGTAAAATAATTAATTAATTCATCTTGAGTTAATTAGTTGTAGAAAATCAAACATGAAGTCTATGTGAAGACATGCAACAGTTATCCCTTTGATTGAGGAAGTTATCCCTTAATTAAGGAGATCAGGATGAGTTAAGTCCAGTTAGATTAGTTCCAACGATTTGTGGAACTGATTGTGAGTTCAGTTAGTCAATGCATGCATGCGTGCAACTAGTGTACTTCAGATAACTGGATATTCTCTCATAAATAACTCATGCATGTCAGTTCAGACATAGACCCAGTTGAGATCAAAGGATGGGACAATGTACTATTAGTTGCAAGAATATTCCTATGAGGATATCTCTTGCATGCAGAAGGAATTCTTTCCTTGAGGATTGCGTAGTTATTTCAGAGGTTAGTGAGCAGTGTGTGGGGTAATTACACACAGGTGGCAGCTTGAAGACCCAGGAGAAACTGCGCAAGGAAATAGGAGGCTTGGAGGATTGAAGGAAGGCATATGTGTTGTCTATTCTGTCTATGAGTAGTTGTGAGGGATTGTACTAAGAGTTGGATAGATTGAGCGCTAAAGCTTTGTGTAATCCTGAGATATTTCCACTTGTATGATAATACAAATAGCAGGGTTTTTAGTTGAGGCTTTCCCCGGAGTATTCTTCTGTGTTCATGTGTGATTGATTTCTTCTTCATCTATTATATGTGTTCTATTTTATCTTGCTCAAAATCGATTAAGCTTCCGCAAGTTTGTTTGTAGAAGTAGATCAAGTATTTTGCTTTAGTTACATTGCATTATTAGGTGATCTACAGTGATAATTTCTATAGGATTAAGCAGAGGACTGAAAGAGCAGAAGAAAGCCATTTGGCCTACATTCCCATTACAATGTGGTGCTTTTGCACTACACAATTATGGACATGCATTAAAAGAAGCAGAGGTTATCATGTCTTTGAAATTAGCTATAGTTTCAGGAAGGCAGTACGACCCAAATGGAGCTGTTAAGGAATTTAATACTATGGTAAATGTAAAATAGTTCACCCACGAAGAGGACGCCTTTGATGACCTCTTCCTATAGGTAGAAACATTTTCACAAGTTTTACATATGGCATCACTACTTTTGACACCGGAAGATGTTAAGGCTTTTCATGTGTACAGGAAAAAGATATTACTAAAGGTCCCATTGGACCTATTGTAGATTGAATCAATAAGGGAGCCAACTCCCAACGTAAACTGGGAGGGTAGCTCCAAAGAAAACTCTGAAGAAGAAACCCAAGAGAAATCTATGCATGAGCCAGAGCACTCAGAGCAGTGATCTCAAAATGGGGGAGGAAACACAAATAAAGATTCTGAAAAAGAAACAGTCAAAGTACAGAGGAGACGGCTGAGCGGGCCAAAGAAAAGAAACAACAGGGGAAGGAGCTACAAGCACTCAGGACGTTGAGATCATTCTTGCTACTCCTACTTTAGAAATTGTTTCAAGAATTAAGGAAATGCGTTTGCTAGATGTATTCTATAGTCCTACCCACAAATCTGTAGTCAAGAGACAAAGGAAGAAAAGAAAACTGGACGCTGTGGCTGTTGCGACTCTAGAAAATGAACTAATGGACGTCGTATGGAAGGACTCGCTTATCGACCCATCTGAGAATCTCACAAAGTTGTCGCAATTTGTAGGAGCCCATGCCAAAACAACTATTGAGAAGGTGACATAAGTCCAAATGCTTCTCAAGCAAAAGGAACAAAGAATTATGCTGCTAGAACAACAATTATCCCAAGAAAAATCTAATCAACAAGCATAATTACAAGTAGGCTAGCTCCAAAAAGAATTCGAATAGATCAGAATACAACATCAAGCCAGTTTAGAAGAAAAGGATTTGCAGATACAAGCCGTGATAGATAAACTTAAATATAATCTACAAATCGATGAATTCATTAAAGAAGCACTCAGCCTCAATTCCTTACTAATGCAACAAAAGGAAGTATTTTGCCAGAAAATCTCGCAGATAAATCCTTATTGTGAGACCAATGATAAATTAACAAACCAAGTTATTGATATGAGGTTTGAGTATGACGAAATCCACAAAAGGGTTTTTGAATTTATCACCTGGCAAGAATCAGAGGATGGAAGAAAGGTTGACCTACCAAAGCTGGAAGAGTCTCATAAAGATATTTTGTTCATGGATTGGGATTCTCGGTTGAAACAGGTGGAAAGGGAAACAATGATAGAAATGACAACAACAAATAGCATAATAGAAGCCATTAATGAAAATATTCATGGCGCCAATCTTGTCAAGGAGTGTGTACCAAGATTTCTTCTGAATGCCAAACAACTAGAGCAACAGTGGAAATAGGCAGTGCAGGAAAAGGAGGAGGCAATCAAACAGTTAAACAGGTTGAATTGGGAAGCATACTAGTAGTTTCTAGTAAAACCACACAGCTAGTGGATGACTCTAAGATGTTTAACAACCTCAACACAAAATATGGTGCCAACACTAACAAATGCCATATTTGCTGGGCAGTTAAAATCTGCGATCAGCCAATCACCTCAACTCAAGCCCATGACTGATATTTGCGACCTTTCAGATCAAATTCAAAGGAGTTAATCATTAATTTATTTTTCTTTTAGTTTTATTTTTGCATATTCCGAGGAAGGTTGTTTGAAACCTCCTCAACTATTTTTGTAATAATATATTTTAAGACATATAGTTTAGTATTTAAACCCCTCTCATGCATTTAGAGAGGGGTCCATAAATTTGATCAAAAACACTTTTCAAAACATTGCACTTCTATACTTTTGAGGAGGTTTTGATGAAATGAATGGAACAAGATCTATTTTATTTTAAATATCTAGCATGCTCTAATGAAATGCACTTTTGTACTCTTAGAATGTGTTGGATTGATTGAAATTGGGTCAATATTGCTAAAGCGCACGAGAAAGACTTATCATATATGGTACTTTTATCTTATGATAATGTTTTATTTATGTATTAAGCAATACTTCTTCTTTCAATTGTTTTATGTATGAATGTCTGAATTATAATTTTAGCATTATTGCACTTATGTATGATGTTAGAACTGATTCCGTTTTGAATACATGAATGATTTTATATGTGATATATTTTTCTTAATCATTTCATCTAACTATATATCAAAAACAATTATTGTTAAACGTTTTAATTCTTATTGCAGTTGAATGATTTTTATTACCAATTGCTGTAAGACATCATTGTAGATCGTATATCGTATTTGATTCCCATGAATACTTATAGTTAAATAATGTTAAATTAGGATATATGCATGTGTTTAGAAGTTAGAATAGATTACACTTAGCTTAATAATTTCCTATTACATCATATATCATCCCACCATCACTATCAAATTTATTCTAGGAAACTAGTCCCATTATCCCTAGTCGGAGCTACTATACCAAACGGAAAAGGAGTTGCTTTCAAGGTCTGAATCGGGTGGTTTTCCCTCATGTTGTCGCAACGATTTTTGAGGCTCCAACATGTCATAAGAGGCCAAAAAAGGGTGACACATGTCACCATTCATAAGGTGACATGTGGCAAAGGATGATGTCAGATTGAAATTGACGATCGGAGGATGAGAAATGTCGCTGATTGAAATTAAAAACTCTGATTAAAGGGCTCCGATGTGGGGGCTAGCATCATGGTCATAAAGACTTAAAGGACCAAGGGCTATTGCCACTTTTGAGGGGCGATGACATGAAAATATGTTTTATGTATTAAAAGAAATGTTGAGTTGAGAAAAGGTTAAACAAAGGTTTTTTTTTATAAAGTTGGTCGGAGAAGTTAATAATGGTTTTTATATATTAAAATATTTGGTGCAGGCCCTCCCCTATCCCCTCTCCACATGGATCAGTCCACATCACATATTGGTAAACGGAGAAATGGCATTGTCGCAACTATAGAGTAAAAGCTCTAATTGAAAGCTGCGATATTGGGTTTGTAATGCGGCGAATTGACACCTTTACATCAAGTCCCGAAACAGGTATTGATTATGGTTCTGTGGTTCCAAAGGACCATACATCGTAGTGATATTTCAAAGAATCAGCCCCTTCCTAGCTAAAAGATTTTAAGCCCCAAAAGGTTTTTACCCTAGGCCCTGATCATGTAGTTTCCACCTAAGTCCCGTGGGCTAGACATATCGCAAAGTTCACACCCCACAATTCAAAGTGGCACACAACTAAAAGCTTCGATATAATAAGCCTTAGTCTCGCCTCTGTTCACAAAACTAAGAAATGCATAAAGGAGCTGAGGCAAAGGCATTTACATCCTTTCCAGAGTCATGATAATCCCCCATGTTTTTATGGTTTGGACCATTCCAAAGGAACCCGATAAGGCAGAAAGGAAATGAACCAAGGCATCCAAAAGATTTTTAGTAGGATTTTTGGCATCATAGTAGGTAGTTTAGGATTTTCAATAGGATTACGGGCATATGAGGATAAGACTGATTTTCTAAGTTAATTTTGTTCCTGTGCTATTCTGATAAAACACAAATTTTGATCCACTTAGGGGATACATGCAATGTATCTAGTCCTTGGGCCGAAATGGTATTTAAAGGCTAAGTATATAATGTAACAAAAAGAATGGGAAATTGTTTAGAGTAGGAGGAGGCATTGTATACATTTTAATAAAAAAGCTTAGAGAAGACTTTGCTATTAGTTTTAAAGATTCTTGTGGTGTGTGGTTTCAAGTTTGTGTTTTATTTATGTTAATTAAATATCCATTTCTGAAGCTGTTGTCTTGAATTCATCTTTATATGCTCAGGACAATTGTGGATCTTATACATGATAGAATTCTTTATTGCTCTGTCATGGTTCTTCTAAATATTTGGCCATTAGTTATGTAACATAATTCATATCCATATGCTTTGTTACATTTGGATGAATATTTTTGTGTTTCCTTTATTCTTCGCTATACTACAACTGACAGTTGACTTGAAATATGTGCATCTACCTTGCCTTTGTTGTCTAGATGGCACATGTATGCCCTAATGTTCTATGATCTTATACATCACCGGCCCTCTTTCCCAACAATCTTCATTAAATCTTATATCATCTACCTTTTAAGCTCAATAACATGTCTGAAATCCATATCCTATTAGTCTTTGATTAATAGTTGATCCAGCGAGAGAGGCCTCTCCAAGGTTTGGGGGACTTAACCTTAACCTACAAGTTGTTTGTGGTTACCTCTAGGATCCCTTTCCTCAACCTTAAGGGATTTACAGAGTGCTAACAAATTGAACAACCTTTGACATCAATAACAACCGTTTTCAACATCTTGGTCATCATAATGCCATTGTCTTGCTTATTCATATAGTGATGAAGTAGGTGCTACTATCCACACCCACGACATTTCAATTGATTTTTCTTTCAATCCTTTTCCCCTTCCCTCGCTAGTTCATCGATCCCATTCTGTTATATACCTAAGGGGGATAATATGGGGTACCAAGGGAGGTACCCAAGTTAATAATGTAATAATGGGATGGGCCATAGTAATAAATAAGGTGGTTAACTCATATCATGTAAGGGACCACAAGTAGTTAATAATAATGTAATGGGCCCATGGTATTAGTTGATTGTATGAGGGAACCATGGTAATGACCCATGGTATTGTATGTATGAGACCTATATAGAGGCTAGAGACTCCATGTCAAGGAATAGTGTCAAGGATTATTGTATGAACAAGCATATGGCTTGTGGAGTGTTCTCCTTCCTTAAGGAGTGAATGTATGGTGTTGCCCTACCTTAAGGGTTTGATCAATAAAGAATCATTTAATATTATTTCTGGGTTTATTTGCATTGTCTTATATTTTCATATCAGATCTATAATATTTATGGGTTAGATCTATAACAAGTGGTATCATAGCTATAACAAGTGGTATCGGAGCTATAACAAGTGGAATCAGAGCTATACCAAGTGGTATCAGAGCTATTTTTGCAGCTCATATCAGATCTATAATATTTCTGGGTTAGATCTATAACAAGTGGTATCAGAGTTATAAAAAGTGGTATCAGAGCTATACCAAGTGGTATCAGAGCACTTTCTTGGGCACAAAAGTGGAGGATTTTTATTTATTTATTTATTTTTATTTTTATTTTTTTTTGCAGGATTTTGGGGGCGGCAAGTTTGCAGATCAGATCTGTATGTTTTGGTGCAAGATCTACAAAATATAATTGAAAATCTGTATTCTTTGTGAAAAAAATAGCCGATTTCATAAAAAAATCGGTTGAATCGGAGTCCGGATGAAGGAGATATCGCTGATCTAAAAATCAGTGGGGTTGCAGACAATTTTTCAGGGAAGCGAGTTTGCGGCGCAGATCTGGACGCCCTGGTGCAAGATCTGCAAAATCTAATTGTAGGTATGGATTCTTTGTGAAAAAATACACAGTTTCAAAAAAAAAATCAGTTGAATTAGAGCCCGGATGAGGGAGATATCGCTGATTTAAAATCAGCTCTTTTTTCAGAAATTTTGGTGACGGCATGAGAGTAGCAGCGCAGATCTGATATTTTAGTGCCTAGATCAAGATTTCTATCACATGGGTAGATGCAGAATGATTGTTCCATTTCTAAAAATAGGTCATAATAGGGATTCTGAGCAATATTGACTAAACTGTGACAATTTCAAATTTTTGCCAAGTAAGTGAATTTTTTCTCAAACCCTCTTCATGGCAAGTCTATATTTTACAGGAAAAGATGATGGTCCTACTATTGAAGAATTCATACAAAGATACAAGTCCACACATGGGACATATTGGAATATTCCAATGGTGCTTAATATGAGAGATGATGCTCAAAAATGGAATTTATCACTTGACTACAAGTAGTTGACCAAACTTCCAAATGCAGAATTTGAAAAAGTCTTTTTGGACAAATGGTCTCGGGCTAGAAAAAAGGAGAATGAGACACATAAGGGGTTAATTGCTACAGGTGTCTTCTTACTGCAAGTTCATGGATTGATTCAGAAGGAGAAAATCATTGTGTCTATAAATCCGAGTTGCAAGCAAAATCTCATAAATGTCAACTTGGCAAAAAAATTGCAAGTCCCAGCAAAACAAATTGAAAATACACAGGTTGATGATAAGGATGTTCAAATTTATAAGGATTTGAAGCTTTCTATGGATAAGTATGTGTTTCATGGTGATTTTTATGCTTCAGATATGGATAACATGGATGTTGTTTTGGGATACCCTTGGATGGAATCAGTGGGTACTATAACTATTAATGTGCAGAAAAAATTCCTGAAGCTCTGGTATAAAAAGAAGAAAATTACATTACAGGATATTTCCATTAATAAACAGGTAGAGTCCAAGGAGGCTAAAGCAGAAGATGTTCCCAAGTCTGACATATTAGATGATGAGCTAGTAATGATAGATAATCAAACACAAACAGAGGCTGAAAAGGTTACAGGTGCTCATACATCAGAGGAGGGCTCAGTGGTTGAAGTCATATTGGAAAAGAAGACACGACAACAGGCACCACAGCAGGGTGAATTAAAGAAAAAGACACCGTGGGTTAAAACTTCAACATATCATCACCCACATCACCCCACAAGAAAACAACCAACAAGATGGCAACCAACTAGCCACAAGGACAACAACCCCCGTATGATGGATAGCAAGGAGCCTAGATCCACCTACTACACATCAACACAGAAGAGCTACCACGGTCAACTTCCATCTCAAGCGAGCGAGGCACCAGCGAGATCGAGGGTTCACCTTTCTCTTGGATGGCTAGATGCACGTGCATGGTACCAGTGGACTACTCTTTTGAGTAGATCTTATTATTTGTGTTCTTCCCATGTTTCGGGGACGAAACATGCTTAGGGGGGTGGAATGTTATATACCTAGGGAGGATAATATGGGGTACCAAGGGAGGTACCCAAGGTAATAATGTAATAATGTGATGGGCCATAGTAATAAATAAGGTGGTTAACCCATATCATGTAAGGGACCACAAGTAGTTAATAATAATGTAATGGGCCCATGGTATTAGTTGATGGTATGAGGGAACCATGGTAATGACCCATGGTATTGTATGTATGAGGCCTATATAGAGGCTAGAGACTCCATGTCAAGGAATAGTGTCAAGGATTATTGTATGAACAAGCACATGGCTTGTGGAGTGTTCTCCTTCCTTAAGGAGTGAATGTATGGTGTTGCCCTACCTTAAGGGTTTGATCAATAAAGAATCATTTCATATTATTTCTGGGCTTATTTGCATTGTCTTATATTTTTATATCAGATCTATAATATTTCTGGGTTAGATCTATAACAAGTGGTATCATAGCTATACCAAGTGGTATCAGAGCTATAACAAGTGGTATCAGAGCTACAACAAGTGGTATCAGAGCTATAACAAGTGCAAGTGGTATCAGAGCTATAACAAGTGGTATCAGAGCTATAACAAGTGGTATCAGAGCTATAACACATTCTCCCCTTGAGTGGGAGAAATTTTTCAGTGTACACCTTTCATTGGAAACTTGAATTTAACACTCTTTCCTGATAGCTCATATTGTGCTACTTTGAACCTTTTTCTCTTGAGGCCAACTTTGTATTTATTCCTCTAGACCTCGTGAGGATCCATCTTAGTATTTAATTTCTCATAGCAATGATTTTATTTTTGGATGGAATCATTAAGTGTATAAAGTTCTTCATACTTTACCTGTACCTAAAAATATTTTGGCAGTCGACCACTGAGAAAGCATTGTATCCTCATCTCCTCCTCTTTAATAAATGGAACATACTTCAATAGTTCTGTGAACTTGTTAGCATAGTCATCCATGGTGAGCTATCCAAAATTGGCTTCATGGAAGTCCCTGATCTTGCCATCATAGTATCTCTTTAATAGTAGAACTGCATTTACCTCTACCTGCTTTTCTTTCTCTCTACCAAGTTTCTCATTGTTAGACTTGTAGCTCTGAAGCTAAACTTTCAAACTTCTCATTGTCTCTACCAATTCAAGGGTAGATTCTATAACTTTCCTTTCATTCGATTCACCATCCTTGATTTGTGCAATGGTATCCATGTTACATTTTACTATATTGGTAGTTTTATTTCACTATTGGGCGCCTTCTTATATGTTGAAAACCACACATTAATGTTTTTTTTGTTGTAAGCTTGGAAAGACATCTTCATCATGTCCAATATATCACCCTGATCGAGGCGGGGAATTGAACCGTTGACTTCACATAAAGGAGTGTCTTAACATAGCACCTAATCATTGTCTATCCAAGAACCCGTGGATAAAACAACACATTAATGTTAACTTAAAAAAATATATGATATTTTTTTGCATATTTAATTAATTTGGCCACATATGCATTGGAGTATAATGGTCCAAAACTGAAGCTTTGCTTCAAATACAAGTCACACTAAGATTTTGATTAATATTCAAATTAATAAAATAAATTCCAAAACACATTAATTTAATTTATCATAACAATAATTTTCTCTTTATGCACACATGCATCCATTTTGAGGTACACTTCCTTGCTATGCAAGACAAGCATCCAACCTTTTCAAAACCACACACATGCAATCATATCCATTACATTTTCCAACCTTTAATTATACTTTGTTGATTGTAGAATCAATATCAATTATAGGAGTTTATACTCCTTTCAACAACCTTCCATAAGGAACAAATTCTAAAACATGACTATTTTTCAAGAGAGTGTTTGTTTCATACAATTTCTCTAGATTAAGTAACAAAAAACTTTTACCCAAAGTCAAATCAAGATAGCACTACTACTATCAAAACATAACTAGCAAGCTCTATATCTCGCTCAAATTCACCTTTGGCTATAACATAGCTCCAAATGTTTGAACCACAACTTGACCTTTGATCTAGGTGGATATTGGTAGCCACCCGCCTATTCCACTTGGACCCTCGACACTATTTTATTTTAGTTTCCTAATTTCTAGCACAATTTACTATTTTTGATAGTTTTTTGGGCCCTGAACTTCCGGAGCCGTTTTGAGGCCCTAAATGACGTTTTTTTGGAAAACGGGCAAACCCATAGCCTTTAATAAGTGTTTTTTTCCTCAGATAGATCTTTCTAACACGATATTGCATGTGTAAAACGAATATCATACACCAAAGTTACAACCTCGAGAAGTTGATGTACCAACTAACCCCAACGAGGCCCACCAACTTTTGGCGCTTCATCTCATAGGGTTAGGTTTTTGGATGTTTACGGTTTTCCACTCTTTCTAAATAATAAAAAGGCCTCTAAGAATCATTGTAACATAGTTAATAAGGAATGTAATCGTTGCATCTCTTCTCAGAGATAAGCTAACATCACTTAGGCTAGTTTGTTTCTCTTATGTATGTAAACAATTTTTGGAAGTTGCTATTCTATTAATTGAAATTCTGTTTCTCTGTATCTCTGTGTTTTGGTTTGAATCTGCATTTCATTTTGTTCTTGCATAAATATGGATCAACCTTACTAGTGACATGCTTAACTCCTTCTTCATGTTCACATCATCATTCAAGCCATTACCATATATTATACAAGGTACTCAAGGGAACCTTCAAGTATGCTTTGCATCTTAGTATGTTCATACACAAATACATCTTAGTATGCTTTGCATCTTTGCATGGGTTTACTTCCATTCTCACTATTTCTATAACCATCATTATGGTTATTTATGCCAAGTAAACTTTCTCTTGCACATTTGCATCCATTGGCATCTTGTGCCATATAGATTTCCACTGAGGAAACCTAGGATGTACCATATCCACCCAAAACATCTCAATCAACCTTATACTCGCTTACCAGTTCAACTGATGCATGCATTTATACTTGCACATTCATTTGTGTCTTTCTATTGGAAAAATGTATCTCCTTATGTGTTGGAATAACACACACAATTGTTATAATTTAACAATACACACATTAAGTTTCTTTGGATATACTAGCACTAGCTTAAGTTGGCCTAAAACATAATTCAAACAATTAACAAGGTTTAAAATCAATAAAGTCATCAAAAAAATTATTAAATTTTAACTTTATCTACTCTAAGCCTACTCAGAGCAAATTTTAAACCTTGGTTCTCTAAAGTAGAACTGCTAAATTTGTTCCTATGGTGTATCTCTAGCACTCTAGGCCTAGAGTTCTAACCGCAATTTTGATTGCTTTCTAATTTATTATTCTAAACACGGCCCATCTAGGTCTAGTGTTTGAACACCACTTGAATATCACTTTGTATCAGAGCCCCAACTTTATTTTAGATAAATTTATACTTCTAGGGTCCATTCAGTTCTAGTGTTGAACCTCGACTCAAATACCACTTTATAACACACCCAACCCATGATACCATATTAGGGTTATGGGGTTTCATTAGATGTGAATTTCAAGGTAAATTATGAATATGGGTTATCTAAAAATCCTCTATCATCCATTTTCCTTGAATCAAAATTCTAATACCACCATCATATTCTACTTGTTAAGAGGTTTCCAATGATATAAATTTTATCTCATTTTGAGCTCTGGGCATAAAGTTATGCCTAATTGAAAATTTTACCTTTAAGTTCCACATCATCATTCCTACATACCTACGTGGATGACACATGGTTTTCATTTGGCCACATGGAACTCCTGCATTGGTCCACATCTACTGCTCAATTGTCATATTGGTCTCTTGCTATATCAAGGGTTTTATACTCACACACCACCCAAATTTTTTGGTGCTCCACTATGCTGACATACTAGAGGCATATGGTTTCAATATGGTGATATAATGATATGAGAATATGTATGGCATGACATATACTTTCCAATATGTCGATAGTCCCAGTTGCTAATATGGCTAATATGGACGATGAAAAATATAAGCATAGAACCCCCAATTCTACGGATATTTTGATATAGCATTATATCAATGTGGAAAACTGAAGGTTTGATGAAAATTTTATAATAGGAAAATCTTCACAAAACATAGATAAGTCGATGGGCCTGTGGTTAGCTCAGCTTGCCACCTCATACCACTACTATCCAATCATAGCTCAGTGCATGGCGAATGCTGATGTGTCTAACATGTGGGCATGTGACATGTGGCACATGCTAACGTTCCACAGCTACCACATGGAACCACTTACGTTTTCCATGTGCCAATCATATATGTATACTTGGCATGAATAAAAGCACTATATCTAGATGACATGTGTTATGCATATGGCTTTTCGATGCCATCATTTATGACATCAACATGATGTCATGCTCCAAGAACTCTTAATACTCTAACATTTGAGATTGTTAGTTGATGGCCATAATAAGTAGGAATAAAGTCGTCAATTGACTATCCATTGCTTGGGCCATGCAATGTCTAGGAATTCCCCACAACATGCATTACTAAAACCCTAGGGTCTGATATGCCAATAGTTCCCATGGCCCATCTCTAGCTCCCCTCAGGTATTGTGACCAGGGGCTAAGGATGGATCCTTCCAAACCCTAAATTTCTATTACTTCACTAATTAAAAAGGGGAAATTCCATCCCTAAAATTTAAAGGGATTCTATGCCAAAGGTTCAAACCCTAGATTCCTTTTGATAGCTTGGGAATATAGGGGTAAAACCCCAAAAATTCCCTTGAACCAAAACAAGGGCTCAAATTCCAAATTTTTAAAAAGGACTCACGGATTCTACTCATTTTGTCATCAATAAAACCATGTCTTCAACTACCTTCAAAAAACAACCCATTTCCTTTAACCAAACAGCTTTCATGACATTAGATAAATATATCCATTACAACCACACAAAAATGTCTCCATTCAGGAGCATGCAAATTATAATAATTCCCACATAATAAAAGGGAAAGGCTTCCATAGCATATGATATACATGTTCATAAAAGAATTTCCTTTCAACAATCAAGCAAGTTGGGTTAGTTATTCAACACAATGATCATACATATTTGTTATGAAAACATTATATATTTATTTTTCCATTTCATACATAAATGATAAACGAACATAACATTAAATAAGAAACATTGAAAAATGTTTTCTTTTCATTTCCAGATAAGAATACACTTATATGTTCCACTTAAAGCTATTGGAAACTAAACAAGGGAATAACACTGTCCACCCAACTGTAGTCATAACTACACTACAAATTCCTTCTAGCTGGCCATCCTCAAGAAAAATTCAATGTCAGAAGGATGCTTCACTTAAGGTGTTATACCAATGAGGGAATTTTAGTGATAGAGAATAAAGGCCAACTTCATTCACTAGCTTAGAAACAAGGATGCCACTTCTCAAGCAATGAGTCAAAGCTAAATACATAATAAAACATTTCCATCGGGGGCTTGTGCAACGCAAAAGGAGACCCCTTCATCTCTCCCGATGTTTTTCTTGATGATCGCCCCCCTTTTCAGTGCTTTATGTGTAAACACACAATCAAATGGTCAAGTTCTTCTTAGTTTTCCCATCTCAGGTAGAGGGATCTCTTGTTGGTTTTCTTAGGTACCAAAAATAAGTTTGGACTTTGTGTCCAATTTTTATTCATATATTTATAGGTTCACGGGGATTACATGTCTCTGGTTCACTGGTTCACAATGGGTCTCTCCAATCGCTTCCAACAATACTCTTCAATCAATTCCAAAACTAAAAAATTTACCCAAAACTTATTTCTTTCTCCCTGCAAATTTGTCCTTCACAAAAGAGAGGTCTGGAGCCCCTTGCTCGGGTTACAGAGTCAAATAGGATAACCATGAGGTACACAACCCATGTTTTGGCAGCTCCCATACCTCCTCCCCTCATCCTCTCATAAATGGTTGGGTAGTTGGTAGTTCATCAAGAAACATTAAGGGTTAGAATAATTAATTTAAAAAAAGATAGGAAACTTCCCAATCTCCTTTATGGGATTCCTAAGTAAGGTATCCTTTAAGGCATCAGGATCCATGCAAGCTTGTCCTTCTTCTTCAACTTTAACAAAATTATAATTAAATCAAAATATTTACATTAGACAATTTTAGTAGATATCCACCCTAGCCCTCCAACATTATCATCCTTTAATTACATTACAAAACATGGGGAAGAAAAATGGATGTTACACACTTATTCTATAAAAGTAAGTCACTTCATAAATAATTTATCTATAAAATAAAACTTATAGGCAAAGTTAGAGAGGAAGGGGAATATTTTATTTCTCAACAACCTCATTCCGAATTCATCACCACATGAGCTAATTTATCGTTTTAATAATTTTCTCCCTATTGCCAATGAGTCCTTTCCACATATATACAATTGATATGTGGTAGACAATGGTGACATCCATTGTTCTCCCTTATTAATTAAGATGCACACACATTCGTGTAATGGAATAAAAGGGTTTGTATGCATACCATTCTCTTAAATTTTGATATTATCCTAATCTCACTGATGCATTCTCCAAGAATCCTATTATGGTCTCTAGAATCCTCATCCTAGTTTCTAGCATTTCTTTGATGTAGACTAAGTTCAAAACACACAAACTCTACTATTTCCAAATAATTGCTAGAAAACATGCAACTACTTAGATCTATATACAATGAATACAAAATTATCATGCAAATACACACATGTAAATGGAAGGGGAAAACTTGGTTTTTATATTATCAAGATGAAACTCACAACAATCAAGTCTTTGTGGCTCTTCGGTTGTATACTTCTCCTCTCACCCACACTTACAATCAGGGAACACTAATAGCATGACCTTATTGTAAGGTAAGAGTCTCTTGGAAATTCGGGAGCATAATCTTGTCTCTTTTCTTCTCTCTTTCCCCACGGGGTGGGTTCTTATTTATAGGTGACATGAGAAGGTAGAAGGGATAAAATTAGAAACTTTGGTCCTCATGCAAGGTGAAAGTTTCAAATCTTTTGGACAAGGTATTTTCATCCTTATCCTTTTTTTAAATATTATTTTGAGTTTTTTAGCCTTATATTCTTGTTAATAGTGAGAAAAATTCCTTTACCAACAGAGGGAGAATAACCCCATGGAAAACCTCAATTAAACTTGCTCTTGCTTGGTGTAGTGATTTCTCCCGGTATGTGGGCCCAGTGGTGACCAAATAGATTTCTCCTCAAAAGAAGACTTCGATGTTGAAGTTATTCTAAATCCTAAATGCGGTTCTATTTAATTATACAAATGCAATTATGTATCTAATTCTAAATTAACAAATATAAGAAATTGATTACATGGATGTAATTCATTAATAGAAAAAAAAAAAATTATTGTCCACCATAAACCACACTGACATATTCAAATAACATGAATGTGAATTAATTCCACACAAATGTTATTAAAACATATCCATGTAACCAAATTCACAATTAGATTATCATATTCCATCAAACAACATAAATTATAAATAGAACTAGGTAAAACAATTGACAAAAATGCATAATGTGACAAACTGATCATGAACTAGATTTTACTTGTATTAAATGTTGAGAAGAAGTTCTTCAATATCAAATTCAACCAAAATCCATCCATCTTCAATCTAAAATTCACGTGATAAAAATATACACGAAAAAATTATGATTTTATAACCATCAAGTCTTCAATCCTTCTTAAAACTTTGATTGAAATGTATAGGTTTCAAGTCTAGATTTCCAACCCAAAAGTATTCAAAGTTATGCTCAGATTGATAGAAATATCTAGTCTTGATATAAGGTTTCCAACCCATCTAAACCATAGAAAGAATAGCCTTTTATAATTAATTTTTCTTCTCTTCTTTGGTTGCAACTATTTTCCTTTTCCTACCCACCTTTCAATATTCTTTTATGAAAAATGATATTAAATAAAAAATAACATCTTTTTGAGCCATTGTATGGTTATAGGTTTCTTATTTTTTCAAATTTTCTTTTCTTATTTTTTCTACCTATCACCCCACAAAACAAATTAAATATAATTATTAATATTTATATCTTTAGAAATATATTAATCTATATTATCATTACAAAAAAAAGTTTCTCGAAAAAACAAAATAAAATTGAATTAATAATAATAATATTAATTAACTTGCTAACTATTTAAGAAAGGGGGGTGGCATGACCAACCCTCCCCATGCATCAAGCATGCAACTCAATATTTTCGTAATTTATGGACATGTTAAGTATTCAACTCTGTTTCGAATCCATTTGTAGAGCTTCCCCTCTACAAATTTTATGTTGTGTTAAGGTTCTCCCCCCCTGCAAGTGGTATTTCTTCTAGGGTCCTCTGGTGTTGAGGGGAATGTGCACGACGAATATGATGTAATCTTGAGGAATATCTATTTTCCTTTTCTTGAAACATGCCTACCCGTGCCAGGTAGTGGAGTCGAAGTGGTCGGGTTTTGTTCGTTCCCTAGACGAATTGATGGAGTTTGGACAACTTGGTGCTCGCAGAGACAGAAAAATGACAAATTAAATAACAATGTTAGCCATGGTGACAAAATTTCTCACTAGATACTATAGTTTCTTATGGAGTTGGTGTTTTTTGTTGTTGCGGTCACTTCCCTATATTCAACTCTACAACATTCATAGGTTTTTACAGTGTGGGAAAATTCCTTTAGGGTACTTCCTAATTCTCTTGGCTTTGTTCACATTTCATTTGGAATTTCATTTAATGGTTTCAGTCTAGTAGGTTATATTATAGTTTCTGGTAACTGACATTCTAGTTTGTTGTGTCTCGTCAACTGTTGGAAATATTTCCCTTTCCGAGGAATTTATCTACTACCCTTAATTTCTCTACTCTGAGGTCTTGTGTCGGTATGATTTGACCAACCCCACCTCATCCCTTATAATAGTTTCCCTCGTGATATACCCTATTTCCGCAATATATTCTCCTTCTCTGGTTTATTGATTCTTGATTTCTGTTATTGGTGTTGCCCTTTCTTGTGCATCATTCCTCGAAAATGCATGCGTAGTCACTTAGGGGGAGGAGGTTGTGGCTCCCAAGGAAAAACACGAGCCCATACCTAGGATGAGGAGGTTGTAAACATCTACTATTCACCTATATTCGCCATCTTGCAACTCTCACATATGATGACATTCAAGCTTTTTCAGACTATGAAATTCTTGAAGAGGTATCCCACTGGTTTCCTAAACCTGTTCACACCAGGGGAAGACATAAATACCTAAATTCCATTACCCTTCATTAGCAGATGAAAACCCTCCTGGGAAGGGTCCTTAATCAGAACATGAGGAGGAATGACATTATCTCTGCTTTGAGTGATATCATGTGTGCCCAACGTTACCATTAATGTCTGGAGAGCCTGAATGCTTAGATAGCCCACTTGAAAATCCATCTCTAGTGCAATGCTAAGCCTCTAGCTCCTCTAGGATCTAGCGCCCAAGATCCAACTCTAGTGGGTTCCTCAGACTCCTAAATTCCTGGTATGTATTACATTAGCACTTTTATTTGTAGTTCAATAGCTTATATGATTGTTTATACACAACAACTAGTTTTGTTTTAGTTAGACTTTCTCCTCCATAGGTGGTTAGTAAATCTCGTTTCCCTTATGGCAGATTGATGTCACCTACGATGAAATCAATAAACACATTGAATATCTGACAAATGTATCTTGCTACTTTAATATTTTGAGGTAATACCAATATAAAGTTACCAAAAAGAAAAAAATATTGCTAACTCATTTCTTTATTTAGGATTATAATTATTTTTATTTTCATAAAATAATTGAAAACAATTAATGTAGAAATTAATCTTTTACAAAATCCTTAAAAAATTAATAAAATTCTTGTACCTAGAAAAATTTTTGATTATTTTATTTTATCTATAGTCTTTAAATAATAAATTTATTCTAAATACTCTCATAATTTACAAAATTTATTAAATGAAATTATTAATAAATATAATAAAATAAAATTACAACACTAAATCAATTTGTAAATAAAAACACACAATATAAAATTAAATATAAAATTTAGGCTATTAAGTTTTAACCCTTTCTTCCTTCTTTTCTCTCTCTCCATTTTTTAAAAATATCTTGCTCCTTTTCTTTATACATTTTTTCTAAAACAAATTCATGGGTCCTTTTAAACTAAAACTAAACCATTTTTATTATTTATTTGGTAATTTTTGTTTTTTCCAAAATGTTCCTCACATTCCCATCTTTCCAAAAAGTTATTTATGGCTCAATTTGGTTTTCTGACGCTAAAGATATGACCCTCAGAAAATAGTGCTCAACTGCCATTGTTTTAATTCGTAGAATAATTTGGAAAATTAGTCTGTAAGTTTAATTCATTATCCCATTTATCCATTGTGGATTTTTTTCTTATGAAAAAAACCGTAATTTTATCCTTTGAACCTAAATTACATTATGCTTATACACTTCGAGAGCGTATTCTTGAGGATCTTCATAAATCCTCACCAAATCTGCAAAGATATGCAACAAAGTATCTCTAAGATGTGCCACAAAACAATGAACATGATTTTACAATATAATGAGATACAGATCTCATAGCCAACAAAACTGAAAAATTACCATGATCATGAACAAGAATATTAGATATTCCTCACTGTCATAAATATAAAAAACATATTTTCATGTAGTCTGATAAATAAGAGAAAACAAAAAATAAGAAAAATTAAATTTTTAGAGTTGTGTTGCTATCCTTGTATTGCAATAGCAGTTGCTACCTCATCCATATATGGCCAGTGAAAGAACTCATAATGATAAGTCCCTATATACTTTGTGATGTGCTAGGTCCCCCTATCCATGACCACACCCTGTTTAGAAAGGTTGTCTTCTATGTGATTCCTCTCCCTGTACATATGAGCACAACTAAAAAAAGTAAATGATCTTTTCATCCTCATAATATCATGTAATACTAGCATAAGAATAAAATTTTGACACAAATGACAATCATTGACCCAATTAACAACTAGCATAAAATCTCCATAAACCTACAATCAGTCACATCACTTATACTTTGCGTAGACTAATAGGGCTTTGAGGGCTAGAAGATCAACTAAATTATTTATACCCTTCCCAAAACCCATTTTAGCATGGAAGACATGTTTCTTTAAGAGATAAAGGATGTCAAAGTGCCCCCCACCAACCCCCCCCCCCCCCCCCCCCCCCCCCCCCCTTCTATGATTAGCCTCCTAAGAGGCTCCATAAAAAAAAACCCGAAGTCACCAATCTTTCAGGTTTCTGCACTCTAATTTGGTAAGATTGTGTTTTGTCTGAAGGTTGGGGAAAGTGAGGGAGAATTTCCATTTCCTTGGTTGCTGTCTTCTTCGGTGAGATGATTTTGTCTTGAAAAATGCACTTATTTTGGGCTAACCAAATGCCCCATGTGACTATAAGAGGAAAATGTTTTATGGGTTTTGTGGCCGAGTTTTGATACTAATTCCTCCAACATTCTACCTCACTCTGGTCCTCCCATTTGCATGTTGTTCCCAGTGAGGCATTGCATACTTATAGACTGTCTTCGAGAAGGGGCATTTTAAGAAAATATGACTTATTGATTCTCCCCCTGATCTACATAAACAACACCACCCCAGGTCCTATTTTTGATCTCTTTTGCATTACATCCCATGTTGGTTCCTTCCTTGTTAGTAAACACCATATAAATATCCAAGACTTCATAGGGAATTTCACTTGCCAGATGATATTCCACCACAAAGTGTGCTCAATTGGATGACCCCTATAATATTGTGGAGATATCCTAATTTTGGAGTATACTACCCCAGGGGTGAAAAGGACCAGATTAAGTCATCCTTTGTATCTGTTAACCTTACATTGGATTCTTGCAAAGTTATCACATATCTTGTCCATTCTATCTAGTGTTGTCCATCCAAACCCAATGCTCTTGCTGACTGCCAACTTTGTTGCCAGAAAGAGGTATTTTGAGGATCTGATACTTGTGTTAGTCTAAAACATCCTCTTTCTCTAAGACGATTGACCACCTGCTCAGATAGTCTGAATTTGTCCCCATTGCCTTTCCATGAATCTATGCCTACTCTGATATGACGCCCATCCTTTACTCTCCACACCAATCCATTGCTGACAATATAAAAATAATACTCTCCATACTATAGAGATATTCACCCTTGGCTTAACTGGAGTACGAAGCCAGTCTTCTAGGGATAAATGAGCTATGTACTTTCCATTAACCACTTGATTCCATAGATTATCCCTAGTAATTAATATTCATCCACATTTTGCAATTAATTCCGATGTGAAGGAAAATATATTTTTAAGTCCCCAACCTCCTAAGAATTTTGACATCGCTACGTTCTTCCATCTTACCCAAGGATCCATAAAATGGTCTTTTTTCCCAGCCCATGAGAATGAGAAACACATTCTTCTATATTTATCAAGCACTCCGTTGGGGATCTAGGTGAGGGACATCCAATAAACTGGGATGGCCTCTACTACAAATTTAACCATAACTAATATTCCTTCCCACGACAACCATCTGAAGCTCTATCCATTGAGTCTTCTTTCAAGTTTTTCTAACAACCAATCCCAATCTTCTTTGGAATAGTAGTTTTGTTTCAGATGAAACCCTAATTATTTTAAACTGTCTTCAAAACCCCGCATTTCGATGGAAAACTTTTGAGAAATATATCTTCTTTCTTTGATATTCAGGGTTATGCCGGAAATAGATGATTTCCTGGCATTGATTTTCATGCCAGTTGCTTTCCCAAATAGCGATAACACTTCAAATAACTTGTCAGTGTCTCACATGGATCCATTACAAAAAATTAATATATTATCTATAAATGGTAGATGTGAAATAATCATATCTTGAACAATATTCAATCCTTGAAAACCGCCCCGCCTTTTTGCCTAAGCTAACAAAAGATTGAGTCCTTCAACAACCAAAAGAAATAGAAGTGGGGATAAAAGGAATCCTTGGCCTAAACCTAGATATGCATGGAACAAATGTGAAGCCAATCCATTGATAAGGATTGCGAATGATTGAATACAACCCATGATCCAATTGACAAATGGAGGAGGGAAACCTCTGTGAGTGAGAATGAGCCTAAGACACACCCAACTTACTCTATCGTAGGCTTTCAATAGATCTATTTTGATTACCACCCGTTTTAAAAGATGGATTTTCATGCTGTGTAGGCCTTCTTGGGTTGCCCCTATTGCTTCATGTATTTTTCTTCCCTCCAGGAACCCAAATTGTTCTTTATAAATTGATATTAACAATATTGGTTTTATCCTTCGAGCTATGATTTTTGCAATCACTTTATAGATGTTGTTGTCAAAATTTTTAAGATAATTGAGGATTACCCCACTTCAGGATAAGAGCTATGAATGTAGAGTTGAAGGCTGCCAAAACTTTACCTTTTTCTCTCGATTCATTTACCACTTTAAGCATGTCATGACCAATCACCTCAAACAATACCGAAAAAGCTTCAATCATCCACCCATATGTCCCTAGGTTCTTGTATTTCTAGAAACTATCCAATACCTACTTCAAATCCTCTATGGTAACTTCTGCTTGCAAGTCACCAATGTTCTCCTCCCTTACATAGCTTGTGAACAATTGAGAAACCTTTAGTATGCCCATTATAGAGTTATCTGGATCTTGATTGAAAAGTGTTTGGAAATGAGACTTACCCATCTCTACCAACCCCTCAAATGAGGACACTTCTCTATCTTCCTGGTCCCGCATGCTCCAAATTGTGTTTTTCATCTTCATCCTTTTTAATATGCCTTAAAAAACTTAGTATTTTTGTCTCCACATTCTAACCAAACTGTCTACTCTTGAGGCACCAAACTTCTTCTCTTGAGGCCAAAATATCCCTTCTTCTTTTTTCCAGTGATTGAAGAACTTCCTTTGAGGCCGCATTGGAAAATCCTTCCTCTCCTGTCTTTGATAGCGCCTTCAACACTTGCTCTACCTTCAACATATCTACCTCCTCTTTTTCTCATTTTTGTTTCACCCAAGCCTTAATGTGGAATTTTAGGTTTTGGAGTTTCGATTCAAACTACATCGCTGCTGACCTGCCATCCCTATGATTAATATTATTCCAATGATTCTTTACTTGATTTATAAAATCCTCCTCTTATAACAAATAAGAGTTCATTTTTAAAGGAATTCCCAATTTTTTACTTTCTCCCTTGATTTCCAGTAAAATAGGGGAGTGGTTTGATTCACCCCCTACATCTATCTAATGTTTAAACATATTCAATTTGTCCAACAAATGCTCAGATAATAGAAAGTGGTCTAGCCTTTTGGCCACTAAATTTGGTCTAGCCTGTCGGTTTCTCCATGTCGTCTTTTTCTTCATAGGCTTGATTTCAATTAGATTTTTTTGGCCAAATGATGGAGAAAATAACTCGAAAGAGGATCCAAAGCAACTCTAGGTCCCCAAGGCTCTCAGTCACCTAGAGAAAACTTTAAGTCCCCTCCTATGATCAAAATTTCCTTTTGGAGAATTTTTTTGAGAAAAAAGCATCCCATAATTTTCTTCTATCCCCATTTGGGCCATACAAATTAAAAATAATGAAGGAGAGGTCCAATTCCAAAGAGTGTAACTCTATGCCAAGGCTTGCTTTAAAGCTCCAAAAATTCAAAGGTTTTATGTGCTGAGAATTCCAACCTAATGCTAAGCCTGCTGAGTGCCCCTATGCATCAATAACTACAAACTTCAAGCAACTAAACAAGGAATCTAGAAGTATAACTACATCAACACCATCCCCTAATGTTTCATGAAAAATAGTGATATTAGGATCATGCTTTGAAACTAGAGTTTTTAGGGCAAGTTTCTTGGAGGACCTTTCCAATCCTCTATAATTAAATGAGAGGGATTTCATTATTCCACCCCAGCCTAGGCAGCCAATGATCTAAGTGCCATGCTTATGGACTATTGTTTACTAGCTACCAATTTGAATTGAGCCTATTCTTTTTCTTTACACATATTTAATTTTCTTCCCCTACCATTTTAACACTAGATATGGGTTATATCTTCTCCAATCCTCCCAAAAGTTCCCCAAGATGTGTATAAATTTTCCTATTTCTCAAATTTTGAAGGATTAGGCTATCAACCAACTCAACATCTGAAGATTCTCAGAATACATGAATCATGGGAGGGGACGAACCAAGAGATCCCATAGGTAAGTCACATGCAACATTGGATAAGGATAAGGATGTGACCAATGAAAAATGAATCACATAGGACCTATTATCAAAGGTCAACACCCATTCTTTACCCAAATAAAAAATATTCAATAAGAGAAATAACAGGAGGCTCAAATCCCAACATACCACTAGAGGAGGTGACTGGAACTTTGGTAGGTGTAGGATGTACTAGATCACCTCCTATTAGTGTCTGAGAAATTTCCTCTACTAGATCCTCTACTGACTGTGGAGGGATCGAGGTATCGTCCATGGGAGTATTTGAGGGGGACTGTGGGGTCTCATTCCTGAGTGTACTTGAGCTAATAGTGGATGTACTTTCCTTAATGGTCTCCTTCAGCTGATGATCCCTTTAAACCTTCTTTTTCTTGAACGACAACTTACACAACTTGAGGATGTGACCATATTGGTGACATCTAAGACATTTGAATGGAAACCCTTCATAGTATAGAGGTTGTAGACTTCCATGACCATCCCCCATATATAGGGCTTCCAATAAGCCCTCCCTTAACTCAATATTTACTAAGACCTTTTCCATTGAATTTTCTTTGGTCAACAAAAAAGAGTAATATGTCTAGGAAGGTCCCCAAACTGTTTCCCACATCATCCTCCTTCCATAACTCTGACGGCCAACTAGGGAGCCACACTGAAATCAATATTACATCCAGCCTTTCCTAAATCACATTGAATGGGGGTGTCTAGAATTTAAATAAAATTGGAGTTGATTCTATACTCCATACGCTCTGTGATATAACTAGGGATTCTTTATGAGATTTATAATAAAGTTGTATCCACCCTTTGGCCAAAAGAAAACTTTAAGGGGATTTGAAACAATTGGACTTACTTCAGAAACCACCCAATCTTCTAGCATTTTGATGTTGAACTTCTAGCCTCACATGCTTCAGACTAGGGTTTTTTCTGCCATCATCATTTCTTCCTGCATCAACACATCCACCCCCAGGATTAGGTTGAATTTGGTGTGAGGTTACTTTCTTTTTATGACCCTACATTTCTCTCCTTTAGCTTCCTGGCTTGTTTCCACTGAATGAGGCTATGTGAAACCCTCACTTTTTCTAACCGCCTGTTCAACCCCCTGAGTTTCAAAGCCCATGATCTCTAGAGACACTTGAACAAAAGGGTTTTTCATATAATTTGGGATGCTACTCGAAATCAGGTTGTAACCTTTAGTCAAAACCAACCCCGTAAGAACTTATTCAGGTAGATGTTGCAACGACCAAATCAAAACCTATAGGTATCAAGAATTCCCTTCCCCATGAGGTGTGGAATCAATTTGTGAGCAGGGCACATTTACCTCAGAGGAGAGCTTCATATCCAAGCCTGCAGGAGTGTGCAAAGTCCCATAAAAGAATATTGTTATTGAGGTTTTCTCCCATAAACCATCAAGCAAAAGACTCAATCCTAATGTGGCTAGGGGAGATAACCGCTTCCTATCCTAGGAAAACAATTGTATGTGATGGTAGCCCTTCTAGATACAAACCGTCTCCCCAAACCTCCACTGGGGTTAGACCCATGGAAAATTTTGATTAGTGGTTCAAACCCTCTACAACTTCTCTCCTATATTTCGAGGAGGCTATAAGCTCCTCAAAGTTTCTAAAAATAGGGCTTCCATCACCACTTCCTTTTTCATAGTCCACCAAATCCTCCATAACCATGTTGGAAACTTCCATAATAAAAAATGTTAGGTTAGAGGTTATCAGACCCATCCAAAATGCGGTATCCCTTAAACAATTACCTCCCCATATACCTCCTCGCTCAGGATTCGATGTACATGAAAAAACCCCCATTGACTCCTCTCCTTAGTAATATGAAAAACACATGACTTACCAGGTGAAAATGAAAGGATTTACTAGGGGGGAAGAAGTTTCACCCTGGTTAAAACTTCAAAACCCTAGCCCATCACCAGTCTGTAGGCCTCCCACTCCTTATGCATTGTGGAATTTCATTATTAAGTGTTTATATTTCTTTTGCTTCCAATAATAGTTCATATGTGAGGAAAAAAATGGCCTGCATAGTGCATGTTAGGGTTTTTCTCTACTTGGAGAAGTTATTCGGCCGCTGCCTCTCATCCTAGGATGGACTTATCCTCCATGGATAAGATGCATAATGAAGGTTCTATGTCATGTTATCATGATGTTCGAGGTGGATGAGGGTTGTGTGTCTTGATGATCGTGGAGATGCCTGTCGTATGCAACCTTAGGGCCTGTGTTCGGGCCAACAAAATGATAGTTTACATGCTCACAATCGAGGCACCACTTAATGCCATTATCTACTCCTTATTAGAGATATTAAACATGGCTCGAATAGGCGAGAATATGATGAAATGGGTCATTAATGAACCCTTTGATAAGTGACGCTGTCGAGTCTGCGAGATCCCTGTCATTATACTCTATTTTTTCTTGTATTTTTGTGCACAGGATTTGGGGAATGCGCCAGCTGGACTACATGAAAAAACACTGCTACCAGTTTGAAAAGTCATTGCATGAGGATAAAAATTCAAGTATACAAGGGCCTCCTTTGACCTATGGCTACACTTCCAACAATATTTCATATCCATAAAATGGGGCTACTCATGCTACTTGTTAGGGTGGTTCAGTACCATAGACAAGGGGCGACTTATCTACCCTTTATATTTTTTTATTAAAAATGTGCACATGGATTCCTTCTTATTTTGGACAAAATCCATATACCTCGTTCTTTTCCTTAAACATAGTACTGAGTGTAAGTGGGGTAATCATGCTGACCAACAATGTCTCATATTCAGAGGGATGATACTCCAGTACTGCACATAGATCAAAGACTATGGTATCTCTAAGAATTCAACCATTGTTATGAATATTGTTGGGTTGTGTTATATTAGGTGGGTGGACCTACCTACGGTTTTGTGCATGGATTTCACACATGGTTTTGGGTAGGATGGTTTTATGTACATGGTACTTTTTAGATTTGGTCAAGGGAACTACGGCTATGTTCTAATCCAGGGTTAATGGATGCTTCAAGATGTATATATATGTATTGTAACATCGAAAGGAATATAATGAAAAATCAATTTAGTAGTCTTGGTTTTTGGATTTAGGGGAAATATCTGTGTATATCTATTTTATGTTTTTATTCTCTCTCCATTGTTTATTTTCTGTTTTTAGAATTCATATGCAGGTAATTTTTGTACGGGGTTAAAACCTACATTTGGAATCAGAGCTAGGTTTTGGCTTCAAGGAGATGCCTTTGCTGCTAAGGGGTTTTTTTCTCAGGCTTGTGGTAGACCTTGTTTAGTGGGAGATCTACAGGATCGGTTCTTTTGGAGAAAGAAGATGGCGAGCAATGGAAAGATATAGATTGAGAAATTTAATGGTCATAGTTTTGAGTTGTGGAAACTCAAGATGGAGGATCTGCTAGTGGATAAAGATTAGTGGATCGCAGTAGATCCAGGTACTAAACCAACAACAATGTCAGCTGAAGAGTGGGTGAAGTTGGATTGGAAGGTAAAGAGCACAATACGATTTTGCGTCTCAGATTTAGTGTTTCTGAATGTATCAGGGGAAGCTTCAATGAAGGCTTTGTGGGACAAGTTAGGGACTTTGTACCAATATAAGTCTCTGGTGAATAAACTGTTCCTACATAAAAAGCTGTATAACTTGAGGATGAAAGATGGAGACTCGGTGACAGAGCATTTGAATGCATTTAATACTGTGGTAAGCCAGCTATTACTGTTGATATTAAAATTTTAGAAGAAGATAAGTGCATCCATTTGTTGTGTTCTGTACCAGATTCGTGGGATAGTCTAGTTTTTGCAATAGGTAGCAAAGCAACTTCCTTGCAGTTTGATGAAATAGCCTTATCCTTGCTATCGGAGGAGATGAGATGGAAAAATATGGAGGGCTAGAATGGTTATTCCTTGTCAGTATGAGGACGGTCATAGAACATAAACAAAAATAAGTCCTCGAGTGGGAGATCTAAATCTCCAGGAAACCTGTAAAGGTGTGCTGGAAATGTGGAAAGGAAGGGAACTTCAAAAGGGACTATGAATCTAAAGCTCCTAAGAAAGGAAAGGGATCCGATGATTCTCCTTCTGTAGAGGTGAAAACCGCCTCAGATGAAGGTGGGGATGTGTACGTGGCTTCTTCTTCAAGTGCACATGTAGATCACGAGGCATGGTTGATTGACTTAGGTGCATGCTCTCACTTCACTCCCCATAGATAGTGGTTTTGCGAGTATGAGAAATATGATGCCGGTGATGTCTTCTTAGGGGATGACAGGGAGTCTAGAATCACTGGTCGTGGAATATTCAAGTTGAAGTTGCAAGGTGGAAGGATTAGAACACTTCCGAGTGTTATCCATATTCCTGCATTGGCCAGAAATCTGAATTCTGTAAGCAAGATGGATGACACAGGTATAAAAATAGTGTTCCAGAAAGATACCTGCAAGATGGTTCGGGGAGCACTGGTATTGATGCGGGGAGTTCGAATTGGAACTCTGTACAAGCTTCAAGGTCGCACTGTTATTGATGGGTGCAACAATTCTATGGTTCCTGAAAGTGGAGTAGAAAATCTAGTGGTCTCTAGAGAAAAGATCATGCTATGGCATCAAAGGCTTGGACATATTGGAGAGAAGGGCCTTCGAATACTTCATCGTAATGGTATGGTAGAACGTATGTCTAATTTCTCTCTAGATTTTGATTTTTGTGAAAATTATGTATATGGTAAGAAGAATCAGTGAGTTTCCCCTCTGGTGGTAAGAGGGCGAAACATATATTAGAGCTTGTGCACAGTGATGTGTTTGGACCTGTGTCGGTTCCATCATCGGGGAAGTCTATGTACTATATATCATTTATAGATGACTTCTCAAGGAATACATGGATATATTTCCTCAGGAATAAATCTGAAGTCTTTGGCAGGTTTAAAGAATTTAAGGCTCTAGTGGAAAACCAGACAAAGAAGAAGATAAAGGTGATGAGGACAGATAACAGTGAAGATTTTTGTAAGAAGGAATTTGAAGAGTTCTGTATGAAGTGTGGTATAGCATGGCAGACGAATACTCCATACAAACTTGAGAAAAATGGAGTTGCAGAAAGAATGAACAAGACGTTGATGGAAAGGGAAAGAAGCATGCTCAGTGGTGCCAGTTTAGGACAAGAATTCTGGGCAGAGGCAATGGAGACTGCATGTTACTTGGTTAATAAATCACCTTTATGAGTGTCGGAAGATAAGACTCCACAAGAGGTGTGGACTGGTAAGAAAATTTCTCTTTCACACCTGAGGCTATTTGGATGTGATTCATATGTACATGTTCCAAAGGAGAAAAGAGCAAAGGTGGATAGTAAATATGAAAAGTGCACCTTTATTGGGTATAATGATGGTTTAAAAGGTTATAAGCTTTGGAACCCAAAAACAAGGAAGGTTGTGTACAACTGAGATGTGGTTTTTAGAGAGGTGAAATATGTCATTAAACATGAAGTCTTACTAAATGAACCTGAGAAGATAGAGTTTGAGCTAAAGGAGGAAGAATCAGACTCTACAACAAAAGAGGAATCAAAAGATGAAGAGCCACAAACCCCGATTGTGAGAAAATCAGTTTGAGAAAAAAGGTAACCAGAAAGGTATAGTCTATATGCTTTCTATTCAATTTGTTCGTTATCTATTACTGATGATATTCCCAGAACTTTGAGAGAAGTAGTAGATTCATAGGATGGTAAACTCTGGAAAGAGGCCATGGCTGATGAAATGGCATCTTTGCACAAAAATGAGGCTTGGGATCTGGTGGATTTGCGGCTGGAAGGAAACCAATTGGTAGAAAATGGGTGTTCAAGAAGAAGATGATTGTAGAAGGAAAGGTGGAGAAATACAAAGCTTGGTTGGTAGAAAAAGGTTTTTCCCAGGTGTCAGGAATTGATTTTGGTGATATTTTTTCTCCTGTTGCCAAGGTATCTTCTATTAGATTACTTTTATCTATTGCTGCTGCTTTTGATTTTGAGGTAGAGAAGATGGATGTGAAGACAACATTTCTTCCTGGGATGTGGAAGAAGAGATCTACATGAAGCAACTTGAAGGTTGTGCAGTGAAGGGTAAGAAAGAACTAGTATGCAAGTTAAAAAAGTCTCTGTATGGGTTAAAACAGTCACTAAGGATGTGGTGTCAGAAATTTGATACATTTATACACGGAATTGGCTTCACCAGAAGCAAAGCAGATCACTATGTGTATTTTAAATTAGTTGGTGACCATGTTATTTATTTGGTCTTGTATGTGGATGATATGTTGTTTGTTGGAAATGACAAAGAAATTATCAAGGATTTGAAGACCAATTGTCCTCCAAATTCGACATGAAAGATCTTGGTGCTGTGAACTATATTTTGGGCATGGGAATTAAAAGAGATCAGGCAAAGAGGAAGCTCTGGTTAAACCAAAGGAAGTATGTCAAGACAATACTACAGAGGTTTAATGCAGGACAATAAATCGGTGAAGGTTCCCATTCATGTAGGTGTAAATTTATATGGTGAACAATGTCCCAAGACACAAGAAGAGGAATAGGACATGTCTCGTGTTCCATATGCAAGTACAGTCAGTAGTTTGATGTATGCAATGGTTTGTACTAGACCAGACATTGCACATGCAGTGGGAGTATTGAGCAGGTTTATGCCAAAACTAGGGAAGGATCATTAGACAAAAGTGAAGCGGATTTTTAGGTATTTGCGTGGCACTAGTGATTATGGTTTGTGCTACCAAGGAAGACCAGGATTGGACAAAGTTTTGGACATCCATGGATTTGTTGATGCAGGCTAGGCTGAAGATCTGGATCAGAGAAGATCTACAAGTGGGTATGTGTTTAACCTATTTGGAGATGCAGTCAGTTGGATGAGTAAGAGACAATCTGTAGTGGCACTTTCAACTATAGACGCAAAATACATGGCAACCACTCATGCAAGCAAGGAAGTAGTTTGGTTGCAGAGATTGTGTTCAAGTATGGGGTTAGTACAGTGAGCTATAATGATAGATTGTGATAACCAAAGCGCAATTTTCTTGGAAAAGAGCCCTACTTATCATTGAAAGACAAAGCACACTGATGTTCAATATCACTTTGTGAGGGATATGGTTGAGAACAAAAAGGTGTTGCTGGTAAAGGTGGACACTTTGAAGAATATTGCAGATGTATTGACAAAGTCTGTGAGCACTAAGAATTTCTCTTGGTGTAGATAAACAATGGGAGTTGCAGGGCTGGATCGATGATTGAGATCTCCTGTGACCCCCTGTGGAAATAAAACAACAAGTGGGATAATGTTGGATTGTGCTATATTCTTTCCACGACTACCCCAAGTGCGGGGGGGTTGGGGGGGGGGGGGGGGGGGTCATGGGGGGGAGGCTTTCCCCCCTGTCGGGGGGTATGCAAGGGGGTGGTAGCCCCCCTGCACGGGGTCCAAGGTAATGCCCCAATATTTTTTTTTGGGACCCTATATTAAGTGGGTCGACATACCTATGGTTTTGTGCATGAATTTCGCACATGGTTTTGGGCATGATGGTTTTTTGTCCATGGTACTTTGTAGATCCGGTCATGGGAACTACAATTATGTTCTAATCCATGATGAATGGATTGGGGTTTATGGATGCCTCAACATGTATATATATGTCTTGTAACATTGAAAGGAGTATAATGAAAAATCAATCTGGGAGTCTCGGTTTTGGGATCCAGGGGAAAATCTCTGTGTATATATGTTTTATGTTTTTATGCTCTCGCCATCGTTTATTTTCTGTTTTTAGAATTTGTATGAAGGTAATTTCTATACGGGGTTAAAACATACAAATCTAAGGTTATGAGGAGGAGCTATCAGAGCGAGGACACAAAATGGATTAGTTTCCTACAAGGATGCAACAATAGGAAAGACCCCAATTTCAATAGTACATGGGAAGGTTAATACACGTTCAAATCTGAGTCAAAATTATCTAGGACCCTACATAGTGGACAAATTAGAGCATGCCCCAACAATGGAGATAAAAAAATAAGAGGTAACTTATGTTTTTTCTTCTCTTCTATCTAAGGGTATTATTTTCAAATTTAATGGATTTTTGCCTAAACCTGAGGCTTTATTTCATTCGGTCTTCACCTCTTGGACACCAGAATGTGACATTTTATTATGCTCTAAAGGATTTTTTATAGTCAAATTTAAAACTCAAAAGGATCTGGATTATGTCCAAAATATAGGCCCATGGTTTTGGGGTAGGGATGGGTTATCTATCAATCCATTGTTCCCAAGTTTTTATGCCACATCTATGGTGGTAAAAACCATACTAGTGTGGGTAAGGGTTCCAATCCTCCCACTTCCTTTATGACATCACAAATTTCTTGAAGACATAGGAAATACATTAGGCACATTTTAAAAAAATGGATTTGGAGAGAACATAGAATGGCCTCTTCACCTTTGCGATAATCTATGTGGAGATAGACCGAAGTAAGGGGCCACTAGACCACACAATAATGAAACATGAAGACTTTCAATGGTCTCAAGTTTTAGATTATGAGAACACGAAATTACAATGTCGAGTATGTTTTCAAATGAGTCACTTGCAGAATACATGTCCATTGGTAAAGAAGACTCCAAAAAAGAAAAAAAGAGAGTTTAGTAGGCCTAAAGGATGGAATTATTGTAAATCTAATCCTTCAGATAATTAAGAGGAGTAAAACATTGAGACACAACAAGAACAATTAGATTCCAATATGAATGGGGACACCACAACACACATAGTAAGGGAAAATGATGTAATTGCCTGTCCTATTCAACATAGGGCAATTAGAGAAACACCCATGGTTCTAGATTGGCAGACAAAAGAGACATATATGGAGGATGGTTTGGTGGGCATCAAACATGTCCATGTTTCTGAAAGCTCAAACTTGGATAAAGATCAACTTCTAGAGGAATCATTGAGTGCATTGGTTTTGGTCTCGGTTGGTACCAATCCTGGGGAATGGAAGCAAGTTTAGAAAAAAAAGGAAAGAAGGGGAAGTCAAATGAGTTCTATAACTCTTGACCTTCCCAGTTGTATTATATATATATATATATATATATATCCCCTTTTGTTTGAACTTGACTTTGGGCCATTATTGGTTTTTGCCCCGAATACTTATCGTATACTTTTAGCTATGTATGCCACATGGATCTTGGTAGATTGAGGGTGAATGAACATGTCTAGTGTGTATATACAAAATGTAATTTCTTTCTATATATGAGTGGAAGTACAAGTTTCTTTTCTCAGGAAAAAATAGTAATAGTTCATATGTGAAACTATTGAAAGCATGGATTGTTGAGCGCATTTTGATGTTTTGTTTGAATGCCAAAAAAATAAGATTTAAAATTAATATATAAATAAAACAATTAGATTCCTTCATTGTGAAACCAAATTTCTGATGATCAGGTCACTAGGGTGTTGGAAAAAATCACAACCTAAAATAAAAATGCTCGAAGCTCGAAACTCAGGTTTTGTCTATAAACATGAATTTCGGGTGCATGAAATATGGAGGATACTTGGTACCCCAAAACATGAAATCCAATGAATTGACTCTTGATATTTCATTATCAAGGTTCTATCTACAGACGTGAATATCCAGTGCATGAAATATGGTGGATACTTGGTACTCGAAACCTGAAAATCTGATAACGATGCTCGATATTTCAGTCATCAAACATGTTAATCAACTTCTGTTATTCTAACTCTATTAATAGACGTGAAAAAATTTCATTAACCAACACTCCATTAATCAGGCTATCAGGATCCATCAATAAACAAAAAATGGTATCTGATTCTGTTAACTGATATTGACTAGTTAAAATAAACAAATAAAGAAAAATTATAATAAAATAATAAAATAAAAATTAAAAGAGTGATAAAAATTAGTGCAATCCACATCATATGCCATATCACCACATTCAATATAGTGATTTGTGATTTGGACCTAGGGGACATGTCTTCTATCACATTACTAGAAAACAACGAAAGTACAAAAAATTCCAAGGGCCATAACTTTGTTTTTCTAACTTGGAATGAGAAAAGTTTTATATTGTCGGAAAGCTCTTGATAAGTAGAAGATGATGGTGACATTAAAATTGAGAAATTATGAAACCAAAGAAAGAAAATTTTTATAAACCACCTAATGCATTAAAAGTAAGTTAAACACTAATTTATAACCTATTAGATTTAAAACTAAAATAAGATCCAAGATCTAATTACATAAATCAAAGATAGTGAGAAAATAGATAGTAAATTCACAATATTATGCATTATAATAAAATTTGGCAAGGGGGGCCCTTTTCTTCTACGTAGATAAGTAAAATATAAAGAAGTGATTATTGAAGACGTCAACAAATGGTGACACATTAGGAGAAGCAATTATCTCTGTTTAACATTCCCAAGAAGACTTATTCATACTTAATGTTGAAGATAATGTGAAATGACCATAAGAATTTATTTTAAGTTATGGGTAACACCATGTGTTCTTGAATTGGAAATATATTCTCATCAAACACTATACATTAGGCAACACGTAGATCATATCTTCGAGCCAATTTATGGGGTTAATTTCTATTAGCTTTCAATCCACAAGCGATTGATTTAAGGTGTGACTTAGGGCTTTTACTTTGGGTGAGTAAACAATTGCATATGTGTGTTCCTCACCTCTCTTTAACCTAGCATTGGTTTGTTGCCTATGAGCTTTCATAACATTGAGGGAGATGCCATAATATCATACAAATATAGCTCCATTTCTAGTAAATGTGCAAAGCCCCAACGGGTTCATTTTTACTTCCCACACTACATATAGTGATTTCAACTTCCTTTTTATTTAAATCACCCTTTTAATTTATATTTAAAATTTCAATTTCAATTGGGTGCATAAGAATTGGGAAATATGAGAGTTGTTTTGATTTGCTTGGAAAAATACTTATTCGTGGATTTCTAGCGTAAGGTTATTTCCATAGTAAATCATTTTAGGTATCAACTATTTAATCTGATATGAGTGGACCTAAATGTAGAAAATCCTGTAGATTCACAAGCTCATGTAATCTAATAAAACAAGAGACAAGAATCTACTTCTACTCTTTACAGCGGAAGCCCATAAAGATCGCTGAAAATAGTAATTGACAAGAGGAAGATAAATCAATGGCACACAACACAATAAGTATCCAAGGAAAGCCACAGCTCAAAACCCCACTATCTGTATTGCATTAATCAAAAATCCAAGATGATAATACAATGCTTTTTCTCTCAAGAACAATCCCAGCTCTCAGTAAAATCAATCTCTAGCTCATAAGAAAACTCTTGGCCAACACTTAGTCAATTCTCCAGCTCTCCAAGCCCCTATTTCCTTGCGCAATTACTATGGATGAGTAGCCCATATTAAAGGGAAACCAGTGCATCCAAAACTGCGCAATCCCTCAAGGATCAGTTCCTAATTGCATGCACTATCTGTACAACTCAGAAAATTATACAACAAATAGTACACTATCCCTGCACTCTAGTCTCAACTGGGTCTTTCTCATAATTGACATGCATGAGTTTCTGATGAGAGAATCTTCAGTTAACTGGATTAGCTAGTTAAGGCATTAGTGCACCAACTGACTATTAACTCACTATTAGTTCCTCAAAAATTTTGGAACTAATTTAACTTGACTTAACTTAGTAAACTGAGCTAACTAATTACAACTCAGACTTAACTCATCCCGGAACCCTATAATATAGGGATAACATATACATGACTTCATAAAGACTTCTAACTTAAAATTCCTAAGTTAACTAAGTCAAATCACTCTAGATAACTATTAAAAGTTGTTATGAGAATAAAATTCGATTTTAATTCTCAGTTTATTTCAAAAACAAATTAAATTGGAATTTCTAGATTCTATTCTTAACATTTGTTGTTGTTATTTTCAACACTCCCTCTCAATAAGAAAGGAATTAAACTCGATCCTGATCCTGAACCTTTGGAATGTTTTGCATGAAACACTTCTCTCTAGTGTTGTTGCTCCAACAACTCTAGAAATAAATAAAACATCCAACTTAAATTAGAATGATGCCTTTGTCATCAAAGTCTCTGACTGCTATTGCCTCTGTCGACTGAAAACTCTACGCTTCTGTTGACTCTGCCTTTCTACACTATTTTAAACCCTTCTCTATGCTCTTCAGTATCGGACTTCTCTAGCCTCTATCACTCTGATCTCTGACTGCATCAATCCCACTGATTCCTCCTACTACTATGTACTTTGGGCTCCCGTATCAAGGTACGATCCATGAGATAAAACCTCTCAATGGACCCTACCCAATTTCATCCCTCTTGGGACTGTCACTTCACATCGTGCCACCTCACACATGGAGGTATGGTCGCATGTGATCCCTCTACCCACCTGGCTCGAAATTTCCCCCTACTGGAGGTCTCTACATGAGTGGATGCCTCCACTTTGTCTCCTCTCAACTTCTCCAATTGTGGTTGCTCCACAATTGCCTGAGACTGCTTCTGAGACTTCTTATTCTCTGCTTGAGTAGATCTCTCCACTCAGTCTCCTCTCAGATTCTCTAACTGTGGCTACTCCACAATTTCTTGAAGCTGCTTCTGAGATTTATTCTAGGGCTGCATGTTGAGAGGTAATTTACTCTCTCTTTCAACCGATGAGTCTCTAACCTTTTCCTTTCTCCTCAAGGATTTACATGCATCTTGAAACTCAAGATCATATAGGTTCTTGACCTGTGCACCGATCTGTTTCACTCGACCCATGTTGATGTGTCTAAGGAAAACCTTTCCCTTACTGCAAACCACATCATAGCCACGGTCTTCCAATACCGTGACTGAAACAAGATTCTTCTTTAGTCCTGGAACATACATCACATCTGTGATCCTAAGAGGGGAGCCATAATCCCTCTGAAAGGTAACCGTACCGATCCTGGTAGCTCTATAACTCTCGTCATCTCCAAAATCTATGCTTTGCTTGAGGTCTTTGTCCTCAAAATCACTAAAGATATATCTATTCCCCGTCATATGGAATGAGGCACCACTGTCAAGATACCACATGTCTCCCATGGCAGTGCCATCCATGCATGCAATGAGAGTGAAATCAAGTTTGAATTGTGAAGCTAGAGCTTCACCTGCTTTCGATACTGTCGGCTCCTTGCTTTCTTTCTTCTGTGGGCAGTTCTTGGCATAGTGCCCATGCTCGTGACAGTGAAAACACTTGACTTTTGTCAAATCCATCTTATTTCTGCCCTCCATGCCTTGGCACTCCTTTTCCTTGGCCTTCTTTGCCTTACTCGCTAAGGAAAAATCGTCTTCCACTTCCTTTGAAGAGGCGCCATCTCTGGTGTTCCTCCTGATCTCCTCTTGCATCAAATACGACCACAATCATTCCCAATTTGGCAGCTTCTCCCGACCAATGATAGAGTCCTGATAACTATGCCAAATCTTTGGGAGTCCAAGAAGAGAAAGACTCATGATATCATCCTTGGCAACCATGATTCCAACACTTCCAAGTTCATCATGGCATTGAGTGAACTTGATCAAGTAATTTGGAATTCAGTTGCCCGCCTCCACCTTGATTTTCGAAGTTTATCTTTTAGTGCCAACTTCCTTTGGTCACTTCTAATCTGGAAAAGGTCTTTCAATTCTTTCCACATAACATGTAGATTTTCCTTCCTATGGAGACTCGAGACAATGTGGTCTTAAACTCCCTCAAGGATTATCCGCCTCGCCCTTTCCAGACACTTCCTCCATTCGGCCAAATTTTGAGCATTCGATGTTGGTGGCTTAGGAATGTCTTAATGAATGAATTCCTTCAAGCCATTATCGTCCAACACGGCCTCCATCCTATCGTTCTAGGCTATATAATTCAAGTTTCCATCTAAGGCATACTCGAGCCACAAACCATAGAACGCCATCTGTCGATCTTGAAGTATGTATTCAAAATTCGAATTTCACATGTAACCCAAAACTCAAAACTTCAAAATCTCCTCTAGTATATTGTTCTCAGCTCGGATACCATGTAGAAAATCCCGTAGATTCACAAGCTCATGTAATCTACTTCTACTTCTACTCTTTACAATAGAAGCCCATAAAGATCGATCTTAAATCAATGGCACATAACGCAATAAGTATTCCACAGCTCAACACTATCTGTATTGCATTAATTCCAAGATGATAATACAATGCTTTTTCTCTCAAGAACAATCTCAGCACTCAGTAAAATCAATCTCCAACTCACAAGAAAACTCTTGGCCAACGCTCAGCCAATTCTCTAGCCCTCCAAGCCCCTATTTTCTTGCACAATTCCTATGGTTGATTAGCCCATCTTAAGGGAAACCAGTGCATCCAAAACTGCGCAATCCCTTTAAGGACCAATTCCTAATTGCATGCACTATCTATACAACTCAGAAAATTATATAACAAATAGTACGCTTACACTCTAGTCTCAACTAGGTCTTTCTCAGAATCGACATGCATGAGTTTCCTTCAATTAGCTGGAGTAGCACTAGTTAATGCATTAGTGCACCAAATGACTGTTAACTCACTATAAGTTCCTCAAACAGTTTGGAACCAATTTAACTAGTCTTAACTCAGTAAACTGAGTGGACCCCTATAATATATGGAAAACATATACATGACTTCAGAAAGACTTCCAACTCGAAATTCCTAAGTTAACTAAATCAACTCACTCTAGCTAACTATTACAAGTTGCGATGAGAATAAACTTTGAATTTAATTCTCAGTTTAATTCCTATTTTTAACATTTCTTGTTGCTATTTTCAACACTATTGTAAGAAAACTAAGGTCTAATGTGTTAGAGTTATAGATGTAAATTCTTGGAAGCACATGTATTCCATCACAAATGTAGAAAATTTGGCTATCATTCAGCAACTTTGTAAATATAATCAAGTATGATGTTTTCATCAGTCATTAAAGGTCATTTGCCTAGGATTAATGAATCCCTACAACACTTCTTATGGCTAAAGCCAAACTAAACAAAAACATGAGTAGACATTTAATAAGCACGCCTTAAAAATAAAATAAAAAATGAAAAGCACGCTTTGGAATGCATAGGAAAGGAAATCCAAATCAATGAGGAAATACCAACACCGTACACGATTAAAATTCCAGTATGAAAAACAAAACATATCAATTTAGACTCAAATTTAAAATAAGGACAACCAAATTACTCATTGTAAAAGTCCTTAAAATGCAACAAAGTTTTCTAAATAAAAAATTCGATGAGCCATACAAGCAGAAGAAGAAACAAAAGTAATTAGAATGTGTGAAATGTGCTAAAATGAGATGAATAATCCCAAATTTATGAACTCATATAACTTCAATATTTTGCTGACCTTCTTACTTTCTTCTTATTTGTGTTTTTATTTCCCAAAACAATTCAATTTGTTTACCATCATAAGAACTCAATCATCCTTATTTCTTTAATTGTATTTCTCCTTGAATTCAAGACTATCATGAATATGACACACACATTTTTCTTATCACATTGTACTAGATCTTTTATGGACCTTGATAAAGTCTTATAATGATTGTGATATGTTACTCATAGCTAAGAACCAAATATTTCAAACGTTAAGAAGGCATAAGATGTAAAACAATAAGAATTAATCAGGGGAAGGTGAGATTTACTTCCCTGCAACAATGAATTCAATCTATTTGCATAATGATGCATTTTTTTTGCAAGTACTTGTGAAAAAGAGTAGTTCACTCTCACAAAATAAAAAAATCAAGATTCATAATATATGCAGCTCTCCAAAACCATTAATCTTTATTAAAGCACTTTTATGAGTGATGATTTATTTAAACTCTTCCCAAGATTGAAATGGGAATGTAACAATATAAGATTTAGTAATCAAAATTGATTGATCAAATTCTCTTAGGCATTCAAAAGAATTCATTTTATAAGGATTCTTATGTGGATCAAAATTAATACCTTTATACATTCTCTTAAAGCATGTTTTTTCTGCATTTTTGACAAAAAAATGGCTAAAGCATTAGCCTCGGTTTTCTGCTTGTTTTGTAATTTAATGGTGTCAATTTGCTCACTAAGACTCCCTAGAATGTCAGTTTTAAATTCATCAAGCATATTACCAATTTCTGCCCTACTTACAGATCTAGTTGCAGATTTGTTTACTCTAACAAGAGAAGGATATCTTGGACCTTTCCCAGTTTTAGATTTCCCTCTTGAGATATGAACACATAATTCTCCTATATAATTAATGGAAGTTGAGAGATATCTCCCTTCCCCATCATGTTAAAGATATCTATCCACTCATCTCTAATGGTTTTTAATAAAAGATATTTCAAGGTATCTTCATTTAAATTGTCCATTTTTTCTCTTTTCAAATTATAGTTGAATCTCTCAATCAAATCCTCCAAGTTTTCATCCTCTCTTTGCATCATTTTGAACAATTCATCTTTGTGATTAGTAGGCATGCAATAATCCAAGTACCTATCCATAAACGTTTTTTTCATATCATTCCATGTTCTAATGGACTGAGTGACTAACCCCATGAACCACTTCAAAGCAACTCCTTTTACTGTTGAAGGAAAAAATTTGAGCTTTTGAGAGTCTTCTAGATAGTCATAGGTTCTGCACAAGACTTCAAACTCAAATAAGAATGTTTCAAGATCCTCACTTTTTAACCCATGGAAGTTTGGGAGGACAGAGGGTGATATATTTTTCATTGTGGCATTTGTTTCCTCAAACACTATAGGGAATCCAAAATAATTATCTATCTCCCTATTTCCTCTGCCTCCTCCATTATTACTCTACCTCCTCCATTGTTTCCTCTGCCTCTTCCTCTACCCCCTCCAAACAGACTGAATTCCCCATCTTCTCCTTCTTTTGCCATTATAGTTTCCTCAGAGTCAGTATAAGGTTCAACCTGCAAGGTTACCTTCTCCTCCTCTGGTTCTTCTATTAATGGGATATGGGAGAGAGGTTCTACTTCTTCTTCCTCACCAGGTATTCCTAATTCTTCAACTAAAATGTATTCTCCTGTGGAGGTGAAAAAGGCTATTCCTACTGTTGGAGATTCAAGATTTTTCTCCTCTAGGACTGACTTGGTAGATGAAGTAGGAGATTCTTTTGATTGAATTTCTGCCTTTGGAATTTCAAGTGTTCTATGGCTAGGAAAATGAGTTTGGGATGGAGGTGTATCTTTCCTTGTTCTTGGTGGAGTAGGTGGTGTTGTAGGAATTGAACTATTGCCCCTAGCTATAAATCTATCCCTAGAGTCTCTTTTTCTATGCATATCATTTTTGTTTTTTTTAATGTAAGAGATAAGGCTACCTAATTACACTTCCTCGGCAACAGCGTCAAAATGTTTGGTCAATTTAGTGTCCTAACTTGCTCTACATAATTTATCAATCCAGGTATCATAAACTGATGAAGTGTAGTGCATTTTTTGTGCTAGCTAACCCTTCTTACTTCGTTGTTTTTATGTTTTATGTTGTTTGGGGGGGTTTTTGGTCTTTTAATTCCTAATGATTTACAATATAAATTATCAGAACTAAATCTAACTTTTGTAAAGACTGCTCAAAATCTAAAAATGAAAACATAGCTAAGAAAGATATGGAAACAAAGCTAAGAAAGAAATGAAAACAGAGTTTCTATTCCTATTTTACCATTATTTCAAAATCATGAATTAAAATTGAAAGTGAAATTTGCAATTGATGTCTAACTAATTTACAGAAATAAAACTAAATGAAATACTTGGTTAATTTGCCTCTCAATTTTGCGAGAAATTCTCCTTGGGATGACATTTGTGTAATTATGTACTTCATTAATCTAAGAGAAATCAAATACAGAGATGCAGAAATAACTCATTGCATAGATGAAATGTTCAACCACTTAGTTAAGGATGAATTATCAACTTGAAGGGTTTTCCATAAACATTCATTAATACCATGAGTTAGTAAACTAAAAATGAAATGGCAAAGACAGTAAATGACACTGATCAGTTTAATTGAGAATTTAAATTAGCAAAACAGTGAATGAAGTAACTATCCAACAGTGTATCCTTATCATTCTTCAATCCTACTCTCATCCTGAAACAAGGTTAGTTTTTAATTGAAGAAACGAGATTACACCATTGAGTTATATCTTCTAAACTACTGATAAAAACTAAAAAGAGATCAAGCTAATGGAAATCGCTCTAAAGTATAAACACTGTTAATAAGAAAATGATGGAAATTGCATTATAAACATTGTTAGTAAGAAAATGATTATAAACACTGTTTTAGAAAAAAAATGATGAATTTACAGTTAACAAGAAGAAGAAAAATAAAATGAAATGAAAACTTCTTCAGTGCAAGGGCCCTCTGCAACTGATTAGGCTACGTTTTCTCAATCAACTCCAAGAAAACTCCTTCAGATGTTCATAAAAACATGCGGTCTTCTCATATTAAAATAGGGACACAAAATGCCCAGAAATTACAGAGTCTAGAACTTCGATTTCACAATAAAACTATTACTATCACTACTAACTTCTTCGGTCCTTTACACAAGTATTTATAAGAAAAATCATATAATTGTTTGTGGAGAAAAGCATGCTACAGCCAAACACGTAGAAGACAGATATGTAGAATTTCTTCCTCGGTTGTTGGAGACATAAATCCAAGACATGGTGGTTGTTGGATTCGTTTGTACAGGTGGTTGTTTGAGTCCATAGGTACATGTAGTTGCTCCATATAACAATTCCCATCATTGTGAAATGCATTAATTAACCACGAAACAAAGTCATGTTACCTTTAGTCTCTTTGTGTTTGACTTATCCATTGACTGTAGTCTTATGTCATCTTCTTTGTCGACTTAGGTTGAATGAATAGGACAGGGTCCATTTCATGATGATTTCCAAGCTACCCATGTGGCTAGTTTCTCCTTCTGACACCTGGAACCTATTAGAGCATGAAGGTAGCTGCAGAATAGCCAATTAGCTACAGAGTAGGCTGTGTTCCGTAGCTAATATACAAAAATTTATTCAAATGGAAAAACATAAAAGCAGAACATGTAAATCATTAAATATCCTCCTCAAGACAGTATATACCGGTCATTGGTGATGAGAATGCATCTTTCTTATGGAAAAACAAAGAAAACGAATGAGAAGAGTTGCTAGGGAAAGAGTAATTTTGAGGCTCAACAACAACTAGCATTAAACTATGTAAATAATAATGAGATAACTATTATTAAGGCCACATAATAACAAGTACAAAAGTAAGAGAACTTATATTTTATTAAATATAGGCAAATAAAACCAGGTTCGGGACTTCCACATATCACCCAATCATAGACATGACTGAACCAAATCTTTCTTTCATCTAATCACCCCATGCGATATTCCAAGCATGATGTGGGATCTCATGGATAAACAAATCCAAAAACAACTAAGGTAATCCATAGGTTAAAACACCTCCACCCTCACCAAATCGTGATCTCACCAAAGCCGACACAGATATCACAAAACCAAAACAAGCTAGGAATTCCTCTAGACTCCATCACTATCCTTGAGGAATTTTTCATCTCCTTGCCTCTCAGGATTCACCGCAATCCATACTAGATCACTAAGCCCTAAACTGATACACTAGCCTCTCAAGCTTTACCGCAATCCACACCGGATCACTAGGCCCTAAACTGAGACTCCGCCCTTAGGCTTTACCATGTATCCCGCCAAAATTGATCAATGGATTCCTATGCCTTTGGGAATTTTCCTGACACCACCTCTGCCCCAGATTTTGAAACCATCCTGCAATTCCAAAGCTCAAAACCAAGAAAAAAATCCCATCACACCATGGCTATCTAGAGAAAGGAAAGTCTAGGCTGAAAGCTACTGTCATAACCCACCAAAACCATGCCACCAACAACAAGAGAACCATATACCAACATGCAAAACCATGCATGTCAAAACTAGCTAGGAAATCACACATGCAATATGTTACTTGCAATTATTCTTGTTGAAATTGCTTGATCCTACTCTTCCTTTATTTTCCTTTTCCTTCCTTTGCTTTCTTTTCCCTTCCTTGTTCCAAAGCTAAAATTCTCCAAGAAAACTCTCGAAGAGTGTGAGAAAGAGAGAATAATGAGGGAGCTCCAAAACCAAACTGACAAAAGGTTACAAATTGATCCTCATAAGCCTTTTTATCAATGATGCCTCTATTTTCCTCATTTTCCATTATTTTCCTTCAATTGCCTCCTCACATGAAACATGTGACCTTTCACCTTCATTTTCTCCCATTTTTCTTTATTTTCATAAATAAATGTACCAAAAAGACATTTTTTTCCTTTTTTAATGCCTTATTCATTTCCTTTTCCAATTTCCCTTAGCCATAAACACATCAAGTGATGCCCACTAGGATATCTTTGCCCAACATTCAGCTTGCAATACATGTCCCTTAACCGTGGTGTTATTTTTCCTTTATTAAATTTTATTACATGAACTTCTAGCTAGGGGCTATTACATACCCCTCCCCTTTGCGGAAGATCATTCTCTGTGTTAAACCACAGCAAGACCTTAGCAAAACCACTGAAAATAAAACACATTGCCCATGGAGCTTTATAACTTAGCTCATTATAGTATTTACAATGAAAGACCTGCTCAAAAACAAAACATCATGACAACATGACAAGATAACAACCATACTGCTTATTGGAGTTTCATAACACAGCTCGTGGTGGTATTTACATCCATATTCATATGTACATATACCAAAAAATTAGCAAAACATATACCAAACATCATACCAAAATTGCTTTGCCTTCACTGGAAAACAAAGAAGGATACATGCCCTGCATATGATCTTCCATCTCCCATGTAGCTTCTTTGGGCCCAAAGTGCTTCCATTGCACTTTAACTTTCTCTATGGCTCTATTCCTGAGCATGAGTTTCTTCTGCTGCAATATGCGCTGAGGCTCCGACTAGAATTATCCTTCTTTCTCTACCTGAAGTACAGACTAATTAAAAACATGATCAACATCCTTTATATACCTTTTAAGCAATGAAACATGGAAAACATCATGGACTTTCAATGTTGGAGGCAGTGCAAGTCAATAGGCCATTGGTCCAATCCTCTCAAGGATCTCAAAACGCCTGCAATATTGTGGTGAAAAATTGGCACATGAATCAATCCTCAAAGAGCTCTTCTTGGGCTTGATGCGCAAATACACACGCTCCCCAACTTGAAACTCCTTAAATGCCTTTTGTTGGTCCGCATAAATCTTTTGTATATCCTATGTTTCCTTTATATTCTTCTTTATAACTTGCATTTCTTGTTCCATGTCTGCCAACATATCTGATCCAACAAGTACCATGTTCACTGGATCACTCTAGCTGATGAGAGTATTACAACTCCACCCATACAGCGCCTTGAAAGGACTCATCCTCAATAACTCTTAATAACTGTTGTTGTATGAAAACTTAACCAATGGAAGATACTCCTCCCATATTCTTAATTGGTGCATCATGTACATACTCAGCATATCCTGTAAGATCCTGTTGACTCTATTTATCTGTCCATCTGTCTACGGATGATAGTTTGTACTGAAAGCCAACACTGTACCCAAACCTTCAAATAAATCCTTCCAAAACTTGGAAGTGAACTTTGCATCCCTATCCGAGATGATATTCTTTGGAACACCATGTAATCTCACTATCTCCCTGATGAAAACTTGTGCCACCTCACTAGTTGAATATGTAGTCTTCACTGGAATGAAGTGAGCTACCTCTCTCAACTTGTTGACCATGACCATAATAGAATCTTGTTGTATCCTGTAATGAAATCCATGGAAATGACCTCCATTTCCATTCTAGAATCAGAATAGGTTGTATTAGACCACCTGGATGCTTACACTCTGTCTTTACTTGCTGACAATCCAAACATCTAGCCACGAACTTTGCCACTTCCTTCTTTAGATTCACCCAATAGTAGAACTTCTTCATCACAGTCAACGTCTTCTGATATCCTGCGTGACCCAAGTATGGCTTGATGTGAAACTCCCTCAAGATAACCTTCTTGATTTCATTGTAATTCGGCACATAGATCATGTCATCTCACCATAACCATCTGCCGTGAGGTGATAATCTACATCCCTATCACCTGTACCTGTACCTATACTTGTACCTACACATGTACCTATACATACACATGTACCCGTACATGTACCTACAAATTTACCTATACTTGTACCTACACCTATACATGTACATGTACTTGTGCCTACACTTGTACCTGTATTTTTACTCTATTATAACCTATGCATAATCTCCATATACCTATCATCCCGCTATCCTGCCTGTAAGATCCTATCTTATAACTCTGTCCCATAAGAGCTCATAGTTTCTATATGATTCACCTGTACCTTCCTGTTAAGAGCATCTGCAACCCGCTTCTCCTTTCCCTTAATATATCTGGTCTCAAATTCAAACTCAATAAGGGTATCTAACCATTTAGCTTGCCTGGTGTTTAGATTTAGTTGCTCAAACAACTATCTCAACCCACTGTGATCGCTCATCAATACAAGTATCATTCTAAGAAGATAATGCCTCCACATCTTCAAGGCATGAATAATAGCAGCCAACTCAAGATCGTGAGTTACTTAGTTCTTCTCGTGATCATTCAACTTCCTGAACTCATAGCACACCTCTTGTCCCTCCTACCTAATTACTCCACCAAGTCCTCTTTTACATGCATTTGTACACACTACAAACTCTTTATCTAGATCTACAATTTTAAGGACTGGAGCATTGGTCAGCAATTGCTTCAGCTGCTCAAAACTAGTTGCACCTTATTTTGTCCATTCGAACTTCTTAACTTTCCTCTACAAGGATGTCATAGGATATGCAATGTGTGAGAACTTCCTAATGAACCTCCTATAGTAATCTACCAATCCCATGAATGATCTCACCTGATCCACATTCCTAGGAACTGCCCACTCCATGATGGCCCTTATCTTTTCTAGATCTACTATTATGCCTTCCTTGGAAACAATATGTCCCAAGTAATGTGCCTATGTCCAAAATAAGCTAGACTTGCTAAGCTTGCCATACAACTGATGCTCTCTTAGCACTTTCAACACTTCTTCTAAATGCTCGGCATGCTCTTCTTCATTCTTGGAGTATATCAAGATGTCATCAATAAATACAATAACAAACTTGTCCAAATAAGGATGCAACACATTATTCATCAAAAACATATATGTAGCTGGGGCATTAGTCAAACCAAATGGAACTACAAAAAACTCATAATGCCCATACCTGGTCCTAAAGGAAGTCTTGTAGATATCCTCTTCCTTGATGCATACATGATGGTATCCTAATCTCAAGTCAATCTTAGAGAACAATGTTTCTCCCTTCAACTGATCAAATAAATCATCAATCCTTGGTAATGGGTACTTGTTCTTGATCGTTACCTTGTTCAATTGCCTGTAATCAATGCACAATATGAGAGTACCATCTTTCTTCTTTACGAAAAACACTGGTACACCCCAAGGTGATACACTTGGCCTAATGTATCCCTTGTCAAGAATATCCTTTAACTGCAAATTCAACTCAACTAGATCTGGGGTACTCATCCTGTAAGGTGCCTTCGATGTTGGTGTTGCCCCTAGCACCAACTCAATAGAGAAATATACTTCCCTATGACGAGGTAACTCTGGAATCTCTGCTAGAAACACATCCCAATATTGTTGCAATATAGGGTGCCTCTTGAAGATTTTTTCATCCTCAATAGATTCCTTACCCCTGTCACTACATATATGCATTGCAAAATCACACAACCTTTTCTACAACTACGCTTAGCTTGCATAGCAGTAACCATTCTCACTAAAGTTGGTCACACAACCTTTTCTACAACTACGCTTAGCCTGCATAGCAGTAACCATTCTCACGAAGGTTGGATTCTTCTTTCTGTGCAAAATTATATTTTCCCCATTATCATCCAAGCATGTAATGGCCTTGTCGAAGAAATCCACTTTGGTCCAATGAGGGTACAACCAATCCATACCCAAAATCATGCTATACGATCCCAATGGAATTACATTCAAATGTGTTGTTGTAGGCATATCATTTAACTCAAATGCACAAGCTCTTACCCAATGGTGAACTCTCTTCTTTGTACCTGTACCAACCAAGATACTACATGCACTTCTTTTCTCAAACCACACTTATCCACCAGTTTAGCATTAATATAACTATAATTAGATCTAAGATCAATAAAAATAGAAACAATTTGATCACAAATCTTATTGTCCATCTCAATGATAGATGCTTGATTATCCACCTACCTGTTGTCCACAACTGCATAAATATGAGGAATGTTATGACCAATATCCCCAATTGTATGCGCCTCATGAGCACTATAGATCTGAGGTATACCAGCCCGATACTGCAGACAATCCCTCTTATGATGATCCTTGCCACATATCCAGCATTGTAATGATGATCTACCATTGCCTCTAGTCTACTGCTCTCCATTTCCCTTCTCAATTGTATTGAACTTCTTGTAGGGGATCACATTTTCTTTCTCACCTGAATCTTGAGGTCTTCCCCCCTTTAGTGGTCATTTTCCTTTAAATTTTTCATCTCCTTTCAAGTAACAATTAGGCTCAACTTTTCACTTCAACTGCTCATAACAATGTTTCATCTTTCGTATGGCCTCCTCCAATGATCTAGGCTCAACGAACTCAAACTGGTCTCTGTATGTTACTGGTAGTCCACTGATGAATTTTTTAACCTTGGCCTTCTCCTCCTTGAGGTAAGTCACATATCTCAACAGCTCCAAGAACCTACTAGTATACTCATCATCTTTCATGGAACCCATCTACAACTCATAAAACTCCTTAGCTCTATTTTCATAGTACCTTTTGGACAAATACTTCTTCTTGAAGAGCCTCACAAGCTCATTCCAAGTCAAGTAATCCTCTTGAATAACTTTAACATTATTCACATCCTCCCACCAGATATCTTCCTTTCCTTTAAGACTGGAAGAGGTTGTTTTTTCTTTCATGTTCTCTAAATAATCATGCAATCTAAAGAACTTCCTCAAACCAAGCAACCATGCCTTTGCATCCTATGATTTCTTTATATTTCCATCAAATGTAGGTGGATTTTCTTTTTTAAACTCATCTGGAAAATATCCCCTATCATTCTTCCTGTAAGGATGTGTTGACGGTGCTAGACCCACCAACATGTCAAGGGATATCCCCGGTAAGAAGTCCCAACCAAACCTCAAACCGTTTGGAGTAGGAGTCCCAGTAGTGGGTGGTAATGTAATGCCTTGACCACACTAGCGTGTGGAGGTAAGTCTCTTTGGTCGGAAGCAAGTGTGTGACATTACACTGAGTCAAGTGAGATGCATGGGGGTTCTAACACATAGAGGGGGAAAGGAAGTGTGTCCCTTAGAATCTTGTAATACTACACAACCTAAAAGGAACACACGAGCGAAATGACATGACAAGTTGGAAAGTAGAATAGTCCACAAACCAAAGTGAGGGGTTAATCCAACAACACGCCTTCAACAGGATTCATACAATTACAACCAGAATAGTCCAATTACAATAACAACATATGCATGAAAATGTGTTGGCTCAGGTATATTATTAAGTGAAAATTCCATCCATACATACACCATTGGCAGCTACTTGTCCCAATAGTGGAACATTACAGTCAACACTGGTTGTTCCTCCAAATATGTGTACTCGCTCTGCGATGTGGAAAAGCCAAGGCTCATCACAATACTCTCCAAGCCTTCTCTATGCAATGCCTAGCCAAAATCTTGGCTCCCAAAAGCTTGTACTATGAGTTATGAGGTTCTATATATAACAAAGGGTGGGGTGACCCTTGACATTCCCCTTTGACTCTTTGACTACCCTCATGACTCTTTACATTACATAGTGATTGTTCACATTCCAATAATGACACTTGGAATTTCACTTACAATATATTTACAAATAATCATACAATTTCCACATATACCCATGTGGGACAAAATAGTCTTGAGTCAACCTAATAAGACAAACACCATCATTCAGAAGCTTGCGGAAAGACAAACTCATCAACATCCTCTTGATGGTCTTCAGTTACGAACTAATACCAAGCTTAGTACTGCACTATTGTGTCCCCGTACTATTTGGTGACGTATTTCTGGAAACAGACTCTTGCCTCCATGGCTTCCATATATATGATTCTAGAACCTTTGTCCAACGCATCTTGGAACACGTGAAACATTGTCCTGAGTGTGGTTGGACCACTGATGTACTTTTGCATGTTGTTTGTGCTCAACTACTCCATGTACTTGTTGACCTCCAGCAGGACTTTTTTCTTCTTCATGGTTTGAGTGAGGGATCCAATTGAAGGAATCATGTGTGTCTTCACTACGACATCCAAACTCTTGAACAACCGTGCATAGGAAGCCTCAATGCTAGTGATGAACAAAAGGATCTTCTCATAGTTCTAGATCAACATCTGAAATTGTTCTTTGTCTAGCTCTGCCTTCGGCTTTATTATCTTGTGAAAGTAAGGTGGGGCTCCCTTGTACCTCAATGTTCATTCATGTACATGCTCAATAGAAGCGTGTATGTCTTTGAGAGATTGGAAAATCTTCATGCATTGCTGCTAAAAACCATACAGATGGACAACTTCCTTGTGCACTGTGACAAATCTGCCATACAGTTTCTGCATGGTGGTCTCAAGAGTTGATACTTCAGCAAGTATCAATTTTCTCATCTTTTCCATAGAGGATCCTGTGGACTGTTCTATCCTTTGCCTAGCCTCTTGCAATTCCTTTGCAATCTGATCATTCTCTGCTAACAAGAACTTGACAATTGAACTCATGGCTTCTACATAAGCCTTTAAGGCATCGGCCATAGCAACTAGATGTCTTCTAACATCTAACACAATCACCCTTTCCTCTATATGTGTAGGTGACAAGTGATCATCCGGGAGATGATTTCTCCATGCCTATACAATACTTTTTTGTGACTCATCAAATGACATATTCTACACACCCATCACCATATCGTCATCAAGGAGAACAACCTCTCCTTTCTCGCTCGGACTGGTTCTATTTCTGGATGTGGTGGAGACTGCGGTGCGACCTCGGATGTTCTCGACATGAGGTCGGTAACTTGGTCCTATGGATCTTATTCCAACTCCATGTCTGTTTCTTCAACCGTCTGCTCAATCTACTGAGAAAGATCTCGAACCTGCACCTGCTCACCCTCTTCTTCATCTATTGGCTACTCTGACTCCTCAACCTATATAGGCGTAGTTTTCTCTGTCATCGCACCTTACCTTTCTTCCTATTCTTGTTTTTTATTCTCTTCCCTCTCTCTCCTTCATAGATCTTGCTCTTCTTTTAGATTCTTATTGGTTTCCTACAACTTCCTCTCTGCATCCTCCAACCTTTGCTTCTCTCTCTTCCTCCATTATACTCTCTTTATGCATTATTTCCTCTTTTCCTCCACTTCCAAAGATACTCTCTCAACAAAGAGGACATTATTTGAACTTGTAGCTTTGCTCAGCCTCTTGCCTCTGTCCTTCATTGGTTTGTTGCTCACTAATGTTGTTGTTTCTACTTCTTATGGTGCTACTTCCTGAAGATCATCTTTCCATTCTATAGCCATTTTGACCAGTTCACTGAGCTTAGAGGAGTTGTACCAATACCTCCAATTATCTTCCTCTGTCCAATGACATGCCCCATGGATCCATGAATAATACACTCTCGCACAATGGTTCTTGCATATGTAGTGTGGATCATATGGATTGTATTCCTTGGTTCCAAACTCAAAATTTTCTAATTCCTTGATGATCCAGGTGGATCTTCAGACACAGTGGCATGGGAAAAGCTCAAAATTCAAAGTGGCTGAAAGGAAATTATCTTGACATCACATCAAAGTGCTCGTCACCCTAATTCCAATGGTGTGAACGGCACGCCAATCTGAGTCCAAATGAAGGAGATAGAAGTATTCAAAGTTCTGGGTTGACTTGCAGGAAACAGGGGAAAATGAAAGTCCAAGGATGCTCTTGGAAATAGTCCCATTGTGTATATATTTTCATTCTGAATCTACTGCAACTTGAACAGGATAAACTGGACTTCGGATGATGAAGTTATCGCGAAAATAAGTTTCCTTTGTTCCTTTGAAAAAGGAGGCATTTCTTCTAAAAAATGGGTTTAAAGCCTTCTAAAGGAAAATCAAAATCGGAGGGGTCCAAAGGACGGACTTAAGGCAGGCGAATGGAACCCCCAATCAATGATCTCTGACTAATCGCAATTGAGGGCAGGGGACATGCGATTTCGACGTCGGCGTATGCCATATGGAAGAACCCTTGGGCCATAGTGATGGGATATTCCGATGGCAACGTGCGATATCCACCATCGGATCGGAAGACAGATCAACGGTCAAGATGATATCGGCGATCGGCATTTGATGAGATCGATGATCGACGGATCTTCGATATAAAGGGCCATTGACAGTGCGATATGCGACTTGTGATAAAGGGCCAGACCCGATGGGTTTATAGACCCAATTTCATGAAATTTGAAATCTAGTTTTTCATATTTTTCAATGTTTCCATGTATTAGTGTGTATTAACGAAAAAGGCTATTTTCGGGGTTTGTTGCACAGAAAGGTCGGACAGTCGAATTCATTGCGCACGTCGATCCTTTCATTCGAACGGCTTCTATTCTAAACAAACGAATTCTCGCTTTAAGCATCCTTAGCGTTATAAAACATGATGAACATGGAAAAGTGCAGGGGGGAGAGGATAGTGCACGGAGTTCGAGGCAGAAGCTTGCAGGAGGGGCGAAAGCGCATTTTGCCAAAACTTGACAATTTTTATATGGTTTCAGCCCTTCTCGACGCCACGAATGCAATGGTGCCATCCATTTCTCCATCTGAGTTCTGCATTTTGCAGCCACTTTCCATAATGGAGGTATAAGACTCCTTTTGTGTAACTGATGATTGTATTCTTCTTTTTGTAATGCAATTTAATGAATGGAGGCCTCCCCATTGATCGAGCAGGGCCCGAAGACGTAGTCCAAGTTGGGCGAACTCTGTTATCAAGTCTTGTTGTCTTCTTCTCATTCTTTATGTGTTTCTTCTTCTTCTCACATGTGCACATTAAATTTCTATGGTAGCTGCAATTTCTACATGTGATTCTTTAATACATATAAAAGAAAAAGATTCTTGGATCAAGTGGACCTATCAGAGCAGGTCTTTTTAGATGTGAATTGCATTTTTGTATGCTAACAAGAAACAGGTTCTGAAGAGGCGAAGGAAAACTAGAGCTTTGCGATCCCGAAGCGGGGCGTGCACATCGAAGGAGAAACATGGCAGATGACGAGGCTCATCTTGAAGAGGAGCGCAATTTCCGCAAGACCTTCTGTTCAATGGTAGAGAATGTTGGTTAGTTGCTTTCAAGGCTGGAGAAAGTAGAAGAGAGAAACCTAGAAGAACAAGGTTCAATGCATGGAAATGGTGGAGAAGAACCCCCTCCTTCTCCTTCCACGAGTGAAAGTTCTTCTTCCTCTCACCACCATAATAATATAAATTCAAGGGATGCATCTAAGAAACCTTTCTTTAAATTAGATGTCAAATTTGATCTTCCCATGTTTAATGGTGAAAGCAATGCAGAAAATCCTAATAATTGGATTAGGCAGATTGAGATCTACTGTAGGATTCAACAAATCGTGGAGGATGAGGCAAAGATTCAGCTAGCCAATCTACAACTGAGCAGCACCGCTCTTGTCTGGTGGGAGAGCAAATTGCAAAGCAGTAAGAATGTGATTAACCTTTTTTCCTCATGGCCTGATTTTTTTTCTGTGCTAAAGGAACAATTTTATCCCTTGGGTTACAAGCAAAAAGCATTAATGAATTGGCAGTATTTAAGTCAAGGCAAAAGTCAAGATGTTCAAATTTTTACAGAGGAGTTTACAAAGCAAGCACTTAATTTGGGTATTGCACTTGATACACCTAAAGTAGTAACTAAGTACATTGGATCATTACATAGTTACATTATGCATTCATTATTATTGTTTGAACCAACTACTATTGACTCTGCCGATGTGAAGGCAATTCATATTGAGAACAAGGGCAAAAATGAAAGAGATGATCATTCCAAGAAACTACTGTTCAAACCTCCCAATGGCAAACCTAAAGCAAAATGGAAAGGAAAGGAGAAGAAGACGGCATCGACCAAGAAAGAAGAAGGAGAAAGGCCTTATTGCACTCACTGCAAAAAAGAAGGTCATGGCGATGATCATTGTTGGAAACAGTACCTGAAAAAGAGACCAAAGAAGTATGGAGGAAAAGGCAAGCAGAGGACAGTGTCAATTGCGCAGCAAGACCTTGGATCTGATTCCGGAGATGAAGCATTGATCACAGCAGTGGGAACAAAAGGTACTCTTACACCTCATGTTAATTCTGAATCACATGAAGGCACTAGTTCAGTAAATGAGTCCCTTCCTAATGAACGAAAGAGAATTGAGTTATTTCATATTAGAGTTGTTGTAAATCATACTAAAGTGGAAACTCTATTTGATACTAGATCCCAAGAAAACTTAATTGCAGAATCCTTGGTAAAGAAACTCGGCTTAGAAACAAAACCACATCCAAAACCTTACCCGCTTGGATGGATACATGATAAAGCAAAATTGAATGTAACTAAGCAGTGTAAAGTAAAATTTGTGATCGCTTCTAAGCTAGTGGATGAAGTAGAACTTGATGTGATCCCATTGGATATATGTGGCATGGTGTTAGGGAGTCCATACCTATATGATAGAAAAGCAATCTTCTTCCATCATGAAAACAAATACCAAATCACAAAATATGGGGTAGAATATATTGTAAGGGCTCATCAAACTAAAATCAATGCTAGCCTTGTAAGTGCAGGACAAATGAAGAGGTTGGTAAATTCCAGTAAGGGTTGCATGTTTATGGTTGTAAGAGGAAAATATGCAAAATTAGTCGATGATTTCGAGGGTTGTGATCAGGAACATAAAAAGGAATTATGTGAATTAATTTCTAACTGTGATGAGATGTTTCAGGAACCGAGGGGATTACCTCCGAAGAGGGAAATCGAGCATGAGATCCATTTGTAGCATGATGCTCCTTTACCAAATATTGGCATGTACAAGATGTTGACCATTAAGATGGAGGAAATCAAAAATCAGGTGCAGGAATTGTTGGACCAAGGGGTCATCAGGCCGAGCACTTCTCCATGTGGCCCACCGATTTTTTTAGTGCAAAAGAAAGATGGCACATGGAGGATGTGTGTGGATTACCAAGCACTAAACAAAATCACGTGAAAAATCGTTATCCTCTTCCATTCATTGATGACTTCTTAGATCAGTTAAAGAATTCTATCTATTTCACCAAATTGGATTTGTGTAGTGGTTATCACCAAGTCTGAATTGCAAAGCAGGATGTGTGGAAAATTGCCTTCAATACCAACAGGGGTTGTTCGAATGGATGGTGATGCCATTCGGACTTTGCAATGCTCCAGCCACTTTCATGAGGGTCATGAATGATCTCTTTAGGCCTTTCATTGATGAATTTGTTCTTGTATATCTAGATGATATCCTTGTCTTTAGTAAAAGTTGGAATGAACATGTGTGTCATGTGAAGAAAGTGCTTGATGTATTGAAAACAGAAAAACTCTATGTAAAATTGTCAAATTGTGAGTTCAGGAAAACCTCTTTGGTTTACCTAGGTCATATTGTTGGTCATGGTTAAGTTAAAAACTGATCCTTCTAAAGTTGAAGCAATTGTAAATTGGCCTAAGCCTACTAGTGTAACCGAAGTCTGCAGCTTTTTAGGTGTAGTCCAATATTTGAGGAGATTTATTGCCAATTTCTCTATTATTGCAGCACCTTTTCACACAATGAAAAATGTGAAACAGGTCTTTCAATGGGGAGGACAACAGAAGAAGTCCTTCGAAACATTGAAGGAAAATATTAGCACCACACCAGTCTTAGCCTTACCAGATCTCCAACAGTCATTCGATATTGAGACAGATGCCAGCGGATATGCCAAGGGAGATGTATTGATGCAGCAAAAGAAGTCGATATGTTACCATTCCAAGAAGTTCTCTCAGGATGTGATAAACTATCCCTCTTATGACAAGGAGCTTCATGCCTTGGTTCAAAGTGTGAAAAAGTGGAAACACTACCTGATCGGCAAGGAGACCATCATCCATACAGATCATCAATCCTTGCAGTACCTTCAGTCACAAACCAAGTTGAAGCAATCTCGTCATTTCGGGTGGATGGGTTTTCTTCCATAGTTTCATCTGGTAATAAAGTATAAGAAGGGCACTAGCAACAAAGTGGCCAATATGCTATCTTGCCCTCCTATTTATGCTTTTATTATTTTTCATAATGCTTCGTTGTCTTTTGAGAGTTATGTTGAACAATATGCTAACGATGGTGACTTTAAGGAGATTTATGCAAAACTAACCCATGGTTCACAGGTGGACAACTATCACTTGCAGGGGAAACTGTTGTATCACCTTGGAAAATTGTGCATTCCCACAGGGGAACGAGTACATGTAATTCGAGAGGCCCACACCTCTCTTGTGTCTGGTCACTTTGGTGTTGAAAAGACTTTATGTCATGTACAAAGATTTTGTTTTTGGCCTCATATGAAGAACATTGTGACTCGCTATGTAAAGGGTTGTCTAATGTGTTCTGTTTCAAAGCCCTCTAATAGAAAACTCGGGCTCTATACACCGCTCCCTATTCTGAGTCATCCATGGGAAAGTGTGTCGATGGACTTTGTAGGAGGTTTGCCTTTGTCTAGAAAAATTCATGACTATTTGTATGTCATCGTTGATTGTTTTAGTAAGATGTGTATTTTAATGCCTTGTAAAAAGTAGATCACTGCAAAGTAGACTACTTATATTTTCTTTCAGCATGTTTGGGTCCATTTTGGGCTGCCCACATCAACTGTGTCAAATCAGGACTCTCGCTTTCTTGGAGAGTTTTGGACCAGCTTGTGGAAGATGATGGACACCAAGTTGAAAAGAAGCACGACATTTCATCCACATACTGACGGACAGACAGAGGTTGTCAATCGCACCATGGTACATTTGTTGCGAGGCTATTGTGGGAAACATCCTAAGTTGTGGGATGAGCATCTTCCATATGTGTAGCATTCCTACAACCGAGCAATGCACTCATCTACGCAACGTTCACCATTTGAGACATGTTTTGTTACCTGCCAAAGGACCCTTTTGATATGGTATTTGGAAGGGAAGGTGACTCCAGTGGATGTAATGACAGGGACAAAGCGCAGCAGTTCATTCAACAGATCTAGTTGATTCACCAAGAAATACAGGAGCAGTTGGAGAAAAGTCAAGCTCGTTACAAACACCGAGTCGACCATCAGTTTCAAGTGGGTGACAAAGTGTGGTTCCATATCAGCAAGGACAGGATGAAGGGAGAAGGGAAGAAGTTGTGACCAATCCGGTATGGTCCATTCACCATTTTGGAGAAGATTGGAAACAATTCCTTTCGTCTCGATTTGCTGATATATATGCAGATGTACTCCGTAGTGAATGTGGAGAACTTAAAGTTGTATGAACCACCACTAATTATGGACACTGAGGAGGTGGGCACAGTTCCTACAATTGATGATTTTGCACCAAAGTATCTCAATGAGTTACCTGAAGACATCATCCTTGACATAAGAACCAGGACTTCACGACGAGGAGATGTGGAATACCTTTGAGTTGGTTTCAAGGGGATGCACCCCAGCAAGGCAAAATGGCTGGAGAAGGAAAGAGTGAGGGAACAATTCCCTCACTTGCCAATTAACTAATAAAGCTTTTGGCAATCCAAAAGCTCCTTAATGGGGAGGATTGATCTAGGTGGATCTTCAGACACAATGGCATGGGAAAAGCTCAAAATTCAAAGTGGCAGAAAGGCAATTATCTTGACATTAGATTGAAGTGCTCGTTGCCCTGATTACAACAGTGTGAACGGCACGCCAATCCGAGTCCGAATGAAGGAGATAGAAGCAGTCAAAGTTCTGGGTTGACTTGCAGGAAACAGGGGAAAATGAAAGTCCAAGGATGCTCCTGGAAATAGTCCCATTGCGTAGATATTTTCATTTTGAATTTACTGCAACTTGAACGAGCTAAAATGGACTTCAGATGATGAATTTATCGCGAAAAGAAGTTTCCTTTGTTCCTTTGAAAAAATAGGCATTTCTTCTAAAAAATGGGTTTAAAGCCTTCTAAAGGAAAATCACAATCGGAGAGGTCCAAAGGGCAGACTTAAGGCAAGCGGACGGAACCCCTGATTAGCGATCTCCGACTAATAGCAATCGGGGGTAGGCAACATGCGATTTCGGCGTCGGCGTATGCCATATGGAAGAACCCTTGGGCCGTAGCGATGTGATATGCCAATAGCGATGTGTGATCTCCATCATCGGATAAGAAGACAAATCAACGATCAAGATGATATTGGCGAGATCGGCGATCGGCGGATCCCCGATATAAAGGGCCATTGACAACACGATATGCGACTTGCAATAAAGGGCCGGACCGATGGGTTTATAGACCCGATTTCATGAAATTTGAAGTCCGGTTTTTCAAAATTTTCAATGTTTCCATGTATTAGTGTGTATTAACGAAAAAGGCTATTTTCAGGTTTTGTTGCAAAGAAAGGTTGGACGGTCGGATTCATCACACCCGCCGATCCTTTCGTTCGAACGGCTTCTATTCTAAACAAATGGATTCCCGCTTTAAGCGTCCTTAGTGTTATAAAACATGATGAACATGGAAAAGTGCAGGGGGGAGAGGACAGTGCACGCAATTCGAGGCAGAAGCTTGCAGGAGAGGCAAAAGTGCATTTTGTCAAAATTTATATGGTTTCAGCCCTTCTCGATGCCATGAATGTAATGGTGCCATCCATTTATCCATCTAAGTTCTGCATTCTGTAGCCATTTTCGAGAATGGAGGTATAAGACTCCTTTTGTGTAACTGATGATTGTATTTTTATTTTTTCATGCCATTTAATGAATGAATGCCTCCCCATTGATCGAGCAAGGCCCGGAGACATAGTCCAAGTTGGGTGAACTCCGTTATCAAGTCTTGTTGTCTTGTTCTCATGCTTTATGTGTTTCTTCTTATTCTCTCATGTACACATTAGATTTCTAGGGTAGCTGCAATTTCTACATGTGATTCTTTAACACATCTATAAGAAAAATATTCTTGGACCACTTGACCTCAGAATCTACATCCTTCAAGCTCCAGATCTCGTACAATCATCCACAAAGGAAGAGCGGGACATGGTGCCTTCTTCCTCTTGTTTAGCCCTGCTGATAACCCAGTGGAGATGTGATATGCAACGTCTTCCATGACCAACTTATCTATGGAAAACCTTGGTATCACATGTGGAGGCTTCTCTCCACCAAACATCCTAATGAAGGTGCCACCGAGTGAGGCATACCAATCTACAATGTTAAGATATTCCTACATCGCTTCTTGGGACATGCAAGGTGGATCTTGCTCAAATATCAACTTGTAAATAGGGATGATGAAATGGTCAACTAGCCTCACCATGACTCCTCGGTAACTACACTCAAAAATAAACTTAAAATAAATGTTCACAACATTTTATGATGGTTTCCATGTCCAACCCATGCCAAGAAACTAATGTTGGGCACAGCTTGCATCAAATAGGTACGTGGACATAAAATCTCACTTTCTCATCCTTGGGTGGATTCCAGGCATTAGACACATGCACTTCCAGCTGAAGAGCCAACATATTCAACCAATTGAATGGCCTTCCTTCATTTCCCAACTGATCTAACACAACTACCCAACTCTGTGGATAGGTATTCACACTCTCTTGACCATACACGCGGCATGCAAAGATGACCAAGAGTTGGTAGGTCTTTATGAGTAACTTCGTCTTGTAAACCTGATTAGGTGTTGTCTTGAACTTCAACGGGTCTTCCACCCAATGCTTCAAGATGTATCTAGTGTTCACATTGTTGTTGGGGGTATAGAAAAGTGCATCCATGTGGTTCACCGGCTATGGAAAGTGATACATTTAATGATAGTTTTATATCCTCAAGGTAGCAAGTTGTGTTCCATTGGCACTGCTCAATGTCATCATCTCAGGATCAGTATGTGAGACAATCCACTGAATGATGTCTGCACATGGGAAGGAGGGGTACCTGCATGCAACCTTTTTATAAGTCTAACTTGTGGATGTTGACATAGACCTATCGATCCTTCAAATATTCCTTGAAGCTTCCTACAAAGATATCTTTCATTTCTTGCCATGTTATCTTCATGTACTTCTCTATGAACAATTGTGTGTCTGTATACTTTGGCAAGTTCATGGGCACATGTTCAACTACATCTCCAGTACTGCTCTCAATTGTGTCCTTTGATCTAGCTCTCTTGGAAGACATGTTACATGTACTGTTGAAAGCTGCTCAATTAACTGTTTTACTTGGAGACAGAGAGGACACTCATGGCATGCAAATGTTAGCTTGAAATCGAAAGCACTTCAAGACAGACTAAGCAATAAATTGGGTAATTTCTGGGCAAGATTGTGCAATTCCAACTCTCAGAGGGGACTAACTTTCAGCTGGATTTGTGCATTGTGTAGTCCCAGCTTCCAGTGGGAGGTAATGATGACTGGAACTACGCAATGTGCAGTCCAGTGTGGCTGACTGATGACTGGAACTGTGCAATGCGTAGTTCAGTCTAGCTTTGATGTTGGTTGGGACTACACATTATGCAAACCCAGTGGGCAAGACTTTGGGACTGACTCCTGGAACTGCGTAGTTGGAGCCAGTCACTGACAGCCTCTACGCAATTACTAGCGCCAAGGCAGAGCCTTGAGATCCAGAAATGTGCAGTGCACATCGGGAAGAGCTAGATCCGGTCCAAGGAAGCCTATATCTTCCCAAGGGAAACTTGTAAACAAGAAGATATGAATTTGTAAGCAAATGTGGGTGCAGATATGAGTGAATGATAATTCATTTAATCAAAACAAGTGCAGGAATCATTCAAACAGAAGAAAAATGAATCTTATGGAGAGAGTTGCCACAACAACGACCATTAGTGAAAAAAATGTGTTATGCATGCGACACTCAGGAAAGGCAATGAAAAACTTAAAAAAAACACTTCTGAAAGCTAAAACAAATCAAAACACTAGCGGTCATTCAATAAAACGGGTAAAATAGCACACTCATGAGCCAAGCAAACAAAAGCAACAGAAAAAACAGCAAAAGACAAGAAAATCAAGACTTACCTGGAAAAGCCTGCGAAGGTTGTGCTGAAGGTTCCTAGATACCTTTGGAATTCCAGAGCTCCAAGATTGAACGTGAGAATGAGCTATGGTGGTTTCCATTAAATATATTTGGTCATTTTAGGGTTTATGACATGAAGGCCAAAAATTTAAGAAAAATGACACATGGCGGTAGTTTCTAAAAATAGCTCTAGTGTAAATTTTACTGCTAAAAATAGATCCATATTTTTTAAGGATTCTTTTTTGCTTTTTTATTTTTTATTTTTTGGGAAAGGCTTCCATCCATGCATGGAGAAATTGTGCAGTTCTAGGAAGAACCGAACAACTTACTAACATATGCATCTGGCAGCAGCTAAGGGAATGCTTCTGCGCAATTCCTGGGTCGAGTGGCTCTGGCTGCCTCTCATGCATTGTGTAGTTTCCTAGCTGAAGAAAAGATGCCAGCTGGGTCTGCGCAATTTTGGAGTTGAAGTTCACTACTAGGTTGAACTGCGCATTTCCTGAGAGCAAGGTTGGTTACCCTCTAGGATTGTGCAGATCACTAAGGCCATGCAAGAACCAGGTTACAACCAAGTGAAGAGGTCAGCTTGTGGTTAGATAACAAAGAAAGTAAGAAAAAGCAAGTTGTAAAGTGAAAGATAAAACTCAATGAAAGCATGAGTACCTAGTCCAGTGCGAGATAAGCTATTAGAATTTAGTAGGGAGGCTCCAAAACGAAGTTTAGGCAAAATTTTGGAGGGTGGTTGTAGCCACTACAACAGGATGATAATGATGATGATCATAATTCTTATCCGAACCAGAACTATAATAGTACATGTGTCTATCATCTCTCCTATCCAAAGTCTCCAAGGACTTGCCATCTCTGAACTTGTCCTCTCCATCCAACCTGTACTCACCATGAGACCTCCTTCCATATGCCCCATTAGTTTTTTTCTCTTGTTCATGGCTAATCCGAAGTGTTCCCTGTCGCTGCAATTTTGGAAAACTCTGAAGTATCACTACATTTACCTCTGCTTATTTTTCTTGTGCTTATATGATTCTCTTATTGTCTTCTTTACAACTCCTTATGTATGCCTTTAAAATTCTCAGTGTGCCTATCAAATTAGAAGAGTTCCCAATGCCATGTTGCTCATCTAATCCATAGGAAGAGTCTCGGGAACTGTAATGTACCATCTTGCTAGTCATATTTGATATTCTTCCTGCAAGGTGTATCATGTTAGATAAACCAAATCACAACCAACCAACGTAACTTAGCATAATTCAGGAAGGGCACCTCATTTGCAAGGTCAAAAAATCAGCGTAATACATGTATAACATAATCATGACAACATATAGAAATATAACACATAAGCATATAGCCATATAACCATCATTCTAGCTAGAGTCCAATCATCAATGCATGACTATATCAACTACACATACCATGACCTCATGCATGACAACAACCACCACATCACTATACAGTTGACCACATGTGAATACTAATGATGCATAATCAACCATACACTCATGACAACACACTTCACATCAAACACATCCTCTTTCACGCGGTGACATCACTACAACCATGACCGACACCATACATATGCAATAAGCACATGGTCTTACACACAAGAAACACATATGAAATCAGCATGATTGCATGACCAACACACATCCCATCCAGTCTGAGGGGTGAGCCATGCTTTGATACCACTCTGTAATGACCCTCCTCCCACATCTACCCAAGTAACCAACCAACTAGGGTAAACATGTGACGATAGGTTACTATGATATGATTTGACCTCCTAAGTGACCTTAAGGAAGTGGAATCTATGGAAACACACCATACCAAACCTTTTGCGCCTACTACAGGACTCCCAAAATGCATCCCATTCATTCCCTTGACCATCCCCTTGGTCCCACTAAGTTTTTAGACCACTAAACCCTTAGACACCCCCTTGATATGGACAAGGGTGCATCTAGAAACCTCCGAACACACGCAAAACATGGGTATGCATGCATCTGGGGAATTTTATCCTCAGACCTGTGCCTGTGACTCCGAGATTTGTGCCACTTTTCAAGCCCATAATCCAGGTCACTGCCTAGAAACCCCTATAGCTTTCACAATCCATGAATTACATGATGAAAATAATTACAAATCAAAAATTGACTCTGGGACTAGGCTTCACCATCACCAACTAGGACTGACATTCTGTCAAAAACTTGGCATCAATGAAGCCTATAGGAAATGAATATAAGATAGAGAATAAATGACTAATAACTCATATGATACTTGACAAGAAGGATCACCGCCCTCTTCCTTTAACTTTTTTAACATCAATTAGGTCTTGCATCCATTATGCTTTCAGTTACAAGTAAATATATGAAATAACCATGACAATAACCAGTCATATAACCATGCTTATAACCAACATTAAATCATATAAATAACAATTAGATAATCTCTATTAAGGCCACATAATAACAAGTACAAAATAAAGAGAACTTAGCTTTTATTAAACATAGGCAAAGATGACCATGTTTGGGACTTCCACATACCACCTGACCATAGACATGACTAAGCAAAATCTTTCTTTCATCTAGTCACCCCCATGCTATATTCCAATCATAAATCTCATGGAAAAACCAATCCAAAAACAACCAAGGGAATCCAAAGGTTAAACCGCCTCCACCCTCACCAAAAATGGCACCGAGCTCACATAAACCAAACCGAGCTAGGAATGCCTTGGACTCCATCACTACCCTTGAGGAATTTTTCGTCTGCTTGTCTCTCAGGCTTTGCCGCAAACCAGATCGGATCACTAAGCCCTAAACCAAGACACCAATCTCTCAAGTTTTACCACAATCCACACCATATCACTAGGCCGTAAATCGAGACTCCACCCTCAAGCTTTATCGTGTATCCCGCCAAAATTGGTCAAGGGATTCGTAGGCCTTTGGGAATTTTCTTAAGACCGCCTCCGCGCAGATTTCAAAACCATCCTGAAATTCCAAAGCTCAAAACTGAGAAAATAATCCCATCACACCATGGCTATTCGTAAAAAGGCAAGGCTAGGCTAAAAACCACTATCATAACCCTCCAAAACCATGCCACCGACAACAAGATAACCATATACCAACATGCAAAGCCATGCAAGTCAAAACTAGCTAGGAAATCACACATGCAATATGTTACTTGCAAGTATTCTTGTTGAAGTTGCTTGATCCTTATTTTCCTTGTCATTCCTTTGCTTGTTTTTTCCTTCCTTTCTCCAAATCTAAAATGCTCCAAGAAAACTCTAACTGTCCAAGAGTGTGAGAGAAAGATAATAATGAGAGAGCTCCAAAATTGAACTGACAAAAGGTTACAAACTGGTCCTCATAAGTCTTTTTATCAATAAGGCCTCTATTTTCCTCATTTTCCATTATTTTCCTTCAATTTCCTCCTCGCATGCAACCTGTGACCTTTCACCTTCCTTTTCTCTTATTTTCCTTTATTTTCAAAAATAAATGTGCCAAAAATACCTTTTTTCCTTTTTTAATGCCTTAGTCATTGCCTTTGCCAATTTCACTTAGCCATAAACATATCTAGTGATTCCCACTATGATATATTTTCCCAACATTCAGCTTGGAATGTGTGTCCCTCAACTGTGGTCTTATTTTTCCGTTATTAACTTTTATTACATGAACTTTTAACCAGGGTTTGTTAAAGATGTGCTCTCCGACGAGGATGGTAGCTTAGGCTCCCCTCTGATATCAAATTATTCTTCTTTTATATCTAATAATGTTCAACTTATGAGTAGGGAAATCAAGAGATAAGCTGGAATAAGAAAGATATGATTAATGATGACATTTGATGATGAGATACTTGAGATTGAATATGATTCGATGACAATATTCTTGTGATGATTACATGATGCAGTTGAAATTTATCCCTAGCTGAGAGGGAGTGTTAATTTGGAAGCTCAATGATAAATTCCAACCATGGGATGAGATTTCTCTTTTCAAGAGGACCAATTTTGACTAGTGAAATGCTCAATTTGGATAAGGGAAAGTGTATTTTTTAATTCAAGCCCACATGTGAATATTTGATAAGGTTGGAACTAAACAAAATTGGACACCCTTGGAAGGCTATAAATACAAGTGACCTCAACCTCATTTGGACATCATCTTAGATCATTCTTATATTCTCCTTCTTGGTTTTGGCTCACATAGGTCTGAGGTAGGTTCACAAAGATTGGCTCACATAAGTCCGAAATTGCAGGGTCCAAATCTCGCATGTGTGTTCTAGGGTTTTGGTTCTCAACCTCAGGCATGACACGAGAAATTTTAAGCTATAACCACAGGCATGAGGGCCTATGCGTGCAGTTGAATGGTTTTAGTTTCATGCACGACACTCTCTGCATGCGATTGGGACCTAGTGTTTGGTTTTATCAGTTGACATTACATTTCGCTCATTGAATGTAGGGTTCAACAGTTGACCACATATAGTGATAGTTGATTGCAGGCTTCTAAAGTAGGGTTTTGAATATTAATATTGATGGGTTCATCTCATGGATATTATTTAGTTTATTTTACTGAATATGTTTATGGTTTTTTACATGGATCATTTTACTCTCTCTTGTTGAATCAATTAATGACAATCTAATAAGAAGAAGAATTTGAAAGGGTTTTCCCCATAGTGGGATTTTCCCTAGTCTCCGTCCAATCCTATAATCTTTATGTGTGAATGATTTTTTTCTATTATTCCTTTATGTTTTGTTGCATTGATGATGATATTGTTCTTTCTACATAGTTGCATAACTTGTTGAATAATGATGTAAATATGAATAATGATATGATGCTATGGGGTGAATTCAATATGGAAATGATGAAATGCAATTACCAAAGTAAAGAAAAATATATATCCATAAGAAAAATTAACAGTAATTTCACTACCAATTTTTAGGACATTGTGAAATCGTAAGGTTTTTATAATGATCAAGTGAAGATTGTTTTTTTTGTTGTAATTCAACAGTTTTCTATTAAGTCGGGATAAATATACATCGTGAGAGACTCCTCATATAAGAAAAAATGGCCTTACTCTAACCGCATTTGCTGGCCTTTAAGTACATATAAAATAATACTGAAAGTAACTATATAAAACTAGTTTGCTTTCGATCCATAACCCATCAAGCACAAAATCTATTAAAAAACTGCAAAAAGCCTACTTTCATTATTACATATGTTCTGCATTGGGGTCATTAGCCTCATTACCTCTATAATCTAAATGGTGGAAGGCATCATGAATGTGTGACTCCATACGATCCATTCTTGTCTCGAATCCATCCATATGAGCTTATAACCGTTGCTAGTTTCTGCAGAGGGATGCTTAATGATCGAGAAAGTGCCCCTGGTTATGCAAGATGTCTACAAAGAAACTAACCAGGTCAACATCTTCCTCTTGATGTGTTTTCGTAAGTTGGCCCACTAAATTCTAGAGAAGATGAATTTGAGCATCGATAGATTCAAAGGGGTTTGGCAGGTCCACATGTCTAGGAGAATCTATGCGAGGGGCTACAAGCTCCCCTTCCTCCTCTTGGTTCCCTCTACTCTGGTGGCCACCTCCCCACTGAGGATGACCTTGTTGATGAAGCATTGTAAATGTGTCTTCAACCCAACAAGACTCTCTAATTATTGCTCCCCACAAGGAAATATCGTGGCACCACAAACTTCACCCTGACACTGTACAACTGACCTCCCAAGAAACTACAAATAGAGGCTACCCTAACTACAAAGTCCAATTCCATCCCAGGTTCATTGAATTTGAATGGCTTGAGAGATGTAAAAAATTTGAGCTAGAGACTGACACCTCAAGTGGGCCAACTCCCAATTCTCACTTTTCTAAAAAACTAAATATCAAATGCACCACTATTTTACCCTCCAGAAGCAGAGCAAGGAAGATGAGGTGATCCTTGAGTTTTTGAGAGAGAAGATTTGTTGCAGTGTATACATACCTTAATTACCTAGACAAAAAATAACATAGAGATATCATATACACGCAACACAAGATGAGAAGGTCGCATGCCCCTTTAAACAACTTGAGCTCCACTTTGCCACCACCATCTAGGCCTTGAAGGGGGATGACAAGCCGAAAACTTTCCAATTCTTCCCATTTCCACAAATAACTCACTCTAGGGTCCCAAATGATGGGAAATTTGTAGACTCTTGGTGATCTATGAGCATCAATGTCTATTGTTTTAATGGTTTAAGTCTCCCCTCCACCAGAGAACTAGGTAATGGTTCCGAGGAGACTCTCCACAACAAACTCATCTCCTGGCTCGCCAACCTTGTTGACATTACAACTTCCCTTACCAATATATCAGGCATCGTATCGAAAAGGTTCCCCAGACCTCCTTGCAATTACGCTTACAATTACTAAACTCATTTCCTAGCTTACCAACTTTGTCTTCGTTCCCACTTCCCTTACCAATATATCGGGAATCATATTGACAAGGTTCCCCAGATCTCCTTCCAACGCCCATCTATTATCCCTCACATTATAATTGCTGCATGTGGGGAGATTAATACTCCTTGTCCTTTGATCATTCTTGGGACTCACCCCCATTGAGGATACCTTCTCCTTGTGAAGAAGCTCTTCCAAACAATGCATTGTCTCCGAATTCAAGTTTGATGGCCAACCCGATGTGAGATCTTGGAATTCCTCCAAGGCACCTTGATTAGATAGCCAATCTGCTATTTTATTTCCTTCTTGTCTAGTGTGTGCAATTATCACATATGGGAAAGAGAGTAGAAGGTTTTTGATATGATAAATTTGAGCCTCTAGTTGCCAACTTTGAATTAATTTTTCCATTGGTACTCCATTGAGGATCTTTCAAATCGCTTTGATCATCATCACTGAGTCCCCTAAAATTTGAATCTTGTGGAGGTTCATTCTTTTTGCCATTTGCATCCATTTTTCAAGGGAAATTAGTTTCGTCGCATTATATTGTGTGTGTCCACGGGCCCCCATGTATATTCCCTTTGGTTGGCCCAAGCAATCCCTTAGAATTCCACCAAACCCAGTAAGGCCCAAATTCCCTTTCGAGGCCCCATCAAAGTTGAATTTTATAAATCCCTTGCGGGGGGATTAAAATAGACGGGGAGGAGACACAATCCCTGAGACGAGGGGGATTTAGGGGGGTAACATAACCAAGGAAAGTTCTATAATTTCCAAAATTGAAGCCTCCCCTCTAGTAGCTTTCCAATCATCATTTTTCCAAGACTTAGATAAGACAATTTCCTATATTGTATTTGGTAGTCTTCCAAATATGTTGCATAAAAGTGTGTAGATATTTGAATATGGATTTGTTACGACCCTTACAAATGTTCCAAAGGAGGAAGCATAGGGTGAGGAACCAAGCCCAGTTAACGATTGAATTCTTGAAAAGTGATATCAGCCATTATTGTATTGTTTCAACCAAGCTATTATGGGACCAATCCAAATGACCAAAGGTGTGCAAAACCCAATCCCATAAGGTGCTAGCTATCTAGCATGTGTTCATAAGATGTTCTCTTCTTGTTCCTGGCAAAGTGGACATCTAGAAGGGACAATGAATCAATTTTTGAGCATGTGGTCCCAAGTGAGAAGATGTTTTCTACAGAGAAACCATAGGAAATGAGCAACCTTAGGCCATAGTTTGTACGTCCAAAGTTTCCTCCATATGGGATCTCTCGGAAGAGGTTGGTGATCCACAACTAGTGAATAGACTTCCTTAATTGTAAACATCCCCACTAGTTTATACCCTCATCAAATATTATCTTGAATTTGGGAGAGTGAGATTTGACATTCCTTTAACATATCCCTAAAAGGTTTCCAATCCAGTATGGCTTCCAATCCCTGCCAGTATGCCTTTATTTTCCACTATCTCCACTACTCATTTGTGTTTGTTTTCTTCTAATAATCAGTTACTTTGTTGGTGTTAAGAGACTGAATGAAGGCTTAGAAGGTATCCATATATGGATTTATTGGTAGTTTGGGGAATCGCTTCCATAAGTCATTCCAAAAGAAGGTCGAATTTCCATCATGGATTTCCTAAAAGAGGTGATATTTGACCATATAGTCATTCCTGTAGGCTAAATTCCATAATGGGGAACCAAGGGAAAGGTCTTATGATCGAAGAATCCCCTCTTAGTATTTTCCCCTCCCATATTTTTGGTTCCAAATTTCTTTCCATGGTTCGCATCCCCCTAGATCTAGCAACACAAAATTTGGCACCCATTACCTTATTTAGAATTTCTGGATCTCTCAGCCCTAAACCACCACCAAGCTTTGGCAGACATAATTTCTCCCATGATACCAACGCCCTTTGCGATGAGTGTTGGTGCCCTACCACATAAATTTTCTAAATATTGACACCAACGCCTGACAAATGTATTCAGGGGCTAGAAACATCGACATTCGGTATATCAAGATGGCTTGCAAAACTACCTTTAGCAAGGTGGCTCTACCTAAAATATTAAGAGAGTGGAAGGTCTATGATGATAGCCTCTAAGTTAATTTACTACAAACCTCCTTCCAACACATGATTCGTAAAGGATTCACCACCAAAGGCACTCCTAGATACTTCGAGGGGAGGGATCCAATCAAGAATCCCATGATCTGGGCTAAATATCTTTAAATCTACAAAGGAGCGTTGAAAAAGTATATGCTTTATTTTTCTTTATTGAGATATATACATTTGATTACCTCAAACTTTTCTAGAATGGTATGCAAGGCTCTAGTTTCGCAAATTGTCAGTTCTCCAAAGAGAATATTATCGTCTATAAATTACTATTATGTCATTAAGAGATCAGTCTCAGGGATCCTTATTCCTTTTATTTGACCGATTTGATTTGCCTCTTGGATTGGATGGAACAGGCCTTCTATTGCAATGATAAACAAGAATTCGAATAGGGGATCCTCTTACCTCAAGCCTTGGCTGGAACGAAAGGTCCTCCAAGGATATCCGTTGAGAAGTATAGAAAATAACAGGGTTGTTACCATTGATCTGATCCATCGGATCCAATCTTCATAGAATCCAAAAGTTGTCAATGTTTGAAAGAGGAATTTCAAATTTAGGCGATAATATTCTTTGGATAAGTCTAGTTTCATCAACATCCTTGACATTCATTGAGTTTTTAAGGAGCGAATTATTTCATGTGTCGAAAATATGCCATCAAGGAGTTGTCGTCCCTCTACAAACCTCATTTGCTCTGGCCTAATTATGAGGTTCAGCAAGGGTTTTAGTCTACGCACCATGACAAAGGAGATAATCTTGCATATGACATTGCATAATGTTATAGGTCTATTTCCACTTGGGTTATCAACCTCATGTGATTTTGGAATTAGTGCCAAGAAATTTGCATTTAACCCAAACCATATTTGTTGCTTCTTGCACACTTCCTCAACTAATTCCACAATATTCGCACCCCAAAACGACCGACATGCCTTGTAGAATTTGGCATCTCCTTGGTTATGGACTCTATTTCCTCCATCGATATCATTCTCATTAAGGCTTCAATTTTCTCTTCAGATATTAGATTTGGAATTACATCAGTGATCTGGATAGCTTCTATGCGGTCATGTTCCTCCTCAGTCAAAATGTTTTAGAAATATGAGAGTAGTTCCTCTTCCATATCATTGTGATCTAGGAGTCTCACTTGAGAGCTAGCGCATAAGGAGAGGATTCGGTTTTGGAATCCATGATTGAGCATTGAGTAATGAAATAACCTAGTGTTCCTTCCCCCCTCCTTCAACCACTAGATATGTGGCCTTTGTCTCCATAGAATCTCTTGTTGTTTGCGCCTTTCTTCTAGCTCATGGATGATTCTTCCTTCCTCTATGGCCATATCCTCTTATCTACCTTCTCTTATGATTTTACTTTCCAATTACTCTATTTTTTTCCTCTAATTTATTCTTTTCCTTTAGGATGTCACCAAATTCCTCTTTGTTCCATGATTTGATTTTTAAATTCAATTCTTTTAATTTATTTTGGAATCGCTGCATCAGGATATTTCCTTCCACCTCTATTTCTCTGCACCATTATTCTAGATTATTCACAAATTCCTGACTTCTCAACAATAAGCTTTCAAATCTGAATGGACGGTTCTTGGGAACTGATTTTAAGTCAATATGTAGTCATATGGGCCAATGATTTGAGTCAATGTGGGAAGAACCATGGCTTCTAAAAAAGTGTCTCAATTGAGGACTTCCTTTGATATAAGAAATTGGTCAAGCTTTCTTGCAATTTGATGTTGTCAACCCCTACAATTGTTCCATGTGTGTATTCCACTGCGAGTCTCAATGTCAACTAACTGAAGATCCTAGATTGTATCATTGAAGATAGTTGAGGTTGAATACAACCTACAAACTCCTCCTCTCTTTTCTTTAAGGTCACAAATCATGTTAAAATCATTGCCTACTATCCAGCTTGGCTCCTCAAGTGATTCTTTGATTCAATAGAGGTCTCGAAAAAAAAAATCTTTCATATTGGGAGCATGCGGTCCATATACTTCCATGAGACTAGTCCATTCCTCTAAACCAACACATTGGAATGTTCATGTCAAGTCATGTGTTGATCCCAGCCAGTGTTGAAAGGACACCAAAGAGGGGTCCCATATGAAAACCAACCCTCCTGTTGTGCCACGGGCATCTATCGCCATGGCCTCACTACGCTGCTAGCATTTAGATAAGATTTTTTTATCTTATCACCTGAGATTTTGTTTTTCTTGTAATAAAACAATCTCTATATTTTTTTTACTTATTTTAGATTTTAGGTATCAGAGCTTACGTGGACTATTTAAGCCCCGAATATTCCAAGAGATGATCTTCATCGACTAACTAGAGGGGTGTGAGAGAAGTACTACGTAGGTTGACTCATTTGCCCCAAATTCAAGAGGAATTCTCCAAATTCCTTTAACACTTCTTTATAGGCTTTGTGACCTCATTTCCCTCGCTCTACTATTGGGATTTCGGATTACGATGAGCTTTGTTTCCCACTTTCCTTGTTATTGAGGATTTGTTTTGGAACCCCTTCCTACTGGTGTAGCCTAACACACAATTGGTTGAAGAGATTCAAGAAATGGGCCAGTTAGTTTTAAGGGATATCCTTGACAACTGTCTTCACCCATACTTTGAAAAATTATAACAATGTGTTTTCATCTGGATTAAGTCTATCATGTTTCTCTTCTATTTCTAGGACTTTATTAGTATGAATTAATACTTATTTCAATATATGATCTTCTTCCATGTACTTTGGGGATTTCCTTTTAGGGATGATATGTTCTCCACATTTACTTTGTTGTTTTTCTATGTTCATTTCTTGAATAGCCATATGTACAACCAGTTGATCAATTTATTCATTTGTCACCCTATTTTCAAGAGCCACAAAAGGGTTTTCACCTAATGACTTAAGGAAGCTATTTTGGTTCCCATTTTGTCATGTTTGCGTGTTATGAAACCAGCTCAAGAAAAGATAGAAAAGATAGATCAACGCCTTAGAATTCAGCCTCTTCGAGGGGGCAACCTCCTTTACATTACATAAATGAACAATTCTTGGATGATTCAAATGACAAAACCTCCTTTCTATATATATAGGAGTCTAAGGAGTCACAATATAATCCAGCCGACCTAACAATAATATAAAGCCACAAAAATAACAATAGAGGGATTCTATGGGGCACAGTAGTAACAATATGGGGGCAATAGGGGCACAACAATATTAATAAGGGGTATAACTACAATAGTAATGGGGTAATCACTAGTATTATAGGGACCCAACATGCCCCTCTCCTTCAAAAAAGTGTTGTCCTCAACACTTGAGTAGTTCTGGATACTTCTGCATAAAATTCTCATCCTCCCATGTGGAATCTTTAGCGGATAAGTTCTTCCACTTGATAAGATACTCTGAAATTGAACGATTCTGTAGCTGTCGAGTTCTTGTTTCTGTGACTGCTTCTGGTTCCAATATAATCTTTCCTTCCCCGTCAAGTTCTGGCAATATTGTTTGAACTAGGAGCTTGTCGCCTATAACTTTCTTTAAACATGAAACATGGAAAACTGGGTGCAATCGAGAAGCTGCAGGAAGCTCCAATTTGTATGCCATAGTACCAATCTTTTGCAACACCTTGTACAGACCATAATACTTTGGTGATAATTTATTATCCTTCTTAGCTTGCTTGAGGGACATTTGCTTATATGGTTGTAGCCGTAGGAATACCCAATCACCTACATCAAAAATTCTTTCACTTTGATGTTGATCTGCCTGTTGTTTCATTCTATTCTGTGCCAACACGAGGTTATCCTTTAAGAGTTGGAGGACTTGTTGTTGATGTTCGATGTGATGTTCCACTGCCTGAACCTTAGAATTTTCTCTTAAATATGATGTGATGGATGGTGGTTGATACCCATAAAGTGCCATAAATGGGGTCATTTTTGTTGCTGTATGGAAGGAAGTGTTATACCACCATTCAGCCAGAGGCAACCATTTGACCCATTGTGTCTGTTTATCAGATACAAAGAAACAAAGATATCCTTCCAAACATTTGTTTACTATCTCATTTTGCCCATCAGATTGAGGATGATAAGATGAGCTATGAGCTAACTGAGTACCAAGACAAGAAAATAATTATGTCCAAAAATTTCCAGTGAAAATGGGATCTCTGTCACTTACAATAATCTTTGGGTTTCCATGTAGCTTTTGAATTGTTTTCATAAATGCAGTAGAAACTGTACTGGCTTTAAATGGATGTGATAATGCACAAAAGTGTGCATACTTGGTAAGTCTGTCAACTACCACCATGATGACACTTTTTCCCTCAGACTTGGGTAAACCTGTGATAAAATCCATTGAAACCTCCTCCCAACGTTGGCTTGGAATGGATAAAGGTTGTAATAGACCCGGTGTCTTAATTGTTTCAACTTTATTTTGTTGGCAAACCAAACATTCCGCCACAAACTTTTGAATATCTGATTTAAGGCCATCCCAAAAAAATTCCTTCTTAACCCTGTGGTAAGTTTTTAAAAATCCTGAGTGCCCTCCTAAGGGAGAAGTGTGCAATTCCATAAGAATCTTTTGTTTTAGCTGGGAATTCTTACAGAGGTATAAGCGATCTTTGTACCATAATGAATCATTTTGTCAGCTAAATGTATCAGACGTACTGGAATCTTGTTGTAGCTTTCGAATAAGTGCCCACACTTCTTCGTCATTCTTCCATTCCTCCCTTGCTTCGTTTATCCAATCTGGTTGGATAATAGAAATGGCACACAACAATGCTTCCACATCCTCATCCTTTCTTGAGAGTGCATCTGCCACCACATTTTGCTTTCCTTTTTTGTAGATGATTTCAAAGTCATAACCCAACATCTTTGTGACCCACTTTTGTTGCTCTTCAGAGGATAATCTTTGTTCTAAAAAGTATTTAAGGCTATCATGATCCGTTTTTACCTTGAAGTGTCTTCCCATTAGGTAGGGTCGCCATTTCTTAAGTGCATGGAGTATTGCCAACATTTCCTTCTCATAAATAGCTTTGCTTAAAAACTTTCCCTTGATTGGACGACTTTCAAAAGCAATGGGTCTTTCATCTTGCATTAGAACAACACCAATTCCATTTCCTGAAGCATCACATTCCACAATAAAGGTTTTTGTGAAGTCTGGTGTAGCTAAGACCGGTGCTTGGCACATTGCCTCTTTAAGATGTTCAAAGGCCTTTGTTGCTTCCGGAGTCCATGAAAATGCATCTTTCTTCAATAATGTTGTTAGAGGTGCTGCTATTCTCCCATAATTCTTAACAAACTTGCGATAATACCCTGTCAACCCAAGAAATCCTCGCAGATGCTTTATGGATGTGGGGATTTTCCATTCCTTAATGGCTTTAATTTTGCTAGGGTCTACCTTAACTCCTTCATGAGATACAATATGACCCAAATATTCCACCTCCTGGACTCCAAAGAAACATTTGGATCTTTTTGCATATAATTTTTTCTCCTCCAATAGTTGTAGCACCCTGTCAACATGTTCAACATGATCCTTCCAAGACTTGCTGTAGATTAGTATATCATCAAAAAATACTAACACAAATTTTCTAAGGAATGGTTTGAAAATTGAATTCATCAAACCTTGAAATGTTGAAGGTGCATTGGTAAGGCCAAAAGGCATGACCAAAAATTCATAATGACCCTCATGAGTTCTAAATGTTGTTTTCGGAATGTCTTCAATCTTCATTCTGATTTGATGATATCCTGAACGAAGATCCAACTTGGTGAAGTAAATTGATCCATGCAATTCATCCAGTAATTCATCAATGACAGGAATGGGGAACTTATCTTTAATAGTGAGCTTGTTGAGCTCCCTATAATCTGGACACATGCGCCATGATCCATCCTTCTTGTGCACCAATACTACTGGAGCAGAGAAAGAACTTTGACTCGGTTGAATTATACCAGCCTCTAGCATTTCTGCAACCATACGTTCAATTTCACTCTTTTGGACATAGGGATATCTGTACGGCCTGATGTTTGGAGGAACACTTCCTGGAATCAGATGAATAGCATGATCATGATCACGCATAGGTGGAAGACCTTTGGGAGTCTCAAATACCTTGGAATGATTGTCCAGGACTTTTTGGAGATCTGGAGAAATAGATGATTCCGATGTGGAAACATCTAGCGAACATAATTGTGCAATTACACCTCTTTGCTCCTTTTTTAGAAGCTTTGTCATACCATTAGAGCTGATTATCTTTCCTGGTTTCCCTGCAATACCCCTTAATTCAACTTCCTTTCCTTCCGCGGAAAATTTGATGAAAAGTTCTTGAAAATTAAAAGCTATTGTACCCAAGGATTGTAGCCATTGGACTCCTAGTACAACATCAGCAGAAAACATTGGGCTAGTCAATACATATTCTCCCATGGATAGCTTGATATTATGGCACTTTCAAGAGCAATTTATTGTTCCTCCATTTGCAATCATCACTTGACACTCTGGTGCTGGATATAGGAAGCAATTCAATTCTTTTGCTACCCTACAATGAATAAAATTGTGGGTGCTTCCTGAATCAATCAACACTATTACCTTTTTCTTCTTGATTTGTCCTTCTATCTTGATGGTTTGAGGAGTGGTAATTCCCACCAATGCATTACAAGATATGGTCAGATTTATTTGTTCTTCATCTAGGCTTTTTTCTTGGAGTATATCCTCTTCTTTTGACCTTTCTTGCTCCTTTTCTTCTTCCTCTTCACAATCTATGTAGAATAATTTCTTCTCAGCACACTTATGACCTTTAGTGTATTTGCTATCACAACTGTAACAAAGCCCTTTTGCTCTTTTTTCTTCCAATTGTTGTGGTGTCAACCTTATAGGTTGTGGAAGACTAGGGGCAACAACACTTCCGTCTTTATAGTTGTGAGTGGTATGCTTCCTGGTTGCCATAATTTTGCTTTCCATTTTTCTTGCTAACCTGAATGCCTTCTCTAATGAATCAGGTTCCCAAAGGCGAACATCATGTTGGATATTATCCTTTAAAGACCCTATGAACACATCAATCCTATGCTCCTCTGGAATATCTTTTACCCTTATGTTCAATTTTTGGAACTCCTCAATGTGCTCCATTATTGAACCCTTTTGTTTGAGACTTATCAATTGGCTAAAAAAAGTGTTGCTTTTTGTATCCTCATAATGTGCTATCAATTCTTCCGTAAAAATTGCCCAAGTGATAAATGGTTTACGAGAGCAAAGCCATTGATACCATACAAACTGATTTGGTTCCAAATATAAAGTTTCCATACGTACCTTTTGTGTGTTTTGCACATTATTGAGATCGAAGAATTGCTCCATCTGTAATATCGATGTGGCGGGATCCTTGCCATCAAACTTCCTCATATCGATTTTGGAATATGGTGAGTCTTCGATCCAACATTAGCATCTCTGGAATCATGATTAACATTTCTTTTGTTCTCATCATGAGTTTCCTTTAGTACCCTTTCACCCTTAGGGACCATTTCTTGTAACAACTTATTCATATTTATCTTCAATTCGTCCATATCTGTCTTCAAATCTATTTTCAAATCATCCATCTTAGCTTCCACGTCAATCATCTTAGCTTCTACGCCTTTCTTTAAACAGTCTGTCTTAGCTTCTACACCTTTCTTTAAACCATCCATCTTAGCTTCTACATCTTTCTTTAAACCATCCATCTTAGATTTTGTTCCTTTTTGTGCAAGGGACAGTTGTTGCACTTGGTCTTGTAATTTTGATATATCATGTTGCATTTCTTCCTCTTCTTCATGAGTCATGCTAGAGCTTTCAGGTTCCTTACTAGGTGTTTGCATTTTCTTTCCTCGAGGCATCAGTTACCGATAATAATGATCTACTATGCCCTTTGAATTCCTTCAAATTAAATTTTCAAACCAAGCTTAAGCAAAAATTTAAGAAAATCTACACACCTTTTTTCACTTTGTAGGAGCTCGATATTGCCTCTGATGTATCTCTGTACTTTCCAATCATCTAGTTCTGAATTTGTGAGCTGTAGTAGCCCTCTATGTCCTCTTTCCAATGCCACAATTCTGACCCAAATTGGATTCTCCAAAGAAGAGTTATGTGAAATCTCCCACAATGACTTTCTTATAGACTAGTTTAGTAGAGCAAACTTGTACGACGTGCCACGTGTCACTATTTTGACCTTTGGATCTGAAACATGCATACAAGAAACTACAATCCGTTCTCTTTCTGTACCTTCTTACGAAATTTCAATCTGATCCCCAGAGAGAAAGTTATGACGATTTTCCCCAGGTCACCTGTTTTGAATGTAATTCAGGAGTCTGCAAAAAGACCAACTTCCTCAATTCATATCTCAGCAAATATCGCGCGAAAAGCTCTGAAATTCGGACCCAAGGTTCAGCGTGATTTCTTCTCAAGTGGGTTTTTTTTGCGACTTTTGAAATGTCACAAAAAAAAAAAAAAAGTTATAGCAAAAATGCCACGATGACCTGTTTGGAGCAGCGAAACCCTAGAATCCAAAGCTCTGATACCAAATGTTATGAAACCAGCTCAAGAAAAGATAGATAAACGCCTTAGAATTTAGCCTCTTCGAGGGGGAAACCTCCTTTACATTACATAAATGAACAATTCTTGGATGATTCAAATGACAAAACCTCCTTTCTATATATATAGGAGTCTAAGGAGTCAAAATATAATCCAGCCGACCTAACAATAATAATATAAAGCCACAAAAATAACAATAGAGGGATTCTATGGGGCACAGTAGTAACAATATGGGGGAAATAGGGGCAAAGCAATATTAATAAGGGGTATAACTACAATAGTAATGGGGTAATCACTAGTATTATAGGGACCCAACATTGCGCCAACGCAGCCTGATTTTGTGGTTGAGTCTGAGCTGTGTAGGTTTGTCTAATCCTTGATGGGTTGGGATGAGATCAAGGGGGTTTTACTTTACATGATCCCACTATTTGAAAACCCTCCTCATCCTTCTTCTCATTTTCCTTCTACTGTTATGCCATCATAAGCAAGAAATCTATGAACAAGTGGTCGTATTCATGGGAATGACAACATTTGAAGGGCACATGCTCATAATCCAAGGGTTGAGTCCAAATTAAGTCATGATACTCGAGGTCTACGAACCCTAGGAGCAGCTGCAAAATGTTCATATGGACACATATCCAGGCATATGTTGCATGTCTTCTCCTTTTCGTGATTTCTAAGATTTTGACAAATTTCCCAATGGAGTTTCCTAATCCTTCTAGAATATCATGTTCTGATAAATCCTATGGAAGAGAAAAAAGGAAAACACATATTGGGGAAACTAGAAATTGTTCTTTCTCGTGGTTGTGATATTCCTCCTAGAATTGCATGAATATCCCTATGTTATTCATAAATTAAGGCCCATTTTCAAACACTTTCTTTCGATCTGTGAGATTTGCAAAGACTACTGTGAAGAAGCCTTTCACTTGTAACTAGAGCTCAATGTGCCCATTAGGGTTCCATTTTGCTTGGATCCAATGGAGGATTTCTATTTAAAATACCAACAAGAAATGCTAAATATAGAAGTGCTAAAAATAGCATTGCTATAAACAACATTTCGGGATGCATTCCAATTTTAGTTAGTCCTTGAACTAAAATTAAGAATTAAAATTCGAATTTGATCTTAGCAGCTGTTTGAAAAATAATTAAATAAATCATCTTGATTTGATTAGTTGGAGAAAATCAAACATGAAGTCTATGTCAAGACATGCAACAGTTTTCCCTTTGATTGAGGAAGTTATCCCTTAATTAAAGTGATCAAGATGAGTTGTACTTTGAGTTGTAATTAGTTAGCTCAGTTAACTGAGTTAAGTCCAGTTAGATTAGTTCCAACAGTTTGTGGAACTGATTGTGAATTTAGTTAGTTAATGCATGCATGCATGTAACTACTGCACTTCAGATAACTAAATATTCTATCATAAATAACTCATGCATGTCAGTTCAGTCAGAGACCCAATTGAGATCGGATGATGGGACAGTGTACTATCAGTTGCAAGAATATTCCATTGAGGATATTTCTTGCATGCAGAAGGAATACATTCCTTGAATATTGCACAGTTACTTTTGAGTTTGGTGAGTTGTGTGAGAGGTGAATTTACACAAGTGGCAGTGAGAGGACCCAAGAGAAATTGCGCAAGCAAATAGGAGGCTTGGAGGACAAGAGGAAGGCATATGTTGTGTCTATTTAGTCTATGAGTAGCATTGAGGGATTGTACTGAGAGTTGGATAGCTTGTGAGCTAAAGCTTTCTGTAATCTGGAAATATTTCCACTTGTATGATAATACAAAGATCAGAGTTTTTAGCTAAGGCTTTCCCCAAAGTATTATTTTGTGTTCATGTGTGATTGATTTCTCATTCTCTGTTATATGTGTTCTATTTCATCTTGCTCAAAATCGATTAAGCTTCCGCAAGTTTGTTTGTAGAAGTAGATCAAGTATTTTGCTTTAATATATTGCATTATCAGGTGATCTACAGTGGGAATTTCTACATGGTATCAGAGCAAAGGTGATCAAAGCGAAGAACAGTATACAAAGAAGGGAGAAGTTCGAAGTTTGAAGTTCCTAATTATAAAATTCAAATTCTTATCATATCTCAAATTTCACCAATGGCATTCAACGGTTTGAGACTCAAGTATGCCCTTGATGGCAGCTCGAATTATATAGCCTGGAAGGATTGCATGGAAGCGATATTAGAGGACAACGATTTGAAGGACTTCTTTGATCAAGAAGTCCCCAAGCCAGCAGTTGTTAATTCCCAAGAATTGGTGGAATGGAAGAAATGTGTGGCTAGAGCGAGGAGGATTCTTCTGGAGGAAGTTCAAGACCACATTGTCTCGAGTCTCCATGGGAAGGAGACACTGTTTTCAATGTCGAAAACATTGAAGGATCTATATCAAAACAGCAGCGATCGGAGGAAGTTGGCGCTAAAAGATGAGCTTCGGAAAATCAAGTGTGAAAAGGGCGACACGATCTCTACATATCTGAACAAGCTCACCACCTGTAAGGATGAGCTTGGAAGTGTAGGGATCATGACAGCCAATGATGACATGGTGAGTCGTGCTCTCCTCGGTCTTCCTAAGAGCTGGCATAGCTACCAAGACTCAGTAAATGGAAGAGAGAAACTTCCATATTGGGAAAGATTTTGGTTGGATCTGATGCAGGATGAGATAATAAGAAGCACCAGAGATGGATCTTCATCAAAGAAAGATGATGAAGAAAATCTAGCCTTAGCGAGTAAGGCGAGGAAACGGAAAGGGAAGGTGTCCCATTCCAAATCGAGTTCTTCCCATGGTGGGAAGAAGATTGACAAATTGAAAGTGTGATGCTTTCATTGTCATGAGGTGGGCCATTATGCTACAAATTTTCCACAAAAGAAATCCAATAAGGGATCCTCGAAGGGATCAAATGGTGAGGCATTGGCCTCACAGTTCGAATTGGATTTCACCCTCATCGCATGCATGGTTTCATCGATGGTGTGATGTGTTTTGTACCTAGACAGTGGAGCCTCATTCCACATGACTGGCGACAAGAGTCTATTCAGTACCTTCGAGGAGAAGGACCTCCAGATGCGCATCGATATGGACGATGATGGAAAGTACCGTGTTTCAGGTGAAGGTACGGTTGTGTTTCAGAGGGAGCATGGAGCTCCTCTCACCCTGACTGATGTAAAGTATGTTCCTGGTCTGAAGAATAATCTTGTGTTCGTCGCTACGTTGGAAGACAAAGGCTATGATGTAGTCTTTAGTAAATGAAAGGCATTCCTGAGGCATATCGGCAATGGACAGACAAAGAGGATTGGGATTCGAGTAAAGAATCTCTACAATTTGGAGGTAGACAACTGTGTTGCATTGAGTTCCAAAGCAGAGTTGGTGCAGAGCCAATATATTGGTGAGCTATGGCATAGAAGATTGGGCCACTTGCACCATGGGGCCTTGAAGATCATGCAACAAATTTCTACCGGACTTCCCAAGCGAAAACTAGAGCAAATGGATACATGCAAAGATTGTACCTTGGGTAAGTATGCAAAATCTTCCTTTCAGGATCGAAACAGTAGAGCTGGAGCAATCTTGGAGCGAGCTCATACAGATGTGTGTGGACCATTCTTTACAGCCTCCACCACTAAACAAAGGTACTATTTTATTTTTATTGATGATTTTTCTCATAGATGTTGGATCTACTTCATGTTGAAGAAGGATCAAACCTTCTCAAGGTTTTGTGAGTTCAAAGCCTTGGCAGAGAAAGAAAATGGAAAGAAAATTAGGGCCTTGCGAAGCGACAATGGTGGAGAGTATGTCTCCCAACATTTTAAGGACTTTTGTGCCGTAGAAGGAATTAAACGGGAGTTGACGACACCCCATAACCCACAGCAGAATGGGGTGGCCAAAAGGAAGAACAGATCGATTATGGGAGTATCTCGGGTGATGTTGCATGACCAAGGCCTACCACTTCATTTTTGGGCTGAGGCATGCAATATAGCAGTATACTTGTAGAATAGAAGCCCGCATCGTATACTGGGAATGAAGACACCAATGGAGGCCTTTTCCGAGAAGAGACCAGATGTGAGTCACTTCAAGATCTTTGGATCATCGGTTTATTTTCATGTGACCAAAGATGCCCAAAAGAAGCTAGATCCAACAGCTGAGTCGGGGATACTTGTGGGGTACACGGATACACCCCACAACTATCGGGTGTTCTTGCCTACCAGTTAGAGGACAGTGGTACGCAGAGATGTGAAGTTCGACAAGAAGAATCTAGGTTTTAACTCTGTACAGAAATTACCTGCATATGAATTCTAAAACACATAAAATAAACAATGCGATAACATAACACATAAAACACATATACACAGAGATTTTCCCCTGGATCCAAAAACTGGGACTACCATATTGATTTTTCATTATGTTCCTTTCAGTGTTATAATAAATATTTATACATGTCGAAGCATCCAATACCATGGACTGAAAACCATCGCGTCCAAAACCATGGACCGAAACCATCGCGTCCAAAAACATGTGTGAAAATCATGCACAAAACCATAGGTGGGTCTGCCTAACCTAACATAGGGTCCAAAACCAAAATTTTCCGGGGCGCTACCCCAGACCCCATAGAGTGGGGTTACGGTTACCCCTCAAACCCCCTGTGACCTCCCCCCCTCTAACCCCCGATTAACTACGTGGGCTATTCGTGGAAAGAATATAACACAACCCAACATTCTCCCACTTGTTGTTTTCTTTTCACAGGGGGCCACAAGAGAGCTTAGTTATTTATCCAGCCCTGCAACGCCCATTGTTTCTCTACACCAAGAGAACTTCTCAGAGCTCACAGATTTTGTCAATGCATCTGCAATATTCTTCAAAGTGTCCACCTTTCCCAGCAACACCTTTTTTTCTTCTATCATATCCCTCACAAAGTGATACTGAACATCAATTTGCTTTGTCTTTGAATGATATGCAGGGTTCTTTACCAAGAAAATTTCACTTTGGCTGTCACAGTTATCCTTATAGCTTCCTGTAGTAACCCCATACTTGAACACAATCTCTGCAACCAAACTTCTTCCTTGCTTGCATGAGTAGCTGCCATGTATTCTGCCTCTGTAGTTGATAGTGCCACTAAAGATTGTTTCTTACTTATCCAACTGACTACACCTCCAATAGGTTAAACACATACCCACTTGTAGATCTTCTCTGATCCAAATCTCCAGCCCAGTCTGCATCAACAAAGCCACGAATATCCAACGCTCTGTCCAATCCTGGTCTTCCTTGGTAGCACAAACCATAATCACTAGTGCGCAAATACCTAAAAACCCGCTTCACTATTGTCCAATGCTCCTTCCCTGGTTTTGACATAAACCTGCTCAATACTCCCACTGCATGTGCAATGTCTGGTCTAGTATAGACCATTGCATACATCAGGCTACCAACTGCACTTGCATATGGAACACGGGACATGTTCTCTTCCTCTTCTTGTGCCTTAGGATACTGTTTAGAAGATAACCTCATACCTACAGGAATAGGAACCTTCACCAATTTACTATCCTACATATTAAACCTCTACAATATTGTCTCGGCATACTTCCTCTAGTTTTAACCAAAGCTTCCTCTTTGTCTGATCTCTTTTAATTTCCATGCCCAATATATAGTTTGCAGCACCAAGATCTTTCATGTCGAATTTGGAGGACAAATGGGTCTTCAAATCTTGGATAATTTCTTTGTCATTTCCAACCAGCAACATATCATCCACATACAAGACCAGATAAATAACGCGGTCACCAATTAATTTAAAATACACACAGTGATATGCTTTGCTTCTAGTGAAGCCAAGTCTCCATATAAATGTATCAAATTTCTGATACAACATCCTTGGTGACTATTTTAACCCATACAGAGACTTCTTTAACTTGCATACCAGTTATTTCTTACCCTTCACCACAAAGCCTTTAGGTTGTTTCATGTATATTTCCTCTTCTAGATCGCCATGAAGAAATGTTGTCTTCACATCCATCTGTTCTACCTCAAAATCAAAAACAGCAACAACTGATAAAAGTAATCTAATAGAAGTTATCTTGACAATAGAAGAAAAAATATCACCAAAATCAATTCCCTGAACCTGGGAATAACCTTTTGCTACCAACCGAGCTTTGTATTTCTCCACTTTTCCTTCTACATTTGTCTTCTTTTTGAACACCCATTTTCTGCCAATGGGTTTCCTTCCAACTGGAAACTCCACCAGATCCCAAGCCTCATTTTTGTGTAAAGATGCCATTTCATCAACCATGGCCTCTTTCCAGAGTTTTCCATCCTCTGAATCTACTGCTTCCTTGACAGTTCTGGGATCATCATCAGTAATAGATAAAGCAAAATTTGAACAAAAAGCAGATGGACTATATGTTTCTAGCTGCCTTCTTTCTTGAATTGATCTTCTCACACCTGGAGTTTGTGGCTCTTCTTCTGATTCCTCCTCTACTGTAGAGTCTGATTCTTCCTCCTTTAGCTCAAACTCTATCTTCTCAAGTTCCTTTGGTTGGATTTTATGTTTAATAACATCTTTCACCTCTCTGAACACCACATCTCGGCTGTACACAACGTTCCTTATTACTGGGTTCCAAAGCTTATAACCCTTTAAACCATCCTCATGCCCAATAAAGATGCACTTTTCAGATTTACTATCCTACTTGGTTCTTTTCTCCTTTAGAACATGTACATATGCATCACATCCAAATACCCTCAAATGTGAAAGAGAGGGTTTCTTACTAGTCCACACCTCTTGTGGAGTCTTATCCTCCAACGTTGATGAAGGTGATCTGTTGACCAGGTAATATGTTGTCTCCACCGCCTCTGCCCAGAATTCTTGTCCTAACCCGGCACCACTAAGCATGCTTCTTTCCCTTTCCATCAATGTCTTGTTCATTCTTTATGCAACTCCATTTTGCTGAGGTGTATATGGAGTAGTCTTCTGTTGTGCTATACCACACTTCTTACAAAATTCTTCAAATTCCTTACTGCAAAACTCTCCACCATTATCTGTCCTCGGCACCTTTATCTTCTTCTCTGTCTGGTTTTCCACCAGAGCCTTAAAGTCTTTAAACCTGTCAAATACTTTAGATTTCTTCTTAAGGAAATATATCCATGTATTCCTTGAGAAGTCATCTATAAATGATACATAGTACACAGACTTACCCAGTGATGGAACCTTCACAGGTCCAAACACATCACTGTGCACAAGCTCTAATATATGTTTCGCCCTCTTACCACCAAAGGGGAAACTCACCCGATTTTGCTTCCCATATACACAATTTTCACATAAATCGAAATCCAGAGAGCTATTACTCATACCTTCTACCATACCTTTACCATAAAGTATTCGAAGGCCCTTCTCTCCAATATGTCCAAGCCTTTGATGCCACAGCATGGTCTTCTCTCTAGAGACCACTAGATTTTCTGCTCCACTTTCAGAAACCATAGAACTATTGCACCCATCAACAACAGTGCTACCTTGCAGCTTGTACAGAGTTCCAATCCGAACCCCCCGCATCAAGCAGGAATCCTTCTCAAACATTGTTTTAACACCTGCATCATCCAGCTTGCTTACAAAAAACAGATTTCTGGCCAGTGCAGGAATATGCAGAACACCTGGAAGTGTTCTAACTCTTCCACCTTGCAATTTCAACTTTACTTTTCCATGACTAAAGATTCTAGCCTTCCTATCATCCCCCAAGAAGACATCACCACCATCATATTTCTCATACTCGCAGAACCACTCTCTATGGGGAGTGAAGTGAAAGGATGCACCTGAGTCAATTAACCATGCCTCATGATCTACATGTGTACTTGAAGAAGCCAAGTACACATCCCCACCTTCATCTAAGGTGGTTTTCGCCTCTACAGAAGGAGCATCATCGGATCCCTTTCCTTTATCAAGAGCTTTAGATTTACAGTGCCTTTTGTAGTGCCCTTCCTTTCCGCATTTCCAACACACCACCTTTACAGGTTTTCTTGGAGATTTAGATCTCCCACTCGATGACTTATTTGTGTTTCTGTTCTGGGACCGTCCTCGTATAGACAAGGCATCACCATTCTGGCTCTCCGTATTTTTCCGTCTCATCTCCTTCGTTAGCAAGGATGAAACTATTTCATCAAACTTCAAGGCAGTTGCATTACTACCTATTGCAATAACATGAATATCCAGCGAATTTGGTAGAGAACACAACAAACTGATGCACTTATCTTCATCTGAAATTTTAATATCAACAGATGCTAACTGAATTATTACAGTATTAAATGCGTTCAGATGCTTTGTCATTGAATCTCCATCTTTCATCCTTAGGTTTTACAGATTTTTCCACAGGAACAGTTTATTCACCAGAGACTTAGATTGGTACAAAGTCTGTAACTTGTCCCACAAAGCCTTCGCCATAGCTTCCCCTGATACATTCAACAATACTGAATCTGAGACACACAATCATATTGTGCTCTTTGCCTTCTGATCCAACTTCTTCCATTCTTCATCGGACACTCCCGTTGGTTTAGTACCCAGATCTACCACAATCCACTGATCTTTATCCACCAACAGATCCTCCATCTTGAGTTTCCACAACTCAAAACTCTGACCATTGAATTTCTCGATCTCTATCTTTCCACTGCTCGCCATCTTCTTTCACCACCAGAATTGATCTCACAGATCTCCCACTGAACAGGGTCTACCACAGGCCTGAGCAAAACCCCTCAGCAACAAAGGCGTCCCCTTGAAGCCAAAATAGCTCTGATACCAAATGTAGGTTTTAACCCTGTATAGAAATTACCTGCATACGAATTCTAAAACACATAAAATAAACAATGCAATAAAATAACACATAAAACACATATACACAGAGATTTTCCCCTGGACCCCAAAATCGGGACTACCAGCTTGATTTTTCGTTATGTTCCTTTCAATGTTACAATACATATTTATACATGCCAAAGCATACAATACCATGGACCGAAAACCATCATGTCCAAAAACATGTGCGAAAATCATGCACAGAACCATAGGTGGGTCCGCCTAACTTAACATAGTGTCCAAAACCAAAATTTTCTGGGGCGCTGCCTCGGACCCCATAGAGTGGGGTTACGAGTACCCCTCAAACCCCTTGTGACCTCCCCCTCTCTAATCCCCGATTAACTACGTGGGCTAGTCATGGAAAGAATATAACACAACCCAACAAAGAAAGCCATGCAAGTGTCCCTTGAGAGGGAGCTCAAGTTGCATGCAGAGGCGGAACTTTTAGTTCCTAAGGAGGAGGAGCCTCAGACTAATGTGGAGAAGTCGCATGCAGAGGATCCGAGAGTGGAGACATCCACTCATGCAGAGTCTTCCAGAGATGGGTGAAAATTCTCAAGGGAAGATGACAGATTGACGCTGGATGCGAGAAAGAATGTGGGACAGCCATCTTCTCAGCGCAGACAGAGGAGGTCACCCGAGCGGTACACTGGTTACATGGCCCTGGTTAGGGAGTGTGTAGAGACCGAACCTTCTTCCTTTGAGGAAGCAGTGCAGCAACCAATCTGGGTTGATGCTATGGTGGAGGAATACGACTCCATAATTCGGAATAGTTTTTGGGATGTTTTCCCAAGAGCGGAGGACAAGCCAGTGGTGAGTTCTCGATGGCTTTACAAGGTAAAGCAAGCAGCTGATGGCAGTGTTGAGAAACATAAGGCAAGGTTTGTTGCCCGTGGTTTCTCACAGGTCGAGGGGATCGAATATGATGAGAATTTTTCTCTTGTAGCAAGGTACTCATCTATCAGATTGATGTTAGCACTATCAGCTCAGATCGGTTGGAAGATCCATCAGATGGATGTGAAGACTACGTTCCTCAATGGCAAGATTGAGGAAGAGGTGTACATAGAGCAGCCAGAAGGATATGAGACCTTTGATCGTGAGTCACATGTGTACCAACTCAAGAGAGCTTTGTATGGGTTGAAGCAAGCACCTCATGCTTGGTACACCAGGATCGACAGTTATTTCACCGGGTTGGGCTTCACAAAGAGTGAAGCAGATGCAAACCTTTACCACATCATGGTAGAAGGTAAGCCATTGATCATTGTTCTTTACGTTGATGATCTAATATTGCCAGGTGATGATCAGTTGATCAAGTCTTGCAAGCAGTACCTTGCAAGAGAGTTTGAGATGAAAGACATGGGTCTTATGCACTACTTTCTAGGCATGGAAGTGTGGCAGAAGGATGGGGAAGTGTTTGTGTCTCAAGTCAAGTATGCCAATGAGATACTCAGGCGATTCCACATGAATAAGTGCAAGCCCATGTAGACTCCTCTAGTAGGTAACTGGACGAAGGAGGATGCTACTTTAGGTGAGGTAGTAGCTGCTACTATTTATCGGCAGCTTATGGGTTCATTGATGTATCTAGTGAACACATGACTAGATTTGTGCTTTGTGATGAACCAACTGAGTCAAGCTATGGTTCAGCCTACCAAGTTGTTTTGGAAGGTAGTGACGCATGTGCAGAGATACCTCAGAGACACATCTCAGTATGGATTGTGGTACAAACGGACAGAGGGAGTGAATCTTCAAGGCTTCATAGATGCAGATTGGGCAGGGAGTCTAGCAGACCAGAAGAGCACTTCAGGAATAATTTTCAACCTTGGTTCAACTGCAATTTCTTGGTACAGCAGGAAATAGAGGCCAGTTGCACTTAGCTCAGCAGAGACTAAATACATGGCTGCCAGTCAGGCAACATGTGAGGCCATTTGGATGCGGAAAATTCTAGTTGAATTGTTTGGTCAGAGGATGGTTCCAACTGTGATCTATTGCAATAATCATAGTTGTATCAAACTCTCTAAGAATCCAGTATTTCATGACAGGTCCAAGCACATCGATATCCGGTATCATCATCATTGAGACTGTGTGGTGAAGAGGATCATGTTGTTGTTTTATGTTTCAACCAAGGAGCAGGATGCAGATATTTTGACTAAGGCATTGTCAAAATGAAAATTCGAGTTCCACAGAGACATGATTGGGGTGACAAATAATCCATTTCTTGTTGAGAGGGAGTGTTGAAAACAGCAACAAAAAATTCTAAATGTAGAGGTGCTAAAAATAGCATTACTATAAATAGAATTTCAGGATACATTCCAATTTTAGTTAGTCCCTCAACTAAAATTGAGAATTAAAATTCGAATTTGATCTTAGTAGCTGTTTGAAAAATAATTAATTAATTCATCTTGAGTTAATTATTTGGAGAAAATCAAACATGAAGTCTATGTGAAGACATGCAACAGTTTTCCCTTTGATTAAGGAAGTTATCCCTTAATTAAAGTGATCAAGATGAGTTGTACTTTGAGTTGTAATTAGTTAGCTCAGTTAACTGAGTTAAGTCCAGTTAGATTAGTTCCAACATTTTGTGGAACTGATTGTGAGTTCAGTTAGTTAATGCATGTATGCATGTAACTACTGCACTTCAGATAACTGAATAATAATTCTCTCATAAATAACTCATGCATGTCAGTTCAGTCAGAGACCCAATTGAGATCAGATGATGGGTCAGTGTACTATTAGTTGCAGGAATATTCCATTGAGGATATCTCTTGCATGCAGAAGGAATTCATTCCTTGAAGATTGCGCAGTTACTTCTGAGTTTGGTGAGTTGTGTGAGAGGTGAATTCACACAGGTTGCAACCAGAGGACCCAGTAGAAACTGTGCAAGGAAATAGGAGGCTTGGAGGACTGGAGGAAGGCATATGTTGTGTCTATTCAGTGTATGAGCAGCATTGAGGGATTGTACTGAGAGCTGGATAGCTTGTGAGCTAAAGCTTTGTGTAATCTGGAAATATTTTCACTTGTATGATAATACAGAGATCGGGGTTTTTAGCTAAGGCTTTCCCCAGAGTATTCTTCTATGTTCATGTGTGATTGATTTATCATTCTCTATTATATGTTTTCTATTTGATCTTGCTCAAAATCGATTAAAGTAGATCAAGTATTTTGCTTTAGTATATTGCATTATCAAGTAATCTATAGTGGGAATTTCTACAATTTCTTGTTCATTTGGCTACGTACCCATAAATTTACAGATGAGTGCATGATCTTTCATAAATTTTCTAGTTTTTTTAGGAGATTATTCAGGATCACAGATTTAGGGTTTTTCACGCTTTGGGAAGACATTGACCTCGCATTATCACCTGCTATTGTGCCCCCATCATGGGTGCCTCTTCAGATCTCTACTCCATCAATTGAATTTGATGCATGATTATGACCTTTACCAACTCCATTGATTGTGTTACTGTATGAGGAGCCTCTCCCCCATGGAGTGGCCACTCATTGGTCGGTCAATGCAGACCATGCTTAGTGAAAACCCAATCCTTGCAGTTGGTGTTGACAATCGATGGTATTCTTTCCTGCAGCTATGCACTCTGCGCTGTCTGAAACCCTCACTGCAGTGTTAGAGCTTTTCCAAAAATCTCAAAACTAACTATAAGTGATGATTAAAATTATTGATAAAGGAGAAGTCACTTTCCTGGTATGCTAAGATTGTATTATAAAACTTCGATCAAAGAAGAATTTGCTGCAACAATCTGAATTAGAGATTGTAAGAGGAATTTTCCTCCTATTTCTGTCTCAAATTGGTTTCTTTTCAAATAGAAAAAGATATCAAAAAATAATGATAAAATGTATAAAAATAAAAAATAATAATAATGTTTTGATGTGAAAACCAACTCACTAGTACAATTGAACATGAATTATACTTGAAACCCGTATTTTTGGCAAGTAAAGTTCAAAACAACTACACAAATTTTCAAGTTTTGAAGCTTGATAAGCATTTTTTTTAGTAGTTAAATAAATTTTGTGAAGTTCAAGCCAATTGGAGTTATCTCATGTGGTTGGACAGAATGGTTGTTATCTCCCCCACCTAGGTTCAATTCCCTATGAGTGACATGATGATGAGACATATTACTATAATGACTACATGTCAATGAATATTTTTGTATTGACAGTCACTCTCACCCTCGGGCTGAGAGAGAGGATGATTTTCCTCGAAAAAATATTGTGAAGGTCGGGTTACTTATATAAGCTTACTATTATGTGATATCTCAGTATTTAGAATCAATTTTCATTTATTAGTTCCAAGTTTTAGATTATTTAACATTATTATGAAGACTTTCATATTCACAAAACTCAGATCGACTTAATTTCTATAACTATCAAAATCTATGTATAAAAACGAAAAATAAACAAAATAAAATAAAATAAAATTATATATATATCATTGTTCAAATAATTACATGCATTATGTCATGAGATTCTTAATAATAAAAGCAAGCTTTAAACTAGCAATAAAATATCTCCAAAGACAATATCAACATTAGCATTATATCCAAGAATTTAGCAGCTTAAAAGATTACAAACTCAAGGTAAAACCATTTTTTTTGGTAAATGGTTTTAATCAAATAGTTATTTTAAGTATGAAATATGTACAAAATAAAAACAAACCTAAGGAGTCTTTGATGAATGATATATCCTAACTTTCACATCATTCATCATAATCTTTTCACCCTACATATAATATCTTTCCATTGCATCATTCAAATTTTACGAACTTTAATACCTTACATTATCATTATTACTCAATCTCACAACACTTTTCACTACATAACATTGTAATTATTTTGATTATGCGAAACCATTTCAAATTCCGATGTCGAGTTATCATAAGTGGTAATGCAACCCATAGTGGAGCTAAACTTTCCATTATGAAATTCTACAAACATGGAAAAACTTGCATTATTTTTAGCTCCTTCCAAATTCAAACCTCCAACCTGCATCATTTACATAAATTGTTGCATAGAAACTCCATAAATTGTTGCAATAAGTTGTGGTAAAAAGGAGAAGTGTGAACCCGAATATCTCCTCTCACAATTCTGGTTGTGATAGGTTCGGTAGTGCGGTACGAAATAGATGGGTTTAAAGTTTTGTAGGCTTATCCAAAATGTGGTTGAAGATTTCAAAAGGTTGGATGGTTTCCTTCTTCCACAGATTCACAGGGGGGACTGATAAGGTTAGGATGGAATTTGTTAAAACTTTCAATGGCATTAGAGCATAGATTTGTGACTTATGGTTACAGGTGTCATAAAGATCCATAACCTAAGCTACTAAATTGGCATTAATAGGTGAAAATGGTTTATGAATCAAAAATTGAAAGTGGATAGGTGGAAATAGTTGTTGAAGAAGCCATATGAAGTTGTAAACTTCAAAAATGGTATTCCCAAAAGATGTTAAAGAAAAAGTGGCAAGATTTTTTGTTTATCATGCAAAATACATAAACAACAAGGGAAGGTATGATATTGTCTTTTTCTATCATCTAAGGTCATTAATGCATTTCCAAGTTGATAAGAAGACTAATTTACCTTTTTATTTACTAAATTGTCTTAAGAAAATGGCAACAGGGATTCAAATAAACCCTCAAAACCCAGAAAGAAGCCTACATTATTTTGGCTTAGTGAAAATTATGGTTGTAGATGAATTCCAAAGGAAAAATGAAATGAGATGAATTTTTAATTAGAAATAATTTCATCGAGCCCCTAGTTAGCACAAAAGAACAAAATGAAACCCATGGCTCTGGCAGAGACTAGGACTCAATACTTAAGAAAAAAGCAACCAAGGGTTGAAAGCGGAAGAGCTCAAAAATTGAGCCTAAAGTTTTGAAGGACAATTTGAACCCTCCATAGGAGAAAAGGGTTCCAAAAACCAAATACTCACAAAGAAAATATGTCAAGTTATAAGCAAAGGCAAGAAAAAAGGGTTTTAAACCCCAAATTGCGGAGAAAGAAGCAACTAAAAAAATAGGAGACTCCTTTGAAGTGAGCATTCCTCTAAGGAGAATAAATATGAGCATGACATGAAATCAATAAAATTAGAATATTGGTGAAGATGTTCATGGAAAACGAGTGATTGAGGTTAAAGATTCACCAAAGAAATCAAGTACAAAGGATGATAACATATTTATGAAGATTTTGGTAAAGTGATTCAAAACGAAGCCTCCTTCAAAGATTTCACTAAGGTTTAATACATACAAGAAAGTAAACATTGAAATAAACATAGCTACAAAACCTAAAGCTTCTACAACTATGGACATTAAAGACAATTTTACACTCGAAGATATTATTGGAGATTTGACAATTGAAGAACCTTTTAACAAAGTAGATTATGTACCATGTACATCAAAGGTATAGAAATTAAGCAAAGTTAAACGATAGAAGGAAGAGATCTAGGAGCTCAAGTTGCTAGAAAAACACATCAAAAGTGAAAATGAAAAAACTCAAAACTATGAAAAATTACAAAAGGAAAATGAACAGTTGAAAGCAAAATAAATTACTAGCCAAACAACCCAAAAAATGGTATAGAAAGAGTCAAGAAATAAAAATAAGGAATAGAAGGATTAAAATTAAGCTAAATATATAGAAACACAAGAAAGATGCCAAGACTTCCAACTTGAACATTTTACTTGATGCTTCAGAATATGTTGAAAGTGATGCAATATAATTTTGAAATTTTACAAGAAACATAGTCTTTTAGGGGCAAAACTCACCTTTCGTGTGGGGGAGATTTTGGATTCTCATTTTCAAAAAATTTGTCACTTTTTTTCCATAATTTTTCCTTCTGAACTCATACCCTCTACCTCATGTTTACCCCATTTTTCCATTAAAACTTACCATCTACAAGATAATAAGTCAAGGAAGATTTTTCAAGTTAAATTGTTTATTTTTATGCATTTTTTATCTTTGAATAAGTAATTTTTTATTATGAATTATTTTCTAATAAGTTGCTAGAGGAATCTTTGATCTTGTAGTGACTATATACATTTTTTAGCTAAGACCAGGGCAAAGTCACATTTCGTATGGTTGTGGTGATCTAGAGAAAGAACCATGAGTTGGACAAGATTGTAAATGAGCTAGAGATGGACATCTATTCAACAGCCAAGTCATAGAAGCAAGTAGATAAGTGAAAGAGATTGGTCAACATTCAAGTAAACAAGGAGTTTCTGACAATGGAACCAAAGTTAGTGACATTGTATTAACAAATATCTCATTAGATTGAACAGAGGATCACTTTGAAGATCGATCCGTGGATTTATGGAACCAATTGTCAAGATGTTAATAGAGGAAATGATTATCAAAAAACATATTTCTATAGGATGCTTTGTCCAGTAGTTTCAATTTGATTTGTAATTTGTCGGTTTACTGATATAATAAATTGCTTAGAATGATATATAAGGAGTTTTATAAAATATTGTAAATGGGGGAGACATCATGGATTATATTATCATAAAATTGTTATGATATACTTTATACTATGTTTTCCTTGAGCTATTATAAAATAGTGATGTGCATCTTACATATGTTTCAATCCTGAAAATGGTGTATGTTGAATTAAGTTACTATTGTAATGCTTATGTAGCAAAAACCTTAACTAGGAGGGCCCACTGTGTAAGGGTATTTGTTACAATTTAGATCTCGATTTAGTTCTCTGATTTATGTTGTAGCTTTCATTTTAATTTCTAGTTTGTTGTTTCTTCAAATCATTATTACAGTTCTATTTAATGCATAATTATAGAGTGATAATTTCAATATAGTTTCATCCTTTCAGCGAAGCTATAGAAAAATTAACATTTGATAAATTACTTCATTGTTATTACAGAGGCCATCATTTAGAATGCATGTTAAGGATTGTAATGGGTTGTTAAAGTAATTTACAAATTAGAGATATGATTAGTTCTTGTAACATATTATTTAGTTAATTTAGAAGATTAGCATTCTGTGACTTTTGTTTATGATAACTAAATCTTGCACATATAGTGTATATGCTTCATATTATTACAATTCGATATTGATAATCAAATGAGAAGAATTTAAAAACAATTAAATTACTTGGCAGTATTTTATATTTTAGATTCAACTATAAACTAAAAGTTTATGGAAATAGAACAACGAAACCTCGAGGTTGAAGTATTTTTTTTTTAATTTGCATTAAAATAGATTTTAACATGCAACCAATGTTGATTTGACTAAGATCATTCTTTTCTGAAGAGGGCACAAGATATTTTAGGTGTTCCATACCTGAGAGATGTGCTTAACCTAGTACAAGGTGTTGGTTGCGAAACCCTTGTGTGATTTGGGAGAAGAGTTTGAACCCTAGAAATATTATTCTAATTGATTTGTTGTTGATTGTTAATTTGAGGTTGATTCATATTTGTAGGGATCACCACTCCCATGTTAGAGAATGTGACAATGTGGAAGGTGCTTCCAATTTTACTCCTTGCAAGTGTATGCTACAAATGTTATTTGAGAATGCCAAGCTTTAAGAGTACACTGAGAATGTGACTATTTCACCTACCAAATTGACACTATTGTTAATGAATTCTAAGAAGGGTACAACAAAGTGAATCGTTCTTGATTCAACAAGGGATCATTTGATCACTCACATCACTAAGAAGAACATTGACAAGGATATCTATGATTCTTTAGTGGGATTATACCAATGTGTGAGTGTTTTTAGGAAGATGCTCTTAAGAAACAAGCTTACAATCATCTACATGCCTAATACAAACACTATGGTGACCTAACTAGCCAAAAATTAGAATATTGTTATAAAGATCAAAGTTGAGGATAAGGAGTTGGTGGCCATTTCCTTGAATGTATTTATTCCATCTTCGAAACCCTGTGTCTAAGGTGTTTGTGCCATGATAATTTACCTACTTACAATAAGCTTCAAGATGAAAAAAAGGAAGTAATATTAGAACTTTTCTAATGAAAAAAATGAAGTAGAGACATAGACCTCATTGAGAAGACGATGAAGGGAAACAAGAAAAATTACAAGGGTGTGAAGGAAGAATCAAACTAAGGTAAGAAATATTTCAGTGATGTGAAATGTTTTAAGTGTCATTGGAAGGGATATTACACCAACCAATGTCTAAAGAAGAAGAAAATGAAAGTTGGGTAGAATAAATAGGTTGCCGGGAGTGAAGGTACTATAGTGGGAGTCGATGTGTAACAACCCCTGGTCGATTTTCTATGTAAATAAAATATAAGACAAAGGCCATGGGACACGTACTCCAAGTTGAATCTTGGGCAAAACATAGTGATGGGTATCACTTGTGATTAATTAATGGCTATGGAAATGGGCGAAAATTGGCATTTTATTTATGAAAATAAAGGAAAATGAGAGAAGAGGGAGGTGAAAGGTTACAAATTTTCCTGAGAAGGAAATTGAAGGAAAAATGAAGATAATAGAGGCCTCAATAATAAAAAGGCTTTTGAGGATCAATTCACAACCTTTTGCAATTTTAGCTTGGAGTTCTCTTTTATTCTCTCACTCTCTCATACTCTTGCACAATTAGAGTATTCTTGGAGCATTCTTGAAGCACTTGGGCATACATTGGATTTGGACAAAGAAGGCAAATGAAAGTAAGAAAGCACAAAGGAACAATTAGATCAATGGTTACATCCTGATTGCTTTACAGGTAACAAGTTGCATGTATGATTTCCTTGTTTGTTTATGGATGTATGGTATATACATTTGATTTTTTGGTTATGTGTTGTCATTGGCATGGAGATCTACCTAGATTGACAGTGGGTTTAGCTTTGCCTTGCCATTTCCTAGATAGGCATGGTGTTGTGGGTTTTTTCCACTTGATTGTTTTCTGATTGGTGCTCATAATTCCTTATGGTAGTGGGTTGGAACAAACGCTCTGGAAGCCCTGGAACAGCTTAGGTTGAGTTACTAGTCCTGGATCCTACGTTGGGACAAACACTCTAGACCCCTTGGTGCATTGAGTTACTAGTCACTGGAGCCAGGTTGGAAAAGCGCTCTGGAGCCCTGGAGGGTTGTGGGTTGAGTTACTAGTCACTGGAGCCAGGTTGGAAAAGCACTCTGGAGCCCTGGAGGGTTGTGGGTTGAGTTACTAATTCGTGGAGCCTTAGATAGCTTGGGTAGAGGCCGATCTAGTTGGTGTTAGTGATGTTCGACCGTGGAGGTGGAATCATTGTGATTGAGGGTTGAGGTGGCTTAGCCTTTATAAGCCTTGGTTTGGTTTTGTTTTAGTTTATTCCATGAAATCCCACATTCATGCTTGGAATATGGCACAAGGATGATTGACTAAAAGAGAGATTTGGTTCAACCCAATCTATGGTCAGGGGGTACATGGAAGTCCCTGACTTGGTTGGTATTTTCATATGTTAATATGAGACATTTCCTTATTGTGATCTATGAGCATTTGTAATGATTATGTTGGCGATATTGTGACTGATTTTCCATGGTCTCTATGTTGGTTATTTTCTGATTATATGTTGGTTATATGATGTGTAATATATATTACTCTTCTAATGAATTTGTTTAGTTATTGATTGGTTGATGAATATATGGACTAATAGTGTTGTTGCAACAACGTTGAGAGGGCATAGGGCCTTCTTGATGATTCTATGGTGAGCTTATTGAACTAGTAAACAGATGTGTATTTATAACCTACAACTACTATGCACACAAAGTGTTTGTATAAATGAGTAATTTGGACCTCCAACTTCCCAGGGTCTTAACTTTGGCATAGAGTGTCTATTTCACTATCATAATACCTCGTTTTGAAGATATCCACGAGGAGACCAAGAAACAAAAATGTGGAATTTACTATGTCATTTTTCTGGTCTCTCCATTTTCCCTAAAAATGTCGTTTAGGCCCTCAAAATGACCTCAGAAGTTTAGAAACTGAAAAACTGCCAAAAATAGAAATTTGTGTTAAATTTAAGGAAATGAAACAGTGTTGGGTCAAGTAGGATGATAACATTGTGATCATGTGTCACTAACTATATGCAGTGAGTTCTGGACATGTGGACCCCATTTTCCCTAAGTGTGCCTTGGCAATCAGGTCTCGCATAGTAACTCTCATCTCATGTTTACCCTGGCGAACTTGTGAATTTGGGTAAATGTGGGGGGAGACATTACACAATGAGTTATCATATCAACATGAAACCCCCTTCTCCATTTAGCAAGTCTTATATGGTATGTGGACAATGGGGCATGTAGATGTATTACCTATAACAAGGAATTATTGAGCAAGCTTCAAGAGGAGGGAGGAATGCATGTTGATTTGGGTGATGATGCTACTTACCTTGTGAGAGGAGCGAGCTCTATTTCCTTCCATATGCCAACATGGGATGTTATTAATTTGAATAATGTTTTTTTAATCCCTAGTTTAAACAAAAGTATTATTTTTGTCTCTTGTATAGCATAACTTTAGTGTAGAGTTGTAGTTAAGGGCAATAATGCACTATTAGTGATTTTAGCCTAGCAAGTTTGAGGACTTTGGCTAGAGGTGTGTGAGTTGGTGCCTTTTACAAGTCACTGTTTATTTTTGTGGAACTTGTACATACTAGTAAGAAGTTGGTTGAGCCTTCTAGATTAGAGAAGATATATGTAAATCATGTATGGTGGGATTCCATGGAGATAGGTGTCAGCACCCAGGTCATGCCCCCCACTATCACAGAGTGGCGGAATATTAGGACATGATGTATAGGGTCACTTCCCTAAGCAACTCTAAACATTTAAGTTGAACCCTAGGCCAAATCGAGGGTGCCCTTAATACTTCCTCAAGATTTGTTCTCTAAAGCTCTAGCCAATTTTGGTAAGGAATCCAGGTGATGCATTGTGGCAGCCTTCACGAATTACAACAAATAAAACATGAAGGGATTATGTATGTTGTTGGAGGGAAACTGGGTAGAACTATCAAACACTTCTACGGATAGGCTCAGTTGGTTCACCTCAAAACGGTTCCTTAATCATAGCTCCATCCTTTAAAGATAAATGATGAAATGAATAGATATAATCTTAGGATAACGCTAAATGCTACTTTCCTCACACACATTCATTAGACAAGGAAATAAATGGGAAAGGAAAGCATCAATCCATTGGTTCATTCAACACCATGTGAGAAAAAAAAACACGAAGAGGGAAAAAATTATAACATGTCGGAATTTTGTTCATCAATCTATGGCAAAACTTCCTCAATCCTAGTTTTCAACAACAAACCCAACAATTCATTTGACACAATAGAAGTTTTTAATAAAACGAGGGAAGGAGGGGTAAGAACTATAAAATCTTGATATTGGGATTGGTTACATCTATTTAGACATTTGCTACTCAGATAACATTTACATATTGAAGAAGAATAAAAGAAGAGAATAGGATGGCACCATTGTTGCAAACCCCTTTTAGAACCAATTATTCAAAATTCCACATAATAATGCAAAACGTTGAAATGTCCCCTTTGTTCTATTGTAATAATGTCTTTCTTCATAGACTCTATCTCCCCACAATGATGCACTTGGTGAACCTCAAAGTTTCAATGGTGTAAGTTGGGTTATCAAGTCAATCTTTTAATTTAGGTTATCTAGTTCAAAGAAGCCATACTAAGAGGCAATGAAGAAAAATGGTGCATCCACCATGTCCCTTTTTGAGTGTACCCCTCTTGAGCCTCAAGCGGGTGATCTTAACCATTCAAATGGTCATTGGGAATCGTAGATGATCAATCATGGCCACTGCATTTACCCCAAATAGGCTCTAGTAGTTTCTCCCCTTATAATTTTGTTAGTGAAATTTCCAATCCCTCTTTCCTTTCACAACTTCTATACTAATTTTAACTAATGCAGCGTAGTGGGAGGTATAATGACAAAAGCATAAATTTCCTTAGTAGAGAATTTGGTGGAGCCACTTTGCAATATTTCTTGAAGGACAATATTGTAGGCTCTCATTAGTTGTGGAGGTTAGGTGATGAAACCCCTTAGATGAAGCTTTGGACAAGGACATCTGCTAGGCTCTAATTAAGTAAAGGGGATTCTAGAATCCTGACTAAATTTTTATGTCATTGTTGTTGAGAAATTGAGTTGCTTGGTGGATTTCTCTTTCGTGATAATTGCTTGTGAATTTCGCTGGATTCTTATTAGTCTTATTATGTTTTTCTTCATCAAACAATTACCAAAATGTGCCTAAAGATCATAAAGAAACAATATAACAAAAGATGTAGGCTCCATGCCAATGGAAAACCTAAACAATCCTCTTATTACAAAACCAGATCAAATGAGATATCCAAGACCAAGACCAAGACAAATTCCTCCATAAGATCCCCAACTCAGCCCTCCATTCTCTATCAAGTTTGTATCCTCAAGTTGATTTGTCACAAACTCAAATTTTATAGGCTTCATAGTCCTCCTTCGCATATCACAATCATATCATCAACTTGCATATTATACTCATTATAGCCCTTCATCAGCTCGCAAGACATCACAAAGATAGTCTCAATAGCTTGTATAATTTTACATAGTTCAAGCCTTCATAAACTTGCATCTTTTCAAGTTATGTGTCACAAAAATTTATTCTAGATTCTAGGTCACGAAGACGACACAAAAAAAAGCATCTTTTCCATATCTTATCCCACAAAAAATCTTGCTTCACAAGCCTCTAAACTTTTCCACGAAACTTTAATGAAATTACCAACCTTTTGGTGGAGGATTCACATCAATATATAGTTGTTCGTCACTGTGAAAGGTCACATTTGTTGAGAAGGATGACCTGACCCTCTGGAGGGCCGACTTGGTCTTACGGAGGTTTTTTTATCTTTTTAACAAAACATATTTTTCTTACCAAGGGTCCAAATGGATTTTGACTTAAATTTAATACTTTTACTTCAAAAAAACCTAGAAGCATGTAGAACATTCTTAACTAAAGAAATAATTATAATATAAATATTTTTCTTCTTTTTGTTTTTGTTACAAGTACAAAGATACATATGAAGGCCGAACCTAGTTACTTTTCCAACACTCCCTCTTAACTAGGGAGGTATTCATAATGACTCAATAGGTCTATCTCAATTTGAAATATTCACATAAGAATGGATCGAGATTGATAAGCTTCAATGATGATAGTATCATCATAGCCAGCATTGTCACATTACCAAGGCCTTGACAGGTACACTCTATCTCTCCACAAGATCATAGCACAATTTTGGGATGCATTCCATGGGACACCATGCCACCTCTCTGAGGCACATATGCCAACTAGGATGCCTGGAGTATCTCCTTCGCCAAACCATTTCCCTCAAGCGAATGTTTGTCCATTGGACCATTCTTTTTCCAAGTCCAGGTACTTCACTTAGGATGTCCATCCTAATCCTTCACAATACATGACTCAAGAATGTTTGTCCAAGATGCTTATCCAATCCAACATTCTCCTTATCCATGTCCATGTATTTGACTTAGGATGTCAATCCTAATTCGTCATAGTATATGACACAAGGAGAACCATGTGTCCAAATTTACTCCCTCTCAACTTGAGAGGAGAAATCCATACTCGCTCCCTCTCAAACAAGTAGAGTACATCAACAAGCCTCAACTTGTGTCAAAATTACTCATACCTTCCTTACATCAACTACCATGGAGATCTATTGTAGATTCCTCAACCAACCCTCTTATCATTGAGTTTCTTCATCTGCAACTTTTGAACTAGGGCTTCAAATCCACCTCCTAACATACCATGATTTCTTCTTTCATGATCCTGCGCTTGAGGTCTTCACTTCCTGCATCCTGGTCTTCATCCCATCCTCCAGATATTCCCATTTGTCATTCTTAGAGTCATCTCAAAATATTGCTCCTAGGGCTACCAAAATTGTGCTAACTATGTGACAAATCAGCTTTCATATTTGTCCATCTTGTCAACAATTTGGCTACTCTAGAACGTTGCACCTAGAGCTTGCAAAATCATCCCTCTAAACATCTTCCAATTTCATTGAAAGGCTGCTTCTTAGGGCTTCCAAATCTACCCAATGATTGCAAAAAATGTGTGAAGAGAGCTTGTAAGGCTGGACACCTTACTAAAAAGCAACTCCGCATATGACTAGATGGGCTCAATTAAGGCATGGCAAGAGTTTGAACAAATATAAGAGGTGAACACTTATCTCCTTCTCATAGTTTGTTTTGTTATTCTAGAATGATGGTGGATGCTTCTTTCTCTTTTTCCCCTATGTGAGAGCAAGGGGGTGCAACCTAAGGGACCATAATAGGTTCAAAACCTATTATGGAATCAATGATTGATTCCAAGATTTCATTTGATGGGAGTGTTGAAGAGTACCAATTTAGGGTTGTTGGATTCTCTCAAAAAGTTAGAGTTGACCTCAATGAGATTCTTGCTCTAGCGACCAAAGGATTCTCTTGGAAAGAGAGGAGTTTATCCTATTGAGGGGTTTTCTTCAAAGACCAAAAATTTTATGGTGCGCAGGAGAGACACCCATGTTTAGTGTTGGAGGCCTTGTGTGGGCTATTATTTGCACTATGAACTTGGTATGTCAAGATGGATGAGATTTATGCATATTTTCATGCTTGTGATTTTAGTAAATCTAATTCTCTTGTATTTTCTTTGTATGGAGATATGATCATATTTGAAGGGCGTCCTAAACAACACATGATGTGGTGCCTAAACATTTTAAGCCTATGAAGTTAGTAGGAAATATGTTAGACAAGTCATTGATGGTCCAAGGTTATGTTCCTTTGTATTCATAGTGATCAAGCCCCTAGCAAAGAGGAGGTTCAAGATGTTGTAGTAGTATCTTGTTTTTTTGATAAAATGTGATTTCCAAAGCTTACAAGGTCAACCTTCCAATGCAATAAAATACTACGGTGAGCCAAAATGTGGAGTTTAATGAAAATATATGGGCCTCTAGAACAGAAGCATCTTCTCCAATGATAGCATGGAGTCATGAAGGTTAGCATGCTTTTGGCAAGATTTCTTTGGTGGATACTCAAGGGGAAAACCCCGATGTAGGTCAAAAAATTGCCATGAATGGAGGAATGTAAGAATGTGGGAATCTCATGATCCCTCACTGAATGGTAAAATAGTCCACTTCAACAATAAATTATGGGAGACAAAGACCTAACTAGAGGGAGATCATGAACAATGAAATTTTGTATAGAGGTCTTTTTAGGTGACAACATTCAATGCCTTATGTCGGATTGCTCATCCTTGTGAGGTGCCATGATCTAGACTTTCAAGTACACAAACTAGTGCCTTAATACATTGGCCCATGTAGTCAACACAACCACCTTTGGAAAATCTCTCTTCTCAAACATTGGTTGGAAACAAGATGAGATGGCAAAATTAACAAAATAAAAACATAGAGAATTAACTAAACAAGTTGGAAAACCCCACCTACATAACCTAGCCAAAAAACAGAGCATAATTAGATCACATCATAGTGTCCATGTAACCATGCACAATGCAATCAGGTTATGAAATCCATGCATGAATGTTTTGGGCTAAAAGGGGTCTGACATCGAATTTAGCATGGAGAAAGACACAACCAAACATCCCTAATGATTGCACAAAATGTGCGAAGAGAGCTTGTAAGGCTTGACACCTTAATAAAAAGCAACTCTGCATATGATTAGATGGGCTCAATTAAGGCATGGCAAGAGTTTGAGCAAATATAAGAGGTGAACATTTATCTCCTAATAGTTCGTTTTGTTGTTCTAGAATGATGGTGGATGCTTCTTTCTCTTTCTCCCCTATGCGAGAGCAAGGGGGTGCAACCTAGTGGACCATAATAGGTTCAAAACCTATTGTGGAATTAATGATTGATTCCAAGATTGCAATTGGTGGGAGTGTTGAAGAGTACCAATATAGGGTTGTTGGATTCTCTCAAAAAGTTAGAGTTGACCTCGACGAGATTCTTGCTCCAACGACCAAAGGATTTTCTTGGAAAGAGAGGAGTTTATCCTACTAAGGGGTTTGCTTCAAAGACTAAAGATTTTGAGGTGCAAGGGAGAGACACCCATGTTTACTGTTGGAGGCCTTGTGTGGGGTATCATTTGCACTATGAACTTGGTATGGCAAGATGGATGAGATTTTTGCATATTTTCATGCTCGTGATATTAGTAAATCTAATTCACTTGTATTTGCTTTGTATGGAGATGTGATCATATTTTCAGGATGCCCTAAACAACACATGATGTGGTGCCAAAACATTTTAAGCCTATGAAGTTAGTAGGAAATATGTTTGACAAGTCATTAATGGTCAAGGTTATGTTCCTTCATATTCATAGGTGATCAAGCCCCTAGCAAATAAGAGGTTCAAGATGTTGTAATAGTATCTTGTTTTTTGGATAAAATATGATTTCCAAAGCTTACAAGGTCTACCTTTCAATGCAACAAAAGACTACAGTTAGCCAAATGTGGAGTTTGATGAAAATGTATGGGCCACTAAAAGAGAAGTATCTTCTCCAATGATTGAAGAAATGAGGTTGGTGTTCCAAAGCTTGACTTAGAGGTTTAAAAAAAAAATCAAGGCTAAATGTGGATGACAAGACCCTAAGGAAGGACATGTTTTGACCATCTAGTGGCACACAAAAAGTTGGGATGGCTTACTCATATATTGTACATGCATAAGAGCATGTAGTAGTACCTAAATCTTGATGAGGGTGCATATACTTCTTAGGAGACATGCTAACCATATTGTATTAGACATTCTCATTTGTCAACCTTAGAGTGGTTTGAGGTAAGGTGTGATGTTTTAATGGAGGAACATGATATTTGAGTGGCAATTACTTTCCAAGGGCTAGTCATTGTTCTAAGATTGTTGTGGGTTCAAATTTGTGATTGTAGATTTGGTTGAAATAAGGGGAAGAAGACTAGTGTTTGTAAAAACACTTTCCTCATAAAAAATTAAGTATTAGTTTTTAGGGCTACTCTAAAAGCATTTTACACCATGCATAATAGTGCTTAATGTGATGTGGGTTGCATGGTGTGTAGACAAACTTTGTTTGCTTTGTGCACATACACATTAGAAATAGCTTATTCATTGATTGTTATATCTTGACTTTATGCCTATTTGACACACTTTTAGAGTCCCTTGTGGCATGATTATACTCTTCATGAGGCATTCACATGAAAGGCTTGGCTGCATGCTTGGGAGGATGACCCATTTGGAGGAGAATTAAGCATCTAAGAGCATGGCATTAAACCCTAAATAGCATGCAGAAAATTTGTTGCTGCATGGAGGCATATGGTAGACTTAAGGATGCTTGAGTTGAGTATTCATGTAAGTGTAGAGCTGATGGTACAAATGGCTTATGGGAGCATTGAAGCATTAACCTTTGGAAGAGCATTGAAAACCTCTCGCAGAGCACTCACATTGCTACCCTTATGTTTGATGGACATGTCTGATATGCATAACCTAAAATTGGAACTCATCACATGTGGGCCTATCTAATGATTATTTAAGTTCTTTGTTGGGGATTTTATCCACTTTATTATTGTTGGCATACCTCATCTTTCATATAAATAAAGGGGACATATTTTCATTCATCATATTAATCACATACTCATATTAGAGATGTGAAAAGCGTGAACTTTTCTCTTTTGTGAAGTTTTGTTCTCTTTTTCTTGAGCCCCAAGGTTATTGAGTCAATTCAAGATTGACTGAAGTTGGGGTTTGTCCAATGAAAACAATGGATGGTAGGGTTTGGAAGAAACAACGCTTATTCTTTCATTCTTATGAGAAAAGCCTAGGGTTTGAGGGCATCTAAAAACCCTAGTCATACTTTGGAAGTGATTGATTTGGAAAAGATAAAAGGACCTTCCAGACTTAGGAAATTGTAGTTGCCACAAAAAACTTGATGATGCGTATATATGCTTGTTGTGGATCTTTTGTGAAGTGACCAATTTTGATTGGAAGTGATTCCTAAGTAAGAAGTTGGTCATTTAAGCTTGTTATTTATGGCAGATGCCCTAGCTAGGGTTGGGAGAGTATGACTTGTACCAATCCATATTGTGTTTGTTGATATGACCCTGTACACTAATGTGATGCAAGTGTCATTGTCACAAAATACTGGACGGTGTGCATACATGCTTGTTGTGGATCTTTTGTAAAATGACTGATTTTTGGTTGAAATGATTCATAATTGAGGAGTTGGTTGATGGGGCTTGTTATTTATGACCAATACCCTAACCATGGTTCGAAGAACATGACTCGTACCAGCCCATATTATGTTGATGATATGTACTTGTAAGTTCATCTTGTAAATAGATGATGTGTTCCTTGCTATAAAGATTGTGTAATTTCTAGGGTGAGTTATGCATGTTGATTTAACCAACATTTAACAGATTTTGTCAAGTGATTTAACAGAAACACATAACAAATTTATCTGTTGTAAATCCAACGGAACAAGCAATTTTCGAATCTTATTTATGTTGAAAAACACACCCTAAGCACTTGAAACACCATTCCCTTAAAGTACAATTGTTCAGAGTTTATGTTCTTGGGCTACCTAGTATATTTTATTGGACAAGAGTGGAATATTTACTGCTGTGGCTGAAAGTTCAAAAGGATATAAATTTGGACAACGTAAAAGATGAGATGAAATTTCTGAACTTAAATTAAAATTCATTGAAGAAATTTCAACGTAGATTTTGATAAAGAGACAATAATCTTGCAGTGGTTGAGAAACAAACTGGTGAGATCAAAGAAATTGACAACATCTACTTAATTCTTCTAGTGTTAGCTGCAGAAAATGACCTGTTAGGTTTTATGCAATGAGTAAAGGGGAAAAAACAATCATGTTGCAATGATTGAGTGACAATCTTACAACAAGCAGGCAAGATCTACTCAAATCTCCCAAGTTAGCCGCATAAAATGACTAGTTTGGTTTTAAGCAAGTAATTAAGGACAACTTCATAATTGGTAAAGCTGGACTCTGGTGTGGTAGGAAACATGGTAACAGTCAGATGATTTTGGAGCAGAGGAACCATGTCATGATTGCGACACTTGGTGGTTAAGATCTGCTAACTACATCTATACATACGTGTATTAGACATCAATAGTGGCCATGGTCTAGACAACGGCACAGCCTTGCATTGTGCCATTGTAGGAGGATCTCGTCTTTGTTGAAACTGTCAAGTTGTTGATACAGTCAAGTGCAGCGGTAACTAAATTGGATGCTTTTGAAAGGAATCCTGCTTATGTATATTACTGTTCCTCCTAAACAAAAAGCTAAATGAGGATGTTAGTGCACTGTTTCCTCCAATCAAGTTTGCAAGCATATGTAAGAGTTCAGCATTATGTTTGCCAGAATTCTTGCGAGGGAGCTACCAACTTATGCAACGTAGGCTAGAGTAGTTCAATCCATGCCTCCTTTTAATGCACCTTCCATTATCTTCATCTCCTGAAACCTTTTATACCACTTTTACATCATCGTCTCCAAATTCATATAGCTGTCATAGAGTTAATGTCACAACAATGTCAAGACAGAAAATCCAGTGGACCCCTCTTCCTCACTTTAACAACAGCATTTAAACACTGATGAGTTCAAAATGTTTTCTTTCATTGTTCGAAGGCATATCCTTATGATTGGACTAAAGAAGGTGATTCAGTACAGGCCAAACATTATGACATGATGCAATGAACATTAATATAGAATTGTTTTTTGCATGTCTTAAAAGGAAATAGAAATCAGATAGTTCAACTTTATCTAATTTGTTATGATCACTAACTTCAGTTTACAGCCATTGAACTGGCACATTGTGCTTATTAATGACCAATAGATCAATTCGGATCGTTACAGCTTTCAGGCTTAAAGCATGTACGTCATGAATGAAGTTGAAGATAAGTTTAGTCCCACATCAATTAGTTGGCTATTTTAATTTTCCAGGTTTTACATAAAATATGGCAGAACACTACTATAATATCTTGGAAGATTAAATACTGCTGCTCTCTTTCAAATATACAATCAACTTGTTTACCCCATCCATAATAACTAAGTGGCATAAGGCAGGAATGCAGCTGTCTTGTTTTGAAAATAAAGGAGCAAATGCAGGAATGCAGCTGTCTTGTTTTGAAAATAAAGGGGCAAATGCAGGAATGCAGCTGTCGATTGTTTTGAAAATAAAGGGGCAAAGAAGATTGTTTTGAAAATAAAGGGGCAAAGAAGCTCGTCAATATATAATCAGAAGCAATCCTTTAAATAATAAGAATAAAGCATATAGTTTTTCCCCTTGTTATAGCCACACTATATTATACCAATCCTGGGAAGATATATCAATGGACCCTTCCAAACTGAAGGTAAGAATAATATTTTGCAAATGTAAAAATATACCCATTTAATTCAGACAGTAATACTTTATCCAAATACATGGAAAAACCATGGATATTCAACTGCAAATGGTCATCACAACGTTGGTGGGTTCTAAGAGTTCAAAATCAATTTGAATTTTAGAAATAACTAAGTTTTTGATCAACTGGAAATGTCATTTAGCTTAAGCAATACAAACCATCCTCATAAATCATACTAACAGGGGCAAGCAATACATGCCTGAATGGATATCTCAGTAACTTAATGATCAATAAACAAAATCAGTGGCATAAATTGATACATTTGGCAATATCATACTAGATTAAAATGACACAGTTTACAACTTTTATGGTTATGGCCCCCAAATCAAAAGATTACTTGGTAAAATTTTAACTTGACAATTGAATAATGCAAGGAACTGAGGACTGAAATCAATAAAAAGAGAAAATGCTGTATAATTGGTTTACAGAAGAATGCATAATATAAGAGTTCACATCTTTGACTCGTGATATACCCATTTTCATCTTCTAGTCAAAGCTCAGAAATCAAGGCTTCACGAGGTAAATGTTTCTATGTTACATTCGTTTGTCGCAACCATTCTCAGCACTGCTTTTCTCAACTTGCTTTTTTCATCCTTTCTGGTACCCCTTTGAGTTGGTAAGGGGAGCTTCCATCAAAAAGTACAAGAATTTCAGGGTGCCTGACAATTATGTCAGATACACTGCCTAGAAATATTACCAATCAGCTTTAAAAGAGGATCACACAAGGCATCAGCGTAAGAGATGAAATGGGTCTGTGAAATACAACCTTGCTACTTTCTAGGAAGATTGCTTTGTGTCTCAGATTCTCCTGACAATGTCTCCATGAAGAACTAAAAATCCCTCGCTCATGAGGGTTCCAAGAGCATTGCGAATCTGAAAGAAACCCAAAGATAAATTAATTAAGGTGAGCATACCAATGCAGCCAACCAATAAAGACAGTCATTTCAACCACATACAAGCAATCAATTAAGTCAATCAGTACATGTAGTCATGCTTGAATTACAAATACACAGAGAGCATCCTTACATCATGAAGATGAACTTCGACTGATCCCTGCTTGCGCATCTCCTCCAAAATCTGCCAGTTCATCCATATATCATAGGTCAGGCTTTTAATACAAAACAAAAATCAGTACACTGCTTTGCTTATCTAGAGCAGTCGAGAATATGTCACCTCTGATGTTCGAGTAGATGGTCCCCCAGCCTGCATCTTTTCCATGATAAGGTTTCTGACTGCTGTAACTAGATTAGCCCGCCTTATTCTTTCACTGGCAGAAACTCCCGTTGTAATGAGATCCATGTCAATCGTCCCTGTCACCATGACACAATGCATTCATTGAAATTACTGCTGTATACCTTAGACCTGGAATAAATGGATATAAAGTCAACTAAGGCATAGTTCCATCCTATACAAGTGCAACTGGCATGTTTCAAGACCTATATAATGAGAGATTTGTAAACCCAGGCAAACTGACCGCCTTTATCAAGAAAGTTGTAGAATTTACCAGTAGCATGATCAGTGGCGGATTGTTGAAGGGCAACTTCAAGCAGCCTGAATGCTTCAGCCACGTCACACCTTTCAACCTGGACAGACCACCACTGTTAAGCACGATTTATATAATTCCAATTTTCATGGCAATACGAGATATACATACTTGATTTTACAGTCTCATGTGCACTTTGATTTACTTGGGAAGATAGTTCTATGCACAAATTCTATTGTAGATGAGGTTGGTTTCTTACCCACTCAGAGAAACGAATACGAGCATGTGCTTCACTAATTCGTATTAGGCTCTCAATTTGTCTAGGTGTTGCCGTGATAACCTGCAAATTTTATCAAGGGGCCAAAATGGAATTAGCACATGTAAAATTTTATTTGTCTAAATATCACGCTGAAGAGAGAGAGAGAGAGAGATCAACAGTTCTGTTTGACTCTATTTTCAGTAAATATTTTGGACATATGTGCAGCTAACCTTTTTACTGCTGCCAGGAAAGTTGCCCCTCCGACGCATTTCAACATAACCATGGGTAAGATCCTCCGCAGCCTCATCAGATATCTTGGGATGTATGTGTTGTCTTGCATAACTGATATATGAAGTTAGGGTTGATACATCCAATGTGTCCACTCTTAGGTCCTGTAACAAGAAATGATGTAATTGCAGTCATGTAAATTGGAATAATGTCCTCCAAGAACCATATGAAGCCATCCCAAGCAATAGACATAATTCCATACCTCAGGCTCTTCATAATGCAATGCAACAAGATGCCTTGCAAGGCGCCGATCAGTTTGCTCATCGGCTTTGTCAAGAACCAAGTAAATCAAATCAAACCTGCAGGTGTAAACCATTAATTTTGTGGATTTGAAAAGCAAGCAAACCCCGTAATGAGTCATACTATGTCCACATCACTGACTAAACTTTACCTGGAGAGCAATGTTGGAGGAAGTTGGATATTGTCAATGACTGAAAATCTCGGATTGTAGCGTGAACCACTAGGGTTGGCACAGGCTAACACGGATGTCCTGGCATTAAGAGATGCTATGATCCCAGCCTTGGCAATTGACACGGTCTGCTGTTCCATCACCTGCATCAAATAGCATAACACATTAAGAAATGATAAAAAAAAGTGTAGCAAATACAATAGAATGTGGGTAAGCTCCATCAAGAGAAAACCACCGAATGCATAATATTTAGTCAACTGATTTGAAGAGGGAAATCCCACCTCATGTAGCATGCTTCGAGCACTATCTGTCATCTTGTCAAACTCGTCAATGCAACAAATGCCTCTGTCACTCAATACTAGTGCTCCACTTTCCAATACCTATTAAATTCGAAAACTAATTAATAATCCAGAATTTCAAATGGATGGGACAATTTCATTACTGCTTATTAAAAGATTCAATGATGAAACATCAGAGTCATTAAACGTACCGTTTCGCCAGTCTCTGGATCCTTTGACACATAAGCAGTCAAACCGACTGCAGAGCTTCCTCGGCCACTTGTATAAATACCTCGAGGAGCCAACTTGTGTACATACTGAAGTAGTTGAGACTTACTTGTACCTGGGTCCCCAACAAGCAAAATGTTTATGTCACCACGGAAGGTGGCACCTGTGGCTAACTTTACTGGAGTTCCCCCAAAAAGCTGTTTCCAACAACAATAGTCATTTCAAGAGTTGGATCACGATTCACAATACATATGTAAGAAATTACTAGAAATGAAAGAGACAAAGGCGCCAGGTAGGAATAATACCTGACATAAAAGACCTTTTTTCACATCTTCCAGCTCCCAGATACTTGGAGCCAGCGACCTGGTTAACTTCTCGTAGATATCAGGCTGTCGTGATAGCTCTTTCAACTTCTCAACCTACAAATCAGAAATGCATGTTAATGGATTCAGTAAATCCATTAGTTCGGCGAAAAGGTGAAGATAAGACTATAAATTTATACCTTGGCTTCATACTGAGCGGCTGAAATATCGCCTTCTTGAAAAGAAGCAAAGCTGTCACTAGTAGCATCACGCTCCATTGGATCTTCAGCTTGCAGTCGTGTCTTGTCTGCCTTCTTCAAGTGAAGGCAGTCGATGTAAGTCTGCAAACAAACAACATTTAGAAATTTCATTTAAAATACACCGTAAGAACAAATTTCAAAGGACATGCAAAACTATGGGACAGGATTATACCTTAAAAAGAGATTTGACTGTCCTCTGGTTTGGTCCTACTCTAACACTCATGGCCCTAAAAATTCCAGTTACCTGCAAATGATTCACAAGTCATAATGAGAACTCCTTTCACAACAACATTTTTCTATTAAAAACAATTTGTTAGATCACTCAGCATGAAATTTCCGTTATACCTCAACTCTATCACCAGGTTTGGCAGCATCAACTAGTTTGTCGTGCATTAACAAGCTGACTGTATGTGGGGTTTCCCCCTCTGGAATGGCATCAGGGGTCTCTTGCAGCCTTACGATCTGTTTGTCAGCAAACCTGACCCCAAAATAAATGAGAAGGAGAATGTTGTAATAGTGCAAATTCAACAACTAGATTACTGTTAAACTCAGCTATATTGACAATTACCTGCATCTATTATGAACCAAAGTCATGGAGTTCATAGCAGCACATTCTGGCCTTCCACATCGAGTAGGTTCATCAATTCGACCTGGTAGTCAGGTTAAAAGTTAAGACATGAGTTTCCAAATACATTTTTAAACCTCTTTTGAGACATAACCATGTCCATAGACAATGAGCAGTATTCACTAAGAGAGGTCGAGAACTGCTTTCAATGGCATGAATTCATGAACATTGAGACATCACTCTAAAATTGAATTGTTTGACCTTTAGTATAAACTCTATTCTACGCAAGCATCTGTAAAATAAAGAAAAACGCAAGTTACAGTCAAAAACTATAACGACAAAACAAAATTATAGTTGCACTCAAACAGATGAGTACCTCTATCAACGGGCACTGGTGTTGGAGCATAGCCACAGACAAGGCATCTGAAAAATGCCTCTTTGATTTCTGGAATTATCGAGCTGCATCGTATAATCATCCCTTTCACTGAAACCATTTTCTCAATATCTAGATTTCAAGGCCAACGCAGATGGGATTAGTTTCTACCAAGAAGTGGCATAGAACAAAGATTAGAAAGCATAGAAAAAAAATGCACTAGTCACCAGAGCATACCCGAGGGATTCAAATCTCGCATGTTAACAGTATCTTTGAGATTGAATATTCTTGCCTGAATACAAAAGCAGTTGTGTAAATATGCATAAATATTTTATACAATTTTATACAGCGGTCAATTTGAAAGCACCATACAAATGAAACAATAGGCTAAAAATGAGATATAGACTTGACACATGAAACTTGGGAGGATTGCAGTCCACCTACCTGTATGTGCTTCTCCCACAAAGGTTTAAGGCGGACAGCAACATCCATTAAAACTATATCAAAAATAGCAAGAACTTCAAGGGGGTATCTAACCATCTTCCCATAAAGGTCTTCATCGTAATCCAAGATGTTCATTGCATCAACATTCAAAGAATCGCCCTCTACCTCCATTGTCTGCAGGGGTCGTCAATTAAATGCAGTCAACACAAAATATATGGCATCCACCCAAAGAATATATAACAGGTAAAACCTGTTAATAAGTGGAGAACGATTAAAAATAAAAAGAACAAACAATTATGACCTGCTCTAAAATGCGCATGTATTTTCCCTCAAGATCTGAAGGATCATCTCTGTAATTCCTAAGAAAACGCTGAACTGCTTGATTAACATCTTGAACACTGATGTTAGTCCCCCAGACAAGCATAGGAGGGTTCCCATCAAGATCGCCCTCAGAAGATTGATGCATCTGCATATACCAACACAGAATGTTTGCTACGTAGTTAACATTGTGCCCACTGCCTCCCACGGGGGAAAAATGATCATCTAAATTGACAATAATATACAATAAACGCCTCCCTATTTGTAATTGTCAGCAAGTTACCTCCCTATTTGTAACGCTAGTTGGCATCAACGTTCAATGAAATGAATTGTGATTATATAATCTTATGAATGTACTGAATATTATTGACCATCACCTCCTCTTTTTGAATAATTACTTGCAGACATTCAAAGTGGGGTTGCTAACTGACAACTACCGATTGTGCTAAAGCTATATCTTGGTCAAACCTTTACCATATCATCCAATTTTTGAAATATAAAAAAAATAGTATTCCCTTACCCCCTCTGGCTTTGGCTTTAGTCATTGCTTACAACCCAGACTTTGATCTCAAAGAATATATACTAGAACATTTACAATATAGTAGCCATTTGATGAGAACTAATGGCAAGTGAAGGAAAATATCAGTGCTTGACAGACAACCAAGAATGCAAACAACTGTTATGCATGTGAAAGTGATTTTCTAATGGGAAGAATGCCTTCACCCCCGCCGGAGAATTTAAATATCTGCTTGAACAGTATGCACTTTATGCTATATATTCAAAAGACTTGGTGACTAAAACATTCTAGCACATGCTCAGAAGGAAGGAACTAATTCTTTTTGTTTCAGTAGATAGAGCCATTTGACACTTTCTAATCAGAGCTAATTGGCAAATAAAGCACAATATCAGTGCTTGAGAGATAACCAAGTACGCAAGCAATGTTATGCATATGAATGTGAATTTCCTATGGGGAGAATGCTTTCACCCCCTACCCGAGAGTTTTAATGATCTGCTCAAGGAGTATGCAGTCTATATACTATAGATTCAAAAAACTTGCTGATTAAAAAACTCCAGCACATGCTCACAAGCATGTAATTACTTCCTTTTGTTTCAGTGGATAGTAAGGATTAAATGCATTAACTTACAAAATAAGATTGATAGATAGTAGAGAAACTCAAAAGTAACTACTTCCTTTTGTTTCAGTAGATAATAAGATTAAAAGCATTGACTTGAAAATAGGATTATTAGATAGCAGAGAGACTTACATCTGCATTTTCCCCTCCACTTGTGGGAGTGACCGGTTGTCTTGGACGCCTGCCTGTCGAAGAGCTACTGACATCATTGCGATAGTTATAATACGAAGGTCTGTGACAAGTAAAGGATTTCCATTCATATATAAAAGCAACAGTAAAGACTAGAAATGCAAAAGTAGGCAGTCCTGAGTGTTTTTACAACCGGGGGTGGATGAGATGGGTTAACATAAATGCAGACGAGGATAGTCCCGAGCGTTCTTACAGCATGGGGTGGATGAGATGGGTTGTAAAACATACATGCACAAACTAAAATGGAAGAAAACACCTGTCACTAAAAAAATGTAGACCTAAATAAACAAAATAAAATAGCATAAATTCCTCTCAAGCATTAACACAGTTGTTTAAAACCCCAGAGTTTTATACTTTTTTTTAATCCTTTGGAATGCTTAATAAATCAGGAAATAAGATGAATCTATGGCAGTTCATAATATTCAACCCAAAACCAGGTTACCCAGGTTTTCGAGTTGAGAAAGGAATTTGGCACCTGGTCGAGAAAAAGCCCTTAGTAAGTTACTGAAAGCCACATTCTGGCTTGATCGAAAGAGAACTCAGAGGAGGGTCACTGTGAGCCAGAGATTTACACCTATTTTTTTTTATCTTTCGGAATGCTTAATAGATCTGGAATTTAAATCAATCTATGTTGTTTCATAAGATTCGACCCAAAAACCAGGTTACCCAGGCTTTCAGCACCTGGTAGAGAAAAAGCCCTTAGTAAGGTACTAATAGCCACGTTCTGGCTTGATCGAAAATACAACTCAGAGAAGTGCCACTGATACCCAAGCTGAAGATAGGAGACGTGACTCTCTTAAAGACACTGAGATTTTGAGGGCAGCTGCAAATTGGGGGTGGGTGCTCTGTAACTAGAAGCATCTATGTGTACATTGGACCTATGGATGGCCTTGTTACAGCCCAGACGTTACATCACCAAGCAGACAGCCAAACAAACCTAATGATATAAAATTGCGAAGTTTTACATACTAATGATTACCAATGAAAAAAATACATGCAGAAAACCCAAAATAGTTTCCATCTTTTAAAGAAAAGCTAAAACATATAGCGTGCTGAAAAGGGATACGTTCCTCTGACACTTCTGGGGGTTACAGGAGTTCCGAATTGAAGCGGAGTGCTGTATCCAGACGAGAGGCTTCCTGATCTGCGTCTGCGACCGCCGCGCTCGTTCGGGCCCTCGGAGTTGCGGAGGGGACTCGAATCTCTTGACGAATGCCCTGCGAATCACAAATGCAAGTCTTGAAGATCTTAAATCCCCTGAAGCTCATTCTGCCGAATAAAATTATTTTCGTTCTGTGGGTATGGTAGAAACTTACCATCTGTGTGCGGAATAGGGGAAGATACGCTGTCCATCAAGACAAGCTGCAAATCTTAAGAAGGTGAAAATGTCAAAATAACTTCAGCTCCCAAGCTGCCAAATGGGTGATTTAAGGAGAGCTCGCACAAATCTAAATGAATGCTTCGTAAGTTTTGCCTGTTCCCCGATGCAGTTTGTGAAGAGCTGGGCAGGGAGTGTGATGGAGCTTTTTCCCGCGCCTCCTTGGCGGGAAAACTACTTTCCCGCCAAAATTTCTGGCGGGAATGCACGTGTACACTCCACGGTGTCATGGACATTTCGACTGGAATGCACGTGTTCCTTTCATCCTGGCATGTATATTTCGACTGGAATCCGCGTGTTCCCTCCAGCGTGGCATGTAACGGGATGTCAGCAGGTCCGACTAAGGATAGGGTCACCAGATTCTGGTGGCCAAAGGGGCTTAGGATGAGGATGCGTTCTTAATTAAAAAGAGCCGAGGATTATGACTTCTATCTGGTTTGGAATTGAGCCAGAAAATATGTTTTTAATGAAGTATTTGTTTTATTAGTTTTGAGATTATGTTAAGGTGGTTTTGTGTCCAGGGTTTCAAGGGATTGTTTAAGATGGTTTTGGTATTAGTACAATGGTTGCAATTTTTATATTTATTTATTTTTTTGGGTTGTTTTTATTCAAAGGGTTTTGAGATGATTTAAGGTGGTGTGTTGATTTTGGTATCTTATTTTGTAGATTTCAATATAATTTATTATTGTGCTGAAGTGATTTTTTATATTTTGTTAGATGAAGAGGCTTTCTCGAGCTTAGTATGGTAGAGAGGTTGTAATGGCCATGTTGTATGGTAGAAAGGTTGTAATGGCCATGTCTTGTAAATATTTTTACTCAATCAAGTTATTAGGAGAGGTGTTCTCCAACTCAATATCGTAAAGACAATGCCCTGTATTATTTTGTAAACATTTTGACTCATTGGGCCTTGTATTATTTTGTAAACATTTTGACTCAGTGGACCTTGTATTTTTTTGTAAACATTTTGACTCAGTGGAATTATTACACAAGAGGCGCTCTCCAACTCAATATGGTAGAAATGTTGTCTACCATGTAAACATTTCGACTCAGTCAAATTATTTATATATATAACCCATGGTTTTGCCAATAATATACGTATATATATATATGGCGATTTTTTGGCTCCAAACAACCCATGGTTTTGCCAACAATGTGTGTGTGTGTGTATATATATATATATATATTTCAGTGTGGTTCGCGGATACCCGTGGTCACTGGGTAGCCGCTACATCCATAGATCACCTCTAGGGTGGACCCCACCCGAAGGGGGTCACACCCCTCGGCCATATTTACTTGGCCTGACCCCAAGAGCTATATACATATATATAGATAGATAGATAGATATATAATTATAATTATAATTATAATTGAGGTCTAAAATTTTATTAATTTACTATTGGTCGTTCATAGTTTTTTAAAAGTCATGTTTTTTAATTCCCAAGTTAAGATATATTTAAGTTGATAAGTTAGTTATGTGTCTTTATATGGAATTAGGAGTTGTTCTATTAATAATAAATATTATGTGGATGACCAAGATTTAATAAATTTTGAATATTCTTCATCACTATTAAAAATTAAAAATGAGATAAAATTAAAAACCTAATCTTGATCATTCTTTCTTTTATAATTTTAAATATTTATAATTGCGGCTAAGTATCCATGTAGTTTAATGTGTGGTCATTCTCAGTTGAATTATTACACGGAGAGGCGCTCTCCAACTAACTCGATATGGTAAAAATGTTGTAATGTCGTGCCTATAAACATTTCGACTCAGTCAAATTTTATATATATATACACATCATTGGTGGGTTTTTTTTTGGCTTCAAACAACTTATACTTTTGCCATATATATATATATATATGAAATCTAAATTTTATTAATTTATTATTGATAATTCATGATTTTTTAAAATTTATAATTTATCTCATGATATTTTAATTCTAGAACTAAAATAAATTTAAGTTTATAATTTAATTATATATCTCTAGATAAAATTAAGGGTTATTCTATTAATAATAAATATTTTTTTTGTATGTATGTCTAAAATCTATTACTGTAACAAAATGATAGAAGGAGGCTCTGGCCTCTGCAATTCTTAGCCAAGGTCCATGGCATATTGCAACAAAAACAAAACGAAGACTGCCCAGAAGAGGGAAACCAATCCAATCCAAAATGAATTTACTGCCCTCGCAGGGGAAACCAGCGTGTGAACATAGAGCGATATTCTATTGAAATCAGTTTCAAAACTAACTATTTTGCTCAAAAATGCAAAAATAAACCCATAGCATTGGGTGCCGGGAACCTGAAATTTGAAGACGCGTGTTGATTTAGTTGTCATTTGGTGCTGACGGGTGTTCTTCAAGAATTAAACACCTGTAGACATCGAGGTCATCTTCGTCTTTCGACAGTTTACCCGTGTCTTCCTTCGCCAGAGTTTCTCAATTTTGCTCTGCTGCAGATGGCTCACCCTGAGCAGTATCATTCTTCTCCATTGCGTGAGTGGGACGTCCTTCAGCGGTGTCGGTTCCTCCTGAAACGTGATTGTAATGGTGGCCTTGATAAGAGGTCGATCCAGAGAGCATTGGTATGTGAATTGAGCTGCATGGTTGGAGTGCTGAGAGCTGGAAGGGAGAGCAGTAGCTGATGGACAGGTTTGCGAAGGCTGGGAGCGAACAACGCGAGGGTGACCTCTGCCACTGCATGTATCAGGATAATGAGCTGAGAAGTAATTTGACGAGGGGGAGGAGGAGTCAGAGACCGTTGAGGGCGCAAAATGGAGCATTCTGCCTCTGTTGCTGCCCCTTCTGCTACGCATTTGTTGGCGCAGTTGAGGCATAATGGCATGGGGAGAAAGGGACTGATTGTGAGAAAGAGGCACTGAGTGGAAATCAAAGGCAAAAGGCTCAGATGGCTCAGAAGCGAGGGTCAGGTTGCATACCAGGCTCTGTGAGTAGTGGTTTCCCTTTCCGAATTCTATACAACAGAGAATGTTGCATCGCCTACCTATTGTCGTGCGGGTGCTTGGCTCCATGACAGCTAGGGGGCACTTGCAATTCAGAGGCAGAGGAGCAGAAACAGACGAGGATGTGGGCCGAATAGCACCTGATATCTCCATGATGCAGAGCCAAGGCAGGATGGCACTGGTAAGTTGGTTTGAGTGCCGCATTGAATGGCATTTATGAATGTTATGAGATAGTTTTATTACGCTATGTGTGAGCTTACGGGTGGCTCTGTGGCTATGCCACTTGACGGCCCTTTTCTCTGCCATCACATCATCCCTTGTGAACACCCGCATCCGAGAGTTTTGCTTCTTTGTGCACCAGGGCAGTGCATTCCTGTAATTGAGTGCTATCATTAAGAATGGTGAGGGATCCTGATTTGAGTACTTGATCGTTGTCTACCCCTGTATTTGCCAAAAGATCAGCAACCTTGTTGCCTTCCCTCTTGACATGATTGAAGGTGAGAGCTCTTCTGTTTTTTAACCATTGCTCAATGAGTTCTAAATGAGCCACCAGTCTCCAACTAGTAGCCACTTTAGAAGCCAGGGTCCCCAGTTGAATTTGATTGGCCATGTTGATGAGGATTTAGGAATCCCCTTCGATTATAACAGGGTGAAAATTGTGTTGATGAGCCAAACAAAGTCCCTACCATAGTCCTTCCAGTTCTGTTGAGTTATTCGTATACCAGCCAATTGATCCAAAATAAATTAAAAGAGGGGTGCCTTCATGATTCCTAAATATGCCTCCATAGCCTGCCTTGCCTAGGGTGCCTTTTGAGGCACCATCAAAGTTTAATTTAATCATACTATTGGAGGGGGATTCCATTGAGTGGAAGGCCTAGAAGTGGTGGTAGAGATGTTGAGATCATCCTGAACTAGCGGAATCTAGATATTCCAATTCTCCTAAATATTATGTTCTTGTGCTTGAGTGGGAAGATCATCTGCCTGCCATTTCTGGAGAGCCAAGGTTTCTTGAATATTCTGGCATAAATTGCTCCAAATGATGTCCAAGGGAGTGCATTGTTTCTTAAATATTCTCTTATTCCTTGCCTTCCAAATTGTCCAAAGAAGCAGATCCGGAAGGATTTGCCATAGGGAATTTAGTAGCTTACTGTTGTAGGGAGCAGAGGCCTAGTTACGGATGGTGCTGATAATGTCCCCTAAAATTTTGTAGGTTCTTTGACACCTGAAGCTAAGTTTTTCCCATAATTTGTTGGCCAAGTTGCGTGAATCCATGAGGTGCTAAATGGTTTCGCTTTGCTGATTGCAATTGGGGTAGTATGAGGGTCCTTGGAACCCTATTTTAATGAGATTATCCCATGTGAGAATTCTTCTATGACAAAGCAGCCATATGAAAGTGGATACTTTGGGCCATATTCCAGGGGTCCACATACGTTCCCAGACTGGGTCCACGGGTTCCTGAGTGTGAATCGTCAACCCATATGCCTCCTTAGTTGATAAAATTCCCCACGGGGTGTATCCCCATCTTAAAATGTCTTTTTTGTCTGAATATCTGATTTTCCTATTGTTGAGATCTATGTTCATTGCATTGTAGAAGTCCTCCGTTTCTTGATGAATGATCTGTTCTGCCTTTTTCCATTGCCTGTATCCCTAATTGATATGTTAAGTCCAATGCTAAGAGACTTTTTCATTCTGATGAATAGCATGTTCCTCAAGATTTTGGGGATGGATGGCTTCTAATAATTTGGGTCATTGTTGCCATGAGTCAACCCAAAATCGGGCAGTGCCACCATCTCTAATCTCCCAAAAACTGTGTTGTTGTATCATTGCCCTGTGTTGTTTTGTCGCATTCCAAATTAGAGAGCCTGCATCATTATTTGTGAGTCTGATAAGCTCTTCCAGCAGTCGATTATTTGCATCTTTTGCAACCCATAATTTGGCCCATGGTGTGTGTGGGGCTGATAGCCATTGCCACCATAGTCTTGCCCCCATCATTATGTTACTATGTTAAGGATCCCGCAATCCAAGGCCTCCCTACCTTTTTGGTGTGCAAACTGTCGACCATTTCACTAGGGCCCATTTGCAATTTTTCCCTAATGATCCCCATAGAAAGTTGCGTTGTATGTCCTTGATCTTTTCAAGCACCCATTTCGGCGCTGCGAGAACAGAGAAAAGGTATAGAGGCATAGTTTGTATTACCGCTTTAACAAGAACGAGCCTGCTTGCCATATTCAAGGCTCTATAAGTCCATAAAGATAGGTGGCCTTCAAGTTTTTCTAGGAGTAAATGCCAAGATGTGTGCTTTATAGCAAAGTCGATCAATGGTGCGCCCAAGTATTTGGAGGGAAGACTGGCGACAGTAAAACCTAGGATTCTAGCTATATTTCTTTGTGTTACTGAGGGAGTATGAAAGAAGAAGATTTGAGACTTAACAATGTTAATGGTAGTTCCTGAAGCCTAAAAGAAGGTATCTAACAGGGATTTGAGTGTATGAGCTTCTTGGACTGAAGGGTGCCCAAACAACATATTATCATCCACGAATTGTTGATGAGTGATGGCAGAGGTTTCATGGACAGAAATGCCTCTAAGGTTTTGAGAATGAAGAGCATGCTTTATAAGACGACCTAAGCCTTCTGCCATGAGGACAAAAAGAAAAGGGGAGAGGGGATCACCTTGATGAATGCCTCTAGAGGGGGAGAAGGGGCGAGAGGGGATGCTGTTTACCAAGATGGAGAAAAGGGTGGATGATATGAGATTCATAACCCATCTGACCCAGGTTGGGCTGAAGCCAAAGGCTGTAAGCATTTGTTTTATATATGTCCAGCTTAATTTGTCAAATGCTTTAGATAAGTCAATTTTGAGAAGCATACCTGCCTATTTGTTGTGCTTTAGGGAGTGAATGATCTCATGTGTCAGAATTATGCCATCTAGGATTTGATGTCCCTCCACATATCCTGATTATTCTGGCAAGATTAGTATGGGGAGCAGCAGCTTGAGTCTGTTGGTGATGACTTTCGATATGATTTTGTATATAACATTGCAGAGTGCTATGGGCCTGAACTTCTTCAGAGTATTTGGCTGGTCTTCTTTGGGGATGAGAGCTATGAATGTTGCATTTAGAGATGGAAGAAGCCAATGCATAGTCCGAGATTCTTCCACAACTTTCCAAACCTCTAGGTTGATGAGATCCCCGAAGTGATGGAAAAAGTTGGAGGTAAATCCGTTAGGTCCAGGGGCTTTCCCATCTTTCAGTTGAGCTATTGTTGATTCGACTTCCAGAAGACTGACCGGTCGAAGTAATAGCTGAATGTGCTCTTCTATTATAATTTTTGGCACATGCTGAAGAATTTTGTTTATGGTCGGTTGCCTGTTTACTTGAGGCTCTTGATGTAAAGATTTAAAATGGGTGAGGAGTTCTCTCTCAATGTCATCATGTTCCTCCTTTTTTCCTCCCTGTTGATTCTGAATTTGTGCAATGTTATTATGCATTCGTCTCTAGATGGTGGTGCGATGAAAGAATTTGGTATTCCTTCCCCCCTCTTTTAACCTTATGATTCTCGATCTTTGTTTCCAAAGTACCTCCTCTTGCTTCCTTCTGTCTTCTAGCTGAGTAAGAAGATCTTGTTCTTGATTTTCTAGTGTTTTGGTTCTCCCTTCCTCGATAATTCTCTGCTGGAGCTCAATCATTCCTTGCTCAAGTGTTTTTTGAGCTTGAAAAATATTTCCAAAGGTGGAATGATTCAATGCTTGATTTGCCGTTTGAGATTCTTTAATCGTTGTTGGAATTGATACATGATTGATCCTTCAGGAGGAGTAAAATTTTCCCAAGTTGTTTGACTATGTTTTTGAAGTCTGGATGAGAGAGCCAAAAAGCTTCAAATCAGAAAGGCCTTCTGGTAGAGTCTCCTGGTCTTTTCCACTGAAGTGAAATGGGCCAATGTTCCAAGCCTGACAGAGGCAAGATTGAGGCTGTGATGTCTCCGCCCAGGTGAATGGCATTGTCTAAAATGAGAAATCTATCTAGCCAAGATGCAATTTGTTGGGATCCTGACCTTTTGTTATTCCAAGTATAGATTCCATTATTGAATGGTAAATCTATTAGCCAGTTGTTTTGTATGTAGTCTCTGAAGTGGCTGCTTTCATTGTCCAGTTTTACTCTACCTCCTTTTTTCTCTTCCAGTTTAGTAATCATGTTGAAATCCCCACCTGTGATCCATAGTGGGTGTGTTTTGGTGGCACTGAGAGCTTCTAATGTGTTGAGCAGCATAATCTTTTGTAATGAGTCCTTAGGAAAATATACATTTGACAGATGACCATGTATATTAGTTCCTATGATATGGAAAGTGGCCTGTATGAGATGATGGGAGGCATGAAAGTCTGTGAGTAAGATAGCCTGCATATTCCATGCGATGGCGAGTCCTCCTAAGGCACCAAAAGCATCCACGCAACTGAGTGACATGTTGGCCAAGCTCTAGATAGAATAGAACCCAATGTATTACTGTTACATTTTGTTTCTTGCATGAAGAAGATTTGTGGTTTTCCATGTTGTATCATGTTTTTTATCATTTTATATTTCACAGGGCTGTTGAGCCCTCTTAAATTCCATGAGATGAGCTTCATGGCTGACCAGTGGGTAACGGCCTATAGTACTTAGTTAACTTGGAATATCTTCCGGACTCCACCAACATTTCCCCAATGATGATGGTTCTTTGCAAATCTGTCTTTCTTCCCCTTTTCTTGCTATCTTTGTGGTTATTTTTCCCGTCCCAAATGTTGCCTGGTTGTATGCCTGGTTCTCTGTTGATGCACTCTTGATAGGACTACTTCCAAATTTTCGAGCTGCCTATCCAGAATTTTATCAAACTCTTTCTTTCTGCAAGCTTGTTCAAGACCGAAGATGTCTAGGTCTCCAAGGTCAAAGCTCTCTGGTTCCTCGTCCATGTGGCTATGTTGGCTGCTCTCAGGCATTGAATTAGTTGTCTTGGCTGGATCTAATAAAAAGTTGTCGATGTCCATTCCTTTTGCCTGCCATAGGACTATATCTGTCTCTTGGATGGGAATGGATGAAGAGGCTGCTCTCTTTTGATCAATTTTCTGATTATGCAAAGGTATACTAGATTCATTAAGTTGAGGTGAGGTGGATGGCATGGTGGATGGTTCAACAGGTTTGGACAGATCTGCTTCAGGCATGGAATGTTGTGACAAAATATCAAAGCTATTACTAGTGGAGGGTGCAGAGGAAGTGGGCAAGGGGTTTTTGAGGACAGGTGGGCGCTTTTTGGCATGCTTCTTTCGATTTGTGACCTTGGTGAATCCTTCAGAATCAGACTTCTCTGAGTTATCACTTGTTTTGAGGGAAGCGTTTAAGGGACAGTCGCGGAATAGATGGCCACAAGCATGGCATTTTCTACATCTGAAGGGCACATGTTCATAATCTATGGGTTGAATCCATTCAAAATAATCATGAAGAAGGCTTACCGAATCCATGAGGGCTTTGCCAAGCTGCATGTAAACGCAGATGCGAGCATACGAGGTGTACCTTCGGAGCTTTGTTTCCTCTGCAATCTTTATTAATTCTCCTAGTCCAATGCCAATGGCTTTTAGCAATTCTTCATCCCAATATTCCAGAGGCAGAGAGTACATTCGAATCCAAACTGGCACCCAACTGAAGTCCTCTTTATCTGGATTATTTCAATCCAATCCCTTAAATACAGACCCGTTGTATTGAAGAAATAAGGGCCATCGTCTATGATTCTATTCCTGTCTTCGATGTAGTTGAATATAGCATTGAAGAAACCTTTTGGCCCTCGCTGTAGGGTAACATGTCCTTTTGGTTTCCATTTTGAAGCAATCCATCCCTGCAAGGCTTTCTCGGTCGGCCAGAAACCAATGAATTTACCTATAAGCGCATGATCCTTCATAAACTGTATTTGGGCGTTGATTCGATGGCTTGGTAAGTCGATCTTGGGTCGATCTGCTGCTAAGGGCTTGCATGTGGACGATGTCGCTTTCATGGATTCTGCATTTCCTGTGGAGGCCTTCTCCCGCCCTTTGTTCAAATCTTCTGCCTCCTGCTGCTGGGCGGATTGATTCTGCGGTGGTATCGCTGTTCCGGACGATGGCTTTTCATTTTCATTGGTATTCCAGTTGGGATTTCTGTTTTCGTTATTGCCTGTGGGGGGAGGCCCTGTGGCCTCCCCCATCTGAATATTCATTACATAGAATCCGTCAGAGCGTCTGAACCAGCGCTCGAGAGTCTACGTCGCTGCATTAGAGGTCTACCGCACATGTACTCCTGCCGTGGTAGGGTTTGTCGAAAACCCTAGACTGCCATAGTTCACGAGCTCCGTTGAGGCACTACACCCCAAACTTGTAATTTATTACCTCCACTTTCTCCATTAATAATAAATATTATATAAATAACAAAAATTTAATAAATTTTAAATATTCTTATCACTATTACAAATGAAAAAATAAAATAACTCTCAAAACTTAAACTTCATCTTTCTTTGTTTCATAATTTTAAATATTTACAATTGCGACTAAATATCCACGTAGTTTAACCGGATGTGTAGCCATTCTCATCCTCTACATTGAGGAAGAGTTTAAATCCGACACCATATTGGAAGGATATTAGTGTGGTCACTTCATTGCACAAAGTAACACAATTGCGGTCATTCTCACCCTCTCTATTAAGAAGAGGGTAGGTATGATATTTTATATTTTTTCTATTAAATTGTGTTTGTTGTTTATTAATATTATTGTGAAAAGTAATTTGAATGTTATTAAATTTGTGATTATATTATGGAGTTGTTTTTAGTGTGATTTTTTGGATATTTTGGTGTCTTAATTTGGCAGAAAAATTTGAGTTGAAATCTTGATTTGTATTATTTAAACTAAGTTTTTGATTGTATATATGGATTCAACAACTTGAAAAACCCCTAAAACGCTTAAATTATGCAAAGATTATATATCAAAACTTATGATTTCAATAATTTTTTACAAAATTTTAAACAAATTAAACAAAAAAAACCAAAAAAAACTTCTCAAAAATCTCACTAACAACTAGTTGCATTACACTATATTAAATTCATAAATTGGGGTGATAAGTTTTAATCAAAATTTATGTTTTTCGTTTTTTATTTTTGATACACCATAAATAGCACATGATCTTTGTGAAATTTTAATTTTAATAATTTTAGATTTAGCTTCATATTGCTCGTCTTAAATTAATCTTTAATTAATTTCAAATCTTAGGTGAAGCTCGTACATGTATACATGATGAATAAGGAGGTCTGAATATGACAGGGAAGTGAATAGTGAGAAAAATAAAAAGATAGTTTGAATGGTGGAAAATGGCGTTGATAACCATAAATTTCCAATATAATATGATTATGATAGTTTAATTAGATAGATATTTTTGTTAAAGTTTTGAGATTATTGATATTACATTTTTTAATTGTTTTTAGTTTTGTAGTGTTTGATTATAATAATTTAATTTTAAAATTACAATAATTAAATAACCAAATTGATGTAGGAAGTTTTGCTATTTATTTTATGTTAATTAAAGTAATATATATATGAGATTTTGTTAATATTTTTATTTTTAATTTTTATAATAGGGGTATATTGAATAATTTAAATGTTATGTTGTTAAATTTTAAAAATGATATTTTATATGTTAGATTGTAGTTTTTTATATTTAATTAAAGAGAAAGGGTTTATAAAATAAAAGGGAAAAGGGTTTATGAAATAAAAGAGAAAAGGTTTGTGATTAGTTTATAAGGTGTAATATTTGTCAATGCTTTGTAAATGGAGTAATAATTTGAGTAAACTTAGTTATTGGGAAAAATTTTATGATTAATCTCATTTAAGTTAAAGGAATATTGAAATGAGAAATTCTAGTTATAAAGTGTTAAGCATCATCTAACATAACCAACATTGATTACACTATTTAAGCTTGTGATAAATTAGCCATAATACCTACTAAGCATAGAAGACGAGTCATTATTTAAGTTAATGAAACATATACTTGTTGGATTTGTTAATATGAGCTTTTTACTCTCTATAATGTTGTGAACACCATTGCATCAAAATGGGAACCTTTGAAATCTTTTAAGAGGTTTCTTCAAAAAAGAAAAAAAATAAATTCATTTAAAAAAAGTTTCATTGGGCCTTGGGGGGAGGGGGAGGGGGCAACTCAATTGGGTATTGAAGTAATGTGAAATCCACGAAAACTGAGAGATCCAAGGTTCAAATCCCCTTGTTTGCGACCTATCTTACAGAGAGGAGGACAGGTTATAGACCCCTAAATGTTTACTAGTAGTTACGTGTTAGGTGGGCTGCTAGGTTCCTCTAGTATACCAAACAAACAAAAGAGGTTCATTAGCAACACATGTTATCCCCAGTTGAGAGTTGTAGTGTGGCAAGGGTTTTTTATTATTGTTTGGTTCTAATTTTTTGTGTATCTAAATCCATTGTGGCCTCAAAAAGATAGGGAGTAGATCCTCCTCCTATTTGAACCATACACATCTACATCTAGCTCCCACATTTAAAGTGAACGTTCATTACTTTTAAAACTATGGTTGTGAGGGGTGACAACAGCGGGGCGAGGGAGTAATTTATCACCTCGAGGATCAATTGGAATACCCCTTCTCTTGGTATTTAGGAATTGCCACAAACAACCAAGTAGAAGCCTATGCACTTCTACAAGGTCTCTCTATGGCTACGAAGAGGAAACATTCAAGATCTCATTATGATTGGTGACTCTACCATTCTTTTGCACCACCTTATCAATGGTTCTCTTGCCTCTGACATCAAAGTCCAAGCTATTGTAAAAATGATTTATCATGTGTTAGGAATTTTTCACTCCAAATCATTTATTCATGTCCATACGCACAACAACAAGAAGACATACCCCCTCATGAATGAGGGTATCCATGTAGCAAAAAGAAACCTTAAAGTGGATGGGGTTCTAAGCTTAGCCTTAGTTCCTTAAGCCTGCCTGCAAATTGTGTTTTGTAAGTGTGAGTTTTTATTTGGTCTTTTTTGGAGGTGTTAGAGCCTAGATTTACCTCAGGGTGAAAAGGCAAGCTTCTAGGTTCAACATCAAACCATGCTCAGCCTCGTAGCTAGCCCTACGAGGATAGGAGAGAGCTCTCTCCGGGTCGATCTCAGCAAAAGACAAGCGATGGGGCTCGAGATGACTGAAATAAAAGCTAATTTTAGGCTAGGTATGAAGTACAAGGGTTTGATTTGAGTTTTTGGGGGTTTTGTTGGAAAAAGGGAAAGGCAAATTTGGGTCTAGGGATGAGGCACAGTTTCTGCAAAGTTCTGATTGGGGCAAGGAAGGCAATCGTTTTGATGCTTTAAATTGAGTGAATGGATAGATCAGACTGGTGAGGAGCTAAGGAGAGCAAGAGAGTCTCAAGAATTCTCCTTAAACAGATGAAAACATGGAAATTTAAACAAATTCAAAGGCAGAGCATAATAGTTAATGGATTCTACCTTAATCACTCATTTGTTCAAATTCAGAAGAAGAGACAGGAAAATGATACACATAACACTAATGAACTTACAATTACTTAGAGAAGAACACCATCAAAAAATAAAGCCACATGGATCCCAAACAATGCTACAAAACCCTGGTCTTTCCTTAGCCAAAAATGCAGAGATAGAATGTACAATGATATGCCAAAGCAATCCCAAGTGTCCAACCCTGAAAATGACTTAGGAATTACATGATATAGACTAGCCCAACCCATTCCCTTGCCTCTAGGGGTCGAGCTCATCATTCTAGGAGTTGTTTCAACCAATTCTAAACAAAGAACTGAAAACTAGGTAGTCAAACAACTTACCCCGCTAGGAAACTGATTCATTCACTCACATTTCATCTTTTGGTGAATGAATCTTCTAGAACAAGTAAAAATGTGCCAATATTACATCATGGTTGTCAAATTACATCATGAAAAGTCAAGAATAACTTCAAGAAGCAAAACTGGTCAAAACTGGGCGAATTACTGAGCTGAATAGTGAAAAACAAGCCAAAATTCTCTATGCGCCGCGCCAAAATCTGTATGCGTCGCGCCACTTTGGAGCTGATTTTGAGGCACTTCCTAAAGTCCAAATTGAGCCCAAGTGTGCTTGTTGGAAATCCCTGCCTGTCTACTTTCCAACCCAAGTGGAATTTCTGAATTTGGATGTCATTTGCCCCTCCAAAAATTCAATTTCCCAAGACTACTTCCTGTGTGTCAAAATAGGGGCAGTGAGGTCATTTTTTGAGTGTTTTTGACCTCCCAAGGACTCAAAACTTGCCCAAACTTCATGGCCATGCACCAGCAGTCATGAATTTTCATGCCAAATCCAAAAATGTAAACTTTTTACAATTTGGAGCTCTCTAGCAAAAGCGCGCGCCAGGTGGCGTGGCGCACAGGGAGAAAAACCTTGTTTTTTGTGCAAAAAATTTCAAAATGTCAAAAATTGCTCCAAATTTCTTAAAATTTGGGTTGGAGCTTCTTCATCAAGAGCTATGGTGGGCCAAGGATTGCCTCGGCCAATATCCGGAGTTGATCATGCTCTTTTTGCCTCTTTTTTCTTTTTGATGCCTTCCTTAGGTTTGCCTTTAAATTCCTTATTCGTGCCTTGCAAACATGATTTCGTGCTCAAAATAGTTTTTCATGTGCCTGAGCATGTAGTTGTCCTTGTTTTCTTTCGCCAACAACTTCTCTAAGTGGATGTTGATCCTGTCGAGCCAAATCTCTTGATCAGCCTCTATCTCCTGCTGAATGGGTGTCCTCTCATTTAGGCTTCTTTGGGCAGCCTGCTGGTCTTCACGGATGTTTTGCCACCTCTATGAGGCCTCTTGGGTGCATGTACCTTTGTTGGCAAATCACAGTGTGTCTCTTCTTCATGATCATATGACGGATCAGATGTCATGTCTACTGGTGAACAAACTGTCTTGGACAAATAGGTGTCGACATGTCACACTGTCTTGTAATGCCTTTGATGATGTGCTTGACCTTTGTCACCAAGAGAAAACAATGACATGAGGGACAGTAAGGGGAGGGAATAATAGTGAGGGATTAGGGACTATTGGGACAAATTTTATTAGGGAAATGTAGGAGGGTTTGCGGGGTTTTATGTATAGGGTTAGGAAAGTTTTGGTGGGGTTAGGGTTTGGGTTTTGGAATTTGAGAATTTTGGGACAGAGAATTTGGGATATGGGTTTGATGTTTTTAGGGAGTAGGGAAACTTAGGAATGATGGAAATAAGGAAGAAATGGGATGGGGGAATGAATTTGGTGAAAACCCTAAACAACAACTTTCATGTGAAGATTTTGACATGGTAGGGTTTGAGATTTTGTTTGAACCATTACCATCCATCAACCACCATACCCTAGCACAAACTTGGATGAAACACAAAAATGGAGGCTCTATCTACTTGTGGAATGAAGAATTTGCAATTTGGAGGAAGATTTCAATGAATTTCAGGCCTTTTAGCCCAGTGCGTCGCGCCTTTTTGTAGGAGCCTTTTGGAGGCCTTCCCGGTGTCCAAATTGGGCACAGGATAACGTGTTGGAAAGTTATTTGAGTCTAATTCCCAACCCAACTTGAATTTTTCAATTTGGAGTTCATTTTCCCTATCAAAAATCAAATCTCCCAAGACTGGTAAAAATGTGCCAAATGAGGCTGCCTAAAGGCAGAGTGTTGTTACAATCAACTTTTGAATGCATTCCTCAACTCCAAATTGAGCTCACGATAGATCATTGGAAATATATTTGCGTCTAGTTATCATTTGACTCATCAATCAAGTGATTTTGCCAACCAAGATAGGAGAAAACTTGATTTTCCCAAGGTCACTTCAGAGGTGCATCAATTCTCCCGAGGCAACTGTATTTTTGACATTTCTGCAAAACCATGACACCTGTGTAAAAAGTGAAGGAGGTTTTTCTTCCTTAGCCTGTTGTGGACAAAAATTTCTCTTAGTTTTCAAAAATTCATCTTTTATTGCTCAGAAACATCATTTGAGTGAAACCTATCCCGATGTGTGGAACAGGGGATTTGTCGAAATGAAGCGAAATGAAGGGGATAGGGGGCTTCTAAATTCTTGAGGAAATTTTTCTAGGTGGGGAGGTATGTTAGGAAGTAGGGGAAATTTGAATTTTAGAGATTGAGTGAGGGGAAGGGGTCCAAAAGGGAAAAACACAGGTCTAGCCTAGAAAATTGCCAAGTTGTAGCAAGAAACTAGGGTCTGTGCAAAAATGAGGAATTTGAGGGATCTCAGTGATGGGAAGTGTTTAATAAGGTACATTAAGGATAGAGGAAGGTGTATGAACTCAGGATACAAATTTTTCTAATGATTTGACCATCCAAGAGAAATTGCCTTCAAAACCTTAGGAGAGGGAAATGAACCTTGCTTAGGCACAACTGAAATATGAACAAGGTGTAAAATGACCCAGTGGAACTAGACATGATGATGAAAATACTCTGAATGATGGCACACTCATCTGAATGGTGACATGGACCGACATTTGGACAACTTTGGAAGGAGTAAAAGCAAACCCTAGAGCTAATGCCTAGTGACCAAATTTTGCTTGAAGACTCACTGAAATGAAAAAATTTGACCTTAACACCTTAAAATCACTTTGTAAGAGCATATTTGATCACTGGAGGAAGGCTGCAAAGACTGACACTAACATTTTCTCCAATGGGGATGGTAGCTCCTTAGAGGTGCCAAGAATGGCAGATCTTTGGGAGAGCAGACAGTGCCTTCATCCATTGGGCAATGGAGTCAAAACTCAAGCTAAAATGCATGACTGAAAACCGACACAAACTAACTTAACAACAAGACTGAAAACTGACTCACAAATGACTCATGACTCAACTAAAAACTGACTCGATACTTAAACACAACCGACAAACTGGAAATGATGCTCAAAATAAAGCTTATTCATCAAAACCTACTCTAACAGTTTCATTCATCACTTGATCAAGTGAAATGAAACAACCAATGCAACCAAGTAAGTATTCTGTTTGCTGTTTGAATTCTCCGCAAGTGCTCACTTATGAAAAACAAGAGAGAACTACTGAAAGGCAACTCCCATGACAACTTGGAAACAGATCCGTTGAATGCTATGGATTCTCTATCCACCTCCAAAAACACTGCATAAGGATCTTGAAATTCATGCACACTGGGACTTAGCTCATCCAATGGATTACTTCTCTTCTCTTCATACCATGAATGCAAACTTTGATCTGAGCTTTGTAACGAGACTCCTGCTGAAAATGACAAAGAAACCAGCTGCCGGGTCAAGTTTATATCAGTACACGTTTCAGGCTCACATGTAGTCAATGGAGAAGGACTTTGACTGCAAACCTCATCCAAAATATCAGCTAGTGGATCATGTAAAACTTGAAAAGACTGCTGCAACCCATTTTCTATTGGTTCCAATGTGATTACATGATTGCCTACATGTTGCTCATTCTTTACTGAAGATGTACTATGCAATTTTCCCTTCAAAAACTAAAATGATTCGAAATAAAATGGTATGGAATCATCTTGCACCATCTGAGCATATGTTCCAGCTTCCAAGTCTTTATTTGCAACTTGACAATCAAAGGCATTCGGGGGCTGCAAATCTGGATATGAAAAGTCTTGAACAAGGTTTTCATTGCCCTCAAGATGGTCCAAATCAAGACTTGCTGACAGCTGATTTCTGATTGCACGGAAGTTGTCTCTAATGAACTGAAATGAATCAAAACAAAAAGGCAAAGATCCTTCACTTACTTCAAAATTTGTTGCACTTTCCTCGTCACTCTCATAGCTGATATGTGATGGCTGAACATTGTATTCGAGCTGCTGAAAGTGAACTTCTTCCTCCCACAAACTAGCTGCTTGTTTGCTTGCAAGATTAGCTTCTGTTTGGAGAACATAATCATCATCATACTGATCAAATTGAGGCAAATCATCAGTATAAAATACATCATCAAGCATACATGTCATATCAACAGATCTCTCTTCTCCAAGATGATCTATAAGACAATCATTATGAGATCTATAACAATTGGGATAAGAAAGAAGGTGTTTTGGATCTGCAACTTGTTCTTCTTCAATCAGCGAGCTATGGACTTGAACATCATAATCATTCCTTGTAGTGATCTTTTGCATCATCTCTTCTACTGCACTTACCAAAATGTCAAGCTTTACTTCTAGAGATGTCGATTTCTCCGAATCTATGTTTTTCGTCTTTTCTTCTTTCAACCTTGCCCTTCGAATCAGCAGATGAGCCTCTACATTTACTGCACTATTCTGCATCTCTTCAAGTGTTGTGACATTCCTTTCTCTCAGCTGAAACTCCATTTCCAGATCAAAGGCACCCGGATAGTGCAAGAGAGCAGATCTAGGAGGAGGTCTTATATCAACCGGCATTGAATAATAAACTTGGTTAAATCTGGCAGAAAACTGTTGTACTGTCTCCCCTGGCAGTCTTTTTAGCTGGTTATACTCTTCTATAATCAAGAAAAGGTTTTGTCCGACCACCCACCTGTCGAGGAAAACTTTGACGAACTGCTGGAGATCTGAGATGCTCGCATCAGGTAGGGCTTTGAACCAACTCTTCACTTTGCCTTGCAAAGAAAGAGCAAAAAGCCTTATACTGACATCTTCTTCATCAACTTCAAAAAGATCTAGAAAATTCTCAACATTCTGCACATGTTGCTCAACGTTGACATTCTTACATTCACCGTCAAACCTCGGCAAGTATAGATCATAGTTTTTGGGAAAAGCATGAAGAACAGAAGGTAAAACAAGAGGTTTATACCTATCCGGGACTATAAAAGGTGTAGGAGTATATACAAGAGCTACAGGATCAGTTTTGTTTTCTTTAGGTTCATCACTCTGAAGAGGGTCATCACAAGATTCAGAAGAAGGGTCTTGATCAAGCTCAAAGGCATGCAAATCTTTGGTATTTACCATCTTCAAAGGGAAGGAATCAAATGCAAGCCTGGGATCTTTTCTCAAGCATAGTATACTTTGCAAAGCCTTGTTAACATTCTCGGGAAAAGAGAAGAAATAATTTAGAACAAAGAACAAAATGTCTTGGATGAAACTCCAACTTGAATACCTAATCTGTCCATATTGTCTTTTCATGTTTTTGCTCGCTAGGTTCATCATCTAGTGGAGTCTTTGGATCTGATCTCGAAAATGATTTGGAATCGCCAGGTGAATGATTTCAGCCTTTCCAGTGTCTGATCGTTGTCCACCATCAACAATCAAATCTGAATTTGATACATGTACTAGGGCAATTAACAAGTTAGATGTCACGTTTACAAGCTAGACCGAAGATTGACTGAAGCAGCGTTTATCTACTTCCGCTAATGCAAAGCAAAAGCGTTTCAAAGGCTACCTGGCATAACTTCAGGCTCCGTCTGTAGCTATAAAACAAATGACATCAATAAGCAAACCATTTTCTTCCCCAGTGGAGTCGCCACTATGTTAGAGCCTAGATTTACCTCAGGCTGAAAAGGCAAGCTTCTAGGTTCAACATCAAACCACGCTTAGCCTCGTAGCTAGCCCTACGAGGACAAGAGAGGGCTCTCTCTGGGTCGATCTCAGTAAAAGACAAGCGATGGGGCTCGAGATGACTGAAATAAAAGCCAATTTTAGGTTAGGTATGAAGTACAAGGGTTTGATTTGAGTTTTTGGGGGTTTTGTTGGAAAAAGGGAAAGGCAAATTTGGGTCTGGGGATGAGGCATAGTTTCTGCAGAGTTCTGATTGGGGCAAGGATGACAATCGTTTTGATACTTTAAATTGAGTGAATGGATAGATCAGACTGGTGAGGAGCTAAGGAGAGCAAGAGAGTCTCAAGAATTCTCCTTAAACAGATGAAAACATGGAAATTTAAACAAATTCAAAGGCAGAGCATATCAGTTAATGGATTCTACCTTAATCACTCATTTGTTCAAATTCAGAAGAAGAGACAGGAAAATGATACACATAACACTAATGAACTTACAATTACTTAGAGAAGAACACCATCAAAACATAAAGCCACATGGATCCCAAACAGTGCTGCAAAACCCTGGTCTTTCCTTAGCAAAAAATGCAGAGATAGAATGTACAATGATATGCCAAAGTAATCCCAAGTGTCCAACCCTGAAAGTGACTTAGGAATTACATGATATAGACTAGCCCAACCAATTCCCTTGCCTCTAGGGGTCGAGCTCATCATTCTAGGAGTTTTTTCAACCAATTCTAAACAAGGAACTAAAAACTAGGTAGTCAAACAACTTACCCCTATATGCTAGGAAACTGATTCATTCACTCACATTTCATCTTTTGGTGAATGAATCTTCTAGAACAAGTAAAAATGTGCCAATATTACATCATGGTTGTCAAATTACATCATGAAAAGTCAAGAATAACTTCAAGAAGCAAAAATGGTCAAAACTGGGCGAATTGCTGAGCTGAACAGTGAAAAACAAGCCAAAATTCTCTATGCACCGCGCCAAAATCTATATGCGTCATGCCACTTTGGAGCTGATTTTTAAGTACTTCCTAAAGTCCAAATTGAGCCCAAGTGTGCTTGTTGGAAAGCCCTGCCTGTCTACTTTCCAACCCAAGTGGAATTTCTGAATTTGGATGTCATTTGCCCCTCCAAAACTTCAATCTCCCAAGACTGCTTCCTGTGTGTCAAAATAGGGGCAGTGAGGTCATTTTTTGAGTGTTTTTGACCTCCTGAGGACTCAAAACTTGCCCAAAATTCTTGGCCATGCACCAGAAGTCATGATTTTTCATGCCAAATCCAAAATGTAAACTTTTTGCAATTTGGAGCTCTCTAGCAAAAGCTCAAAAATTTCAAAATGTCAAAAATTGCTCCAAATTTCTTGAAATTTGGGCTAGAGCTTCTTCATCAAGAGCTATGGTGGGCCAAGGATTTCCTCGGCCAATATCCGGAGTCGATCATGCTCTTTTTGCCTCTTTTTCCTTTTTGATGCCTTCCTTAGCTTTGCCTATAAATTCCTTATTCGTGCCTTGCAAACATGATTTCGTGCCCAATAATGGTTTTTCATGTGCCTGAGCATGTACTTGTCCTTGTTTGCTTTTGCCAACAGCTTCTCTAAGTGGATGTTGATCCTCTCGAGCCAAATCTTTCGATCAGCCTCTATCTCCTGCTGAATGGGTGTCCTCCCATTTAGGCTTCTTTGGGCAGCCTGCTGGTCTTCACGGATGTTTTGCCACCTCTATGAGGCCTCCTGGGTGCATGTACCTCTGTTGGAAAATCACTGTGTGTCTCTTCTTCATGATCATATGACGGATCATATGTCATGTCTGCTGGTGAACAAACTGTCTTGGACAAATAGGTGTCGATATGTCACACTATCTTGTAATGCCTTTGATGATGTGCTTGACCTTTGTCACCAAGAGAAAACAATGACATGAGGGATAGTAAGGGGAGGGAAAAATAGTGAGGGATTAGGGACTATTGGGACAAATTTTATTAGGGAAATGTAAGAGGGTTTGAGGGGTTTTATGTATAGGGTTAGGAGAGTTTTGGTGGGGTTAGGGTTTGGGTTTTGGAATTTGAGAATTTTGGGACAGAGAATTTGAGATAGGGGTTTGATGTTTTTAGGGAGTAGGGAAACTTAGGAATGATGGAAATAAGGAAGAAATGGGATGGGGGAATGAATTTGGTGAAAACCCTAAACAACAACTTTCATGTGAAGATTTTGACATGGTAGGGTTTGAGTTTTTGTTTGAACCATTACCATCCATCAACCACCACACCCTAGCACAAACTTGGATGAAACACAAAAATGGAGGCTCTACCTACTTGTGGAATGAATAATTTGCAATTTGGAGGAAGATTTCAATGAATTTCAGGGCTTTTAGCCCAGTGTGTCGCGCCAGTGTAAATTTACACTGGAAAGTTTCTCCCAGTGCGTCGTGCCTTTTTGCAGGAGCCTTTTGGAGGCCTTCCTGGTGTCTAAATTGGGCGCAGGATAGCGCGTTGGAAAGGTCTTTGAGTATACTTTCCAACCCAACTGGAATTTTTCAATTTGGAGTTCATTTTCCCTATCAAAAATCAAATCTCCCAAGACTGGTAAAAATGTGCCAAATGAGGTTGCCTAAAGGCAGAGTGCTGTTACAGTCAACTTTTGAATGCATTCCTCAACTCCAAATTGAGCTCACGATAGATCATTGGAAATATATTTGTGTCTAGTTATCATTTGACTCATCAATCAAGTGATTTTGCCAACCAAGATAGGAGAAAACTTGATTTTCCCAAGGTCACTTCAGAGGTGCATCAATTCTCCCGAGGCAACTGTATTTTTGACATTTCTCCAAAACCATGACACCTGTGTAAAAAGTGAAGGAGGGTTTTCTTCCTTAGCCTGTTGTGGACAAAAATGTCTCTTAGTTTTCAAAAATTCATCTTTTATTGCTCAGAAACATCATTTGAGTGAAACCTATCCCGATGTGTGGAACAGGGGATTTGTCGAAATGAAACGAAATGAAGGGGATAGGGGGCTTCTAAATTCTTGAGGAAATTTTGCTAGGTGGGGAGGTATGTTAGGAAGCAGGGGAAAGTGGAATTTTAGAGATTGAGTGAGGGGAAGGGGTCCAAAAGGGCAAAACACAGGTCTAGCCTAGAAAATTGCCAAGTTGTAGCAAGAAACTAGGGTTTGTGCAAAAATGAGGAATTTGAGGGATCTTAGTGATGGGAAGTGTTTAATAAGGTACATTAAGGATAGAGGAAGGTGTATGAACATCAGGATACAAATTTTTCTAATGATTTGACCATCCAAGAGAAATTGCCTTCAAAACCCTAGGAGAGGGAAATGAACCTTGCCTAGGCGCAATTGAAACATGAACAAGGTGTAAAATGACCCAGTGGAACTTGACATGATGATGAAAATACTCTGAATGATGGCACACTCATCTGAATGGTGACATGGACCGACATTTGGACAACTTTGGAAGGAGTAAAAGCAAACCCTAGACCTAATGCCTAGTGACCAAATTTTGCTTGAAGACTCATTGAAATGACAAAATTTGACCTTAACACCATAAAATCACTTTGTAAGAGCATATTTGATCATTGGAGGAAGGCTGCAAAGACTGACACTAACAGGAGGATCTACAAGCTAGCATTTTTAGAACACTATAATTCCCTTGTGCCTAATCTAAGGCATAGTTTTGGATCACAAATTAGAATTTTTTTGTTTACTATAGTGTTGCTCAGTTTGGACCTGCATGAAATACTTATAAAGTCTGTAAAGTTGTACTCCCCAACAAATATTTTATGAAATATAAATCTATCTTCAATTTGGGTTGAAAAAAAAAATGGTTGTGGAAATAAACATGAAGCAAAAGTATAAAAGTTTGTACGTTCAAAGTAATTTTTTCTATGGAATAGAGAGCAAGCCCTCTCTTGCCTTTCACATTGGTTTGTTTAAATAAAAATCACTTCTCTATGTGAATGACTATTCCCTAATTTGAGACTTCATAGAGATATGGCCAAACCCAAAAATGACACATAATTGGATCTGAAGACAATTATTCTTTTATGTGAAAATGTAGATCCACCGCAAGTATGGGAAAGGAACTTTTTCCCACATTGAGTTTATATATATATATATATATATATATATATATCATAATTACGTCTTTAGAAATGGCCCATGCTTTATATGTCCTTGTGATTTGTTTTTATGCTCTTAACCTGCAAAATGATACCCGAATACAGAATATGCGAAGAAAAGATACCCAGAACACAAAATAGCAATGATTTTATTATTCAGAGAGTAATGTTCACTTGCCTCTTTGAGGGGGCAACCTCCAATAGAGCAGAGCTCGACTACAAAATAAGACATGATGCTCCTCGCAGTGAGTCTCTATCCTTTATATATGACTCATACATGCAATACCACAGGCCAATACCGTGGGTTTTATTAATACCATCTATCTAATACTACGACCCATTTGCAACTAACTGTGGTTCTGTCATTAATTGCGGGTTAACCACTTACAATTATTAATATGGGCTTTATTGACTCTTGACTATGACGTGATCCCATTACATAAATAAGGGGGTTAGGGTGGGACCCTAACATGCCCTCCCCCTTAAGACTAGCCTTGTCCTCAAGGCTGAAACTGCGGAAACTGCTGAAGAATAGTGGCTGGTTCCCAAGTTGCATCTTCCGGAGAGGTGTCTTTCCATTTGAAGAGGACTTCCTTAATCATGCGGCCGCGCAGTTGCTTGTCTCGTGTGTCTAGGACCTGTTCGGGTTGAAGCCAGATGGACCCTTCTTCGTCCAATTCAGGTAGATTGGTCTGAATTCTGCAATTGTTCCAAATCACTTTCTTGAGGCATGAGACATGGAAAACTGGATGGATTTTTGCAGTAGGTGGCAAGGCCAACTTGTAGGCCACTTCTCCAATGCGCTGAAGTACTTGATATGGTCCGTAGAATTTGGGAGAGAGTTTCTGACACCCCTTATCTTTGAGTGATGTTTGCTTATATGGTTGGAGGCGTAAAAAGACCTGATCCCCTTCTTGAAATTGGCGCTCTGAGCGATGCTGGTCTACCTATTGCTTCATGCGGTTCTGAGCTTGATGAAGATTCTCTTGAAGATGGGCGAGCATGGTTGCGCGGTGTTGTAGGAGTTGATCCACTGCTTGTACTTTTGAGCATCCCTTGAGATACGAAGTAGGTGAAGGCGGGAGTTGACCATATACTGCTTCATAGGGAGTCATTTTGGTGGTGGCATGATAGTTGGTGTTATACCACCATTCAGCCAGAGGTAGCCACTGTACCCAAAGGTGTTGCTTTTCTGAAGTGAAACACCTAAGGTAGGTTTCTAGACATTTGTTGATGGGTTCGGTTTGACCATCTGTTTGCGGATGATAGGAAGTACTGAGTTTGAGTTGAGTGCCTTGTATTCTGAAGAGTTCCTGCCAAAAATTACTAGTGAAGATCGGGTCGCGGTCGAACACAATAGAAGTGGGCATGCCATGCAATTTGAAGATCTGATCCATGAAAGATTGAGCAACCAAAGTTGGTGTAAATGGGTGGGGTAGGGCGCAGAAATGAGCATACTTCGACAGTCGGTCCACAACCACCATGATGACTGACTTGTTCCCTGACTTTGGAAGACCTGTAATGAAATCCATAGAAACCTCCGTCCAAATTGATGCCGGAATGGGCAATGGCTGTAATGTGCCTGGTGTGTTGACGGTTTCCCCTTTGTGGCATTGACAGACACCGCATTCTGCTACGAAAGTAAGGATGTCCTTTTTCATGCCTGTCCAAAAAAATGATCTTCTGGTGCGAGCATATGTCTTCTGAAAGCCCGAATGTCCTGCAATGGGAGATGAGTGCAATTTTGCCAAAATGCGACTTTTGAGGGTGGATGTTGGTGATATTACGACTCTGTCCTTGTAGCGAAGAATATCATCCTGCCACGAGTAGCCCTTGGTGGAATTTGGATCTACCTGCAATTGATAAATGAGTTGGGAGAGCTCGGGGTGTGAAAACCATTCCCTGCAAGCCTCTTCAATCCATTCTGGAATGGGGAGGAAAATTGCTAGCAGAGTACTTTCCTCCTCAAATTGGCGAGATAATGCATCTGCTACACTATTGTCTTTCCCTTTCTTGTAAATGATCTCATAATCATATCCCAGCATTTTGGCTAGCCATTTATTTTGTTGTGGGGAGGATAGGCGTTGCTCCAAAAAATATTTAAGACTGTGATGATCTGTGCGGATTTGGAAACGTTTCCCCAATAAGTAAGGTCGCCAGGTCTCAACTGCATGTAAGATGGCCATCATTTCCTTCTCGTAGGTAGATTGTCCCAGATTCCTCCCACTGAGTTGTTGGCTTGTGAAGGCCAACGGTCGCCCTTCCTGCATTAAGATCGCCCCAATACATGTACCCAAAGCATCACATTCAATGACAAAAGATTTGGTGAAGTCAGGTAGTGCTAAGACTGGAGTGGAACACATGGCATTTTTTAGAGCTTTAAAGGCCTGTTGTGCTTCCTCATTCCAGAAGAATGAATTTTTCTTTAGGAGTTGGGTGAGGGGCTTCGCTATGCGACCATAGTTGTGGACAAATTTACGATAATAGCCTGTGAGACCCAAAACTCCTCTCAAGCTCTTCAAGGTCTTAGGTTGAGGCCATTCCTGCATTACCTAGATCTTTTTGGGGTCCACCTTGACACCTTCACGCCCCACAATGTGGCCCAAATACTCTACTTCTACCATGCCAAACGAACACTTGGACATCTTGACAAATAATTTATGCTTATGGAGCAGTTGCAAGAGTAGATCTACATGCTGAAGATGTGCGGCCCAAGTGCAACTATAGATGAGGATGTCATCGAAGAAGACAAGGACAAATTTCCTGAGATATGGTTTAAGAATGTGGTTCATAAGGCTCTGAAAAGTAGAGGGGGCATTATAAAGACCAAATGGCATGACCAGGAATTCATAATGGCCTTCATGAGTTCGGAAAGCAGTCTTGGGGATGTCGACTTCCTTCATGCGAATTTGGTGGTGGCCTGAGCGAAGATCCAGCTTAGTGAAGAATTGAGCCCCATTGAGTTCATCCAACAAATCATCAACCACCGGGATGGGAAATTTATCTTTGACTGTCAACTTATTGAGGGCCCTGAAGTCGGGACACATCCGCCACTCCCCATCTTTCTTGAGCACCATGACCACTGGGGATGAATAAGGACTAATGCTGGGACGAATGACACCTACTTCCAAAAGTTCCTTGATGATTTTTTCTATTTCATTCTTTTGGGTGAACGGATATCTGTATGGGCGCACATTTGGGGGTTGGGCCCCTGGAACCAAGGTGATGCTATGATCATGTTCCCCTCACGAGGGTGGAAGCTCATGAGGCTTGTCAAAGACCAGCAGATGGTTATTTAAAATCTGTTGCATCTCAGGATGAATTGGTAGAGGCTTGGTTTCGACTGCCTGGATGGCATTAAATTGAGCTACAACTCCATGATTGCCCTTTTTTAACAATTTTTCCATCCTATGCGAGCTGATGATAGAGGGGGCTCCCGCCTGGAGTCCACGGAGGGTATGTGTGTAGTTGTTCTGCTTAAAACTCATATATAACTCCTAGAAATCCATTGTGATTGGCCCAAGAGTGCGGAGCCATTCAGCGCCGAGGACAATGTCGCAACCCCCCATGTGTATGGCAAACATGTGAGTTTTCAACTGATAATCCCCCATTTGAAGTTTGACATTTTCACAGCGGCCTTCACATTTCATTGTGCCTCCATCCGCAATTTGAACTTGGAAGTTAGAAACTGCTCGTACAAAACAATGCACTGCTTCTGCGACTTTTTGATGGATGAAATTATGTGTACTTCCACTATCAATCAAGACTACGACTGGGCGATGTTTAATAAAACCTCTGATTTTGAGAGTTTGAGGGGAAGAAATCCCTGCCAAAGCATGCAAGGAAATAACTGGTTCATCAGAGACATTGTCCTTTTGGTTGTCTTCTTCTAGCGGCTCATGTTCCTCCAGTGGTGGATCTTCCTCTGTTGAGCTGTAGTCAATGGCATCAATTTGAAAAAATTTGGGCTCCTTGCATTTATGACTTGGGGAGTATTTTTCATCACAATAGTAACATAGGCCTTGCTTTCTTCTTTCGGCCATTTCCGCAGGTGACACCTTTTGGACCTTAAGTGTTTGAGTCGTGTTGTGAGCCTGTGGGGGGCGACCTTTAGCGGAGAAATTTGGGCGACTGTATTGGGTTGCTAATGCAAGCTCCATGTTACAAGCTACCTTGCAAGCCTCCGTCCACGTGGGAGGGTGGTGCAGTAGGACTTGAGCTTTGATGGCTTCTTTAAGCCCGCTGATAAAACATTCCGTGTAGAACGCATCTGAGAGACCCCAAGTGCGGAAGGCTAAGGCTTCAAAAGCTGTAATATATTCATCCACTGTACTAGTCTGTCGGAGCTTAGTAAGACGACCCAAAAAAGAGTCCTCCTGTTCAAAGAGGTCTTGAAGAGCTTTTGTAAATTGGGTCTAAGTCCTAAAAGGTCCATTGCAACGTTGATGCCATTCCCACCATTTCCACCTTTCATTGTCCAAGTACATGCTCCCCAACATAAGCTGAGTCGCATCATCTAAGATACGATTCAGTTTGAAATACTGCTCCATTTGTGTTATCCATGCCGACAGGTGAGAACTGTCAAATTTATGCATATCCAACTTGGGAGGTCGTTGACTGGGTGGTTGGTGGGTGTGCCAGACGTGAGGAGTGTGGCTAGACTCACCCTCATTGTATCCATTGCCATTATACGCCTCCTCGTGGGCTTGCTCCTTGTCTTTCGGGATGAGTTGCGCGACCTGGCTACATAGTCCGTTAAGCTGAAGGCTGAGGGTGTGCATGGATTCTTCAAGTTTGTCCATCCTTTCATTAGCCATCGCTTGAGCTCTAGTTTCTACCATACACCAACCTGATGAAAATTTGGGACCGCCTAAAAATTTTCATTAATAATTGAATGGTACCACCGTGCTTAGCTTGTCGTCCTGATTCTGATGGGCTAGATCACCAATAAGCGCCCCTGGTATAGGAACCCTTCACAACAACTCCGATCTGGTGGATCTGAGAGATCTGAATGGCGGATCGGATAGATCTGGGCGGCGGACCAGACTACTGCTACGGATCTGATGGATCTAATAGATCGGACTAACTGATCTACGAACTCGAGACTGCGAGATTGATTGTCTATTGCTGCTGCACCGCTTTGCACAAGCTGATCTGGAATAGATGATGTGTGATCCCTCAATAGAAAGGGAACTATGGTCTTGAGGAGTGTCAGGTGCTACAGATCGCAATATACATAAGGGTCTGACAGTAGTACTCGGCCCAATGTTTCAGGGCTCTAACTAAGGAGGATCGACCGTACCCTTAGCCGTACAACCCGACTACCCTATCGTATGGGCGAGTAATCTCTCCGAGTGCTGTTCTCGGTGTACTGTAGCCACAAGACGGTCGACGGTTTATCTATGGCGAGGTTTCAAGGGAGCCTAGGGGGCTTCCAATATACCCAGAGGGTACGTGGAAGACAGTCCGTGCGCGGTTCTGTCTAATGCGCTACTACTCGAAGGGGTACCCACAGGGGTTACAAGGGAGTCCAACAGACGTGACCACCTCTTGTATTTCCTGCGTGCATGCCTCCCCAAATCCACAGGTTTATGCGCTCAACGACAGATCCCGTGGTTTAAAGACGCCGGAACACGTCTCTAGCCAAATTTTTTTTTGCTAAGAATTGGAGATCCCACCGGCCCTGGAAAGTGCTCTGATACCACTTGTTATGCTCTTAACTTGCAAAATGATACCCAAATACAGAATATGCGAAGAAAAGATACCCAGAACACAGAATAGCAATGATTTTATTATTCAGAGAGTAATGTTCACTTGCCTCTTCGAGGGGGCAACCTCCAATAGAGCAGAGCTCGACTACAAAATAAGACACGATGCTCCTCGCAGGGAGTCTCTATCCTTTATATATGACTCATACATGCAATACCACGGGCCAATACCGTGGGTTTTATTAATACCATCTATCTAATACTACGGCCCATTTGCAACTAACTGTGGTTCCGTCATTAATTGGGGGTTAACCACTTACAATTATTAATATGGGCTTTATTGACTCTTGACTATGACGTGATCCCATTACATAAATAAGGGGGTTAGGGTGGGACCCTAACATTTGTACTTGCACTAATGGTCCTTAAAATTAACTAGAGGAGGAAGTACAATTAATAGTGCTAGTGTGAGTGTGTCTTCATTTCCTCCCATTAGATCTACAGGACAATGCTTTACTGGAAGTAATTCAAAATAAGCTTCAAAATATTTGGATAAACCATAACCTGAATTTTGCACGCACATGTATGAAAAATATTTATGAAGTTCCATGTGGAAATGGGTCTTCCATCAGCTCTTGAGATAAAATTAGATGATTAGGTTCACCTTATGAGCATATTTCACTTAAGGGTAACCTTTACCATGAGTAGTATCACAGATTTTTGAAGCACTACAAGAAGGGAAAATACATGCCTCTAATCATGAGAAAGCTAAGGATCAATGGAACATCATGCGCCCCCAAAAATTATGCAAGCTTAATCAATTGGAAGTCCCAAACTATACTAATCAATCTAAGTTTTAACATGTTCAACTTTTTTGGTGTTTCTTTCTCCCAAAATGAAGAAGATAAAAACCTATGCATTCACCAACAAGAAATAGAAGTGAGTGGAGATGGTGAATCCTGCTAGAGAACCAATTTAAAAAAGCATAAATAATCACCAAGAAAATTGAGTCCATGAAAATAAGTGAAAGGACATCATTATGGAAGAGATCCATGAACAAAAACTCCCTTCATTAATGAAAATAGAACCACATGTTGGTTGGTATTTTTAGACACTACTTTTGGAAACATCTTGGAACAAAAGATAGTTCTTTCCTCGTGGATTTCTGCAAAAGTGGAAATTAATCCCTCCCACTCTACTCGAGACTTTGAAGACAGAAAGCATAGCGAAAGGAAGGAAATAAAAACTATAAACTTAATTAAACAAAGCAACAAATAATAATAAATTTAATAATCTAATTTTACATTCATGACCTAGCCACATACCAAATTAATGTATGAGACCCTCTCATTTGTGAGACATTAACAACACGGCCACTTAATATACAAAAATGCACATACCTTGTCCCCTTTTATATTTGAACTTGTGTCATATGGGGAGGAAACACATGTTCTTAAGTATTAAAACCACTCAAGCCATGCCCAATAATTTGTCGCGCACCCAATGCACAATAATGCATATTAAACGACATAATGTAAGTAATTAAAAGCTCTTTCTTGGCACAGTAAGGGTTCAAGTAATGGAAAATACCAATTGTCTTAAGAAACTAATTGGAAATGAAATAATAACCTGTATACTAGTGTAGTAAACTAAGACAAAGGAGTATTCATTCTTAAAACCCAACAAATGTTCTTTGTATAACAATCACAATATCTGTATGAACTCTAGAGTCTTCTCAAGAGGGCTAGTACTCCTTAGGGATCCCTATTCTATTTAACTTTAGATATCATTAATGAACAATTGTTGGATTGCATGTGAATTTCATTACGCCATCTAAACCTCACATGTTGTGCCCCTAATAACTATGCAAAAAATAAACATTATTGACAATGTTTAAGAACTTATACAATAAATCTTCCATTGATGAAAAGAGAATTAATGGATGTCAAACCTACAAAAGGAAATTCACATTGACCAAGAGGAGGGTTGACAAAGGGCTCACTATAGAATGCTTGAATAGATTCCTTATTCATGACTTTTACTTTGGTAAATGAATCACCATCACCTTAGGAATCATTCCCGACGCAAAGTATGATTATAAACATTTCTACTTAATTGCAACTATTAAGAAGGGTGTTGTCCTATCAGATTTTCGTTTGAACCAACGTAGTTTTGTAAAGAAGAAATCATAGAACTGTTAAAAGATGGTTCTAGGGGAAAAAAAACTCGGGTAAATACTAATTGTTAGACAACAAAAAATAATTATAAGTAAAAAATCTCCCTCTAGAATGGTGTCCTTCTTGGCGATTTTGAGGACATCAAAGAGGTAACCCTTCATCATTTATAATATCCATATTTTAATACTAAAACCTCAAAACCCCATAAGAAATGTTGGTAGCTTTTCTTTAAAATATAACAAGTAATATAATTAACTTCTCTTTGGCCCTACAACTCCAATGGAGTTTGTATTGATGCTATGCAAATGGCACACGGGCTCTATATTGAATGGATTCACAACATACTTATGTAAGTTGGGTTCAGATGCCATCAAGGAGTATGAGGAAGAGTTTATATAAAATTTATGTAATAAGGGAAAATGGGAGGTACATAAATTCCTATATGAGTAGGATTCTAAAGGAAATGAACCCATCAAATTTAGCTTTATTCCCTTGTGTAATGACTCATAGTAGTTTTCCACTAGAAATTTAGTTTAGGGATAAAGGAAGTAATAATGAGATTATTCTCTAGAGAACATGTAGTTTTGTATATAGTAGATTTATCTAGCAAAACATAATACGAGATAATGGTGATTAAAGTAGACATAGGTAACACCTCTATCACACTTAAACACAGTTTTGGTGTCATATCTTGTGGGTTGATTATGTCGATAGGTGTCTTTATATGGGAATTGAAGTTGTTATATCAATAATAAATATCATGTGGATCACCAAGGTTTAATGAACTCTGGCCATTCTTCATCATCATCAAATGTGAAGGGATGAGATAAAAGTCAAAACCTAATATTGAGCATTTTTCCTTTATAGTTTTAAATATTTCTAATTGTGGCTAAGTGTATAGTTAGTTTAACAAGATGTGTGGCCATTCTCAGCTTCTGCCATAAATAAGAGGTTGTTGTGATTCTCATCCTCTACCTTAAAGAAGAGGTTAAATGTGTTACTATATTGCAAGGAGATTGGTGTGGCCACTTCATTGCACAAAGTAACACAATTTATGTCATTCTCAACCTTGAAATTAATAAGAGGTTAGGTATGAAATTAAATTTCTTTTTTCTATTAATATGTGATCTATTGTCTGGCAATACCACTTGTGGAAAGCATCATGGATATTTTTAAATTTGTGACTGCAGTCTGTTGCATTGCATTGCTTTCGATCTTGAATTCATAGCTTATGGTGATGAGTTCTAATTACAATTACGTTTTATGTTCTTCTTTATTCTTTGATACACCACAGATGCCACATAATCTTTATGAAATTTTAATTTAATAATTATAGATTGAGCTTTATATTGGTCTTATCTTAAATTTCTCTTTAAATAAGTTCAAATTTTAGGTTAAACTCATAAATATATACATGGCGGGTAAGGAGGTCTAAAGATGACACAGAAGTGAATGAATGAGAAAAATAAAAAATGTCTTAGATTACACATGATGTGCATAGATGATAGTAACATATAATATAGTTTTCCATGAGAATCACTAGGAGGTGTAAAATTTTGTTTAGTATTAACGTTGATTTTGTAGATAAAATTAAATGTGAATTTGTGCCACCAAACATTATAACATTAAAACACATCAAGGAAGAGGATGAATATCTCTATTAACAACAAAATATTAAAGTAAATTTGGGTCTAAAATGAGTTTGTACAAGGAAAATTTTAAAATTTAAAAGCGTATGCCACATCACACTAAACATATGTCATGTAGCACTAAGTTAGTGATATTATCTAGTAAATGGTAATATACATCTCTTATTAATTATAGATGTCAAGAAAATTAAATTTAATATAGAGTTAAGAGATGAAAATAAAAAATAATAATAAAAGTTTTAAATTCTTGTACACAATAAATGATATAGTGCCAAAATATAAAGGTTTCTATTATATTGTATTTAAAATAATTTATAGTCTACCCATATGGGGTGTCGAGAGAGGCAATAGTTGGGAGGGTGCGTGAAAGTCATCCCACCAAGTAATAATGAAAAGGGACATGCCATGTTGCTTACCCCCCTCAATTAGAGCTTATATGTAATAGTCCATTTCATAGCATTATGAGAATTCACTTCATCCAACCACCACATCACTCTACTCAACTGTGCCATGTGATTGCAAAGTGTGGGAGTTTGATCCTGCATGGAAGAATGATGGCGTGTAATTTAAGTTAAATTACCATTTTAATGGCATCTTTCCTCCTAATCTTGGTGCCTCTTAAAGAATAGTATATTCTAGGGAAGTCTCTACTAGTAGCCCATTGCTCTATAAACTTGCTACACTTTTTCCTTCCTAGACACCCCAATTTCCAAAGGAAAAGGTTGGAAATTTCACTTCTCTTATCTCATCGAAGGTGGGATGATTTTTAGAGTGAATACCAATAGACTAGGAATTGGAAAGTGGGAGGCTTTTGGGCTTTGTTTGTTATTTCCTGATCCCATTGCATAGTCTACCTTCATTAGTCCCCTTCAACCAGAATATTAGTCTATGTTTGTACTTGCATCAATGACTCACCAACACACCCACTGCAAGTGAGGGGCAATCCATTATGAGGCACAATGTAGCTCCCAATATTGTCTTTGGGCATATTCTTCAACATGCCAGTTTCATGAACACACTCCATCTCATGTTTAGAGCAAATTACACATGATGTCATTTGTTTAAGTTCATTTGGCTCTTATCCTAGATCCATAACCATCCATTTAAAATGTATGTGTAATACACTCTAATACATTCTAGAAATTAACAGTGAGGTATTACACTTCACCTTGATTTTTCAAATATTCGTTTCTTATACTATGACTAATTTGATATCTCTTTTTCAATGCAACTTTTTAAAATTCCTCTTAACTTGAGAAAATAGGAACCATGTTCCAATGGACTAGTTTGATTGCTTAATGGGAATAAGGCCATACCATACCCCCCAAAAAACATCCAACCATTTTCCTTTTAGCATTTTACATTATTTTTAATTCAGTGACTTCTTACAACTTCGAACTAGAAGAGTTTATCCAATTTATAATTATTATCCTTGAGTATATTCTTATTCCTCGACCTTTTTTTTTAATAGTTAATGGGCATGTTATGATTACATTCCTATAATATAGTAATGTTTACCAAGAATGAAGTTTTGCATTTAAAATAAAAATAATAATAATGATAATTTAATTTGAAGATCGCGACTAAACTAAATATCAAAGTGGTGTATAAGACTTATTTATTTGTGAGACAAATGACCCACCTATATATAATAATTGGACTATTAAAATTTACAAAAATGTGCATACTTTATCCTTATAAATTTGAACTTATAATCTTTTAGATAAAAACAAATAATTTAACCATTACATCTACTTAATTATAAAATATATGTTATTTATTTATTTATAAAAACTTTTAAGACCAAAAAAACTACCAAATCTTCCTTATATACCATAACTTGAAAAAATTCAAATATATTCCTATATTAAAACTTCATATTATTCGAGCATAATATCCCTTGATTATGCATCCAAAGTAATATTAAGAAAGCCTAATATTTCATAAAATAAATTGACTATTCTAATATTTGATAAAAGAAATTGAATAGTCAAACACAAGGAAAGTGGGTTGCATTAAAACACATTCATGTTATTCAAGCATAATATCCTTAAGTTGTTCATCCAAAGTAATATGAGAAAAATTGATATTTCATAAAAGAATTTGAATAGAAAGTTTAATATTTCAAAAAAGAATTTGAATAATCAAATTAGACGAGGAAAGTGAATTGCCTTGATGCATTATGTTCCATTCAAAAAGTTTGTAGTTATATTTTTAAACGATACTTCTCTTGGTGATTGGCAACTTGGAATTTTGGACCTACTTAATTTATTAATAACAAGCGGAGTATAGCAGTTTAGTATTGGAAAATTTTGGTTCAATTAATTATGTATCTTTTGCTTCAAACTAATTTATCTGTATGCGTAGTGTCTATATATATATTTTTAATTAATTTATTCTTTATGCTTAGTGTTTATATCTCTTTTCCAACCAAGTGTATGAACCATGTTTAATAATTTATTTATTTTTCATTTTAATCGTAATTTTGAAATTAATTCTGAGGGGCATGGACCTATTTGAAGCTAACTCTACCCAGCATGGACCCAGACTTATAGTATCTATTAATTGAATTCCTAATAATAAATAGGTAGTGTTGGCTACTTGTGCTTTAGTATACAAACAATCTTTTTTTCTATCAACAAAGATTTTTTTCATTTTCAATAATTAAAAAAAATAAGAGTTGAAAATGTCAAGATATTAAATGAAAGGTGGTAGGTTGGGAATTCGCTCATGTCAAGTGTAAGGGGAGAAATCACTTCATTTTCCTTGATGTTAGGGAGGTGTTGGCGGTGTTGGACTTGCCAACATTTAGGTGATATCCCCAGTATGGAGTTTCAATTAGACCTCACAACGTTTGGTGTAGGAGTCCCATTTGGTATAAAGGTTTAGTTGCCAAATCCTTAAAGATTTGCCTTGGCTCTAACTATCAACATGAGAGAGGGATGCAAAGGTAACTTCGAAAAGCAAGGGGGGTGTGCCTGACGAGTGTTCAATTGCAACTGTGTCAAGGTTCTTCTACTATAGAGGGGACGAAAAGTGAGCCTCTAAGTGAGAGGTAATAGTAACACCCAAGAAGAGACACACATGAACTAGAGACATCTATCTAACATCCAGTGGAATAGTCCACAACGGATGCGACAGACGTTACAACTAATAAATAAGGAAGATCTATCTTGTATCTCGTAGAATAGTCCACAAGGATGGGACATCAATAACAACCATTACAATACATTCTTAACAAGATAAGCAGTAAAATAACTGAAATAGTTCAACTATCTTAGCACATGTGAAAGAAAACATGAAATACAAACATCCGCAGAATAGTCTTACAAACATTCATAGTCTATGCATGAAGAACGTGTTGGCCTTAAAGGCTTCTATTATTAAGTAAAAGTTTTAAGACACATGTTTACAATGTACATCACTAGCCCCAAGAATGGGACATTGGAGCCACTCCTTGCTCCTCAAAGAACTAGTTGATCTCTCTAATGCCTTGTGGGAGGATTCGAGGTGAAAAGTCATTTGTTCATACAATGAGGGAGTATATATAACCAATGGTGATTCTTTGACTACCCTCATGATTGTTTGACTTCTTAAGACTTTTCAACTTACAGGACTCTTTACATTCCATGTGTGCCCTTTGGACTTTCACTTTACAATACATTTGAATACAATATACATGGTCCACAATAGCGATGTGACATATGAGCACCCATGGCATGACATGACACTACTGACATGGATTGCTTGATGATGTGGCAATGTCAAGTCATTGTTGTTGCTAAGTGTTGGATGTCTTCTTGGATATGTTTTCTCTTCACCTCTGCATGGCTTAGTGATGTGAAATCTTCAATGATCTTTAGTCTTGGATAGTGGTTGCAAACTTATGTGTCGCTTCACTTTCTCTCAACTGATCCACTTGCGAGTTCAGCTACAAGAGAGTCTTTCAGCATGCTTCTCTCCTTATTTTCCTTCTCCATCATCTTGCCATGACATGATAGTGTACATGTTCCTGCAATTCACTCATGATGAAACGACATCAATCCGAAAAACAATGTAAAATTTAAAATGAGAACTGATACGATTACCCGTTTCGTTGAGGTAGCAAAAAAATCAACCGATTTTGAAAAGTGGTGATGCAGAATACATACATACATACATACATACATACATATATATATTAGCATAGTTTTTGACACTTCAAATTTTTTTATGTATATTAATTTTCAGAATGTTAGTGACTTGCATGCTGATTTTTAAAAATGTTTATTCTGCATGAAGCCCTTTTTCTAAAAGACTTATTTTTTGACTTTAAATTTCTAATGTATTAAATGTGAATAATTATTTTCTAAATTTAACAATTTTGGAAGTGGTATTCTTCTTCATATTTTCTTGTTTTTCTTTCAATTATTATTATTATTATTATATTTAATGAGATTTTTTTTTTTGCATAGTTAAAGAAGAGGGTCGATATTTTAAAGTTTCGATATTCTACATATTTATATATCCTTAATTAATTTTTCAATGCACATCAAATAATTGTCTCTAAAAAAACAACAATTTTTAACAATTGACATAAAAATAAACATTTTGAACATAAATATAACTAAAAAATTACACATTTTGATAATTTTTTGCTAGAAATGACATGTAAAAATCACAAATTTTATAGGAAACTTTTAACAAAAAATGGTTAAATAATTTATATTTATATTTATTTATTTATGAATGTCATGCCAAAAAATAATAATAATCACAGGTTTTTTCAAAAAATAATGATTCACATAAAAATTAAAGCGAAAATCACATAATACAAATATTGAACATATAACAACATTAATTGAATGCTTATTCTTCTCATAAAATGTCAAAGTCAAAACGTTACAAGTATAACTAATTAATAGTTACAAAAAATGAGCTTGATTTCCAAGCATAACTTAAATTTAATCAACAATATCACGTAATCCAAACTCTTCATCCTCTAGAGTTTCATCATTGTCTTCTTCCACAATATTTTCTGCTTCATTTTGCTCATTTTCCTCTTCTAATGGATCTTTGATGTTTCTGAATCTCCCAATGTATGCCTTCCAATCATTCCATGTATTGGTGGTTGAGGTTTTTTTAAATTTTTTGCCACACGTGATACACTAAAATCCCCTTTATTCAACCAAATTTCTTGCATTGCATCTGGAAGAAATTGAAGAGCATTAATTCTTTGTTGAATAAATTTACAATGTATTGGATCTTTTCAATGGCAATGCAATTTCTTCCTTTTTGTAGGCAACATGCTAGTGTGGTACCTAATTATCAAGCACAAAAGAAATAATGAAGTAAATTAGTATAATGACATATAAATTAAGAAAGAAGATATTGAAATTCAATTCTATATAATAAAACTTACATGAGCCTGAAAATATATCCAGAACCCAATCTCCTTCATTTGAACATAAGTCTATAAGATAGTTAATCAATTATTGTGGCTTTTGATAAATGTTAACTATCCCTCTTTTTGCTTCTTTATCTCCATATGTTAGTTTTTTCACAACAACATCATAAACGAGTACTTGGCTATGACTCTTTCCATCTATCAAATTAAAAAACATAGACATATAGCTATCATGTTTTGTCCAACTATCAATATGGATGAACTCACAATCATTTATAATTGGTTGATCTCCACAGTTAAGAATATTTGACTTTTGGCCGTAACATGAAATAGTAAAAGTTCAATTAACTTATACATAAATGAATTTTTTAACATTAATCAAACATACACTTTCAATGTCTTACCATGTAAGCTGCATCCTTGAGTTATTTTTCCCCTTGAAGCTTGTCAATAACATTGCCAATTATGTGTCTAAATGAAATGTCACTAATCTCCATAATAGTGATGATGTGATGGGACCCAGCCCACACTCCAACTTATAACTTAACACAAGTTTGTCTGGTGCTATTAATGAAGGCGGATTTGGTTGATGATTTGGTTTTTGATTATTGTTATGATCAGTGGATATTTATGTTGGTGGTTGCAATCATTTAATAAGAATCATAAATAAGAACCTGACCTGTCCTCCTGCCTCGGTCCTCGTTTCCCACTTGGTCATTACACAAAACCTTTGGCATTTTGGTCATTTTCGGCATTTCGTTCTGTTGTGAGAGCTCTGCGAGGGTTTCTATGGAAATGCTATGTTCTGGTTTTGTCTGCGAATGAATGTGGTTCACAGACTCGCCTGTGTTGTTGGCAACTGTATTCCTTGTTGTATGGTCCTATTTTGCGCTCTGGAGGTTAGTTTGCTTGTTTTCCTCGGCACAATGGGTTATTTCATCTGCTGGTACCTGGAATCGATTTCTAGTTTGGTTTGTCGGACTTCCAACCGTTCCTTCCTGTTGTTGGTTAATTTGTTACTGCTCTGCTGCTAAAATCGTTTTACTATTGTTCCCGTGTGCACAGGTTTTAGGCACAATGGCTCGCTTGGCTTGTCTTTCAGGTAATTTGTCTTTCTTTGATTTATCTTTGCCTTCTCCTGGTTTAGAAACTAACAATGTCCGCTCCTCTTGTCTCAGGTCATTCTTATGTTCTGTGGCTCTGTAGCACGAGGTTTCTTGTTCAATCACACTCCCAGGTAAGATTATGTTCTCCCCTTGCTTGTATTGTATCTCTACTCGTTCCACTATTATGCGTGATGTGCTTGACACTAGTTTGTTCTGGTTGCACAGGTCAAGAGCTCGACCTCGGGGTGGATGGCTTCGACACTTGGTTTGCAAACCCTTCGGGGCCTTTCGGGTAGGCTCTGTCACCACAGTTTTGTTGAATTGTAGCTAGGGTTTGTAGTTTTCTAGGGCCGTGCCTCGGCAACTGTTTGCTGTCTCTTGTTTGAGTCATTACACGACCTGGGCACTCCTCTGTTTACAATTCCAGTTTGTAAATCGTTCTGGTTGAACTTTCTAGTTAAGTTCGAGGGTTTCACAATGTCAAACCCTTGACTAGGGTCTGCCCTGTCTCGCGGTCACTGCTTATTCTATTTGCTTTAATAATGTAATGTTGAACTCTTATATAATAACAGTTATATATTTCTTTGTCTCTGTTTCATTTAGAAAGGAAGAAAATGGTGTATAATAGTTCGTAATGAATTACCTTTGTTTGGTTTGTTCAATCGATACTAGGATTTTATTTTCTTCGTTCAATTGTTTCATTGTGTGGACATTCTCCTGGCCCTGAGCCCGTTTACTTGCTTGTCCATTCTGGTCTTGGAAACTTGCAAGCGATTTATAGTGCTCTATTTCTTAAGAGAGGAAAAACATAAAAATACATGCCTGCACTTTGTTTGTCATTTCTAAATCGTTTAAACAGTAGAGAAAATATATTTGCACAGTATGTAGACGATGGGATAGATGGATGAATGTTAAATTCGTGCTCTGTCTCTTTTTATTGCTTGTATCCGAAAACGCTGAACCTTGTCATTGATTTTCAATGTTACATTTATATGTTCTGTCTACAATTAATGAAACTGTGTAGTTACTTTCAGTTGTAGACCTTATAGTTACATAACTATTAAGTATTCGGTTCTGCCTATATGGCAAGATTTTACATTTAGACACATTTGTCTTTTTCTTTTAAAATGACAAGACAATTATTAATCTATTGTTTATTAAAGACAAACAAATAAATGACCCTAACCAACCAAACTACCTTTTACTAATACTGAGATTAAAATAAAAACAAAATCCTACCTCCTACTTTGACAAACGGAACACATAAAACAAACAATATACTAATTCAACTCTCCACCCTGGCAGAGACCAACACCCAGTCGTGGTGCCTTAGCTGGATGCTCCTGCATCATGATATGACTTTTACAAATCCCGTAACCACTTTATTAAGAGCTTGATAAGTATAAGGGTCACTATCATAGTCAATGTTTGAGATATTGAAACCATGGGGAATATTTGCAATAACTAGGGAATAATCTCTTTTAGGTATGAGTTTAACAATGTTTTCACAGTCACCTTGTATTACTTGATATTGAATAGTTTCAAATCCATTCCAAATGAAATGAGTAAAAGTTAGATGAAGTTCAACATTCCTAAGATGTTTTTTTGCCAGTCTTTCGATCTTAATCTTTTCAATAAAGCTTCTGAAACTATCTACTACTCCATTTGCATCATTCCTCATCTTTAATAAAATAACAAATATATGTATAAGCTATAAAATAAAAATAGTATACAGATGAATAAAAATGAATGCATAAATCAACATACCTTTTTAAATGCAAGATAAAGATATTTTAGTGTTGATGTAGAACTTGAATTTGGATGGTTGCGTACAACATCATCCCAACTATCTTCATTCAACAATTTAACCATTTGTTCTTGTATTTTCATGTAAAATTTGTGACTGAATAGATAAAGTAAAAAAATTAATATAATGATATGTATAACAAATACTACCAAAAATAATATGTTATATTCAAAAGAAAATTATAATCTAGAAATAAGTAAAAATAATTCAACAAACTTACTTTTGAAATTCTTCAGACATTTCCTCCAATGATAATTCCCTAGACTTCACACGAGATGATATTGCTTTGACAAGTTTTTCACCCTTCACTCCTTGAAATGCTCTCCAAGGTGTAATAGTCATATCTTCTAAAAGTTGCTTCATTTCATGACCTAATTTACTGTTGTTACATATCAATGGTTTAGAATTTTTGACCTTCTGGTTTTTAATGCCAATGTTCTCCCACATGCTAAAAATCTCATTGATCAATTCCCATATCTCTCCAGTTTTAAATGTCAACTGAAAAATGTTATTAATACTTCTGAATATATCATAATTTACTCTGCCACCTTTTGAATTGATTTTCTCCTCAACTTGATAGCCTATTTCCATACAACATTCCTTTTGAAATTCTAGAGTAACATTTATCTTATCCCGACCACATTTTTTCTTTAAATTCATTATGAATAAATCTAACCATTTAGATGAAATTCATAGACATCCTATATTCATTATCTGTATTATAATCCCATGCCAATAGCTTTGTTTCTGTATTTGATAATCTATCATAAATGATACATTTTATTGTTTCAAAATATGGGTTATTGGGATATTCCTCCATCAATTACCTTTGAGCTTCTACAAAATGGTTCCCCCCAAGCACATAATAATTGTATTCAAAACCCCCGGATGCGGGCGTTAGCAACGAGAGTTAACGTAATAAGACAGTGGATGGGCGGGGCGGATCGCCACTTGCCTGACCTGCACAGGATACGTGGAAGGGCAATACTTCAAAGCGCGTGGCACACCTGCATGACCATCACTCAGGGTACGTTATATCACTGGTTCGGCTGGAACGTCAGGCTCACAGTGAGGGAATTAAGTTTCACACGCATCAGCGTGCAGCGGAGGGCTCAAGCCATCAAGGGAGCAGTAATGGGAGGCGACTCCCAAGACAAAGCCTGTAACCTTAAAACCGGAGGCAGGACGAGGGGGATGGTAAATTCGTTAGCGCTGCCGCTCTGCCGACACTCCTCTGCGCATGATAAGAATCTCAGAGAGAAGGCAGGGAATTGGACCCGGGTGCTGATTATCTTGATCCTCTCTGCGAGGCTGGTCACTCCCCTCCCCGAATATCACTCAGGTATTGCAAGTCGGCCCTCCCGCTCTTTTCTCTTGGCATCTGATATCTGTGTTTGGTTTTGGTTTAAGAAAAAGCGCAGGGACTTGGAAAACCCAAAGAACACGTTCATTCTAGGCAGAGGAGGCTCAATTGGGAGGCATCGCCGCATCCAAGCTATCGCCCCACAGAAAAATCTCTGGATTTGGGCCACTATCATTCGCAGGATGCCTCGATTGAGACCTAGAGCAGGCAGTCGCAGAGGGCAGGCAAGAAGAGCCCCAACGGATTCATCCTCCAGCGACTTGAACCATCCTCCAAGAAGAGGGCTTTCTTCTCGCAGCAGAAGAGGAAGGTCTCGAGCCTCTGACTCTCGACCTGGTCCGATTCCTGCCACAGGCTCCACCATTTTCACCTTTGACAGTGCTCTCAATAGGCCCAGGATCACAACCTATTTTATTGTGGTGTTTCAGGAGGAAGGTTTACGGTTGATTTAAGGACACAAGCGGAAAATTCAAGGGACCCCTCTTCATCTTTTCAGCTGGCTACGGAGACCACGCCTCAGCAGGAAACTAATGAGCAAAGAAGCAGCGCGCGGGAGCCGATGATGGTAGATCTGGGTACTGATGCCCAGAATGTGACACAGTTAGAGGAACCACCTGATATGGGTTGGTGTCGAATAACTGAAGAGCCCATTGATGAATAGGAAGGCCATCCATGCTTCTCTTTTTGTAGAATGCCCCTGTCCACAGGGCAAGGATGTAAGGCGGAATGGTCATGGGTTTTTGTTACTGTCTCGTGTTTCAATGTTCATTCTCCTCTGGTCTTTTCTTTTTTAATTTTTGACTTGTCTGAGGCTTCAGAGATTATTCCCCTGCGTGGGAAACAATATCAGACATTTTTCAAATACGTATGTGCTGGATGGAACTACCTCCCATAAGAGCAGGGTGCTTGACTACGGTCATGTTGTAAATTTACCACCTCTTTGTTAATATAATAAATTTAGCATTACGCAGAAAAAAAATAAAATAATTGTATTCAAAACATTTTGACTTATCAAATGCTTCTTCGTTGGGAACTTGAACTGGATCAACAAGAAGCACATAATTAACCACATGAGCATATGGATAGTACCTCATAAATGCCTTCAAGTTGTGAACATGCAGGTGGTTTGGCTTTCTAATTTGATATTTAATTGTCATTCACTTGGCTTATAGATTTGTCTCACATTAAGCTGAAATGTGCAACCACCCTCAATTAAGTTTGTCTTTGTCAAGTTATGTCAAATGACATTTTGTTTTGTTTTAATAATGTCATCCTCTAAATTAGCTCATGGTGTAATGATTTCCCCTGCTTTCTTTTGGATTTTCAATAGGATCTTCATTGTTGGCATTGACTACTTGAGAATGTTCAACTTTCATTTTTTTCCTCGTAACATTCTCATCATTAACTAGAACAGATACATTCCTGAGGATTGTTACTTTTGGTCTTTTATGGCTCTTCTCCTTTCTAACATCAGTTCTAATGTCATCTTCAGTAATGGCAATATATTCTTCAGCATCCACTATAGAGATTCTTTGTTGATCCCTTGGATGCAGTTTCGTAGCATCATGAATTACTATTTTTTTCTTTTTTGTCATATCTTCTTCTAACCATGAGTAGAAACTGCTTACAACATTCATAATATATTGTTTTATGAAATGAATGTCTCCCAACATAATTGAAATATTTTCAATAAAATTCTATTAAACAAAATATCATATGTCAATAAAAACTAAGTTATAAAAATATAATGATATGGTTATAATAACTTAAAACACAAATATAAATAACAATACTTACCCTATCTTGTGCAATGTCATTTATAATTTGTTTACACAACTTTGCATATTCCTTTGTCGTGTCATACAATGACAATGATAACTGATATTTAATCTTGTCATTTGACTTGGGTGGTTTTGTAAGTACATAAACAACTTCAGTGTACGATATTCTATGACTTTTCCAGCACCTCATAAATTCCACTATTGTTAGGGATATCAACATATAGATATATCTGCACATGTTGTTTTCCTTCTTTATCTTTCACATACCATACATTTTCTGTAAGCTTCGCTTCTTTTTATTTCTTCCAGTATTAAATCGTCTTCTTATCGTTTGAGGCACTTGATATATTTGTAGTTATTAGCTCAAGTTTGGTTTGTTCAATAGTGTTTTTTTAGGATCCACCTTTAATTTTAGCAATTTTTTGTCCAGAAACATTCACATAAATCTTCTTTGATGTCATTTTAATGCAAAAAATATACATAAATATATAAATCAGTAAATTACAAAAAAACAATAGCTTAAATAAACAAACAAAATGATAAATAATCATAAATCATAAATAATTTCGTAAAACATAACCTTTTAAAAGAAATTAAAATTAAAAAATTAAAAAGATGTAGCCCCCTCCACCCCCATGGGCCCGATGGGACATGGGGTGGGGCAGGGGGGGTTGTGGACATGTGGGAGTGGCGGCATGATTCTCAGAATAGGGTCGCCACCCCCACGAGTCGGATGGGCCGCGGCGGTGGGGTGGAGGGGTTGCGGGCTCCACCCCACCCTCGTGGCCCAATGGGCCTGTGGGGATAGAGGCCCAATTTTGAGAATCAGGCCGCTACCCCCACGGGCCCGATGGGCTACGAGGGTTGGGCAGAGGGGCTACGGGCTCCGCCCCACCCTCATGGCCCATTGGGCCCGTGGGGCTCGGGTGGCAGGGGCTACGCCCCCAACCCCTCCGCCCCATCCCTACGGGCTTGATGGGTTGCAGGGGTGGGGCGGAAGGGGTAGAAGGGGGCTGCGCCAACCCCCCGACCCAATAGGCTCGTTGGGGTGGAGGCTCGATTCTAAGTATCATCCCTCACCCTTGGCAGGTTGGGCCGCGGGGGTGGGTGTCGCCAGCGGGCATGACCAGGCTCACCATGCTCACTGCAGATGTAGTGGCCTTTTGCCTGCCATGGGGCTATCTGGTAAGCTTGCCTCATCTCAATTTTTAATTTGTAAAAAAAAATCTAAATTTTATTAATAAACAATTAAGTATTATTTTACTAGAATATGTTTTTGTTAAGGTATTTTACACGAAAATAACAACCCAACTGACACATAACTACTAGTAAACCTATGGAATTTAAAAGCTTGCACACAACAAAAGGGAAACTACCTTTCAAATGTGATAATCTTCTATTGAATATGTTGTCGACAACAATGTAGCTGCTCCACAAAATCGCTCCAAGTCTTTTAATAAACCTCGAAAAGCCCTGATGTGATGTGAGGAATAGTGATAATGAAATTTATGATATAGCAAAAATTACGGAATTGTTTTACTGCAAGGCTAATGTGGGATTAATTTATTTTTATAACAAATTTAACATATAAATTTTGTTATGGTGATATAGGGAATTATGATAAAACAAATATTAAGGAATTGTTTTACCACACGGTGAATGTGGGATTAATTTGTTTTTATAAAAAATCTAAGATATAAATCTTGTTATGGCGATATAGTAAATTATGATAAAGCGAACATTACGGAATTGTTTTACCGCATGGTGAATGTGGTATTAATTTTTTTTATTATAAAAACTTAACATATAAACCGTGTTATGACGAAATAACAATTTATTTTAAATGTGTGATAGAAGATATAATAAAAATTAGAAAAAAAGAAAATAAAATCAATTGTCTAGTAAATGTTATATAGTTTAAGTAAAAAATTAATTTAGGTAAAATATTTAGTTTACAATTTTAATTTAAAGAATTAGTTTAAAAGGTTAATTTCGTAAGAAAAAATTAGTTAAAATTTTTTAATAAATTGCAGAAGAAAATTATGGAGGAAAATACATGAAACAAAATTTTTGGAGGGAAAAATTTCGGCGAAAATTTTTAGATAGAAACTTTGGAGTTTTTCATTCTTTAAGCTATATATTATCATTAGGAGAGAGTGCGTTTGTATCATTCAACCTCTTCTATTTGAAGCATCAACATCTTTGTTGCATAACAACTCTATTCATATTGATGAATATAACTCAAATTCTTCCACTATGAATAGAGAGTCAAATCTTCCACTTAGTCCTAATCCTAAGGACTATGAGAGCAACACTGATGAAGGGCAGGATGAAGAATTTCAAATAAATAAAGAGTCATGGTTTCCACTTAGTCCTAACCCTATGGACTATGAGAACAACAGTGATGAAGGCATGATGAATATTTTCAAATAAATAAAGAGTCACGGTTTCTACTCAATCCTAATCCTATGGACCATGGGAACAGTAGTGATGAAAAGCATGATGAAGAATTTCAAATGAATAGAGTCACGGTGTCCACTTAGTCCTAATCCTATGATACTACAAGAGCAGCAGTGATGAAGAGCATGATGAAGAATTTTAAATGAATAGAGTCACGGTGTCCACTTAGTCCTAATCCTATGGAATATGAGAGCATCGGTGATGAAGAGTGTGATTAAGAATTTCAAATGAATAGAGAGTCGCGGTTTCCACATAGTCCTAATACTATGGACGATAAGAGCAATAATGATGAAGAGCATGATGAAAAATTTCAAATGAATAAAGAGTCACGATGTCCACTTAGTCCTAATCCTATGGACTATGAGAGCAGCAGTGATGAAGGCCAGGATGAAGAATTTCCAATAAATTGAGAGTCACATTTTCCACCTAGTCCTAATTCTAAGGACTATGAGAGCAGTAGTAATGAAGGGTAGGATGAAGCACTTATTCCTAATCCTAAGGACTATGAGAGCGACAATGATGAAGGGCGGGATGAAGAATCTCCAATAAGTAAAGAGTCACATTTTCCACGTAGACCTAATCTTATGGACTATGAGAGAAACACTGACAATGCACATGATGAAGAATATCCAATAAACATCAAGTCAAATTTTCCATTTAGTCCTAATTCTAAGGACTATGAGGGTAGAACTAAAGAAGGGAAAGATGAAGAATATCCTCCAAGTCAGTATTTCAAAGGCACAGATGACCATAATGAAGGGTAATATTCCTCATAATGATGATGAAAATGCTTATACAGATGATGATCCAACGATGGAGATGTTGCTAGCAAATATTATATCGAGGAGTAGTAGACCTTTTCGTATCAATCCAAGATGTTCTAGTTATACAAGGGGTAGAGTAGAATATCTGATGAGAAGAAGTTCTATCGGTGCTCTCATTTCAAGTGAATGTTGTCAAAAAGGTTGTTTGAAACATATGGATTTCAAGTTTGCATTGGAGAAAAGGAAGAGATATTTGTCAATGAATAAAAGCATGCAAAAATTATATTTAGTGGGGTGCATGCAATCTACATTGTTAGGTTATGATTATCATATTGGGTCTTTATTTATCTGTAGAAAGGCTTTCAAAATGTTTAATTCAATGGGTAATTTTCGTCTGTCAAGAATTCAAGAAAATTTGGAAAAGTATCCGACATTTTATTCAGAAGTATGTCATAAACGATAGTTTGGGCCATTATCAAATACTGTAATGTCATGGATGAAAGACTCATTTTCAAAGCATGGAGAGTGTATGCCAAATAGAGAGACAATACATATTCCAAATAATTTCTCAAGATGAGAAATCTACAACTTATACAAAGAATATGCAGAAGGTGCTGAAGGACATGGTTGATTTATTACATATCAATATTTTGTGAAGATATGGAAGAAAGAATTCAACAATGTCTGTATTCCTAAGAAGACAAGGATGTGGATTTGCAGTACATGTGTTTCTCTTAAATAAAAAATGGATAAATGTGAAGGGGTAGAAAGAGGTAAGCATTCATAACATTAATTTTTAAAATTGTATAGTCATCAACTATGAAAACATATTTATTAATGAATTTCTTTTATGTTGTGTAGATTCCATTGTCAAAGCACTTCAAGAGCATCGCGAACAACAAACAAGTGAAAGGAAAAAGTTGTACAAGTATTGAAATAAGTGTTATGGTAATCTAAATAAATATTTGGGTTTGATAATTTATGGTATGGAAAAGAAGAAAACACTTCTACCACATTTTGTTCGCACACCCAAAAATTTACAGGAGGAAAATTTTATTCAGTATCACTTGGTTGTTTGTATGGTCTTCAATGGGAAAATGTTGCCAAGGGTATACTTCACATCTCCAAATATTCATAATGATGCAAATTTGACAATAACCATAATTCATTATGTGCTTTCTCATTGGTCTGGTAATCTTCCTGAAGTTTTGTACCGACAATTGACAACACTTGTCGTGAAAACAAAAATCAGATTGTTTTTGGATATCTAAACATGTTTGTTGAATTGAAAAATTTTTGGAAGGTAAAGTTTGGTTTCCTTCTTGTTGGGCACACTCATGACCATATTGATCAAATGTTCAGTGATTTTTCAGTCACATTGAGGAGGAAGGAAGTTGGGAGCTTGCCATCATTAATTGAATGTATTAAGAAAACATACATGCCAGAGCCAATTTTTTATGTGTTGGAAGAAACTGTTGACATGTGAAGGTTTATTCTGGGATCGCATGGTGAGGATAAATGCATTGAACAGCTTAATGACATTAGTTTCCAACATCAATTTCATATCAAAAAAATTGATGGGAAAACACTAATATGGGACCAGAAGTATTCAACTGTTGCAGAATGGGCGTTGTCATCAGGTTTGGCATTTTTGAAGTTCATTCCAAATCATCCAATATTTGCATCAAATATATTGTTATTATAATCAGTTGCTGAAGTTCATAATGCATGCAGACAAAATAGAGATACAAATTATTTTGATTGCTTGGAAGAAATTAAAAAATGTATTAGACATACATATGAGTACTTTGATATCGCTGATTCAATTTGGTGGGAGTCTTTTTTCAATAATCAAAGTGATATCATTTCAAGAACAACAAATGAAGATATACCTTTGAAAACTCCATTTATTTGGCCACAAAATGTGTCAAATGAACATGAGGAAAAAAACATTGTTGAACAACGACAATCTCAATGTATTATTAATTCTTCACAGGTAACAAAGAGAAATGTATATTGGTTCCAGAAGATCTCACGCACAATGTGAAGCCATGGAAGACCTTTACAGGGGTTCAGTATAGGATATTAAGGAGGGTTGCATGATCATAGTGCTAGCAGATGGAGATCCCAATCGCTGTCCATTCTAGGTTGCTAAGGTTATAAAAGTCATTACATAAAATGAAGATGTTGCAGGGGTTGAAGTACATTGGTATGCCATAAATACACACCCATTCAATGGTGTGTATAAGCCAAAGATGGTAGTTGATAAAAAATTGGCGGAAAGAGAAAAATAAAGGGTACAAATATAAATCGTCATTGCACAGACCTCTTAAAATTGGAGGATGTTGACATACTTGTTTATGACTTCAATTTAACAAAGAGAGGAACTCTTCGCTTCAAGACGATAGAGATTCTGAAGATGTTGTTACCAGAAGGAACAATGTTGAGATGGGAGTTTATTGAAACCAGTCGTAGATCTAGAAGAATTTTGAAATCTGAAATGATGGGCATGCGTGTGGACTCGGATGGGGCACTAGTTGATGAAAGAGAAGAATATGGAACATCTTCATCTGCATCCAGTCATTCATCTGAAAATGTGAATTTTGATGGTGTGAAAGAAAATATGAGTTATTTTGAATACTTCCCTAAAACAGTTTATATAACTGATGTTTGCATCATATCTTGAAATAAAAATTTTGATTTCCAGATGGTGTTAAATGAAGTTATGATTCATTTTTATGTTTGTTGGATTATATGTTTTAATTATGATGATTTTTAATGTTTAGAATATCTACAATTCAACAATAATTTAGAGATATAATTTATGTTTCATTCTATCTACATGTATTGACATTCTAGTTAATTTAGTCATGTAATTTTTTCATAATGTCATGGTTTAAATGTGTTGAAAACTTAGAGTTTTTTAATTCTATGGTTGAAAATTTTCCCGTTTTTTTGTATCTTTAATGTTATGGTTGAAAACAATTAGAATTTAGCGATCTTTAGTGTCATGTTATTATATGTTTAACAACATGGATGAAAAAATGGAATTTTAATGTGTTTTGGATTATTTTATTTTTATCGTCATTAATATAAAATGTTGAAATTATACGTGGAAAAGAAAAATTTTATTCTACCAAAAACATTAGTGTGTTTTTTTCCTCAAAAACAATTGTTTTTTGCACAAATAAAATCAGTTTTACTGCCATTTTTTAAATACGTTGAAAATTAACCCTAAAGCAAAACATCAGTCCAACACACTTTTCGTTTTTAGCACTGTTTTTCATGTTTTTTTGGGGTTTTTCCGCTAGAGTTCCCATTTTGAGTTTATAGTTCCCATTTCAAAGTTTACATTGTTGAAAACCCCCTAGTCTAAGATTATGCATTTTGATCCATCAACTGAGCCCGAGACAAGTGATAAGCTGGGGAGAGGGGCTCAGGGACTACGCATTGCGCAATTCCAGCAGTTAGGGGGGAGAGGGAGAGCTTGAGCTCTTAGAATGTGCAATGCGCAGCTCAGGGAGGCCTGAAGGACAAGACTGTGCAGTTTCTAGAGATGGTGGTGTCTAGCTGAGGGAAAGGACAATGGAAATCCAACTGCGCAGTTTTGGATGTCAAGGGAGTTTGGGCTTCTACGCATTGCGCAGTTCCAATAGCCAAGGGAAAATATTGAGGGTTGAAGATGCGAAATGCACAGTTCAAGGTAGGTTGGGAGACATAACTGTGCAATTCTAGGGGTTAAGGTCGGGAGTCGAGCACAGGAATTGCGCAGTGCAGTAGCCTTGGGAGATAGCGATTGCGCATTGTGCAGTTCCAAGCAGTAAGGTCATAACTTAGAGGGCTGTGACTACGAAGTTACTAGTTCAGTTGGGGCCTAGTGAAGCTAAGTTGCTCGGTCAGGAATATTTTCCGAAAATGAGTAAGTGTGGGATAGGTGATGAACTGTTATGAACCTTAAATGTGAGCACACACTTAGCATACTTTGACAACACAACAACATAGATCATAGGAACACATGAACAAAGCATTTTCCTCTGTGTGGCTTCCTCGCAACAAGATACGACAAGTGCGACACTTAAGATGGGCTTTAGGACGGCCGAGATGACACTTCTGCGATAGTGCTCAAGACTTTGTGTACAAATGCGACATATGTTTTCATGTTTAGGACAACTCATATACACAAAGACTGACCTTCAAAATCAAAATAGGCTTGCAAACATTGCATGATAGCCAAACATGCCAAAAGACGACAGTTAACCCAACATGCAAAAGGGACCAAAGCACTGCAAGAAATCTCATGAGATGAGCTCTAACGTTTGCAACAACAATATAAAAAACCAAGGAAGGATATGAAATAGAGTTTAAGCCAAAATTTTGGAGGGTATTGCAGCATCTACAAGAGGAGGAATTTTTGATTATGTATATTAACCATTTATGAAAAAATTGTACCTCCAATATGGGTATCGAGGGTTGAGAACATATTAATGCTCATAAATGTTTTTTAACTCTGTGTCTTCCTATGTTTGGTAGGAGCTACTTGGTCTTAAGTGGATATTATTATGTCTAAATAGGTCTTCCAATTATCATTTATCATGGGGTGTGACCAAACTTTGTATTTTTGTTTATTTTGTTAGATATAAATTTGTTCACTAGTTAGTCTTATAGTTGGTCAGTGGATGTCTTTCATGGAGAAACATATTTTCATTAAAATACTTTTGGGTTACTTTAATCCAAGTTCTTTGATGATGAGTTCTTAAAAATTATTTTGTTTTTTAACATTGAGATGACATATAATTAGTTTGTAATATCTTATAAAAATAATATTTTAAACCCGTGTTTCATAGATTCATTGATTCTCACATTAAAGTTCTTATTTGAACATGGTTTGTTGTTAGGTCAAATAATTCAAAGGTGATTGTTAAAATACTCCCTTTGTCCCCTATATTGGGTGATTGATGGAGTTGTTTGTTCAATCATAGGAGTGTTATATTGTACACCCCTGCTTATGACCATGTTCCTTCTCCTGTTACACCACCCCCCCATGTAGACTCCACCTTGAGTTTTAATGAACATGCTCACACTTGCATTGATCCTTCATCGCTAACAACACCTTGTCCTCCACATATGGCCCTTGTATTAGTGGTATTGATGCATAAAATTGACAATAATCAACATAGAAGCATGCAAGCATTATGGTGTACTTGTTTCTCTCCAAGGAAAATTGGTCTCTCTCTGAAATCCCAATCCATGGTCACTCTTTTGTTCCTCGTACTCTTCCCTTCATTGGTTTATTCTCTTCCCCGCCACCTCTGTGTCTTTTGCTATAGGCCCTTTTGCATCTTATTGGCTCCATGCTTAGGTTATACAGATTATTGCTACTACATCACACCCATGCAAAAACAATAACCCTAGATGTCTCTTGTTCTGTATAGCTTGTCATAAGCAAATAAGGTTATTGGAAGCCTAAGTCTAACCAAAGAGAGCTCTACTCCAACCAAAGGACATTAGGGCTCAAACATAAAATTTCATTTTGGATGTGCGTTCTAGTTGCACCTACAACATGAAATTGTTCAAAATTGCAAAAATATATTGGCATATAAAGTCATTCATAGTTCATTCACTCTTGGGTTCGGAAGTCAAACATTTGGAGCTTTGAGCTTGTCTGGACAGACTGGAAAGCATGCAAAAATTCTTCTCACACCCTACTCATGGTTAGTAAAGAAGCATGGTGGTGTTTAGGCTTCAACAACAACAATTGACACTCAGGAGCACCCCATTGAACTCTCAATTGACGACTTATCTAATTAAAATCCTCCAAATTCCTAGACTAAGTGTTCTAATACTTGGCCTTTCAAAAGTAAATAATTACATTTTATTTTATTTCTTTATGTCCCATAGTGTAATAGTTATAGAAGTCAATGAAGGTTCGAGTTTATTTTTTGATACTATTACCTTCAACGATTTATATATGTTAAATCTTATTAATGTCTCATCAAAACTATACACCAAGTTTTTGGAGGAATTTTATAGTTGTTGACAAGTCATAGTAGTTGTTGACAATTCTTTTGTTTCTTGCATTTCATTAAAAAAAATTGTAATTAATTTTAGATGTAAATATCATAAATGTTTCAATAACTTTGATCTAGTTTTGGTGGAGGATCATTGAATCTCCATTCAAGAAACTCCATAATTTCATATATGTTTAGTAGTTTCTAGAGTAGGAACATGAAGCCTTACATTTCTATTTGTTAAAATTATATATATATATATATATATATATATATATATATATATATATATATATATATATAACCTAATTTAAGCTAAAGTGTCCTCACTTAAGCCCTTTTCCATGGCCATATTCCAATGGAAATTTAGGTTATTTTACTCAAAATCTTTAACATTATATTATTTTAATTATGTTTTTAATTGAATTTATAAAGCTTATCACATTTATAAGAAAATGAAGTGTTAGATTAAAAAAAATAAAAATAAAATGTTAGTTTCATTGTGGGGGAGATGCTATAATGAAGAGTAGAAAGTGTACATACTCTAATTCTTTTGTGGATTTAAATCTATAACCTCTTATGAGAAAATGCATGTTCTTTAATCACTAAAAATAACAAATATTGCAATAATATTATTAAAAATAATAAATTAGTTGAATTCAATTTGTTTGTTTTCCCCAAGGAAAAATTGTAATTTTATTCAAAGAAAAAAAATTACATGTTGCAAATGCTAAAAAACATTTGATCATAATAGTCTTTCAGTTGATGCCCCAAACAAACAAACAAACAAACAAACAAAAAAAGTGTGAAAGCAGTTAGCTACCATTTTATGCCCTTCTTCTTCTCTACTCTTCGCCATCCTCCTTGATTGGGAGAGGCAGTTACAATTTCCAGTGGATTCTCTTCTAGCTTAATGAGACCTCTTTGTCTAAGTCTAAATTCTCAGATGCGTAGGATCTTTTGATGCATCTTGTCTCCTTTTCAATTGGAGTTTTCTCAATCCACTGAGTTGGATCTATATTTTATGTTGCTTAAGTACCTTTCTGGCTTTAAACCATTGTTCCTGCTGGCTCAACCCCTCCATCCACCAATATTCCTCGTGGATTCTGAACTTCCACATTTGTAGATGTATCCATTGTTTCTTCGTCCTCCTCTTCTAAGGGGTGCTCCTATGGGATCTGCCATCCCTTTGGCTTTGGGGGCTATTTCTTTTCCCATGGACACGTATTTTGTACGTGTCCTTTTTTTTATGACAAATACAACATTTGAATGCCATATTTTCAAAATCTAAAGGTTGGGTCCACTGAAAGTTGTTATGACTCAAGAGAATGCGATATGGAAAATATTTACTAAGATCTACCTCTACATAGGTCCTAACAAAGGTAAAAACTCCTTTTGTAGGTCTATCCAAATCCATATTTACAAAATTCCCCGTCATATTTCCAATGCCTTCTAAAGCTTGATGATGACAAAGAGGAAGGGTGAGATTATGTAATCTGACCCGAACAAGCATTTTGGAAACCACCATTATATTGATATCAAAACTCAGAAACTATGGAGTCATAAAAAGTCCTGCGCTGCACCAAAACCATGGACCCCTTTTAAGGATAAATACCTATCCTTCAAAGTACCAAAATGTACAGTAAAAAAAATCTATGGAGCATAAGTGAATATCACAATTTGAGGTCAAACTAGAGCATACCCACTGATGTAGATCCTCCAATTTCGGCCAGAATCTGCTAAATTTGCATATAACTGCTTGAGACTAAAGGATGCTGAAAAGATCGTTAATATTTGGAAGGTTAATTGTCATAGACAAAACCTGATCCATTTTTTCCATAATGTAAGGTCCAAGGATATTGAGGGTTGGTTCAAATTTATTTTGGGTCTCGACCTTTCTTTTCACAACATCCTTAAATAGAATTGAACCCTTAGGGTTACTTATTCTAGGAAAGCCTCCCTACAACCTCAAATTTATGATAATAAAGGAGTTTCATGCATTGCTATAGTCTTTCAACTAGATGGCATCTTACAATTATTTACTTGATAAAATCAAACTTTGTAACTTCATTAGAATTCCCAACTTATCTTGGCTCTTCTGGGCCAGATCTTGCATTGCATCCATTGCATGAACCCCTATAAGAACTAATTTCCCATCTAGGGTTTTCACAAAAATTTGAAAATAAACCTCCATGTCCAAATCTGTTTGATAGCTCTCCCAACCAATCAATTTTGGGTTTGGATCCCCTTTCTTTAGTACTTCCAGCACCATATCAAGATTTTTTTCAACAAACACAAGATCTGCACTTTTACAAGGATCTTGACCCCATGGCTTCAAAAATCACGGGTTCCTCAAGGCCTTATCCACTAACGTATCCATGATAGAGAGAAGATTAATTTGCCACAACATTTTAGAATCTTTAGACCTTGCAACCTTGACAACAACAAGATCTGCGTGACATCAAACATATAGTTTCAAATTTGTGTGAAAGAGCGGATCATTCAACCCTTTATTCACTTGGAATAAAATCCTCTCAATCCTTTAGAACCATAACTCCTCCTTATTGGCAACCATCCTCTCATAATCCAAATACGATAACTCAAAAATTTTGTCGGATGTTCATGGTTAAATCCTCGTCGTAACCATTCAATATTCGTTGATCTGCTACAATCATGAGCTTGATACACATTGCTATGATTTTGGTTGTTTATGGCTAGCGTAACCACAATCATCCAACAATCTCCTTCATAATTAGCGCAGATCCATACCACCCCATACAAGAAATCAATAGCTAAACCAAGATCCTGCCTGCGAGCAGCAAAGAAACTATGCAAATCATTGCTCAGAGAAACCTTAGCACATGAGACCACCATCCCTCGACCTCCCCAACTGAATTCAATTTGTTATAAAATAGCAATTTCACAACATGTTGAAGTTAAATACCTTGCCCAGTTATGCCAACATGAATGCCTCATAAATAATAAAAATATCATGATTTGATACCTTCGAAATCAAATGTAATTTGGATACAATTCCTCCATATTTCTTCTTGATCACTTCCCCCTACTATAAACAACCTTAATCAGTACAAAGCAATTTTTTTTTATAGTTTTAAACATGTGTCTACAAAGGACTATAACAATTTGTATATACATTTTGAATTTCTATGTGAATCAAGATCTACCCTTGAATAAACATGCACATATTTCCAATCTGAAAATTGAACCCAAGAAATGCATCAATTACATCTCTTCTTGAGAAAATTGTGAATGTTTCTCTTTTGAATGTTGACTCACCCCTGTATTATTTCCTTCATGATCCTTGAAACTATTCAACAAATCACATTGCTCTTTACTACTAATCTCCTTGGTGGTTGCCATGTTCTTGTTTTAATCCAACAAATTCTACTTAATCTAACCCATGTCATGCAATTGAAAATAATGTAGAGATCATTCAACAACATTTAAAACATTTTATCTTGAAAATCAAGTAAGTGTGGTCCATAAGCACCACAATGAAAATATTGTTTTTTACATCAAAACACCACACCTCACCTTGGTTTTAAAATAATGGCCCCAAAATTTATTCAAATCTTCATCCTTTATTAATTTTTCGTCCTTCCTGATATACAATACATCACATCATCACATGCACTTCATCATCAACTTCTCCTTGCCTGGAAAGGAAGCATAGACTTTTCTTGATTTATATCCATTTTTTCTCTTGATAATATGTTTTTCTATGTTATCTTTTCTTTAGATACTCTTCTTGCCAACCTAAAGAATCTTAAGATTGTACTATAATGAAGCTAGATTTTGTACAAATCCTACTTCCATATTGATGAGGGTTTTATATGGATGTCGTTAACCATTTTATGTTGATTTGATTTCATACTCATTGAGTGTTTTTTTATTAGCATCCAAGCAATCATCATTAAGCAAGCTACAATGTCAACAAAATTTATAAATATGGGCGTCATAATTAACATAAGACTAATATATGTAGTTAAAGGAGCATGACCATAAATAATTTTTAAGAAAACCTACAGAAAGAGGCATCAATGAGTGTCGTTTTGAACAAACAATATCAACCTGAGATAGAACACCACATCCTTTTAGCTCCAATGATGTCATTGGAGGTGCTATAATCTCAAGTTCACTCAAATGGGGATATATTCCTAGATTAAGTGAGGAAATCCAAACCTAAAAAGATAATGCTCTAGTCTTTAGCATACCAAATAAAATAAGAGGCAGACACAAACCAACAACTCAATGGAAGGACATGCAATTGCAGCAGCCAAGTAATCATCATTAAGCAAGCTACAATGTCAACCAAATTTATAAATCCGGGCTTCATATTTAACAAAAGAGTAATACATGTAATTAAAGGAGCATGACCATAATTAAAAAAAAAACCTGCAGAAAGGGGTATCAGGTGAGTGCAGTTGTGGACAATCAATATCTGTCTGACACAGAACAGCTTCCAAGGGAAGCCATTATAAGGTGGAAATGTGAATAAGCAAAGGTGAAGAAGCATCTATTGAATGCAGAGTCTACTAAATACAAAAGCACTGAACATAAAACCATACAATAGCACAAAAAGAATAGTATGCAAGAATGCTAAATACAAATGCACCGAAATACATAAATGTATTAAAACAACTTTTCTCTTGAAATGCAAAAAAACATATTGCTCATAGAATCGTCATTCAATAGTAGATATTAAAATCAAAGCTACATAAAATATACTTTATCATTCCATCCATTAGAATTTCATATTCATTATAAGAAGGGATATGTAGGTTCAATGTAGAAGATGTAGTTTGACGACAATAATAAAATTAAGTAGCTTAGTCCGCAAGAATAATCCATGCTTACAATTCCAAGCTTTTAGTAAAGTTTCATTAAAAGCTCCAAAATATCTTCATAATAATCAATGCTTACAATTCCAAATTATTTATAAATCATATTGGCAAATAATAATAGAATAGAAGTAATATACATAGATATGGTATTTCATCAACACATAGCCTACATAAAAACACAAGATCACTCTCTATTGATAAGTTGTTTACCTAATGCATTCTCATTACATTACAAATGAGTATCCTTCAATATTGTTTGTTGAGTGTGATTGTGATGTGAAATAGTGAATTGGCCAAAAGCAAAACCCATGCCCTGAACTAACTATGTCATGACGCAACATGACTACCACACACACACACACACACAAGTTCTCACTCACTACTCATGTGGGCTAGAGTGATCATACTGGGTCATAATAGACTAATGATCTCTTGGCTAATGTACTCGAATCTCTTTCACTAAATACGAGCAACGCAACACAATCCAACCCTGAACAAATCATAATACCTAAATTTGTAGTTTTTTAGATGAGGGAAAAATCATTAGATAACATGTACATCAACAAGCTTGACACTATAAATATCAAGTAACTTTGTTGCATGAGGATTTCAATTCACATACTTTTCCAATAACTTTTGGTTAGATAAATAAAGAGTAGTAGTCAGGCTAGGAAGACGCTTCCTACATTCCAAACTATAATTTAGGAAATTAGGATTTGACAAAAGAAACTTTGCTGGAAGTCCTATATTATTTATGAAAAATTCCATGGTCTTATGCATTTTCTCCTCATAAACATTTAGTATGGATGGAAATCTCCTAACAAGCTCCTTGACCTCATCCTTCATGAGGCCAAAACTTTCCAAATGCATTATTTTCTTTTCGAAATATCCAGGCACTTTACTGTTAGCCAGAACCCCAGGTGCCCATTTCAAAACCTTCAAGACGTAAGCCTCTGTTCCAAAAAGATTTTGAAAATACTGGATGTTGGGACGAAGAGTTTCTTCTAGATTGCATCAAAGTAAAATAGGTCTGTATGATATGACATTTGATAAGTCTTGTGCAGTGAGGCCTAATGTTTTCATGAACTTGATCTTGGGTTCCATCTGGCTATTAGTGTTGAGAGTAAGATGAGTGGGTGCTCTGGGAATCATCGATACATTTGCTAAGTCTTGTGCAGTGGGGCCCAATGTTTTCAAGAATTCAATCTCTAGTTTCAAGTGGCAATCAACATTGGAAGTAAGAATTCTTGGGGTTCTGGTAATGATTTTCCTTACCTAGTCTTTTTCAATCCTGAATCTTGTAGGAACTGAACTGCTTGTTGGGCTCTATGAGCGGATCTCGTATGGCGAAAGAATGGCCTTTTTTTAGGATTCTCAAGAGCTCCACAACCCACATTCCTTAAGTAAGAAATCTGACATGGGCCCGTACTCTCCACTTTTGGCAAGCCTTAGACATTTTCATTACCACCAACAATAGATGTAGATAAAATGGATAGTTTTAACGAACCAATCCATGGAAATGGTAAGGAAAGGGTTGTACCAGTGGCAGTTGCCAGGTGATGAAGAGAATATCAGATGGATGAACCAAAGTACATGGAGAACATGACTCTTGCATGACAGATAGAAATATGTCTGTGTGTTATAATAAAGATCAACAAGTTGAACGGTTGCACAAATCAAGATTTAGTTGGCAATGAAAACAATGAGATTTAATGGTGGGAAAAATTCAATAGTCTAACATTGGATCTAAGGGTACATAGGGGTGTAAAGTGGCAACTGGGGAAGTTCTTCCAAGAGGGAACACCTCAAGGCGTAATTATAACCATGATCTTTCTTCATTTTAAATTTAATTAATAACTATATAAAAATGTATACTTTTTTTTCTAATATATATATATATATATATAGAGAGAGAGAGAGAGAGAGAGAGAGAGAAAGAGAGAAAGAGAGAGAGAAAGAATCATTTATCATGATACTTCAAATTTAATGTTTAAATTTAGTTTATAAACATGTAAAAACTTATAATAATCTCTATGTGTAAATATAGTCTATGCCATATATATCATATTAAAATATTAAATTAAAAAAACATGAAATTATAAAATTGGTTAAATAAATAATATCATGGAAATATGCATGTAGATATATGTAGTATGAGGGTTTATTTAGAATTTCATATTTAAATTTAGTTAATAAACCTATAAAAACTATATATATATATATATATATATATATAAATAAATTATAAAAATTATAACATGTCAAAGAAAAATGATATGTACATGTGTATGTAGTTATGTATTATGAAAATTTTAATAAAATTATAAATAAGACTATTTATATATATAGAAATGTTAAATTTATATGTAATATATATAATATTATAAAAAACTAGCATAGATGCATCTTTAACTAAGAATTTATTGAGTGTATAAAGAGATTAAATTTCTCCAAGTGCAAATTTTTCTTCAAATTTTGCAATCAAATTTTTTTTTGCATCTTGAGATATTTTATCCTTTATGAGCTTGGTAAATTTAGAGTTAAGAAATAAATCTACATTTGTTCATAATTTTCTAAATTTATTTATTTATTTTAATTCGACACAAAATATGTTATAGATCAATTTTGTGATTAATTAAATGAAATTGCTAATATAAAATAGATATGGCTACTTAGTCTTATTATTTCCAATTGTGAAGAGTTTAAATTTTATATGTAATATATATAATATTATAAAAAACTAGCATAGATGCTTGTACGCCAAAAAGGCAGAAACAACCCAGTAGGCCAAAAAGGCAGAAGATTTTCATATTGAATGCTTGTACGTCCAGAACTGAGAACTGAACGGCCCTGACCATGAATCCCCTTTCTTTGTAAGGGTTGAAGGCGGTGGAGGAACTCCTCCTCTTGTTCCCACCAAGGTATAATAGGTGAATGGTCCTACAAGTGACCTGCATTGGTACAATTAAAAAAACCATGAAAATTTGACTTCATAATCAATTCCGCTAATTAAAAAAGTTAAAAAAGTTTTTTTAATTGATTGTAGATTTTGAGAATATTTCATAATCTAGTGAACTGCAAGAGATCAAACAACTAATCTAATTTTTAATTGATTGCAGATTTTGAGAATATTTCAGAATCTAGTGAATGGCCAGAGATCAAACAATTAACCTAATTGTTAACTAATTGCAAATTTTGAAAATATTTCAGAATCTAGTGAAAAGCAAGAGATCAAACAATTAATCTAATCACTGTCCTTCCAATTCAGAGATATTCCTAAAATCTACAACCAAAATAAATTTAATACAGTCTCATATAACTAAAGAAAAACATACACATTTCCACTGCTGCTGGTGACTCTGAAGAGGGACCAGGGAACAGAATTCCTATCAACTGTAACAGGGCTACCAACAATCTGGCCAACTATCTGCCAACCATTGGGACTATAGGCCTCCAAGGAGAATGTGCCACCATTGGCATCTGGTTTGTCTGTTGTGGAGAAAGTTCCAAGCTCATCTCCTCCGGGCACGAAGTATAGTTTGCCTTGCACGTTCTTCTGCTGCCATTGAGAGCCATCATAAGAGTAGTCTATCTTGCCTTCGCCAAAGAAGCCCTCCACCACTTGGCTATCGGAGACTGGCACTTGAATGGCAGCAGGTACCGTGGGAGGTAGCGTGTCCTGCGTGTAAAACCAGAATTCTGCTTCAAAGGGAACTGTGACTGTTGATTTATCCGTGCACTTGCTTGTGTCAGGGAGGCCACCCTTCGTGTTCAGGCGTTGAATGTAGGACACCCGATATGCAGTCCCAGGGGTTTTATGGAAGCTGGCCTCTGCCAAAACTTGCTGAAGGCTTGCAGAATCCGAACCAGGCTGTGACACTATCTCGTTTCCTGAAAGCCAAATAAAATGACAGAGTATTGGAATATTGAGAATGAATTTATACATTTCATACCCTCAACATCAACAGAGCAATCTGGAACCATGACATGGCTTATGATGTGAGCCAACTGAAGATGTAGCTCTAGTCAGCAATTTATGTTTGAAGGAACAAATTTGGAGTCAAAGGAATACTCAGTTCAGCGGAGAAGAAAAATACTATTCGAATTTTGGTTCTCCACACCTTACCAAACAAAACAAATTATAGAAATTATATACTCAAAATTTTATTTGTAAAAATTTATAGATTTAAAATATGAATACATCCTTAAAATTTTATATTGAAATAGTACTTATAAATTAAAATAAGAAAATTGATATTTTATATTTTGGAAAAGAAAATATAAATAATAAATGAATGAAAAAACATTTCGACATTGATTAAAGGCTCACTGTCAGGCTTTAGAGTTGGGTGTGCCTTTAACTAAGATGACAACAACTCGAGTAGGGTGTCGAGCAACTTGAGTAGGGTGCACAGGTGGGGTAAAGTTTCTATATTGTGATTTTTCTAATTTTGGCTTTGTATTCCTGAAACTTGAGTTATTGCCTCGTAGACTTGTTGTATTTGTGAATTGTTAATGAAAGCAAAAGGTCAGAGAGCCATTACTTTATGAAATCTTGTGCATATGTATGATGATGTTGATGGATTAATGTATAGCTCATGTTTTTATGGAAGTCTAATTGAACTAGATGAGATAGTATGATTACTTGCATTATATAGAAGAATTAAGACATTATGCTAAGTAACTAATGGTATAGAGATTATATAAGTGAACTTATTGTAAGGCATAGTTCGGTTGGAATAAATCTATGCTTCACAAGGCAGAGGTGAAACATGTTGGTGCCACATGCTCAAGGAATTGCTATGCACCTAAAGGGAACCTTGTAACTGTAGGAGTCCCTGGGGTTGTGATAGGTGGTAACGGAGCATACCACTCTATATGCAATTACAGAAGTTGACAATGCATGTAGTGAAGAGTTGTACCACACGAAGGTGGTATCAAAAGTAGCACAACCACAGGTTCATGTAGGGATCTATGCAAGTGTGAAGGAAGATTGTAGAGATATTCTCCTTTCTATTTGCAGGTTATTAGGGAGGGGGATTATGTAATCAATTTACAAGAGGGAAAAGAGGGTTTTGGTTATTGGATTTTGGTACAGGTTACATCCAAAAGAAGCAGGTCATGATGGTGAACACTAGGTCTAACCCAATGGACCAAGATGAGGCGGCACTATCTAAGATAGTCTAATATATTGAAAGAAGCTTGGCATGGATGGTAGATGATATGGAATGCCATGGAAAGGATTAGGAAGAGCTCTGAGCGGATATCTAGGAAACTAAGGGAGCTATTGACGCAAGTTCTATTCCATTGACTATGTATTAAGACAAGCCCGGGATCATGAAGATCAAATGAAGGACTTGGAGGATCAGGTGAAGTCACTTGTGGCACTGACAAGAGACAAAGAAGATATTATATTAGTATTGAAGCAATCCATAGGGAAAAGTTTGACTAATTCATTTATGAAGGTGAAGTTGAAAGAACTAGAGATGTATGATGGGACTAGAAGCACTAATGAGATGAAGAAGATATTATATTAGTATTGAAGCAATCCATAGGGAAAAGTTTGACTAATTCATTTATGAAGGTGAAGTAGAAAGAACTAGAGATGTATGATGGGACTAGAAGCACTAATGTTGTTGGAAACTTCTATCGGGACATTGAACAAATGTTGGAGTAAATGAATGGTCGTTTAGAAGAGACAAAAGTCAATGTAGCAGCCATGTATCTCATGAAAACATTGAAAATTTGTTGGAGAACTCCAGTTGAATACTTAGTAGTTGGTCGCATCACAGACAAGATATTGACTTTGATAGAGGTGAAAGAGGATTTGTATGTGCAATTTGGACCAAGGAATCAAGAATGGGTGGAAATGGATCATCTAAGGGAGTTGAAGCATACTAGGAAGATCTGAACCTATATTAAGGAATTCTCAAATCTCATGTAGGAGCTTAGGGTATGCATGATGGGATGCGTGCCTCTAATAACAATCTCCAACCATGGGAAAAAAGGGAAGTCATGAAGCAAGAAGTCTAGAATCTTGCAATAACCATCATCACAACAGAGAAACTCCTTGATTACCAAACATATGGAAAAGACGAGGAGGAAGTACAGGGTGATAAAAGCAGGAAGGACCAAGAGAAGGGGAAGACTTTCAAAGAAGGAAAACCAACATGTGCAACCAAAGAAAAGAAGACCATATATTGTTGGATCTACGTAGAGGATCACTTGGCAAGAAATGACCTTATAAAGCAAAAGTTGGCTACTTTTGAGCAACAAGAGGCAGCTAAAGTTGGGATGTTACAGGTACTAGCTGTAGTATCTTCTCATCAGAAGAAGGCATAAGATAAAGGTAAATGAAGAACCTAGTTGGAGTTTATTGGGGTAGATTTGGGAGGCATCCAGGTGACAATATTGGTCGATAATGGAGATACACATAACTTTTTGAAGGAATAAGCAACAAATAAGCTTGATTTAAGGGTCAAGCCTGAGCAGACATCCTTTTTGGCTATCAATTCCAGAGATATGTGGGTGATTGGTTTGATTGATGATGTACCTATTCACATGGGATATTGGGAGGGAAAGGTGGACCTTACAGTAGTGCAGTTTGATGACTGTGACTTGATGTTGGGGCATGAGTTACTGATTGATGAGAGAGTTTTCCTTGTGCCTCATATGGGGCATATGTTCATTCTATCAAGACTTGAGCCAATAATAGTGAAAACTCAGAAAGGAGACCCGAACATAGTAGTGAGGATGGCCACCACCTTCATGAGTGAACAATAGTTTTGTGGAGCTACATGTGGAGAGTTGAGTAGTAGTGATGTAGAGTTTGTTCTCCCATGACATGTGGATATCAAGTCCGCTTTGATAGATAGGATAAAGAAGTTGGAGAAGAGGACAAGTAGATTAGAGTAGACGAGGGAAACTAAGATGGAAACAATGGTTAAAGATGTGACCAAGGAAGTGTGCCTTGGTATGTTGAGGCCAGGAAGAGAGTTGGTACATCAACTTTGAGCCCGAGAGGTTGGCCATGGGATCCCAAGTTCGAGAGACTTGTTGAGGAGGCAGAGGGTAGGATAGGGTCATATCCTCCATTGCTAACTTTCATGACAAGGAAGTATGTAGGAGTGCTTATGGGAGTGTAGATGGTAGATAAGGGTGGGGGTCACCATGACCAATGCTCTTCTTCATCATATTGAGCAATGAGGAGATTGATCTCTTTTACATTTGGATGGCTAGCTAAGGGTAGTTGGGTACTTAGGGTTGTGCCTTTATAGCAAAATATTAATGGAGCTGAGATGATCTTAGGTCAAGGTTATTTCACTATGAGACATGAGTCCTTATGGAGCTTGGTGCAATGATTAGATTAACTACCTGATTAGCGAAGCAACATGAAGGGATCTAGAACATGGTTATATGCAGGGATGTTTCTAGAGATGCAGTGAGAGAAATCATCTGGAGGGGATACATTATGATGACGATATCTAATGGGAGATGACTTGGGGGTTATGGTTGGACTATTGCTAGGGCGACAATAACTTTGAGTGAGGCAGGTTGTCATAATCTAGAGTTGGGCGTCCCTTTAATTGAGGTGGGTGTCATGGGCGACATCCCCCTCACACAACTTATGACAAAGACATCAAAAGAAATGTGATGAAAGTATATGTTGGGCAAGGGTGTGAAAACATGAGGTGTCAAAACACTGACACATGGGGTTTCCATTAGGCACTTGTGGATTGATAGTTTTTGTAGCATCAGATGTGTTCTGGCCACAACATTTGGTGGAGAGGCTAGAATGCATGATGTCTTCAAAACCTAGAAATCGTTTCTTGAAATTCCACCTAGAGATGACTTAATTAGATTATTAACCTATTTTGTAATGTTTCCTAAGTCTAAACTTAGGAAAACTGGTCAATTAATCAAAATAAATTTAGTCAAGGTGAGAATAGTTTAGAAACTCACACAGATCGACTTCAAGATGATCATAGCCTTTGATTAAGATTTAATCTTGTCCGTTGGAGTCCCAACAGAGGATTATAAGAAGAAGTCGATGGGCATTTGGAGAAGACAGACTAGCAGTTCGATTTCCTTGGAAAATCGATTTCCAAAGAGCAACAACGGTTGTCAGAGAGCCATAAATCGAAGCAAAGACAGTGAGGGGCATAGACAATGATCCAGAGGAAGTTTTCCAGATTCATAGAGGGAGAAGCAAGGGGTCGAGTTATTTCTAGTGAGCCAGTGGAGAGGATTGCACAACTGCTTCATAAGAGCAACTCGATTTAGCTAGAGTAAAATTCATTTTTAGTTCCAGAGGTCGGGAAGAGGGTCCAGAGCGTCAGAGAAGTGATTTCGTCAGTAGAGACAAGCATAATGAATTCATCAAAGGTAGTTCCAGGCTAGACATCATAGGGCTAGCGCAAGCACTGTGCAGAGCTCAGAGTGAGGGTTCCAGGAGGACGAGTTTCCGAAGGAAAGTTGTGTCGGGGTTACTTGTGGAAGAAGGGTAATTCCTTTAGATATATTTTCCTAAATTTTCTCCGTTGGGATTGCTAGTTGGGCATCCATAGATTGTACTTAGATTCCACTGTTGTTTAATAATAAAAACCCTCAGTTACTCCACCACTTTTCCCAAGTTGGGTTTTTCCAGGGACATTCGTCCAAAAATAATGGTGTCATTTTTTTGTGTGTTTGTGTGCTAGTATTTTCTCATTTTTCAATGCTGTTTTTCTTCTGCAGTTTTTATTTATGAAGGTTGTAGTGTGATTTATTTGGTATTTGTCATAGCAGATAAATTGTTGAATTAATTAACAATTAGAAAAATAAATTCTAGCTACTGTAATAGGATTTCAAGTTTTAAATTTTCACATGGTGTCAGAGCATAAGTGATCAGTCAGGAAGCTCAAAAGCGAAGGAGAAATTTCCTTTCTTAGAAAGAGCAATAGACCAATTTTTTTAGAGGCTAACCAATGCTCAAATAGGTAGGCCAAATTGCTGGGGCAAAAATTGGATTTTCAGTTGTAGGGTTGCAAAACAGTCAAGTTGCTTGGGTTAGTGATTCTAGTAGCCAGAGGGAGCAACAACAACTCAAATTCACTGAGAAGATTCCTTGGTTGGACACAAAGGGTTTTGCAGAAACAGAACCAATGTTAGGTGGAAGAAAAAATCACACACAATAGAGGGAAAATTTCTCTCAGGGAACTTCGAGTCTCTGAAGTTCGATATTTTGATTGGGAGTGGCAACTAGTAGATCTGTGCATTCCAAGAGGTAGTGTGAGTAGCAGAGAAGCAGCCAAGCAAAGGGAAAGAGTGAGTTTTTGACAAATTCAAATATGGCCACAGTAGGGCTACGATTTCCTTCCTTCTAGATTAATATGGCCTAAAATCCTAAATAGATAATGTGGTGGCAGTTCCTAGGGATGTATATCAACTAAAAGAATACATAAGGGAGATGGAAAAGGTGAAGCAATTGATCTGGGATGGAGTATGAGATCATATAGTCTCACATATAGCGGCCAAGGGGATGACCAAAGAAATGTGGGATGCTCTCTCCATGCTATATCAGGGTACTTCCAAGCAGCAAAAGATGTTTCTGGAAGAAAAGATGAGATGCATCAGGATGTAGAAGGGGGAAGGCATAGATCCCTTCCTCACCTGAGACCAACTTGCAGCTGTTGGGGAACACCTCAACCATCAAATCGAGTACAATTGACACTAAACAGTGTCTCAGGGCATTGGTAATTCTTCGTCCCAAAGTATATTGGGCAGAGACACACTGCCAGGATAGGAAAATATGTTGTTTGAATTGCAGCAACAAGAGTTTAGGCAAGTTCTGTTAACGAGCTCCATCAGTAGTAGCAGTAGAAACAGATCAAAGAGTGTGAAGGCGGAGAATGTGGCCCTTGCATCAAAGGGTCCTAGTCAGGCGTAGGGGGAGTAGAAGAAGAAGAAGAAAGGCCTATCTAAGGTCAAGTGCTTTAGGTGTGGTGAGTTTGGGCACTACAATACTGAGTGTCCTCTCAAGAAAAAAGATAAGTAAGAGAAGTAAGACTAGGAAACAACACACGTAGAGATAAATAAGTTATCCTCCAAGTTGGAGGAAGATTTTGTGATGTTTGTAGATACACCTCCAGGAGTGAGGTGGGGTGATTTGGTGCTATAGCCCCAGAGAGCTACAGAGATTGGGCAGGGTCCTTAAGGAGTTCACCTCATAGGATGATTACCTAGATATGGGGGCCCACAGTATTTAGTAGCAAGAGGTATTAGTGATAGTGATGCAGTCAGAGATCGAGTGACAATTGTAGACTAGTAGCAGTCAGATGCTGAGGAGCGCAGTGCACTGTTGACAGCAGAGCGGGTGGCTCAGTGCAGAGTTGGAAATAGTGCAATTTCTTCAATGACAATGCAGTAGCAGTAAGATACTTGAGTGACAAATGCATTATATTAATCACAAATGATTCAATGTTTAGATGCTTCTCAATTGTAGATGTTGCAGTTGCAGCAACAACATATGATAGGTAGTTGTAGTGAAAATGTAGAGTTGGCAACAGTATGGAAGTGTCAGTAGCAGCATAGATGCAACATCATAGTTGTGCAGTGGTTGGTGGGCAATATGTCTAGACATCAACAACATTACAGGAGGTGATACAACGACAAGGTATTGTGGCAGGGAGTGCAACACTAGAGAGAACACAATCCTCACTAAGAGGGAGTGTTAATTTTTGTAGCATAGGATGTGTTCTATCCATGAAATTTGCTGGAGAGGCTAGAATGTGTGAGATGTCCAAAAGCTGTTGGGCAGCGGATCCCCTAATAGGGGGTTTTTGGGGATTAAAGCCCAGTTTTGGGTCAATGTAATGTAAAGGCCCCGCAAAATGCAGGCGCAGAGCACAAGAGTCTAGGGTAGTCTGCCCTAAAAATATTGTAATTTAATATAGAATGTGTTGGCCTACCCATGGTCTGCGGACCATGGGAATGTATAAATAGAGCGAGGCTCTAAGGGTAGAAGGAAGTTTTTTAGATCTGATCTTAAGTGATATGGGTTTTTGAATGTGATATTCGCTCTGAGTCTGTAAGTCCGAGTCTTGGGTCGTAGTAGTAGATAGAGGCTCCGCAGCTGTGTGCGCGGAGGCCTAGTAGAGTCCGTAGTTGTGTGCGCGGACCCCTGCAGCTGTGTGCACAGGGTAGGAAGTGGATTGTAACTGGAAAAGGCATTAATAAAGATAAGTTGGTTTTGGAATATTGTGTATCTGTTTCTAGGTTCCTGTTTATGCATCTGTTTACAATTTATGATTGCGTGCATGTTTGTTTATGTTGAATGGTAAATGAAAGTATTGGGCCCACTTAATTTAATTCAAGATCTATAATACTAATAAGCACAGTAAAGGGTAAAGAACATTCACGCTCTTCAATTAAGCCACGCGAAGGTAGTTGCACTAGATAGACAGCTGCGTGGAAGTAGCACAGCGCGTAGAGTAGGATCGCGAGCCTTCCAAGACTCATCAAGACATCCCAAGGGTGCGGAAACCTAGTTCCAGGACCCTCCCATACTACCTCGGGTGAGACCTCAGTCCGCGCTTCGCGGACTGTTGCCAAAAGGGCCGGTAGTTTCGGGATTTGTTTGGCTAAAACACTTTTGAACTTGGGTCAGGCCCCAACAAGCCAACAAATGGTTTCATTGTCGGGACTAGGATCTGCCTAATGGATGTCTGATGTCAGAACACTGGAACCCTACGAAGAAGGAAATTGAAGATTGGTTGGATCATAAGCTTCACGAGTTTGTAACACAGGAGAACAGGACTCCACAGATATCATAGAAGAGGTGGCTGGATTGCTACGTATATACAGAAATTCACGAGATCTTCTTCGCGACCCTCTCTTTGGAGCTGTATGATTGGATCGTGAGGTTAGTCGATAGCCAGGGAAGGTATAAGCTCGATCAACCAATAGTGTGGACTCCAGAGTTAATGCGCAGACTAGAGGCATCAGAAGATAAGATTGTGCGGGCTGTGGACTATTGGCTCGACTGGATAATAGGAGGATTTATCACTAAGTTCGCGATAGACACAACCATGAGCTATAACGAAGCAGAACGACACTTTCTCAAGGGACCGCGAGGTAGGTACATCAAATCCTTGAATACTTGGATTAAGATGTTGTTATGAGTAGCATAATGCATAGAGTAGGATTGCGAACCTTCCAAGACTCATCAAGACATCCCAAGGGTGCAAAAACCTAGTTCCAGCACCCTCCCATACTACCTCGGGTGAGACCTCAGTCCGCGCTCTGCTGACTGTTGCCGAAAGGGCTAGTATTTTTGGGATTTGTTTGGCTAAAACACTTATGAACCTGGGTCAGGCCCCAACAAGCCAACAAATGGTTCCGTTGTCGGGACCGGGATCTGCCTAAGGGATGTCTGATGTCAGAACACTAGAACCCTACGAAGAAGGAAATTGAAGATTGGTTGGATCAGAAGCTTCACGAGTTTGTAATACAGGAGAATAGGACTCCACAGATATCCGAGAAAAGGTGGCTGGATCGCTACGTATATACGGAAATCCACGAGATCTTCTTCGCGACCTTCTCTTTAGAGCTGTATGATTGGATCGCGAGGTTAGCCGACAGCCAGGGAAGGTACAAGCTCGATCAACCGATAGTGTGGACTCCGGAGTTAGTGTGCAGACTAGAGGCATCAGAAGATAAGATCGTGCGGGTCGTGGACTATTGGCTCGACCGGATAATAGGAGGATTTATCACTTAGTTCACAATAGACACAACCATGAGCTATAGCGAAGCAAAATGATGCTTTCTCAAGGGACCACGAGGTAGGTACGTCAAATCCCTGAATACCTGGATTAAGATGCTATTATGTGAGAAGTTGGTTATGTGAATACATTAATGATTGGAATGACACGAAGCGGGAAGATATACAAAGGGATCGAAGGGTTAGGAAATAGTCCTTTAATTTCACCACCGCGATCGAGCAAGGAAGAGCACGCTCAGGCTTCCCCGAGAAGTGCGGTCAGTTTGATAAGGCAGCGCATTCCGCAGCTATCACCTCCACTTACGCCATCACCCGCTTCACCTACTTCACCTCCATCTTCAACCACCCCACCTCCACCAAACCTGCAGTTCAGCATGGCAAGCGCGATCAAGCTACCCGTATTCAGAGGAGTAGGGAACAAGGACCTGGATCAGTTCTGGTTTATGGTAAGAGTAGTGTGGGAAGCCCAAGGAGTCACGGATGACAACATTAAGAAGGCCACATTGGTGAGCGCGTTGTAGGATCGTGCGCTAACCTGGTATATTAAGCACTCGAATGATCATCCAAATGCAGGAATAGCGGAGATCTAGAACACGCTAAATAGAGAATTTAGCTGGCCGAAATCAGAAACACAATCTATCATCGAATTTAAAGAGATCGAGATGGTTCCAGGTGAAACCCCCTAGGATCTGGATCAGAGGTTGAAAAGTACGATCTGCGAGGCTAATATGACACTGACGGATGCGCAGCACCACGCATGGTTTGTGGCGTCTTTGACACCACACCTAAGGATGGCGCTGTCACAGCAGAAGCTCTCAACCTAGGTAGAATCGTTGGAAATGGCAATGAGGTTGCATGAAACACCGATACAGGATCCGGGGTTGGGAGTCCAACAAATCCACGTGCAGCTACAAAACCTATGCTTGGAAATGCAAAGTTTGAAGCAAGATAGGGCACCCCAGCCAGAAGCGCGCGAAGAAGTATGGTGCATAAAATGTAAAGTCGAGGGCCACGACAAGGATCACTGTCCAGTATTCGCGAACTATTTGGCAGGAGGGAGACTAATTTCGTTGAGACCAGAGGCATAGGCGGGCCCAAGTGCGGCACTCGCGCTCTAGTGCGCGATCTGTTAGGTGGGAGGGAAAGACAACTGTCATTTGTTGCAGAAGTATACACAAACTCCCCAACAACTATTTTGCAATTTTTGTAGATCAGTGGGCCACGATGAGCATACTTGTCACAGCTACGAGTTAATGATGGATCAGACCCCAACATATAGGATGCAGATGGAAACGCGAGGCCTTGACCCAGCTGCAGGGATGGCGCTCACTAGATTTCAAGGGCGAGGGTGAGGACGAGGAGGAATGGGGCTCGGAAGAGGCCGCGGACAGCTAATCTGTTACAATTGTGGAGGACCGGGACACTACGCTCGTGATTGTACCAACCCAACAAGAATATCTTGTTCATACTGTGAGCAGTTTGATCATGAAATGGTAGATTGTCCTACACTGATTGCACAAATGCACAAGAAAGGGGTACTACAGTCTACTCCGACTCAAAACATCCAAATGATGAGGTCTAAACCGCGCGAGGAAGACCCCAACGTGAACATGATGCTAAGAAGCGGTGCGACCATAGGGGAAGACAAGGGGAAGCAGTGGGAGGAAGATACATGGGTGCGCAAGCCTCCTACAAAGGAACCCGAGTTTGACTTGGAACGTGCAAGGGAGACATTTATGGAAGCTAAGAAGAGCTTCACGGAGGCCTCTACTTCAGGTAGTAAGGATCAACCAAAGCCGGGAATGGATCCTTCTATGCTTACTACCTTTTTAGAGACATGCATGAAGTTGCTGCGTGACAATAAAGCAGTTAAGGGACTACAAGAGCTGATCACTAGGTGTGCGGGGTCGGGTGAACCATGCGTAGTCCGAAAATTGGGAAAGCATGCATTGCGCACTGGGAGGGAAATGATATTAACGGCCCACATTAGCGAATATGAGATGGATCAAGTAATCTTGGACTTGGGTTCAGACGCGAATGTGTTACCAAAGCAAACATGGGAACGAATGGGCAAGCCCACGTTACAGTGGTCTCATATTCAATTACAGATGGCGAGCCAACAATAGATCTTGCCCATGGGAAGATTGCAAGGGGTAACAGTAGATATCGAAGGTGCGAGCATGTAGACAGACTTTGAGGTAATAGAGATTGTGGATGACAGTAACCCTTACCCCGCGTTGCTAGGAATAGACTGGGCCACAGATATGAATGGAGTCATCAACTTGAAGAAGCGAAAGATGATTTTCGAGAAAAAGTCCCTACGCATAGTAGTTCCGCTAGATCCAGTCGAAGGAGCATGCTACACTGAACCTGTGCACGAGGATGACAGCGACGATGAGCTAGATTGCATTTACCAAATAATGGCGCAAGATCAGGATCAAGTGAACCCGGCTGAAGATGTGAGAATTTCATGGGAGTGTGACAATTCCTGTACTTCGAATTCAAATGAAGAAATAGAACGTTGGCAGAGCCAGTTACACGAAGTAACAACGCTGAATTGCAACATGATGATTAGATCACTACGACGCGTGATGACCGAAGCAAGGGAATTGCCAACAAATGATGGGGTAACAAACGTGGAGGAACCCTTAGACCAATGTGAAAGAGCGGTACCAGAACAACAGCAGTACGGTGCACTAGAACGGGCGTTGCACGCGACACCCGCATGATGGGGGAATATACATCAAAAGACTATGGGGAATTGGTGCGAAGGTAGAAGATGGATGCGCTTACGACGTAGAAGCCCCCAATGACGAATGTGAGCTGGGTAGCTAGGACGCAACATTTTGCGCGCCCACTTGCGTCGATGCGTGCAGACGTGTGCTGTGCAAGCACCTCCCAGACTAGGGATCGAACATCAGGGAATGCGACGCATGCCACAAAAATTCCACGTCGACACAAAGCTATGTGGAATCATGAACAAAATTTACCAGATAAGATGAACTGATTGGGATCTGCGCGTGCTAGTGGTCCGATGGGCATATAGGGCCATGTGCGGGAACCGGGGCGCAGAAATGGTTTCGAAGACGACGAGCGGAGTCAAGGCCGTAGTTTTGGGAAAGAATCCTCACACAATCACTCCCATGATTGCGATAGCTCACAATGACCAGAGCGAAGAAATTATGTAGCAGAGCGAGGACGAACATATGCAAATTCAAGAAGCCATTCAGCGAGGGAACGTTGAGCAGCATGAACTCGAAGAAGATAGGGTACGATTGAAGTAGAAAAGCGCATTAATGGACGAGGATACCAAAGAACTAGAAACCAAAATCTCGCAAGCATCACTCACCAAAAGTAGGACGGGGCCACATATGGGAAACCTCACCACTGCGCTAGCAAATTGTCGCCGGGAGCTGGTGACTATACTACCATGGCTGCGACCGCACCTTATCAGGCAAAACAATCAAAGAAGCACTCCACATTGGGGAGAACGCGAGGCACTGATTAGCTCAAGGGTAACTAAGGAAGGCCCGGGGACCAGGTCGGGCAGTGACTCGAAGCCTCGCACCAGTAGTGCGACCACCTGACTATCCGTAGGAAGCAAAGTGTCAGTGCTCCACGTAGTTGAAAGAGAGCGCGGGACTATAAAAAAGTCTATATGGGAGTTGCGTGACCCAGATGTTGCATGTAAGATCAGTATGACGCACAGATCATGTTCGCGCATAAGGGACTGTGCTGCCGCGTGGATGGGATGGAAAGTGACCGTTGGTGACACTGTTCATGACAAGATGTCCAATTTAAGGCAATAAGGAGTGGACGGCGGGCAATTAAGACATGGGGTCAGAACTAGATTTGAAAAGATCTGCCACCAATATCGCATTAATGAGCCAAGAAAGGGGGGAATGGTCGAATTTGAATTCTGCAAGGCACAGGAGGAAGCAACAAAGATCCAGATGGACCTCAGCTTGCAGATCGCGGAGCTGAGGTTGAAAGCGTAGCCATCTACACCGTTAGAGGTCAGAGAGCAGCGGAATCGTGCCATTCAATCAGGGTTGGAAGCAATAGAGCGCGCCATACAGAATTGCACTGGCTTGTTAGATTAGTCACTTGTCACCCTCACTGCACTACAGGAAGACCCAACACTACAGCGGTTGGAGACAGAAGCGCAGGAGCTGCAGCAGGCCTATGAAAATGTATGAGGGACCGCGCAGACAGTCGTCCTTACTCAACGACTAGCCAAGATGAGGGAGGCCCAGGCTCTCAAAGCGTAGGTGGACGCCGCACGCCAAAAAGAGGCAATGCTTAAAGAATGCATCCAACCTTGGCTCAAGGAAGCATTAAGGGTCACAGCTAAGATTGAGGCAAAGTTGGCACAGATGCAGGGCATATACACACTCAGGCAAAGAATTGCACCTAACGACGAAGCATCAGAGTTATGCGTGCAATGGGTACAGTGGACAGCAGAAGAATGTGTTACGAACGTAAAAGAAGAGGAAAAGTTGTTGGATGAACTTTGCGTGAAGATCAACGCACCAGCCGGGTGACTCGGGACAAGTCACGATGATTGTGTTGGGGGCCTGTTGGGCAGCGGATCCCCCAATAGCGGGTTTTTGGGGCTTAAAGCCCAATTTTGGGTCAATGTAATGTAAAGACCCACAAAATGCAGGCGCGAAGTACAAGAGTCTAGGGTTGTCCGCCTTAAAAATATTGTAATTTAATATAGAATGTGTCAGCCTACCCATGGTCCGCGGACCATGGGAATGTATAAATAGAGTGAGGCTCTAAGGGTAGAAGGAATTTTTTAGATATGATCTTAAGTGATATGGGTTTTTGAATGTAATATTCATTTTGAGTCTGTAAGTCTGAGTCTTGGGTCGTAGTAGTAGATAGAGGCTCTACAGCTGTGTGCGTGGAGGCCTAGTAGAGTCCGCAACTGTGTGCGCGGACCCCTGCAGTTGTGTGCGCAGGGTAGGAAGTGGATTGTAACTGGAAAAGGCATTAATAAAGATAAGTTGGTTTTGGAATATTGCGTATCTGTTTCTAGGTTCCTATTTATGCATCTGTTTACATTTTATGATTGTGCGCATGTCTGTTTATGTTGAATGGTAAATGAAAGTATTGGGCCCACTTAATTTAATTCAAGATCTATAATACTAATAACCGCAGTAAAGGGTAAAGAACATTCATGCTCTTCAATTAAGCCATGCGAAGGTAGTTTCACTAGACAGACAGCTGCGCGGGAGTAGCACAACGCGTAGAGTAGGATTGCGAGTCTTCCAACACTCATCAAGACATCCCAAGGGTGCGGAAACCTGGTTCTAGCACCCTCCCATACTATCTCGGGTGAGACCTTAGTCTGTGCTCCGCGGACTATCGCTGAAAGGGCTAGTAGTTTCGGGATTTGTTTGGCTAAAACACTTCTGAACCTGGGCTAGGCCCCAACAAGCCAACAAAAGCCATAAGTAGTTTTTTGAAATTCCACCTAGAGATGACTTAATTAGATATATAATCTATTTTTTAATGTTTCATAAGTCTAAACTTAGGAAAACTAGTTAATTAATCATAATTAATTAAGTTAGGGTGAGAATAGTCTAGAAACTCACACATATCGACTTCAATATGATCCTAACCCTTGATAAAGATTTAATATTGACTGTTGGAGTCGCAATATAGGATTATGTTTTAGTCAAAACATAGTTAAGGCCTTCACTCTTTAATTATAATATTTTATTATTTAGTCAAAACTAGTTGTTAAACTATAACGGTCGAAAAATTAGATCTCATCATTGCTATTCAATCTGTTGCCATGATCTGACTCTACATCTTGTCCTGATTATGAACCACACTGGATGGTTTGAAATGTGTCGATAGAAAAATCTCTGATGTGATTACTACCAAAAGATGTCCTAACATTCATTATAAGAAGAAGTCGATGGGAACTTGGAGAAGACACACCAACATTGATTAGAGGCTTACTGTTAGGCTCTAGAGTTGGGTGTGCCTCTAACTGAGGTGCATCTCATGAGCGACATCCCCATTTCATAATTTGCGACGAAGATTTTGTAGGAAATGTGATGAATAAGGGCACACCAACATGAGGTGTCCAAAAACTGACACTTGGGGTTTCCATTAGGCACTTGGGGATGGCTTGGTGATGCAGTGGATGTGGACCACCGAGCACCCAAGTTTCCTGAAAAATCCCTCAAGAAACCATGACTAGCTTTCACATGCGCCTAAGAGTGGCATAAGATGCCTCCGAGACAAGTGGCTAAACATTGAGTAGCATGTTAGCATGGGGCACGATTAACCAAACAATGGGCAAGAACTGATTGAGTCGGCTTGAGCGCATGGTGAACTTAACAATGGGCATGGATGCGACAAGAGGAGATGAGCATTTGTGTGAAGTCGGAATTGGTGGAATGGCACGAGGTTGGACCAACCCATAGAAGTGAACGATGGAACGACGAACATTCCCAATAGGCAAAACAAGTTCGGTTCTGCATGCCCCAACTAAGTGGCGGTTGGAACGATTGACCAACCTCAAATGGAACTAGAGACGTGATGGTTGAAGCACACGACGAGGGAGTCGTGTCATATTAATAATTGCACAATGAAGTGGGGAAAACCAAGCACAATGCCAAGGAACAAGAATTGTTCGCCAAGAGTGAAGTAGTAGCTCTACCATAGCAGGGAGAGATGCAAGGACAAGAAAAGGGGTACAAAGTAGCCCAAGAGGAGAAATTTGGGAGTTTGCAGTTGTGCAAATGTAAGTGTGCCTTAAACTGAACCGTAGCTGAACCGAAATGGGTGACAACAACCCGAGTAGGGTGTCGAGCAACTTGAGTAGGGTGCACAGGTGAGGTAAATTTTCTATATTGTGATTTTTCTGATTTTGGCTATGTATTCCTGAAACTCGAGTTATTGCCTCAGAGACTTGTTGTATTTGTGAATTGTTAATGAAAGAAAAAGGCCAGAGAACCATTAATTTATGAAATATTGTGCATATGTATGATGGCGTTGATGGATTAATGTATAGCTCATGTTTTTATGGAAGTCTAATTGAACTAGATGAGATAGTATGATTACTTGCATTATATAGAAGATTTAAGACATTATGTTAAGTAACTAATGGCATAGAGATTATATAACTGAACTTATTGTAAGGCATAGTTTGGTTGGAATAAATCTATGCTTCACAAGGCACAGGTGAAATATGTTGGTGCCACATGCTCAAGGAATTGCAGTGCACCTAAAATACACCTTGTAACTATAGGATTCCATGGGTTCATGACAGGTGGTAACAGATCATACCACTAGAGAAGCTGACAATGCATGTAGTGAAGAATTGTACCACACAAAGGTCGTATCAAAAGTAGCACAAACAAAGGTTCATGTAGGGATCTATGTAGGTGTGAAGGAAGATTGTAGAGATAGTTTCCTTTTTGTTTGCAGGTTATTGGGGAGGGGGATTATGTAATTGATTGACAAGAGGGAAAAGGGGGTTTTGGTTATTGGATTTTGGTATAGGTTACATTGTTGGGCAGCGGATCCCCTGCGTAACGGTTTTGGGGCTTAAAGCCCACAATTTTTGGTATTGGTATTATAAAGGCTCCGCGAAGTGCGCGGAGTGTGAGTTGTAATGAGTCAAGTCAAAGGGTAGTCTGCCCTAAAATATTGTAATCTAATATAGAATGTGTTGGCCTACCCATGGTCCGCGGACAATGGGAATGTATAAATAGAGCGAGGCTCTAGGTGTAGAAGGCAGTTTTTGGAAGCTGGTTTCAGATCTTAAGTGTATGAGGTTTTGAAAGTGATATTCGCTCTGAGTCTGTAAGTTCGAGTCATAGGTGGTAGTAGTAAGAGTAGGCTCTGCAGCTGTGTGTGTAGAGGCCTGGTAGAGTTCGTAGCTGTGTGCGTAGACCCTTGCAGCTGAGTGCGCAGGGTGGAATTGGATTGTACTGGAACAAAAGATTAATAAAAGATAAGTGTTTCTGAAATATTGTGCATCTGCTTGTAGATCTGTGTGGTTATTCTTCTGTTATGGTTTTATGCATCTATTTAAGGTTTATGTTTGCGTGCACTAGTTACAAATATTGAATGATTGATAAAAACTACTGAATTAAGTTAGATCTATAATAAAAACATACTAAGGATAAGGGATCTAGATAGCGCCTCTTCACGCTCGGTACTAGGGCTACACGAAGGTCGGATAGCTGCATGAAGCAGTACAAGTGCGAAAGATCTGTCCGTGAACTCTCTAGACCTCATCAAGACATCCCTAATGTGTGGAAACCTGGTTCCAGCACCCTCCCATACTACCTCGGGTGAGACCTCAGTCCGCGCTCCGTGAACTGTTGCCGAAATGGCTAGTAGTTTTGGGATTTGTTTGGCTAAAACATTTCCGAACCTGTGTCAGCCCCAATAAGCCAAAAAATGGTTCCGTTTTCGAGATCGAAATCTGCCTAAGGGATGTTTGATGTCGGAACATTGGAACCCTACGAAGAAGGAAATTGAAGATTGGTTGGATCAGAAGCTTCACGAGTTCGTAATACAGGAAAACAAAACCCTATAGATATTTGAGAAGAGGTGACTGGATCGCTACATATATATGGAAATCCACAAGATCTTCTTTGCAACCTTCTCTTCAGAGCTGTATGATTGGATCGCGAGGCTAGCCGACAACCAGGGAAGGTGCAATCTTGATCAACCGATAGTGTGGACTCTAGAGTCAGTACGCAAGCTAGAGGCATCAAAAGACAAGATCGTGCGGGTCGTAGACCATTGGCTCGACCGAATAATAGGAGGGTTTATCACTAAATTCGCAATAGATACAACTGTGAGTTATAGCGAAGCAAAATGATGTTTCCTCACAGGACCACAAGGTAGTTAGCTAAAAATCACTTGTGAGTGATCTCAGTTTATTAATGTAGGTATTACAGACTCATGTGCTGGTGTGTGTGTCTATTATTTTAGGCAACGGATTGATAAGATTGCAAAATAAATAGACACTGGAAAATAGTAAGAGAAACACAGTAAGCAAATGCAAAACACAACAATTTAATAAGGAGTTCACCCAATCCTCCTGGGCTACGTCTCTTGGTCCAGCTTTCAGTGGTGGCCTTCTTTTATTGTGTCTTTAAGCAGAGTTTTTACAATGAGGAGCTCAATTTGAGTCTCCTGGAACAGATGATGCTTAGTAGGGTGGTACTTGGATTCCCCAAGCCACTAAAGTACATAGACTCCCCTTTACCAAGTCTCGACCTCAGCTGGTCTTAATGGGATGAGACCAATCTGGTACTCAGTTCTCGACTGATATCCTCACAGGGATTGCTTGAACCTCTCAATCCTTCTCGGTTCTGTCTGCTCGATGTTGCCTTAGCTCTACAGGTCAGTTCGACTTTTGTTCTCTGCTTCTTGCTTTACTGTCTGTTCTGTCCATTCTGTCTCACTGTCTTCTCGTCTTTTCTCTCTCTGTTCTGTTCTTTGTCTGTGTTACAGGGAAAAGTGTCTACACATAACTGCTTATCCCACTAAGGTGTGGTAGCTACCTTAGAAACAAACAAAGTAAAGCTACTTTCATTTTTCCTTTATGAAATATAGATGAGAGAAGAACAAAGGAGACCAACCTCTGTCTTGCGCTTATCTCCTAGTTCGATTCCTCTCTCTCCTGATAGTCCTTCGCTACTTGCTTCCTTGTACGCCCAGCTTCACAGAGTACCTGTAGGATCAAAGTAGCATAACACTATACAAGAACATGGATCTATAATCATAAACAATCTAGGATCAGATGTAAATTGACCATACAAATGCATAAAATATAAATGACACAAGAGTATGGAGGAAAACTTGAATAGCTTTTGTTGACAATCAAGAAAGAGCCAAGGGAGTTACAACCAGTTGTTCTGACCCAGCATCATCCTCTCAGCAAGTAAGCCCTTCTTCACCTCACACAAAGCTTAGATCACCCAACACTATGATGTTGTCTCAAGAAACCAACAACAATTCCTTACAAGATGCAAAATTCCCACCTCCAACCTCCTGGATCTCTAGGATGAGAGATCTATATATAGATATTTTCAGAGGTGTGAGTCAGCTCTGGGTTTTTTATTAGTGTCTTTTCTCTGATAGTTCTTGATTCCACTTGAAGATCTCATTGTTCTCTTACTCATCCTTGGGCGATTTTGAGAGGCAAGTGTCATAGGAGAAGTTTCTGGAAGATTCCATGATCATCCACCTCGCAAACTGTCTCTGCCACTTGTCTTTTCTCGTCCATCGCACCCCATAGAAGGGATTTTTGAAATCAATCGCACCTCCCGTGTGTACAAGGTGCGATGCATCGCACCATCGCACCCTGGCCATGGAGCAAGTGAGATGATCCAGTTTTGACCAGTTCTGAGTAGTTTTTGATGGAAAACTTCTGGGAGAAGCTATAATCAGTTGACCTTATTCCTTTAGGGGTTGTAACAACACTTTTAGGGACTTAGGAGCCCTTGGTTTATGGACATTTTATGTTTGGGGTTGCAGTGCCCAAAAATGTCTATAACAGTTGCCCCCTAAAGCATGAGGTCGTTAATATTTTTTGATGTCGGGTGAAATGATTTATCATGAGGATCCGAAGTTCTTTCAAGCTGGGAGGAGACCTATAATAAGATACAATACAATAAATTATCTTTATAATATTTTCATGATCTAGCTGAGGCGGGCATTCCCATGCTCAGCTTTATAAATTCATTTTCATGTACATAGGATAGACAATCGTCTGAGTGTAGACTGATGATTCTGGTAGAGCCATCATCCCTTTGATTGGATGATTATCTGTGCAGAAATGATGTACATTTGATGTCTTTATTTTCCTCAATATATATCGCAGCCCGGATGGATGAAACTAGATCCGGGGTCTTCAATCTCGTTCGATCTTCACTCAAAGTACAAGTCGATCCATGTGAGAGATGTTCTGGAGTCGAACATGGAAAGACATCGCCTGATTACCAGTCAATGATGTAAGCTGTTAATAGGCGCAAGAGGAATCACAGATAATGATAATGACCCTCAAGGTACTATAGTACAATTCACGTAGTGTGAATAAGGGACTTGGCGTCGAACACCACGCAAAATCTTTCGGTCGAAGGCCATTGATGTAAACCTGTCGCCGGAAGTGAGAAACTTGCCATTGAGGCATGCAAGCTTCAAAGTACTGAAAGGGGTGTCCCTAGATCGGCTTCTTGGATAATGAGCTGATGTTGACAAGAAGTGATCCGTCAAAGGAGGGCCTTAATGAATCCCACATCAATGACATGGAACGGAGCAAATGATTTTAATGGAGGTGAAAACGGTCTGGTGATATAAGGTTCAGGGTGGCGGTCATGAAAGAATGGAGTGTAAATGTATTGTAGCGGGTGAGACACAGGTGAATTCTCTAAGTGACTTCTCTTGAACATATCGGCGACACTGACGTGATGGATTGGTAGCATTAACCCCAATTGTGGATGGTGTGATGGGACCATGGTGATGTGACCGGTGAATGAAACAACCCAACCCGATTTGGATGCGGAGTGAAAGTGTCATGTTCAAGAGCGACTTGCTACCAACAAAGTTTCTTCAAGTTTTCTTCCCAATTTTTCCCCAGTCATTGCTGACCAGTACCTCTTTATTTTTGTCAAGCTTGAGGAGGATAACATATGCTTGTTCTATAATTTGCCCTTCAAGCAAACCCATCGCTATGTTTTAACGAGCCTAGCGATAGTGAAACTCGTTCTTGTCTGCTATGGACAAGTTTGTCGCTATTAGGTTTTAAAGAGTTTAATGACAAAGATAACTCGGTCCTTTTCAATTTTAGAGAGTCTGAAAAGGGATGTAAAGGAAACTCCAAAAGTCCTTTTTCGTCATCTAATCCCTTAAGTCCGAAAAAGTATAAAACAATACAGAAGGGATGAATTTTCGATACTTTTAACGAGCCGAACAAAACAAGCGCTCGATCTTTTTGTGTAATAATCCCTCAGGTCCAAAAAGATTAAAATCTAAAAGAGGGATAGCGCTTCCGGTCCCTTTAACGAGCTGGAGAGGCCAATGGCTCGGCAATCTTTTCATATTTTACGAGTCAGTTGAAAAGAGCTTAAAGGAGACTCGTCTTTGAGGAACGTGTGATAAAATTGGGTATCAGCTGATTCCAGGTAAGGTTTGGAATTTTCCAATCACAACAGTGTTACAAGGATGGCTAACAGGATCACTCTTCGCAGCTGTTCCTCAAACAGGGTGAGCAATCAAATGGAGGTGAATGATCGGCCAATACAGAATGGAGGTGATGATGAGAACACGACCAAGGCTTCAAAGGCTGAAGTACTACATTCACGATGGTTATTTACCGGTTCATTTTTTAATGAGCTTAAACTCTAGGGGAAACATTTTCTCATTGCTTAGGTTTAATTTTTAACGAGCTTAAACTTCACCAAAAACTGCTCGTGGCGGGTTTATTTTTTAACGAGCTTGAACCCTGCAGTAACACTGCTCGTGATAAGTTTGCATGCCCCCAAAATAATAACGCAAATCGAGGTGCATGCCCCCCAAGATTCATTGCATTCAACTCGGTGGTTGGAATGAAGGTTTACCTTTGAGATTTGGAAAGGGGATTTGTTTCATTTTTTAATGAGGTTGACATAGTAAAAGAACTATCCTCATGACTCCTTGTTTCATTTTTTAACGAGGTCGACACGAGATAAGAACCATCCTCGAAATCCACCGTATTTACAGTATTTGATAGAAAATAAAAAACTGATGGATGATTAAGGTTGCTGGAATAATCTTCGTGGTAATCCGGAAGATGGGAGCGATGGTGGTAATCTTCCCATGGTGCCTCTCCTATCATCATTGATTGAATGATTCCTTCATCTGTAGAATGTACATGCGACCAAGGATCTGAAGAGGTGCCATATTCCTTAGACCTATCTATCCAAACAATCGATGAGCGTTGATTTGGGTTTGCCCCCCAAGCCAAGAAAATTGATTGCTACAATATTTCTAAAATGGCGATGATCCATGCTGACAAAATGTTTAGGAATCTTCTGAATCCATTAGATATAGAAGATTTCATATTGTAGGTTTCCACTGTGGCCACTTCCGTCAGATTACTTTGAGGCAGTAGGGTAAAAGTACCCATTAAGGCAGGGTCTTTTAGGAGGCCTACTCCAATATTTTGAAGTGAATGATTGCTTCCATGGATCATTGGAATGCTTCCCATAACTTGTGAACTTTTGGGGAGAAATGTTTGTTGGTCGACGATTGTAATTCTTCCTTGGAAGGGAAATGTAATCTTCCTGAAGTAGGTCGACACAACTGCGGCCATGGCATATATCCAGGGCCTTCCCAGTAGGATGTTGTAATCGAGGTTTCCGTTGATTACTTCAACATCAATTTCTACTGTTTTTCCCCCCAGTTCAACTTGCAAGTTACTTAAAATCCCGTATGGAGTGTATGATCGTCCATCAAATGCTTTTAACATCATTGACAATCTCGACAAGGGTGGTGAGCCTAAATTTTTCCAGCAACTTATCGACATAATACATGTAGATGCCCCCTCATCAATAATTGTTCGATGAACAGTTTTGTTGAGGGCTTTCACTTGAATAAGGAAAGCTAGTTGAGCTGGTAACTGAGGGTCATATCCTTTATGATCAAAGGCCACAAGATTGGAATCCATTGGGTCAATCCCACCTATTGCTGATAATAAATCTTGCTTTTGGGAGGGGAAACTTTGCGGTACCTCAAGTGTCGACATAGTGGATGGCGATTGAGCCAGGTCCTTTACTATATTATAATTCTGTGCTACTTTTGCACGAGGATTAAATGTCGATTTGTGTACTACTCCCTTTGGCGACTTTATCATTGGTTCAGGAATGATGGGTGGCACAACTTCAGTCGAAGTTGTTGTCGAACTACTAGGTTGATCTTTATCCTTGTTGTTGGACAGCTGTGGATTCCCGTAATCTTTATTCCTTGTCGTTATCAAAGCATCATTTTGCTGTTTCGAAACTAACAACATAAGCACTTGGGATCGGGAAGCATTTTGATTAGCAACCAGTTTGGTTCCCGGGTTTGGAAACGGATCAGTCAATACCGCTGTGGTTTTTGAACTCTTAAAGAGTTTCTTAACTTCAGCTTTATGTGGACAATCTCTCATCTTATGATCCTCATCGCATATCTGACACCCCGCAGGGGGTTTCCTTTGCCCAGAAGGGTTTGCAGAAGGTTTTTCAAGAGATGACTCATCCTGCTTCTTTTTTCTCCCTTTCTTTTTCTTCTTGCCCCCTGGTTGCTTTAGTTGTTTGCCCTTGTCGGTCGACACGGAATTTACCTCCGAGGCGAGAAGTTCTTCATTTGCATTTTGACTAGAAATCTTATGGGCCTTTTTAGATGTAACCTTTGTTGATTTCGTGGTTGTCGCGCCAATCATGTCGTCGCCAACCTTTGTCTTGCGCTTATCTCCTAGTTCGATTCCTCTCTCTCCTGATAGTCCTTCGCTACTTGCTTCCTTGTACGCCCAGCTTCACAGAGTACCTGTAGGATCAAAGTAGAATAACACTATACAAGAACATGGATCTATAATCATAAACAATCTAGGATCAGATGTAAATTGACCATACAAATGCATAAAATATAAATGGAACAAGAGTATGGAGGAAAACTTGAATAGATTTTATTGATAATCAAGAAAGAGCTAAGGGAGTTACAACCAATTGTTCTGACCCAGCATCATCCTCTCAGCAAGTAATCCCTTCTTCACCTCACACAAAGCTTAGATCACCCAACACTATGATGTTGTCTCAAGAAACCAACAACAATTCCTTACAAGATGCAAAATTCCCGCCTCCAACCTCCTGGATCTCTAGGATGAGAGATCTATATATAGATATTTTCAGAGGTGTGTGTCAGCTCTAGGTTTTTGATTAGTGTCTTTTCTCTGATAGTTCTTGATTCCACTTGGAGATCTCATTGATCTCTTACTCATCCTTGGGCGATTTTGAGAGGCAAGTGTCACAGGAGAAGTTTTTGGAAGATTCCATGATCATACACCTCGCAAACTGTCTCCGCCACTTGTCTTTTCTCGTCCATCGCACCCCATAGAAGGGATTTTTGAAATGCATCGCACCTCCCGTGTGTACAAGGTGCGATGCATCGCACCCTGGCCATGGAGCAAGTGAGATGATCCAGTTTTGACCAGTTCTGAGTAGTTTTTGATGGAGAACTTCTGGGAGAAGCTGTAATTAGTTGACCTTGTTCCTTTAGGGGTTGGAGCAACACTTTTAGGGACTTAGGATCCCTTGGTTTATGGACATTTTATGTTTGGGGTTGCAGTGCCCAAAAATGTCTATAACAGTCTGTCCATGGCTTAAAGCCAGTCCATCCCTTGACTGTTCACTTCCTTTTCTGTCCCTTCGGTTCGCCTGCCTCTGTTCTCTTGGAATTCCCTACTTCTGTGTCGTCGCCACTGTGTAACGTTTCACAGGAGGTGGCCACTTGTCCTCTCACGAATTGAGCGCCAGCTCTTCCGCGAACAGTTCGTTATTTCGGTTACTTTTGTGAAATGATTAATCTTCTAGCTCAGCGGTCAAATTGGACTTCAAACTTTTATGCTTCGTAGTTTATTTCTCCCTCCAAATTTGGTCTCCCATCAGGTGCAATCTCCGTTGTTAGGTCTGGGGCCTCCAGATCCTACAGTTATCGCTCTTATCGCATGGTTGACTTGCTCGAACGTTAGCCCACAATGAGAGCGGTTTTCTCTCTCATCCGCCGAACACGCGTCACTCGGTGTATGGAATCGCTTGGTCCTCTGACAAATCTGCTTACCGCCCAAAACGCCTCCGATATTCCGCCGGTTTTGGAGCACGGGACCCACCTTCTGTTTTAGCGCTTTTCCCACGGTTTTCTGGTTTCCCTTGTGACCGAGCGCTCGGGGCTTTTCCTTTTCGAGGGTTTTGCCTAGTTTGCCCTAATCGTGCATCAGAAATAGCCTCCGTTTTCTGATTTGGTCTTCCCAATTGCTAGTTTGCGCTGCTACGCGGTCTCCATGGGCCAACGGTCAGCGCGCTTTGACCGAGGTCCTCGTTGTTCCGTGCTGGCTACAAATTGCCACTGTCCAGAGGTCCTTCCTGATAGCTCGTTGTTCATAAGATTTTGAAGTCTGTCATGATTTGAAACAGTCATAGAACTCTGATAATTTTCATGGATCCAATTCGGATCATGACCTTCCCACCGAAAAAGCTTTTGGACCACCAAAAGTTGGTTTTCAAGCATCGACTAAGTGAGGGTACAGTTGTCTCACTTGTCCAATCTCTATCCACTTTGCACTGCTTGACTTTTAACCCTTGAGCCCAACTCTGAGCTACTCAACATCTCCCCTGCGCGTCGTTCTCACTGTCCTGTCCAGAATTGTGTCTTCCTACAATTCATTAAGATATTCAGGTAGCAGGTCATCAATAGAATGCAATTGACTCTCTTCTTCGAGATCCTCAATTAGTGAAGGTTCAAACAATCTCAAGCTATCTGCATTTACGACTGAGTAGATGTGCATGTAAGCTGGTAAATCAAGGCGAAAAGAATTCTCACCAATTTTCTCAAGTATCTTGAAAGGTCCATACCTGATAGACTTTAGCTTTTTACCTTCACCTTGCATTCTATCCTTGCTGATATACAACTAGACTTGATCACCAACTTGGAAACTATGCTCCATCCGATGCTTGTCATGCCTTGCCTTGTATTTGGCCTGACTCTTTTCCAGCTGTTCCTATACTGCTTGGTGAATCACTTGGATTTGTTCAATGAACCTAGTTTCCTTGTCCACATCGCTATGTCCCTCAACTGTTGTGTCCTTACCAAAGACAAAATCGAAAGGTGACCTTGGTGTGAAACCAAAACAAGTCTCAAAAGGAGATCTCTGTGTAGAAGAATGTTTGGCTATGTTGTAAGCATGTTGCACATAACACAAATGTTCATCCCAAAGATTAGGATGCTTGCTGCAATATCCCCTGAGAAACTGGATCACTGTCCTGTTGACTACTTTTGTCTGGCCATCGGTTTGTGGATGGAAAGTTGTGCTTCAGTTGAAAGAACGGTTTTGCAGTTTGTTCAGCTGTAATCTATTTAGTTTAAGACTAACCTAAGTACCCACAGGGATTTGAACCGGTGACCTATCACAATGCCTTAACACGCATTTCAATCCAAAGCCCCGTGGGCAGCTGTAATCTATTTATTACAAGGTATCAAAATACACATTTTTCTGAACCTATCCACAACAACATACAGATAATCATGACCTTTCCTAGATTTAGGCAGTCCTCCAACAAAGTCCATGGAAACACTTTCCCAAGGATGAGAAGGAACTAGTAATGGAGTGTACAAGCCTATTTTTCTATTGTTGGGCTTGCTTTTAGCACACATAGTACACCCTCTTACATATCTAGAAACTGTCTCATTCATTTTTGGCCAATAACAAAATCTTTGCAGCTATGCAACTGTTTTACTTACCTCTAAGTGACCTGATATTAGAGAACTGTGTGCTTCTCGAATCATCTTTACTCTTTCAGTTTGTGGAATGCATAACTTCCCACAATGATATAGGAGTCGGTCCTTTACATGATAATCCAATTCTTCTATTTGCATGCCTTGACTTAAAGTTGCATATACATCTTTAAAGTCTATATCTTGAGCATATTGTTCAATGTAGCTCTCATGTAATACAGAATTATGCTTAAGTATAGTAGATGCATTTATAATGGGTCTAGATAACATATATGCAAATTTATTGTGTATGCCCTTTTTATATCTGACGACTAAATGAAATTGTTGTAGAAAACCCATCCATCTATAGTGTCTTGATTGTTGCAACTTAGTTTGGGAGTGTAGATATTGAAGTGGTTGATGATCAGTATGTATTACTGTCTCTTTGCCCATTAAGTAATGTTTCCACTTTTTCACACTCTATACTAATGCATATAATTCTTTATCATATGTAGGATAGTTAACTGCTGCAGAATTAAATGTCTTAGAATGATAACATATGGGTTTATCGTGCTGTATCAACACTGTTCCCATGGCATAGTCGCTGGCATCCGTTTGGATCTCAAAGGGTCTTTGAAGATCAGGTAGTGCTAGTACTGGTGCTGTACTAATATTTTCTTTCAAGGTGTCGAAGGCTTTCCGCTGTTTGCCTCCCCACTGAAGCACCTTGTTCAATCCTGTTAAATCATGTAAGGGAGCTGCAATTAAGGAAAAGTTAGAAATGAACTTTCTCCAATATTGTGTTGCTCCTAAGAAGCTCCTAACTTCTGTAGCAGATTTGGGTTTAGGCCAGTTTATAATGACTGCCACCTTAGAAGGATCTATCTTCAATTCACCACCCCCTACTATATGTCCCAAATAATTCAAAGATGTTTTGCCAAATTCACATTTTGAGAGTTTCACATAAAGTTTTTCTCTTTTCAAAACATCTAGTGTCTGCTTGACATGCTTTAAATGTTCTTCCCATGTTTTGCTAAATATCAGAATGTCATCCAATATATAATAACAAAATCATCAAGAAAAGGTCTGAGTACATCATTCCTTATTCTCATGAAAGTAGCAGGAGCATTAGTTAAGCCAAAAGGCATTACCAGCCACTAATACAATCCCTACTTTGTTTTGAAAGCAGTCTTCCATGCATCTTGTTCTGCAACTCTGACATGATGATATCCACTATGCAAGTCTAACTTGGAAAAATAAGCAACTTCTTTCAATTGATCTAATAGATCATCTATGCGAGGAAAGGGATAACGATTTTTTATTGTTATCTTATTCAATGCTCGGTAATCAATGCACATTCTCCACGAGCCACCTTTCTTTCTCACCAAAACGATTGGTGACCCACATGGTGATGTGCTAGGTCTAATGAACCCCTTCTCAAGCAACTCCTGCACCTGCTTCTTGATTTTTGCATTCTCTAAAGCGGACAACCTGTATATTCCAATGTTAGCCAATGGAGCATCTTGCTGAAAATTAATTTCATGCACTATTTCCTTTTTGGGTGGCAGACCTTTAGGTTCTTGAAACAAGATATCATACTCTGAAACAACTTTTTCTAAATCAGCTTGTTGTTTAGCATCACAACCCTCAAATACATTGGTTTTATCAGGTTTCTTTTCCTTTACAACCATTAGTAAGAATTGTTTGCATGAATTTATCATTCGTTTCATCTGCCGTGTGTTTATGAGAGTGTAATTATTTTTGAGCTTATGAGCTCTTACAAAGTATTCGATTCCATATTTAACAAGTAGATACTTGTCCTCAGCTCTATAGAAAATAGCTTTTCTGTCATACAAGTAAGGACTTCCTAAAACAATTCCACATATATCCAAAGGAATTATGTCTAACTCAACCTCATCTACAAATGCTGACCCAAAAGAAAACTTGAGTTTGCATTGTCTAGTCACTTGTAGTTGTGCTTTATCATTTAACCATCCTAATGGGTATGGTTTCTTATGAGGTGTGGTTAGTAATCCCAACTTCTACAATTGCTTCAGAAATTAAATTTACTTGTGAGCCACTATCAAACAAAGTATCAATCTTTTGATGTTTGGAAATAACTCGAATATGGAAAAGCTCATGTCTTTTTCTTTCATTTTCTTCATTAATAGTAGTTTGTGCAGAATTACTAGTAGATGCTTCAGAATTCTTACCTTTTATACCTATGGCTGCAATGGTTGTTTCATCTCTTGAGTCCGACTCCAAATCTTTCTGAATAGCTGTAGCAGTCTTCTTCTTCTTGCGCTTGAAATTTTTAGGTCTCAGCTCTGGATGCAGAATCCAACAGTGCTCATCATCATGCCCATCCTTCTTACAGTGAGTGCATGAAGACTTGCTTTTCTGTGCAGTATTGGCTTTCCTTGCTTTCCGTTTCTATTTTCTTTTCTCCTTATTCTTGTTTGCAGTGGGTTGGGATGATCCCCCAACTTCTGCGTTTCCATTCTTTCCTCTAGCTTCTAGATGCATAGCTTGAACAGATACCTCATCTATACTAGTGGGATTGAACATGAGGATAGTGTGCCTCATGTAGCTGTGTAGACCCCTGATGTACTTCAATAGAGCCTCAGGTGAGTCTAATGAGATTCCTAGAATCAATGCTCTCTTCCTAAATTCTTGGGTGTAACCTTGTACACTTTGCCCTTTCAATTGTCGAAGATTTTGCCAGCTCATCACGGCTTGCTGCATGTATGCCAGTGGATAGAACTGCTTTTTGATTGCAGAAACTAATTCACTCCAGACATAAATAGTCTTACCATGTCTCTTCATGTCAGCTTGGGTCCTGCCTTCCCACCAAACTAAGGCAGTGCCTCCAAGGTGCACGCTGGCCAACTAAATCTTGCTCTTGTCTGAATCAATACTTTGTACTCTGCAATAAACATCAATTTATCTAATCCAATTGTCCAACTTTTCTGCATTCAACTCTCCATCATATATTGGTAAATCAAATTTAACATCTAGTTTAATCAAAGATGTCTTCTTTTTATGTTCAGGGCTATTAGGAGGTGTGAGAAAGCTTTCTTCTTTCCCTTTGCCTTTTGAGTGGTCATGGAGGAGAGACTCTTCTTCTCCTTTATCTTGTTTGGAGCTTAATGAATCTTCATCCTTGTGTTTTCTAAAATCCTTATACATTTCCTCTACCATGGACCTTATGGCCAGGAAACTATCTATAAATTGAGGGTCTGGCCCCACAGAACCTTCCTCTGACATTGTCTTCTGAGGATAGACTCTTCCAATTTCAGGATTAGTTTCGACCAACTCTCCTTCTCCTAATTTGAGCTTTGATCTAGTTAGCATTCAACAGCTAAATCCAGCACAAGCTTGTCTAACCTTAACAACCTAGGCGCTCTGATACCACTTGATCTGAAAATCACTTGTGAGTGATCTTAGTTTATTAATGTAGGTATTACAGACTCATGTGCTAGTGTGTGTGTCTATTATCTTAGGCAATGGATCGATAAGATTGAAAAATAAACAGACACTGGAAAACAGTAAGAGAAACACAACAAGAAAATGCAAAACACAATAATTTAATGAGGAGTTCACCCAATCCTCCTGGGCTACGTCTCCTGGTCCAGCTTCCAGTGGTGGCTTTCTTTTATTGTGTCTTTAAGCATAGTTTTTACAATGAGGAGCTCAATTTGAGTCTCCTGGAACAGATGATGCTTAGTAGGCCTGGAACAGATGATGCTTAGTAGGGTGGTACTTGGATTCCCCAAGCCATTAGAGTACATAGACTCCCCCTTACCAAGTCTCGACCTCAGATGGTCTTAATGGGATGAGTCCAATCTGGTACTTAGTTCCCGACCAATATCCTCACAGGGATTGCTTGAACCTCTCAAGCCTTCTCGGTTTTGTCTGCTCGATGCTACCTTAGCTTTGTAGGTCAGCTCGATTTCTGTTCTCTGCTTCTTGCTTTACTCTCTGTTCTGTCTCTTCTGTCTCACTATCTTCTCATCTTTTCTCTCTATGTTCTGTTCTCTGTCTTTCCATGGCTTAAATCCAATTCATCCCTTGACTGTTCGCTTCCTCTTCCGTCCCTTCGGTTCGCTTGGAATTCCCTGCTTCTGTGTTGTCACCACTGTGTAACGTTTCACAGGCGCTGGCCACTTGTCCTCTCATGAACTGAGCACCAGATCTTCGGTGAACGGTTCGTTATTTCGGTTACTTTTGTGAAATGATTCATCTGCCAGCTTAGGGGTCAAATCAAACTTCAAACTTTTATGCTCTGTAGTTTATTTCTCCCTCCAAATCCGGTCTCCCATCGGGTGCAATCTCCGCCATTAGATCTGGGGCCTCCAGATCCTATGGTTATTGCTCTTATCGCACGATTGACTTGCTCAAACATTAACCCGCGATGAGAGCGGTTTTCTCTCTCATCTGCCGGACACACGTCACTCGGTGTATGGAATCACTTGGTCCTCTGACAAATCCACTTACCGCCCAAAACGCCTCCGATATTCTGCCGGTTTTGGAGCGTGGGACCCACCTTCTGTTTTAGCGCTTTTCCCACAGATATCCAGTTTCCCTTGTGACCAAGCGCTCGGGGCTTTTTCTTTTCAAGGGGTTTTTCCCAGTTTGCGCTAATCGCGCATCATAAATAGCCTCCGTTTTCTGATCTAGTCTTCCCAATTGCTAGTTTGCACCGCTGCGCGGTCTCCATGGGCCAACGGTCAGCGCGCTTTGACTGAGGTCCTCGTTGTTCCGTGCTGGCTACAAACTATCACTGTCCATAGGTCCTGATAGCTCGTTGTTCATAAATTTTGAAGTCTGTCATGATTTGAAACAGTGATAGAACTCTGATAGTTTTCATGGATCCAATTCGGATCAGGTAGGTACATCAAATCCCTGAATACCTGGATTAAGATACTATTATGTGAAAAGCGAGTTATGCAAATAAATTAATGAGTGGAGCAACACGAAGTGAAAAAAGATACAAAGGGATCGAAGGGTTAGGGAACAATCCCTTAATTTCACCTTCGCGAGAGAGCGAGGAAGAGCGCCCTTGGGTTTCCCCAAGAAGTGTGGTCAGTCTGATAAGGCAGCGCATTCCACAACTATCACCTCCACTTACGCCATCACCCGCTTCACCTACTTCACCTCCATCTTCAACCACCCCACCTCCACCAAACCCGCAGTTCAGCATGGCAAGCACGATCAAGATACCCGTATTCAAAGGAGTAGGGAATGGGGACCCGGATCAATTCTTGTTTATGGTAAGAGCAGTGTGGGAAGCACACTAGGTCACGGATGACAACATTAAGAAGGCCACACTAGTAAGTGCACTGCAGGATCACGCGCTGACATGGTATATAAGCACTCGAATGATCATCCAAATGCAGGAATAGCGGAGATCCAGAACGCGCTGAACAGAGAATTTAGACAGCTGAAATCATAAACATAGTCGATCATCGGATTTAAGGAGATCGCGATGCTTCCAGGCGAAACCCCCTAGGATCTGGATTAGAGGCTAAAAAGTACGATCCGTAAGGCTAATATGACATTGACAGATGCGCAACACCGTGCGTGGTTTGTGGTGTCTTTGACAACACACCTGAGGATGGTGCTATCACAATAAAAGCTCTCAACCCAGGTAGAAGCATTGGAAATGGTGATGAGGATGCATGAAACACCGATATAGGATCCGGGGTTGGGAGTCCAACAAATCCACACAAAACTACAAAACCTATGCTTGGAGATGCAGAGTTTGAAGCAGGATAGGGCGCCCTGGCCAGAAGCGCGCGAAGAAGTGTGGTGCATAAAATGTAAAGGCCAGGGCCACGATAAGGATCATTGTCTAGTATTCACGAATTATTTGGCAGGAGGGGGACCAATGCCATTGAGACCAGAGGAACAGGTGGGCCCAAGTGTGGCACCTGCACTCTAGTGTGCAATCTGTCAGGTGGGAGGAAAGCACACGATGGAGAACTGTCACCTGTTGCAGAAGTACACACAAACTTTGGAACAATTATTTTGTAATTTCTGTAGATTAGTGGGCCATGATGAGTGAAATTGTCGAAGTTATGAATTGTTGATGGATCAAACACTTGCCTATAGGATGTAGATCGAGGCGTGAGGTCAGGATCCAGCTGCAGTAATAGACCGCGGTGGATTTCAAGGGCGAGGTCAAGGATGAGGAGGAATGGGACCCGGACGAGGGCGCGTACAGTTAATCTACTATAATTGCAGAGGACCCGGGCACTACAAGCGTGACTGTACGAATCCAATCAAAACATGTTGTCCGTATTGTTATCAGTTTGATCATGAAGCAATAGATTTTCCAACGTTGATCACATAGATGCGCGAGAAAGGGGTACTACAACCTACTCCAACTCAAAATATCCAAATGATGAGGCATGAACCACGCGAAGAAGATCCCAATGTGAACATGGTGCTTAGAAGCGGTGCAACGACAGGGGAAGATAAGGGAAAGAAACCCGAGGACGATGCATGGGTTCGCAAGGCTCCTACAAAGGAACCTGAGTTTGACTTGGAACGCACAAGGAAACGTTTATGGAAGCTAAGAAGAGCTTCAAGGAGGCCTCTACTTCAGGTAGTAAGAATCAACCAGAACCGGGAATGGATCCTTCTATGCTTACTACCTTTTTAGAGACATGCATGAAGCTGCTATGAGATAATAAGGTAGTTAAAGAACTACAAGAGCTGATCACTAGGTGTGCAGGGTTAGGGGAACCGCGCATAGTTTGAAAGATGGGGAAGCATGCTTTGTGCACCAGAAGGGAAATGCGGTTGACGGTGCAAATTGGTGAATATGAGATGGATCAGGTAATCCTAGACTTGGGTTCAGACGCGAACGTGTTACCAAAGCAGACATGGGAACGCATGGGCAGGCGTGCGATACAATGGTCTCTTATTCATTTACGGATGGCGAACCAACAAAAGATCGTGCCCATGGGAAGATTGCAAGGGGTAACAGTCGATATCAAAGGTGCGAGCACACAGATGGAATTTGAGGTAATAGAGATTGTGGATGACAGTAAACCTTACTCCGCGTTGTTAAGGATAGACTGGGCCACGGATATGAATGGAGTCATCAACCTGAAGAAGCGAAAAATGAATTTCGACAAAAAGTCCCTACGCATAGTAATTCCACTAGTTCCAGCTGGTGGGCCCCAGTATTGTAGCAATAATGCTACAACTCCTGGAACTCCCTTCTTTAATTTTATCAACCCGATAGTTCGTAACAAACTTGGAAGCGACGGTGCTATATGCACAAGTACTATCTCTTGCCGCAGCTGTCACTTGGTCAGCTGGCATAAGTCCGCTAGGGGCTTAAGCCAACTTCTATGAGCTCTTAGAAGAAGCTTTTTAACTGATGGATGAAATCTAACTCAAAGGAAGCTAATCTACTTGCGGAAAGAAACTGAAAGCCAAAAAGAAACGCAAACCCTAATTCTACCAGCTAGTCCTACTGATGCAAAGATGAGAATGCAAACTACTGAAAGAGATGCCATTACTTCTATGAAGGTAAGATACATGTGTCTAGACTACCTCTACCTGAAGAAAACATCTTTTTGTATTTTTGAATAAGTTATTAGAATTACCATGCATGTGATTTTAACTGGCTTTTTACTGTGCAGAGGTGGATCAAGGAGGAGAAATGCTTGGAAGAGGTCGGGAAGGTTCAAAGAGGGTCTAAGGAGTCCCTAACACCCTTCCAGAGAGTTTCACAAAGTTTGGCTACCAAGAAACCGCGTTTATGAGCTTCTACAGGAAGTCTGCAGGGGTTCTACAGGATGTTCTAGGATTTCTACAAGATATTCTGTAATTTTTCTACAGGATGTTCAGAAATGGGGTTTTGAAGCATGGATGGAGGGAAAAGGTGGAGGAATGAGTATGGAGGTGAAATAGGGGTGTAGGGGAGTTCAAGACTTGGAGGATGGAGTTGAGGAGTGGCGTAGATGGTGAGATTTGTTCAAGGAGGGATGAAACAATGTTGCACAAGAAGATGAGAATCATGGCAAAGTAAGCGAATGAGGCAAATGTGAGCTAAGGGTTCTGAGTGAAGGGTGAAGCAGGTAGGTTGGATGGAGTATGGACAGGTAAGGAAGGATAACAGGTACTCTGCAAGCGGTTTTTCAAACTGAACAAACAAACACTTATAAAACCTATGACCTAGTTACTTCACTCTAATCTGACCTCACAACAAAAGGAAATGAACAAAAGTTTATTCGAAATGAAATACGTGAAATAACTATGCAACTAAGCAATCATAAATTGAAGCATGCAATCAAAACTGATATCAAGTTCGACAACTAAAAATCCAACACTACTAATTGCATGGTGAAGCAAAAAGACAGTGTTTTTGTTGGCAGAAAAGTCACATTGGTCCCAGCTCATGATTCCACTGAGGGGGAGGTGAGATCCAAAGTACTTGGTAGCCTTTTTCTGAATATATTCCCTGTGATTAACCAATCAAGTAAATATGAACATGAAGAACCTTTTTAATCATCAAGAGCAACTTAAATATCAACACAACATTTAAATCTAAATAGCATATTTTATTCTAAGAATGCAGCAAAGACACATGCAAGTAAACAAAGGAGGTATTGGGCGCTTGAGATGGGCCCAACCCCAAGAGCTATAGCCTCCTAAGAGAGATTTAGAGCTGGTGCAAAGCTGGATTCATCTTTATTGAGAAAGAAAAGAAGAGTTACATCAAAACTGTCCACAAGGAGAACTTGAAAATGAGCTGAAAGCAAAGCTAATCTATTGCCTAAAAATCGAAATACAAACTAGCTAACTTCTGCCTACAAAATGACTAACCATTGGCCAACTACTAGCTAACCCAAATGAGGCCCTAAGCCTTCTTATTTATACAAATTGAGGACTCCAACAGTCCTCCTAAACTTTAGGGGCTCGGCTGCCCAAAACTTGTAGTTAACAGCAGTCCTACTTGACTTGCTTGGCTGCTCTTGTGCTAATTGATTTGGTGGCCATTGAACTCCGAGCTGATGGTGGAGAATTCGAGGTAAGGGGCCATAAATGAAGGGAACACCTTCCTAAAAATACTCTCCACGAATTTGGCTGCCAAGTGCTCATTTCAACCATTGACTTTGTCTCCAAATTCACCAAAAAGGCTACACAAAGCACACATTAGAATTGTTGGCATAATGACTAACCCAATTAACTCTATTAGCATAAATATAATAAAAAACATGCAATAAACTAATGAGAATGGTGGATTAAGTCGAATTAGGAGGTTGAATGAGCCCAAATAATTATCCATTTTTGGGGCTCATCATCACCCCCCTACTGAAAGTGTTGCTCATCCTCTGAGCAACCAATCTATCTCCTCATCTTTGATGGCCTTGGTGGCCTCCTTGTCATGCCAAGCTTCTGAGGTGATGTCCTCTTCTCTGTCATGAAACCATGCTTTTCTCTTTGCTTCTTCCCACTGCCTGTGCTTCTTTTTCTAGAGTATCTGCATGCCATTTCTTGCCTTAAAATATAGTGGAAGCTCCCTCTTTCACTTCTCCTTCAGCTTGGGAGAGGTACTTAGGGCGGCAAGCACAGCTGCTGCCTCCCTAGCTAGGATTTCAGCCAATTTCTCCTTCTGCTTCCCTTTTTCAGGACTTCCTGTAGAAAGTCCTGTAGCTGATTTCTGGCTTCCTGTAGAAACAGTTCTCTGTCTTCCTGTAGAAACAGTCTGTTGGCTTCTTGTAGAACCAATTTTCTTTGATTTGGCTTGCTTGGTTGGGGGTGCCTTCTCCTTGACCTGTGCTGCGGTTGCCTTGGGTGTATCCCTACTTGTTTGGCCTTTTTCAGTCTTCTCTGCCCGGGTTTGCAACCGCTTCTCCTTTGGCATTTGTGTCTTTATTTCACCTGCTTGCCTCAACAGCTTGTCCTTTTCTTGCTTTTCCTGTGGCTTCTCCTGTGATTTTTCCTGTGATGGTCTGCCCTGGGTTTTCTTAACCTTAGCTTTCTTCCCCTTTGTTTTCCTCTGCCTCGATGTGCTCCTTGTCCTCGCTGCTGGATGAGGTGAATTCTTCAGCCAGAGACTGGATGTCATCACCCTTGGACATATTGTGGAAAACCTCCCAAGAAATAGGGACAGTATAAGTATGGAGGGCATCTTCTACAAGGATCTTGATAAGCCCATGATGGGCCAGCTGGTCTGGTGTTCCCTCCTTCAATTTCGTGCTACACTCAACCAATGACTATAGGAGGAAGTATGGAATGCTCAATTTTTTTTGTTTTGAGGGCAAATACATCGTGTGCCTGAGCTCTGTTAACAAGCGGAAGTGATAACCATACACAATGCTAAATCGCCCATCACAGGTAATATGCTTCATAATTTGAAGGCTGAATTCACACCAAAATGGTTGTAGGCTAGCTCTTCGGACCCCATTTTTATCCTCTGAATACTGCTCTTCTGGTAGGAAGAATTCCTTTTTGGCTTTTTGGCCCAACTTCCTTTCCTCCTTATCCCAGGGCATCCCCAATGGCAATCCAGTGACCCAGCTAATGAGTTCACGGGTAAATAGGCCTACCACCTCAGGGGTTTCTCTCAACTTCTTGGAGTCCGAGGGTTCCTTTCTGATAAACCCTCCAGGCATGGTGAAAATACCCTATTTTTGGCTTGATCTCTGGTTAAGGTGGAAATTCGGATGTGGTTTTTCTCCTTGGTTCTTAGGACAGGGTTCCATCACCATGTGTACCTCTCCTCTCACCAATTCTCGGGTTATAATACTGCTGTTGCCCCAAAACTTGATTGATCAGCAAGAATTAAGCTCTCACAGACAGAGTACAGAGCTAATTTTTACACCAACCATGTAACAGTCGCAAAACAGAGATTGGATATGTGCACAGGTGAGCGTTACAGTGGTTTGTCATTTAAATGGGGAGAGTTTTCTGGCAGGAACCATGGAGGTGAATACAACACAACATCATTCAAAATAAATTCTGTTTATTATATCAGCAAACCACCATTCTTCACCTACAGGCAGACTGGTTCCAATTTTCCCCACTTCAAACAAGCTAATTCACCACCTTTTAAAATTTCATGCACGGGAATGGTATTTTCGAGCCTACCTTTCTTCAAGCTTCAAGCTGGATGAAGAAAAACTTGGGCTTCTCTGCTCTGGAAGACTCTGCTGTACTTTCCTGCAAAATGTCTTCCTGTAGAATGCTGGTCGGATTCTGTAGGATGTCTCTGCGCCTCTGCACGATCTCGGTATGCGAGAGAATTTTGAACAGGCCAAAAAAATCAGCGGAGGATGATAGGTTAACCGATTGTGGGAGCAGAGAATGCATCCTTCAGCTAAGAATGTTGCAAGTGCAAATTAATCAGCGGGTGGTGAGAGTCAGCCGAGCATTTTTAATTATGGCGTGATTTGTGGTGAGGTGGCAGAGACGTGCATTGGCCCATGCAAACTGTTGGTCTCCTGCAGTGCTTAACTATTTGTTCTCTGCCTGTAATCTCGTCCATCAATCACGCTGAAGTTTAACTATCCATCACTACCTATTTTCTGATTCCCTCCTGAGATAGTTGAGCGCACGTGTCTCATTCACCCACCGAGCGCTATTGAACTGGATGACGGTGGTCAGTTAGCTGGCCACCGATTTTTTAATCCCGACCATCTCATTGCTCATGCAGTTTCTAAATTACATTCATGCAATTAGAGGAATGAGTTTCAGTCACGTACCTGGAAGTCAAATGGTTGCTGTGAGGTGCTATGGCCTGTCATTGCTGCATGAACTGGTTTCTGTGGTTGCATGAGGGCTTGGCTGATGATTTTGGGTTGTTTTCCTTGTGCAGGTGTCCTCTGGCCGGATGCATGCTGCAGGAGTTCATTTCCACGCTCAGATCTGCACCTTCAAGCTGGTGCTGTTGAATTTTCACATGACCAGAACTTGTTTTCGCCATTGCTCCCAAACGGTAAACCGGATCGATCCAAAAATTGTTGAGCATGTTCCTATCATCATGATGCACCTCCCATAGAAAAATCGTGATCAATGGATGTACAGATTTCGAGAAAAATGGAAAATGGCTAAATATTTCAGAGATCAATTTCTCAGAAACCGTGCATCGGAATTGGCTGAAACTGCTTGGGTAGGTTACTATCACCCATATGCATCTCCCCATGAAACAGGTTTTGAAACGGATGCACGGATATGGAGAAAATACAAAAATGGCTGATGGTGATGGAGGTGGATTTCTTGGAAACCGTGAATCGGAATTGGCTGAAACTGCTCAGGCATGTTGCCATCATCCCTATACAATTCCCTGTAAAACGGTTTTTCAAATGGATGCATGGTTTTCAAGTTAGGGCAAAAACGAATTCTGTTCTATGTATGGTTGCTTCAAGGCATTCTGCAGTTTTGCATGGTATGAAAAATGAACTTGCGCTGTGATGCAGGTATGGAGATGATGGAGGAGGAGTTTGAAGATTGCAGGAGGACTTCTGAACCCTTGAGGAAGCTACCATGTTCGCCAAACCACCTTTTTGAAATCCATTTCTAGCTTCCTACAATTTCTACAGGAACTTCCTGTAGAAGCACAATGAAGAAGCACAACGAGGTGGAAAAGATGATGGAAAAGGGTGAGGAATGGGAACATGGATGCTTGCAGGCATAACCAATGGATTCCAAGCTTTATATCCCCTTCCAAAATCGAATCTGGCTTGCTTGAAGGTTCTACAGGATGTTTCCTGTAGAAATATAAAACTTCCTCTAGAAGGCACAAAAACTCCTTTGTCTTTGTTTTGAGTGATCCTCCTGACCTGCAATGTCATTGCTGCAACTTGAAATTATTCAATGGAAATTATTCAATGGAAATTAGATTTATTTTTATTTTTCTTTTTCTCTCTTTTTTTTTTTGAAAAACAACTAGGGTGCCTCATGGAGGTTTTCACCTTAATTGCCTGCCCTGGGCGCCTCCAAGGGAGGTTTTCACCCAGAGATCTTATTCTCTTTTCTCTTTTTTCCCAACCCATTGACCACCTCATGGAGGTTTTCAATCAATGAGCCAATCTAAAGCGCCTCCGAGGAGGTTTTCACCTTAGATTTTTATTCTCTTCTTATTTTCATTTTTTTTTTCTCTTTTTTTTTTTTTTCTACCCTACGCTACTTGAAAAACAAAATCATTTTCAAGTATAAGAATACTTCCAATGGAGCCATGTGCACATTGAGATTAGAGACAAGATGATGTGAAGGCTAAATGCATGCTTTGACAGGTATCCGGATTTCAGAGACCAAATGATATGACTTTGAAGGGATCAAACATAGCTGAAGAAGAGAGTACTGCTGCAACTTAGTGACCTTCTGAAACCATATCTCAATATAGCTCTGATATCCTTGGTTCTTTTGCTGATCTGGATCATGTTTCATGTCATCTTCTAACATGACTTTCTCATCTTCCTCTTTTTGCTGATATTTCTCTTGAATACATGGAATATTTGATGGTAACCATGAGGGATCTTTCTTTATCTCTGCTTCTGATGTCTTCTCTTCATCAAGTAAAGCCCATGGCTCTTTGATTTCCTCTTCTGAATCTTCTTTTGCCTGATGTGGTCCTTCAATGCTTTCAATATAGTCTCTTTTTTGCAATACTCTTCCTGAGCTATGGTGAAGATCATTGAGCTCAAGAGGAGTCATTTGGACATGTTGTGTCCCAGCATTGCAATTGTGTTGAGCTACTCCAATGGACAGGTTTGGAAATGGTGGTATGGGTAGCTGAGTGGGGGCGTAGATTTGAGATGGATGTGGATGGGGTTGTGGTTGGGTAGGCATTTGGGGTTGCCTTGGTGGAGGAGGAGGCGATGGTTGTGGACGAGCAGGTGGTGGAGGAAAAGAAGCGGGAGGAGTGTTGTATTGGGGCCTCCACCCCTGATGAGGTGCATTCCACTGAGGCTGTGGCTGAGCATAAGAGTGAAACGAATGAGCAACTGGTTCAGCATAATATGGATCTGTGAAGGAACAAGGAGGAGGTGTGAACCAAAAAGGATGAGCAGGGGGACCCCAAGAAGGCATGAAAGTGGCTTGATAGGGGTCATAATAGGTCTCGGGTGTCCCTTGCAGTTCTTGTTGGTAAGATCTAGGTCCATGCGGCCTCCTTTGATTCATATAATAGAGTGATTCAGTGGCTCGTTTGGCTCTCTGATATGCAGCTTTGATTCTGGGTAAAGAAGGGCATTGATCTATAGGATGGTATTCTTCACAGACAAAACACACTTCTATGGAGTACAATGGACATTCGTTCCTAGGATGCTTTCTAGTGCACCTAGGACAAAAAATGGCCAAAGCCCTCTTGGCTTCTTCTTGCTTCTTTTGGATCCACAAGGTATCCAGTTGCATGGCAAGAAACTGCCTCATATCACTCTTGAAATCTTCGATCTGATTTTCAAATTTGTCTTTGGACAAGGTGCTGCTCCCAACATTTCTTCTTGTAGCCATTTGCTCCAGAGGAATGGTTTCTTCTTCTTCTTCCCTTGAGGTTCTTCAAATATGTCTTGTTGTCCACCTAAGGGTTCTTTAATCACAGCCATCGAAGAAGAGAGAATGTTGGCTGTGTGAAGCAGTGGGGGTGTTGTGCAATCATTTTTCTAACTTATCTCTACTCCTACAAGGCATGAAAGGAAATCTTTTTGGTTGATTTTTGCTTTTTTCTACTTTTACCTACAAAACTAAAATAGATTGAACTACAACTAACTATCTTGCGAAAATGAAAATGCGGAATTGAAATGAAAGCAGGAAATGACTAATCTATTTTGCTCAAATGAAATTGCAGGAATGAAATGCTAGTCTACGCTTGCGGAATTGAAATGCTAGTCTACGCTTGCAGAAATGAAATTGCGGAATTGAAATGCTAATCTATGAAAGCAGGAAAGGCTAATCTACTTTTGCATAAACGAAATTGCATAATGGAAATGAAATAAACTACTTAGCAGAAGGTTGTAGTGGAAAATAGAAGAAAAGCAGCAATCACCAATACTCTGACGCTTCCCCAGCAACGGCGCCAAAAAGATGGTGGGCCCCAGTATTGTAGCAATAATGGTACAACTCCTAGAACTCCCTTCTTTAATTTTATCAACCCGGTAGTTCGTAACAAACTTGGAAGCGACGGTGCTATATGCACAAGTACTAGCTCTTGCCGCAGCTGTCACTTGCAGCTGGCACAAGTCCGCTAGGGGATTGAGCCAACTTCTATGAGCTCTTAGAAGAAGCTTTTTAACTGATGGATGAAATCTAACTCAAAGGAAGCTAATCTACTTGCGGAAAGAAACTGAAAGCCAAAAAGAAACGCAAACCCTAATTCTACCAGCTAGTCCTACTGATGCAAAGATGAGAATGCAAACTACTGAAAGAGATGCCATTACTTCTATGAAGGTAAGATACATGTGTCTAGACTACCTCTACCTGAAGAAAACATCTTTTTGTATTTTTGAATAAGTTATTAGAATTACCATGCATGTGCTTTTAACTGGATTTTTACTGTGCAGAGGTGGATCAAGGAGGAGAAACGCTTGGAAGAGGTCGGGAAGGTTCAGAGAGGGTCTAAGGAGTCCCTAACACCCTTCCAGAGAGTTTCACAAAGTTTGGTTGCCAAGAAACCGCGTTTATGAGCTTCTACAGGAAGTCTGCAGGGGTTCTACAGGATGTTCTAGGATTTCTACAGGATGTTCTGTAATTTTTCTATAGGATGTTCAGAAATGGGGTTTTGAAGCATGGATGGAGGGAAAAAAGTGGAGGAATGAGTATGGAGGTGAAATAGGGGTGTAGGGGAGTTCAAGACTTGGAGGATGGAGTTGAGGAGTGGCGTAGATGGTGAGATTTGTTCAAGGAGGGATGAAACGATGTTGCACAAGAAGATGAGAATCATGGCAAAGTAAGCGAATGAGGCAAATGTGAGGTAAGGGTTCTGAGTGAAGGGTGAAGCAGGTAGGTTGGATGGAGTATGGGTAGGTAAGGAAGGATAACAGGTACTCTGCAAGCGGTTTTTCAAACTGAACAAACAAACACTTATAAAACCTATGACCTAGTTACTTCACTCTAATCTGACCTAACAACAAAAGGAAATGAACAAAAGTTTATTCGAAATGAAATACGTGAAATAACTATGCAACTAAGCAATCATAAATTGAAGCATGCAATCAAAACTGATATCAAGTTCTAACATAGAGGTGGGATGATAGCCCCTCTATGCTAAATATCAACAACACATGAATAAATACATGATAGGCACAACCTAGAACAAGAAGAAGAAGTGGAAAGTGAGAAATCAACAGCAAAAGAAGCTTGTATTAGCTAGAAATGAAGACCAGAAGCTGTAGGTGTCACAATAGTTGCAGTCTCCAGAAGTTGAAGTTTATACCAAAATAACATTCATCAAACTGATTACATTCTATTTTTTGGTATATATAGAGTTTGTTTACAAAAAATCTCTGCTAGGTTATGCGTGGAGGGGTCATGACTCATAACTGGCCACCAACCGCATTTACAATTAAATATGGGTTTCTACTACAAGTTGAGTGTTTTAAATGAACAAAATCGGCCTTTTGGTACTTTGATGTCCTTCCTGAACAGGTGAAATATTATTTGCATGAATTTCAATAACTGCTGCAATCCTTGAACTGCTCAAGGATCGTCCTTCTCATCCTTGGCCGTGCTGTTACATGAATGCAGGTAGCTGAGGATTTAACGCGCTGAGTACCGGATCATCTCTTCCTTCTTCGCGCGCATAAAACAGGCCGAAAACACTGAAAAATACATTGAAAACGAACAGGAGCTGAGAAAGAACGTTGGCCGTTGGATGGATCACATGGACGATCGAGATCTGTTGACGGGAGGCATAGACAACACCGGGACAATATCAGTCGTTGGATCGCTTAAATGAACAGTGGAGATTCGATCTGAGAGGCTATCGGGTGGGTAGGAAAAAAGGAGGATCGTGGGCCGTCCGATCGTGGGATGGACGATTGGACGGCCGACGGGCGGCAGAGGTGAGCATGGGTTAACGAGCGGGGAGCCGTACCGGAAGGGCGGTAAGCGGTTTCCCTGCACTACTTTACGGGAAAGGTGGTTTACGTAAGCAGACGAGTGATCAAGTAAGGTTGCGACACATGGCTGGTGGGAAACCGCTTCCTCGCGGGCTAATAGTGGTGCAAGTTCATGGAGCGGGGGAAGCGCACACCGTCGGATCTGCGGGAGATGATCGGACAGCTGCGGGTGAATGCACATGTTTAGAGTTTGATGTGACAGGCGAGGGGCGGGCCCGGGGTTTATTAAAGTTTAGAGTTACTAATTTTATTATATGCGTGGGGTTATGTGGAAAACGGAGGAATGGGGCTTTATAAAGGGTTAGCGGGGTTTTATAAATTAAAACAAAAAGACGCCCAAAAAGCCTTTAAAAAAGGTTTATGCGGTTTAATAGCATTATAAACAGAAAGCGCCCGGGAGGTTAGAGGAACATGGGTTTAGGCGAGCTTTTATAGTGTTAAAACAAAATATGCCCGGGAGTAGGTAAAAAGGGTTTAAAGGGGTTTTGAGACAAAAACAAGGATAAAGGGGTTTAAAGGGGAATAAGGGGAATTTAAGAGGAAGGAGGAAACGGAGGTGTGGGAGTTATAAGGAGAAAAGGGAAAATGAAAGAGAAAGCATGAAAGACTACTGCCAACCTTATACAACCAAACCAACATTGCTCAACACCTACTTTTATCCATCAACTGCTGAAGAACATAGTAGAGCTAACAGTGACAGTTGATGTCACTGTTCATGACAAGAGGTCTAATTTAAGGTAGAAAGGAGGGGGCGGTGGGCCATTAAGACAGGAATTATGAGCTAGATTCGGGATGATCTGCCGCCAAGAAGGTACTAATGACTCAGAAATGGAGGGAATGACCGAATTCAAATCCAAGTGTTACTATAAAATTCCATGGGCTAGTTTCGAAGCAACACTTGGTTGTTTGAGATTTGAGCTAGTACAGAGCAGCGAGCACCAAGCTACCTTGCCACTCATGAGTACGCGACCGAGCGAATCCAGTATAGACACAATGTCGGCTGCGAGAACCAAAGTGAGATTCACGGAAGTTACCCCAGAGCCCCGTGTGACCCAGGAGGAGCCTGGAGAGGTAGCAGGCGCACCAGAAGTACCAAAGTCCCCACGCACATTGCGGCCACAAAAACACAAGCAGCCGATGGGGCCGGTCCGGGTATCACCATGGAACCCACGAGTTAGTCAATTGTCAATGACAGAGAAGGGAAAAGTTGTCACCTTTGAAACAGAGGAGGAGGAGGAAGATTTGCAAGCTCTAATCGCTCAAATTGAGGCACAGGACGATGAGGTGGAGAATGTTTCCAAAGTACCTTCAGTGATAGAGTTACCTCTCTACATTCCCTTGTGGAGAGGGACAACTGAGATACCGAAGGACCTGAAGGCCATGAAGAGTACGCTCCAGACCCCGCTTCTTCCAGATGAAATAAGGTTTGACGGTTCGCCGCTGGGATGGGTACCAAATATAAAGTTTGAAGACTGGGACCTTGCGAATAGCGAGAAGTTCCCACAGTTGGCTGCGGAGAAATTACTGCAACAGAAATGGTTGTGCGGTGTGGAGAAGGCTGGGTTACTCCATCTGCGGTGGATACCCCACTACCACTGTGCACGTATCATAATCTTTGTCATCGGACAGCTACTGTGTCTAGTACATGATGGTTATATTTGGCTGGTGGAGCCAATTACCATCACAGCTGACTTAATTCACCGAATTTTGCAGCTACCCATTAAAGAAAACAATCCCGCAGACATTGCAAGAAAGAGCAGCGACTTGGGTCTTGCAGAAGCTATGAAGGCCAAATATAAGCTGGAGAAAAGGAAGCAAGGATATGTAATAGCAAGCATCAAGGACCAAGGGGTGCGCATCGCCACCCAGCTGTTGGCTGGAAAGCTCATGAGGAAATGCCACACAAACGAAGTGCCAGCATCTATAATTGTGTTGGTGGAGCAGTGTGCAGAGGGGGTCCAGTTCAACTGTTCGCAATTCCTATGCGATGAAGTTTTGATGAACTGTAGGGAAGCCCAGGAGTAGGGTAAGACCTTCCACTACGCGTGGTTGCTCTTCTCCATCCTGTTCGTTGCCGGGGAGCTGCCAACAGATAGCCAGTTTCCCACCATTGAGAGGAACCTACCCGAGGCCCTGAGGTACACCTCGCTCTGGGCAACAAAAGACGTGACAAGGATTCAGGAGATAAAAGTATTTTGGGAATTCGTAGAGGCGAGCTTACGAACATGGATCAACTGTAGGCCGCGCTTGTCCCCGACAGTATATAACAGTTTACAGAGCACGACAGAATTCAAGGCAGATATGCATACCTTGTATATCCGGGCACGAAAGGATCCAACCTGAGCATGGGAAAAACTATCGTTCATTGCCACAGATGATGCAATCTTTGAAGTAATGGCGTCATGGTCTCTGGAGTGGCGCGCCCCAGACTTGGCGGAACTGGAAAAGATCACAGCGTAGCAGAGGAAGAGGGAGACCAAGTTGCACATCGCGAAGCGGGTGGAAAGAAAGTGTCAGGAACAAGAAGCGACCACGCAGCGGAAGGCGGTTGAGGCTGCAGCACTAGAGAAAATGGTACAAACCACAACCACGCCCACTGAGGAGACCGAGGAAGGTCAGGAAATGTCCATAGAGTAGGACATACAGGGGGAGGTGGAGACATAGGAATGCATGGACCTTACAACAAAATTGACCCAACTCAAGAGGTCATGCGTCCAGCAGTAGCCACACGCGCGCAAAAAGACAAAGACGACGAAGACCGTGGAGGGAGACCTTATTGATAGTAGCAAACTAGTTTGCGATGCCACTAAGGATGCTCTAGAAGAGTTGATGATGGAGCATACAACTATGTTGGGGGTGCTCAGAGCGCAGTTGCAGGCATTACAGGTGCGACCCCCAGGAGTGATGACACCGCACCTTGCGGAAGGTATAGCTGAAGCTGAGCAGATGGTGCGCGCACACATAACGAACACTTTGGTGTTATTGGAAGGTGCCATCTTAGCAGAAGCCAAAGGTGAAATGAGCGGCTGGGGATTGAATTTGCCCACCCTTCCCAGAGAAACCCTATACTAGCTGTAGAATGGGGTCACTGCTGAGCTTCGTGCTAGGGAGGGCCACGCTCTCCAAATCTTGAGTGAGCAGAAGGTAAATTTAGAATAACTCAGCCTGCAGAGCAACAGCATGGTCGACCAAAACCAGGGATTAGAACAGGCAGTGGAGGAGGCCTATAATAGCATTCCGGAGTTGGTCGTGCCAGCACCACTCCCAATCGCAGAAAATATTCATCAACTGGCAGCTGGAGTCTGTAGGACCTAGGAGGAGGCTGCGAAGGTTCAATTGGAGATGAACTTGAAGATCACGGAGCTGCGACTGAAGGCATAGTCCTCTACATCCTCGGAAGTCAGAGAGCAGTGCCACCGTCCCATTCAATCGGGGTTGAAAGAGATAGAGCATGCTGTACAAGATTGCATGGGATTGTTGGAATAGTCCCTCTTAACACTCACCTCACTACAGGAGGACCCAATGCTACAGTAGTTAGAGACAGAAGCACGGGAATTACAGTAGGCCTATGACGATGTTTGGGGACCGCGCAGACGGTCACCCTTACCCATCGATTGGCCAAGGTAAGGGAGGCCCATGATCTGAAAGAACATGTGGATGTCGTACATCAGAAAGAAGCAGGGCTTAAAGCATGCATCCAGCCTTGGCTCGAGGAAGCATTCACGATCACCGCCACGATCGAAGGGAAGCTGGCCCAGATGCAGGACACATATGCAAAAAGGCAAGAGGGTGCCTCTGACAACGATGCATCAGAGAGTTGTGCACAATTGATATAGTAGACAACGACGGAATGTGTGGCAAACATCTGCGAAGCGCAGATGTCGCTGAATGGACTTTGAGCAAAGATCGCCCCACCAGCCAAGTGACTCGGGACGAGTCACGATGTTTGTGTTGGGGGCCTGTTGGGCAGCAGATCCCCCGCGTAATGGTTTTGGGGCTTAAAGCCCACAATTTTGGGTATTGGTATTGTAAAGGCTCCGCGAAGTGCGCGGAGCGTGAGTTGTAATGAGTCAAGTCAAAGGGTAGTCCACCCTAAAATATTGTAATCTAATATAGAATGTGTCGGCCTACCCATGGTTCGTGGACCATGGGAATGTATAAATAGAGTGAGGCTCTAGGTGTAGAAGGCAGTTTTTGGAAGTTGGGTTCAGATCTTAAGTGTATGAGGTTCTGAAAGTGATATTCACTCTGAGTCTGTAAGTCTGAATCGTAGGTGGTAGTCGTAAGAGTAGGATCTGCAGCTGTGTGCACAAAGGCCTGGTAGAGTCCGCAGTTGTGTGCACGGATCCCTGCAACTTAATGCGTAGGGTGGAATTGGATTGTACTGGAACAAAAGATTAATAAAAGATAAGTGTTTCTGAAATATTGTGCATCTGCTCGTAGATCTGTGTGGTTATTCTTCTGTTATGGTTTTATGCATCTCTTTAAGGTTTATGTTTGCGCGCACTAGTTACAAATATTGAATGATTGATAAAAACTACTGAATTAAGTCAGATCTATAATAAAAACATACTAAGGATAAGGGATCTAGATAACGCCTCTTCACGCTCGGTACTAGGGCTATGCAAAGGTCGGATAGCTACGCGAAGCAGTACAAGTGCGAAAGATTGGTCCGCAAACTCTCCAGACCTCATCAAGACATCCCTAGGGTGTGGAAACCTAGTTCCAGCACCCTCCCATACTACCTCGGGTGAGACCTCAGTCCGCGCTCCGCAGACTGTTGCCGAAAGGGCCGGTAGTTTCGAGATTTGTTTGGCTAAAACATTTCTGAACCTGGGTCAGGCCCCAATAAGCCAACATACACCCAGAAGAAGCAGGTCGTGATGGTGAACACTGGGTCTAACCCAATGGACCAAGATGAGGTAGCACTTTTGAAGATAGTCCAGTATATTGAAAGAAGCTTGGCATGGATGGTAGATGATATAGAATGCCATGGAAATGATTTAGAAGAGCTCTGAGCAAACATCTAGGAAATTAAGGGAGCTATTGAAGCAGGTTCCTATTCCATTGACTATGTATTAAGACAAGCCCAGAATCATGAAGATCAGATGAAGGACTTAGAGGATCAAATGAAGTCACTTGTGGCACTCACAAGAGACCAAGAATACACTATAGCAGTATTGAAGCAAGCCATAGGGTAGATTTTGACTAATTCATCTATGAAGGTGAAGTTGAAAGAACTGAGGATGTATAATGGGACTAGAAGTACTAAAGTTGTTGGAAACTTCTATTGGGACATTAAACAAATGTTGGAACAAATGAATGGTTGTCTATAAGAGATGAAATTCAATGTATCAACCATGTATATCATGGGAACATTGAAACTTTGGTGGAGAACCCGAGTTGAAGACTTAGCAGTTGGTCACATCACATATAAGATATTGACTTGGATAAAGTTGAAAGAGGCGTTATATGCGCAATTTGGACCAAGGAATCAAGAATGGGTGGAAAGGGATCATCTAAGGGAGTTGAAGCATACTGGGAAGATCCAAACCTATATTAATGAATTCTCAAATATCATGTTGGAGCTTAGGGGTATGCGTGATAGGATGTATGCCTCTAACAACAATCTCTAACCATGGAAAAAAGGGAATTCATGAAGCAAGGAGTCTAGACTCTTGCAATAGCCATCACCACAACAAAGAAACTCCTTGATTTCCAAACAAATGGGAAAGATAAGGAGGAAGTACATGGTGATAAGAGCAAGAACAAGAAGGACCAAGAGAAGGGAAAGGCTTTCAAATAAGGAAAACCAACATATGAAACCAAAGAAAAGAAGCCCATATCTTGTTGGATCTACATAGAGGATGACTTGGCAAGAAATTGCCTTATTAGGGAAAAGTTGGCTACTTTGAAGCAACAAGAGGTAGCTAAAGTTGGGATGTTACATGTACTAGGAGTGGTATCTTCTCATTAGAAGAAGGCATAAGATAAAGGTAAATGAAGAACCTAGTTGGAGTTTGTTGGGGTAGAATTGGGAGGCATCTAGGTGATAATAATGGTCGATAGTGGAGCTACCCACAACTTTGTGAAGGAATAAGTAGCAAAGAATCTTGGTTTAAGGGTCAAGCCTGAGAAGGCCTCCTTTTTAGCGATCAACTCGACAAATATGTGGGTGATTGGTTTGATTGATGATGTACCTATCGAAATGGGAGATTGGCATGGAAGGTGGACCTTACAATAGTGCATCTTGATGAATATGACTTGATGTCGAGGCAAAAGTTCTTGATTGATGAGAGAGTTGTCCTTGTGCCTCATATGGGGCATATGTTCATTGTATCAAGACTTGAGCCAATAGTAGTGAAAAATTAGAGAGGAGACCCAAACATTGTAGTGAGGATGGCCACCGTATTCGTGAGTGAACAATAGTTTTGTGGAGCTACGTGTGGAGAGTTGAGTAGTAGTGATGTGAGTTTTTTATCCCATGACATGTGGATATCAAGTTTGATTTGATAGATAGGATAAAGAAGTTGGATAAGAGGACAAGTAGATTAGAGTAGACAAGGGAAACTAAGATGGAAGCAGTGGTTTAAAGATGTGACCAAGGAGGTGTGCCTTGGTATGTTGAGGCCAAGGAGAGAGTTGGTACATCAACTTTGAGCCTGAGAGGTTGGCCATGGGATCCTAAGCTCAAGAGACTTGTTGAGGAGGCAGAGGGTAGGATAGGGTCATATTCTTCATTGCTAACTTACATGGAAAGGAAGTATGGAGGAGTGCTTATGGGAGTTCAAATGGGAGATAAGGGTGGAGGTCACCATGACCAATGCTCTTCTTCATCATATTGAACCATGAGGAGATGGCTCACTTTTGCAGTTGGATGGGGAGCCAATGGTAGTTGGGTACTTAGGGTGGTGGCTTTATAGCAAAATATTGATGGAGCTGATATGATCTTAGGTTAAGGTTATTTCACTATGAGACATGAGTTCTTATGGAGCTTGGTGTAATGATTAGATTAGATAACTGATTAGCAGAGCATAATGAAGGGATCTAGCACATGGTGATATGTAGAGTTGTTTCTAGAGATGTGGTTAGAGAAATCATCTGGAGGGGCTACATCATGATGAAAATATCTCATGGGAGATGATGTGGGGGTTAGGGTTGGACTATTGCTAGGACGACAATAACTTTGAGTGGGCAGGTTGTAAGACCCTAGAGTTGTGTGTGCCTTTAATTGAGGCGATTGTCAAGGGCAACATCCCCATCACACAATTTATGACAAAGACATCACAAGAAATGTGATTAAATTGGATATGGGCTAGGGCATGCTAACATGAGGTGTCAAAAAACTGACACTTGCGGTTTCCATTAGGCACTTGTGGATGTCTTGTTGGTATGGTGGATGTGGACAACTGAGCACCCAAGTTTCTCAAACAATGGGTGAAGAAGCCATGATGAGGTAGCATGAGCACATAAGGGTGCCATAACATGCCCTCGAGATGAGTGGCCAAGCATCGAGAAATATGTTGGCCTGGGGGGCAAGCAATGGGTGCAAGTGTGACATGTTATAATGAGTGCAACCAAAATTCATGTCGGCTTGAGTCACCATGAACATAGCCGAGGACGAGGAGGGGACTAAATGATGGGAAAGATCCTATTGAGTCAGCCTAATAACAAAGTGGGTGTGGATGCGATGAGAAGAGCCAAGCAGTCATGTGAAGGTGAAATAGGTGGAATGACATGAGGTTGGCTTGACCCATAGAAGCAAACAATGGAATGAGGATCAGAACAAGTGTTGTCTTGCACAGATCGACCGAGTGGCAGTTGGAATGATGGTGTGAAAACCCTTTTGTTAACCCTCTTGTAAATACTACTATGAATTTTAATTTCATGTAAATAATTCTTAATTATAAATGATGACTTGATGAAATGGGACACAAATTCAGAGGTTTATAGGAGGAGGAGTTGCTTGTAAGCCATATTTGCATTTAAGTTATCACCAAACTTCTTGTAGCAAGGGATGGCCCTGCCGCATGTAGTTAGTGGAGGAAATGGGGCTCCTAATCATGTTAAAATTGGAAACTAGGGCCAAACTCCATGCGGGTCACCTCATTTATGTAAACTGATATTTTTCCTAGATTCCTCTTGTCGAGAGGTGTAGGATTGATCTAAAGATCATCCGATTCCTACAAGTATTTATGGAGATATGAATTTATTTGTAATTACTTGACAAATTGTCAAGGTCGGCCAACAGTTAAATGTGTGGCACACATGCCCAGTGAATCATATAAATACAAGAGAGGTTGATTAATTTTCTTATCATCTCATCTCCACATCTCTCCTCTCTCCTAGTCTCTTGGGTATGCATAGGAGGAAGAAGACTCTCTCACATGGGAAGAAGAAAGAGGATGCAGTTAGGGCAGCAAGTTGTGATGTGGAAGAAGGAGGATGTAAGAAGGTAGAACAACACGTTTTAGGTGCTAGAGGATTGCGTTGACCAGTGTATAGGCTCCCTTAATTGTAGATTTGTGTGGGGAGTCTCTCTCTTGCTAGCCGCAATTTAGATCAGCCATGTTGACCTCTGTTTGACCACTCTTTTGGGGCAGCGTTGATTGGTTAGGGCTGACTGCAGGAGTTGATATATTGACTGTTGTTTTGACCATGTTTTGAGGATTGTTTTGGGCTGCTACTTATTGTTGTTGAAGACCGAGTTCTTTAATTTGACTAGAAGTCAATCCGAGAATGTTTGACCAAGTTTGACTTTGCTGATCTAGGGTTTGCTGCTACTAATATAAAATTATAGAATTCTGATTTTGTACTATTTCTCTCTGCTGAACTATTGAAGATAAAATAATATTTTATCAAAGGGTTTCCCCGCATTGGGGTTTGTCCCTGGCTAGCCGCCACATCTTGTGTCTCTTGTCTTGTCTTGTTTTTTGTCAATCGTTTAATGTTCTATCTGCACTTTACTTAATGTATATATGATTGCTAATCTGTGGCTAATAAGAAGAAAATAAGTAACTTTCTCTAAGCATAGAACATGCCATAATTTAACATGGTATCGGAGCTGAGGTGAAGACAATGCCCAAGCAAGAGCAAGAGCAAGAGAAATCACCGAAGGCTGTTGAAGCAATCTTAAAGAAGTCGTGGGGTCCTCTCCACACTTCCCCACTGAAGACAAACTCCTTGAGAAGTCTGACTATCACAGATGGAAGATGTCTCTCGATCTAACATTGGAAGAGCAGGAAGTGTTGGACCATGTGAGAGGCAATATTGTTGCGCCTCCATCAAATGCATCTGCTGCTGCTAGAAGCAAGTGGACCAAGGGAGAAGTCAAAGCAAGGAAGATCATCCGGGACTCTATCGATAAATCTACAATAGACTGGTGAGTTTATTTAAAGTTAATGATGCAAATCAAGTTTTGCTCCTTAGAAATAAGCTGAAGGAAATTAAGAAGGGAAAAGATGAGAGTATGTAAGCATATTTCTTAAGGATCACCGAGATCAAGAATGATCTCCTATCTATTGGGGAAGTAGTTCATAACAGGGAAATGATACTCACAACTCTTGGAGGACTGCCACCTGAATGGTATATATTCAGGACTACTATTCTCAACAATAATGTAATTCCTAGATTTGAGGAATTGATGGCAAGATGCATTCAAGAATAAACAAGGATGGAAGAGAAAGAACTTCCTGCACTTAAAGGCCATCCCTCTAACTTTTCTTCTCATGCTAAAAGAAGAAACAATTCTGGGGCTAAATCCAAAGGAAAGGCTGGACCAAAAGGTGGAAGAAAGGGTCGATTTTACAATTGCAACAAAATGGGCCACTATTTGAGGGAGTGCCCTGATAAAAGGGACTCACACCATGACGATGATCAAAATCACTCTCAAGGCAATCATAGGAATGGCAGTTCCAATGGCAGAGGTAAAAGAAATGCCAGAAATCAAGGAAGAGGACAACCCTTCAAGAAGGCAAGAAACTCCAGGTATGAATCTAATGTTGTTAACAATAAGCAAGATGGATATTATCTACTAGCGCCCTCTCTACTACTGCTCCCCAAACTTGCTGGGAAATTGGCTTATTGATAGTGGTGCTTCAAGGAACTTCACTGGCTACAAAGAAGCTTTCTCTAATCTGATACAGAAGGAGACCAACCTGGAAATTGTTCTTGGGGAAAACTCAAAATATCCTGTGAAAGGCGTAGGGAATGTCACTCTTCAATTGAATAAGGGAAATACAATTCATTTACAAGAAGTATTATATGTACCTAATCTCAAAAAGAACCTGGTGTCCATTTCAGCAATGGAAGAAAAAGGCTACAAGGTGGCCTTCATTGATGGCAAGGTATGTGTATGGAAAAAGAACTTTAAAGATGCTTTCACTATTGGGTTTCGAGTTGATTCATTATATCAGGTTGGAGGAAGTCCATTAGGTGTCATGTCTTGTGACACATCTCTTCAGTCCAAACCATGGCATCGAAGGTTTTCTCACCTTCATTATAAAGCTCTACCTGATGTGAGAAAAATGGTGACTGAGATGCCCGAGTTGAGATTAGATCAAGAAGGTGTATGTCCAGGATGTGCTGAAGGAAAGCTCAAAAGGGGACCATTTCCCTCAAGCCAAAGCAATACCTCCAATATATTGCAGTTGGTTCACTCAGACATATCCGATATGATGCCTATGAACTCCTTGGGAGGATATTTATATTACCTCACTTTTACAGACGATTATTCTCCTAATACTTGGATATACTTCTTGACAAAGAAGGATGAAGTGTTCTCCTAGTTTCGTCACTTCAAAGCCTTGATCGAGAATCAAACCAAAAAGAAGATCAAGATCTTAAGGACTGATAATGGGACTGAGTATGAATCCAATGAGTTTCATGACTTTTGCAAAGAGGCTGGCATTAAGAGGGAGACTACTACACCATATACTCCTGAGCAGAATGGTGTGGCAGAAAGGAAGAATCGTACGATTGTGGAAGTTGTCCATGCTATGCTCCGTGATAAAGAACTTCCGAAGTTTATATGGGCTGAAGCTGAAAATACTGCCGTATATGTACAAAACCGATGCTCTCATCAAGCATTGGGTTCTAAGACTCCCGAAGAGATGTTCACTGGTAAGAAACCTGACGTATCTCATTTTAGAATAATTGGAAGTCCTGTATAATTTCATGTGCCGAAGGAGAAAAGGAATAAATTGGGTGCATCTGAAAAGAAAGGAATCTTCGTGGGCTATAGTGAAAATACTAAGGGCTATAGAATCTATGTGGCTGGTCAAAGGGAAGTCAAGATTAGCCATGATGTCACTTTTGACGAAGATATGGCTCTTAGCGAAGTTGACAATCTTCCTACTCTAAGGGGATCTAAAGAAGCTGACACTAGGGAACCGAAGGAAAAGGAAGATGAGACAATGCCCGATGTGGAAGAACCTATGGATCCTATTGATCCCCCTCCGTAAGAGCCCTCCTCTTCTAGGAAGAGGCCTTCATGGCTTAGGGGGACACTTGATGATGCTGAAGGGCACGTTGCACCCAGGGGAACCTTCTGGGAAAGTAAGAAGTTGACCAGGTATCAGGGATACTTGACCATCATGAGCACGATCATCCAAAATGAACCTTCGTCATTCGCAGAAGTTGTCAAGCATCAAGTATGGAAGGATGCTATGACTGAGGAATATGAGTCCATCATGAAAAACGATGTCTGGGATGTGGTCCCCAGACCCCAGGACAAAGTAGTTGTCACTTCAAAATGGCTTTACAAGATAAAGCATGCAGTTGAAAATAAGTAACTTTCTCTAAGCATAGAACATACCATAATTTAACATGGTATCGGAGCTGAGGTGAAGACAATGCCCAAGCAAGAGCAAGAGCAATCACCGAAGGCTGTTGAAGCAATCTTAAAGAAGTCGTGGGGTCCTCAGCACACTTCCCCACTGAAGACAAACTCCGTGAGAAGTTTGACTACCACAGATGGAAGATGTCTCTCGATCTAACATTAGAAGAACAGGAAGTGTTGGACCATGTGAGAGGCAATATTGTTGCACCTCCATCAAATGCATCTGCTGCTGCTAGAAGAAAGTGGACCAAGGGAGAAGTCAAAGCAAGGAAGATCATCCAGGACTCTATCGACAAGCACCTGGTGGCCTATGTTTCCAAGCTGACCACCTCCAAGGAAATCTACAATAGTCTGGTGAGTTTATTTAAAGTTAATGATGCAAATCAAGTTTTGCTCCTTAGAAATAAGCTGAAGGAAATTAAGAAGGGCAAAGATGAGAGTATGTAAGCATATTTCTTAAGGATCACCGAGATCAAGAATGATCTCCTATCTATTGGGGAAGTAATTCCTAACAGGGAAATGATACTCACAACTCTTGGAGGACTGCCACCTGAATGGTATATATTCAGGACTACTATTCTCAACAATAATGTAATTCCTAGATTTGAGGAATTGATGGCAAGATGCATTCAAGAATAAACAAGGATGGAAGAGAAAGAACTTCCCGCACTTAAAGGCCATCCCTCTACCTTTTCTTCTCATGCTAAAAGAAGAAACAATTCTGGGGCTAAATCCAAAGGAAAGGCTGGACCAAAAGGTGGAAGAAAGGGTCGATTTTACAATTGCAACAAAATGGGCCACTATTTGAGGGAGTGCCCTGATAAAAGGGACTCACACCATGACGATGATCAAAATCACTCTCAAGGCAATCATAGGAATGGCAGTTCCAATGGCAGAGGTAAAAGAAATGCCAGAAATCAAGGAAGTGGACAACCCTTCAAGAAGGCAAGAAACTCTAGGTATTAATCTAACGTTGTTAACAATAAGCAAGATGAATATTATCTACTAGCGCCCTCTCTACTACTGCTCCCAAAACTTGCTGGGAAATTGGCTTATTGAGAGTGGTGCCTCAAGGCACTTCACTGGTTACAAAGAAGCTTTCTCGAATCTGATACAGAAGGAGACCAACCTGGAAATTGTTCTTGGGGAAAACTCAAAATATCCTGTGAAAGGCGTAGGGAATGTCACTCTTCAATTGAATCAGGGAAAACAATTCATTTACAAGAAGTATTATATGTACCTAATCTCAAAAAGAACCTGGTGTCCATTTCGGCAATGGAAGAAAAAGGCTACAAGGTGGCCTTCATTGATGGCAAGGTATGTGTATGGAAAAAGAACTTTAAAGATGCTTTCACTATTGGGTTTCGAGTTGATTCATTATATCAGGTTGGAGGAAGTCCATTAGGTGTCATGTCTTGTGACACATCTCTTCAGTCCAAACCATGGCATCGAAGGTTTTCTCACCTTCATTATAAAGCTCTACCTGATGTGAGAAAAATGGTGACTGAGATGCCCGAGTTGAGATTAGATCAAGAAGGTGTATGTCCAGGATGTGCTGAAGGAAAGCTCAAAAGGGGACCATTTCCCTCAAGCCAAAGCAATACCTCCAATATATTGCAGTTGGTTCACTCAGACATATCCGATATGATGCCTATGAACTCCTTGGGAGGATATTTATATTACCTCACTTTTACAGATGATTATTCTCGTAATACTTGGATATACTTCTTGACAAAGAAGGATGAAGTGTTCTCCTAGTTTCGTCACTTCAAAGCCTTGATCGAGAATCAAACCAAAAAGAAGATCAAGATCTTAAGGATTGATAATGGGACTGAGTATGAATCCAATGAGTTTCATGAATTTTGCAAAGAGGCTGGCATTAAGAGGGAGACTACTACACCATATACTCCTGAGCAGAATGGTGTGGCAGAAAGGAAGAATCGTACGATTGTGGAAGCTGTCCGTGCTATGCTCCATGATAAAGAACTTCCGAAGTTTATATGGGCTGAAGCTGAAAATACTGCCGTATATGTACAAAACCGATGCTCTCATCAAGCATTGTGTTCTAAGACTCTCGAAGAGATGTTCACTGGTAAGAAACCTGACGTATCTCATTTTAGAATAATTGGAAGTCCTGTATAATTTCATGTGCCGAAGGAGAAAAGGAATAAATTGGGTGCATCTGAAAAGAAAGGAATCTTCGTGGGTTATAGCGAAAATACTAAGGGCTATAGAATCTATGTGGCTGGTCAAAGGGAAGTCAAGATTAGCCATGATGTCACTTTTGACGAAGATATGGCTCTTAGCGAAGTTGACAATCTTCCTACTCTAAGGGGATCTAAAGAAGCTGACACTAGGGAACCGAAGGAAAAGGAAGATGAGACAATGCCCAATGTGGAAGAACCTATAGATCCTATTGATCCCCCTCCGTAAGAGCCCTCGTCTTCTAGGAAGAGGCCTTCATAGCTTAGGGGGACACTTGATGATGCTGAAGGGCACGTTGCACCCAGGGGAACCTTCTGGGAAAGTAAGAAGCTGACCAGGTATCAGGGATACTTGACCATCATGAGCATGATCATCCAAAATGAACCTTCGTCATTCACAGAATTTTTCAAGCATCAAGTATGGAAGGATGCTATGACTGAGGAATATGAGTCCATCATGAAAAACGATGTCTGGGATGTGGTCCCCATACCCCAGGACAAAGTAGTTGTCACTTCAAAATGGCTTTACAAGATAAAGCATGCAGTTGATGGAAGTGCAGAAAAGTATAAGGCTCATTTTTTCGCTCGTGGCTTCTATCAGAAGGAAGGTATAGACTATGACGAGATATTTGCACCTGTTGCCTGATATACCACCATCCGCTTGATCATAGCCCTTGCTACTTCACAAGGATGGAACCTACATCAAATGGATGTCAAGACTGCATTCTTGCATGGTTCGATTAAAGAGGAGGTCTATGTGGAGCAACCTAAAGGATTTGAGATTCATGATCAAGAATCTCATGTGTGCAGGTTGAAGAAGCCCCTCTATGGGCTGAAGCAAGCACCCTGAGCGTGGTATGAGAGGATCGATAGCTATTTGATGAAGTTGGGATTCACTAGGATTGAAGCCAACCCTAAACTTTACTTTAAGGTTGAAGATGAGAATCCTCTCATACTGGTGCTATATGTTGACGACCTCTTTCTAACAGGGGTAGTCCCTCTCATTCACAAATGTAAGAGGGAGTTGGCTTCTGAGTTTGAGATGAAGGACCTAGGATTGATGCACTATTTCTTAGGACTAGAAGTCTGGCAGAAGCCAGGGGAGATTTTCCTATCTCAAGGAAAATATGTGGTGAAGATATTGGAGAGATTCGGTATGGTGGACTGCAAGCCCGTAACTACCCCGATGGAGCTTGACTTCAAGAAGTTAAGCGGTAGTGCTGCCAAACCTATTTTACGAAATGCTACCGAGTATCGTCAACTTGTCGGAGCATTGATGTTCTTGGTGAACTCTCGTCCGGATATATGCTTTGCAGTCAACACGTTGAGTCAACATATGGTTGAGCCTTACCACACACATTGGATTGGTGCCAAGAATCTATTGAGATATATTTGTGGCACAATACTCATGGTTGAGATACACTGCCGGAGATGTGAGACTACTTGGATATACTGATGCTAATTGGGCAGGCAGTGTGGTGGATCGAAAGAGCACTTTCGGGTGCTGTTTCTCTTTGGGATTTGCGTTGATATCCTGGATGAGCAGGAAGCAGAAGTCGGTGGCTTTGAGCACCGCCAAGGCAGAGTACATTGCTGCTAGTATGGTCTCTTGTGAGGCTGTCTAGTTGCGAAAGCTCTTTAGTGAGCTATTTGGATTTACATTGGATACCACCGTGATCCTGCGTGACAACCAGAGCGGGATTTGTTTATCAGAGAATCCCGTATTTCATGATCGCTCCAAGCATATCGATATTAGGTACCACTATATTCAGGATATGGTGCAGCAGGGAGCAATAACGCTCCAACATATCGATACAAATGAACAGGTCACTGACATTTTGACAAAGCCCCTGGGAAAGGTCAAATTCTTGACTTTCTGAGAATGACTTCGTGTCGTTCAAAGACCCTCTTATGAGGGTCAAGTATGATGTATTGAGCTTTGGGAGCTCCAGGGGGGCGTGAGGTACTTCTTGGAGCGACATGCGACCACAGAGTGACTCACCATCCCCTGGTGGCGCATTATGTACAGGGTGAAAGGTTCAACCTTCCCCTGTAACACCCTATGGTGACTATAGGATAGGATGATTAGTTCTCCGTGGCGACTGTGGAACAGGATTATTAGTTCTCCTGTGGGCTAGGATGATTAGTTCTCTTATGGAGACTATCAGATAGGATGATTCATTCTCCTGTGGACAGGATGATTAGTTCTCCTATTGAGGCATCCCACCCATGCAGTATGAGACTCATGGGAAGTGCCTCTCATTTGATCAATGAGTAGGGAAATGGGGTTAGGGACCATTAGTAGTAATATCGATGGACACATCGTTGTATCTACCGCACTCCCTATGCTAGGATGACCTCCATTGATCTGGGATCAATGATACTGATATGGGATTAGTGAGAGTGGTATGACACACTTTGAGAGTGACTTCAGGTCAATGGAGGATGGTATGATACATCCTCAATCATTTCTTCTTCTTCATAGTTCGAGCAAAGCAGAGCAGGACCAGGCTGTGTAGGGAAGTGCATTTGATGGCTAGGATAGTAGCGACGGTCAGACGGATTGCACATGGAGTTCTCCCTAGTTGAGAGGGGGTGTTAAAATTGGAAACTAGGGCCAAACTCCATGTTGGTCACCTCATTTATGGCAACTGATATTTTTCCTATATTCCTCTTATTGAGAGGTGTAGGATTGATCTAAAGATTATCCAATTCCGACAAGTATTTATGGAGATATGAATTTATTTGTATTTACTTGACAAATTGTCAAGGTTGGCTAGCGGTTAAATGTGTGGCACACATGCCCAGTGAATCATATAAATACAATAGAGGTTGATTCATTTTCTCATCATCCCATCTCTAGATCTCTTCTCTCTCCTAGTCACTTGGGTATGCATAGGAGGAAGAAGACTCTCTCACGTGAGAAGAAGAAAGAGGATGCAGGAAGGTATAGCAACACGTTTTAGGTGTTAGAGGACTGTGTTGACCAGCGTATAGGCTCCCTTGACTGCGTATTTGTGTGGGGAGTCTCTCTCTTGCTAGCCGCAATTCAGATCAGCCTTTTTGACCTCTATTTGACCACTGTTTTGGGGCAACGTTGACTGGTTAGGGCTGACTGCAGGAGATGATATATTGACTATCATTTTGACCATGTTTTGAGGACTGTTTTGGGCTGCTACTTATTGTTGTTGAAGACCAAGTTCTTCAATTTGACTAGAAGTCAATCCGGGGCTGTTTGACCAAGTTTGACTTTGCTGATCTAAGGTTTGCTGCTGCTGATATAAAATTACAAAATTCTAATTTTGTACTATTTCTCTCTACTGAACTATTGAAGATAAAAGAATATTTGATCAAAGGGTTTCCCCGCATTGGGGTTTGTCCCTGGCTAGCCCCACATCTTGTGTCTCTTGTCTTGGCTTGTTTTCTGTCGATCACTTAATGTTATATATGCACTTTACTTAATGTATATATGATTGCTAATATGTGGCTAATAAGAAGAAAAGAAGTAAATTTCTCTAAGCATAGAACATACCATAATTTAACAAATCAAAAGACAAGTCCATAGACTACCTTGAGGGTCAGGTTGTTAGAATCATCATGTAAGAGGAGTTGGGTTACGCAAGAAGGAGGAGACCAAAGTGAAGGGGTATGATGCACAAGACAGGGGAATGGGAAGATTAGGAACTGATAAAATAAGAGGATATGGGTGGTTTCCTAGCCTGTATGCATGCAGACTTGTGATAGTGCATGCAGAATCCCTATGCTTCACAGAAGCCTGTAATGTGCTTGTGTGTTTATGAGGCTTGTGTTGGACCTACGTGGTGAGGCTAGATAAGAGTTCGATGGAGTAGAGATGCTTTGGTAATCTCTAGGCTGAGAAATCTGCGGGGCTTGCTGGTTCAGAATCACCAAGGCTGTGGTTGTGCTTTCGAGGTTGATAAAACCACCAGAGACTAGATGGTTAAGAACTTACTGAGAGGTTGAGGCACCCCAGAGCTAGTGGGATGATAACACCTAGTGTCGCCTTAGGAAGGTTAAGAACACAAGTGTGAGCATCACTGAGAATTTGCATGCAAGTGAACCCTTGTTCCTACATAAGTAACACATCTGAGAAACCTCCATTTTTTATTTATACATATCTCTCTCCAAGATCGAGGTAAAACTCTATGTGCTTTGCATGAACCCTTGTGTTGTTTTTTTGTTGGATTAAAAACCTATGCAGCGTAATAGCAAGGGGACGCGGAGAACAACTAAGAAATGGAATTTGTTCATCATATGTGAGTGAATGGATAAGAATTCCTTAGCAAACTACCTCCTCATACTTTGAATCCAACTCAGGGGTGATTGACTGCAAGAAAAGTTACAGTGCAAACAATTTAAGGTTGGGTGGAGAGTTAGAGCCCCAGTCTCATTTGCGAGAATTATCTATAATACAAGATAAGTTGTTTCTTCATGTTCCTGTGTAAATGAATGGAATGTATATGCTTATTATTATTCGTAGAATGCATGTATTATTACAAGGAATGTATGTCTGTTCATTGTTGTGGTGAGAGAGATTTGTACTCTTCGTTGTTGCTAATTAGGCATGTGGTGGACAACTTATGTATGGAAGTGGCTTGTGCTATGAATGACCTTTCCTACTGTGTTTAATTAAAAAGGAATTAAGCATGTTGATATATATATATATATATCTTGTTGAAGAATCTAGGGCACATGTAGTTAATGAGATTCTTCTGGACTTGATAACTATTTGTGAGGCATTTTAATTTTCTTATTAGCACGATCTTCCCTTTGACATTATTATAGTGTGTGTTTCTTATTTCATCAAATAGCTACCAAAAACAAAGAGACAAGAACACAAGAAGTTGGCATTCTGCCAAGGCCAAAACCTCTCCCTCTTGGAGAGGAAAACCTGCACAAAATTCTTCTTATAGAGATTCCAATTGACGAATACCAAAACCATGACCCTTGACCTATTAGGCCACTCCAAGATCAAGACACCAATCCTCTTCCTTTGTCACTACTGAGATCATTATCATAGCTGCACCATGACTGCTCCTTCATTGAGATCTTCATATATATGATTGAGATATGTTCCTAACTCCATCGAGATCATGACTGTCTCATGGTTGCACCTTTTAGACAGAGTGTCTTCTCATCATGATTATGCCGAGACTATGTGTGCCACTGTGGGACCCTGAAATCATCTTCTTCACTGAGACTGTGACTGTGTTTTTCCATTACAATGAAATCTTCCCTGCCATAACTATGTCGAGACTACTTTACTGAGATCCCTTAAGCTGAGACTGTAGTATTCTTTCACCGAGATATGTACCATCAAGGAGGAGGCTCTGTAATCATTAACGAGATCTATACCTATCCGAAGTTCAGAGAGATTCCAAGTTTATGCTCTTCATCTGAAGTTGTAAGACTAGTCCAAAGTTTTGTACCCAATATGTCATCCGAGATTCTGTAGTGGACTTCTGAGAAATCTCAGACAAGTCCGAGATTCTTCCTGTGCTTTTGTGGATACCCTAGTTGGGTATATATAGGTGTTATGTCTTCATTTTGAGCCGACTTGTCCAGGTGAATCGTTGTGTCTTTTATATGAGCCGACATGACATCAATATATATATTTTGAGGTTGACATGATGTTCTCTTCATTGTTTTGCTTGAAGTCTTCTTCTTTGAAGGATGGTTATTGTCTTCGAGGGCTACTTGATACTAGGTTGACCCATGTACATTACATAAATGCTCAAGAAGAGCTCTTTGACATGATTTTGATTCTTTGACTTTCCTAGACCTATGGAATGAGCAAGAAACACATTCCTAAAATTTATAAAAATAATATTTCTTTTCCTTGAAAGTTACAAAGATCAAAATCACATTGACAAATATTGAACCTAGTTACACTTTTCTTCAACATATATATGATTGTGGAAACATGGATATTGTTGTCAATTTTCCTGTTGTTTGTTTTGAGTTGATTGTGTTTGAAAATCTTGTGCTGTTAAGTCAACTAGAGGAATTGTGCCTATATGCGTGAATGAATAACACAAATAATTGAAATTAGTTATCTCAAGAGAGATAGATTAAAATGCATTTATACACATATGAAGGCTTGGATTGAGTGCTATTTAAGCTCAAGAGGTATTCACCATGTATCATAGGCAGTCCCTGTTAATACACACATATATGCATGTATTCCAGTAGCCATGAATATCTTTAAGTGATAAAGGCTTATTAGAGGGGTTGCTTCCATTATGTGACAAATGGAATTCCTGTCTTGCCCTGATGTGAACGCTTCATAACAAGGCCAAGGAAAGGAAGTTTGGTGGGGCAAGAGACATGAGCATGATGTTAGGGAGGGAGACGTCAACGTGAAATTGAGATGATTCCATCTCAGAGCCTCAGGTTTTCAAACTTTGAGAAAATTTGTGGCGTGCACACAAGAGAAGGGCTGAGAGCGAGGGGGCTGGGGAATAAAGAAATTCTCGGCAAGAGACGAAAACTTTAATCTCTCAGGACCTTAGGGTCTCAAGTATTGGAGGATTCCCATGCATGGCATATGTTATGGAAGGAAAGGGAGTGAGGGTTGAGAGACAAGAACCCTAGGTCAGTAATTAATGTAAAACATTCTCATCTTGCCCCATGCTTAAAATGAGGTGTCACACTATGTTGCTAAGTAAAAGGGGAAGGTTGAGGCCGGGTGTGATTATAATGGGAAGGGCCATGATATATGTTAGGAACTAGCCTTTGTGGGCCCTATTTGGGAGCAATTTGGCATGTGATGTGGAATTCCATGTGGGGATCATGTGGGTGCCACATGGCAGAGTTTGATGACGTGGCAAAGGGTTATTGGCCAAATCTTCAAACGACCATAACTTTTGATTCATAGGTCGAATCATGATAAAATTTATGTCGTCGGAAAGCTCTCATCGAGATGGACAAGATAGTACTATTATTTTTCATATTTAAGGATGTTGTAGGATGAGAAATTTTGTAACCCTATTTCCATAACAAGACCTTGGAGGTTGGGTTAGGAAAAAATAACACCTTCTATTGGGCTGGTTGAAGCTACAATTGAAGAAGGGGGTGATACAAAGTGGTATAAGAGCATGGTTCAATGATTGGACTTAAATGGGCTAAGGAATAAGTAAAATGGGTCTACCAGAATAAAATTAAAGAGATATAGTACAAAGTGTAGTATATGAATGATACTATTATTGTGCGTTGCTTATAACATTCGATTATGGATTGTATGTTGATTGCAATGATGTTTCTAAAATGTTTATTTATTTTGATAGTTATATTGACTTGGAATTTGATGTTTCAGATATCCTCATAGCCATGTACTTATGGAAGGATCACCAAGGCGATAATGAATACGTTCTTGATATTATTAATTGGCTAACAATTTTGTGTGTGTGACAACTCATAAGAATACATCAAGGCACTGCAAAAGAGCGAGGGATGACCGACATGACGGTGCAATATAACACTGCTAGATCTCAACATAGACGTAAAGATGAATTAGTGGAGAAAAAAAGAGAAAAAGGTTCCCCTAATTGGAAGGATACTCTTAGAATCCTGACTAGTTGAATTGAGGAGCTATAAAGCTGACAATGAGAAACTTGTTATGGACCAAGAAAAGTAGGAAGAAATGAATGCAGTCATACTACAAATCCTATCAGACCTACAAAGAGAAAAGAAACATGAATTAGGAACCAACTACAAGTTTACGCAAAGGTCATCAAAACTTAGAGTGCCATAGTTGAAGACTGATGGTGCATAGGGTAGCAGATCCAAGAAAAGACATCGAAAAGGGAGTCAGGATACTGTGAGGGGTGGAACTCCTCAGAGTACTCCCAGGAGAAGTTTAGAAAACCTTGAGAAGCTGCATAGTGCTATGAACAAAATACACTATCAACTAGAAAATAAAGAGAATGGACTTCATGACAAAAAAATTCAAGAAGGCAAAGCCTCCTACATTTGATGGAGAGGTGAATAAGGTTGAAGAAGTAGAGGCATGGATGTTAGGGATGAAAAAGTTTTTTAGAGTCCATAATTAGTCTGAAAACATGAAAGCAAGGGTAGCCACCTTTGTCCTAAACAACAAAGCTGATATTTGGTGGGAAGACTTGAAGAATGTCAGGGAAATTCAAGAAGAAGAGCTATCTTGGGGGAGAATTAAGGCATATTTCCAGGAGAACCACCTGTTTGAAGGATACTATGGTGGCGAGGCTAAGGAGTTATATGAACTCAAAATGGGGCAACTATTAATCGATGATTACACAACCAAATTTTGGGAATAACTGAGGTACGTGCCCTATAACAAGGAAGAAAAACTAAAATTCAAAGGTATCTCAGTGGAATGCCACAGAAATTCAGGGACATAATAAAGTTTTTGGAGCCAAAAACTCTAGATGATTCCATTCAGGAGCTGAAGTATTGTTATGAGCAATGCAAGCACATATCTAAGTACAAGGCTAATTAGGAAGCTAAGGGAAATCTCAACTATGAAGGAAAATGGCAGAAGGCCATAGGATGCCAACAAAGTGGAAGTACGAGGTCTGTCACTGCATTAGGTCGCATCTAATCCTCTAAACCTATAAGAGAGGAAGTGGGTAGGACTCAAAGAAAACCCATTGTATGCTAGGAGTGCGAGGAAAACCATCTGAGGAGAGAATGTCCTTAAATATAGATAAAATGCACAATATTGCATAATGTATAGGGAGTCAAGATGGCCAATAATATAGCACAAAGCATTCCATGCATATATGCAACAATGGACAATAGAGAGGTTGATCATTAAGCTTCAATTATTGAAATAGAAGGTAAGAAAAAAAACCAGACTATTTTGATTTTAGTTGAACCTAGTTCAAATTTTAGTTATGTGAGTCCAACAGTGGTAGATAAATGTGATTTACAAAAGGAAGCAGGCATTGAGTCTTGGCTAGTCTAGCTAGACATAGGGATGAAACGACGGGTGGAACACACAATAAATTCATTTCCTTTTGCATTGAGCAGTATACTAACAACAAGATAATTCAATCTATTGCCATTGGGTGCATATGATGCCGTTATCAGGATGGATTGGCTAGCCTATCATAGGACGAAGGTCAACTGTTTTGAGAAATCAATTGAATGCCTCAATGAGAGTGATGAAAGGACTATGCTGCAAGGAAATCAAAAGCCCTTCTAAGTTCGATTCATAATAGCTTTGCAAATCAATTGATGTAGATAGAAGGTATACAAATAATTTGTTGTTCATATGACCACCAATCCTAAAAGAAACAATAACAAAGACTTATTGGAACACCCCATTCTAAAATGGTTTTAGGATGTATTTTCTGAAGATATTCCTGGATTACTTTTGCATAGAGAATTGGATTTATCTATAGAATTGTTAGTTGGGACGATGCCAACATCCAAAGCTCCTTGTAGAATGAGCTGGAGCTGATAGAGCTAAAGCTCTAGCTGAAAGAAATGTTAGACAAGGGTTATATTAGGTCGAGTATGTCACCTTGCGGAGCGCTAATATTTTTTGTGAAGAAAAAAGATGGCACTCTAAGGCTGTGCATAGACTATGGGAAACTTAATAAGGCCACCATAAAGAATCGATATCCCTTGCTATGGATTGATTACTTTTTTGATCAGTTATGGGGAGAAACAATATTTTCAAAGATTGATTTGAGATCTAGGTATCACTAGGTGTGCATTAAGGATGAGTACATTTACAAGACAAAGTTCAAGATGTGGTATGGGAATTAAGAATTTGTGGTTGTGCCTTTTGGGCTTACTAATGCACCTGCTACCTTTATGTGCATGATGAACAATGTACCGAGTCGTACCTAGACAAGTTTGTATTGGTGTTCATTGATGATATGTTGGTATATTCAAATACCAAAGAGGAGCACGAAGAGGGTATAACTGCAGCGTTACAATTGTTAAGGGAGCACATACTTTATACAAATCTCAACAAGTGAGAGTTATTTTAGTCTCAGATTATTCTCAAAGGAGGGTGTGGCAGTTGACCGAGAGAAGGTCAAAGCTATTATGGAATGGGCAACACTAAGAAATGCAGCTGAATTTAGATTATTTATAGGGTTGTTAGGCTACTACAGGAGGGTCATTAGGAACTTCTCCAATATTGGTCACCCAATCACAATATTACAAAGAAAAGGAATTAAATTCCCATGGACAATTAAATGTGCTGCAAGTTTTGAGCCGCTGAAGCATTTTATTATCATGCACCAATGTTGAGAATAGTAGACCCAAACAAAGATTTGTGGTATGCATAGATTCTTGTAAGGAAGGAATTGGAGGAGTCTTGATGCAAGAAGGCCAAGTGGTTTATTATGAATCTAGGAAGTTAAATTACCACAAGCAAAATTACATGGCTCATGAATTATAATTGGTTTCCATTGTTCATGCATTGAATATGTGGAGACATTATCTCCTTGGAAGGAAGTTCATTTTTTAATGACACATCATGGGAGTATGAAGTATTTATTTGACCAACCAAAGTTTCATTCCCAACAAGTTAGGCGACTACTGTTAATTAGCGAATTTGATATTGAAATTAAATATATAAAGGGAAAGGAGAACAAAGTTGCCAATGCATTCAACATGAGGTTATAATTGTTCCATATAGAAACATTGAGTTCATATGGAACATTTTTTTAAGAAAAGAGTAAAGTGACCAAACAACAAGACAAGAGGTAGCAACAAGTACAAGAGGTTTCACAGAAAGAGCCCAAAGGTGAGAGAGATAAGAATTTATCCTTATCAGAGGACATACTACTACAATTTGGATATATATTCCTTGTGAGAGTGACTTGAAGAGGCTCATGTTAAATGAATTCCATAAAAATACTTATTTCAGCCACTCAGGGTATCAAAAGATGCTAACAACCATCAAGATTTCATATCAATCGCTCAGTTTGTAAAGAGATGTGGCTGAATTTATTTCTAAATACATAGAATGTCAACAAGTGAAGACTAAATGTAGTCTAGTAGGTTTGCTACAACCAATCCTCATTTTGGAATGGAAGTAGGAGGTGATTTCCATGGACATTATCATAGGTTTTCCAAGCATAACTAAACAAAATGATGCCATTATGGTTGTGGTAGACAAGTTAAGAAGGGATGCTCACTTTATGGTTGTTAAATCCACTCATTCAAAAAGTGATGTTGCCCAAGTTTTTATAAAAGAGATAGTAAGGCTACATGGAGTGCCTAAGAAAATCATCTCAAACAGAGATGAAAAATTCACCTCAAAATTCTAAAAAGAGTTGTTTGTTGGTTTAGGGACAAAATTATCTTTTAGTACAACATGCCTTTCGTAAACAGATGGGCAAATCAAGATGAAAAATAATGCTGGAAGACATGCTTAGGATGTATGTCATCCACAAGCCAAGGAAGTGGGGAGATTTTCTTCCACTTATGGAGTTTTCTTATAACAATGGGTTCCAATAATCCTTGAGGATGAGTCCATTTGAGGCTCTCTATGGGAGGAAATGAAACACTCCTGTCAACCAGAGTAATCTAGTGAATAGCGTCCATATTGGGCCCAATATGCTAAGAAAAATGGAATAGGAAATGATAACCATCATGCAAAACTTAAAGGTGGCTCAAGACAGGCAGAAGAGATATGTATACCAACATAGAGCACGCAAAGAATTCAAAGTTGGAGATCATATGTATCTTTGAATCAGACCAAAGAAAGGCTCACTAAAAATTGGGTATTATGCCAAGTTGGCACCATAGTATTGTGGGCCATTTCAAGTTTTAGAAAGAATAGGACTAGTGGCATATAAACTGGTCTTTCCACCTACAATGAAGGTTCGCAATGTTTTCCATGTTTCTTTGCTTAAAATATATGTGCAAGATGCTAATCATGTAATTGATTGGTTTGTGATATAGGTAGAGCTATAGGGAGAGTTCCAGCTATAACCTATGTACATTCTAGATCAGAGGCGGATCAGACTTCGGAGTCGAGTAATCGAGTAGGTCACTATGCAGTGGAGACACTTTGGACCAGAGGAAGCCACATGAGAGATGACTGAGCAAATGAGTGTATCATACCCATTTTTGTGTGTTGGTTAAGCAAATGTGAATACGATTGTAAATATGAATGTGTGTGTAAATGAATCATAAGAGTTGTATATATAAAGCTCTTGAAAATAATGTGTGTTCAAGTATAGAACACCGAGGATGGTGTTTCTCTAAGGGGGTGGGGTCTGTGACAACCCTTTTGTTAACCCTCTGGTAAATTATTATTATGAATTTTAATTTCATGCAAATAATGCTTAATTATAAATGACGACTGGATGAGATGGGACACAAATTCATAGTTTTTCAAGAGGAGGATTTGCTTACATAAGCCATATTTTCATTTAAGCTATCACCAAACTTCCTCTAGCAAGGGATGACCCTGCTATAGGTAGTTAACTTGAGGAAATGGGGCTCCTAATCAAAGGATAATTCCGCAGACTACCTCAGGGGCTAGGTTGACAGAGTCAACACGCTAGAGGAGTTGGGGCAGGAAATAAGGAGGAGAACAAGGTGAAGGGGCATGATGCATAAGACATGGGAAGAGGGAGATTAGGCACCAAGAAAAGAAGAGGAGACATGTTTTTTCTTAAGTGGTGCATTCATGTATACATGCAGGCTTGCGATAGTGTGTGTGGACTCCCTATGCTTTGCAAAATCCTGTAATGTGTTTGTGAGGCCTATGTTGGACCTATGTGCCAAGGCCAAATGAGAGTTTGGTGGGGTATAAATGTTCTAGTGATAGACAGGCTGAGAAACCCTTCGAGTGTGCTAGTTGAGAATCACCAGAGTTGTGGTTATGCTTTCAGGCTGATAAAACCACTGGAGACTAGATGGTTGAGAACTTATTGAGAGGTTGAGGCACCCCAGATCTAGTGGGTTGATAAGAACTGGTGTAGCCTTGAGGGGGGTGAGAAAAAAAGTGTGAGCACCATTGAGAAGTTTCTAGCAATTGCAATCTTATTCCTACATAAGTAACATAGTTGAAAAACCTATACTTTTTATTTATACATATCTCTCTCCAAGGCTAAGTTAAGATTCTCTATGCTCTACATGAAACCTTGTGTTGTTTTGTTATTGGATTAAAAGCCTTTGCAATGTACTAGCAGAGAGTTGCAAAGAACCCTTGAGAAATGGACTATGTTCATCGTATGTGAGTGAATGGCTGAGAAGCAAACTACCTCCTCATACTCTGAATCTGGCTCGGGAGTGACTGGATGCAAGAAAAGTTGCAGTGTAGATAATTTAAGGTTGGGTGGAGAGTTAGAGTCCCAATGTCAGTTGTGAGGCACATCTATAATACAAGATAAGTTGTTAATTCATGTTCTTATGTAAATGAATGCAAAGTATATGCTTGTTTTTGGTAATAAAATGCATGTATTGTTATGAGGAGTGTATGCATGTTCATGCTCATGGTGAGAGAGGTTTGTCTCTTTGTTGTCACTAATTAGGCCTGTGGTGGACAACTCGTGTATATAAGTTTTTTGTGTTGTGAATGGCTTGTGCTACTGTGTTTTCTTAATAATAAATTAAGCTTGTCAACACAAACACACACACACATAGGAATCATGGTTATCGCTGTAAATTCTCTTGTTGCTTGTCCTGAGTTGATTGTGTTCGAAAAGTCTCGCCTGTTGAGTCACCTAGAGGAATTGCTCCTATATGCATGACTGAATAACACAAATACCTGAAATTATTTAAGCTTAGGAGAGATAGCTTAAAATTCCTCTATACACATATGAAGGATGGATTGAGTGTTATTTAAGCTCGAGAGGGATCACTATGTATCACGGGCATTCCCCATTGATACACATATGTATGCATGTATAATAGTAGCCTATAAATATTTCTAAGTTCCAAAGGCTTATCTGAAGGGTTGCTTTTGTTATGTGATAGATGAAATTCCTATCTCACCTCGATGTGAATGCTTTGTAACAAGGCCGAGGAAAGGGAGCTTGGTGGGGTTAGAGACATCAACATGACATCATCGTGGGAGATGTTAGCATGACATCGAGATGATGTCATATCAGATCCTTAGGTCTTCGGACTTTGGAGAAATTTGTGGCATGTGCACAAGAGAAGGGACGAGAGTGATAGGGCTCGGGAATGAAGAAATTCTTGGTAAGAGATGAGAAATTTTAATGTCTTGGGACCTCAAGATCTTAGGTCTCAGAGGATTTCCATTTATGGAATATGTTTAGGAATGTGAGGGGATGAGGGACGAGAGATGAGAAAGCCTCGACTCGGTAATTAAGGTAAAACATTCTCATCTTGCCCCAATCTTAAAAGAAGGTTTCACGCTATGCTGGAGAGAACATGGGGAAGGCTGAGGCCAAGTGTGGTTATAACAAAAAGGGATATGCTACATGCTAGGGATTGGATTTATTGGCCCCAGCCGAGAGTGACTTGGCGCATGATGTGGAGTACCATGTGGGTGCCACGTTGCAAAGTTTGTTGGTTTGTAAAAGGGTTAGTGGTCATAACTTTTGATCCATAAGTTAGATTAGGATACAATTTATATCGCCAAAAATCTCTCACCAAGCCAAGCGTGATGGTAATATTAGTTTTCATATTTAAGGAAGTTGGAAGATGAGAATTTTTTTGACCCTATTTCCATAAAGAGGCCCTAGAAGTTAGGTTAGGAAAAAGTAACAACTTCCATAGGGCTAGTTCAAGGTACAATTGAAGAAGGGTGTGTTACATATGGGTCGAACCAGAGTGGAATAATGAGACGTGATGATTTAAGTGCATGATGGGGGAGTTATTCCATATTAATACTCACCAATGGAGTGGGGGGAATGAAACACAATGACAAGGAACAAAAGTTGGGGAAAGACACAAGGAGAAGCGAAGGGATACAAAGTAGGCTGAAAGGAGTAGCTTGATAGTTTATAGTCATGCAGACTCAAGCATTCCTTGAACTACAACACAATCAAACTAAAGCAGGTGACAACAACCCAAGTAGGATGTTGAGTGACCCTAGTAGGGTGAAAAGAGACCCGAGTAGGATGCAAGGGTGGGGTAAAGGTTCTTTATTGTGATTTTTGGGATTTTGGCTATGTTTTCCTGAAACCCGAGGCATTGCCTGAGATACTTGTTGTACTTGTGAATTGTTAATAAAAGTAGAAGGTTGGAGGGTCGTTCCTTTATGAAATCTTGTGCATGTGTACAATGATGTTGATGGATTAATGTATTGCATATGATGCTCGTGTTTTTATAGGAGTCTAATTAAAGTAGATGAGACAATAAGGTTACTTGAACCATATTAAAGAGTTATCATGTTCCACTAAGTAACAAGTGGTATAGAGATGATATAAGTGAACTTATCGTGAGGTGTAGTCCAGGTGGAATAAATATGTGCTCTATGAGGCAATGGTGAAACACGTTGGTGTCACATGCTCAAGGGATTGAGGAGTGCCCAAAAAGCATCTTGTAACCATAGGAGTCCCTTGGGTTGTGACACCTATAGAGGTGTGCATACTCTACCCCTTCTGCATTTGAACCAATGCCCTTTTATAAATAAACACATGTTGTTAATCTCTAGGCCCATTCAAACTTTACATAATTACAATTAAAATATTTTAGTTAACATGGGCATTAAAATAATATATTTATGGACCATATTTTTCAAATTCAAATGTTTCGTTGTTATTGATATATTTTTAATTAAACCTTGAATAATTTACTATTTTATTTATAATTCACTTTAAATTTTTTATTATTGTTAATATCTTTTAAAAGCCACATTATTTTATATTAAAAATTGAATGAATACACATCTCCCTCTTATTATGAAGTAATTGAATTTTTTTTACTTTCAATTACTTCTTCTCTTTGGATATTGCAATATTTTCTTACAGCCGATATTAAATTAATTAATTAATTATTTTTTTCATTTTATATCTATACACATATATATGAAGTTTATATTGAAATATATCAGTTAACATGGATATTTAAATAGTTTATTTAACTCTATTAAAATAATTTTAAAAGTATTAAAATTATACATCTTCCCTAAAGTAAAAATACAAGTTTTTTGTTTTTTGTTTACTATCTTTCTTTCTAAAATTGATAAGAAATTATATCACTGAACATAGATATCCTAATATTTAGGACTAAGGCGTTTTATTATGAGGTTTTACCTCAAGACACTATTCCTAGATTTGTCGTCCACCACCTAAACATGGCCCATCAAAATTATTTTGTGATTCTTTGATTCTCCCTCTGCCACGTAAGCACGTTGATCATAATTGCACCTGTGAAAACCGCCTCCTCTCCCTCTCCCTTATTGTCGAGCGGCCTAACGGCACCTCTCCCTTATGGTTGAGCCTGCTTGCGCATCCTCTCCTTATCAGTCGAGCCGATGGCGGCCTTATTAGTCGAGCGTGCTACGCACCTTGACGGACCTTATGGTCGAGCAACTCAAGTTTCAATTTACTTATTGGGTGGGGGGGCTTATGGTCGAGCCCCGTTGCCGGTCCTTATGGTCGAGTGGCCTAACGGCACCTTATGGTCGAGCCTTAAAGCGCATCCTTCCTAGAATGCAGTGGATTCTAATGGATGAATCATATTGGCTCCTCAGCGGAATATTTCATAGTGTTACCCATAAGAATTCATAAGGCAAGGGTAGAGTAAAGGTGACTAGCTCCCTCTCGTGTCTACCCACGATTTGACGATTCCTGGCTTCATCAATTGGTAAGGGGAGGCAGCACTCCATCGTCCTAGGATGAAGGCAGTAAGTGTAAAGTCTGGGTAAGGTGGGTTGATCCCGTCTGTAAAGAGAAGTGTCTATTCCCCACGCACTAAGCAGCGATTAATTAAGCAAGTGGTATAGGGGCAGTTCTAGGTCTTCAGGTGGGTAGGGTGTGTGGAAAAACTGAGATAAAGGGCCCTTACTTCTTAGGGGTCACTCACTATTCATATGGTGAGGGATTGATTGGCTGATCAAGTCAATACAACAGGAAAAAGTGTGTACCTAAGTCCAATCACTAAGTTTGGTGAGGTACGAAAAGGTTGGTAAGTAACACATGAGTAAAGTGAGTAGGCATATACAAGGACGAATGGTCGTGTGGTCGTGCCAGCCCAAGCAAGCCCGTAAACTCTCAAGGTGCGCAACAAGTAAGCATCTCAAGTTCCTGCTAGCAATGTAGTCAGAATTCCTTTCCAAACAAGTAAGTATCCGTCTGCCCGTCCCGAAAAGCTCAATAGTGGTACCCAGGAGAAGAATTCCTAAAGTGTATCCTGGGCAAGGCTCGGCCGGACCAGAAGAAACTCTGTGGTGCCTAGAAGATAATACGTGGTACCAAGAATACTTAATAAGGGGTCGTAGGGTAAAGGGTGAATAGAAGAGTAAGTGATGTACCCCCGATTCTTGGTTGGCTAAAGCAATAGGTTCTAAGTAAGATTGTGTAATGCTTGCCGTCTTGATAAGAGGTCAAAATAGCAGTTCCATCCAACTAAGCGATTAATGAAGCAAGTGGTGCAGGTATAGGTATTCTGGTGGGTAGGTTGTTTGTCAACACTGAAGGTAAGAGTAAGGTTGTTTCATTCATGCCGTCCCGACCCGAAGAAGTATAGTGCAGTAGCAACAAAGATGAATGAAGCAATAGGTCTAGGTCTTAAGCTGGGTAACTAGAAGGTTCAGGCATGAACTGAAATACAGGTAGAGGTCTATTCATTCCTAGCCAGTGGGTTCCAAATGGATGAATCTATCATCAAGGCTCGGCCGAACCAGAAGGTGTAATATGTGGTACCTAGAATAATAAGTAGGGGTAAAGATTCAATATCGCAGTACCCCCGCATTTATGGCTTAAGCAATAGGTTCTAAGTAAGTAGGGGGTAAAGGGTCTATAGGTGGGTCAGGTGGGTTGATAGCAGATACCAAAAGTGATAAGTAGGGCTCTTCCTAGCTAGCTAGTGGGTTCAAATGGATGAATTGTATCATCAAGGCTCGGCCGAACCAGAAGGTGTAATATGTGGTACCAATAATATCTTACGTGGTAGCTAGAATAATAGGGTAAAGATTCAATGCTGCCTTTCTTTCCATGCACCCACGCGCATCCATAGGATAAGGTACCCCACGACCGGTTCCACCGAAGCCATTGACGACCCTCGTCCAATCCTGCAAGAAGTAAGACGACCAGCTAGCCATGCCATAAAGCAATTGATAATGGGTGGTCACGACTATCTTCGAATGGGATCCTGCAATACTTCATGGGTCGCACTTGTAATCCTAAACTTCGTTATGTGGCATTTGAAGGTGCGAAACTGCTTGTCCCTCCGGGGGCAAGGTGCGAAGCCGCCAGAGAAGAAATAGGAGGGGCAAGGACCCGGAGGGGCTTGCGCTTCCTAGTGCAAGGAACTTTAGTTACTTTCCCTCCAAGGGGAAGAAACGAGCGAGACCATCACCTTTTAGTTACTTATTTGAGAGGGGCCACCCAATAAGTCAAATGAACGGAGAAAAAAAAAGTATTGTGACTCTATTCCTCTGTGAGATTCTTCCCTTTACTCCATTACGAATATCCCTTCAATTGACTTTCCCTCTACTAAATGCGAGTTGAACTTCTTGAGGAAAAAGATGGTAGACAAAACTGTTAAAAACTAAACAAAGATCTGAACCTGCACTTTAGAGGCAATAAGGAGGCATCTAGGGTAGAAACACGTGCCCGAGAACTGTGTTCTCGTTAGTCTCTATTTGCCAGGAGATTTGGAAATCTGTTTACATGTTAATCACTGATTCCAGAGTGAATTGAATTGGAAATATATTGATTGGTTAATTATAGAGAAAACTCCTCCTGTGCAAGCCCAAAGTGTGCCTACAAGTGGATTTGACAAAAAAATTAATCTACTTAGAATCGAGGGTCTCCATTGTGTGGAGGATTATAATATTCATAATGTTTCCTTTGCTTCCCGGATCTTTTGATTTGGGACTTGTCTGAATCTGAAGGCAAGGCCTCTACGTTAGGGCAACGATTAGTCTTCCAGAGAACGACAAATATGTGCTCCCTTCAACCTGCCATTCCATGTCAGAACCAACAATGGTCTCTTCTCCCTTTTGTCCCAGATCGATGAGCTGAAGCTTCGAGATAAATGTGCAAGCCTCTCCATCATTGATTAGATTAGCCGTAAAAAATATCTCTAGTTGTGGTATGGCCAATATACCGCGTCCATTCCATTCAAAAGGTTTCAATATAGGGAGTGAAAGAAAAATGAATAAACTTCCCTTAAAAAATCATGACGACATGAGAGAGTTAATGGATTCGCCATAATAAGCCAACCTGATTCTAGCTCTCTTGAGGATTTTGTTGGTGATGTTGTTGATGTTATGGTCGGTTATTCCACCAATGGGGGAAAGGCTGATTCCGATTTCGAGGGCGAGTGTTCAAGGGGAATGTAGACAGTGAGCACTTTCTATGCAACAACTCTTCTTCCTTTCGTGAGTAAAGAGTAGCACATTCATGGTGATGGCAAGAGTTCTTACTGCCCCGATTCATTGTAAAATTACTACTGAAGATTATTGAACTAAATCTATTAAAACAAAATTTCAAAATCATGATATTCAATACCAGGGTTGTCGCATGGCTCTCACATACTATTGACATATAAACATATATTACTACATATATGCCATATCTTTCTACAACCATCCACACCCAAATCATTTCAATACATGACAAAGAGAGAGAGAGCAGGAGTTGTAATGTATACCCAAAAAAAAGGATCAAGGACAAAAGGAATCCATCACGATGTAGATGGCTGAAGAAAAGGGCAACGAAACAGACAACCGTCTTTCCAATTTAGCAGCAACATAATTCCTTCAAGTTAAAGTCAATCAATTGTTGTTGTTCTTACAAGGAAAACCTTTGAAAACTTTCAATTGTGTTTTCTTAGTTGGGTTTATAATTTATATTTTTCACTGCAGGACCATGGGATCCTGCAACGTGGTGGACTCATTCACATTAGCAAACTCCTTATCCTTGTCTCCCTTATGGAGGTGGATATGGTTATATGGCGCCTCTTAGCTACTCCTATAGCAAGTTCCACCCTTATGGAGGTGGATATGGTTATATGGCGCCTCTTAGCTACTCCTATAGCAAGTTCCACCCTTATGGAGGTGGATATGGTTATATGGCGCCTCTTAGCTACTCCTATAGCAAGTTCCAATCCTGGTGGAGCTTTTCAGATAGAAATTATTAGGCCGTATGCTGGGATTTATCAGAAACATCAATGCTTGTGGGAAGCATAGGTGAGAGTTTCTATTGAATGAATTTCAACATTTATCCACGAGTCATTTCTCTCTTGGTGAAATGATTACCTAATTTTTTTTAACATGATATTGGTCTACAAAATGTTTAGTTGAACGTAATTAATTCCTTATCAATGTTATAGTGTTAGATATAGTGATGCTAATACTATTTTTCATTCGTATTGATCATGGCATTTTATTATCTCTTTACTATCAAGTTTTACTTTCAAATTGAAACAGAAAAATGAACTTAAGTTGGAAACATGGGAATAAATTAGAGAATGACCTAGATGATATACAAGTTTTATGGTGCTTAGTTATGCTATGGGTAGATGTTCATATTATACATTGATATTATTTTCAGAGGCTATGCTTATGTACATTTCTTATCAATGATTATTTGTTCTTTGAACTTTTTTGGATGATTTGTAGTTCGACTCAGGTTTGCAATATATTGAGGTGTTCTCTAACTTTACTCATCATCACACAACTTTTCAATTATTTGTAATATGTATGGGATTTGCAGATCAACCATGCAAAATTGATGATGTAATTATTATTATTATTATTTAGCTCCTACTGACCTCTTGTCAATATGATAAAGATGCCTATTTTGACTAGAATGACACTAGATTTACTTCATAGATTTACGTTCTCCTACTCTTATCTGCCAAAGTTTTTCCTCCCTCTCTGTTCTCCTACTCTTATCTACAAAAGCTTTTCCTCCCTCTCCATTGCAGTTTGACAACTAAATATTAAACCTATGATGCACTATGCACTAATTGCGATCATTCAACTTATAGAACTTCGTACAACCCAAAATATTACATAGTGTAATGTACAAACTATTACCTTCCACATTGTGAGTCCTCCTATCGACGTTTCTTTGCACCTCTCAGTGCAAATACTAGTTTATATATAGCTAAGAGTGAGAGTGGAATATTTTTACTACATTTCCTTCATAATGGGTTATTCCTACCAAGAGTGAGAATATTTTAATAAGTAAGATTGTGTTTATGTTAGATCAGAAAATTAAAAAAAACATACATCATAGTTTTTTAGCCATCTACAAAATTTCTCATCTTTGACGATCTATACTATCTAAAGTTTGAGACCCTATTAGATGAAATATTAGACATAGACTAAGTGAGATTATTATTGTTGGCTTATAATGATTTTAACTAAAAATGTATTTTCAGATTTGTAGTTTATTATAGCAGACGTTTTTTTTTTTTTTTTTTTTTTTTTTAATTTAGAAAATATTTTGTTTTTATTTTTTATTTTTAAAGGGACATGTACATATCTATCTCATTACTAGATTGTAGAATGCACCTCTTAGTGCAATGAGGTTTAATTCCTCTTAGTGCAATGAGGTTTAATTTTTCTTACATATTTGGATTTATTAATTTATTGTTTTCTCTACTTATGCACAGAATAGATACAATGCTTAAAATAGAGAACAATGAAAATAAATATACACCGCGATTGGATTTATTAATTTATTGTTTTCTCTACTTATGCACATAATAGATACAATGCTTAAAATAGAGAACAATGAAAATAAGTATACACCGCAATTTACACCACATATGACCTAGTAAACCCTTTTAGGAGAAACCCAGCTCGAAGGTGAGGTTGTTGTGCTATCCCTTTCTTTGAATAGGAAATGATGCAAATATGAAGGAGTGAGTCAAGTTTCTCATTGAATGCTATAAAACACAAACCCTCTATATTCTACTCTCTTTGTATCATTCTCAGCGACTTTCAGCTATTATATGGAACAAAATGCTCTCGAATAAAATGGAACTCTTCTTCCTCCTACTGTCTTGATTATAGTACAACTCAATAGCTAACTAGAGGTTAAATTTAACCCATTCATCCCTTAACATGAGTTACAACTCGACCCTTCTAGAGTTTTATTCATCATTCCCACATGGAAATCCCATTTTCCATGAGTAATTATGGTGGTCAATCACAATAGATCAACTTCCAAAAGGCATAACTTTTGAGTTCAAATTTTGATTGATATCAGTATTACACTGTTGGAAAGGTATTCAAGTGAGAATAGTGCCAGAGGGTTTTTGATTCTAATTATCCAAACAGAGTCCTGATGCTAAAACTTCTCCTGTAAGCTAATTTCTTTGTTTTTTCCACCTTGAAAGCATTTAGATGGATGAAAAATAATATAATTATCTGATCTAATTAATGAAAGATATAAGATTAATCTTCAAGTGATATGGAAGGTAGTTATGAAAGATTTTACTTTGATTAGGAGGGCATTATCTTGGAAGGTGGGTGAAGGGACCTTGGTTTGGATTGGGGAGAACACATGGGATGGAAGTAGAAGAGATTACCTTATATCACAAAAAATGATTCAATCACTAAGAGATAGGGGTTTTTGCATGCTTTCCCACTTTGTAGATCCACTTACAACTTCAATACAAAGGCGAGGACGACTTACAACACATTGACTAGACTTTATAGTTAATGAAATTTGGATTTTATGGAATGGATTTTTATCATGTTAAGAAATGAGTCATTGTTCAAATCCATAAATGCTAGGATGAGCTAGCTTGGTCTTTTTCTCCTTTGGGGTTTTAGTTACCTATGCTTGGATATATGTTTTAAAGTATAAATAAAGGGTGAAGAGAACCTCAACGGTGGTTGCACTATATTTGGAAGTTGAAATGTATTTCTAAAGAAATCATATTTATGTGGTGTTTATTGATGAACAAAGCACTAACTTGGAACAAATTATAGAAGAGGATTTTGAAGGGGCTTGGTAGATGTGCTCTTTGCAAACTCAGTGAGGGGAGAAATGATCAGTTGATCATGGATTGTGACTACTCAAAATAGGTGTCATGGGAAGTGGCTATATTAACAAGATTCACAAATGTCTAGTTAGGGGATTCTATTGAAGTAGGATTGAGGAATTGAAAAGGGAATCAACAAACATTTTTTTTTAAGGATCTTTAATTATTACTAACTCGGGGGATATGGTCGGCTAGAAACCTTTCAATTTTAAAGAAAAATACATTCTTGTGACAAAGTGTGGAGACAATGCATTCAAAATGTTGTCATTTCTCACAATAAGGAAGACGACTCAGTAAGGGTAATAATTCAAGAACAAATTGACAAAAACTTTCCCTAAGCTTATTTTATGGGGTGTCACAAAGAGATCTTGCTATATGTTGAAGGGGAGAGATCCTATTCTTTGCCGATAATTATTCCATTAAGTTAACGAAAAATTAAGAGAAAAATCAAATCATTATGTAGAATGACACTAAAACTTGTATTGTCGCTAGCAAATAAAAAATGAATTAACAATTTACAGTATTTGGTGGTTCTTAAGCTGTCATTAAATGAGTAAAAGATAAAAGATGAACAAAGATGTAATTTTAAATTCTCTTTTAGAAGAGGTTAATGGTTTGAGAGTGTTTTTCAACTATCTTGATTTTATGTAGCGGGAAAGAAATATAAAAAATAATAATTTATCCAAAACTAAAATAAAATTATAATGCAATATGGTGGTTGGGATGATAGCAAAAAAGTTAGTCACCATTATTAGCGGTAGAGCCCGATAGGGCTTAAAGACCGGGTCCGAGCATGCCAGTAGGCGTGGGAGGCCCGCGAAGGAGCGGTGAGCTCTGTAGCGTCCCCCGTACATTTGCGATAGCAATTTCTCTAGAATCAGAGCAAGAAACTTCCCCGAGTGCGCGCTCAAAGATCAGTTGGAGGGTGAAATTTTGTATGATGATTGGCTGCGCGTTTTGGGTTGAGGTGGTTTTGTGGAGTGGTGTTGCGAGGGAACGATAGCCATATAATTGGCAACAGGGTCCAGATTCTGCTAATTTTAGGTCAGATTCGATTCCGCTAATTTTAGATCAGATTCCGCCGAGAACAGGTACGATACTCTCAGATTCCAATCCTTCCGAGGCCACATTCCGATTTTGAGGTTGACATTGAAGAGCAGTAGATGGCAGGGGATTCCTAAATCCACCTTTATTGTATAGTTAATGCCCTTGATTATTGTATAGTTAATGACCTCCGAGTCTCCGACGCTTCGCATAAAGTCACATCAGAACAAGGAGTAAGCTCTTGAATTTCCTGCTGGCTGGATTGAGGCACCTTATTTTATGGGGTCAATATTTAATTTACTTTACATTATTCCCGGGGAGATTTGTGATGCTTTCATTACTTAATAATAGATAATGATATTGATATTATATGTTTTTGTGATTTGTTCCATCATAATATGCCATATTTAAAATATAAATATATTAATAAATAATTTATTATTAATCATACATAAAATATTTCAAAATTTATTTTTATACTAATTTTATACAGAAAATTAATTATTAGTCATAAATAAAATATTTCAAAATTTACATTTATATAACATAATTAAAATATAAAGTAATTTTAATTAATTTTTTTTTATATTTTTATTTTCCATGGTAAAAGATATGTATAATTTGTTATATGGTTAATATCAAGTTAGTATATAATATCTAAAAAAATACTAATAATAATAAAAAAATTAATATGAATTCTATATTTAATATGGAGTTGACATGTAACATATATATATATATATATACATTTAAAAAAATACTTATAACAAAATAGTTCATTATTATATATATAGAGCATTTTATGGATATCTATTTTCTACTTAGTGAGAATCATATGTTGATATTTTAATATGTAGAATGTGAATCATAAATAAAGTATTTCAATGTCAACTATTAAAAAAACTGTGGTTAAAACATTTTAATAGTGTTGCTTAAAACCAACATAGATTGATCTTAATTCCGGTTCTACCCAGGGCCAAGAGGAATTATATCTTTTGGGTTGCAAGTCTTTTCTTAGTTTTTCAAAATAGTTGCATTTTGAGAGATTTAATCGCTCTCAATGCTTGATAGATCCAAGTTAAGATAGATTTATGTTGTTATATAACAATTTTTTTTTTTTTAAATGATGATTTATGTTCTCAAATGGAAACATTGACTATAAATGAAAAGTGGATAAGTTTTGGACTCAATTTCAATTTTTGACCATTAAAAACTTGCAAACAAAAATCAATATATATATATATATATATATATATATATATATATATATATATATATATATAGTTTTGGACTCAATTTCAATTTTTAACCAAGAAAAACTTGCAAACAAAAATCATTATATATATATATATATATTTTTTTGGAAATTTGCAATTCAATCATTTTTTAATATAACATTTTAAATATTTATAATATATATATATATATATATATATATATATATATATATAATATTTTAAAAAATATTTATAATAAAAATAATTATAAAAAGAGATTCTTATGGATATATGTTTTTTACTCCTAAATATGATTGATTGGCATATGTATTAACATTTTAATGTGTAGAATGTGAAATATATATATATATATATATATATATATAACATTTTATTAGCTAAAAAATTTAATATATATAAAGAATTCTTATTCCATTAATAGTTTTTAAAGGAAGATTTGTACTTCATTCATTTTTAAAATATAATTGACATAACATTTTTTTAAGTCAGAACATTCTATTAGCTATAGAAAAAAGTATTTACAAGGCTATTGCTAAAAAGTTTGGAGGTCTCACTGCGACCGGGCTTGTTGACCATTTCCATCAGCGCAAAATAAATAGTCCAAAAAAGACATAATCTAACCGACCATAAATATAAAGGAAATATATGCCAAAAGGCTAACAAAATGAATAGAACACAAAAACAAATACTCAAACATGAGAGTTGATAAAAGTTCGGTTGTCTGAACCCATCCCAAGTGGAGGAGGGGGGCGAAACCAGTAGCTGATGTGTTGCTCAAAAGATTAACAAAATGAATAGAACAACAAAACAAATACTCAAACATCAGAGTTGATAAAAGTTGGGTTGTCTGGATCCATCCCAAGTGGAGGAGGGGGGCAAAATGAGTAGCTGATGTGTTGCTCTAGATGACCCAGCCAAGCCTCTAATTGCTCTAGCTTGTCCAAAATGTGCATATGTTCGCGCCAAACCACCACCACCCACCCCAAAAGATGACATTGGAAATATTGGATTTGAGCCAAGGATGCCATGACCGCCTCATGCTCCTCCCGCAAATTTTCTCATAGGATTCTAGTTGCATTTTCACAAACTGACGTGATTGAACTTTGGTGGCGCAAGAGGGATTGTTCCTTTTCCTTGGCGGTGGATGGTGTTCACGACGAGGTCCCAGCAAGCTCTCGGTTTCCTTTGAGCTCGAATCCACCTCCTCCCGCTTCCATTATTAGTGTCAAGGTTTGGGTTTCGCGACTGACCCCCTTCCACCTCCACCCAACCGTGAGCTATGTTGTGGTGTCATTTGCACACCTCAACACAAAACCTATCCAACTCCTTGGTTGCTTTCACCACCACAACAATAGCATCACCCCAACACCACCATATCACAACACATCCAACACCGACACCATCGCAACACCAACAACATCGTAACACTACAATACCACTGCAATGCAACACATCCAACACCAGCAACACCACATCACCAACACCACCGCAACGCCACAACACCATTACCACCGCAAAACCAACAACAGCGCAACAAGTCCATTGCGGAGATAAAATCTCTGCCCCCCCGGGCCCGATGACCTTCTTCTCTGGACCCTCTTCTTGCTCTATATTTGTCGCCCCACTCCGATTCAACCTCCGCAAAGAACACCTTCCCGAGCTGAGGCACCCGAGTGTGCTAGCCAACCCAAGACTGCACACTGCTGCACCCTTAAACTGAAGAGCCACCAAACACCACATGCCCAGAACAATGAGAGGCAATTGGGGTAAGAATTCCCCCAAATCCCCTTCGAAATTCCACACAACACCTCCAACACCAACAAGAATGTACCCAACAATAGACCACAATTCAATCAAGACACTAGAGGAGGGTCGTTGGTGGGTTGAGTTACAGAAGCTCGCCTGATTAGGAGGGCGCCACAGAGAAAGCTAGAAGATATACAAGAACAGAGGATGGACGACTCCCTCCTGCAGCCAGAAACCACCTCTGACATCATCCAAAGAGCAACAAGTCACCTTATCCCCCCTCCAAAACTTATCATCATGGCATCGCTTGGAGTCGCATGCCCCGAACTGCCATCGCTAAAGTATCATAACAATTCCCATTGAATTCCGTAGACTGCCCATTTCCCATCGACCTCCGTTTAAATGCACACGAGTGCGGCTAGCTGGGTTCACATGGACCGGTTGTGGCATACCCTGCCACACATACCTCCTACATGTCATGTGCATGGGAAATCTAGGGGGAGGCCAGGCTCAACCTCCACTATCCTCGATTTTTCCACCCCCATCGGGGTGACATATAACATTTTATATATATATATATATATATATATATATAGAGAGAGAGAGAGAGAGAGAGAGAGAGAGATGTTTTCTGCTTCCAAATATGATTAGAGAATGTATTTACATTTTAATGTGTAGAATGTGAATCATAAATAAAATATTTCAATGTCATTTTTTTTAATGTGGATCTTATATATATAAAGATAGCTAGAATTCTTATTTCATTAATAGGGTTTTTTAATTTTTGAAATTTATACTCCATTCATTTTTTAATATGGAGGTGACATGTAACATTTTAAATATTCATACCAAAATTATTTTAGATATATATAGAGAGAAAGATGTAACATTTAAAAAATAATTTGTAACAAAAATAATTATATATAGATAGAGTCCTATTCATATACTTTTCTACTTCCAAATATAAATGGGGCATGTATTAACATTTTAATGTGTAGAAAGTGAATCATAATTAAAATATTTCAATGTCAACTATGTATATACTATATAAAACACACACACATATGTAATTTAGAGGGTACTTTTGCTATTGAGAGGTCACTGGTTCAATTGTCTAGACACTTTAGGCTTCATGGTTGAACCCACAAGAAGTGATCATTTCAAGTAGATTTGCATGGTACAATATTATGTGGATGTAGGGTTCAGTGAACCACATAGCATATATATATATATATATATATATATATATATATACCAAGAGCCAAGAGGAATCAAATATTTAGATGTTAAAAAGAAGTTTGCATCTTAAAAAATTTGATATCTTTTGACATTTGGTAGATCCAAAGTTAAGATGGATCTATGATGATTCTACTTTAGAAAAGAATATACATCCTTTAAATATATAAAGAGAACATTTTTTCTTTAATATATTAGATTTAATGAAAGTGAAAAAAAAACAATTTCAATTTTTTTTCAAACTCTAAAAAACTCCACATAAAAAAGAGTCTACAAAAATATAATGGCATACCCTGCCACACATGCTTTCTACATGTGAAGTGCATGGGAAATCTGGGGAGAGGCCAGGCTCAAGCTCCACTATAGATTTTCCCACCCCCATCTGGGTGACATATAACATTATATATATATATATATATATATATATATGGAGAGAGAGATGTTTCCTACTTCTAAATATGATTGGAGAATGTATTTACATTTTAATGTGTGGAATGTGAATCATAAATAAAATATTTTAATGTCAATTTTTTTTTTTAATGTAGATCTTATATATATATATAAAGATAGCTAGAATTCTTATTCCATTAATAGGGTTTTATTTTTTTTTTATTTTTGAGATTTATACTCCATTCATTTTTTAATATGGAGTTGACATGTAACATTTTAAATATTCATACCAAAATTATTTTAAATATATATAGAGAGAGAAAGATGTAACATTTAAAAAATTATTTGTAACAAAAATAATTATATATATAGATAGAGTCTTATTCATATACTTTTCTACTTCCAAATATAATTGTGGCATGTATTAACAATCTAATGTGTAGAAGGTGAATCATAATTAAAATATTTCAATGTCAACTATGTATATACTATATAAAACACACACATACATAATTTAGAGGGTAAATATTAAGCAAAATACAATTAGGTAAATATTAAGCAAAACTGGTTTTACTTCTTGCTAGTTAGATGAGGACACGAAAATATCCAATTAACAAGATGTAAAATCAGAAAACCAATAACAAAAAATCAACTAACCAAGAAACGATTATTCACTTACTACATGATACATAATAAACAATCATTCACTTACTACATGATACATAATATTCATAGTAATAGTATATACTTAATCACAATTTGAATGTAACTTTGATAGCAGAGTCCATGCATAAAAAAAAAAGGTACAGGAATACCTGCCACAATGCTGGTGGCTGATCCCGTCTCCCCCGCATCATAATCATCGTTGTTGAGAGTCCATGTTCCAAAGAAGTTGGGGTTGGCAGGATGATAGGCCAAAGAGTAATCGCCAACAGAAATCAAGGAATCCGAGATGTTAACAAGCTCTGCACCGGCTGAGAGTGGTACCCATGAGCTGCCTTTGCACTGGTACACATATTTCCCTTCCTTTGTCCGGGCCTTCGTGTTCAGGCTGGGAATACAATTCAATTCAACAGAAAATATGCCTCAGTCATATTACGAGGGCCAACAAATAACAAAAAATTATAAGAGGAAAGATGAAATTTTGAAAACCCAGATCAGAATCCCCGCGAAATTCTCACCCAAAACCAGAGTTTACAGTTGATTGAGAGCATTTAGACTCTGAAAATGGTAATTGACTTACATATTGCCGGCGGGTGGATCCAAAAATGCTGCCATTCCAGGGGAGGGGATGATGTTTAACAGGAAAAGACAGACGACATATACACATTGTATATACATCAATGCGCCCATGTCTCCTACTTGGGGAAAAAATGTTGTGAAACTCGGTCTACCAAAGTAGTTCAGGCTGGTCCTCCCACATATATATATATAAAGCAACGTGGTGTGGGGTGCTGGTATAGCTGTTTATATGTTGGGCAGAGTTCATCCCAAATTGATTATCGTATGAGATTCAAAGGCAGAAGAAGCGGGAGGACCGGTTGAGGAATCCGGCAGCCATGCCGGATTTTAGGAAATCCTAGGAGTTTAATGAAGTTTTATAGCTCACAATTCGGTGTTGGGTATATATATCTAGTTGAGAAATTTAAGAGTTCATATTGATCTTTATAAATATCATTAATTTCATATAAATCATATATATATATATATATATATATATATTATTTGTAATTTTGTAGAGTGTTTTTCAAAAGTTTTATATTTTAAAACCCAGAATGTGATTAAAAAAATAAAATACTTAATATATTATAGTAGTTAAATAAATTAAATGGTTAGTCAACGTTCATAAACATTAAACCATAATAAACATCAAAATAAATGTTCATAAATATTAATCCATAATAAATATTAAAACACTTCATTATACATCTTACGTTGCTAAAATAAAAAAAGTCATAAAAACTAACTAAATTATAACTTTATTTTAAATTATTAAAATCTATTTTAACCACGGATCTAACATGAGCTTAGAGGGATCAAATTTTTTTAGGTCCTTCTCATCCCATGATAGATCTCAATGAATTTGTAGTCTCTCTCTGAAGTTCATATGAACTTATATTATCATATATGGAAAACTTAGTCAATAAGCATAGTTTTTTTTTTTTTAGCTCACATTACTTTTTTTATTTAGAGAACATTTTATTTTTATTTTAAGAGGGAGACATGTCAACTCCACGTGGACGACATACAAACTTACAAATCTCCATCATACTGGACGGTAGAGTGAGCCTCTAGGCTCAACCAATCTAGATCCATTTTCAATCCATATCTATGAAGTTTTTTTATTTAGAGATTATTTTATTTTTATTTTAAGAGAGAGACATGTCAACTCCACGTTGACGACATACAAACTTACACATCTCCATCACACTGGATAGTAGAGTGAGCCTCTAGGTTCAACCAATCTAGATCCATCTTCAATCCATATCTATGATGTGGTCAACAAACTTACACATCTCCATCACACTGGACAGTAGAGTGAGCCTCTAGGCTCAACCAATCTAGATCCATCTTCAATCCATATCTATGAAGTGCAAAGAGGGATACGTCCGGAGTTAAGATGGATCTAATCTGATACTTTTGCCTTCCATAATGAATTTCCTCAAGCCTGTAAATATGCTTCATAATAACAAATACTATGAACAAATACCATGTGTTATGCAATACATACTTAAACCCATCAAATGACTAACTCAAACTTATATACTAGTATCTACCTAAACCAGAGGGATCAAATCTCTTGAGATGCAAACTTCTTTTAGAGTAAAAAAATATTTGATCCCTCTCAGAGTTTGGTAGACCTGGAATTAAGATGGAACTATGTTGGTTTACTTATTTTTATGTAATTTTACTGATTCAAAATGTTTTATTGATAATTGTAATTATAACTTTTTATTTTATTTTTATATAACTTAACCCTCTCAAAATGTTAACCAATACATTGCATTAGATCTGGAGCTAAGATGAGTCTATGCTGGTTTAATTATTTTTATTTAAATTGATTGATTCAAAATGTTTTATTGATAATTACCCCTGTGACCATCACCCGATGCAATGAGTGCTAAGTGAACTATTCAAAAATCATAGAAATTAGTCAGTTACGACTACCTCTCATGGAAATGGTCATACGTGAATGATCTTACTTAACGCAGTTGAATCCCAAAATGATATCTAATATAATGCACTGCGTAAAACCCCCATACTTTAATTCAAAAAGAGTCAAGGGATCTCTACTTGAATGGTTCATGAGGCACAATACTTGCTAAGGTTTTGCAAATGGGGTAGCAAGCTAAGTGGGCTTGATTGTGGGGAAAAACTCCACAGTTAAGCGCGCTTGAGCCAGAGGAGTTCTGGGATGGGTGACCTCCTGGGAAGTCCTGGTTACCGGGTGCAAGCCCCGGAAGTGATGATTGATGCTATGTGATTCGTTCTCCACATTTCACTAGTTTCAATCCCACTTCTTCACCCCTGTGAGCATCACCCGATGCAATGAGTGCTAAGTGAACTATTCAAAAATCATGAGAAATTAGTCAGTTACGACTACCTCTCATGGAAATGGTCATACGTGAATGATCTTACTTAACGCAGTTGAATCCCAAAATGATATCTAAGATAATTATAATTATAATTTTTATTTTTACTTTTATGTAATTTGACCCTTTCAAAATGTTAAGCAATACATTGCACTACAACATTTTGATTTGGGCTAAAGTGTGTCTCTTTCACAATAATAATTATTTTTTAATTTTAATTTTTGATTTTAATGTTGACTTAGTCAACATAGCATTAAATTACATAACACCATACATAACATATCAAAACAACTTAGTCTAACTTATAGACGAAATGACTTTTTTCACGGCATTTTTTTTGTTTGTTAATTTTAATCAAAATCTGATAGAGATTTTTAAAAAGTTGTGTTTTGAGGGTGCTGAATCCATTTATGCATTCAAAAAAATATTTTAAACAACAATAAATCTTGAAATTATATTGCCAAATTTTGGTGAATTCCAGTGAAAAAGACAATTTCATCTATAAGTTAGGTTACACTTTTAAAAACATCCAAAACTTATGTTTTGAGGGTGCTGAATCCATTTATGCATTCAAAAACGTATTTTAAACAACAACAAATCTTGAAATTATATTGCTAGATTTTGGTGAATTCCAGTGAAAAAGACAATTTCATCTATAAGTTAGACTACACTTTTTAAAACATCATTGCCATACCTAAAGGAATTAATATATAAATTAAACATATACACATTTTAAAAAATATGGAACAAGATTCTTAATCATGGAGATTTACCAACACTTTACCACTGAAATTCTTAATCTAAAACTAGGTTTAGTTACAATCTAATGAGACAATACCATACCTTATAAGTTCATGTATCATTTTTTTTAATTAATCAATTTAATTAAAAAAATATAACTATTTTGGAGATAAACCTCAATCATTAATAAATATTATAGAACACTTCATAGTGATTAAACTTTTATAATCTATTTAAGATACCTTGAAGAAAATAAGTTTAAAAGGTTGGGAAAGTAAAGGGAATATAAAGAAGTATACTAGAAATATCGGAATCGGAAATAGAAGAATGAACAAAAAGGATTGTAAGCAAAATTTAAAATAGCGAAAAGCACAAAATGAGTTAGAAATCATCATTGCATTTAGAATTACGATAAAAGAAATAAAACTATACTAGAACTAAGAGAAACAAAAGAAATTAATGAACTTAAGACTAATCTCAAGGGAGAGGGAAAGTGCTCATAAAAGTTGAGGGACAAAGGAGAGGGGCGTAGGGTGCGTTTATTGGAAAAAGTTGAATGGTAGGTTTTTAAGATTGTTTTAGTTTAGGGTCATTTTCACATTAAAGTTATTAGAATGTTTTTTTTAGTTTTAAGTATTTATGATTTAAGAATAATAGAAAAAGTTGGAGGCCAAATTTTTGGTTTTGTCAAAGTAAATCAAGTGTTTAGATTTATTGCAGTGTTGGATGATAATAAATTTAGAGATTTTGTTGTGAAAATGGTTAGTAATTAGTTTTTAAATATAAGATTTAAAATATTATAAATTTGACTGCAAGAATATGAGATTTGATAAGCCCCTGAGTTAAGCAATGGATATTTTTGTTTTAAAATATCTGAATAATTGTTTAAAGGTTTTAAGGGGCTTAAAGAAAGTTTTAATATTCTTTTTAGCCAAGATCTTTGAAATACAATAAATTATCCCTTGCATATAAAGGAAAAAAAATTTGTAGCAAAAGGGGGAGAACATCGTTAGTTTTTTGATTTGGGATGTATAAATAAACTAAAAGCTTTAAATTTGATATAACCAATAACCATTAGTCATAAAACTTTGATTAGATAAATTTTATCTTGTAAAATTTAAATGCATTATTTGAAAAAATAAAATATTATTTATTTATTTATTTATAAAAAATAAAAAATTACATAAATTTATTTTATACTTTTGTGTATTTATCATACTTATTTAATAATAATTAAAATGGTTGTTTAGGATGATTTATTAACTTCCCACATAAAACACAATCTTCATATGAAAACCTCACTTAAGTAGATAATTGGAAATATATAGTTAGGTAAATAACTTGCAACAATCACATTTCAATAAAATTAATAATATAAGTTATTTGAATCTTCTTATTCTATATATATATATATATATATATATAAGCTTGGTGGTACCTTTCTATTAATTTTCGGAAATAAAGCAGGTTACATCCATATATCTGAGAGTTAGATGGCCTCAACGTGCCCAGAGGGAAACTAGGTTTGTTGGCCACCTAACCACAAAATATGCCATCCATAAGCAAAAAATAGTAAGTTTGTCCAACCATGCTATATAAACCTGAGAGTATTTATACTTCCTATTCTCTAAATAACAATAAACATAACTGATAATAAGTCTAAAACTATGGGATTGAAGCATTCAAAATGTAAAAACACGAGTGCATTGTCGCTACTCATCATCAACTGAATCCACTGGAGCAGGGTCCTTCACAGTGGAACCTGACAACTCTGTGTGGGGTATGTAAGGGATGGGCTGCTCAATTCAGCTTAGCTGACCACTCTGTTGTTGCAGTTGGAACTGGATTTTTTGCAATTCTTTGGTGTAATTCGATAGCCCCCGGGGGGCTACATGCATGTCAGGAGGAAATTGTTCTAGAGAGAAGAAGTCTGGTGGATAGCTCGACATGATAATTAGGAAGAACTGCCTATGATGCATTCTTCTCTCTCTTCGGTCAAAAGATGGCAATTCAGTTGCTTACTCCCCTGCCTTTGGTCTAGTTGTTTTGCCATAATGCTCTTTATCATCCAGAACATGCGTACTGTCCACTTGTATTGGGTTACTCTTCCACGAGTATGGCCTGGATTCAAAACCATTGCTTTCCACTCATCCATGTCCAAATCAAAGTCTTCCACGGCCTGACAGATTTCATCTTCCCATTTTGCAATCAACTACCTAACCGAGTTGGAGCTGCTGGCATGGTAATCTTGGGTCGCTTCTTCAATTATGTGCGAGGTTGAATTACACCCTCGACCAGCTCCATCCACCTCACTAGAAGAGTTGGGTTGGCTTCCCGATGACACGGTTGCCCTTCTCTACTTTCCCCGTCCTCAGATTCCACTGCCAATTTTCTTTGTACCCTTTGCTCAAACCATTATGTTGTTGTTTCCTATCAAATATTATTCTTTTCTCACCACCGGATTTCCACCAGCCCAACGTCACAGTTTGGGTGCTCGACACTGCCAAAGGTCGCGCCCACATTGCAGACCTGCTTCAAATTCAAACGAAACCAGCCAAGTAAGGAACCCACTCCACTTATTGCGACTAATTGGATGCCAACACATGATTATAATGTCATTGTTTGCAACTGCCTTCCTCTACCTAGTGCAAAGCCTGAGTGAGCTAGACGCACCAACCATTTCTAGTGCCTCGGTATTATAGCAACACTTTCCACTTGTAATTAACTTCACCAACCAAACACAGTAACATGAATTGAAAGGGGATTCAAGCCAGCCGTAGAACTGAGACCATAGCCCACCAAACCCTTTCCTATGTGACCACATACAGAATGCTCGGGTTTTGGGAATCAAAACTCCATACACAATGACCAACTTCAATTGCTTGGCATCAAGTCGTACCCAACACTGAAACCAAATTTGATTTCTATCCAAATAGAGGTTCCCAACCCAAGATATTCGAGTCCACAGGACCGGACTAACCCATAAACTGGCCAACAGGGCTCCTCAACCTTTGCCCCTCTGCCACCAAAGGGTGTATCTGGAGTTCCCTGAACCCCTGGCTCTCTCTATGCTAAGGTAATTTGGATCTACCCCTAATTCTCCGTAGACCCAACCCCCTTTCAGCTCTTCCAGACCCTTGTGAGGGGAATTTCCACATTCACAACTCTCTACCACCCTGGCCTTGCATGCACCCATGCGAGACAAACATATCCCATACTCTACAGACACTGGTACAAGCATAACAATGGACACATACCTGACTTGGAACCTAGCGAGGCCATGCCTCTGGCACTTCCAGTGCCCGTCACCCCATAGCATAGACACATTCAATTCCCCAACTAGAGGTTGAATAAAGTGCTCCATTCTAACAAAATTTGCTGAGTTAAGGCTGATAACATACCAGGGATCATTGCGAATAACTGAAGATGTCGACGATCTCCAACTGCCCAGAATTCCCCTCGCACACCAGTTCCACAGGAGCGTGAGCGCCCAAGCTACCTTCCTCAACAAGCCAAACAAAATGTTTCCCACTCCAAATTTCCTTAAAACTCTGCCACCTTTAGACATTAAACATCGCATGCTTGCCGCCACTGCTCCAAGTGCTGGCTGCATGCAGAGGGTAGTCGTGACGATCTTTAAGATCCACATTAATCTCTAGGCCCAGACAAGCCCACTAAGGCCGACTCGTACCTCGATTGAGGACATAATAATTACATATTTTTAATTTCATTTTATTAGATATTATTTTTTAATATTTATAATAAAATTGTCTTTTTAATATATTTTAGTATGGTTTTAAAAAAAAGTTTATTTATTTCTTTTTGGTTTACTAAGAGAAAAAATTATTTATTTATTTTTTGCGTGGCCTAGAGAGATTTGAATCTTGAATCTCATGGTATACATAATAGTTGAACGACCGTTGTGGGTTGGTCTAAATTTTTTTAGAGAACAAAACTGAAAGCCATTACCTAGATATGCTCGTTATAAACTAAAATTTATTAATCCATATCTATAATCTAATTAATATTTTTTTTAAATAATATATGACCAAATCTCTATTTTAATAAATAATATTATTTTTTTTAAATATATTTGAATTCTAAAAAAAACTATAAACCAACCATAATTAAATCAATTTTTTAATATGCTTATTATAAATTCAATATATTAGAATTACAATATTTTTCTCACCCCTCTCATTTACATTCAATTAACAATAAATTATATTAACTTATTCAAATAATTTAATCCATTTCTAAATATGTTATATTATGAATTACTTTTGTATTTAATCAACGGCTTATGTTTCTTTTATATTTCAAAAACTTTTAATCAATTAGATAATTCGCATTTTTTTTTAATCTTTCAAATGTTCAATTAGATTTTAAATGTAATGTCAATAATTAAATTATTTCTTCTTCCCCTCGTTTGTTGGATATATATAATCCTTTCCACTTTCATATGTTATGTCTTGCACTTCTCTCCTTTCCCTGAGAGGACCTCTCTAAACAAAATTCGATAGGAGGATAGGGTTGGTCAAAGTAACGTACTTTCTTTTAAAAACATAATTGGTTTTTTGCATTCGGTTTTGTATTCAAATCAAAACCTTAATCTTTGGCTAAATCAAAATCTTAATCTTTTTCACAGTTTTCTTGGTACACATGTTTGAAAATAAAAATAAAAATTATTTTGTTAAATCTGAGATTTTTGTGATTTATATTGTAGATAAACGTTTTTCGGATTAATCATATTTTTAGAATTGGGTCGATGTTTCGAACCAATTAATGTGGATCATCCTCAGGATAAGGTGGAAGAAATCATACAATCTTCATGAATAAATAGTAAAGATGCATCATTGTCCAAAGTTAAAACTAGCCATTGAAGACTAGCTTTGAAAACTAGCTGTTAGAGAATTGCATGAAACCATTTACCTATATCACACAATAAATTTATTATACATTCATTTTTAATTAAGGAAGTTCTTAAAAATGATTGCAAAATAGTTGCAATCTATGACAATAATGTCTTCATCAACATGTTCAAGTTTTATACCCATTTTATTGAAAAATACATTGTAATTTAAAAAATTATCATATTTCAAGCAATTTACTAATATCTCTAGAAAATAGAGTGTCTTTGTTCCAATATCTCATAGATAGTTACTCACTATACTAATTTTTTTATTATCATATTTCAAAAGTGTTTTAATAATATCTCTAGAAAACACAGTGTCTTTGTTCCAATAGCCAATACGTAGTTATTCACTATTATAAGAAATCCCCAATCCCTTTGTTTGAGTTTCATTGGATTTGTGTTAGTTTGATAAATAAGAAAAGGTTTAATTATATATAATTTATAAATAAATTAAAATGAAGATTGTAATATTTTTTTTATATAGATTATAAAATAATATTAATATATATATATGAATAAATAATAATAACATAAAATATATGTTACAAAATAAAATGGTTATGTTAAATGATGTTCTTCGTTTTTAATATTGTTATAAATATATTTGTTCATAGTGCAACAACAACACATTTTAAGGAAGAAATTGCAATTTTGATAAGCTTTTTTTATAATGGTTTTGAATTTTTCATATGCATGTGAAAGATTATTGATCATTGTTTGTGTATCCGTATAACTTTAACTAAATGGAATATTTACAATAATAGGAAAATATGGCCTTTTACACACAATTTTCTCTAAATCCTAACATTCACAACATATGATAAAGTATGATCCATAATGCATCCTACAATACACATAATGATCCATATCCTCATCAATGTGAAAGACACAATTCTATAATTTTAGGATGTGACATTACTCATTAATCTTTGGAATGCTTTTGGTACATTGTTTCTTTTCTATAAGTGGACAAATCACCACATATGATAAAGTATGATGCATAATGAATCCCATAATACACATAATGATCTATACCTTCATCCATGTGAAAGACACCATTCTATAATTTTAGAATGCTCATTAATCTTTAGAATGCTTTTGGTACATGATTTCCCTTCTATATGTGGATTTAAACATAGATCAATAACCAAATATAACACACATTGTTCACAATTATATATTATCACAATTCCAAAACAAAGAAATAATTGCCTCATTTTCAAAAGCCTTACAGTGATATGAAGAATTTTCTTTGTTGAATGATTGGGATATATTTGTTCCACATTCTTCCATCATGCCTTATAATTTAGACTTTGCATCAAAGATTCTTGCATTCTAACACACACCATTTGGATGTTGTTAGTGAAAGACATTAGATTAATTTAATCTAATTAAAAATAATCAGATAAAAATAACTTATAACGCAAATCCATTTACCATTTTCTACAAATTTATATCTCCTCTAAAAACCTTTGATACAACTTGTTTAGTTATATCTAAATCCTTGCTACTAAACACTTTTCAAATATAGAAATGGCATATTTGATGGTAAATCATAAATGTTACTTAAACCAATCTCTTTAATACTTTATGTGCTTTGCTCTCTCCATTTCCTCCTTTTGATAAAATGGTATTTATCAATTCTAAACCTCCCCATTATATGTGCTAATTGAAGAAAATAATCTACATCACTGAATGATTCATTCTTATCTTTTATTTCATTTCCCTTAGCATGGTAAGACTTGCTAGTTTTTACACAACATTGTGCTCAAAGGTTATATTTTATATATGATATATTGCCTCCACACTCCTCCTCAAACTCTTGATGAAGGAATTAGACATGTAGAATAGCTATCAAAGTTTCCTATAATCATTAAATAAGTTATGGTCCCATATTAATATTCTTACTTATGAAACCATTAATTCAAGATAAACATTTGCTATGATTTTTTTAAATTGCTCATTATATGGATATTGTTGCAAGAGTTTTCCTCCTTCCCCCACAAAGTGAAAACCTCCAGTCAAATAATAAGTATCTTTGGCATGATTTGTGCAATTAAATAACTCTTTTTTTTTGCATATAATCAACACCCTCCATCATAAGGATTAAAGGTACAATTGCAGAAGGGTCATTCTTGATTAATGTTTTGAGGTTCTCAATATGGACTTATGGGTTTCTCAAAGTTATAAGTTCAACCTAAATTCATTATTGTCATAGAATCTTTCTAAACTCTACATGCAGAATTGCTCTTATATCACCTTCCTATCATTCCCCTTAGTTGCAAATAAAAATCTATTCAAAAAGCCACTTTTTGTAAGCCATGTGATATGCTTCCTCTAACAACAAGCATATACACACACATTCCCCCTTAGTGAAAGTGTTTATGCTTGACAATGCACCTAAACATTACTATTACCTACTATTACCCATGTATAACTTCCATCCCCACCATAACCATCAAAATGTTACTATATAATCAGACCTTAATATTAGGAATGGAAGGTTGCACAAATGTGCTAGTGAAATTATGTTAAGATCTACAATTATTGTATTCCCAAGGTTTTTAAAGTCTTTCCCTTTGGCTAGGAACTCCTGTTTCCACAAGTATTTTCCATCTTCCTTTCATTAAGGAAAGAGACTCCTTCTCTTCCTTCCCTATATGTGGAACAAAGAATATCATTGAGGTTCTGCTTTTGGTGGCACAGGTAGATGGATCTAGGTTGCATTTATGGAATGGTGACAATAACATTGGGGCAAATATATGTAATCATTAATGTTATTCATTCATTCAATAAGAGAACTATGATATTTTTGTCCTCCAATTGCATGTATGATATGATTTTTCATATTATCATTTTTTGATTAGTAGGAGACTAAATTTTTTTGACCTACAAGTAGTTAGAACAATTATACATCTCTTGTTCCAAGTACTTATAGGTTGTATCTTGAAATTTTTAGGTCTGCAAAGTGTTTTTCTAGTGAAAGGTTAGAACGAAACACCAAGGGTGGAAGATCTTCATTGAAATTTACTAATTTCATGTATGTTTATTGTAACCATAAGTTGGGTACAAGTTTTATGTTGTTCTATAAAAGATAATATATGTCTTCTTCTTTTCATCAATATATTTTGATCAGACTTATGAAAGAACGCAAAAAAATACAAATACACACATAAAAACAAAGATGCAGCAGAAACAAAACTTATTTTCATTAACATCAAAGAATTGAAATATGCTTACATACAAAAATGGAAATAAACTAGCTCGGGCGATGGTAGCTTATCTCTGAGAAGAGATGTGGCAGCTATATGCCTCTGAACTGTGTTAAAATGAGGCTCAAATGGCTATTTATTATTGAGAAATAATGGAAAACCCTGAACATCCAAAAACCTAACCCTAGGAGATGAAGCGCCAAAATTGTGGGCCCCGTTAGCGTAAATTGGTACATCAACTTCCTGTGGTCGTAACTTTGGCATACGATATCCGTTTGGCTATCATAATACCTTGTTTCGAAAATCTCAAAGTGAAAACAAATAGCTAAATCAATTGGTTTTTTTCTAGTCTCTCAGTTTTCCCTAGAAACGTCTTTTAGTCCCTCAAAATGGCTCCGTAAGTTTAGGACCCGAAAAAATGCCAAAAATAGTAAGTTGTGCTACAATTAAGAAAACTGAAAAGAAACAATGGTGGGGGTCTAAGGGGAATAGGCAAGTAGCCACCAATATCCACCTGCATCAGTCCTCCCCCCTTAGGAAGCAATGGTCCCCATTGTGTTGAGTTCCTCCATGAGATGGGGAAACTTCCACTGCACTTGGTCCCTGGTGAGGCACTTTCCTTGGTGCAGGAGTTGGCCATCTTTGACAACCAAATACAGTTGGATCTTCTATTGGCAAGTGTTCTTGATATGCGTGTCCATGATCCAATCAGTTGTGGCATGCAGTCTAGGTTTAACTCTGTTGGTGTGAGTTGTTTTGCAATGTTTGATGTGCCAAGTAACGGTGGAAAGTATGGTCGAAGGCGGTCCACATTCAACACTAGCTGCAGGCCAAGGAATGGTGAAATTCTAAGCTCGAAAGCATTGTCCTCTATAGCCTTAGTGATGGTGTAAGGCCCATATTGAAGCAAGCGAGGCTTGCGGTGGAGCCTAGCGAGGTGCTCCTTCTGCAAATGTAACCAAACTTTGTCGCCCACCTAGAACTTGTGGCATCCGATGTTGATCATCACGCTGCTTGTACTTATCGTTGGATCTACCCAATTTGTCATGGACCTACTGAAGGATGTGCTGAATGCGCTCAATGAAGTTGTTAGCCCTATCAGCTTCAGAATGGACATGAGCCAAATATGCTAAAGTAGCTGCAAATGGTATGGCCACATCAATGGGACACAGTGGCTGGAATCCCAACCCCACCTGAAATGGGTTGTGGCGAGTTGAGCTATGGAGAGCTCTATTGTAGCTGTGCTAGAGACAGGGGTGGCTTTCATCCCATGTGCGTGGAGGGTTCGAGTTGTACATACGCAGAATGTGTATGATCATCCTATTGACGACCTCTGTTTGGTCATCAGTTTGGGGGTGGAAAGTTATGGACTTAATGAGCTTGGTATCCAACATTGACCAAAGACTTGACCAAAATGTACTTAGGAACCTGTTATCCCGATTTGAGATAATGGAATGTGGGATCCAAAATTGTACCCACACTCATTCAAAGAAGAGCTTAGCATTGGATTCTACTATGATACTCTTCTTGAAGGCTTCCATAATGGCCATCTTATAGAATTTGTCGACGACCACAAAAACACAGTTGTTGCCATGCTTAGTAGAAGGAACGTCCGACATGTAATCCATGGAGATGGATTCCCAAGGTTGACTAGGAGTATGAAGACGAGTAGATAGGCCTTGATTCTTGATGGTCTATTTGGAAATGGCACATGCAGTGCAAGATATGATGTACTTCCTAACATCCTATCAAAGGTTTGACCAATAAAAATACTTCTGCAACACTGCCACTGTTTTCTCTACCCCGAAATGTCCAGCAACCCAGCTGTAGTGCGCCTCCCAAATCATCTTGGCACGCTTGCTTGAAGGAACATAGAGGTGTGCCAAGTGGCACAAAAGTGCATCCTAGAGGTGGAAATTTGGATCTTTCTTTCCTTCCAGGAGCGTCTAGTATGTGTTTTCGAATTTTGAATTTTGGATATAATAAATGGGATTTATTATATATTATTATTATTATTTCCAAAGAAATAATATGTGAGAATAATTTACCTGGCAAGAATATCTGCCTTACATACAATCTCCTAGTCTATATCTGGTCATCCATCATTGATTTTCATCAAGAAGGCTTTCTTTGATAGGGGTCTATGATATAATAAAATCACGTTTATGTTTTCCATAAGGGGAATTCGCTCTTCATCAATGGTATGAAGTTTGATGACTCCATTATCATTTACAATATCTATCCCAAAAGGTTCGAGCCATCAAACGAAAAAATTTCCATTGCAATCCTTAAACTTGGAATCAAAGACAAAACCAAGTCTCCAACTTTAAATTTCTTCCTCTTGATGAACTTGTCATACCACTAAGCTCTTTGGCATTGTGAAACTAATGTTTGGTGCAAGACATCTTGAAGGAGCTCATCCAACTCATTAACATAGATGAGCCTATACTTCTAAGCTTCAAATAAGTCCATTCGATGTTTTATCATTGTTTTAGGTGTCTAGATCTTTGTCTCAATCAATAAAAGTACTCTCTTCCCATATACTAATTCATATAGAGTGTAGCTGGTAGTAATCCTCCATGTAGTCTAGTAGGCCAGAAAGCTTCAAGGAGTTAGTTAGCCCAATCCATGAGGTGTAATCTGGTAGTCTTGTGATAAAAGCCTCAAGAATTTTATTTTCCCCTTCCACCTCTCCATTGGCCCGCAGATTGTATGCTTTTGTTACCTTGTGCTTGATCTTTTATGTGTCCATTAGATCTTCAACAAGACTTGAAGTCAATTGAGCTCCTAAATATTTCCCAAGATATCCCAAACCTGGTTAATATCTCTTCATGAAGGAACTATGCCACTGCTTGCTTAGTTGCAATCGAGAGTGCTTTGGATTTCATCCATTTCATAACATAATATGTGCATACTATGATCTAGGAATTGTGGAAAGAAGGAGAATTAATTGGTCCCAAAAAATAAAAGGCCCATCTATCTAAGGAATCCAGTACCATCTGTGGCAACAATGACATCTCGAATGATTGCACTAGTCTTCCCATGTGCTGAAAAATATCACATCTCTTCACATATTTCATGGCATATTTAAAGATATTGGGCCAATAGTACTCTTGATGAAGTACTTTGTACCTAGTCCGCTTGTCCACAAAGTGCCCCCCACAAGGACCACCATGGAAAACCTTCAATATCTTGTAGATTTCATCTTCTTGTGCACCCTCTAGACAACAAGTTCTGGTCCTATGTATAACAGACAATTGTCGACCCATGAGAATCGAACTTTGTTTGGTGATATTTTGTTGCTCTTTTCGAGACAAGTGATGATTAAAACCAAATAATTAGAAATATTGTAAACCAAGGAGAGTTAGTGGATACTACAAAACGATCCTTGTTAGGGAAATAATCTTCTACAAGAGGCTCATTCTCATTTTATGCTAGTCTTGAAAGAAAATCAACCACTACATTGTCCTTCCTTAGTTTGTTTAGGATGGTTATGTCAAGTTATTGAAATAATAATAACCACCTTGTTTCTCTACCATTCATGATTGGTTTATTCATTAAATACTTTATGGCAATATGTTTAGTGTGCACAATCACATGATAACCTATTATGTATTAATGTCATAATTTGTTAATTGCATGTATTACTGCAAGAAACTCTTTTTCTGTCACTATATAGTTTAATTCTATCAGTGCAATATTTTTACTAATAAAACAAATTGCATATGGAGCATTTCCTTCTTCTTGTCCTAGGACAACTCCAATGGTAGCATTTGATGCATCCATGGATATGTGAAACAGAAGTGACCAATTGGGCCCTCTCAAAATAGTATCCTTGGACACTCTAGATTCCAACTCTTAAAAGGCATGTTATCAACGTTTTTCCAACACAAATTCAACATTTTTATTAAGTAGAGAAAACAAGGGGCGGATTACTTGTGAAAATTATTCAATAGAATGACGATAGTAATTAACATGTCGTAGAAAAATCCACACCTATTTTTGTGTTTGTGGAATTGGAAAATTTAATATTACCTTTATATTCACTAGACCCACTTGAATTCCTTTTGTTGAGATATGGTACCCTAGTACTATACCTTTAGTTAGCATTATGTGACATTTTTCGTCACTGAGAACAACATGGATTTCCTTACATATTATCAAAAAAAAAATCTAAATTTTCCATGGATAAATCGAATATATCACCATATGTTGTGATCAACCATATATATTTCCATGCAATCATGAATTAGATTAGAGAAGATTCCAGTAATGTCTTGCTAGAAAGTGGCTGGAGCATTATAAAGCCCAAAGAGTATAACATGGTAAGAAAACATTCCCCAACGACAGGTGAATGTAGTGTTATATGGTCGGAATCTTGAGCAATTCAGATTTGGTCATATCCACTAAATCCTTCAAGGAAATAAAAAATTTCTTCCCTACCAACGTACATAGGACCTTGTCAATAAATGGAAATGGGAAATGATATTTGTGTGTAAATTTATTAAGCTCTATATTATCGACACAAATCCTCCATTTTCCATTCTTATTTTGTTGGGTCCCTATAATACTAGTGATTACCCCATTAATATTGTAGTTTCATCCCTTATTAATATTGTTGTGCCCCTGTTATCCCCATATTGTTATTATTGTGCCCCATAGAATCCCGCTATTGTTATTTTTGTGGCTTTATATTATTATTGTTAGGTCGGCTGGGTTATATTGTGACTCCTTAGACTCCTATATATAGAAAGGAGGTTTTGTCATTTGTATCATCCAAGAATTGTTCATTTATGTAATGTAAAGGAGGTTGCCCCCTCGAAGAGGCTGAATTCTATGGCGTTGATCTATCTTTTCTATCTTTTCTTGAGCTGGTTTCATAACATATTTATTATAGTGACAAGCGGTGATACCCACTGGCTATTAGAAATGGGATAAATAAAGTTGGATGATAATAGTTAATGTAGCTACTCTTTAACTAGACCATTCAGTGTTATATTCATCTCTTGTTAGGGTTGATGAATGGGTCTTGATCATTTCTTGATATATATGTGATGAGTACATAGGATAGGATGGATTCCCTTCATGTCAATGTATTCCCAGGCAAAAGCATCACTATGCTTTCATAGGACTTTGATCGATCAGTTCGTTTGTTGTTTGGTTAGCCCTCAATTGTATTTTAAGGTTTTTCTAGGGATAATTTCTATAGTTGGTTTCAAATCTTTGGCAGAAAATGGTTCATGTTCTATTGGTTTTTCATTATATGTGATAATAGAAGGCTAGAATTTAGGGTCTAACATGTGAGTAAGATCATGTATCTCAAGTGAAAAGGAGGATGAAGAGATGAAGTCACTATTTTCTTCATTCTTAGTTTTGTTCCATGCGGCTAGATATTGGTTGACAAGGAGGCTTCATGGGAAAATTCCTCTTCATTGTTTTCCTATGGCATCTCAAGATATATATTGGGATTGCCGAGAGGATATATGGCAAGTTTTTTTGTTGAGGTCCCCCAGGAAATGGTCATGTTACCTAACCTGCAACTGATGTAAATATATGCAGTAGCCAACCATGGTCTTCCTATTATTAAAGGAAAACCTCCCATAGAATAATTAGGTTGTAGAACCATAAATTCAACTAGATGTTCCCATGAATCTACCGAGATTGCTACATTTTCCAAAATTCCCTTTGATTTGATAGTTGATCTATGGGAAAATTATAATACCATGGGGGTATACCTAAGACCATAAAGTCATATGGATTGCATGTTTTCATGAGTCATAACTTTGATGGCAACCCCAAAGTCAATCAATGTGTTTGGGATAAGAGTATGATTGATTTGCACATTGGCTATCAGGCTCCTAGGGTCTGAGTATTTGGTTGAGAAAACTCACCCTAACATAAGTTCTGATAGCTTTCCCATGGCATGAATGGTTTGAGGATCCTTTATTCTTCTATCAAGTTTCCTTAGACACAATTTTTTTATTACTTTTGAGTAGATAGGGATACATTTTATTTCATAGAATAGTAGTATACGAACACAAACATTTTTAATTTCACCTAAAATATCAAACTCATGTTGGGTAATATGTTTTTCTCGGTCCAATCTTTTTGGGTAAGGAGGAACATGTGGCTTTTTCTAATCTGAGTCTATTATTAAGGTATCTAAAGATTGAATCAATTCTTGTTCTTCAATTAGAATTTCCTGATTAAGATATCCAATATGTGCAAGAGGTTGTTCTTTGGTTAAAGTCTTATTTGATTTTTAAGTGAATGTCATGGAAGTCTAGGGAAGAGATGAAGTAAGTTGGGTAATTAGGGTAAGTTGCAAGCATAATGGCTTTGGTTAGTAGCCTTACCGTTATTGGGTTTAGGAATGGGTCGTGCAAATATTTTTTGTTGAGGAGCGACTAATGTAGATGGTTGCATCTGTGGAGAGGGAAGAAGTTGCATGGGTGGTTGTATTAGAATGTGTCGAGTGCCTCAAAACTAGATATTTATCCACCCTTGTTTCAGAGCTAATTTGGGGGTGGAGGAGCCATCCATGGTTGGTTAGTAAAGTGCCATTTACGAGAAGGATATTGCATAAAGGGATTATTCCAATATGAATTAAAATACATAGATTGGTCTTGGACCATACCTTGAGGATTTGGTTTCCATGATTGTTTTTAAGAGATGAAAAATAACTTATATGGCTCGTTAAAGCTTATTGGTAGGAAAATTTTAGTCCTGGCAGGGATGAGCACATTATAGTAGCACAATCCTCAATACATATCATGCCTGTCTCAATATAGTCCAATGGACACTTCTTTAGTGGGTGCTTACTTTTTCACTTTGGAAAGAAAATTTCCAAAGCCAATTTTTCTTCCCCTTTCTTCTTGTTCTTATGCTATGTATCTAATTGGGAGCTTAATGAACCAAGGATATCAATTTTTAAATCTTCCATCATAATCCCAATTTCTGATCTTGTAAGCTTGTTTCCATTAGCCTTTCCAACTCCTCTTAATACATATTTGGATCCTATACCAACTTTTGAAGTGCTCATGGAATATCTTCAACATAGTTCAATGACGACATTGTAGGGTTGTTGAGAGAGATATCCTCCTCCCATCAGGTTGAGGAGCACAAGGTAATCATCTCCAATTCTTCTTAATAACATGACACATGGTGTCTTGGGAGCCAAGCTTTCCTACCTTACTTTATGGAGAATATAGTTAAACCTTTTGATATAATCTTCAAGGATTATGACATCATTCTATGTCATCTTCAAGACTTTCTCCCTTCTTTCTTTATCCTTGTATTAATCTTGGTACTTTTCTAGGAAATTTTGCTTCATATGACTCCAAGTGCAAATATGACTTCACATGGTAAACACATACATACACAGATCTATTTTATGGAAGTCACATATATGTTCTAAGGTTTGTTGCTTGGTGATGACAATTGATGTAGTCTGTATTATTTGCTACTTGGTGATGACAATTGATGCAGTCCGTATTATTTCTTGTTATTCGTCAATGATGTCTTGATTAAAGTGGTATGTATTTGACAATGTGGATTGGATTGATTTGGTTGTGGCTTGGTATATTGATCAGTTTGCAATCATTAGGAGTTGATATGTGGGATGTTGTTGAAGGTGGATATCAATACCGAACCTCCATTCCCACAGATAGTGTAGGAAATAACTAGTATGAGAACAATGCAAACGCAACAAATGTTATCTTGGGATGATTAACAAAAATTGAGTTCATGAAATTCATGCAGATGGACACCGGAAAGGAAATGTGGGACAAGCTTATTCAAATTTATGAAGGTGATACTAAGGTAAATAATTCCAAACTCCAATCATATAGAATTTAGGATGAGTCCCTTAGAATGCATGATGATGAAAGCATTGCAAGATTTTTCCTTATAGTATACGATATTACTAACACTCTGAAAAGGCTTGGGGAAAAGATAGAGGATTATGCTATTACTGAAAATATTTTGATTTCACTAACCCCAAAGTTTGATTTCAAAGTATATGCCATTGAAGAAATGGAGGATTTGAAAAGTCTTACTCTAGAACAACTTCATGGGATCTTGACTACTTACTAGATGAGAAAGAAGGGGAATATGTCAGAATCAGAGAAGTTGCATTCAAAGCCACATACAAAGGAAAATAAAAGGAATAACCTAAATATACAAGCTACATTTCAGATGAGGAAGAAGCAACTTTTATGAAGAAGATATTGCTAGTGGGAACGGGTAAATTCAAAGGTAAACTTCCCTTTAAATGTTTTGCTTGTGGAAGAGTAGGTCGCTATGCATCCAAATGTCCATATAAATAAAATCATAGTAAAAAAGAAAAGGATATGAAAATAAAAATGCCAAAAAGAAGTTTTTTGCCAAGAATTTTTTTTATTCTAATGAAGATCATCAAAGCACATCTGATGATCAGGAAGATTCAGACTCTGACTCTAACACTAGTTACAAAATATTTATGGCTCTTGAAGATCAATCAACTAGTGAATCAAATAGTTGTGAATAAGTTGATTTAATGATAGCATTGAAACAAATTTATAGACTAAGGAATGAAAACAAATATCTGGAAACAAAAGAAAGTAGTATTCTCAAAGAAATGAACCTACTAAAGTCTCAATTAAAAGAATCCAATAGAAGAACAAAAGTATTAGAAATAAAAATCAAGAAAAGGAAAGGCATTGTGAAAAGTTAGAAACAAAAATTGTGACTCTAAGAGAAGATTATGAGAAAACAAACAAATGAGTAAAGGCATCTGAATCACTAGAAAATATTATTAATGAACAACGCTCTCCTCTAATCAAGACGGGAATTGGATACAACCACAAGGTTTCAGATCCATAAGATGATAAGTACCCACAAAAGAATGAATCAAGTCTCTCATCAGATATGAAAACTTAAAGATCAAAGAAATATGTATCAAGTCCTTCAAGATCATTTCCAAGGTATAAAAGATGGTTTTGTGGATATTGTTTCACTTGTAACTCATTTTGGCATAAGGCCATTAATTGTATGTCAAGAGGTTGGAATGGAAGCTCACAAGCCTCTGGCTACTTGAGATGGTTTAAACACCACAATTTTGAACTCATGATCAGAAAGTGCAAACAGATTTGGAGGAAGAAGGAGCAACAAACAAAGACATAGGGAATATTGTCCCTACTGCAACCCATTGTTCTTAAAGCATAATTATAACAGTGACTGCAGAAGTAAATGTGAGGTACATAGCCTCATGGAGAATAGATAATGACTATCAGGTTCACAAGATCAATGGTGTATAATCTCAGGGGGAGCTATGCATGTGTACCTTGATGATGATTCCTTAGGTTGTAATATTATTATTTTGGTGATGTTTATGTTATTAATATTGTATTTGATGAAGTAACTGTAATTAGGAACATATATGACCTGTTCAGGGGGAGTTGTGGTCATGAAAAATCAATATTTTATATTATGTACAAATTTCTTATGAAGGACAGTCATGTGTGTACACAGTTCTTGACCTAGATAGTCGCGTATGGTTTTTTGTAATGATAAAAGAGTGGCACAAATTCAAGGGGAGCTCCTCATATGTTTCCATTAGTTCATTATTGGCATTCTGGTTCTAATATTGGTTTGCTACAATCTGTTGAGGATGTTCATATGCTACTTAGGAATGTATGAAAGAGTATTGGTTCATGATGAGTTTATGAGTTGATTCAAAATTTTATAGCATTTATGTTGGTTCTTTGGTGCATTTATTGTTAATAAGGAGGATATAATATGATCAGAATTGATGATGAAGAGTTGGCACAGGTTCAGGAGGAGCATCTTCTATGCTTCTAATAGTTCATTGGTGTTTCATGTGGTGAGTTCATAGTTATTAATGTTGTCATTAGTATTATTATTTACTCACTGCTGGAATATATATATGCTACTGCCACTATATAAATGATGTTTGGATTGCATGTAATGAATTTATGGATGGTGCCTTATTATTGTAGTTATTGTATAAATCTTGATGAGGAGGATATGTATGATGGTTGATATGCAACTTAATGGCTTGTTGATGCATGGAGAGATTGTGTTGAATGTGATGGTATAAGGTCAAAGGGATGGGTTACTTTATTGCAAAAATCTTATGTTGTTACTGTTGTTGATTAGTGTTGATTGGATGCATTGCATATTTGGTCACATATTGATGATGTACTACTTCTTGAAGATGAGGATTCTTATGTTGTTGTCAAAATATTATGTTGCAGATCCCTATATGGAGCATGGTGGATGCTAATGAGTATCATGGTTTTGCTACAAAAGATACTTCAATGTTGAGATCCTTTTTTATGGTTATAGATGTCATGTATGTCTCTTGATGTAAAGGTCATGAAAAGACCCATGTTGTAATCATTGTAAAAAAAATCATCAATTCATGTATGTAATCCTATTATTTTAAGTGAGTTATTTAAAATTCGGTCAAATGTGTAGCCCCATTATGTTTGGTGACTGATCATAGAGTCATTGATTATAGGAGATGTCATGAATAGTCATTTATTTGAGTCATAAAGTCTTGTAATTTTATTGCATATCTTTGGAAGGTCCAACATATGCACAAGGGGAGCATGGTTAGTATGCAAATTTGATTAAGTATGCATATTTCATGATTCACATCAACAGACTTACAATATTGAGCTCTACAAAAGGAGGTAGTTCATTTAGCCTAATTCAGTCATTTTTCTTTGATGTCAAATGGGGAGATATGACTTGGTGTTTAAGATTTAATAATTTAATATTTGTACGCAGGTTTTCTTCACGAATATCACGTACATATGCGGATATGATTCATATTAGTCGTGTATGCATTCTAAGATATGTTTTGGTATTTAGTACATTGAAATATGTATGCAGGTGTTATACATGGTAAACGTGTACATACACAAATCTACTTTATGGAAGTCACATATAATTTATAGGGTTTGCAATTGTTGCTTGGCGATGATATTTGATGTAGTTTGGATTATCTGTTGTTGTTCATTAATGATGTCTTGGTTAGTGGTTTGTATTTGATAGTGTGGATTTGACTAATTTGGTTGTGGCTTGGTATATTGATCAGTGTTGATGTTGCAAAATTGTGTGATTCAGTTTTGGTATATATGTGATTAGTCATTGTTGTGACTCTGTATTTCAACTATTCAATGGTTGATATAGTGATTCAATTTGACAATATTTTAGTATTCAGTGATTTCATATCTATACACAGGTTTTATGCATAGAAAGCACGTATATTAGTGAGTTTTCTGAATAACACTCATGTACAAAATTCTAAATTTGAAATTAAAAGTTAAAGTGAATTAAAAATGTTGATTCACCCCCAACACCACCCCCCCCCCCCCCCCCCAGTATTTTTCCTAAAAAAATTCCCTATGTGGGCATGTAAATGCGAAGGGGTTAAAAGACCTAAAACAATTGTAATTATATGTTAATGTAAAATGAAAAACAACTAATGAATAGGTGGATCCTTGATATGGACCATGATAAGACATTAGATAGGGAAGCTAGAAAGGGGGATATGAAAACAAAAATAAACATGGGAATATCCTTACCAATAAGTTATTTGGTTGAGCCAAATATTTAGAAAATCCAAGATTGTCAATTTCCCCAAGAAAACAATCAATGGGGAAGGAGTTGGTAGTTGAGATACAACTCCCATAGTTATGGAAGTAGTGGTTCTATATCCAATTGTCTCATCCAAAGAAGGGGAAGAGTACCCATCTAGATACTTTTGGGGTCCAATTAGAATAGTTGCAGATGACCACAAATTGGTAGGTATGACTCAAAATCAAATGAAGAAGAAACCCACAAGGATTGGAAGAGAGGGAATGGAATCAATCTAATTTCTAGTGTGTGTAGCCAAGATAAAGAGTAGAGGAGGCTCTTAAGATTATGGAAGTGTAGTGAGGGATCAGATAGATCTAATCCTACCCTAATAAATTCAAGTGTACCAAAAATTGAGTTATTGTGTAGAGTTGTATTTTTGGTGTTTTTTGGGCCACACATTAAGCACAGATAAATGGAATTTCATCAAAGGGATATGAATTCACCCATCCAAAGACTTTTGGGTATGAATAGAATCTTTTAATATGACCATGAATTGGAAAGTATGACTAAAAATCAAATGAATGAGAAACCCGTGAGGATTGGGAGAGAGGGAACGGAAGCAATCTGAGTTCTAGTGTGTGTATCTAGGATTAGAGAGCAAAGTAGGCCCTCAAGACTATGGTGATGTAGTGAGGGATCAGGTAGATTCAATCCTAACCTAAGAAATTCAAGGGAAAGTGTCCTAAACCCAAGTTGTTATGTAGAGTTACATTCAGGGTGTTTACTGGGCTAAGCACTAAGCACTAATAAAGGGAAGGTTGTTGAAGAAATGGTAGGAAGTGAAGGGGATTCCTTTTTTCTCTCCAAGATAGCTAAAAAATCACCTGTAAAATATTTGTAAGCACTTATCTCTTAGGGGTTTGAGAGGAAACTTGTTGGTTTTATGTGGATGAAAGAGAGTGGCCTTCATTGTTACACCATTGATAGCCTAAGAGGAAAAGTTGTTTTTTAGGTGTTTGATGTGAATGAAAACAAAGAAACCACCAAAAAACTTAGGCAAGATATGGTTTTAGTGGGATTTTTTTTTTCTCAGTAAAACTATGCTATTCTATTATATTATGTACAGATAAACATTACAGACAGAAAGACAGGTTGCCCAAGGCCGACTGTGGCACTGTGGGTTGGCAGCTTGCAACTCCAAAGTAGCCCTCACAGGGGCGACATTTCCATCCGGAATTGTATCCAAACCACTACAAAACACATCATAGTTTTCATTCCAAACCAAAATCACCCACGCAGGGGCTTTGAAGCAAAAAACTTCCCTTGCAGGGGCGACCGAGGACCTGTGCTAGCGCCCTTAATAGACCTACTAACTGAACCAAATCATATAAAGACCTGCGCATGAACTTGAAAGACCCAGACATAAACATATAACTTTTCCCATACCCAGACACAGATAGCGACCGAGACAGAAGACTTAAACTGGACCTAAACAAAAAGATGGTCGACGGAGCGTGCCGCTGAATGCTACTCCTCAGGCTTCTCCTCGATAATCGGAGCCCATCCATAATGCTCAGGGAGGCCTTCCCATTCTTCCCCTGCAGCTTTCTTGGAGGACGACGCCTCCTACTTCTGAGGTTGGATGGGAGCCTGCTCAGGAGCTCCCACTGTTCTTTCCTCGGCAATTTCTGGTTGTTCATCGGATAGCGTTTCCCTGCTGCCCGAACCGTCTTCATATTCCTTGGTGTCCTTAATGAATAGGACTGAGATGTGTGCACTGATGCTTCCAAGGGTGAAAACTGCAGTGCCAAACGCTGGAAGAGAGGGTGGTCCTGCAGTGGGGCTGCCCGTGTCCATGAACTGGGTAGCCTGCATGTGGGTAGCCCCGACCCTTCTGTGACAGTAACAACAACAGCAATGGTGGTGGGAATCCGCTGCTGGATGGCGTGAGGAGCCCCCTCGACCAGAGCCGCGTCTGCATGGCATTCTTTCCCTTGGCCTGGCCATGTTGGCAGTGGAGCTGGCGGTATAAAACAGAGCTTCAATTGTAGGTTGCCCCTGCTCGAGTCGCTTCCCAGCGGAGTGAAGTTCTCTCTCCTCAACTCTTGAAAATAACACAGTGATACCCACGCCTATGTCAACAGGGAATTCAAGCTCGAAATATCCCTTGACCGCTTGTGAACTGGCTGTAACAACCACAACGTCTGCCAGAAGGAAGAGATTGCCCACACCAGCCTGCGCAGCGTGCCTCTCACTTTGAATATGGTTCTTCCCCATACAATCACCCAACTTAACCCTCTCAGCATTCTCTTGAATCCTAGGCGCCATAAATGCGCTCTGCAGCCTCCACAATTCGCCTTAGATTTCATTGAAGGCTCTGAGCTAATGCCTCAGAATTTAATTCCTCGGCGGCGATCTGAGTGTCCTCCCTCATATAATCTCGTGGCGGCACATGTTGGCCATGTGGCCTCTCACCTTCTGCTGTGCGAACACCCGCATCCGGGGGGTTTTAGTGGGATTTTAAGAGAATACTAAGTTTTAATTGATGAATGAGAGTGGCCTTCATGTTTCCACCTTTAATTTCTAAGTGAGATACTTCCATTATGGATTCATGGTCTAGCTCGGGGGTGGTTAGTTGCAATCGATAGAAAAAATAATTGAGCTTATGGTTGGGTGGAAATTGAGATTAGATAAGCTCCCTTGTAAACTTAGAACTGTAACATAAATCATGTTCAAAGAAATAGAAATGTTGTTGATGAATTATGTATATTTATGTGCCTTCCTACTAAATAGAAACCTTGGTTTGATACAAGATCATGGCATGAATTGGTGAAGTTGACTATGATGACTATGCAATATTCATATACCTACTTATTAATCTTAAATGCATTCTTATGATGTGATTTTCATGATTATGGACAAGGATGGAATAGCTTACTTGAGTGTGGGGTTTATAAACTCTTAATCTAGGTCAACTTTAATGTTTATGGTTGTAATATCCATTTTGCAAGTAAGATGTTATTGATGAGATGACAGGAGCGTCAACAACTCATCCTCTTCTACATCCAGGATGGATAGTTGGTTGTGGAAGAATCTTAATGTCACAAATATGAGAGCTTGGTCTACTCTAGATAGGATGGAGAAGCCTTGAATTTGTTGCTTATGAATAGAGTTTCCCATTGATGATGTGGACCTAGATGTAAGAGTAAATTCCTTGAATATAAAGTGGAGACTTAGAGGAAAAATACTTTAGAGAAAATTTGATGTAAAGATTAAAGAGTTCATTGATGAAGTTCTAAATTAAAGGAATAGATATTGATAAACTTGATTGCGATAATATAGCCTTTAGAATGATGAACAACTATGTGGATCAATAATTGAAAGGTATCATTATTTTGGGACAAGAAGTCTTTTGTGCCTTATAAGGACTATGCTCCTCATGGAAGTAGGCCTTGATGTTGACCTTTAATTGGTAGGTTGTTGGGTTATACACCATATGTTTATCTAATTGAGGAGAGTGAGGAGTTTCACTCAGGTTGGAAATTGTGAACAAAGACCTAATTTTGACTCCTTGGAGGAAAATCCCAATTAAAGAATGTGGAATAAAGGATTTTAGTATGAATTTACAGGTTGAAGTGAATTTCAATATCCTTAAATGAATATAGGTAAGTATCACCCATATCAAAATTAGTTTCAATCCTTGGAAGAAGGCTTGAAAATGTCACTTAGAAGCCTATAATACTCATAAATTTATGGATTGAAATTTGGGAATAAGTTTTAGCCTCAGTCCCTAGTCATATGGACTTATATGAGACATAAGTGAGGGTTAAAAGTGGAAAGTGATAAAGGGGTAGAAGTCTGAAAAAATAAAATGGCTCAAATATCTAGATGCATATAAAAGTTATGTGAAGTGCATAGGTCCAGGTGAGTGGAACCCTGCTACGTGGAACTAGGCACATATGGAGCTTAGATGGTAGAATTATGTGAATATTTAAAAATATATCACTTTCTTTAAAGTTGAGACCTTAATGAAGGTGAAAATATAGATCTATATGCTAGGTAAGTAGAACCCGTGGTGGTTATGTGGGGTCCATGTGGAAGAACCCCAAACTGTGTTGGTGGTGTGGCATGCTAGAATGAAGGAGATGCATGTTGATTTGTCATAATAATGTGGCACAAATGACATGTTTGGATAATGGGGCATGTTGACAAGACATGCTGATATCGCCCAATGGTGCATAGAAACTAGTGTGGTGGTTGATGTGGTGGTCACCATGGTGAAGGTGATGTGGAATATTGAATCAAAAAATCCAAAGTTTTGTAAGAATGACATTTTGGGTTTTTTGGATTTAAATGAAATCGAATGATTTGGATTTTCATATTTATTTAGAATTTTTTTTGAAAATATGGATATCGAAATATCTAGAAGATTGACTAAGTTAACTAATCTAATGTGGCATGATGATGATGTGGGGATCAAAGTATGGAAGAATTGAGGTGGAAGCTAGGTGTTAGATGATGTGACATGATGACATAAAATATGGGAATCCAAAAATCTAGAATTTTATTTAATTAGGACTCTTACAAAATTTATGAATTAGGATGTTAATCATTGATTGAGTGCTTTTCTTGTATCTAGATGAATCCAAAAGGTTTAGAATTTCTGAATGAATATAGAAGATTTGGATTTTTGGATGTATATGGAAAAATTTCGAAAGATGGATATCCATATGAACTTGGAATATTTGGAATTCCATATGAATCCAAAAAGGTTGGAAATTTGGATAACTAGAGATCTAAACCTTTTGTAAAGGTAGTTTATGTTTTTTTTTGTAGTCTGGATGTGAGCTAGTCAAGTTGACATGTTAGGTTATGGACGTGTCCCTATGTGGTGGTAACACAAGGGCAGAGGAATTCCAATGTTGGCTATGTGTTAGTTGACATGGTATTGTGTGGTGGTGACACAGGCTGAGAGGACTACCAAGTGTAAATGGTACATATGCTAATGTGGAACTAAGAGGGGTAAATTTTAAGGGACATAAACTCGTGTCAAATGCTCAATATTTGATGAAAGTTATATAGTTGCAAAGTTCTTAGTGAGAAGAAGATGGTGATGATCTCAAAAAAGAGGTTTAAGGTGGTTGAAATAAGAGGATTTTTTTATAGTCTCGTCTCCTTAAGGTGACTTAGGGGATTGGGTGTGAACACTTTGTACCCTTAGAAAGGCCTTAAGGGGTCTAGGTGTGTTACAAAAGCTCTTCATTGAACTTCTATCATTCCAGGTATGTTTCTCATAACCATAACTTACTCACACGATTAGCATTGTTTTAGAAAAGAGAACAGGTGTCTTTTTCTTTCATCAATCTATTGAGGCTTAGCCCACCATAGGAAAGTGTGAAATCCTCCATAACAATTAGGAGGTTACACAAATTCAAAACTTGGTAGAGAAAACTATTTATTTTCTTATAACTCCCACCTTGTCCTAGATTCTATTTTGTTTAGAACAATTAACTCCATCAACTAGGTGAAATGGAAGATCCATAAATTCTCCTTTCTTTTTAGCTTTATTTTTTTATCAACTACTTTTGTCTAATTACATGACATCATAGCTATTTCTCTCTAAGCAATCCTCTAATATTTGTTTTTCCTTTTCTTTTTCTATATATTTCCACATCCTAAATATACACTAGAGTTTAGCTTAATTGATCTATTTGATTTATTTATTAATCTTCTAAATTATTTCGGATAACTATGGTGACTTCATCTTGTTCACTTTGAATGTATTTCATGTCATCTTCACCCTTTGGATATTTAAAGAATAAGTAACATATTGAATTTTTTTGGACAAAAATGATTTTCCTAACCTTAATAGTAAAAATAACATTTCTTTTTGCTAATTTTGATATGCTTTGCGAGACCTGGTCACATTTCAATTATTTGAAAAATTATGAGTTTTTTTACATCACTATTTTTATTTGCAGTTAGATCTCTAGTTCATAATTCACCTTACATTTGTGTTAAAAAAAAAAAAATCTTGAAACATGTATTAAAATAGTTTTAATTAAAAACAAAAATATTATACATACAAATTGTTTCCAATAAATAAATAAAATTTTCCTTATAGTAATTTTTATATATATAGCTGGCCTTGTCTTTACTCGTTGCTAATGGCCCTCTGGTCTTATCTTGGAAGCGTTGTACGTCAGGCTTCAAATGGAGGCGTGCATCAACGCCAGAAGACCGCTTACAACTCCAGTGATATCTAGTGACTGCCTTGGATCATTTTTTTTTTGGGGAACATATTGCATTTTTTTTTCCATAGGGCTACGGGCCTCCAGACAATACGTCAGCCGCTTGCGGTCACTCCACACGTCGTGGCATTAGATCATGGAGTAGAGGTTCGTAAATTGCAGTTAAGGCTTTGCATTAAACGCCCATGGTTTCTACCTTCGAATTAAACACCGATCTGACGAACAATATTCACATTTATTGGTACAAAGATTTTCCAAAAACACTAGTATTTTCATAGACACAATTTTCAAAAGAGTGGTGAAGATTGAATCGGACCCTGAGATGGCAGACTGGGAGCATTATCTTCCCGACCCGGGCCACACCAGAGGGAGGATGTCCCTTTACAAACAGTCTCTGCATGTTTATTGGGGTATGAAGCATTTGCTCGCCAAGTCAATGGAACAAGTAGCAGCGGAAATGGTGGAGCTTGCCCAAGAGAACCTGAAAAAAGAACTGAAGAATCTACAAATAACTCTCATGATGCAGGACAGGAAGATGGACAAGCTGGTCCAGATGCTCAAAGATGGTGGCATAGTTAAGACAGAATCTGATATCCAGCCAGAGGCCATGAAGCAGTAGCTTATGGAGGTTCTTATATGACTCTTTTTGTATTTTTGCTATCTTAGAGGGCTTAGAATCAAGTTAAGTAAAGCCAGTTTCTCTTTACAGCTTTGCATAGTATGTTGTTGGGTAGAATAGCAGGTTCTTCATTCTCGTTAGACAACCTGAACATTTACTTCTTTTGGATGGGGATTATATATTTTTGAAGGCCCCCTGGTTTCCCTTCTGGGCGGGTGGCGCCATGTATATGTACATAGTTTTCTTATTCTTATAGTAATAGAATCATATCTCAGCTTACAAAAAAAAAAAGAATTGGTGCTTTCATAACTGTGGGTGATTATTAGGCTCAGTTTTTGCTTCTATATTTTCATGGTTAGTATCTTATGGTGTTTTACTTGTAATTTTAGCTTTTTAAAGTCACTGCAAAAGCCTTTTAAATTTAATCATTTCAACATCAAAGTTAAGCATTTAGCATATGTCATGTTCGATAATATTACAAATTTAACAGTGAGGCTTCATTACATGTCAAGTTTCCTTTCTATTTATCATTTAATATCTAGTTAATGCATTTATCATTTATTTATTGACATAACGTGAATTTCTTTTGGCATTATGCATTAATAAACGTGACAGGTTTTATATCATTTCCCATTCAAAAATTTTGCAGTGACAGTGTTTTGATCCAATTTTTTTGGTTTTCCATGGATAAATGGTATTTAAATGTTTTATGTTGTTTGTGACTTCAAACTGTGAGCATTGTAAAACTCTACCTGAACATCCAACGAATTTGGTCTTCATCTAGCATTATGCAACTATTAGAGATTTGGTTTAATAGGATTGCAAATTTTAGAGATATCCTAGAATTTGATACACAACAGTTAAGACAATTGTTGACCTTGCTCTTCATCTGATTTCAAAATATTTGGGAAATTTATGATCAAAATAAAAGTAACCTATTGAAAACTAAATACTTCATAAACATTCTTATAAAAAGAAATTGTTTGCTTTCCTCGTCATCATATTTCAAAAATAAAAATAGCCAATTAAAAGCTAAATACTTCATAAGCATTCTTATAAAAAGCTATTATTTAAGGCACTGCATTGTTTTGGAAGAGGGTTTAATAAGACAGGTTAGGGCATTTCTCAATTTTGGAGATTTTTGTTGGGAAGTAAGATCGTTTCAATAGTTTAGATCACATAAAAGTTATGACTGGAGAGATAAAATTTGTAATAGTCCTTGATGTTTGCATTGACCCAGTGCACCGTTTTCTTTCATGATGGTAAGGGTGCATATTTTTATTATTTTTATTCATTCAATTTTAAGACTTCACTGAATATGATCTAGGCACTGGAATTGATCCTCTATCAGTGTTAGGACATGAGACATATGTTAGCCTTCTTTTAAACCTCGTCCCTAGGATGTTTTGACTATCGTCGCGGCATGATTACACAATATTCTGAACTGCGCATATCATGATTATGTTGTGCCTTGAATTGCATCTACAGAAAGGTTGTCCATTATTACGCAGTACCTTGAACTGCACATACCAGGATTATGTTGTATCTTGAATTGCATCTGCAGATACAGATGGGTTGTCCATTATTATTATTTTCCTATTTTTACTTGATTATGAATAATACAATCAAAATATTTAACAGTGTCATATTTGAAAGCTGACTTTTGAATAAGGAAGAACATTTATTGGTACAGGTGGGATAGTTGCGTTTAAGAATTGTCTTTATTTAATTCACTATTACAATTTATATGTATTGTTTAACAAATTTGTGTTAATCAACTTTACGAAATTTGCATTTCCAACTAGTTTTTTATAAATGGATTTTAAAAACAATGAAGTTTGACGGCTACAGTTGGGATCTGTATATTCAGTTATATTTAACTGTTGGCCCTTTTCTTGAATATCCCACATCGATATTTATATTTAACAAATTTTGGTTAATCAACTTTATAGAATGAGATATCCAACTTATTAATCTAATTTAAAATGTATTGGTTAAATAAATGAATACTGAGATTCTAGATTCGGTTAATCAACTATATAATACAACGTTGCATGACTAAAAACTTCTCAAAATCCACCTGGAGAATGGTTCAATGTTATAGAGCCATTACAAAATGGGTTCATCACTCTTAACACCAAATTCTTGTTGAGCCCTCAAACTTTTTTTTTTTTCAGCATGAAAAAAAGCGGTATGTTGATTGTATAAATCAATAATATACAAAATAAAACGTGCACAACATTTTGATATGTCAACAGTTCAGTACATACTGACGGGCATATGAAGCTATACCAAAAAACTGAAACATAGAGAGAGCAGGCAAAAAAAAAAAAAAAAAAAAAACAGAGCTATCTGTGGGAACCGTTGGTCCAAAATATAGCCTAAATAACAGCATATGCGAGAGGCATAAGTAGGAGAATAGAGAACTTATCTGTGGACATCACAAAATTTGGAGATGTGTACCCATTATGGAGAAATCTTGGATCCGGCAGGTGCAGTTGTCCACATTTATCTGCAGTCTCCATATGCCCGACGAAGATGTGAGTCCTTGCTTGGACAATAAGTTTGCTCTTCGATTTTTCCCTCTGGGAATATGGGAGATGTTGTAGTCCGTCCTGGTGTGCCACCAATCCATAATCTTGTTTAACCAGCCTGAAAGATGTATATTTCTAATTTGGATTTTGGATAGAACATGCTCGATGGTGACTTTGGAGTCTCCATATATGTGGAGGTTTTTGATGCTAAGGAAATAAGAGAAAGCAATGAGACCAGCGAGGGCCATAATCTCTGCTTTACTATTTGTACTGGGACCTACATTCCAATAGATGTCATAAGATTGTCCTTCTTCCGAAATAATGTGAATCCCACAGGCACAATTGTTCCTCTGGGTTGCGCCATCAAAAAAAGCAATTGGATAATCATAGAGATCATTATGAATCAACATCCTTCGCTGTTTGACTGTGGGTTGTTGTGGACGAGCGATAGCTTCAAATAATGAAAGGATGGATTCATAGATAGAATAAATCAGGTCCTTTATGGCTTCAAAAATGATACGGTTCTGCCATTTCCAAATGGTCCAAATAGTAACCAAAGGAAGCGGCCTCCACATGCAGCGCATGTTGCTCCATGAATAAAAAGCATCGCAGATGGAAGGGGTGTTGACCATATCGAAACCAAAATGTGTAGCCAAGAGCTGCCATATTTTTTTGGATTGTGGACATTGGAGGAAAATGTGCAAGTTATTTTCAGAATTTATACCACAGAGTGAACAGATAGCAGGCCCATGCCACTGACGCTTTTGAAGATTTTCCCAGGTAAGGTTTCTGTCATAAAATACCAGCCAAGCGAATATAATAATTTTTGTTGGGCAGCCGGTTTTCCAAAATGCCTGTGGAAATGTCTTTTCGCTCGAGTCCCAATCCGAGAGTAGTATCTGATGGTATATGTGCTTGGCGCTTACCACAGAAGAACCGCCAAGTCCTCTCCAACTGATATTGTCATTTTCCATCGTTCGATATATGCCTGAGAAATTTAAGGACCGGGTGACGTCGTTCCATTGTGAAGCCAAATCTCCGGGGAGATTTAAATCTACAGCAGATTTCCATATCGGGGAACCGTCGTCCCATCTTTTTATAACACTAGCCCAGAAAAAATATCCTTTGTTGTGCAGATGTCTCAGAAGTGGAGGAGAGATATGGATCGGCCCACTCATACCAGCAAAATCATCAATGCCGATGATGATCTTGGAACCCGAATGGAAATTCCAAATCAAGTTTTTTCGGACAAACGGAAACATTCTCTTGAAACCCCTCAAGATGATAGAACCACTGTTGGCACCGAAAGTGGATTGTTTGTACTAGTAAATAATGTCGTGACCATACAAATATTTGGCCCTGACAGTTTTGCTCCATAGAGATTCCCCCGACAACGCATTCCACATGGTTTTACATAGCAGCACCCTTCGGAAAGACTGTAAATTCATTAAGCCCCAACCTCCCATGGATTTTGGGCGGGACAGCTTTTCAAGTCTACAAAGATGGAATTTGGTCTTTTCCTTCTAGCCACCCCAAATGTAATTTGATATCATGCTGTTTAGACAGTTGATGACAAAAGACGGAATATAGAAAAGAAGTGCCCAGAAGACCATGATTTGGGCCAACACGGACTGGGCAAGAGTGGCACGTCCTCCAATAGACAAACATCTGGATTCCCATGATGTTATCTTCCTGTAGAAACAGTCGGCAATCCATGACCAGTCAGCAGCTTTGTAATTTACAGGTTTCAAGTGAAATTCTAGATATTTGAGACCCTCCTCGATAGGCATCGCCTTGATATGGAATAAATCAACGAGGTAAGTGATCACCTCTCCATTCGTATCAGCTACGTGGAAAGATGACTTTGAGTCATTTATGAATAGACCGGTGGCACTCTGGAATCTTTCTAGTGTATAGAAAATACATTCCCAAGTAGATCTGCACAGCATGGCCGACAGGAGGATATCGTCCACAAATAGGGAGTGAGACCTGGAAATCTCCTTGTAGATTGGAAGAGGCATAAATCTCCTTTGTTGGCTAGCAATTTTAATGTGTATGCTCAATGTTTCCATGAGCAGGATGAAGATAAGTGGAGATAGGGAGCAACCCTGGCGAAGTCCCCTGGCCGATTTGAAAAACGGAGTTGGCTCACCATTAATGAGTATTGCAAAATTTACATCCACAATACAGGCCATGACCCATCAAATGCATCTGACATCAAGCCCTATCTTTGCTAGAAGACATCTTATATAAACCCAGCTCACACAGTCGTATGCCTTCTTTAAGTCGATCTTTAATAGGGCCGCTTCAAGTTTCCTGCAATGCATAGAGTGCAAGCATTCCTGGGTGAGAGCCACCGCGTCAAGAATGTTTCTGTTTTTGAGGAAACCGTGTTGTTCTGAGGACAGGTGCTGAGAAAGAGTATCCCTGATGCGCATTGCAATAATCTTTGAAATGATCTTGTACAATACGTTGCACAATGATATGGGTGGAAAGTCAGCAAAGGTGGATGTGCATTTTTTCTTAGGGATAAGGGCAATAAAAGTAGAGGAAATCTTCTGACTGATGGTGCCCTGCTTCCTCGAATCTTCGACCATCTTGAGGATATCATCCTTAAATAGATCAAAGAAATGGATGAAGAAATCGATGGTCCACCCATCTGGCCCGGGGCACTTATCCTTCTGGAAAGATTTCATGGTTGCCAATAATTCTTCTTCAGTAACCTCAGCAAATAGTGCATTGTTCTGTTCTTCTTCAAACATAATGGGAAATGGTTCAATGCCCCACAGAACATCCTCAATATCGGAAACGGATACAGCACTATAAGCTCTTTTAAAAAATTTAACAGCTTCCCCAGAGATGGCCTTCTGCATGGATAGTGCATTTCCCTGTTCATCCTTTATAGTCCAGATGGCATTTGTTTCTCTCCTCTTATTTGCAAATATGTGGAAATATCTGGTGTTTTTATCACCTTCACGAATCCATAAAGCTCGGCTCTTGAGTCTCCACGTCTCTTCTTCTTGTTTTAAAATTTGTTGTTTTCTTTTTTCTAATGCCTAGATCCAGATTCTAGTGGAGGTCGCCAAGGGGGGATTTTTAAGGAGGGCATTCAGTTGTTCTAATTCCAAATTTAAATGCAATAGCTCCTTTCTATTAGACGCAACCTTTTCCTTTTGCCATTTCTTAACCTCCATACAAAGAGCTTGAAGGCGGTCGTTGAAAGTCCGAGGAGAGTTATTAGTCAGATTGGTAGAATGCAACCAACTATCCTTTATAAATGAGTTGAAACTGTCATCGGTCAACCAGGTACGATTGAATTTGAATGGGTATCTTCCATGGCGTTGTTCCTATTTCCATTGCATGATTATGGGCCTGTTATCAGATATAAAGGCTGGGAAAATTTTCATAGTTGGCGGCCCATATTTATCAAGCATTCACTCATGTAACAAGAATCTGTCGATTCTTTTTGCCAGATAAGCACTATTGGACCGTCCATTGTCCCAGGTAGGACCATGATCAACCGACAGAAGATCAATGAAATTCTTTTGGATAATGGATTCCTGTATATGTCTTCCGACAGGGTCAAGAATCCTGCCATTACCCCATATCTCATCACAACAAAAAGTACAGTTAAAGTCTCCGCCAATAATCAATGAATCAATCTCAAGAAGTTCTGAAGAAAGCAGATAATTCCAGAATTGAGTCCGCTGCCTGTATGGCGCATATATATTCAATATGTGGATGGGATCATGGGACCCCCGAACATGAGCCAGCACAAGGATGCCAGCAAAACATTGAAATGCAGCAGCGGAGATCCATCTGGGGTTCCATAATACAGCCAATCCCCTTGACATGCCCACAGTGTTGGAGGCAACCATGTGCCAAGATGGGAGCATACGTCTGAAATATGAAATGGTTTGAGCACAGTCGTGCATGGTTTCCTGAATGAGAATCATATAAGGATTCGAGGAAGAAAAAAAATGTTTGAGGGCCAATAATTTTGGTTCTTCACCAAGGCCTCGAATATTCATGGATAGAATATCAATCATTTAGGATCCACAATGGGCTGGCATGCTCTAAGAGGCCCAGAAATAGAAAGGTCTTCCATAGCAAGTTTAGTCACAGGAATATCGATTAAGGATCGGCCTTCGAAAGTCAGATCACATCTACCGTTTCATCCCCGGAAGTGTCTACTGCCGCGCTTCTCCTTGCGTCTGACCGTTATGTTCCCCGCCGATCTGGGGCTAATGTGAGGAGAGGGGGAGCGTGATGGACGATGGATGGTTAAGGGCTGAAGTTTCAAGGATGCCTTTGCGAGTAGCTGGTCAATATCGTGATCAAAGGAGTTGTGTGGGGAGGATTGGAGCGATGGGTGGGGGGAAACGGGAATAACATGTGCCTTGCCTTTGCGGTCAGGGTACGTTCCGCCAGATGGGGGGACAGGGGGGCAGGGATGTATGGGTGAGTGATAGGGGTTTACACCAGGTGGAGGGATAGGAGTAGAGCGAGTGAGGGAGGGAGGAGATTGGGTCGGGGATGATATATAAACGACGACTGAAGGGTTGGAAACGATCGGCTTAGGTTGTTCAGGAGGGAGTGGGACAACATGGTCGGTTTCAGGTGGATGGGGAGGTGGAACATGGGAGAAGCACAGAAAACTGGCCGACGGGCTATTAGGGGAAAGAGTGGGAGATTTAGAGATCGTAGAGGATCTATGACGATCGGCAGACAATGTGGAGGGTCGTAGAAATGGCTCGACAGAGACAACCCTAGATTGAGGTAGGCTAGCAGATCGTTCTAGGGAACGACTATGAGGAGATGTATGTGGGGTATAGGATGTGAAGGGAGCCTTATACAATTGTTCAGGAGAAGGCTCGTCGAAAGTCCCAGTACCATTGTCCTACGTCAATGGAGGTTCATATGTAGACTTCTTCTTCATTCGGCCATATGGGCGACGAGGGCACTTCAGATGGAGGTGCCCTGTTTTGTGGCAGTTGGAGCACCTGAAGGGCACACCCCAAAAGTCGAGGCGTTGATGGAGATTGGAGAGCTCCCAGGAGAGTTCAATAGTCTAAGGAAATCCCCCCCTATATTCCTTTTCGATGAGGACCCAAGCAACTCTCTTGTATTTAGCCCCGATACACCGAGGGTCAACATAAATGAAACGCCCCACAACGTTCCCAATTTTTGCCAAGGACTCTCTGGTCCACAATTCTAGAGGCAGGCTGGGCAATTTGAGCCAGATATAGTTATTCTGTGGCATGCAACGGAGAGGATCAAACCCCATAAACCATCTGTGGAGCACTAAGAAACTTCTGTCTTTCACCCAGGGTTTAGAATAGATGATATCCAGGTCAGCATCGTTGAGGAAGTGGAAGCTATACCAGTTGTTCATGAGGCGAACAACGGTAGGAGAGTATTTCAGTAGGGGAGACCATCTGTCCTCAATCCATTTTCTAATCTGAGAGTCCTCCATTGTAGGGAAGAACCATCGACCAATAAGCGCTCTCTTCTATAGGCTACTAATCCTGTCAGATAATAGCGGACCATCCAGGTTGATGGCGGAGGGCGGCATTGAAGTTTTGACAGGTCGGAGATCTTTTTTGTGAGGTTTGTATGAAAAATCCACATCCTGAAGAGGAACTTCCGTAATAGAGGGAAGTATGATATCAGCTTCCAGCGAATCAGTCCAGCCTGTCTTGGTAGTCTGTCTAGCATAAGATTTTTCTGCTTCTAATGTAGCATGAACCAATGCTGACTCAGCAGAATGTTCAGAGTGGAGATCCATATTGGGATATGAACTGACACCTAGTGGTCAGGTTGAGGATCCCAAAGGATATTAGACAGGATATAGATCTGATAGTGATGAAAGAAAGTACAGATGTGGAGGGATAAACCCCAGAATCTATAGAGACAGAAGGTGGCCCTATAGAAGGAGTATTAAATGCGGATAATATCCTCCACCCAGATCGAGCCTAGAGGCAGCTAGAAGGATATGAGAGATAGCCCATTGGTACGCTGACAACCTCGAAATGTGCAACAAATCTAGTAGAGAAGATTTGGGCTGCGAGAATAATGACCCGGAAAATTCAAAATACAATATTCAGGCATCGGAAAACCGTCGGTCGATGAGCCACGGAATGGAGACAGAGGAGGATGCACCTTCATGATACAGACAGAGGAGGATGCACCTTCTTGTTCCAAATCTGTTATCATATGCTTGGATATCCATGAGTCGCATAAAGATAACGTCCTTTACATATAAGACATAGATATTAGACAGAGCAAGGGAAGATGAAATGGTTACAGACAGAGGAGGATGCACCTTCCTGTTCCAATTCTATTATCATATGCTTGGATATCCATGAGCTGCATATAGATTTCGTCCTTTACATATTAGACATAGATATGAAAGCTCTAGCAAAGTGGTGGATATAAACCAGAAAGTACTAAAAATAAGTCGGATAGTAAAAAACCATATACATCTGTAAGCCTGATATAAGTCAGATAGAGTATGACAAACAGGAAGAAAAGGAAATGTATATGATATGATTCCATACAGCCGGGAAAATCGCTAGTCAGATGGAGAATGATTAACCAGAGGCAAGACAGAGATATAAAAAAAGGTTATAGGTGCATGTAGGTCATAGGACACGATCCAAACACGTTTAGAGGACACCAAGGATGAACATTTAAACCTGGATGGTCCCTGCACAAAGCTCTCCACCCGGCACATACCTGGTTGGTCATAGACCAGACCAGTGTTCACCACCCGGTACATACCTGGTTGGTCAATGTCCGTTGCTCTCCATTCAACACCAGCTCAGTCGCTCAGTCGCCCGCTCAGTCGTCCTTGCTCCCACTCACTACTAAGCACAATGTTGCTTGAAAGAACATGAGAACAATGAAACACTAAATCAATCACAAATAATGCATAATACATAACATTATATAATAAATAAAAGTTATATGATGACAATGTGCAAAACAATAATAACATTAACATTACCACTATATAGCTCTAATTTATGCTATTATTGTATCCTAGCCAAATCTATCTTTACTTATTTAAATAGATCATGAATAGTTATTATATTTCTTGATTGACACTGTATTCCATAATGCACTCTCATCCGTATTAAGGAATTCCATCTCTTCAACACGAATTTTAGTTATCTTGCAAGTAGGTTTTGGATGGAATGATATTTCCTTTTCATGGTTAGCATTTAGCGCTTTTTTTTTATGATTATATATATAAAATATAAAATCAAAATAATTTTAAAAATAAACCAATTCTATTTTTTTTCGCTAAATTTATATATATATTAAAAATATAAAACTAAAATAATTTTAAAAATAAACAAATTTTATTTTTTTCTTAAATTTAATTTTAAAGTTATAGCTTCATGTGATTGATAAAATTTATTTTGAAATTTTTATTTTTTCAAATTATTTATATATTTATTTATAATAACAAATAATATATATTATTATTAAAAATTGTTTATTTATTTATCAAATTTTTATCTTGTTTATTTATTTATAATAAATGGATCGCATTTAGATATTCATTTTGAGTTCTTTCTTTACATTCTTTTATTTTATTTCTTTATGATGATGATGATGATGGTGGTTAACGTCCTCTGAGACCAAACAATGGTTTATCGGACCTAAAGAAACAAATTATTTATTTTGATTTAAGATTTTATTCCTATGCTCAAAAAGCTTGGAGAGAAGCCTCCCAAGCTCACTATAATTTTGACATTTTAAAAGGCTAGGAAGGTCAGTATTGTAATAAAGATTGTGAAACTGAGATCTAATGTGGTTGTACGCGAGGCACTCTAAGAGGAAGTGGTTTTCATCCTCGATGTTCCTATTCTCACATATATGGCAGATCCTTTCCATCCATGTCGTTTTAGGAACTGCCCAACGACCTGTTTCACTATGGAGCTCATGAGAATTCGTTCTAATCTTTGCTATATTAATTTTCTTCTTTGAGATAGTTAAAATAGAGAGATACTTTTGATCTTCTAGGGTGGGGTTGATGACCTTCTTATAATAACTTAATTTTCTTTTAGTTGCTAAATCTTTCTCACACCACATTTTTTCTTTGAACTTAGAAGTAACAATATCTTTAATGTTATTTATGTTATATATATTCATTTTGAGTTCTTTCTTTACCTTATTTTATTTTATTTCTTTATTCGTATATATATTATTAATTGATGTCTTTTAATTTTGATAATAAAACTATTAATTTTGGTTTTTTTTTCGTTATTTTCAATAATTTTTATTTTATTTTGGTTAAGGAAGATTTACATATATGAGTTTTATAGTTAATGTTTGGGAACCAATAACCAAGTCCATTGTTAAGATATGTAAAAATTACGAAGAACAAGTAAAAATAAATAATGAATAGGTATGTTTATTGGAAATTTTAACCGATTGAGGCAAATATATATATATATATATATATATATATATATATATATATATATATATATATATATATATATATATATATAATGAATGAAAATCTTCTTCTTCTCTAAATGCAAGCTTTTATGATTCATGATTTATACAAAATCTTTTCTGGATATATCACAAAGATGTTTTTATGGTCGATGCATTTCGAATGTTATGAAACCAGCTCAAGAAAAGATAGAAAATATAGATCAACGCCTTAGAATTCAGCCTCTTCGAGGGGGCAACCTCCTTTACATTACATAAATGAACAATTCTTGGATGATACAAATGAAAAGACTTCCTTTCTATATATAGGAGTCTAAGGGGTTATAACCTAATCAGAGCCGACATAACAATAATAATGTAAGGGCACAATAATAACAATAGTGGGCTTCTATGGGGCACAATAGTAACAATATGGGCACTACACGGGTACATCAATATAATAAGTGGGTTATACTAATAACAATAAGGGGTTACACTAGTAGTATAGGGGCCTAACATGCCCCTCTCCTTCAAAAAGCGTTGTCCTCAACGCTTGAGTAGTTCTTGATGCTTCTGTATAAAATTCTTATCCTCCCATGTGGAATATTCAGCGGGTAAGTTCTTCCACTTGATGAGATACTCTGAAATTGATCGATTTCGTAGCTGTCGGGTTCTTGTTTCTGTGACTGCTCCAGGTTCCAATATGATTTTTCCTTCCTCTTCAATTTCTAGCAATATTGCTTGAATTGGGATCTTTTGCAACTTTTGAATAAGTGGCCATAATTCTTCGTCCTTCTTCCATTCATCCCTTGCTTTGTTTATCCAATCTGGTTGGATAATATAAATAGCACAAAACAATGCTTCCACATCCTCATCCTTGAAGAGTCTTCCCATTCGGTAAGGTCGCCATTTTTTAAGTGCATGTAGTATTGCCAACGTTTCCTTCTCATAAATAGCTTGCTTGAGATGTAGCAGTAAAAATACCCAATCAACTACATCAAAACATTTTTCACTACGATGTTGATCTACTTGTTGTTTCGTTTGATTTTGCACCGAAGTGGCGTTATCCTTTAAAAGTTGGAGAACTTGCTGTTGATGCTCGATGTGATCTTTCTCTGCTTGAACCTTTTTCTTCTTGATATGTCCTTCTATCTTTTGAGGAGTGGTAATTTCTTCCAGTCCTTTACAAGATATGGTCGGATTCCTTTCTTGATGCTCGATGTGATCTTTCACTTCTTGAACATTTTTCTTCTTGATGTGTCCTCCTATCTTGATAGTTTGAGGAGTGGTAATTTCGTCCATTGAATTACAAGATATGGTTGGATTCATTTCTTCTTTCTCGATGTGATCTTTCATTTCTTGCACCTTTTTCTTCTTGATATGTCCTTCTATCTTGAGAGTTTGAGGAGTGGTAATTCTTGCCAATGCTTTACAAGATATGGTCTGATTCATTTCTTCTTTCTCTGGGGTGGTGTCCTGGCGTATATCCTCTTCTTTTAATGTTTCTTGATCCTTTTCTTCCTCCTCTTCATATTCTATGTAAAATAATTTCTTCTCAGCACACCTATGACCTTTAGTGCATTTGCTATCACAATTGTAACAAATCCCTTTTTCTCTTTTTTCTTCCAATTGTTGTGGTGTAACCCTTGTAGGTTGTGGAAGGCTGGGAGAAACAACACTTCCATCTTTATAGTTGTGAGGGTTATGCTTCCTGGTTTCCATAATTTTGCTTTCCATTATGTCACAAATCCCTTTTACTCTTTCCAATTGTTGTGGTGTTGCTCTAAAGAAGGTGTTGCTCTTTGTATCCTCATAATGTGCTATCATTTCCTCCGTGAAAATTGACCACGTAACAAGTTTTTTACGAGAACAAAGCCCTTTATACCATAAAAATTGATCTGGTTCTAAATATGAAGATGCAATACATACCTTTTGTAATAGTTGTACACCATGTAGATCAAAATATTGCTCCATCTGAAGTATCCAATTTACCGAATCCTTGCCATCAAACTTCCTCATCTTGCTTTTTCTTGATTTTAGGAGCTTGACCTTGAAATGACTGTAACTCTGTAATTACAGATATTTAAGTTCTGAAATTCTAAACTATAGTAGCCCTCTGTGTCCTCTTTCCAATTCCACCAGTCTGATCCAAATTGGATTCTCCAAGGAAGAGTTATGCGAAATCTCCCACAGTGACTTGATTATAGACTAGTTCAGTAGAGCGAACTTGTACGACGTTCCACGAGTCACTGTTTCGACCTTTGGATCTGAAAAACACCCACAAGAAACTACAGTCCGTCCTCTTTCTGTACCTTCTTACGAAACTTCAATCCGATCCCCAGAGAGAAAGTTATGACGATTTTCCCCAGGTCACCTGTTTTGAATGTAATTCAGGAGTCTGCAAAAAGACCAACTTCCTCAGATCATATCTCCGCAAATATCGCGCGAAAATCTCTGAAATTCGGACCCAAGGTTCAGCGCGATTTATTCTCAAATGGGCTTTTTTTACGACTTCTGAAACGTCACAAAAAAAAAAGTTATAGCGAAAATGCCACGATGACCTGTTTGGAGCAGCGAAACCCTAGAATCCAAAGCTCTGATACCAAATGTTATGAAACCAGCTCAAGAAAAGATAGAAAAGATAGATCAACGGCTTAGAATTCAGCCTCTTCGAGGGGGCAACCTCCTTTACATTACATAAATGAACAATTCTTGGATGATACAAATGAAAAGACCTCCTTTCTATATATAGGAGTCTAAGGGGTTATAACCTAATCAGAGCCGACATAACAATAATAATGTAAGGGCACAATAATAACAATAGTGGGCTTCTATGGGGCACAATAGTAACAATATGGGCACTACATGGGTACATCAATATAATAAGTGGGTTATACTAATAACAATAAGGGGTTACACTAGTAGTATAGGGGCCTAACATCGAACCACTTATTTTTGTTCATCATTAGGACTAAGATGGATAGTATGATTGAAGAGAATATTTAAATATAGTAGAGATGCAATGATTAAAAACTAACAGAAAGAAAAAATAAATAATATTATATTCAAATGAAATGTTAAAGAACAATTCAATTAAAAAAAAAATTAAAATAGAAATTAACCCATCAATAATATATATATATATATATATATATATGAGAGAGGGGCATATATTAAAATTATTGATGGGTTAATTGTTATGACAACATCTTTAGGTAAAAATCACATAGGAGATAATCTCATCTATTTTAAATTCTTTTTATTTTTATTTTATTTTTTTAATTGAATTGCTCTTTAACATTTCATTTGAATATAATATTATTTATTTTCTTTCCGTTAGTTTTTAATCATTGCATCTCTACTATATTTAAATATTCTCTTCGATCATAGTATCCATCTTAGTCCCAATGATAAACAACAATAAGTGGTTCCAAATGCATCGACCATAAAAACATCTTTGTGATCTATCCGGAAAAGGTTTTGTATAAATCATGAATCACACAAGCTTGTGTTTAGAGAAGACCAATATTTTCAGAACTTCAAAAAAATAAGTGAATTAGTATAAAACTCTACCTCATTGGGAAAAAATCCTTTAATGGAAAGGTTGATTTTACCCACTTTTGAGGTCACTCCTACAAAAATTAAAGCTAAACTAATAAAAAAACAATATACTTATATTTTTTGTGTCAAAAGTATTTAAAACACACACACACACATGCACAATAATGTTATGTCTCATACCCCGATGAAGGTCGGTGGACAGGGCGTACGAAGCCTGGCTCCCAATGGTCAAAACAATGATACATGACGCGTGCGTTAAGGTAGGGAGGCTCCCAATCCAAGTCGCGTTGTTTGGTATGAAGTATTGAGAAGATGAAAACTACCTTTATATCAAGGCAACTCAATAGTGTCAACAACATTTAGTTTCTTGGCATGGGCGATAGGGTGAGAAGTTTCACTAAGACTGAGTGTACACAAGTTTTTCATATGTGCATGCTCGTTGGTTTGGGTGGATCTGTATCAAGCGACACTGACCGTGGGTGCTATGTTTATAGTGCAAGGCTTGCTCAAGTGATATTCAGGGTGGTGTGGGATCTAGGGGAGTGGATTTGGGGGTACACATAGTGTGTGCCTGTAACGTTAGATGAAGCTTCAGTGGTAGGATTCTAGGTTACAGAGCTCGACGTTGGGCGTAACTCTCGAGTCATTGATGGAAAACTCGTAAGTGAGGGATCTCCTTTCTACTCTAATTACTCTTTGTTTATCCATCCCTCAGTGTCTGGTCATCTCGGTTTTGTTTATTTCTTGGGAGGGTACTAGTCTGCGACAAGGTTTCGTTTTAGGGTTTCAGAGAGGCAGAATTGGGTGGCCCTTTGTTAGGTCCCTATAATACTAATGATGCCCCCATTACTATTGTAGTTGTATCCCTTATTAATATTGTTGTGCCCCTATTGTCCCCATATTGTTATTACTATGCCCCATAGAATCCCTCTATTGTTATTTTTGTGCCTTTATATTATTATTTTTAGGTCAGCTTGGTTATATTGTGACTCCTTAGATTCCTATATATAGCAAGGAGGGTTTTGTCATTTGAATCATCCAAGAATTGTTCATTTATGTAATGTAAAGGAGGTTGCCCCCTCGAAGAGGCTGAATTCTAAGGTGTTGATCTATCTTTTATATCTTTTTGTGAGTTGATTTCATAACATTTGGTATCAGAGCTTTGGATTCTAGGGTTTCGCTGCTCCAAATAGGTCATTGTGGAATTTTCGCTATGATTCCTTTTCTGCAATGTTTCAGAAGTGAAAAAAAAACCCATTTGAGACGAAATCGCATTGAACCTCGGGTCCGAATTTCAGAGCTTTTCACATTATATTTGCGGAGATATGATATGAGGAATTTGGTCTTTTTGCAGACTCCTGAATTACATTCCGAACAGGTGACCTTGGGAAAATCGTCATAACTTTTGTTTTGAGCATCAGATTGCAATTTCGTAAGAAGTTACAGAAAGAGGATAGACAATAGTTTCCTGTGTATGTTTTTTAGACCCCAAGGTCAAAACAATGACACATGGCACCTCATACAAGTTCGCTCTTCTTAAAAGGTATATAATCAGGTCATCTTGGGAGATTGTGCATAACTCTTTCTTGGAGAATCTAAATTCGATCAGACTGGTGGCATTGGAAAAAGGACATAGAGGGCTACTGTTGATCGCAATTTCAAAACTGAAAGATCCGAAATTACAGAGATACATCATATTCAATATCGAGTGCCTACAAAGTGAAAAAAGGTGTGTATTTTTTTAATATTTTCATAAGCTTGGTTTGAAAAATTAGTTTGAAGGAATTCAAAGGGAATAGTAAAGAATTATTATCGGTAATTGATGCCCCGAAGAAAGAAAATGGAAACACCTATTAAACAACCTGAAAGCTCTAACATGACTCATGAAGAAGAGGAAGAAATGCTACATGATATATCAAAATTACAAGACCAAGTGCAACAAATGTCACTCTCACAAAAGCTAACAGAAGCTAAGATAAATGGCGTGGAATCTAAGATAAAGGGCGTGGAAGCTAAGATGAATGGTGTGGAAGCTAAGATGAATGGTGTGGAAACTAAGATCAATGGCATGGAAGCTAAGATGAATGGCATGGACGCTAAGATGGATGGCATGGATGATAAGATGGAAGAATTGAAGATAAATTTGAATAAGTTGCTACAAGAAATGGTCACTAATGGTGAAAGGGTAGTAAAGGAAACTCATGATGAGAACAAAAGAAATGTTAATCATGATTTCATAGACTCTAATGTTGGATCGAAGACCCACCATATTCCAAAAATCGATATGAGGAAGTTTGATGGCAAGGATCCCGCAACATGGATACTACAGATGGAGCAATTTTTCAATCTCAATAATGTGAAAAACACACAAAAGGTACGTATTGCAACTTTATATTTGGAACCAAATCAATTTGTATGGTATCAATGGCTTTGCTCTCGTAAACAAATTATCACTTGGGCAATTTTTACGGAAGAAATGACAGCACATTATGAGGATACAAAAAGCAACACCTTTTTTAGTGAATTGATAAGTCTCAAACAAAAGGGTTCAATGATGGAGCACATTGAGGAGTTCCAAAAATTGAACATAAGGGTAAAAAATATTCCAAAGGAGCATAGGATTGATGTGCTCATAGGGACTTTAAAGGAGAATATCCAACATGATGTTCGCCTTTGGGAACCTGATTCATTGGAGAAGGCATTCAGGTTAGCAAGAAAAATGGAAAGCAAAATTATGGCAAATAGGAAGCCTACCACTCACAACTATAAAGATGGAAGTGTTGTTGCCCCTAGCCTTCCACAACCTATAAGGTTAACACCACAACAATTGGAAGAAAAAAGAGAAAAAGGGCTTTGTTACAGTGGTGATAGCAAATACACTAAAGGTCATAAGTGTGCTGAGAAGAAATTATTCTACATAGATTGTGAAGAGGAAGAAGAAAAGGAACAAGAAAGGTCAAAAGGAGAGGATATACTCCAGGAACAAAGCCTAGATAAAGGAGAAATGAATCTGACCATATCTTGTAATGCATTGGCTGGAATTACCACTCATACCATCAAGATAGAAGGACATATCAAGAAGAAAAAGGTAATAGTGTTGATTGATTCAGGAAGTACCCACAATTTTATTCATTGTAAGATAGCAAAAGAATTGAATTTCTTCCTATATCCAGCACTAGAGTGTTAAGTGATGGTTGCAAGTGGAGGAATGATAATTTGCTCTGGAAAGTGCCATAATATCAAGCTATCCATGGGAGAATATGTATTGAATAGCCCAATGCTTTCCATTCCAATGGGAGGTGCTGATGTTGTACTAGGAGTTCAATGGCTACAATCCTTGGGTACAATAGCTTTTAACTTCAAGAACTTTTCATGAAATTTTATGCAAAAGGAAAGGAAATTGAATTAAGGGACAATGTAGGGAAACCGGGAAAGATAAGCAGATCTAACAGTATGACAAAGCTTCTAAAAAAGGAACAACGAGGTGTAATTGCACAGTTATGTTCGCTAGATGTTTCCACATCGAAATCATCTATTCCTCTAGATCTCCAAAAAGTCTTGGACAATCATTCCAAGGTATTGGAGACTCCCAAAGGTCTCCCTCCTATCCGTGATCACAATCATGCTATTCATTTGATTCCAGGAAGTGTTCCTCCAAACATCAGGCCATACAGATATCCCTATTCCCAAAAGAGTGAAATTGAACGTATGGTTGCAGAAATGCTACAGGCTGGTATAATTCAACCTAGCCAAAGTTCTTTCTCTGCTCCAGTAGTATTGGTGCACAAGAAGGATGGATCATGGTGCATGTGTTCAGATTATAGGGAGCTCAACAAGCTCACTATTAAAGATAAGTTTCCCATTCCTGTCATTGACGAATTATTGGATGAATTGCATGGATCAATTTACTTCACCAAGTTGGATCTTCGTTCAGGATATCATCAAATCATAATGAATACTGAAGACATTTCGAAAACAACATTGTGGTAGATGCACTCTCAAGAAAGGATGAGGATGTGGAAGCATTGTTCTGCACCATTTCTATTATCCAACCAGATTGGATAAATGAAGCAAGGGGGGAATGGAAGAATGACGAAGAAGTGTGGGCACTTATTCGAAAGTTACAACAAGATTCCAGTACATCTGATACATTTAGCTAGAAAAATGATTCGTTATAGTACAAAGATCACTTATACCTCTGTAAGAATTCCCAACTCAAACAAAAGATTCTTTTGGAATTGCACACTTCTCCCTTAGGAGGGCACTCAGGATTTTTAAAAACTTACCACAGGGTTAAGAAGGAATTTTTTTGGGATGGCCTTAAATAAGATATTCAAAAGTTTGTGGCGGAATGTTTGGTATGCCAACAAAATAAAGCTGAAACAATTAAGACACCAGGTCTATTACAACCTTTATCCTTTCTTTGGAGTACAAGAGGTGGAATATCTGGGTCATATTATATCTCATGAAGGAGTTAAGGTAGACCCTAGAAAAATTAAAGCCATTAAGGAATGGAAAATCGCCACATCCATAAAGCATTTGCGAGGATTTTTCAGGTTGACAGGGTATTATCGCAAATTCGTTAAGAATTATGGGAAAATAGCAGCACCTCTAACAACATTATTGAAGAAAGATGCATTTTCATGGACTCCAGAAGCAACAAAGGCCTTCGAACATCTTAAAGAGGCAATGTGCCAAGCACCAGTGTTAGCTACACCAAACTTCACAGAAACCTTTATTGTGGAATGTGATGCTTCAGGAAATGGAATTGGTGCTGTTTTAATGCAAGATGAAAGACCCATTGCTTTCGTAAGTCGTCCAATCAAGGGAAAGTATTTACACAAGCTATTTATGAGAAGGAAATGTTGGCAATACTACATGCACTTAAGAAATGGTGACCCTACCTAATGGGAAGACACTTCAAGGTAAAAACGGATCATGATAGTCTTAAATACTTTTTAGAACAAAGATTATCCTATAAAGAACAAAAAAATTGGGTCACAAAGATGTTGGGTTATGACTTTGAAATCATCTACAAAAAAGGGAAGAAAAATGTTGTGGTAGATGCACTCTCAAGAAAGGATGAGGATGTGGAAGCATTGCTGTGCGCCATTTCTATTATCCAACCAGATTGGATAAATGAAGCAAGGGGGGAATGGAAGAATGACGAAGAAGTGCGGGCACTTATTCGAAAGTTACAACAAGATTCCAGTACATCTGATACATTTAGCTAGAAAAATGATTCGTTATGGTACAAAGATCACTTATACCTCTGTAAGAATTCCCAACTCAAACAAAATATTCTTCTGGAATTGCACACTTCTCCCTTAGGAGGGCACTCAGGATTTTTAAAAACTTACCACAGGGTTAAGAAGGAATTTTTTTTGGATGGCCTTAAATCAGATATTCAAAAGTTTGTGGCGGAATGTTTGGTATGCCAACAAAATAAAGCTGAAACAATTAAGACACCAGGTCTATTACAACCTTTATCCATTCCAAGCCAACGTTGGGAGGAGGTTTCAATGGATTTTATCACAGGTTTACCCAAGTCTGAGGAAAAGAGTGTCATCATGGTGGTAGTTGAGAGACTTACCAAGTATGCACACTTTTGTGCATTATCACATCCATTTAAAGCCAGTACAGTTTCTACTGCATTTATGGAAACAATTCAAAAACTACATGGAAACCCAAAGATTATTGTAAGTGACAAAGATCCCATTTTTACTGGAAATTTTTGGACAGAATTATTTTCTTGTCTTGGTACTCAGTTAGCTCATAGCTCATCTTATCATCCTCAATCTGATTGGCAAACTGAGATAGTAAACAAATGTTTGGAAGGATATCTTCGTTGCTTTGTATCTGATAAATAGACACGATGGTTCAAATGGTTGCCTCTGGCTGAATGGTGGTATAACACTTCCTTGCATACTGCAACAAAAATGACCCCATTTATGGCACTTTATGGATATCAGCCACCATCCATCACATCATATTTAAGAGAAAATTCTAAGGTTCAAGCAGTGGAACATCACATCGAGCATCAACAACAAGTTCTCCAACTCCTCTTAAAGGATAACCTTGTGTTGGCACAGAATAGAATGAAACAACAAGCAAATCAACATCATAGCAAAAGAAGTTTTGATGTAGGTGACTGGGTATTCCTACGACTACAACCATATAAACAAATGTCGCTCAAGCAAGCTAAGAAGGATAATAAAGTATCACCAAAGTATTATGGTATGTACAAGGTGTTGCAAAAGATTGGTACTATGGCATACAAATTGGAGCTTCCTGCAGCTTCTCGAGTGAACTCAGTTTTCCATGTTTCATGTTTAAATAAGGTTATAGGCGACAAGCTCCCAATTCAAACAATATTGCTAGAACTTGACGAGGAAGGAAAAATTATATTGGAACCGAAAGTAGTCATAGAAACAAGAACTCGATAGCTACGAAATCGATCCATTTCGGAGTATCTCATCAAGTGGAAGAACTTATCTGCTAAAGATTCCACATGGGAGGATGAGAATTTTATACAAAAGCATCCAAAACTACTCAAGTGTTGAGGACAACACCTTTTTGAAGGAGAGGGGAATGTTAGGTCCCTATAATACTAATGATGCCCCCATTACTATTGTATTTGTATCCCTTATTAATATTGTTGTGCCCCTATTGTCCCCATATTGTTATTACTATGCCCCATAGAATCTCTCTATTGTTATTTTTGTGCCTTTATATTATTATTGTTAGGTCGGCTTGGTTATATTGTGACTCCTTAGACTCCTATATATAGAAAGGAGGTTTTGTCATTTGAATCATCCAAGAATTATTCATTTATGTAATGTAAAGGAGGTTGCCCCCTCGAAGAGGCTGAATTCTAAGGCATTGATCTATCTTTTCTATCTTTTTGTGAGTTGGTTTCATAACACCCTTCTTTATAGGAGGCTTTGCAAAGGACTTATCTTTAGGTGATGGTTTTAATTTGATTCACAACCGATGTGTTGGAAGTGTCCATGTTCGTTGCACTTATTGGGTGGTTACACTCCCTAAAGAGGGTTGTAATAGTCGGAATTGAGGGAGCGGGCCCACTAGGCGAAGGCGATGAACGAGGATGTGGCGAGGGATGCGTACATGGAGAGAGAAGTTTCTCATGTTTGAGCCTAGTGACCAAGACGCGTGAAGCAACCGCCTACGCTAACCACAATTGCTGAACAACTGCTAGATATCGCGGCTAGCCTAGAGGTCATCTTCCAACAAAGGTATGAATACAGTAATAAGACTATTGCATACATAAATGATATCCAATACAGTCAAGGGGACATTCTACACTGCCGAGTATCTATGTGTATAAGTCAATGTCGAACTAGTGAGTGGTTGAACGAGATAGAGGCACAACTTGCTCATATTTATTTTCATGTTCATGAAGGCCATGGCCCACCTATGGCTATGGGTGTTGCTCATGCACCAAATCCTCTCCCTTGAAATGTTATCTGCTAGTTGTTTTTTTTTTTTGCAAGTGGTTTGGGCTATCTCGCTCTTTTGTCTATGGGATTCATGTAAAAAATGGAAATAAGTTATTTGTGTTTGCACTGCTTTCCTAGCTAACAAATTTGGTCGGAGTGAAGCTAGGAGATTAGGGTGTCTCAGGATTATATGTTGTATCTTTTTGAATAATTAATGAAATCTTTTGGCAAACAAAAAAATAAAAAAAGGTTATGTCTCATGCACACATTTATAAAACTAAAAATAAGACAAATTAACACATATACACACATAATGTGTGTGAGTGAGAGAGAGAGAGAGAGAGAGAGAGAGAAAGAGATTCTAGGTAACATGTCCTAGGGGAATCGTTCTAGGCATGTCGCCTAATTCCAAGGATGGAACTCACGATAAACCCTAGATTATACTTAAACAAGGAAGAAAATGTTGCAAATAAAATGTTGTTGATTCTTAAGGGTTGGAACTCAAGTTTTCATAGCTTTAAAGTATATCAAATGGACATAAAATTTGCAATCTTAAATGGGGATCTAGAAGAAGAGGTCTATATAGAACCACCTGAAGGGTTCATTCTTGGGAATGATAAAAATATTGTGTGCAAACTTAAGAAAGCATTGTACGGATTGAAACAAGCTCCTCGTGCATGGTATTATCATCTTGACATGTACCTTCAGCTACAAGGATTCAAAAATGGGTCTACAAATAGCAACCTATATATCAAAATGGATAAAGATAAACTTTTGATAGTTGTTTATGTAAACGACATCATATTTGGAAGAAATGTAGAATCTATGAGTCAAGGATTTGCTTAAGCTATGCAAAAAGAATTTGAAATGTCTCTACTTGGTGAACTAACATATTTTCTTGCCTCCAAGTTAAACAAACTGAGAATGGTATCTTTCTTTCTCAAACCAAGTACCTCAAATAGATTTTGAAGAAATATGGAATGGAAGACTGCAAGCAAACATGCACACAAATGGTAACAAGATGTAACCTTAACCAAAATTATTGATTTTAGAGTAGCTTAGGAGGTACTCCAAGCCCTATGGTTCAAGGTTTGGAGGTAAAAGCATGAAAAAAGTCATTTTTGGGCTTCAAACCGAAGGTTGGGGTTTTTCACCCATTGATATTTGGGCCAAAACCATGAGGCATATTCTACATGTGATGGATGGATATGATAGAGGATGGTGAGCAGAATCTAACGCAATGAAAATCATCGAAATCCTAGCAATAGAAGATGAGATATGAATTTTTGAAGGTAATGATTATTTTTTGGACATGCAAATCATGTAGGCTTGAGGAAAAATGTCCAAAAGTCATGTCCCTTCAAGGAATTCATTGGAGCCACATGTGAGGGTATATATTAGCCACATGTGTGAGGTTATTAACATCCTCCCATGTGCAACAAATCACAAAGAAATAACCATCTGAAGCAATTGTAATACTAGGAGGAAAATTTTGAGATTACAGGGGTGTTTATAGGTCTATTTTTTGGTCTAAAGTGCAATAGAGATAGGTGCAAAACTTAAGGACTAGATCTAGGCACTTGTGTGTAGTTTTGGAGAGGCCTTTCTCTATGTTTGGTAGGTTGAGACCTGAAGGAAATTGCAGGAGGGCCATAACCCTGTTCTGAGCCACAATAGAGGTGCCACGAGACTTATTTCAGATCTAGAAATAAGCCTCAGGACCAACGAGTGGGAGTACATGATGAAAGAGAGAAAGTCACAGTTATTGGTGGACTGTTGAAGCAGTTCTGGACAGTTGTAACACTTCTGTTGGGTTCCCTAACCAATTAAGTACACTATAGCAGTATGCACATCCCAGGGGTATGTAATTGTTTATGGTTTCAAGGTGATTTTGTTTCTAGGTGGATGGTCCAAGTGTGGACAAGTTGCATCCTATGGAAGCCAAGTGGATTGGGCTCAACTTAGTGGTTAGAAGCCTTTCCTAGGAGAAAATTTTGCAATGGACATTGGTTTTTGGATTGGGAATCATTGGATTGTTGGAGGGAAACGTGTTGGTGCCCAAAGTAGCCCTAGAGCAGCAAAAAAGGATGCTTCTTGTCGCATGATTGTGTGAATATTGGAGCTTGATGTATAGCTCTTTGATAGACGAAAGAAGCTACTAGATTGGCATATTGGAGTTGAGGTGTTGGCTAGCCTAGAAGAGTATAAGGATGAGCCTGTGTTCGTTGTAGCAAAAATGACTTGCAACAGTGATAGGTTGCAGCCATCCTAGAGTCTCTATGTGTTGTCCTTTGATGGACTAAGGGGCAGCTAGAGAGAAGATCAAAATCGAAGGACCGACATGATGAGATACGATGTATATGTTGAGATTGTAGCGAGATTGTCATTGTATCTTGTATTCTTGTACTTGAGGATAATTGATGGCCATTATCCCTTTGACGGGTTCCCTAGACAATTACATTATTGAGTTGGTTTAATATAAAAAAATATTGGGTTGTTGTACATATTTGTACAATAATTTGTAAAAAGTTGTCTATATTTGTGCATATTTGATTTACTGCTATTTATATTCCATTATGCAAAGTAGCTTTTTTGAGATTCTTGGTTTGGTAGCATTAGATATTGTAAGATTTTATCATAGACACTAAGGTTGTGGAAATTCAACATGGTATCAGAGCGTGTCTGAGCTACTTTGAGAGACAACAAATCAGAGTGTGCACAAGAAAAGCACAACTTAAGGGGGAGTTTGTCACATTGTAAGTGAAAGGCTCACTACAATGTCAAAGTTGCAGGTTGGTCTTCGGTATGAGGATAGGTTGGAAGGGTTGTCCAACTATAGCCCTTGGAAGGAAAGGATCAAGTTGGTATTGCAGATCAACAAGATCTGGGAGTTCGTTGAGAAAGAGATCAAGACCAACCCTAAGGAGATGGAAGTGTACGAGGAATTGGATACAAGGGAGAGATTGATCATCCTTGATGGTGTGAAGGATCCCCTAATATCTCTTTTTTCTGGAAAGAACTCTACTTGTGAGATGTAGATGGCTCTTAAGAATTTGTTTCAGAATAAGAACAAGAAATAGGTACTGGTATTGGATGATAAGTTGAAGTCCACCAAGATGATATAGGGTGAAGGAGTGACTTCATATCTATGAGGTTGTCTTAGGTCAAAGATGAGCTTGTTGTTGCTGGTTTGACTATTTCAAATTCTTATATGGTGAGGATTGCTTTGAAAGGGTTCACTGAGTAATGGAAGCCCATCATTAAGGGGATCGTTGCTATAGAGAAGTTTCCATACTAGAATAGGTTGTGGGATGACTTCATTCAGGAAGAGTTGTGAGACAAGGATCTTCATCCAAAGAAGAAGGATTTAGATGATGACATGGCACTTGCAGCACAAATGAAAAGTAAGCAAAAGGACTTGAGTAAAGTCAAGTGTTTCAACTATGGTGAGATGGGTCATTTTTCATTAAGATGTCCAATGAAGAAGAAGAAAGGGAAGCAAGTTACCGGTGTTACCACCTCTGCTAAGATAGATGCTCTCACCAAGAGGTTGGAAGAGGAGGAGTTTGCTATGATCTCTCATTTCTACTAGGTTAACATTGATGACGATGGATGGTACATGGATAGTGGTGCGTCGAAACATATGACAGGGTCACAAGAGGTATTCGAGACTCTAGCTGAGTGGGACTCAAAGTTGCACATGCTGTTGGGAAACAAGAGTCAACAGTAGATCCACGGATTGGGAGTTATGCCATTCAGAATGGAGCTAGGATGAGTGATGTGGGTCTAGGATGTGTTGTTTGTATTAGGACTCATATATAGTGTGATATTTGTCTCGGTGATCGAGAAGAATGGTTTTGAGGTCTTATTCCAAGATGGGAAGACAAGACTCAAGCCTAAAGGCTCTAATTCTGCAAGTATTGTGATCAAAGTCAGAGAGCATGGTCTATACAGGTTGACAGGCAAACCTATGTATCAGGAAAAGAAGAAGGAGGACCATGTGCAAGTTTCAGAGAGGTAGGTACAGGTGCAGGCTTCAGAGGGGCACGTACAAGTTCCAGACGCTCAGAGGGAGTTGATTTCTAGAGGGAGTTTGCAGGTTTAGAGGGAGACTTTGTAGCCTAAGAAGAGCACGTGGTTAGTGGGGAGAAAGGGTGCTCCTACAGCTACCAAGAAGGAATCTTGGAGAGAATGGAAGACATTTCAGGAGAATAAGAATAAGAAGGATGTTTTGAGTGAAAGTGACACTTTCAAGAGAGGTGTAGTTCATGCTATAGGGATTGTTGCAGTTGTGAGTGTCTGGAGTTGTGCGAGTGTTACAAGTAGTGATGATGATGATGAGTTACTTCCTAGTCTTGGAAGTACCTCCCTCACTAAGAGGGAGTGTTGATTTTTTAGTAGCTTGGGAGGTACTCCAAGCCCTAGGGTTCGGGGTTTGAAGGTTGAAGCACCACAAAATTCATTTGTGGGATTGGAACCCAAGGTTGGGGTTTTGCACCCATTGATGTTTGGGAAAAAACCATGAGGTATTTTATGCATTTTATGGATGGATATGATAGAGGATGGTGAGGAGAATCCAACACAACAAAAATCGTCAAAATACGAGCTGTAGAAGATGAGACATGAATTTTTGAAGGCAATGATTGCTTTTCTGGACATGCAAGTCATGTAGGCTTGAAGAAAAATGTCCAAAAGTCATGTCTCTTCAAGGAATTCGTTGGAGCCACATGTGACGGTATATATTAGCCACATGTGCGAGGTTATTAGCATCATCCCATGTGTAACAAATCACAAAGAAATAACCATTTGAAGCAGTCATAACACTAGGAGGAAAAGGCCGAGATTAGGGTGTTTATAGGTCTGTTTTTTGGTTTGAAGTGCAACATAGACAACCGCAAGCCTTAAGGACCATATCTGGCCACTTGTGCATAGTTTTAGAGAGGCCTTTCTCTCTGTTTGGTAGGCCGATACCTAAAGGAAATTGTAGGAGGTTTGCAGCCCTATTCTGAGCCACAACGGAGGTGTCGCAATAATTATTTCAGGGCTGGAAAGAAGCCTCAGGACTAGCGAGTGGGAGAAAGTGATCAAGGAGAGAAATTCACAATTATTGGTGGATTGTTGCAGCAGCTCTGGAGGGATGTAACACTTTTGTTGGGTGTCCTAACAAATAAAGTATGTTACAACAATATGCATATCATTGAGGTATGTAATTGTTGATGGTTTCAAGGTGATTTTGTTGCTAGGTAGATGGTCCAAGTGTGGCCAAGTTGTAGCCTATGGAAGCCAAGTGGATTGGGCTTGCCTTGGTGGTTATAAGCCTTTCCTAGGAGCAGATTTTGCAGTGGATATTGGTTGTTGGATTCGGCATCATTGGATTGTTGGAGGGAAACATGTTGGTTCCCAAAGTATCACTAGAGAAGCAAACAAGAAGGATGTTGCATGTTGCGTGATTGGGTGAATATTGGAGCCTAATGTGTAGATATTTGATGGACGAAAGAAGCTACTAGATTGGCAAATTGGAGCTCAGGTGTTGGCTAGCCTAGAAGAGTAGATTGGATGAGCCCATGTTCGTTGTAGCAGAAGTTACTTGCAACAGTGATAGGTGGTAGCCCTCTTGGATTCTCTATGTGTTGTCCTTTGATGGACTAAGGGATAGCTAGAGAGCATATCGGAAGCGAAGGCTCGACAGGACAAGATACAACATAGAAGCTGGGATTGTAGCAAGATTGTCATTGTACCTTGTATTCTTGTACTTGTGGATAATTGAGGGCCATTATCCTTTGTACGAGAGCCTTATACAGTTGTATTATTCAATTAGTTTAATATAAGATTGTGTTGTTGTACATATTTGTACAATACTTTATAAAAACTTGTCTATATTTTTGCATATGTGATTTATTGTTATTTATATTTCGTTGTTCAAAGTAGCTCTATTAAGATTCTTGGTTTAGTAACGTCAGAGATTTTAAGATTCTATCCTAGACACCAAGGTTGTGGAAATTCAACAAAAATGGTGATTCTCCTTTAGTCAATCAACCAAAATATAGATCTATGATTGGAAACTTACTCTACATTACAACTACAAGACCAAACATTATGCATGCAGTTGGAATTGTTGGACGATTTTAGGCTAATCCTAAGGAAACTCATCTCCAAGCAGTAAAGAGATTATTCAAGTTTCTACAAGGAACTCAAGATTTTGGTCTATGGTGTCCCAAAAATGCATACTTTGCACTTCATGCTTACACAAATGCAGATTGGGCAAGTAACATTGATGATTGCAAGAGTACTAGTGGAGGAGCATTTTATTTGGGACCCCGCTTGGTATCATGGTTCAAAAAGAAACAAAGCTCCATTGCGTTATCTACTTCTGAGGCAAAATATGTTGATGTTGCATCTCGCTTTACTCAACCTCTATGGATGATGCCAACATTACAAGACATTCAAATCACTTGTCACCAAATTGGACCTATCCTTTGTGACAATACTAGTGTCATAAGTATCTCGAAAAGTCTTGTCATGCACTCAAAAAACAAGCATATTCCAATCAACTATCATTTTTTAAGAGAACAGGTGTTTGAATAAAAGGTCCAACTGGAATATGTTCCTTTAAAGGAACAAGTAGTAGATATATTTACAAAGCCACTTCCATGTGATTCCTTTGAATATCTCAGACAAAAATTAGGAATGATTCTTGCTTCATCACTCTGCTAATTATTCTGACAGGTATATCATTGTAACATCTCTGGTTAAAAATTCATGTAAAAATATATAAGACCACGATCATGGGACATGTATTCCAACCTAAATGGTGGTAAAAAAATCTTAGTGTGGTGTCACTTTGGCTTATTAATAGCTAAGGAAATTGGCAAAGGCAATGGCAAAGGCTTTGGAAAGGAAAAATGACATTAATTGGCATTTTATGTTATAACCTTGGTTAAAAAGTCATGTAAAAATATATAAGACCACGGTCATGGGACACATATTCTGAGATGAATGGTGGTAAAAAAATCCTAGTGGGTGCTCATTTGGTTTATTATGGCTAAGGAAATTGGAAAAGGTAATGGTGGAGGCTTTGGAAAGGCATGAGCCATTATTTGGCATTTAGTTATGAAAATAATGGAAATAAGGAGAAAAGGAAGGTGAAAGGTCACAGGTTTCATGTGAGGAGGAAAATGAAGGAAAATAATGGAAATTGAAGAAAATAGAAGCCTCATTAATAAAAAGGCTTCTGAGGGTTAGTGGGCAGGATTGATCAGTGTAAGCTTGGTCAGTTCAATTTTGGTGGAGCTCTCTTCTATTCTCTCTCTCATACTCTTGGATACTTAGAGTTTTCTTGGAGCACTCTTGGAGGGTGTGGATACTTGGAGTTTTGGAGAAAGAAGCCAAAGGAAGAGCAGGAAAGCACAAGAAGACATCTGGATCAGCAACTACAACGGGTTTTTCTTGCAGGTACCGAGTTGCATGTATGTTTTCCTCACTAGTTTCGGCATGCATGTGGTTTCTTGGTTATGATATGTCATTGGCATGGAGGATTTGCTGGATTGATAGTGTATTTGCCTAGACTTGTCATTTCCTGGATAACCATGGTGTTGTGGGTTCATTTTCTTTATTTTCTAGTTGGTTCTCATGTTTCCTTAGCTTGGGTTGAGTTACTAGTTCTTGGAGCCTTGGTTGGACAAACGCTCCGGAGCCCTGTAACAACTTGGGTTGAGTTATTAGTCCTGGAAACTTGGTTGGAAAAATGGTCTGGAGCCGTTGGTGGGTTGAGTTACTAGTCCTTGAGCCTTTGTTGATCAAATGCTCTGGAGCCCGACAACGACTGTGGGTTAAGTTACTAGTCTTGGAGCCCTAGTTTGAAAAACACTCTAGAGCCCTGCAAGGCTTTGGTAGAGACCAATCTGGTGATGGTTTTGTGATGTCCGATCGTGAGGTGGAATCATTGTTTAATGGGTTGAGGTTGATGGCCTTTGGAAGCCCTAATGGTTTTGAATTGATGTGTTCTATGAGACGCCAAATTCATGTTTAGAGCATGGCATGGAGGTGAATGGATGAAGAGAGATTTGGCTCAACCATTCTACGGTTGGGTAGAACATGGTAATCACGAACTGGGTTGGCTTTTGCATCATTAATATGAGGTTATTTCTCCTTGTTATCTCATGAGTATTATATTGGTTTATATGTGGATTATATGGTTGTTGTTTCCTTGGTATTTCTGTTTTTATTATGTTGGTTATGAATATGTATTATGATAGTAGCTATGTATGGCTATCATCATTTTTTACTTTTAAATGAATGAACAATGTACCTATGACCTAATAGATGATAATGCAGCAAATGATATAAGGGAACAATGCCTCATAGCGAATCTCAGATAAGTATAAGACTCCTATGCTTAGATCTGTCATTTACATCTATAGATTGCATTGATGCCAAGTATTTGATAGAATGTCAGTCCCGATTGGGGATGTTCAAGCTTAGTCTTGGAGTTATTTTTTGGTTTATTAGTTTTATCATCATGTGTTTAATGGATTTTGGAAGTTACAGCAAGTTCTGGGCTATGGCCGATATTCTAGCTTGAAAAGTGCCTTAAATTTCCGAGACTCTGGCACAGGTCTGCTGGAAATAGTCCCTAGACGCAGGCATGTACGTTTGTGGGAGTGTCTAAATATATTTGGATGTTGGCATGCCCTGCCCATAGCATGGGAGTGTCTAGAGGTTAATAGCTTAAAAATTTAGTGGGACCTAGGGGCTGGTTAGCAAAAAGGTTGGGATGGTTCCTAGGGGTTCTATTGTTGATGTTGAATGTTTGTATGGTGTGTTTTCATCGGTTCCACTTACTTAACTTGACTTAGGAGGTCGGATCATATCATAGTAACTTATCGTCACATGTTTACCCCGGTTGGTTGGTTACTTGGGTAGATGTGGGAGGAGGGCATTGCATTTTATTTATGAAAATAATGAAAAACAGGAGAAAATGAAGGTGAAAGGTCACAGCTTACATGTGAGGAGGTAAATGAACGAAAATAATGGAAAATGATGAAAATAGAGGCCTCATTGATAAAAAGGCTTATGAGGATCAGTTAGTAAGCTTTTTCTCAGTCGCTTGTTAGTTCAGTTTTGGATCTCTCTCTCATACTCTTGGGCACTTAGAGTTTTCTTGGAGCAATCTTGGAGGAGTGTGACATACGTGTAGTTTGGAGCAAGAAGTCAAAGGAAGAACAGGAAAGTGAAAGAGGACATTAGGATTAGCAGCTGCAACTAGTTTTTCTTGCAAGTACCGAGTTGCATGTATGTTTTCCTCACTAGTTTTGGCATGCATGGCACATCCATATGGTTTCTTGGTTATGATCTCTCATTGGCATGGAGGATTGCCTGGATTGGTAGTGGATTTTCCTAGCCTTGCCATTTCTTGGATAGTCATGGTGTTTTGGGTTCCTTTCTTTTGTTTTCTGTTTGGTTCGCATGTTCCTTTGGTTGTGGTTGAGTTACTAGTTCCTGGAAGCCTTGGTTCGACAAACGCTCTAGAAGCCCTAAAAGAGCTTGGGTTGAGTTACTAGTCCTAGAAGCCTTGGTTGGAAAAATGCTCTGGAAGCCCTTTGTGGGTTGAGTTACTAGTCTTGGAAGCCCTAGTTGGAGAAACGCTTTGGAAGCCTAGTGGTAGTTGTGGGTTGAGTTACTTGTCCTAGAAGCCTTGGTTGGAACAAATGCTCTGGAGCCCTAGACAACTTGGGTAGAGACCAATTTGGTGATGGCTAGTGATGTCCGACCGTGAGGTGGAATCACTAGTTGAGGGTTGAGGTGGTTTGACATTTGGAAGCCCTGGATGGTTTTGATTGATTCGTTATATGAGACCCACATGAGACCCCACATTCATGCTTGGAATATGGCATAGGGGTGACTAGATGAAATAAATATTAGGCTCAGCCTAGTCTACAGTTGAGTGGTTCGTGGAAGTCTCATACTTGTTCAGCTTATGAAATTATCAATAAGAGCTCTCTTTTTCCTTGGTATTTTGTGGGTAAATATACTTTTTCATTTGTGGCCTATATGGTTGTTATATCCTTAATATTTATGTTGGTTATATGTTGGTTATGAAAGAGTTTTATGACAGTGAAAATGTATGGCTCTCATCATGTCTTGGTTAATCACTGAACGTAAAGTGAATATATGGCTTAATATATGGTAATGTAGTTATTGCGATGAGGTATCAATGCTTCATAGTGATCCTCAGATAAGTATGAGATCCCTATGCTCATATATGTTTTTAAAACTTGTAGAATACATATTTGTGACATGTTTAACAAAATGCCTGTCATGACTAGTAGGGGTCCAGTCAAGTCCTTGTTTAAGTAATTGCATTTATATCATTGTTCCGATGTTATCTTTCATTTATGGAAGTTTCATGGAGTTATGTGCAGTGACTTGAGCCCTAGCCCTGAAAAAGTGGCACAAAATTCAGAGTTGCAGGCGCAAAACTACTTGGGAAAGTCCCCAGTTGTAGGCATGCCCATGCCATGGGAGAAACTATAGGGTTCTAGTTGCACTCGTGACCATGTTATGGGAGAAATTGGGGGTTTAATGTAGTAAAAGGTCAGTTTGTCTTAGGGGCTAGTCACCTAGAAGGTTTGGATGGCTCCTGGGGGTTCTGTAGTATGTCTAGAAGGTCTGTGTAGTGTGTTCCGTCGGTTCCAATTCCTTAATTGACACATGGGGATTTGATTCATATTATAGTAAATCTTTGTCACATGTTTACCCTAGTTGGTTGGTTAGTTGGGTAGATGTTGGAGGAGGGTGTTACAGAGTAGTATCAAAGCATGGTTCAACACTTGGACTGAATGGGCAGAATGTGTTTGTCATGCATACATGTCAGTTGCATAAGTGTTCATATGCTCATGATATATGTGTTTTTTATGTATGCGTGGTGTTGGCCATAGTTGAAGTGGTGTCACCATGTGAAGTTGATGGTGTTGCTAATTAGATGTGGCCATCATGAGCGTATGTCGGTTATGCATTTGTTATGCATGTCAGTGTCTATAGGTTGTTGTGCGTGCATTTTTATGGTTATGGTTATGCATGCATAATATGTAAGATATGAATTAAGAGGTCATTATATGTAGTTTTTTTCATTATGATGTTCTTGGTTGTTATGATGCTAATGTGTTGACTGAGATAGAGCAGGAGATGCAGATCATCAAATTGAGGTTGCGGCATTAGACTTTGGGGTGAGAGAAGATCGCCATATAGGTTTGTATGGTACGTATGCAGGTATGTTGGTTAATGATTGTTATAAGCATTAGGGTCATTTACATGCTTGTGATTTTATTATTGTTGTGGTTACATGCATGATAAATGCTAGTTGGTCAATGCAGTCATATGCACGTGTGTCAGATAGTCATGCATGGTAGTAAATTGTCGTTATATGCATTGTTGTTGTTGTTATATGATAGGTAACTTGATCATTATGTTATATGTTGTTGATAAGTATGTTATACGTTAACTTCTTGTTATTATATGTTAGTTAACTTGATGATTAAGGTTATTGTATTTAATATCTTGATGTTATATGTATCGTACTAATTTGGATTGGTCTACGCAGATGATTGTGGTTATGATACTCAAGTATGAGTCGATATAATTGTGATATTGTGTTGCACTAATCTAGGTTGACTGTGCATATGTGATTGTTATGCATGAATTCCAATTGTTTATTAGTTTATGATGTGAATATGTTAGCTAGTTATTGTTAGGATATCATGACCTTATTTATGTTTGAGTTGATATGTTGTGAATTTATATCGTGCTAATCTAGATTTATTGTGAAGACAAGATAGCCTCCCCTGAGATACATTAAGGTATGAGTTTGCTTATGTCACCTATTTGGTGTTGAGTGTTTAGGGTCTATTATTTCGTCTAGTTGATTTATCTAACATGGTACGTTTATATCTTATTTGAATGTTTGATTAATTGCATGATATGAGTTCACATCTATAAGATTGCATGAAGGAATGATCATGTTTTAAGATGGTTGTACTAATACATATGTGTTGAGATAACTTATATGTACTTGAGTGTAAGTAGGTGATAGTTGTAGCATTATGTCTTGTGATTGTTAGTTGATTATGACCTGGTTGTTAGACTTGGTAAAGGTCGACTTTATATTAATATATATGATGTCTTGACCTTTGGAACATGAGACTGACATGTGTGAGAAATTTTCAGGCAACATGCTTGGTATTAGCTTGACAAGGTAATAATTGATGTGTGTATATAACTAACAGTTGAGTGATGTGACAATACATAGTAAGACTCAACTGCAACAAGTTGAGAAAGTAAAAGAAAAGAATTGGGGAAGAATTCCTTTGGCTATGTTTGGAGACCCTAATTCCAAACGAATGAGTGTTTTGCATACAAGAAGTCTTCTTAACCCTAATCTTGTTTGTCATTATGTGGATATGTGATAGATTCATGAACATGTATTTGACAAGTATATTAGGTAGTTTCTAGTTATAGTTGGATCTGCTAAGGGAATCAAAGTCCCTTGAGAGATAGCATGGATGTGTCCTGTTATAAGGAAATGTGCTTGGCACAACAAGGTAAGATAACTGGTATATTGTTATATTTATTTATGCACTAATAGTTATGTGTTTATGGTAGTATGATGCAGGGGATTGCATGGCAAGAGATTGCCATGAAATCTTGAAGAAGGCTTGGGTTAAGCTTTCCCTTAGAAGTATTGGGAACCATGGGGATTGAGTCATGGTGTTCATTGCTAGTCTTGTGCTTTTGGTCTTTTGTGATTTGGTGCGTTTGGTTTGTGGCTTCATTTATGTCTGGTGCAAGGTATTTCCACTTTGTTTTTGGTGTCGTGTTGTTATTGGTTTTCATGGTTTTATTCTTGTTTATTTCTTGTTCTCACCTTTTATGTCTTGAGGGCCTTGGGAATTGATTTGGGAAATGGGAAAGTTAATGAAGCTGAGAAAGGGCTGAATGGAACCTGATAGGTAAGGTAAGACCTAGATGAAGCTTGGTGCATGTGTAAGAGTAACTGAAGACAAGAGTATGAGAACTAGTTGGGATGGTTGTGTCCATTGGTGTAAATGGATATTGGCAATAAAAACATGAGAAAGGTAACAAGAAAGGTAAAGTAAATGGATTTGAGGTGTGAGATGCTTTGCCTATGTTGGGAACTATTATTCTCAATGTTGTGCATACATGCACGAATAAAGGGAGTTCTCTGAACTTAGACCTTATGATATCTAGTAATTATGTTGTGATCATGATTATGTTGATGTCTATATATGTATACATGTATGTATGTATGTCATTATCTAACAGGGTCGTTAGAAATCATGATTGTTTAATGCTAATATTTATATGTATATATGTATGTATGTATGTATGTCGTTTTCTGACGGGTTCATGATTGTTTTATGCTAATGTTTATATGTATGTGTATGCATGTATGTATCTATGTCACTATCTGACAGGGTTGTCAGGGATCATTCTTGTGGAGGAATGATTGCTTATGTAGGGAATGGCATGAAGAGGTTCCTGGTTTATGAGGAATCAAGTGGGAAGAGTAGTCATGAAAATCTACGAGGTTAGTATCATGTGGATATGAATTGATATTGTATGCTTGTATTATGTTTATGTTTATGTTAGGAAAAATAACCATAAGGGATACATCAGCTGAATGAAAGAAGTGTGATCCATGACATGCTAGGATAAGCATGGATGGCAGAGAGACACTGGAAGCAAGGTTTCTTTGCAAAGACAATGTGGTTTTGGATGTGTAGTGTTATTGTTGTGTATATGTTGTGCATATTGTATATTCAGTGATTGTACCTATGGTGTTGTGTGCCTATTGTATATATGGTGTTGTGTGTATATTCCATATGCGGTGTTGGGTATAGATGGTGTTATGTACATGTTGGATATGTGGTGGTGTTTACATATTGTATTGTGTGCATGATGGATATGCGATGTTGTGTGCATATGGTGATATGCACATGTTGGATATGTAGTGTTGTGTACATATGGTGCTATGTACATGTTGTATATGCAATGCTATGTACATATGGTGTTGTGTGCATGTTGTACATGTGGTGCTATGTACATATGGTGTTGTGTGCATGATTGTACATGTGGTGTTATGTGCATGTGGTGTCGTGTACATGTTGTACATGTGGTGTTGTGTGCAGGTGGTGTTGTGTACATGTTGTGCATGTGGCATTGTGTACATGTGGTGTTGTTTACATGTTGTGCATGTGGTGTTGTGTCCATGTGGTATTGTGTACACATTGTACAGGTGGTGCGGTGTACATGTGGCGCTATGTACATGTTGTGCAGATGGTGCCATGTACATGTGGTATTGTGTACACATTGCGCAGGTGGCATTGTGTATAGGTGGTACTATGTACATGTTGTACATATGGTACTGGTGTACATGTGGTATTGTTGTTTCGGGAATATTTAGTGTTCTTGGACAAATGCCTAACCTTCTAGATCTAGTAGCAGGTCTAGAAATAACAGACAAAGTAATCTTAACCTTTTCTATAATCAACAGATAAAACAAGAGAGAAGAGAAACCTACTTGTAGTTTTTGTTAGCTCCTTGTCTCCCTCGACCGATCTTACTGCTCCTTTCTGTACTTAAACCGCTTGGAAAGTACCTGCACAACTACAGAAACAAAAACCCCTCAAGGCAAATGATAATGATCTATTGCTTATAAATAACATGGAATCGAGAACATAGTATGTATATGAAAGCATTAACATGTAACACAAGCATAAGGAAGAAGTCCTGAAAACTTTATTGATAAGAGGAAAGATTACAATCCATATATGCTTGATCCAGTGACATCCTTCCAATTCAATCCCTCTTCACCTCATGAAAAGCAAGACACTCCAACACTATTACAATACTTGCACTCAATTCTAATCTGATATCACCAGCATCTCTTTACAATTCAATATTTTCCAACCCCAGACCTCTTAGATGAGTGATCTATTTATAGGTGAGTGAAGGAGGTTATGCCATCAATGGTGATAATGAATGCCTTTCTAAATTTAGAAATCAGTTCCATGGAAGAAGGGATAGGGGATTTATATTTCCTAATTCCCTTTCTCATCCAAATACGAACTCAAAGGTGTAGGTGGCATTTGAGAAACTTCTAGAGGCTTCCAATGGATAAGGAATCTTCAAACCCTCACGGAAATTTGCTCAAATTCACTCAGTGCAGGCCAAAGAGGGACCAAGTGCACTGCATAACACCCTGTCAGTGTATGGTTTGCATTGCAACGCACCCTAATGAAGGCCTGCCTGCGCTGATATTCTTAAAGGTAGTTTTTGGATGTTTTCAGTGATGGAAATTCTTGGGAAGTGAGGCATTTTGATGACTAACTTCTTTAGGACATGTAACAACTGCACTAGGGGTTGATGGGCCCTAATAGTATCGATCTGTAAGTTGGGGTTGGTGTGCCCAAATGGATCTATAACAGTTGCCCCCTAAAGCATGAAGTCGTAAATATACATATGTCGGGTGAAATGCTTTATCACGAGGAGAGGAGGTTTCGAAATGGAAGGTGACCTGCATCAATTACAATACATATATCATGATAATTTGATTTTTCTCATGAACTAGCTGAGGGAGGCATACCCATGCTTAGCTTATAAACTTTCATTACATGTACAAATATAGTCATCTACAGATATAGACCCATGAATGGTTGACCATGAATGTAAGGCCACTGTACATTTGATTTAGTATTCTTGAATATATCGCAGCCCGGATGGATGAAACTAGATCCTGGGTCTTCAATCTCGTCCAATCTTTTGCTCAAGTACAAGTCTAACCATGTGAATAAATGTTCTGAAGTCGAACATGGAAATACATCGTCTGATTACCAGCCAATGATGTAAGCCGTTAACAGACGCGAGAGGAATCACTGATAATGAAAATGACCCTCAAGGTACTATAGTACATTTCGCATGGTGTGAATAAATGATTTGATGTCTGTTACACTAAAAAATGTCACCATGACTATTTGCAGTTAGTATGGCTCCATCCACTGTCATACTATCCTCCTTGGCAAGTCTCATGCCTCTGCTCTTCATGTCAAACTTCAAGAAAGAGAGAAAAGTCATTTAAAGTCAATTATCTCTGGTACGCAGTTTCTCTTAGCCTTACCTGCGTGTACGCAACCCAAGTTCACAATACCTGCGTATTTGTGCGCTCTGTATGTAAAGGGGTGGGTGCGTACTCCTGTAAAGGTCAAAAGGCGCAAGTTTCACTCTAAAAAAGTTACTTGTGGTCATTTCTAGAGTCTTCTAGAAGCTTGTTTGACGTGTATGAAGCGCCTCCAGATGGTTCATGTATCCCTACCAAAGAGGAACTTATCCCATCAAGAGGGGAGCTATCCCATCCAAAGAGGGGCTTATCCCATTGATGGTGGACCTGAATAACTTCCTCTAGAGCACTATAAATACAGGCATTGGGCCAAAGGGAGGGGAGGTTGAAAGCTGAACATTCCTAAGGGTAGATGCTACTGGAATTAGGACTTCCTTGTAGAAGCTTGTGAGGAGAGATTACCATCTTTGCTTGTTCTATTTGGAAGTGGGTGAGCTGATCAGAGTAAAGGAGGACTCTTGTGGACCCTGGGAGGGACTTGCACAACACCAAGGCTCAGGCTGTAATGGTTCCTTTTGTTACCTTTTAATACAAATTAGTCCATTCTTCTCAACAATTTGTTATTTATGAGTTGTTTCATATACTCCTTGGTCTATATGTTAAATATGTTTTATTTTATGTGATATTCAGGTGCTATTTAATCGTTTGATTGTTAGTGAATGCAAGTTTCGAAGGGAAGGAGGAGCTCATCCGGATCAACGAAGCTGGACTACTACAACAACGTTGGATTACAGGTAGGATCTAAACACTTGATTTCTCATATTGTAAAGGCATATTTAGTGAAGGATTGCTCTTATTTGTCTTGTTTGTCATTAGAAAGTCTTAGGCTTCTAGGAAGGTCGGTTATGTCCGCACTAACGACTCTTTCCGTGTGACAAAATGGCGACCATACTGGGGACTCCATGAATGTGTTTGAGTTCTTTTTGATTTGATATTTTGGTCTGAGAAAAATCGCTTGTTTTCTGATTTTTGGCTGTCTAACTGTGTATTTGGGTGGGTTAGCTTAGAGTCAATTTAGATTTTTATTTTTCTTAGCTTTGCCAGCAGTACGCAGTCTCTGAGTTTTACACAGTGCATACTTATACGCACTGCGTCTTTGTGCACAGGGCGTACCCGCGCCTGTGTCAACAGATCACCTGCGTACCCCTGTCAAATTTGAGAAAAATTCATTTTTCCTCTTTTTGCTCTTTAGATTTTGCTTTTACTTTGTTTTTACTGCCCAGATCCATTAGTTTACTGTCAGAGATCTTCACCTGAACTTGTCCCGTTAGTATCGAGGGTTTTGGTGGAATTCATAGGGATTTTGCCTTAGGGTTTGATTTTTAACTGGTCCTGTAGTGACTTTAGCGTTAGAGGTTGTCAAACTTTGGATCTCCTTGGTTTTGGTCAGTCCTCTTAGGAGTCGGGCCTGTCATAGAAGTCACCCTTGTGAGAGACCTACCTTTGTGTCTTCTCTTTGCGAATCTCGAAAAGTTTGTTTGTTAAAACCTTGAATTTCATTCTTGAGAAAAAAGAACAAAAAGATTTTGATTTTGTTTTTTGATTAGTTTATGATTCTGCATGAACTGATCCTTAGTTGCATTTTGACTGAGTAAAAAATCTAGGAATTATCCTTGTAGGCTTTTGTCCTCATTATTTTTTGCTTTTAGGTAAATCTCCTTTTAATTTGCTTTTGAGTGAATTTGATTTGATTGTTTTAGATTTGTTACATTTCATTTGATAAATAGTTTTTATATGCTTTATTAATATAGAAAAAAACACAAAAAATTCTTTTGGAAAAAGTTTGCTTTGGTAGCATTTGTAGTCTTTTGGGAGAAAAAAGAAAATTTTCGTGAAGTAATTAGTGGTCATGAGTTGTGTGTTTTGAAAAGATAAAGAGATTGTTTCTTTGATTGTCTTTACTAAGAAAGTTGTTTTCTATAAAATTTGCATTTTCCAACTCTCTTAGTTAGGAGATTCATTGAAAAAAGAAAAGTAGTGTAAATCATCTTAGGTGCATCTTTGTAGTGGTTGCGAGTCGAGTCTACACACCACCAGTTTCATCTCCACTACCTTTTGTCTTTAAGAAAAACCATAAAATTAACGCTTAAAGTAAAATTAACTTAGTAACTTTTATTTACTAGGGCTCTGAAACACCAATTTAGATCAGGCTAGTGTCTTGGAGTAGGAGAGTAATTAACTCTCCAAGACAACAAAACCAAACAAGTATCTTATCTTGTGATAGAATAAATCCAATTGTTTCATTTGTACTCTGGGAAAGCTCCTCTTAAAGGAGAATCACGAGCTCGTGTCCGAACCAGTGAGGGGATCAATCCTCCCTCATTGGGAATGACGCCAGACACGCACGTATTACAAACGGTAAACCTCGGATTAACCATTGTCGAGGAGCCAGGGGTCACTTGTCGGTAAACCTTGGATTATTGTCAAGGAGCCGGCAAGGGGATTGAGCTTGATACTCTGCCCTTGCGTGCTGTCGGAGTGTAGACTATTCCCCCAGGTGCATTTGTTGCTCTTGGTAACCTTAGTGACTATTATCTTTAGGATTCTACCGAGGTGACGGTGGAGGGAAGATCCCACTGTACCTGGAGCAGACGTCAGCTAGACTCACTTGGATTTTCCGGGGGGTTCACTTCACTCGAGACGGTTAAAGTGGAGGAACTTGTGCCGGTCTATTCATTAAGCAGGTTGCCGGGGTAACTGTTCCACCCGCCACTTCTGTACTGAATCTGGCGATGTTGGGTTTCATCTCCAACTAGCGTTTTTGGTCCGGAAGGCTACTGTTTGTGCTTGGTTTGACGCCCTAGATTCTTTAGGCGTGTGATTCAAATTTGTTTGGTTCTTTAGAGACTTTAGGTGGTTTGCTTTGAGATTTTACTTTGTTTGCGTGTGCAGTAGTTAAAAGTTTTTAACTGTGGCGGAATTACCGAGATAGTCCCGTCGACTTCGGGGCAAGTCTCCTGAGGTTGTTTCTGTGGCCGAATTGTTGAGGAAATCCCGTAGACTTCGGGGTGAACCTCCTCAAGACGTCCCAAGTCATTACGAAGGTTTAAAGGTCCTTGTAACTCCTAGTGGCAGTAAAGTAGGTTCACCTGAAGAAGGAGAATCGTCATTGGTAGTCCATCCAGATTACCAAGGTCTAGAAATAGGTTATAATCCTGAAGCAGTTGCAGTTTCTGAGCTTGCTGGTAGTTTTTCATCTACTAGTGATATAGGCGAAGAACCTGAAGTATCTGAACCTGTTACTCCAACTTCTAGTGCACCAGATTCACCTAAGGTAGAAAGAGTCATCAGCGAAAATCTTCCTGCTGGTTTGGTAGCTATTGAAGAACTTGCTCCAGAGGAAGAATTAGGCGTATCTATCCTTGAAGATCAACCTACTATTGATCTAAGGGAGCGTGAATCTATCTTTTACAGTCCTCCTAGAAGTACTACTTGGTACCTTTTGTTAACCAATTATTTAGACAACTCAGGGATAGGTTTTTCTCCACCTCGTACTCCTTTTCCACCTGGAGGTATTTATACTCCTGTAAATATGTCTGGTCAGTCGTCCGTGTTCACTCAATCTCCTGAATCTTTCTTGCACGGCGGTCCTTCTGTTCCCGCCGGGTATCAGTCACTTTCTGGTACCTTTGCGGGGGCATCTCCTCAACCCATTGATCATGGGTTATTAGCTGGAAACAATGGTAATAAACCGTTGGGTGTAGGGGACATTTACATGATGTCAGGTTCAGTTCCCGTTTCTCAACCTCAAGGTGGCCAATTACCGCCTGGGGGGCAACCTCAAGGTACACAAATTGCGTCTGGGGGGCAACCTCAAGGACAGTATGTACCCATAGTACAATACATGCCTCAAGGTCAACCCCAGCCTCAATATGTACCCCAAGGTCAACCTCAGTATCAATATTTACCTCAAGGGTATCAACCTCAAGGGTATCAACCTCAAGGTCAAGGTCAACCCCAGTATCAGTATTTTCCCCAAGGTTATCAACCTCAAGGTCAATACTCAAGTCAAGGTTATCAACCACCTCAAGGTCAGTCATATGTTCAAGGTATGGGAACTGTGCCTTTCAGTTATCAATCCTATCCTCAATCCGGTTACGGATCTCAGTATCCTCAACCTGTTACGGGTCAATACCCTGGAATGGTAGTGTGGGATCCATCACAAGGTCAACAGGTGTTGCAGCCAAGTATACAGTTGGTACCTCAAACTGGACAACCCGTAGTTTCTGGTTCACCCCAGCAACCGCAACCTGTCCAGTCAAATATTCAAACTTCTGTAACTTCGGTAGTTACTCAGCCGCCAATTGCACCTAGTACTCCATCTCAAACGACTGCTGCAACTGCCACAACATCTACCGCACTTACTTCTGGAGTATCGACAGCTCCGGTTTCTACTGTCTCTACAACCACTCCTCAAACATCTTTACCGTTGTCCGGATCTACGATTCAAACCACGGTCCAGATACCTGTAGGGCAGCCTGGTTTAAGTACTATTGTAACAAGTCAACCTCAATTTACCTATCAACAGTACCAGGGACAGTACCAATTCGGTCCTGCTGTCCAACAACTGGTTTACCAGTATCAACCATATCCTGGGTACTCTTATCAACAACCTCAACAACCCCAGTACGGTCCGGTTAATCCTGGTTTTCCAGGAGGATATAATATCCCGAATGCGATTCCTGTTCCAAGTTATCCTGGATATCCTCCTCCTAGGACTGGTCTTGTGACCCAAAGTTTTAGGGATCCTAATTGGCAATTACCGTTTATCGCAACTTTGGATTTACCAGACTTGACGCGCCTAACGAACGATCCAATACAATATCTTCCGTTCTGGCCGCCAATGCCAAATAAGTTACCCAGTGATATACCCAAGTTCGAAGGTAAGTCTGGAGAGGATCCGTCCAATCACGTGATGACTTACCACCTCTGGTGTGCTTCAAATTCCATCTCGGATGATTCGATCCGCTTACGTCTTTTCCAGCGTACGCTCATTGGTCTCGCGGCCAAGTGGTACATTGAGTTACCACGGGCCTCTTTTGACAATTTCAGCCAGTTAGCTACCTCGTTCCTAACTCATTTTCAGTTGCCGGTCAGATACGATAACGGCACGGAGCTATTAACTTCATTAAAACAGCCGACCTCCACTTATATTTCCGATCATATTCATGAATGGAGACGTCGACGACGATTAGTGAAAGTTTTTATTCCGGACCAAATCTTAGCTGAATGGTTTGTAAAATCATTATTACCGAAGATTACTGAAGATGTAGCTAAGGCCGGAGTAGTTACTGAAGAGCAAGTCATTGCTCAAGCCCGGTACCTTGACTTAGTTTACACTCAGTCGGGTACATTGCACGAGAAGATCCCAGATCTTCCTAAGTCGAATCAAATCGCTGCTGCTCCTTCGGGGTCTCATGCTGCTGATGGCATGATTGGTACGGTAAATACTAAAAGTAAGAAGAAATCCTCAAAGAATTCTTCTCCAATAATAACCTTACCAGACTCCCCGACAGGAGAATCTTCTCCCGAAATTACCGCCGACATTCACGCTGTAGAGTCATCTATGGCTAAATCAAAAAACGGTGGTAAGAAGAAAGGCAAGAAGAAGGATAAAGCAGACAAGGCTCCAAAGGAGAAAAAAGAGAGGTCGGAATCTAACAACGAAAAGCGCAAACCTCGCTATCCTTGTTTAATTTGTGAAGAAGATCATTTCACAAGAGATTGCCCTCATCGGGTGGAGGTTGTGAAAATCGTTAAAGGTTCCCCAACTCCTGCTGTTTTGAAAGATCCATTTCCAAAGCAGGAGAGTAAAATGATAGGTTCTTCCTCGAGTGCCAGTGAAGAACCCATATTGATGATGTCTCATGTACGGATTGCGACTCGATCACAAGATTATGGTAGTAAAAGTCCTGTTGATGGATCGAAAGAAGCAAAATCTTCTCGTTCTAATCCATCAACCTCAGCTCCCGGTTCTGATCCACTACAGATCGAGAAACCTAACCCTGACTTAGTAATAAAATCGCCTGCCAAGGGTGTACTTCGAAGGTCTGCTTTCAATCCACATGCGAGAGCGGCCCAGAATTACAACATTGTTGAGGATTTAGCTGTTTCACCCTCAACAATGTCAGCTTTAGAAGTGCTGCAATCATGCCCAGCACAGAGAAAATTACTTTTGTCGGCTATAGGAGCTGTTGATGTTCAGGACCCGAACCTGATAATCTTTGATCTAGAAAATAGTACACCGCGTCTCCCTCATCAGATGGCTTTCCAGATTCCAGTGATAGTAAAAAACATGCCTATTCATCGGACTGTAATTGATGAAGGAGCTTCTACGTGTATTATGTAGATTCAGTGTTGGAGATCGCTTGGTTCTCCTTCACTGAACCAATCCCCGACGATTCTTAAGGCCTTTGATGGCCGTGGGTTCCATCCGTTTGGCATTCTACAGGATTTGCCTATAGGGGTTGAAGGAAAAATCGTTAGTCTGGATGTGGAGGTGGTTGATGCCCCTCTAGACTACAACCTTCTTTTGGGTCGTAGTTGGTCTTACGCTATGACAGTGGTCGTGTCATCGGTCTTCAGAGTTATAAAGTTTCCACATAATGGTAAAATCGTGACGATAGACCAGCTGGCTTACTTTTCATCCGACCCAGCCTCTTCAGAGAGCATCCAACATGTCGGTAAAACGACTATCCCTTACAAGGATGTTGGTGTAGGATTAGTTAAAGATTCTAGTTTACTGGGAACTTTTCCTTTCCCTCCAATCAACGCAGACCCTTCATTAGCAACCATTCATATGATTACTTCAGACACTATTATCTATGATGATCCTTGGATTGTCCCATCTGAATCTGAGATAGACTCATTCGGTAATGCAATGCCTTTGAGTCCATATGAAATTGCTTATGAGGCCGTGCAGTCTTTTTCCGACTCAAGTTCAACCCAATCCGACCAAATGAATGTGGTCCATGAGGAATCACTTTTCACATCGACCTCAGAACGGATAACGTTTCCTGAAGTTGTGTCATCTGACGAACAACTTCGCGATATCCTAAGTGTTGACGATCTACCATGGGAAGATCTTCATCATAGATCTTCGTTTTTACCTGAGGGTGATGACTTTGAAAATGATTTTTCATCAATTTTTACAGCTGAATATGTCAAGGACGCTCAGAATCCCATGAAACATCCTGATTCAGAGTTGAATTTGGGAAACATTTCCCAAACTATTGCCATTGACATTTCAGTTAAAACCGGAGTTATTGAAAACATTCATATAGGTGCCTCGTGTACAGATGATGAAATTCAAACATACAAGGTCCTGTTTCAAGAATTCCGCGACGTGTTTGCCTCGTCCTATGAGGAAATGCCAGGAATTGATCCCTCCATTGTTGTTCATTCAATCAAGACCTACCCGGACGCTAAACCCGTTCGGCAACGTCTGCGTCAGATACACCCTAGGAAAGCGGCTGCGATTAAAGCAGAAGTCGAAAAGCTGTTGAAGGCAGGTTTCATTTATCCGATCCCATTAACGGATTGGGTATTGAATATTGTTCCGGTTAACAAGAAACAAGGAACAATAAGAATATGCATCGACTATAGGGATATAAATCGTGCTTGTCCAAAAGACAACTATCCCACGCCCTATATCGATCAAATAATTGATGATTGTGCCGGCAGTGAAATATTTTCCTTTATGGACGGTTTTTCCGGTTACAACCAAATCAATATTCTACCTGCCGATCAACCAAAAACGGCCTTCATTTGTCCCTAGGGGACATTTGCTTACTGCAAATTACCTTTTGGACTTAAGAATGCCGGAGCCACTTTCCAACGGGCAATGTCTTACGCGTTTCATGACATCAAGCACATTGTGCAACTGTATCTCGATGATTTGCCTGCTCATTCTTTACATCGAGCTGATCTCCTTGTCCACTTACGTGCTATTTTTATGAGGTGTCGGCATTATCGAATTCGTTTGAACCCACACAAATGTGTCTTCTGCATAGAAGTGGGACGAGTGCTAGGATTTGTCGTTTCAAAAGCCGGTATCCGCGTCGATCCCTCGAAGGTCGAAGTTATCATCAAATTGCCTCCTCCTTCGAGTTTGCGCCAACTCCAAAGTTTGCAGGGGAAAGCAAACTTTTTACGTCGATTCATTCCTAACTACGCCGAGGTTATAAAGGGTTTCACCCGGTTGTTGAAACAAAACGCTCAATTCTCTTGGGATGAGATAGCTCAGAAATCTTTTGATGCACTTAAGCATGCGTTGACCCATGCACCGTTGCTGCATCCTCCCAACTACAACCAGGACTACTTTTTGTATCTCGCCGCCTCCCACTCCACCATTGGAATGGTCTTAGTTCAGGAAGACGAATTCGGAACGGAACATGTGATATATTATCTTAGTCGGATGTTAAACCCCACTGAGCTAAAATATTCGCATGTGGAGAAATTGGCCCTGGCAGCTGTTCAGGCTATCCAGCGTTTTCGTCATTACATTCTTCTCCGTAAAACTACAGTGATTTCGGATTGCAACCCTATGATCTATATTTTGACTAAACAATTGCTAGAGGGCAAGTACTCCAAATGGATCGTTATCCTGCAGGAGTTCGATTTGGAGTTCGAGAAGTCCAAGTCTAAGAAATCCTTAGTTTTTGCGGAATTGATGTGTGACTTCCCACGTGCTGACACGGAAACTGTGGCAGAGGAGCCCATTGCGGACGAATCTTTGTTTCTTATCAGCACTTTAGATCCATGGTATGGAGATATAATCGTCTATCTCCAAACCCAATCCTTTCGGCCCGAAGATTCAAAGTCGGAACGTCGGAAAATTCGATTCCAGTCCCAACAGTACAAAATGATTGGAGATACTCTTTATCGTCGTGGGGCGGATTTAGTTTTTCGTCGTTGTTTAACTCATGAAGAGGCAGAAAGGGTTATGAATGACTGCCATTCTGGAGCATGTGGCGGTCATATGTCTGGGTATGCCACAGCTCAGAAGGTGTTGCGTGCTGGCTATTTCTGGCCGTCCATGTTTAAAGATTGTATCATTGCGGTCCGAAAATGCCACAACTGTCAAGTGTTTGATCGCAAGATGCGCGCACCACCTGCTCCTCTCCACCCTATAATTGTCGTTGGTCCTTTTGCTAAATGGGGTATCGATTTTATTACATGTAACCCTCACTCGGCCGGGCATGCGTATATCATCCTTGCGGTTGATTATTTTACTAAGTGGGCCGAGGCGATGCCTACATTCGAGGCAGATGGCAAGACAGCTGCGATTTTCGTATTCAATCATATTATTGCTAGGTTTGGTGTCCCACAAGCGATAATCACTGACCATGGACGCCATTTTCAAAACATTATGATGACAGAACTTACAAGCCAGCTTGGTTTACGCCATGATAGTTCTACTCCTTATTATCCTCAAGCAAACGGTTTGGTTGAATCCATCAACAAAGTTCTAGTTATCATGATCCGACGAATCATTGGTATTCATCGGTCAAATTGGCATAACATGTTATTTTCAGCACTTTGGGCGTACCGAACCTCAGTAAAAACATCAACAGGGTTCACTCCTTTCCAACTAGTTTATGGTTTGGAAGCAGTGTTGCCCATTGAATGCGAAATCCCATCACTTCAAATGGCTATCGAATTACTACCAGCTACTTCCGAAGAGGAGAAGCGTCTGTTATACTTAGCTAAATTAGATGAGACTCGACGTGATGCTGCTTTGGCAATCGAGACTCACGCAAAAAGAATGAAAGCTCAGTATGATCGTAACGTGACCCCTCGTAATTTTTCGGAAGGAGACCTAGTGCTATTATATGATCAAGCTAACGATAAATTAGGTGCTGGAAAATTCGTTCCCATGTGGCATGGGCCCTACATTGTCAACCGAAAGCTAGCAAAAGGGGCCTATGAGCTGGTAGATTTTGATGGGGACTCTTTGGGTAAGCCCAGAAACGGACTTTACCTAAAGAGGTATTATGCTTAAATGGTGGGTATGGAGATTCAGTTAGTTTAGTTAGGTTAATTTTTCTTTCTAGCTGGTGTGTTTTGTTAGTTTAGACAGTGTGCTTAGCTTAGAGAGTGTGTTTTTCGTCGTTATTTTGGCTTATCTTGGTTTTATTCTTGATATTGCAGATGTCGACGCCTCTCCAAACGTACATTGGATTTGCTGATGGTGCTTGTCGTAGTACACGGAATATCTCTTCCGCAGCTTGGGTTATCTATTCGCCCTCTGACGAGTTAGTTTCTATGCATGGGGTGAGCCTCGGTCAAACAACAAACAACATTGCAGAATACAGTGCAGTGATTGAATTATTATCCGAATCTATTTCATTTGGGATTCGGAGTTTGATAGTGAGGTTAGATTCTGAACTCGTTGTATTACAGCTTAATAGAGTCTATGCCATTAGAAATCCAGTGTTGTTAAGATTGTTTTTGAGGGTGCGTCTCTTGGAACGTGAATTTGATTACATTGAATATCAGCATTTTCCAAGGTCTTTAAATACATTAGCAGATGCAATGGCGTCTCGAATGTTAAATAGACATTTGTAACAATCATAAATGTAAATTTATAAACATTTCATCACACATGTTTAATAAAATAAGCCGGTAATAATGATATATATAGATAGGAGTGTGTCAAAAAATATACATCGTCTTCGATCATAGGTTGAAAAACACCTTATGATCGGCAAAAATGATAAGTACAAAAAACCAAAAATGTCACATGTGTCTAAAAAAGTGACTAGCCAATCACTGGTGGTGCTCTCTATATGAGACCACTGCCCGCGCTACCCTACACAGGAACCTCCTTAAAGGTCCTGGGACTGCGACCACATAGCGCTGAAGTCGGATAGGAATATCATCTATAGTCGTCTCTGGTATGCCTGCCGTGAGATGCTCTAAGTCCTGTTCCAGCTCGGCTAAGGTCTCTGCGGCTGCATCCTGTGGGGTTGGTGCTGGTACAGCTGGTACTCTTCTCTCAAAAGCCCGGAGATTGGCCGGACGCCGTGGACCTACATCTGCATTTTGAAAATTTTTTGCTGTCAGTTTTGAGACGATATATAAAAACAAAAAAAGTAGATAATTTAAAAACTTGTGAAAAATGAAGTACCTCTGTCGTCCCATTGTTCTCCCTGTGGAAGAACCATGTCCGGATCATTGCAAAAATCTACTCCGGCATAGGGAAAATCCTGAATCGCAAAGACCTGGCTCTCTAACCAGTGAAAGTAACCCGCAGGAAATCGGACAACCCCCGCTCCCTCATCAGGATGCCGGGCCATTACCGAAACCCATCGCGTCAACTTAGGCTCCCGAGGAGGCCCAACTGGAACAGTAAGATGCTGGGGGATCAGCATTGGAACTCTCTCTAGGGAAAAGCTCACAACTAAAGGCCCATATCCAAAGGTCTTCAATTGTCCGTTCTTTGCCCTAGTCAGTTGGCCTTTCATATTGGCCAGCACAGCATCGCACCAGTTGAAAATGGTGCCTCGGAAGCAATCTATAGCCATCCGCATTTGGGAACCAGTGGCTATGTGCAAAGCGGCAGCACCGCAAAGTCTGGTAACTGTAAAGGCAATTACCATAAGTTCAGGTCGGGATATGTATTTGATTTCTATCCCCTTCTCCTGGTTTTGATTGTTGCACCACTCTAGCCGGAGACTAGCAAGGGATTGGCCACCCGGCCTAGTCCCGAATAGAGAGAGTTGCTCGCCCCTGTTAGGCAAGCCAGTGAGAAAATATATATCGGAGGGCTCTATCTCGAGCTGGTGTTCTCCGATGTAAAAACATTGATCCTGAATGTTCCACCTTTCAACCAGCCACTCTAAGAATGGCACCTGGGCCCTCATGCCAGGTATGGCCCAGTACTTGTAGAGACCGCATGCCTTTAAAGCATCAATGGAAGGTTGATGACCTATTGCGGCCAAATCGACATCTTCGTGTTCTCTTTCACGCCAATCTAGCATGGTGGGCAATCTACACACCAAAAAACATTGATTAGATTTCATTAAATCAAATTTTTATGGTTGGGTTTTGAGTTTGGGTTTTGAAAATCCGCTTTGCGCGGAGTACGCACCCCGCGTTCAGAAAACAGAGCGTGGGGACGCAACTGTTCTGAAGGTGGGCTGCGTACTCCGACCATTTTCCCATATACGAAAATGTCGGGGTACGCAGGTCACCCATGGGGCACCTGCGTCCCCCGAAAAACGGACCCTAAAACCCCAAACCCTCCAAAAAATCAAACTAGAACTTAAAATGGAATTCTAAACGGATGAAATTGAAGAGGAGGATGTTGTGAAATACCTGAAAGAGACGATGCTCGATTCCGACGGTCGGATTCTCCGCAAAGTCCACGGGAAGTTTCTTGTCAAAAGCCCTTTTCTCACCCTCAACAGTAAAATGGTGAAAATGACATGGTAAAAAGTCTTTTTATAGGTTTTTTGGATAAATGAATGCTAAGTTTGTTTATTTTTCACCATGAAAGGATGTTTTTCAATGTATTTTTGCCCATCTTAAACAGGTATGAGTAATGTGTTGTTTTTGTGCAGGACAAAAGGACTTTAGGGTAAAATCATCATTTTTCACGAACCAAGACATCAGAGTCATCTTTTAAGCCCTTTTCTGACTCCTAAAACATGAAAAGATTGCCGAGCGTTTCTTTTACACTCGTTAAAACGGAATTAAAAGACGGTCCTCTTACAGCCCTTTTCTGACTGTAAAAACAAGAAAAGATTGCTGGATTTTTGTCGTTTCAAATTCGATACTGGAAATAAAACGACATGCCTCTGATCGCTTTTTACTTTTCAGGTCAAAGGCATTAATCATGAAAATACTCCTTGGTCGCAAGGCTAAGCGGTTCTCTCAGGTATTATTTTATACTTTTTCGGGCTTGGGAGACACAAATTTACGAAAAAGTTCACCTTGGAGTCTTCTTTAGTTTTTTCAGACTCTCTAAAATTGAAAAACGCCGAGTTTCTCCTATACTGGACTCGTTAAAATTTCACAGTAAAGGACCTGTTCGATTACAAACAGGAACGGACCACTCCTTCTTAGGGTCCGAATCTAAACTAAGTTGGACTCATCCGAAGGATGAGCTTATAATCAAGCATATGTTATCCTCCTCAAGCTTGTAAAAAATAAAGAGGTACTTGCCAGAAATGGTGGGGGAAAAGAGAGAAGAATGAACCTATTTGTTATCCTTTGTTACAGAAGAACCTTATCACCGCTCTTGAACACGACACTTTTCATTCACCTGGGTTGGGAAATCCTTTGCCTTAAAGCTGATAAAACCACTTTGAAAGTCTTCAACCGTTTCTGGGTATTAACTTTGGGTCAATCGTCACCAAGCCATCTGTCGTGTCGTTATGTGTTCAAGAGGTCTCTGCAAATAAACCATTCATATGCAAAATACTTGTCATTCATTTGACCATCCCTGAGTCAGTCCTTACAGCAACATTTCTTCAACTTGAACAATGATTTCGTGTTGTGGGCTTGCCTGCAACGGGTCGCTTTCTATCGACATCAGCACATTATCTAGAAAGATGACTTAGAAATCGTCAGTACCTTGAAGTCTGCATGCATCAATGGCAGGTTTCTCGCCTTTGACGACAGTTTACATCATCGACTTTCGATCAAAGGATTCCGTGACGTGTTCGACATCAACCCATTCATTCACATTTCATGGATTGTACTGGGTACTTTGAGAACCATTGACATTACTGGTGGTCTCTCTCACACTTGTTAACAGTTTACATCATCGACTGGTAATCAAGTGGTTTCTACCATGTTCGACATCAACTCATTTATTCGCATGGATAGAATCGTACCAATTCAGGAAGTAGAGATGAAGACCCTGGATCTAGTTTTCACCATCCAGGCTGCGAGGAGTTTTGTATTCATTATATAGTAGACTAACCATAAACAGATGGCTGCGTCCATACTGTGTCTACAAAAGTCTACGATTGTGATGTACTGCAAAATCATTCTTGTATCAGAGCAGTAGTTAGATTGTTAGTTAAAGTTTTCAATCTGAGTATGGGAATGCCTACCTCAGCGATGATATCATCTTATATATATTTTGTGTTGAATATTTGCAGGTTCTGACCGGGCTCTCCGCAAGATACTCCTTGAAATGATAAAGTACTTCACCCTTCCTAGATCATATAAAACCCTAATCTACTACAGGCTTCGCACTTTAGGGGGCAGTCTGTTACACTAAAAAATGTCACCATGACTATTTGCAGTTAGTATGGCTCCATCCACTGTCATACTATCCTCCTTGGCAAGTCTCATGCCTCTGCTCTTCATGTCAAACTTCAAGAAAGAGATAAAAGTCATTTAAAGTCAATTATCTCTAGTACGCAGTTTCTCTTAGCCTTACCTGCGTGTACGCAACCCAAGTTCACAATACCTGCGTATTTGTGCACTCTGTATGTAAAGGGGTGGGTGCGTACTCCTGTAAAGGTCAAAAGGCGCAAGTTTCACTCTAAAAAAGTTACTTGTGGTCATTTCTAGAGTCTTCTAGAAGCTTGTTTGACGTGTATGAAGCGCCTCCGGATGGTTCATGTATCCCTACCAAAGAGGAACTTATCCCATCAAGAGGGGAGCTATCCCATCCAAAGAGGGGCTTATCCCATTGATGGTGGACCTGAATAACTTCCTCTAGAGCACTATAAATACAGGCATTGGGCCAAAGGGAGGGGTGGTTGAAAGCTGAACATTCCTAAGGGTAGATGCTGCTGGAATTAGGACTTCCTTGTAGAAGCTTGTGAGGAGAGATTACCATCTTTGCTTGTTCTATTTGGAAGTGGGTGAGCTGATCAGAGTAAAGAAGGACTCTTGTGGACCTTGGGAGGGACTTGCGCAACACCAAGGCTTAGGTTGTAATGGTTCCTTTTGTTACCTTTTAATACAAATTAGTCCATTCTTCTCAACAATTTGTTATTTATGAGTTGTTTCATATACTCCTTGGTCTATATGTTAAATATGTTTTATTTTATGTGATATTCAGGTGCTATTTAATCGTTTGATTGTTAGTGAATGCAGGTTTCGAAGGGAAGGAGGAGCTCATCTGGATCAACGAAGCTGGACTACTACAACAGCGTTGGATTACAGGTAGGATCTAAACACTTGATTTCTCATATTGTAAAGGCATATTTAGTGAAGGATTGCTCTTATTTGTCTTGTTTGTCATTAGAAAGTCTTAGGCTTCTAGGAAGGTCGGTTGTGTCCGCACTAACGACTCTTTCCGTGTGACAATGTTGAACACCATACAAAGTCTTTCGGTCGAAGGCCATTGATGTCAAACTATCGCCGGAAGTGAGAAACCTGCCACTGATGTATGCAAGCTTCAAGGTATTGAAGGGGTGTTTCTAAGTCAACTTCTTGGATGATGTGCTGATGTAGACAAAAAGCAACTCGTCGTAGGAGGGCCTTCATGTATTCCACATCTACGACACGAAATGAGATAAATGATTTTGGATATGAGAATCGACTGACGACACAAGGTTCAGGAATGGCGGTCATAAAAATGAAGGTTTATAGTATTGCAACGGATGAAGTTTTGAATTGAATGACTTCTCTTGAACATATCGGTGACACTAAGATGAATTGGTAGCATTGACCCAAAACAAAGTAATGGATGGTATGATAGACCAACATTGTGATAACCATCAAGTTGAATGGCCCAACCCACATAGTCACGGTGATGAGGTGAAAGTGTCATGTTCAAGAGTGACTTGCTACCATAAAGTTTTCTCGGCTTTTTCCCATTTTTCCCAGTCATTGCTGACTGGTACCTCTTTATTTTTTATCGAGCTTGAGGAGGATAGCATATGCTTGTTGTATAATTTCACCTTTCGGGCAAATCCATCGCTATTTGATCCTTTAACAAGTCTAGCGTAGGTGAAACTCGACCTTGTCTAGATGGACAAGTTTGTCGCTATTTGATGTTTTTAATGAGTTTAACGACAAAGACAACTCGATCCTTTTCATTTTAAAGAGTTTGAAAAGGGATGAAAAGGAAACTCCATAAGTTCTTTTTCGTAAAATAATCTCTCAATTCTGAAAAAGCGTAAAAGAATACAAGAGAGATATCGTTTCCAATCCTTTAACGAGCTGGAATAGAGAAGCGCTCGACAACCTTTTCATATTTAGAGAGTCTGAAAAGAGTTTAAAGAGGACTCTATTTTGAGGAACAAGTGGTGTCTAGGGTGGCAACTGGTTCCGGTGATGTTGGAACTTCTCAAAACATGTTGATTTATGTGAAGAGGTTGGCTAATAAGACCACTCATTGCAACTGTTCCTCAAAAAAGGTAAAACAACCAAGTGAAAGTGTATGATTAGCCAAAGAGATGGTGGTGATGGAATGAAAACAACCAAGGTTCATCTGATGAAAGAGGCTGATAGAATGGAAATCACGAGGGTTAAAAATGGAAATGGGTTCATTTTTACACAAGCTTGAACCATAGGGAACTATGCTTGGATTCAGTTTCATGTTTACACAAGCTTGAAACGAAAAACTATGCTTGGATTTAGTTTCATTTTTATACAAGCTTAAAATGAAAAACTATGCTTGATATTTTTTTACATGCCCCCAGCATGATGAAAGGGAGAGTCTCCTGTAACCAGATTGAAGTCATTGTGGTGAAGCAGGATGGTTATCCAACACTTTTTGGCTTTGTCCAGATAGGGACAAAGGTGAATGGGGCGATTCCCTTCACATAACCTATAGGGAAACTTAACTTTACCACTAAGTGCATGTCCCCCAAACTTCATTACATTCACCTAAGTAGACTACTCTTGGCTAGCAGGTGGATGGAATGAAGGTTCTTTTACGAGATCAAGTGAAAGATTCGACTGGGATTTTACGAGATCTAACCAAAGACTCGACTTGGAACTTGGGACCTTGTTTCATTTTTTAATGAGCTTGACACAAGTCAAGGAACTCTGCTCATTTTCCTTGTTTCATTTTTTAACGAGGTTGACACAAGACAAGGAACTCTCCTCATACCCTTTGTTTCATTTTTTTTTTAAACAAGGTTGACACAAGACCAGGAACTGTCCTCATATTCCTTGGTTTCATTTTTTAACGAGGTTGACACAAGACCAGGAACTGTCCTCATATTCCTTGTTTCATTTTTTAATGAGGTTGAAACAAGATAACGAACTATCCTCGGACTCCTTGTAGGAGTTGTTTCATTTTTTAATGAGGTTGACACAGTAAAAGAACTATCCTCATCTTTTCAATCACAACTCATAAGAGGTCATGAAGGAGAGATTTGGTTCCAATGCCCCCAGTACACGTTGTACAACATCACTGAATTGATCATCAGTTGATGTAGGTATGGAACAGGTTGCCACATAATTAACCCATGGCAGGGATGATACCATTGGTTCAAAAGGACCATTTATGGAAGATGGTTGACTAGGAGCCATATTTGGACCAGGAAATGAAAGCTGGTCAACGGTGACAATTCTACCTTCATGTGGGAAATAAATCACTCGAAAGAGTGTTGAAACAATAGCTCCCATGTCATAAACATAGTCACGCCCTAGAAGTAAATTGTAATATAAAGGGCCTAGGACTACCATCACATTTAGATAAATGATTTTTCCTCCCAAAGTAATGGGTAACCAAGGGAGGATCCCTAATGGTCGATTGGTTCCTCTATTAAAAGCCAACAAATTCTGGGTAACTGGCACAAGTAATGGCGAACCAAGTGCTTGCCAAGCAGTTGAGGAAAGGATACTCACTGATACACCTTCATCTATAATAGTGCTAGATACAATCATATTACAAACTTGTACTATGATCTGGAAAGGCACATAAGAAGGAAGGCAGAATCCTGCTAGTCGATTCCAATCAAAGGAAGTGACCAAACTACTTGGAGGGGGTACCATATAAACGAGAGAATTAACCCCTTGAGTTACGAGAGAAGAAGGATTTTCCTCCTGTCTTGATGGAAAAGGAGGACTGCCCCCAAACTCATTAGAATCTGAAGAAACAAAAAGAACTTGAGTAGTATCATATTCACTCTCTTCGGAAAAGGTATGATTTAATGAAGGTGAAATCGGGTCAACTGTTACCTTGACTTGTTGATTTGGGTCGGGTATAGAGTCATAAGATTCACTTTTAGAGAGAGTAGGTTTGACCAACAGTTGATTTTGGTCAGTCAATTCATCAACTAATGAAGGATTTAGGGAGAGTTTCTTGTAACCAGATGGAAGTCATTGTGGTGAAGCAGGACGGTTATTCAACACTCTTTTGGCTTCATCTAGATAGGGACAAAGGTGAATGGGGTGATTCCCTTCACATAACCTACATGGAAACTTAACTTTTCCCTTCTTTCCATGAACTTTACTACTACTAGTTGATGGTGCGTCACCAACATGATCTCTATAAGTTGATGACACAGGATGATGTGAACGGGAAGACCATTCTTCTAAGATCTGAGGAATATTAGGACAATTTCGAAGAAGATGGTCTCCTGCATAAAGTTTTCATTGATATCGAAATTTGTGAGGCTTGATGGACAGTTTCTCATCAGATGTTGCATTCAAAGCGATGGTTGCTTGGTTTTCCCTCTACAGAATTTGCTTCTTCTTCTTCTTCCCTTTTTTCTTCTTCTTAGCCACCTGGTTACTAGTACCAATACTTTCACCAGGCGAAGAGGAAGAAGGGGAGGAAGAAACAAACGAAGAAGAAGGCAAAGGGTCAACCTTAGGATCAACTGGAGGATGATTTTGTCCAGTTGGAAGTGTACTTGATTGCGGAGAAATCATGAAATTTTGAACCAAGGAGGTTGAAAACAACCATACTGGCAAGCTAATGGTAAATCCTGGAAAGGACAATGTAGCCATATATGGAGCACCAATATTTCCAAAAGAAGGAAAATGACTAGGATTCCCATCAAAAGGAATTCCTTGATCGGTAGACTCCAGATTTGTCGCCATATGCTTCAACCTAAGATCAACTAAGAAATAAGCGTGGAGGATTTTATCCACGGTCAATTAATTTTTATGACACTGGAACACAACTTTGCTTTTTCATGTTTAAAGAGTCGAGAAAAAATAAAAGATGAATCTATTTGCCTTTGATGTTTAATGAGCCTAAAAGGTAAAGTGCTGAGATGATCTTTTTACTTTTAAAGAGTCGAAAAGGAACAAAAGTGACTACTTTGGAGATTCTAGACAAGAGGGTTTACAGAAGAAATCGAAAACTGCAATATACACCTTGGTGATAAATGAAAGAGAAATGACCAAGGATTTTACATACGACAGACTATCTTCCCGAATGCTGTGTTCGATGCGTTGCGATCGGTAAGGCGACAGACTCGACTTCCTAGGGATAAAGGATTTCAACCTATTAGGGTCTCCCACCGTATATGCGACGGTACAGGGAGCACAAGTCCATACTAGCACTTATTGAATTAGAGAGGAGGAATCATCCAACCTCGGTGAAAACGACAGCCACTAGGTTTAAGGCATTGGAACACGTCTCTAGCCTAGACCTCTAGATGTTTTTCGTTAAGTTCCAATGTGTTATTAGATTAATTGATGTAAATTTTAAGTTGATCTTGCTTAGAAATTTGACTTTCAAGTTCACCGTGTGATGTATTCTGAAATTCCTAGGAATGCAACTATTATGATAAGCACTCTTTCCATTTAATTTTAGCGATGAAAATCCTAGCTATGAGGGATAGAGCATACAAGTACTTTTTGAACAAGCAACAAAGAGCACAAACTAATGCAATTCCCTACACTATTCCATCTAGCACACACAAACTCAAACTCTAAAATGCAAATTGCATGTATTTCTCTTCAGTTTCTCTTAATGTGAATGATGCAATAAGAAAAACTAATGCACAAATGATTCATAATTCTTTTCATAAAAAATGACGATTTGTGACAATTTCTTTTAAAAGGGAAAGGAAGACTGTACGACACTTTCGATTTTAAAGAAATGAAGATTTTTGACACTTTAAATGAAAATACAAATCAAATGCACAAATAAATCAATCGACTATTTATGAAGGAAGACTTAACGACACTTCATTTTTCGAAGAAAATGACGATTTTACGACACTTTTCTATCTACAAAACAATCGATCAAAACTACCTTTCGATAAAACAAATACATAAAAAACATCCAACAATCCAGATTAAATAGGGCCAAATAAAGGAGATGAAGATCTTTTTCAGAGACAGAACATCATTGACATTCAACAACTCATTCAAACAAGAGAAAATTGGCAAAAACTTTCAGTTCCTAGATGGGAAACTGACCCTCAAGGGATCAGCGCAGGCAGAAGTTAGAGACAATGCGATGAATCACACTGAACCTATGTGGGAAGTGCACTGCAGCGCACTATGTCCTTCATCAGACTGCGTTGATGACAGTAAGCAATTATGAAGGCAATTTTGTCACAGTTTCGACTCAATTTTCAATGAAAGAGGACTGAAATCAATAAACGACCACAAGTACAGTATGTAGAAATGTCTTAAGAGGCTGATAGGCTACTAAGAAGGATAAACGATCCCCAGTGGAGTCGCCAATTTGTTTCAGGAATATTTAGTGTTCTTGGACAAACGCCTAACCCTCTAGATCTAGTAGCAGGTCTAGAAACAACAGACAAAGTAATCTTAACCTTTTATATAATTAACAGATAAAACAAGAGAGAAGTGAAACCTACTTGTAGTTTTCGCTAGCTCCTTGTCTCCCTCGATCGATCTTGCTACTCCTTTCCGTTCTTAAACCGCTTGGAAAGTACCTGCACAACTACAAAAACAAAAACCCATCAAGGCAAATGATAATGATCTATTGCCTATAAATAACATGGAATTGAGAACATGATATACATATGAAAGCATTAACATGTAACACAAGCATAAGGAAAAAGTCTTGAAAACTTTATTAATAAGAGGAAAGATTACAAACCATATATGCTTGATCCAGTGACATCCTTCCAATTCAATCCCTCTTCACCTCATGAAAAGCAAGACACTCCAACACTATTACAATACTTGCACTCAATTCTAATCTCACCAGCATCTCTTTACAATTCAATATTTTCCAGCCCCAGACCTCTTAGATGAGTGATCTATTTATAGGTAAGTGAAGGAGGTTATGCCATCAATGGTGATAATGAATGACTTTCTAAATTTAGAAATCAGTTCCATAGAAGAAGGATAGGGGATTGATGTTTCCTAATTCCCTTTCTCATCCAAATACGAACTCAAAGGTGTAGGTGGAATTTGAGAAACTTCTAGAGGCTTCCAATGGATAAGGAATCTTCAAACCCTCACAGAAATTTGCTCAAAGCGCAGGTCAAAGAGGGACCAAGTGCGCTGCATAGCACCCTTTCAGTGTATGGTTTGCATTGCAGCGCACCCTAATGAAGGCCTACCTGCGCTGATCTTCTTAGAGGTAGTTTTTGGATATTTTCAATGATGGAACTTCTTAGGAAGTGAGGCATTCTGATAACTAACTTCTTTAGGACATGTAACAACTGCACTAAGGGTTGATGGGCCCTAATAGTATCGATCTGTAAGTTGGGGTTGATGTGCCCAAATGGATCTGTAACAATTGTGTGCATGTCGTACATGTTGTGTTGTAGGCATGCAATACTATGTATGTGCATTGGGTAATTGTGGCACCGTGACATGTGTATTCGTTGTGTTGTAATTTGTGTATTGTGTTGTACACTGATGTAGGAGAATGTATTGTGTGATGATGTATATCGGGTGTAGGTGTATGTGTCGTGATGCATATTAGGTGTAGGTGTATGTATGTGTTGTGTTGTACACCGGGTGTAGGTGTATTGTGTTGTGTTCTACACCAGGTGTAGGTGTATGTGTCATGATGTATATCAGGTGTAGGTGTATGTATTGTGTGGTGTTGTACGCCATGGGTGGATGTATGTGTTGTAATGTACGTTGTGTGTATGTGTATGTGATAAAACAGAAGCAAAGGCATTGGGTTCTTGGCAGGTGTGGCAACCGATCTCGTGTGTGTACAGAAAGAACAAAGGAAAAAGTAAGGATCGATGAAGGATAAGTATCGACATTTTATTTCAGTTTTATTATGCATGTGATCTATGATTCTGACTTATGATGGTTACATGTGATTTATGATTATGGTTTATGATGATTTCATGCAATTCATGATTTTAATTTATGATGGTTGCATTTTGAGCTAACTAGATGTGATATGTTTATTCATGATGATTTGATCAAACAATTACTTTGACTTATTGTGACATGAAGTAAACATAAGTGCAAGTGTACCTTATTGACGGGCCTCTAATGAGGTATGATTTGGATTTATTTCAATTCGTTTTGAATCTAATGGAAATTATATGCTTGGTACAAGAATGCGTGAACATGCCCAACTCGGTGATTGAAATTGATTGCAAGAATTAGCAACAACAAAAGGAATTGGAAAATGCAACAATATGTTGGTAAATCACTTCAAGAGTAGGGTCATTGTGGGAAACTTGTAACCAATAGCGTCCATTTATTTCCATGAGCATGATACGAGTAGTATGATGGTTTTGAGGTAGGGATATGCCTTGGTTTTTGGACCTTCCGATGCAAGGAAACCTTACCAAAGGATGGACTACCTGGGATGGGGGTGCCATCAAAACTTGGAAGGTGTGTGACTGCATGGAAAGGGATGACCGTATTTCCTTAGGGACTGTGTAGCATAGAAGGGAAGACCAAGGAATGGATTTGTTTTGGTCATTAGCATTTCCATATGGAATCAGATGCACATTGGGAGTGTTCCTTGGAAAAATGAGTCAGTAACTGTTCACTGAGGGTACGGTAGTGTAGGATTGTAGCGTTGGACGTTGGATGCATCTTTGACTTTGGAAGTGAATTCTAGACTTCCTCGGAAGGAGGTGAATCCTGGTACTACTTTGAGGGTGGAAGTGTGAGCCTATGGATTCCCTTGTTACTGGTGTAGGCATCATATCCTTTACTTGTTGGTTGAGAAAATGTGTATATGTGTATATTATTGTAAATACTGTATCAAGATGGATTTATAAAGCTCCATAGATAGTATAATTATTTTTTGGTCGAAGAAAATGTGTATAAGAGTATATGTGGTTGTTATTGTAAATACCACAATGAGTTGTGTTATAAATTTCTAGTAAAAGTTATGGTTGTCATGTTTTCAAAAGGATGTCATTGTAAATACTACAACGAGTTGTGTTATAAAGCTCCATGGGTAGTATGTTTTGCTTGTCAGTGGTCTTGTTGGTTATAGGTGTCATTGAACACTGAGGACGATGTTCCCTCGAAGGGGAGGATTCTGTAACAACCCTGGTTAAACATTCATGTAAAAATATATAAGACCAAGCTCATGGGACACATATTCCAAGCTGAATTGTGGGAAAAACATCCTAGTGGTGTGTCACTTCGATTTATTAATGACTAAGGAAATTGGAAAAGGCAATGGCAAAGGCTTTGGAAAGGAAAAGTGACATTAATTAGCATTTTATTTATGAAAATAATGGAAAACAAGAGAAAAGGAAGGTGAAAGGTCACAACTTGCATGTGAGGATGAAAATGAAGGAAAATAATAGGAAATGAAGAAAATAGAAGCCTCATTGATAAAAAGGTTGTTGAGGATCAGTTGGCAAGCTTTTGCTCAACCTTTTGTCAGTTCAGTTTTGAAGCTCTCTCGCTATTCCGTCTCTCTCTCATACTCTTGGACACTTGGAGTTTTCTTGGAGCACTATTGGAGGAGTTTGGCATAATTGGAGTTTGGAGAAAGAAGGCAAAGGAAGAGCAGGAAATCACAAGAGGACATCGATATTAGCAACTACAATGGGTTTTGCTTGTAGGTACCGAGTTGCATGTATGTTTTCCTCACTAGTTTTGGCATGCACGTGCTTTCTTGGTTATGATCTATCATTGGCATGGAGGATTGCCTGGATTGATAGTGGATTTTCCTAGCCTTGCCATTTCCTAGATAGGCATGGTGTTATGGGTTCCTTTCTTTTGTTTTTCGTTGCTTCTCATGTTTCTTTGGTTGTGGGTTGAGCTACTAGTTCTTGGAAGCATTGGTTGGAAAAACGCTCTGGAAGCCTTGTAACAACTTGAGCTGAGTTACTATTCCTAGAAGGCTTGGTTGGAAAAATGCTCTGGAAGCCCTTGGTGGGTTTAATTACTAGTCTTGTTGTTGGGTTGTGTTATATTCTTTCCACGACTAACCTATGTAGTGAACCGGGGGGTTAGAGGGGGGGTGGAGCCCCCCTTCATTGCACCGATTGCGCAGTTGGGGGGGGGGGGGGGGGGGGGCAGGTAGCCCCCCCCTCTATGGGGTCCGGGGCAGTGCCCTAGGAAAAAATCTTTTTGGACCCTATATTAGGTTGGGTGAACCTACCTATGGTTTTCGGTCCATGGTTTTGGATGCGATGGTTTTCGGTCCATGGTATTGGATGCTTTGGCATGTATAAATATGTATTGTAACTGTTAGTGTCAGTATTTGCAGCCTTCCTCCAGTGATCAAACATGCTCTTACAAAGTGATTTTAAGGTGTTAAGGTCAAGTTTTGTCATTTCAGTGAGTCTTCAAGCAAAATTTGGTCACTAGGCATTAAGTCTAGGGTTTGATTTTACCCTTGTCAAACTTGTCCAAATGTTGGTCCATGTCACCGTTCAGCTGAGTGTACCATCATTTAGAGAGTTGTCATTATCATGTCAAGTCCCACTGGGTCATTTTACACCTTGTTCATGCTTCAGTTGCGCCTAGGTAAGGTCATTTCCCTCTCCTAGGGTTTTGAAGGCAATTTCTCTTGGACTACCAAATCATTGGCAAAACTCATACCCTAATCTTCATACACATTCCCCTATCCTTAAAGTACTTTATCAAACACTTCCCATCAGTGAGATCCCCCAAATTCCTCATTTTCGCACAAACCCTAGTTTCTTGCTACAACCTGGCAATTTTCTAGGTTGGACCTATGTTTTGCCTTTTTGGACACCTTCCCCTCACTCAATCTCTAAGATTACACTTTCCCCTACTTCCTAACATCCCTCCCTACTTCCCAAAATTTCCTCAAGAATTTAGAAACTCCCTATCCCCTTCATTTCGACAAATCCCTTGTTCCACACATCGGGATAGGTTTCATTCAAATGAGGTTTCTGAGCAATAAAAGATGAATTTGGGAAAAATGAGAGAGGGTTTTGTCCAAAAAATTCCAAGGAATAAAAAACTCCTTCACTTTTTACACAGGTGTCATGGTTTTGGAGAAATGTCAAAAATATAGTTGCCTCGGGAGAATTGATGCACCTCTGAAGTGACCTTGGGAAAATCAAATTTTCTCCTAGCTCAGTTGGCCAAATGACTCTCTTGATGAGTCAAATGATAACTAGACACAAATAGATTTCCAATGCGCTATCATGAGCTCAATTTGGAGTTGAGTAAGGCATTCCAAAGTTGACTGTAACAACACTCTGCCTTTAGGCAGCCTCATTTGGCACATTTTGACCAGTCTTGGGAGATTTGATTTTTGACAGTGCAAATAAACTCAAAATTGAAAACTTCTAGTTGGGTTGGAAAGTATACTAAAATACCTTTCCAACGAGCTATCCTGCACCCAATTTGGACACCGGGAAGGCCTCCAAAAGTCACCTAGAAAAGGGCGCGACGCACTGGGAGAAATTTTTCAGTGTAAATTTACACTGGCGCGACGCACATGGGAGGCGCGACGCACAGGGCTAAAAGGCATGAAATTGTGCCAAATTGCCTCAAGTTTCCTATGAAACCCCTCAAATCAACAGGTAGGCTCCATATCATGGCTTTTTCATCAAATTTTACGAGTGACATGGTGGTTTATGCCCATGATTGAATGCAACAAATGTCATAAAACCAACCACAAGAAAATGCCAAAAAGTCATTGTTGCTAGGGTTGTATAAGTGTGGTGTTGATGCTAAGGTTTCATTTTCCTTCCTTATCATCCCCCCTATGCTATTGTTTCCTATTCCCACCACCCTAAAATACTACCAAACTCATACTCCTTATCCCCTCCACTATTTGGTCAATACAAACCCCAAACCCTACCTTGTCAAACTCCAAAACCCTACCCTATTAAATACCCCAAACCCCTTACATATCCCCAAACAAAATTCTCCCCATAACCCCTATTCCCATCACATTACTCCCCTCCTAATACCCCCTTTGTTTCATTGTTCCCCTTGGTGGCAGATATCACAAAAAACAACACCTAGCTTCACACCATCATCAAAGAGCAGCCTAAATACAGTACACACAGCAGTCATGGTATCACAACATTCATCAGAGCATGAGATAGGTGGTCCTTCTCATCAATATGAGTGCCATGAGACCACTGCTATGCCAGTATCCATCACCTATCAAAGAGGCAGTAGGCACTTGTTTGTAGCAGCAAAGCGAGTGTTATCTCCACCCGAGGTTGAAGGGGCCTCGCTTCCTACATCGACAACATAGGTACATGACAAGGACAAGAAGCCCATGCATGACGAGGGGCCATCAGGTGAATAGGAGGCTGATTTCATCCTCATTCAGGATGATGATGCTGATGTGGAGAGCGCCCAACTTAGGATGACTATTCAGGAGCAGAACACGGAGATCCAAGACTTGTCACTCAATGTGGAGAGGGCCAAATGGATCATCCAATATTTGGAGTAGAGAAACAAGCAGCTTTAGGACCAGCATGAGATCATGGAGCTACAAAACATCCGTGAAAATATACAAGCTGCCCAACAAAGGAGAATCGAGCTCACTACCTTGGAGCAAAAGATCAACAATGACCATGAGTCCTGGCTAGAGCGGATCAACATGCATTTGGAGAGGTTGCTGGACAAGGCCGACTAGGACCTTGCTCTACTGAGACATATGGCTTTCTGTTACAGGGTGCGAAACATGAGTGCATAGCCTCGAATAAGGAGTTTGAAAGCGAAATTGAGGAAAGTAACAAGAAAGGCAAAAAGGGCAAAAGAGTAAGATCGGCTTCGAATCTTGGCTGAGGCTTCCTTGTCTCAGCATAGCACCCCATAGGGAACCTCCAGCCCAAATTTCAAGAAATTTGGGGAATCTTTGGTCACATGGTAATTTTTTGGGCAAAAAACAGGGATTTTCTCCCTGTGCGCCGCGCCACTGGCGCGACGCTAAAATTCTAGAGCTCCAAATGAGGAATGGCTTGCATTTTTGGATTTAGCATGGAAAATCACGACTACTGGTGTCCGGGCAAGAAATTTGGGCAAGATCTGAGTCTCCTAAAGGTCAAAAAACACCAAAAAATGGCCTCTTTGCCACTTTTTTGACACACAGAAAGCAGTCTTGGGAGAATGGAGATTTGGAGGGGCAAATGAGCATCAAATTTAAAAATTCTAGTTGGGTTAGAAAGTAGACAGGACAGGCTTTCCATCAAGCCCACTTGGGCACATTTTGGACACCTGCAAGTGCCCCAAAATATGCCCCAAAGTAGCGCGACACACAGAGAAAATGGCGCTGCGCACAGAGGAAAAATTGCCAATTTGCTTCCGTTTCGTGAAATTTCGGTTCGCGACTTCTCCAAGTGGGCCCGCTCATCTACACTTTGGTTTTTTGGCACCAAAGGTGGCATTTAAAGAGTTTTTTCTCCAGATTGGCTTCTATCCAAGTGGCGAAGGAAGGCAAACGGTCACCCAAAGCCAAATGTCATGTTTGCAATGCTGCACCTGTAGCTGATGGTTGGCTCTCCAGCTCCATTTCGCAATGATTCGAGTAACTCCCCAACCCTTGGGCGTTCTATCTCTTCCTCACACATTTTATATATTGTATGCAAGTTATTTGCAAAGGGTTGGTTGGCTTGTAACTTCTGGGAGACTGTGGGAAAGAAACTTTGTTTATTCACTGTGTATTTTTGACAGTGAATTAATGAAAGGCAGCAGCTCTGTTTCATGAGATTCTTGTGGTTGTGAGTGTAGCAAATGTATTTCTTATGTGTTCATATGTATTTAGTTATGTTTCATAATTCATTTCATGCTCATTTCCAGTGAAATTTTCTGAGTGAGATTAGGTAGAATCCAATTTTTATTGCTCTGCTTGTGGGAAAATTTCATGTTTCAGTGTTATTCTTCTGTTGAAAAGGATTCATGTCACTATGCCCTTTTCACTTTCTTCAGCAATCTATTCATGCCGTGGTACCTCAAACTAAATTATTACATTTTCCGCCTACCTTGCCTCACGGAATAATCTGTGCCTTTGTATTAAATTCTTTGTTCTTTGCTGAGCACCGGTCCCATAACATCCCAGAAGCTCTGTCATTTCATAAAATTGTTTCCAGAATCCCTATTCACTTACTAGCCTAAGGTAAACATTGTATTGTAAGTCATCTTAGACCGTTTTCAATCATCTATTCACTGAGCGTGACTCAGAGAGATCCCTCTCTTGCTCTGGTAGGGCTAGCTACCAGACGGAGCGTGGCTTGTGGTTACCCTAATTTTTGCCTTCCTTCAGCCTAAGGCAGATTTAGGTGCTAACAGTAACATTGAAAGGAATATAATGAAAAATCAAGCTGGTAGTCCCGGTTTTGGGATCCAGGGGAAAATCTCTGTGTATATGTGTTATGCTCTCGCGTTGTTTATTTTTTGTGTTTTAGAATTCGTATGCAGGTAATTTATGTATGGGGTTAAAACCTACATTTGGTATCGGAGTTGTTTTGGCTTCAAGGGGACGCCTTTGTTGCTAATGGATTTCGCTCGGGCCTGTGGTATACCCTGTTCAGTGGGAGATCTGCGAGATTGATTCTGTTGGTGAAAGAAGATGGCGAGTAGTGGAAAGATAGAGATCGAGAAATTTAATGGTCAGAGTTTTGAGTTGTCGAAACTCAAGATGGAGGATCTGTTGGTGGATAAAGATCAGTAGATCGCGGTAGATCTGGGTACTAAACCAATGGGAGTGTCTGATGAAGAATGGAAAAAGTTGGATCGGAAGGCAAAGAGCACAATACGATTGTGTGTCTCAGATTCAGTATTGCTGAATGTATCAGAGGAAGCTACGGTGAAGGCTTTGTGGGACAAGTTAGGGACTTTGTACCAATCTAAGTCTCTGATGAATAAACTGTTCCTATGGAAAAAGCTGTATAACCTGAGGATGAAAGATGGAGACTCGGCGATAGAGCATCTGAATGCATTTAATACTATGGTAAGTCAATTAGCATCTGTTGATATTAAAATTTCAGATGAAGATAAGTGCATCAGTTTGTTGTGTTCTCTACCAGATTCGTGGGATAGTCTGGTTATTGCAATAGGTAGCAATGCAACTGCCTTGCATTTTGATGAAATAGTCTCATCCTCGCTGACGGAGGAGATGAGACGGAAAAATATGGAGAGCCAGAATGGTGATGCCTTGTCTGTACGAGGACAGTCACAGAACAGAAACAAAAATAAGTCATTAAGTGGGAGATCTAAATCTCCAGGAAAACCTATAAAGGTGGTGTGCTGGAAATGTGGAAAGGAAGGGCACTACAAAAGGGACTGTAAATCTAAAGCTCCTGACAAAGGAAAGGGATCTGATGATGCTCCTTTTGCAGAGGTGAAAACCACCTCAGATGAAGGTGGGGATGTGTACTTGGCTTCTTTAAGTACACATGTAGATCATGAGGCATGGTTGATTGACTCAGGTGCATCCTTTCACTTCACTCCCCATAGAGAGTGGTTCTGCGAGTATGAGAAATATGATGGTGGTGATGTCTTCTTGGGGGATGATAGGAAGGCTAGAATCATTGGTCGTGGAAAAGTAAAGTTGAAGTTGCAAGGTGGAAGGGTTAGAACACTTCCAGGTGTTCTGCATATTCCTGCATTAGCCAGAAATCTGATTTTTGTAAGCAAGCTGGATGATGCAGGTGTAAAAATAGTGTTCGAGAAAGATACCTGTAAAATGGTTCAGGGAGCACTGGTATTGATATGGGAAGTTCGGATTGGAACTCTGTACAAGCTGCAAGGTAGCACTGTTATTGATGGGTGCAATAGTTCTATGGTTTTTGAAAGTGGAGCAGAAAATCTAGTGGTCTCTGGAGAGAAGACCATGTTGTGGCATCAAAGGCTTGGACATATTGGAGAGAAGGACCTTCGAATACTTCATGGTAAAGGTATGGTAGAAGGTATGAGTAATAGCTCTCTGGATTTGTATTTCTATGAAAATTGTGTATACGGGAAGCAGAATCGGGTGAGTTTCCCCTCTGGTAGTAAAAGGGCGAAACATATATTAAAGCTTGTGCACAGTGATGTGTTTGGACCTGTGAAGGTTTCATCACTGAGTAAGTCTGTGTACTATGTATCATTTATATATGACTTCTCAAGGAATACATGGATATATTTCCTTAAGAAGAAATCTGAAGTTTTTGACAGGTTTAAAGAATTTAAGGCTCTCGTGGAAAATCAGACAGAGAAGAAGATAAAGGTGTTGATGACAGATAATGGTGGAGAGTTTTGTAGCAAGGAATTTGAAGAATTCTGTAAGAAGTGTGGTATAGCACAACAGAAAACTACTCCATATACACCTCAGAAAAATGGAGTTGCAGAAAGAATGAATAAGACGTTGATGGAAAGGGAAAGAAGCATGCTAAGTGGTGCCGGGTTAGGACAAGGATTCTTGGCAGAGGCGGTGGATACTGCATGTTACCTGGTCAATAGGTCACCTTCATCAGCGTTGGAGGATAAGACTCCACAAGAGGTATGGACTGGTAAGAAACCCTCTCTTTCACATCTAAGGGTATTTGGATGTGATGCATATGTACATGTTCCAAAGGAGAAACAAACCAATTTGGATAGTAAATCTGAAAAGTGCATCTTTATTAGGTATAAAGATGATTTAAAGGGTTATAAGCTTTGGAACCCAGTAACAAGGAAGGTTGTGTATAGCTGAGATAGGGTGTTCAGAGAGGTGAAAGATGTTATTAAACATGAAATCCAACTAAAGGAACCTGAGAAGATAGAGTTTGAGCTAAAGGAGGAAGAATCAGACTCTATAGCCGAGGAGGAATTAGAAGATGAAGAGCCACAAACTCCGGCTGTGAGAAGATCAGTTCGAGAAAGAAGGCAGCTAGAAAGGTATAGTCCATCTGCTTTCTGTTCAAATTTTACTTTGTCTATTACTGATGATGATCCCAGAACTGTGAAGGAAGCAGTGGATTCAAAGGATAAAAAACTCTGGAAAGAGGCTATGGTTGATGAAATGGCATCTTTGCACAAAAATGAGGCTTGGGATCTGGTGGAGTTGTCGACTGGAAGGAAACCCATTGGCAGCAAATGGGTGTTCAAAAAGAAAACAAATGCAGAAGGAAAAGTGGAGAAATACAAAGCTCGGTTGGTAGCAAAAGGTTATTCCCAGGTGCCGAGAATTGATTTTGGTGATATTTTTTCTCTTGTTGCCAATGTAACTTCTATTAGATTACTTTTATCTATTGCTACTGCTTTTGATTTTGAGGTAGAATAGATGGATGTGAAGACATCATTTCTTCACGGGGATTTGGAAGAGGAAATCTACATGAAGCAACCTGAAGGCTTTGTGGTGAAGGGTAAGAAAGAATTGGTATGTAAGTTAAAGAAGTCTCTGTATGGGTTAAAGTAGTCACCAAGGATGTGGTATCAGAAATTTGATACATTTATACGGGGACTTCGCTTCACCAGAAGCAAAGCAGATCACTGTGTGTATTTTAAATTAATTGGTGACCGTGTTATTTATCTAGTCTTGTATGTGGATTATATATTGCTGGTTGGAAATTACAAAGAAATTATCCAGGATTTGAAGACCCGTTTGTCCCCCAAATTCGACATGAAAGATCTTGGTGCTGCAAACTATATTTTGGGCATGGAAATTAAAAGAGATCGAACAAAGAGGAAGCTCTAAACCAGAGGAAGTATGTCGAGACAATATTGTAGAGATTTAATATGCAGGATAGTAAACCGGTGAAGGTTCCTATTCCTGTAGGTGTGAGGTTATCTGTTGAACAGTGTCCCAAGACACAAGAAGAGTAAGAGGACATGTCCCGTGTTCCATATGCAAGTGCAGTCAGTAACCTGATGTATGCAATGGTCTGTACTAGACCAGACATTTCACATGCAGTGGGAGTATTGAGCAGGTTTATGTCAAAACCAGGGAAGCAGCATTGGACAACAATGAAACGGGTTTTCAAGTATTTGCGTGGCACTAGTGATTATGGTTTGTGCTACCAAGCAAGACCATGATTAGATAAAGTTTTGGATATCTGTGGCTTTGTTGATGCAAACTAGGCTGGAGATTTGGATCAGAGAAGATCTACAAGTGGGTATGTGTTTAACCTATTTGGAGGTGCAATTAGTTGGATGAGTAAGAAACAATTTGTAGTGGCACTATCAACTACAGAGGTAGAATACATGGCAGCCACTCATGCAAGTAAGGAAGCGGTTTGGTTGCAGAGATTGTGTTCAAGTATAGGGTTAGTACAGGGAGCTATAAGGATAGACTGTGATAGCCAAAGTGCAATTTTCTTGGCAAAGAACCCTGCTTATCATTCAAAGACAAAGCACATTGATGTTCAGTATCACTTTGTGAGGGATATGCTAGAAGACAAAAAGGTGTTGCTGATAAAGGTGGATACTTTGAAGAATACTGTAGATGCATTGAGAAAATTTGTGAGCTCTGAGAAGTTCTCCTGGTGTAGAGAAATATTGGGTGTTTCAGGGATGGAAAAATGACTAAGCTTTCCTGTGGCCCCATGTGGAAAGAAAACAACAAGTGGGAGAATGTTGGGTTGTGTTATATTATTTCCACGACTAACCTACGTAGTGAACCGGGGGGTTAGAGGGGGGGAAGAGCCCCCCCTTCATTGCACCGATTGAGCAACAGGGGGGTCATGGGGGGGGGCGGCAGCCCCCCTTGTCCAGGGGGTTTGAGGGGGGCGGGTAGCCCTCCTCTACGGGGTCTGGGGCAGCGGCCCGGGAAAACCTTTTTTTGGACCCTATATTAGGTTGGGCGAACCTACCTATGGTTTTCAGTCCATGGTATTCGATGCTTCAGCATGTATAAATATGTATTGTAACAATGAAAGGAATATAATGAAAAATCAAGCTGGTAGTCCCGGTTTTGGGATCCAGGGGAAAATCTCTGTGTATATGTGTTTTATGTGTTATGCTCTCGCATTGTTTATTTTCTATGTTTTAGAATTCGTATGCAGGTAATTTATGTACGGGGTTAAAACCTACACTTGTAAGCCTTGGTTGGACAAATGCTCTAGAAGCCCGATGACAATTTTGGGTTAAGTTACTAGTCCTGGAAGCCCTGGCTAGAACAAACGCTCTCGAGCCCTGGACAACTTGGGTAGAGACCAATTTGGTGATGGTTAGTGATGTCATACCATGAGGTGGAATCACTGGTTGAGGGTTGAGGTGGTTTGGCCTCTGGAAGCCCTGGATGGTTTTGATTGATATGTTTTATGAGACCCCACATTCATGCTTGGAATATGGCACAAGGGTGACTGGCTAAAAGAAAGATTTGGTTCATCCTAGTCTACGATCGGGTGGTTTGTGGAAGTCCCATACCTAATTGGCTAATGCAATCATAAATAAGAGTTCCCTTTATACTTGGTATTTTACGAGTAAATATACTTGTTTATATGTGCTTATATGGTCGTTATATCCTTTATATTTATGTTGGTTATATGCTGGTTATGAATGAGTTTTATAACATTGAAAATGTATGGCTCTCATCATGTCTTGGTTAATCACTGAATGTACAATGAATATATGGCTTAATAGATGGTAATGAAGTGATTGTGATGAGGCATCAATCCTTCTTACTAATCCTCAGATAAGTATGAGATCCATATGTTCAGATCTATTGTTTAAACCTATAGAATGCATATTTGTGACATGTTTGATGAAATTCCTGTCATGGCTAGTAGGAGTCTAGTCAAGTCCTTATTCAAGTAATTGAATTTGTATCATTGTTTCGATGTTATCTCTCATTTCTGGAGGTTTCATGGAGTTCTGGGTAGTGACTTGGGCCCTGACCCTAAAAAAGTGGCACAAAATTTAGATTCACAAACACAACTACCTGAGAAAGTCCCAAGTTGCAGGCATGCCCATGCTGTGGGAGCGACTATAGGGTTAGAGTTGCACTCATGACCATGTTATGGGAGTGACTGAGGGTTTAATGTAGTAAAAGGTCAGTTTGTCTCAGGGGCTAGTCACATGGAAGGTTTGGATGGCTTCTAGGGGTTCTCCTTTATGTTTGGAAGGTCTATGTAGTGTGTTCTGTCGGTTCCACTTCCTTAACTGACACATCGGGAGTTGAATCATATCATAGTAACTCTTTGTCACATGTTTACCTTGGTTGGCTAGTTACTTGGGTAGATGTGGGAGGAGGGTGTTACATTCATGTTCAAGGGGAGTTGAGATTGTAAATTACTATAATTTACTTTCTGTATGTGGATGATGTAAAGAACAGTCATGTATGTATGCAGTTTTTGAATTAGAAAATCACATATACATATATGTGATTGGTACATATGGCACATATTTAGGGGGAGCTTCCTATATGCCTTCACCATTATGGTCTTCTATTTGTTGCCATTGGCTTGGTGTAGTATGTTGGTTCAGGGGGCGTAACTATTATAACTCTAAAAGATCCTTGTTGGCATTTTGGCTCCATAAGCATGTCTTGTTGCATATCTTTTCTCATGTCTAGATTCTTCTACAGTTACTACTGGAAATTTATATGTTATAATGTTGCTATCAAATATTCATGTTACAGGTTCCTATATGATATATGGAGGTTGCTGATAACTATCATGATCTTACAACCTCATTGTTGAGGTCCTGGTTTTGGTTATATATACATCATATATGTCCCTTGATGTAAAGTTCATGTGGAGACCCATGATGTAATTATTGTAATATTCAGTCATGTATGGGCTATTGGGATCAAATCATGCTTTGTATGCCATCCCATTATTTTGGGCAATTGATGTAATAATGCATAAAAAATGTAAAAACAAATGTTTGGGTATCTGATGTAATCGTGAGTCAATGGTGTCATTTTTGGTTGAGTCATTTAAATATCTTCAGCACATGCTCGGGGGGAGCATGGTAAGTATGCAATTTCTACAAAGAGGTCCTTCATTCAACTTTTGGTCAGACCTTTTCCCTTGATGTCAAAGGAGGAGGGACACATTGTGTTTGGGAGAAGCATGTTTGAAGGAAATCTTGGCATTTACAGGTGTGTTTGCAGGTTTTACACATGTTTACAAATGGTGACCAAACACCAAAGTGGTTGCCATCAAGTTCAAAGGGGGAGATTGTTTGCATTATGGCTAATGTGTTGTCCTTAATGGCAACCTACTTGATAAAGAAGTCCACATTATGGTAACAAGATGATTATGAAGGTTGGTACAGATGTGACAGAGGCAATAGACAAAGGAATGTCAAGTTTAGAGACAGATGAATGATAAAGGTGAAGTTTGGGAAAGTATACGCAGATCCTATGCATAAGGGTTGCGTACATATGTAGGAATTGTGAAGAAAAGTCGCGTACATAATCCACACCATAGTAACTTGAATACCAGGGGTCTTTACTACAGTATTGGCCCATAGTTTTGAGTGCATCAACGGTTATTTGATCCTGTCAAAGAATACCAATGTCATTACTAAGGGATTGGCCTAAGGTATTGACTAAGGCTAAAACTATATAAGGAGATGGAGATCAAAGTGTTGGGGATGCAAGTATTGTGTTGCCTATGAATGATTTTATTTGAAACAGTTGTGCACCAGGGAGTAAGGAGAAGACTCAAATCTGAAAGATCTAAAATATATTGACATGTTTGCTTAGTTGATTTACTTGCTGCAAATGTTTAATATTGATGAAACTATGATGTTATGATCTAAACAATTTATTCATAAGTGTGTGGTCAAGGTTGCAGAAAGTAAAATTGTGTTTGCAACAAAAGTTATCAAATCTATATGCAGGTATGTTTGGTGCGTACATACACAGATCCACCTTTGAAGGGTCTCGTATATATTCTGCAAAATAATTCTTTCAGTGAGTGCATATTTGTACATGGGTGTTGTGCATGGTAAGCGCGTACATACACAAATATTCTTTATGAAGGTCATGTACATAAACTAGGGTTTGATTTGCTAATAAATGTTTACAAATATGATGATTGATGGTTGGTTTACTTGTAATTGTCTGTCAATGATGTCTTTATTATGATTGAAGTGACTTGGTTGAACTGTTCAAGAAGTATATGATTTGTAATTGGTTCAGAAATCTATGATTGATTCTATGATCTGTAGCTGGTGAAATGGTATGTGAATGATTCAATGATTAATGATTTCAATGTTCAGTATTCTGAGAACTTTACGTAGGTATGATACAGAGAAAACATGTATATACACGTGTTTTATTCAGTACAATCGCGTACACAATTTGATCATTATTATTTCTGGTTGGGTTTTGCATTTAGTTCCTTAATACTTGAGAATTTCAATTGATTTACAATGTGACAAAATCTCAGATTCAATGCCTTAGTTTGTTTGGGTTTATGGTTGATATGGGTCCAGGTGGCCTACAGGTTGGTTTGATGATAGTCTGATAGGTGGATCTAGTTTGAAACATTCTGAAAAGTGGTCCACAAGGAGTTGAGGGTAGCAGCCTTTATAAAGGGGGTGTAGATCCCTTCCAGTAGGTGTTGGAAAATGAGAGAAGGTTATAGCCTTCTGTAGGTGGGTGCTTGCATACTGGTTAGAGTCTGCGCCAATACAATATTGTAAGAAGTTTTCCTTTATAGTAAAAGAAGAATATTGAGACGTCGACAACGATGGTCTTTTCCCACATTGGGTTTCCACCTAAAATCCTGGTGTTCATGTGTGTTGATATGTTTCTTGTGTGTTGATGATCTATCTGCTTCTTACTACTCATGGTTACTATTTAATTGATGAATAATAAACTGTTAGGGTCCCACCCTAACCCCCTTATTTATGTCATGGGATCACGTCATAGTCAAGAGTCAATAAGGCCCATATTAATATTTGTAAGTGGTTAACCCGCAATTAATGACGGGACCACAGTTAGTTGCAAATGGGCGGTAGTATTAGATAGATGGTAAATGGGCGGTAGTATTAGATAGATGGTATTAATAAAACCCACGATATTGGCCCGTGGTATTGCATGTATGAGTCATATATAAAGGATAGAGACTCCCTGCGAGGAGCATATGTATTGTTTTGTAATCGAGCTCTGCTCTATTGGAGGTTGCCCCCTCGAAGAGGCCTGTGAACATTTCTCTCTGAATAATAAAATCATTGCTATTCTGTGTTCTGGGTATATTTTCTTCACATATTCTGTGTTCTCGGTATCTTTTCTTCGCAAATTCTATGTTTGGGTATTACTTTGCAGGTTAAGAGCATAACAAGTGGTATCAGAGCACTTTCCAAGGCTCGGTGGGATCTACAAATTTTAGCAAATTTTTTTTTGGCTAGAGACGTGTTCCGGCGTCTTTAAACCACAGGATCTGTCGTTAAGCGCATAAACCTGCGGATTTGGGGAGGCATGCACGCAGGAAATACAAGAGGTGGTCACGTCTATTGGACTCCCTTGTAACCCCTGTGGGTACCCCTTCGAGTAGTAGCACATTAGACAGAACCGCGCACGGACTGTCTTCCATGTACCCTCTGGGTATATAGGAAGCCCCCTAGCTCCCTTGAAACCTCGCCATAGATAAACCTTCGGCCGTCTTGCGGCTACAGTACACCGAGAACAGCACTCGGAGAGATTACTCGCCCGTACGATAGGGTAGTCGGGTTGTACGGCTAAGGGTACGGTCGATCCTCCTTAGTTAGAGCCCTGAAACATTGGGTCGAGTACTATTGTCAGACCCTTATGTATATTGCGATCTGTAGCACCTGACACTCCCCAAGACCATAGTTCCCTTTCTATCGGGGGATCACACATCATCTATTCTAGATCAGCAACAGTAGTTGTTCCACCATCCAGATCTCTCAGATCCACCAAATCAGATATTCCAGATCAGCAGCAGCAGTTGTTCCACCATTCAAATCTCTCAGATCCACCAGATCGGAGTAGTTGTGAAGGGTTCTTGTACCTGGATATAATTTTCGCAGGACTTTTGGCGGCATTGACATTTTGAGGATTTGGCGACTGCAGTATTGATCAGGAAGGAGTAAAACTCCGTTAGGAGTTTTCCAAAAAAAAAAAAACGAGTCTGAGATCTTCCGGGGCGCTTATTGGTGACCTAGCCCATTAGTATCAGGACGACGAGCTGAACAAGGTGGTACCATTCAATTTCTTAGTAAAATTTTTTTAGGCGGTCCCAATTTTTCATCAGGTTGGTGTATGGTAGAAACTCGCGCTCAAGCGATGGCCAATGAAAGGATCGACAAAATTGAAAACCATGTGCACTCCCTCCAAACTGCGGTGAACAAGATCGAACTTGAGCTTCAAGGAATGAGTAACCACATACAACTTGAGCTTAAAGGAATAGGTAACCAGATACAGGAGGCACTCCTAAAGGGCAAGGAGCCAGCCCACGAGGAGGCGTATAATGGCCATGAATACCATGAGGGTGAGTCTAGCCACTCTCCTCACGTTTGGCACTCCCATCCACCACCCAGTCAGCGACCTCCCAAGTTGGATATGCAAAAATTTGACGGTTCTCACACGTCCGCATGGCTAGCACAAATGGAGCAGTATTTCCAATTGAATCATATCACAGATGAGGGGACTAAGCTTATGGTCGGCACCATGTACTTGGACAATGAACGATGGCAATGGAAGGAATGGCATTAGCGTTGCAATGGACATTTTCAGAATTGGGCCCAATTTGCCAAAACTCTTCGCAGTCGCTTTGAACAGGAAGACTCTTTTTTGGGGCGTCTCACTAAGCTCCGACAGACGGGTACAGTGGAGGAATATATTATTGCTTTTGAAGCCTTAGCCTTCCGCACTAAGGGTCTCATAGATGAGTTCTACATGGAATGCTTTATCAGCGGTCTTAAAGAAGCCATCAAAGCTCAGGTTCTACTCCACCACTCTCCCACATGGACAGAGGCTTGCCAGGTAGCCCGTAAGGTGGAACGTGCATTAACAGCCCAATCCAGCCGCCCCAACTTCCCCGCTAAAGGTCGTCCCTCACAGGCTCCCAATATGACTCAGACACTTAAGATTCAAAAGGTGTCACCTGTGGAAATGGCCGAAAGAAGGAAGCAAGGACTATGTTACTACTGTGATGAAAAATATTCCCCGGGTCATAAATGCAAAGAGCACAAGTTTTTTCAAATAGATGCCACTGACTACAGCTCCACCGAGGAAGATCCACCACTTGAGGAACCGGAGGCGATCGAAGAAGATAACCAACAGGAGATTGTATCTGATGAACCAATTATTTCGCTCAATGCATTGGCAGGAATTTCTTCCCCTCAAACTCTCAAAATCAGGGGTTTTCTTAAACATCGCCCAGTAGTAGTCTTGATTGATAGTGGAAGTACCCATAATTTCATCCACCAAAAGATCGCTGAAGCAGCACATTGTTTCGTCCGGGCAGTTTCTAACTTCCAAGTCCAGATTGCAGATGGGGGCACAATGAAATGTGAAGGTCGCTGTGAAAATGTCAAAATTCAAATGGGGGATTATCAATTGAAAACCCACATGTTTGCAATACACATGGGGGGTTGCGACATTGTCCTAGACGCGGAATGGCTCCGCACTCTTGGGCCAATCACAATGGATTTCCAGGAGTTATATATGAGTTTTAAGCAGAACAACTCCACACATACCCTCCGTGGACTATAGGCGGGAGCCCCCTCTATCATCAGCTCGCATAGGATGGAAAAATTGTTAAAAAAGGGCCATCATGGAGTGGTAGCTCAATTTAATGCCATCCAGGTAGTAGACACCATGTCTCCGCCAATTCATCCTGAGATGCAACAGATTTTAAATAAACATCGGACGGTCTTTGACAAGCCTCAAGAGCTTCCACCCTCACGAGGGGAACATGATCATAGCATCACATTGGTTCCAGGGGCCCAACCCCCAAATGTGCGGCCATACAGATATCCGTTCACCCAAAAGAATGAAATAGAAAAAATCATCAAGGAATTGTTGGAAGCAGGTGTCATTCGTCCCAGCATTATTCCTTATTCATCTCCAGTAGTCATGGTCCTCAAGAAAGATGGGGAGTGGCGGATGTGTCCAGACTTCAGGGCCCTTAATAAGTTAACAGTCAAAGATAAATTTCCCATCCCAGTGGTTGACGATTTGCTGGACGAACTCAATGGGGCTCAATTCTTCACTAAGTTGGATCTTTGCTCAGGCTACCATCAAATTCGCATGAAGGAAGTCGACATTCCCAAGACAGCTTTCAGAACTCATGAAGGCCATTATGAGTTCCTGGTCATGCCATTTGGGCTCTGTAATGCCCCCTCTACTTTTCAGAGCCTTATGAATCACCTTCTCAAACCATATCTCAGAAAATTTGTCCTTGTCTTCTTCGATGACATCCTCATCTATAGTGGCACTTGGGCGGCACATCTTCAGCATGTAGATCTACTCTTGCAATTGCTCTGCACGCATAAATTATTTGTCAAGATGTCTAAGTGTTCGTTTGGCATGGAAGAAGTTGAGTATTTGGGCCACATTGTGGGGCGTGAAGGTGTCAAGGTGGACCCAAAAAAGATCCAGGCAATGCAAGAATGGCCTCAACCTAAGACCTTGAAAAGCTTGAGAGGATTTTTGGGTCTCACAGGCTATTATCGTAAATTTGTCCGCAACTATGGCCGCATAGCGAAACCCCTAACGCAACTCCTAAAGAAAAATTCCTTCTTCTGGAACGAAGAAGCACAACAGGCATTTACCGCTCTCAAAACTGCCATGTGTTCCACTCCTGTCTTAGCACTACCGGACTTCACCAAATCATTTGTCATTGAATCTGATGCTTCGGGAACAGGTATTGGAGCGGTCTTAATGCAGGAAGGGCGACCATTGGCCTTCACCAGCCAACAACTAAGTGGGAGGAATCTGGGCCAATCTACCTACGAGAAGGAAATGATGGCCATCTTACATGCAGTCGAGACCTGGCGACCTTACTTGTTGGGGCGACGTTTCCAAATCCGCACAGATCATCACAGTCTTAAATATTTTTTGGAGCAACGCCTATCTTCCCCACAAAAAAATAAATGGTTAGCCAAAATGTTGGGATATGATTATGAGATCATTTACAAGAAAGGGAAAGACAACAGGGTAGCAGATGCATTGTCGCGCCAATTTGAGGAGGAAAGTACTCTGCTCGCAATTTCCCTCCCCATTCCAGACTGGATTGAAGAGGCTCGCAGGGAATGGTTTTCACATCCCGGGCTCTCCCAACTCATTTCTCAATTGCAGGTAGATCCTAATTCCAGCAAGGGCTACTCGTGGCAGAATGATATTCTTTGCTACAAGGACAGAGTCGTAATATCACCAACATCCACCCTCAAAAGTCGCATTTTGGCAGAATTGCACTCATCTCCCATTGCAGGACATTCGGGCTTTCAGAAGACATATGCTCGCACCAGAAGATCATTTTTTTGGGCCGGCATGAAACAGGACATCCTTACTTTCGTAGCAGAATGTGACGTCTGTCAACGCCACAAAGGGGAAACCGTCAACACACTAGGCACATTACAACCATTGCCCATTCTGGCGTCAATTTGGACGGAGGTCTCCATGGATTTCATTACAGGTCTTCCAAAGTCTGGGAACAAGTCAGTCATCATGGTGGTTGTGGACCGACTGTCGAAGTATGCTCATTTCTGCGCCCTACCCCAACCATTCACACCCACTTTGGTTGCTCAAACTTTCATGGATCAGATCTTCAAATTGCATGGCATGCCCACTTCTATTGTGTCCGACCACGACCCAATCTTCACCAGTAATTTTTGGCAGGAGCTCTTCAGACTACAAGGCACTCAACTCAAACTCAGTACTTCATATCATCCGCAAACAGATGGTCAAACCGAAGCCGTCAACAAATGTCTAGAAACCTACCTTAGGTGTTTCACTTCAGAAAAACAACACCTTTGGGTATAGTGGTTACCTCTGGCGGAATGGTGGTATAGCACCAACTATCATGCCACCACCAAAATGACTCCCTATGAAGCAGTCTATGGACAACTTCCGCCTTCCCCTACTTCTTATCTCACGGGGTGCTCCAAAGTACAAGTCGTGGATCAACTCCTACAACACCGCGCAACCATGCTTGCCCATCTGCGCGAGAATCTTCATCAAGCTCAGAACCGTATGAAGCAACAGGCTGACCAACATCGCTCAGAGCGCCAATTTCAAGAAGGGGATCAGGTCTTTTTGAGGCTGCAACCATATAAGCAAACATCACTCAAAGACAAGGGTTGTCAAAAGCTCTCTCCAAAATTCTACGGACCATACCAAGTACTTCAGCGTATTGGAGAAGTGGCTTACAAGTTGGCTTTGCCACCTACAGCAAAAATCCACCCAGTTTTCCATGTATCGTGCCTCAAGAAAGTGATTGGGAACAATTACCGAGTTCAAACCAGTCTACCTGAATTGGACGAAGAAGGTTCAATCTGGCTTCAACCTGAACAGGTTCTAGACACACGAGACAAGCACCTGCGCGGCCGCATGCTTAAGGAGGTCCTCGTCAAATGGAAAGACACCTCTCCGGAAGATGCAACTTGGGAACCAGCCACTATTCTTCAGCAGTTTCCGCAGCTTCAGCCTTGAGGACAAGGCTAGTCTTAAGGGGGAGGGCATGTTAGGGTCCCACCCTAACCCCCTTATTTATGTCATGGGATCACGTCATAGTCAAGAGTCAATAAAGCCCATATTAATATTTGTAAGTGGTTAACCCGCAATTAATGACGGGACCACAGTTAGTTGCAAATGGGCGGTAGTATTAGATAGATGGTAAATGGGCGGTAGTATTAGATAGATGGTATTAATAAAACCCACGATATTGGCCCGTGGTATTGCATGTATGAGTCATATATAAAGGATAGAGACTCCCTGCGAGGAGCATCGTGTATTGTTTTGTAATCGAGCTTTGCTCTATTGGAGGTTGCCCCCTCGAAGAGGCCTGTGAACATTTCTCTCTGAATAATAAAATCATTGCTATTCTGTGTTATGGGTATATTTTCTTCGCATATTCTGTGTTCTCGGTATCTTTTCTTCGCAAATTCTATGTTTGGGTATTGCTTTGCAGGTTAAGAGCATAACATAAACTAATGATGCACTGATAAACAAATGATGAAATTAATGATAAATTAGTTATCTGGATATACGCAGGTTGCATTAATCACAGTCACGTACATATGCTTGTTTCCTCAATGAAAGTAGCATACATAAATAAGAATGAGAAATTGAAAAACTAAAATGTGTAAAATAATGATTCACCCCCACCTGCCCCCCCCCTGGTATTTTTCCTAACACTCCATCTCATTCTTTTAGTGCTTCTATGATAATACCTTCCAAGAGTTTTTCCAATGGCTTGAAGAAAGGTAGAACACTAGAAATGTAAAGGTAGATTAGGAATTCTGTCCCATATAATTTCCGAAGAGAGAGAATCAGTTAATGGATCAAGGAAGGAGTCAAAGGATTCATACATAAACTAGATTTTCTCCAAAACCAAGGACCAAAGTTTAAAATTAAATCTCTATCTTCAACAAGATCAAACTCAACAATGAAATAACCCTTTTCATTGGGGTAAATAAAGACCTATTCTTATAACTAAGTTGTCCAAGATAGTGAAATCCATTTATGAAAATCAGCTAAATGAGGCCAAAGGCCATTGAAATGACAAACAAGCCCATTTTAGTGGTAGAATAAATTCAGAAAACCAACATCTTCCACTCTAGGGATAGTGATTTTATGAGATTCCTAAACAAGGAGACAAGGAGAATGAAGAATATTCTTCACAATAGTGTCGAAAGAAGCTTTTCCCATATTACCATTAGGAGGAAGAGAGCCAAATGTGTAATCATTAGCCATATTGGCAATCAAAGAACAAGGAATGTGCATATTTTCTCCCCTAGTTCCCAAAGTCACTAAGATAAACTTATGGATGAGAATTCAACAAATTAAAGGAGGAGGGAGTTGAGGAAATGGAGATAGTCACTTCCATGCTTGGAATAGAGCTACTAGGAATGAAAGACCCACATTGAATTGAAGCCCCAAAAGACATAGTAGAGAAAACACACTCTAGAGAAGAAAGGGAGGCCATATGAAGTCACATATGAGCATAAGAGAGACTACGTACATGGTCAGGGAAAAAACCCTAGCCATAATAGAAAGAACCTTAGACTAGCTACCCTATACAGAAGGTCTAGACCGCCAAACCCAATCATAATTCATCTTATAAACCATATAAATTATTATTTAAAAATAACATATTTAAATTGTTAAAATATTTTTATATCAAAACATTTTATAATATTTACTAAATATAATATTTTATATAATAAACTCGTGAAAGGTGCATTTTGGTGCAATAAGAGTCACTTTGTAAAAGATGGTATATTTCATTAACTTGCAAATTATTTTAAAAATCTATTAATTTGTAAATTATTTTAAAAGTTATATTGAATCATCTAAACTACTACTATTATTAATTTAATATAATTTTAAGGCATAGTCTAACTAATGGACGAAATGATTTTTTTTCACTAGATCATATAATTTCAAGCAAGATTGTGATTTTTTGTTGTTTAAAATACATTTTTAAATGCATAAATTGATTCAATACCAAGCATTGGAATGAAACTCAAGTTTTTAAAACTTCGTGATATTTTGGTTAAAATTAACAACAAAAATGCCCTAAAAAACCATTTTCCTTATAAGTTAGACTACTCTTAATTTTAAGCATGTTTTATTAAATTCGCACAACTACATTAATAAATATGGTTGACATATTCAATTTTTTCTCTTTTAAACTAGCACACCATTTGCTCACCATACCATTTGTTATTTAATAATTTGCATGGTAATTTCATAATTATATTAAGAACATGTAAATATGTAATCATATAATGCCTTTGCATAGTAATTTCAAAATCTTACTAAGAAAATGTGAAAAAGTAAATATAAATTTAGAAATGCAAGTTAGTCAATATTTGATCTATTAATATACAATCCACAAAAAGAATATGCCAATCAATTTTATTTATAATCATAAAATAAAAATTTAGATTTAAAAGGAAATTAATCTGACTATTTTCAATTAAAAAGATATATAGTCGAATTAATATACAAAATAATCTTTTTCTAGATGATTTTTTTTTTCTTAACCGTTTTGTCTAAAATATTAGAGAGATTTTTAAAAAATACAAGTTTAAGTTATTTAATTTACAAAATTTAAGTACTTTAAGAAATTTTCAAGGTGCTGAATTCATTTATGCATTCAAAAAGTGCATTTTGCATAATGAAAACTCACAATCTCACTTGAAATTGTATTACCAGATTCAACTAAAAAATATTTTATCTATTAATTTAACTACCCTTAAATAAGTAACTATGAAAAAAGATATTTAATTATGAAAATATGCACTTATTCCAGTCACTCCAATTGACATTAACACTCGAGTAAATGAATTGATTATTTTAAACCTTTTATTATTATTATTAAGTCAAAAACGTTTTCTCTTGTAAGATTTATCCTCATGACATGTTCAGATTCATCTTCTTTGACAAAATTTTGTACATTTTTGACAGAATCTTGAACATGTCTCCCACTTATTAATAAAACACCCTCCCGTGCAAATTTTAATTTTAATAAATTTTAATTATATTTTTTATTGATATATATTAACGTGAGGCAATTCCTATTTCCACCTCCATAGCAAAGTTAATGCTATGGAGGTACCCCTCTGACAGCCTCACAGAGACGGCGACCACCATTGACCATACATCATCCGACCATACATCATCTGTCTCCGGCATCCCTCTCCGGCTGCCCATCGAAACCCCCGGCGACCCTGCCCGCAGCCACCCACAGCCTCCCCTCAGATCGTATTGATGACGTATTGATGTCGGACGGGAGCGCGTGGCCTCCACTCAGATCATATTAATGCCCGACGGGAGAGCTCATTTACCTCACGCACGAACGGGACCAACCTCCTCCGGCCTTCAAAGTCCCGGCCAGCTCATCTGCAAAACCATTCCTACTCCGCGGCGAACAAAACATTATCTGCAAAACCATTCGGCGAACAGAACAGAGGAGACGTTCAATACCTGGAGGAGCTGGCCATTGGTTATCGAGATTTGCGGTTGGCAAGGTTAGTGCCCCTGAAGCCTGCGAATTCTTGGTGAATTTTAACATCTATTTCCCTCCAAATTTCATTAAAAAGGAAGTTAATGATCTTATCTAGAAGTCAAGTAATATCTTTTTAAATCTATCTGAAAGCCAGGTAAACAAGTTTGATTTAGGATATGAATAATATCTTATGTGTTCTCTGTAAAATTTTCAAGACATAACATGGTTTGAGACTGCAACATACACCCAACTTACAGGACAGGTGGCAAGATGTGTAAATTTGTTTTCCGTCGATCACCATTGAAACTTACAAATGCAATTTGGATCAAGTTCGTCCTCGGTCTGATTCATATAGGTCTTTGTCTGCCGTGCTTGATCCATCTATAAGTCATGTTATATCTTTTGACAAAAACCAGTTGGATTTGCTTTAAACTTTCAATATGGAAAATATCTTCTGTGATCTCTATATAATTTTCAATAACATAACTACTATTTGACATAACTTAATTGTAAAGTTATTTTGAAAGACTGCGAACTTTCATGTGCCAGCCTTTTCTTAAGGGCAATTGATCTCTTTTTTCCAAAAAAAAATTACATTCTCCAACACCATTTATCTTGTTGATTCTCGTCTTCTTGGTTGCCCATTCTCACTGACTTAGATTTAACCAACATTGTATCTGGTTGATTCTCTTGTCTTCTTGGTTGCCCATTCTCACCAATTTAGGTTTATCTACCATTGTGTATTACTTGTTGATTCTCTTGTCTTCTTGGTTACCCATTCTGAGTGACTTAGGTTTGACCAATATTGTCTTCCCACGCAAGAGTAGAGACAACCGAGTCATTCACCAACGACATTCAAGCAGCAAACAAGAGAAGATGTTGGAAAGGTGGTGTCGTTAATTTGAAGCGCAGAGGCGGTAAATGCTTAATTAGCACTGCAACCCTTCAATCTGCTCCAACTTCCATCCTAGCTAAACAGTATCATATATACTTATAATAGGTTGGTATATAATGAAGAACCATCTCAAGTAACTATCTCTGTTGATCCACTGATCTTTACTCCCAATGTAATCCAACAGTCTTCTATATCGTTGAGTCATGAATTCAAACCCTTGGGAAGCCATGAAACTTGATTGCTCAAACCTTTCTGCTGACCAGAAGGCACTGCTTGAAGCTACCTACGTGCATGCAAAAGCTAGACAGTAAACAGAAGGATGGTAAACATTCCATTAAATTTCCATGAAAAGGTAGACCGATATTGGATTCCTTCAATAAACATCAGTCGTCTCTTACATGAGCATTTGCAATGTAGAACCAGCAACTGAATGTTACCCTTTTAAATTATAGGCTCCAACAACCCACAATCATCACCAGTCTCAAAATAGTGAAAAATCATTCTTGAACAAATTAGCAAGCCTTCGAGTTTAACTCCTGGATTTTGTTGATCCATACACTAGTGCTGCCAATTGGATGGATAAAAATTTATGAATGCTGTAATTTACCAATTTTTCCTTCACCAATCCCAAAAACAAAAAAAATACTTCATGAATTAGCAAGCCTTCTTCCTTTCTCCTGGATTTTGTTGATCCATACCCTAGTGCTGACAGCTGGATACAAAAACAAACCTTTATGAACGCCCTAGTTTACTAGTCTTACTCTAAAATGAGATTAAGTGTGCCTAATGACAACTATTTCATGGACCTAGCTGGTTTATAAAAGAACACCACAAATCAAGAGATAACAGATGCGTGCAGAAAGAATTCAAATATACACAAAAACAGAGCAAGTTTAGCATCTTTCATGAATTTTCAATAAAAATACATAGTAAATTAATTGGGTATATTTTAGGTGGTCATGAGGAATGATTGTTATCTTTCCTAATTAGATTCAATTCTCACAAGTGGCATGATAAACTAATATTGAATATATTATTAAAATGCTTTCAAACCTTATTTTAAAATAGATTTAACCCCTCAAAAGTATTTTACCTTTACCTAAGAACAAAACACACCCAAAAAAAAAAGCATTTCTATCTGCTTAGCATTATACTCAGAATTAATAACTCGATAGACTCATAAATAAGTCTAGACCCAAATAGACTATACAATAAGGACCTTGTTGCATTAAAAGAATACATCTGTGCGATTCGATAGCATTAAAAATTTCAAGTTCTTTGAGGATATGCTCACCACAACTAAGTCGAGGTTAGTTTACGGGTTAGTGTAAACTAAGAAAAGGTACAAATTCATTAAGAAAAAAAAAAAAAAAATTCGATGCATTTTAGTTTTAGATAAATAAAAATGGTGAAAGTTAAAAATAGTTTGATTTATTTGTATTGCGTTGTTTAATGACAAATTGTTTAAATGATTAAAAGTGGTTTGGATTTGGGTAAAAAGTTCAAAAATTTTATTTTTGTAAATACAGTGTTTGAATTATATTTTTATAATAGAAATAAATTTAACACTGTCAAAAATTTGCAGTACACATAATTTTTATTTAGATTTACTAAAATCCCTGCAATTTTTTTCTTTCAAGAAATTCCAAAGAAAAAAACATAATCGTTAAACTAAAATCAGACTAAAATCAGTTGATGAAAGCACTTACAGACTTTGTCCTTGCCAGATGTGCAACAGTGACCACAAAAAAATAGATATGAATATTGATTTTTATTTTAATGTGTTTTTATGATGTTTTTAACAACATTGTTGTTTACATATTCATTTATAAGGAAGTAAGAAAATGGAGGAAATTAGACATGAATGGGAGGTAACTATCAAAGGCACCAAGCAAGTGTTCACTTGTCTTGTTGGTGGCTGTGCGGGGAATTTGAGTCGATCTAAGCTATCTGGCCTTAATCATCATCGCGCTACCACCCACAATCTCCCACCAATTCCTCCACGTCAAAGAGGTCGAGCAAGAGATGCAAACGCTACATGGGCGGTCAAATCAACAAGTGCAGTTAAAAGGCAAAATGCCAAAATACAATATGACTTAGATGCAAGGCTATGTCGTGCACGACAACAAGCATATAAAAGATTTTTCAATGAAGAAATTCTTTCAGCTGTAAGTATTTATTAGTATTTATTTGTATATGATTTTTTTATTAATATTGTCAATGAAGAAATTCTTTCAGCTGTAAGTATTTATTAGTATTTATCTGTATATGTTTTCTATTAATATTAATTTATTGTTGTGGACTAAATTCATTGAAACTTGTTTTCACAGTCAGTTGCTACATTTGATCAGCTTAATGACACTTCAAAGCAAAGGATTTGTGAAAAAATTCAACGTTGGGATCAGAGTCTACCTCGTAGACACATGCAGACAATGAAGCGCATAGATATTGCTATAAAAGAGAAAGCAAGCACTGAGGTTCCCGATGATGTGGGGGAAGAAGGATCAGATGGGCACAGCCATATATTAAACTTTGATGAAACCAATCAGGACAATGACAACACAGTTGAGTCCATTTTTTTGCATATATTAATTTTTTAGACATTTTAACATTAAATAATATTTATATTTATTATAATTGTATACTAATTTCTCATTGTTATTGATATGCATAGCCTAATCAACAAAATTCCCCAAATTCAAGCCACCAACCATTGCGACGCTCACCTAGATTTCAAGGTTTTCAAGGGGTTACTGGGCCAGTAAGTTTTTAATCCATATAACCTATTCCACCGAAAATATTAATATATAAATTGTTATGTTTTACCATAATGATGGGATGAGAAATGGATGTTCTGTATTATATATCCTTATCTTTGATTTTTTTTTTATTATGTGCGTGTGTTTTATTTCTTATTTATGGTGCAGGTGTTCCCTTTGGAACCATCACAATCAATGAAAACCCCTTGTAGAAGCCTTAAGAAGAATGGAAATCAAATGGTTCAAATGCTACAACCATCTTCATGTCCAATGTCACAATGCAAGGTAAGACTATATTTATTTATACTCTTATAATTTTATCATATTTTTACATTTAATTCTTTTTGATTCACATACTTATATCTATGTATAATCTAATGTTCAGAGTAATGAATATACATCTCCTAAAACACCTTTGCACATGTATGATGGTGGACATGATACTCAGCAAAAATCACATTCTCCTCAACCATTGCGGCATTCACCTAGACTTCAAGATAAATTAGGAGAGGTAAGTTATATACTACATATCTTAGCTCATAATAACATTGACATATTTTTTTATGACTAGTTAATGCATTTTCTTTTCATATTCCTTACATGTTCACCATATTCTCATTATATCTATATAGATTTTGATATTTATTGATAGCTAGTCAATGAAATGTCTTTTCATATTCGTTACATGGTCAGCATATTTTCATTATATCTATGTGGATTTTGATATTTATTGATAATGTTTTAATTTCCACAGAAAACAAAAAAGATAAATGTTGATGTTATGGTTAAAAGGACCAAAATCACGCCAAAGGACTTGAAAGCACGTGGGTTCAAGTCACGCAAACAATACATAGAGCATATATGCTCAACTAGCATTGCTCTCACTAAACCCACTAGGTTTGCTACTTTGAAGGCTAAACATTCCAACAAGTTTAAATGACTTAGGCTACAATAATATAACTTTAGCCATTGTTTTATCTATAAAGGGGCTACAAGGACAGTTTCAATATATGTAATCTCTGTATTTTTTAGACTTTTTAATACATCATTTTTTTTTCCAAAAATTGTTTCCAGGTGCTAAGTATGTCTTTAAAATGCCAACATCATAAAGATTTTAAATATATTTGCATGATATTCCTCTGAAGTACTGCCCTTCACTAGCTACGTTTGCCCTTATCTGTCCAACTTTATCCTAGCTGCTATCGCATCAATCCAAGAAACAGTGAATCCGTGACTTTAAAGGCGAAATAATGCACACAAATATATACAAAGGAATAAAAATAGGATAATATATTCCTGAACGATTCAGTGCTCAGTCTCCTGGCATCCTTATCAAAGCATAATTAACAAAATCTAATGTTATTAATTATTAATGCAGTAAACCGCTCCAAGACGTCATTATCTCCATATGTGACCGCATTTTTGAGCACCCATTTCAATCATCCCTCTGCTCACGTAGATAGTTTCTGGTTATGTTAATAGGTGTGATAGGTCTTCATAATTTTAGTTTTAAAAAAGGAAAATAATAATGTTGTAGATTTCAACTATATATCTGTTAATTTTTAGTGGTGTATTTTAGAATAAGTTTTTCCAGAATTTCCATTCGTTAAAGAAAAATTATGAATGTTATAGATTTCAACAAATATGCACATAAATAATTCATATAATAACGAAGCATGATTCATAGGCATGATGATTTGATAATCAATGAGGTCAAGGCTAGAGGAAGGTTCTTACTCTAGAAATATAGCCTTTCAGAGATTTATTTTTGGTATTTCGGAGCTTACTACTACATATGGACCTCTTACTTTGCCTATTGAATATGGACAAAGGCTTTACTAAGATCTGATTACAAGGTTGGAAAAGTTAGCACAAAATGGGTTTCAGCCCTTCTCCTTTTTTATGATGCAATTTATCCAAAGAAGCAGTCAGAAAGCTCCAGTCATTCATAGTTCACATGAACTCATCAAAGGTTTGAACCCATGATTCTATGAATCCTGTAACTTGGTATGGGTAATTCATTCAGGTTGCAATTATGAAAGCATGAGTATTAAATGATGAAGAATTGGAAGAAATGAGTATACTCTACATAGGAAATATTGCTTTCATTGGATTCAGAGTTAAAATGAGAAGCAATCAGGTGGCCACAAGAAAATCCATGGAGAGATGCATCGGTGCCCATTTCTGGCACTTGAAAAGAGGGAAATGCCTCATATATGAGTCCATGGGCTACACTGTGAACATTATAGTAGTGTATAAGGTATACTGGTATCAAGGGTGCTCCCACTCAGACATCATGGCAGGAATGGACACAGTGGTGTTGAATGGAGTAGACATTTTATCTCTATCCTTTGGAGGAAGCCTCCCATGAAACTCCATTTTATTGTGGATCAGTGGGTGTTGAAATGGATTTTCATCTCTTTGGCATGAATGTTACATAGGATTTGTTACTAATGGTATATGCCACCAGAAATAGATTATGATAGAATATGCCAAAGATATTCACGGAGTAGATTAATTGAAGCCAATTCAGCAAAGTCATTTTCACAGTTACAAAAGTTAGAACTTGTTGTGCCCTACAACAACCCCCCATTTCATATCATTCTTATTTGTCAAAATTAACATATGGAATGGGTCCCTTTTAAAATTTTGGCATCAATGCTTGCATGTTCAAAAAAGGCCGCATAGTCAAATGAGTTTTCAGGTATTTAAGCCTTTTTGGGATATCAATATTTCAAATAATAAATAATCTTTTGTTATTGCGATAAAGCGATCGCAAGATCGCATATCGCAACAACATGAGAGACGCATTCAAATGGCATTTTGATCTCCGCCGATGCGATATCGCTATCGGCAATCGGCAATGTTACATGCACACCACTAACGGCTCATAACTCATGTCCCGACGCGACGCGATATCGGCTATCGGCGATACCTCATGTGAAACCGCTTTATGATTTAAACCCCGACCCGATGCGATATCGCTATCGGCTGTCGGCAGAATTCGACGCACTTCGGTGAGGCACCTGATTCCTACCCCCGATGCGATGCGATATCGCAATCGGTAACCCCAAACCGTTTTATATGCACCTACTTCTGTTTCCATGCGCTAGCCCGATGCGAGTTCGCTTATCGGCTGTCGACACGATCATTTGGTGATAATTGTGCAGCACCTATTCCCCGAAGCGATGCGATATCGCTCATCGGTGGTCGGCAGTCTTAAAAGCCATCACTTAAAGCTTTAATTCATATCCGGTTGACAAAACGCAAATCCCAAAAAGCCGTTAATGCAAGGGATAAGGTAATGCGTGTGTATTTAAAAGATTTTGCCCCTTCGATTAATGAACACCTGCGTTTAACCTCCAAAATATCTGTTGCACGCTTAAGTGAGTCATTCACCCGGATAACGGTGTAATCATCACATTTAATGGGTAGCGGGCCTCAAATCACCATTAATGCATCTGCAATATCCTCTTAGCAATTGGATCCGCAGCCACTTTTAAAAATTAATCTTGGCACGCTTCAAATGATATATCTATCCCACCGTGAAGCGTTATTGCTATTATGTTGTTACGATTTCTCTTGCAATTGTGTAGGATTCGGCTTTTGAAAGAAGCTTAAGCATGATGGGAAAAAGATCCAAGAGGGCTACGGGCTCTACTGTTACACCTGTAGCAGGTCAAGCTGCTGCAAATAGCAAGAAAAGCCTCGTTTCAGACACTACATGCACTGGTCTTAACAAGACTACATGGCAGGGCACATATAATCTATTAGAGGCCGAACAACCACAAGTTTCAGTGACAGTGGCTACTGCGGACCCACTCAAAAAGTCCGACGCAACTCTCAAAGAGTTGGCCGATTCCTTTCTTCACAGAATAGCCGCCAGAGAACAAGTCCTTCCCTACACTGATGTAGTGCGATGGGCAATTGAGGAAATTCCAATCATTGACAGAACGTTCCACACAAGAGACGGACGGATTTTCGGGTCATTCAAGCCAGAGCACCTAAGGGAAATGTATCATTTGCCTGAGCCAGAGAAAATCTACAACAAAGACTTCGTGGAGAAGTTTGCAGCTGAAAATGAAGTACCATCTGAGGCCATTCGGGATTGGAGGCAGAACCCGGCCAAACACAAGCACGAAAGCTCGGGTAAGTACTCCGTCGATTCCTTGGCTTCTCCCTATTTCTCTGCGGGAATTATGATGTGTAGGCTATGGGGATTACATGATTCTGCCAATTTCGATATAGAAATGGTTCCCCTAATGGAAGCAGCTGTTAATAGTTTTATCATGGATTGGGCCACCATTCTTTCTGATAAATTGACTATAGCTGTTCGGGATTTTAGAGCTAAATCTGTAGTCACCGAAAGGAAAATCCCCCCATTTTATTATAGTTCCTACATTATGGATACATTGTGTTTTAACTCTGAGTTTCCCATCCTCGGTTGGAGATGGACCACCCAAGACCCTTCGCCCATTCATTTGTATCATCGGAAATTGTGGAAGTCCTCTTACAAGGACCATTTGTATCAAATTTGCAATGGTTTTATGGTTCCCATTCATTATTCCATTTTTGATCGGCCTATTCCCAAAATCTCCTATCTTGCTTCCTTCGACTTACCAGCTATAGCAGGATGGTTTGGGGAAGAGCACTTTACCTATATTAGGGTTTATGGAAGCCAAGCCAAACCGCATGTTCTCCCTCTATATGTTCCAGACAAACTGTTAGCCCAAGAGATATCCTACCAAATTATGGCCGAGAGTGTAACCCAAACACTCAAGAAAGAGAAGAAGAGGGGCTGGCCCTCTTTTCCCTTAAGGATGGGTGTTTTTACTCTGCATAATCTTCAGCATGCAGAAAAGGAGGCTATAAAGATGCAAGCTTTATCCCTGCCCACTATGCCAGCCAGACTCTATGATCCACATAAAACTGCTTACAATGCCCTAGAACAGGCCAAAATGACTAAGATTGACCATCAAGAGGATGAGTTTGATGACCTGTTCAGAGCTGCCAATTCAATAAGCCAAACCAAGAAGCTTGCCAAGATGAGATACAATGATGAGAATTTAACTGAGTTCAATAAACTTAGAGAGCAGAGGTTGCAAACTCTGCCTCTAGATTTATCGTCATTAACCTCAGCGTCCTCCTCAAGCGAGCCCGGTCAGAAACAGACAAGCCAACCTCCTGTTATAAATAAAGAACAAAATAAACAACAGGAGGAAAGGCAAGAGAAGCAGCAGGCAGAGAGGCAGAGAAAGGAGCAAATGGATAAGCAACAGAAAGAGCAGAAGGAACAAGAACAGAGAAAGCAGAAGCAGATGGAGGAACAGCAGAAGCAGATGGAGGAACAGCGGAAGAAGGAAGAAGAAGAAAAACAAAGGAAAGAACTGGCAGATAGGCAGAAAAAGGAATTAGCATATAAGCAAAGAAGAGAGCAAGAAGAGAAACAGAGAAAGGAGTTAGAAGAACAGCATCAGAAAGAGTTGGAGGAGCAAAAGAGGTTGGAACAAGAAAAGGAGAAGAGTAAATCCCAGACCTCCATAGATCCTGAATTGCTAAAACAATGGAATCAATTCGATTCCATTATCAGTGGAAAGGAAGGCTCCAAAGATGCACCATACACCACTTCTTCTCAGGTTCTAAGCGGAACCAGCGGCCCACCCACTTCAAAGGATCTCGAGGTAATCACCAAAGACCCTTCCAATCAGATTGTGCTCCAGGTGGAAGATATTCCTCCCCTGGACGTTTTCTACAGCCCTAGGCTCAAAGCAGTTGTTAAGCGCTCAAGGAAGAGACGAAGTCTTGATCAACCTTCCATCTTTCCTGAGCAGACAGTTACGGGGAATGTAGTCTGGAAGGAAGAATTGGACCCCTCTGATGATCTAACCAAGCTATCGCAGTATGCGGGAGCTTATTCTGCAGCAACTATTGATAAAGCATCAGAGGTAAGTCTTTTGTTAAAGACTAAGGACCAGGAAATATGTGCATTACAAGCAGAAGTAGCCGAGGCGCGAAACAAAGCAGCACAGGTAGAAGAGCAGTTGCTGGCGCAACAGCAAGCAAACAATGTATTAACCCAGCAACTGCAGACTGAAAAACAGAGGATTGATCAGAGCTCAATCCAGAAGCAGAAAGAATTAACAGAGGCATTGGCACAATTGAGAGCAGCAAACGAGCTAATGACGAAGTCAAAGGATGAGCAAATTGCTCGACTATTAGCACAGCTCGAAGATATCAAGGGCACCAAGAAAGTCGAAGATTTCAGAGTAGAGGCAGCTCAAATAAATAATGCATTAATCTCTCAGGCTAGACTCTTGTGCCAACAACTAACTGAGGCTGAGCCATTATGTGAAGTATCTGCAGCAGTATGTCAGCAAATTGAAAAAGCCAGAAATGAGCTAGATCAGGCCGAAGAAACCATAACCTCATATCTTGATTGGCAAGATACTGATGAGGGAAAAGAAGCAAACTTGCCTAGGATCTATGAGCCATTCAAAGACATACTCTTCACGGAATGGAACACTCAAATGATGAAAGCGGAAAGAGCAGCTTCAAGGTGTAAAATGATTAACAACAATATGATTGATTTGGTCAACAATACACTCTATTGGGCCAACATAATCTCTCAGTGTACACCTGGAAGCATAACCACGGCGAACATGATTGAACAAACAAGTTATCATGCACTGGAGGAAAAGAGAAAGTTAATCGCTGGAGTAAAAACTTTAACCTCCGACGCATATTGGCTCTTTCTAATCAAACCGCACACTCAAAGGTCGGCTCTTAAGTGTTTAACAGATGCTCTCAAGTGCCTAATCCCCGACTTTCAGGATGCCACATATGATGCCCAGCTCATGGCGCGTCTCAACACTCCACCGGAAGTAGAGCCAATGCTGGCGATATGTCAGTTGAGGTTTAAAGGAAAAGAGCCCACCGAATGAAGCATTGCTGCCGACTGCCAGATCGCCAAGAAATATGGAGAAATAGTTATTGATGCCAATTTAATAGTTTTCAGTTTTTTTTAGATATTTAGATTAGATTAGTATTTATAGACCCTTTCATTGTTTTGGAAAGGGTCGTAAAATTTTGTAATAGACTTAAAGGCTGAAGTTTGCACTACTGTGCTTCAGCCTATATTCTTTTGTGAAACTCGACCAATAGTCCTTTATTTGACGAGAAGGCTGTTTTATGCATTTGTGCACTATTGTCTCTTGTTTGGAATGCTTTCTGGTTTGAAGGAAGGACTGCGACATAGCGATTTACATAATGGATTGTTGAGCAGCTTACATGGTACTTTTATCTGCATCTGTCCTCTTTCCTTTTATATGAATTGCTGTGTTATTATCTTTTGCTATTGTTGAATACATGTATGCGCTGTAACAGCAAATCTTCATTTCATTCCACTATTGGATGTTTTGTGATATGCCTTTCTTTTAATCATGCAAGTAGCAATGATATGAATGACAATGTGTAGTAATTCACTATTATTGCTCTGCATAACTAATTATGCAGAGCAATCTTAAATGGTTTAAACGTCTATGCTTTAGTGTTAGAGTCATCTATATGCCTGCCTTAAAGCATAGATTATCAAACGCTACGCTTGGAAAGATTGATAAGTCCCGGGATTAGATTATAGTTAATATATATTTCGCTGATAGTTTTAGTTGTTCCCTTATCACTATCATACCTCTTGAGTTACTCGTCCATCCCACTTTCATTCATTATTGGGAAACTGGTCCCATTATCCCCAGTCGGAGCCACTATTCCAAATGGAAAAGGAGCTGTACTAAGGTCCGGACCGGGTGGTTTCCCCTTTGTTGTGGCAGCGATTTTCGAGGCCTCAACAAAATTGGCGCTAGAAGGAGGGCCTCAGCTGTGAATGGAACATAAGTCCAAACCTATAAGCCATTCCAAGAGTACTTCGCCCTCCGAATCCCCTCGATCTTCCCATTTGTAGACTGGTTCGCCGGTACCCGAACAGGAAGAAGAGGAATCAACTACCACTGCTCAAACCCATCATACCACAGAACAATTAAGTCTTGAATCACCTGAAGTTCAGTCTCTAATCCATAAACTTCAGAGCTTCTCGATTTCACCACAGAAATCTGAGGTATCAGAAAGCAGTGCGACTTCGCAGTTCAACCTCACTCACCCTCTCACCAGACTTCAGAGCGAAAAACTCGGTATTGAACCCACTGAGTTTCCTTTACCTAAAAGGAAAAGGGAAAAGAAAATTACTGAAGGATCTAATAGTGAAGGGCTTTCATCCACTTGCTCCATTGCATCCTCTCCTCTGCGAGGTCAACCATCCACTCCCCCATTGCAAATTGTCGTTCACCAGGGGTCAGAAGCCTCAATATCTCAATCCACTCACTCCTCATCTTTAATCCCTTCCCATACATCTGGAATCCCAGCAGTAATCCCAACCACTGTTGCTATCATAATGGCAGACCCATGGACTAGGCCAGGAGCAGTCAACATGCCTGGACCATTGCATGATCTACCCGATGCTCCCGAAAAATGGCTGCCTAAATTCAATCCAGATGATGGGACCCAGGCTGAAGAACACATCAACAACTTTATGTTAGCAGTTAACCTAAAAGGAGTGACAGAGCAAGATGTTGTTGTAAGACTTTTCCCTTACACTTTACAAGGATCAGCAGGATCCTGGTATTTTTCCTTACCTTCTGGTTCAATTACCAGTTGGAACACATGTCAAGAGCAGTTTCTTACCAAATATGGAGATGATAGGTCCTTAGCAACTTTAATAAACGACCTCTCCAATTTGAGAATAGAGCACAGGGAACCAATAAAAGAGTTTAATGCCAGATTTAATAAACTACTGAATAAAATCCCTACCGCTTCTAAACCAAGTGAACAAATCCGAAGCGAATGGTATATCACTGCCCTACCTGCCAACATAGCCATTTTTGTAGACAGGGCTGGCAAACCTACCTTAGCTGAAAACATGAGAGAGGCACTTGCTGTTGAAAAGCGCATCAATGCTCTTGAAAAGAAAGCTGCTCTAGAGGATAGAAAAGCTAAAAAAGTCTCGTTTAAAGAAGATTCCAAGAAGAAAACCCCGAAGGACCCCTATGACATGGAAGGTTTACAAAAGGTCCTTAAAACATTGTCTAACGAAATGGTTGAGATAAAAAAGCAGGTGGCCGAAACTTCAAACAAAAGACCATTCAGAACTTTTAAGAAAACCGAATCTAAGCCGCCCAATGTTATATCTAACGCTGATTCAGACCAAGAAGAAGAGGAAGAGGAAACACCTTCACAGATCGATGATGAAGAAGAAGTAGCTGAATGCCACGGAATGTGGGATTTTATACTTCCAAACTCTGATATGGAGAATGAAGAAGAAGCCTTTCCGGTTACTACAAGAAGTAAAAGCACTCCTGAACCCGCCCAGGCAACTTCAAAGAAGAGGAGCGCAGGCGCTACTACAGCAAAGGAAAAAGTTCCCCCAAAAAAGTCGCCTGTAGTAGTTCCTCAAAACCAGCCTTCAACTTCTAGTTCTCCTTCAACATCCAAGACTCTAGTGGTATCCGATTCAATGGAATATAACATTGTTGATGACATGAAGAAGACTAAGGCAAATATAACCATGTTTGAACTTAGTAAACTGAAACATCAACAAAAGCTACTCCTCAAAGAATTAAATGCTGTTCCCTCTACTCCCCTTCCCAGTGCAAGAGCTGCCAACGATTCAGGCCAGCCTCCTGCAGGTATGGTTGAAATTACCGATTCAGTTTTAATCGGAGATAAATCAAATTCTCACACTCCACCCTTCCTGCTGACTTATGAGATTTATAATAGAAACCTGCACAACTGTTTAAATTGATTCAGGGGCTTCATCTAACATAGTGCCAGCTTCAGTTTGCTCTAAGCTGAACATTGAACCCCAGAAGTCTGCCATTCATATTGTACAGTTGGATAGGACTAAGGTGCAGGTCGTGGGAGAAATTAATTCTGTAACCATTAGGTTGTCAGCCGACCCCAGAATTGTTCAGAGGATTGACATCTTAATTGCCGACATACCTGAATTTTATGGTTTAATTTTAAGCAGAGATTGGTCCGAAAAACTGCATGGATATATTTCCACAGATTGGTCACATATGTGGCTTCCTTACAAGGGAAAGCCGAATCAAATAAGGATCGATCGGGAGAAGCATATGACCCACACAGTTACTGAATTTGAGCAAGAAAACCAACCTGTGGCGTTCAACAACAATATTTTGGGGAACTATTCGTCCAAATCATTCTTTGGCAACTTTGTTGCCCAACCATCTCCTTTTTCAGTTAATCATTTTACATCTCAAATTGAAAATTTTTCACAAACAGATAAGTCCAGATGTTTTAATGATGCTGAGAAAAATGTAGATATTTTTGTTAATACTTCTTTATTTTGGTCTTTATATTTTGATGGCTCTAAGTCCAGTGAAGGCTCAGGAGCAGGTTGCATTTTGGTTAGCCCGAAAGGAGAAAAGACAATGCTGTCTTGTAGGTTAGAATTTGAGTGTACTAATAACACAACCGAATATGAAGCTTTGGTCCAAGGTTTATATAAAGCGATCGGCCTTGAAGTGCGATACCTAAAAGTGTTCGGTGATTCGGAAATCATTGTTAAACAAGTCAGAAATGCAATTCATTGCCTTTCGACTCACCTTAAGCATTATCAATCGTTAGTGCAGGATCTTACCTCACACTTTTCAGCCTTCAACATTTCTTCCATTCCTAGGTCACAAAATTCAGCAGCCGACCTACTAGCCAATGTAGCTTCTAAGCTTCTATCTTCCGAAGACTACAGCCTTGATAGATTTTCTGTAGAATTACTTTTTAGGCCTTCAATTCCTGACAATGTCACTAATTGGAGAGTATTTAACCATGACGAAGATATCTTGCAGTTTCTAACTTCGGAAAAATCCTATGACAATCAAGTCATTGAGGAAGATGATCACGATCTACAGATGAAATAAGCGCCTCAAGAAAATTCAATTCCCAAACCCGTGGCGAAGCTTGAAGACCTTTATGATATCAAGGACAGGTTTAAACCTATAATTAATGCAAAAATTCAAAGTTCCACCCTTAGGTTTGAATTAATAAATCTAGGCACAGAAGATGCTCCTCAAAACATCAATTTAGGAATAGGACTTTCCCAAGAAGAAAAGGAAGCATTTATTAAACTATTGAGAAAAAACAAACAGTTCTTTGCTTGGAAATATGATGACCTAAAGACGTATGATACATCTATTATCCAGCATACCATCCCTATGCTTCCTGATCAGAAACCAATTCAGCAAAAGTTAAGAAAAATACATCCAAATTTGGAGAGCCAGATAAAGTCGGAGCTTAATAAGCTTTTGAAAGCCAAAATTATCTTTCCGGTCCGACATTCAAATTGGGTTTCTAATATGGTGCCAGTCAGGAAGAAGAATGGCGACATTCGAATCTGTATTGATTTCAGGAACCTCAATAAAGCAAGCTTGAAAGATAATTTCCCGTTACCTACTATGGAGCAAATTCTCCAATCAGTAGCAGGTTCTGAATTGATGTCCTTTCTTGATGGATTCTCCGGATATAACCAAGTTTTGGTTCATCCTGATGACTAGCTTAAAACCACATTCAGAACAAAATGGGGAACTTACGCATATCAGAAAATGCCTTTTGGACTCATAAATGCGGGAGCGACATTCCAGAGAGCCATGGATATAGCTTTCAAAGGGTTGATTAATCGATCAGTAGTCGTCTACCTAGACGATATTACTGTATATTCTAAAAAGAGATATAATCATTTGCATGACTTAAATCAAATCTTTCAGCGATGCAAAAGATATGGTATTTATCTAAACCCAAAGAAGTCTTTCTTTGCTCTTGATCAAGGAAAGCTTTTAGGCTTTATAGTATCCAAAGATGGCATCTATATTGATCCTGATAGGATTAAGGAAATTTCCGAAATCCCTTTCCCACACAATAAAAAATCAATGCAGTCATTCTTGGGTCAGATTAATTTTGTCAAACGATTTGTTCCAGATTTCTCTCAGATTGTATTACCACTTCAGACAATGATCAAGAAGAATTCAGTCTTCAAGTGGGGATTAGAAGAAAAGCAAGCTTTTGATGTTATCAAGCAATCAATAATCAATGCCCCAGCCTTGAATACTCCCAATTTTTCTAATCATTTTACATTGTATACCATTGCGTCCGATGTATCCTATGCTGCAGTTCTCACGCAGCCAAATGCTCACAACTTGGAAGCACCCATTTCATTTTTTAGCTCAAATCTTCAGGGTGCCGAACTAAATTATTCCGATGTGGAGAAACAAGCCTTTGCTGTGTTCAAAGCAGTTAAACATTACAGGCCCTTTCTTTTGAAAACTCACACGAAAGTAATAGTCCCTTTCCCAGCGGTAAGGCAACTATTAATTCAAAAAGAACTGGGTGAAAGAAGAGCCAATTGGGTCACGGCACTTCAAGAATATGACCTAGAAATAAAGCCAGCAAAGATTGTTAGGGGCCAAGGTTTTTGTAGGATATTGGCAGGAGCATCAAACATTCCTGAATCAAGCGACATGGATCAAACTCAATCAATTAATCAGATAAGTGTCACTGATTCCGAATCTCAATATGCAGATTTAATATTTTATTTGAAAAATGGTTATGCTCCTCCAAACTTATCTTACAAAAATAAAAGGGCCATTAGGTTAAAAGCGAAGAATTTCACTCTCATTGATGATGTGCTCTTTAGACAAAATTATGATTCTATCCTGTTAAGATGTCTTGAGAAACCTGAAGCTCAAAAAGTTTTACAGGAGCTACATGATGGGCCAGCGGGAGGACATTTTGGGGCGGACACAACAGCCCACAAAGTTATTCATGCTGGATATTATTGGCCTACTCTGTTTAGAGATGCTCACGAACACGTAAGAAAATGCTTCAATTGCCAAACTGCTAGTGGAAGACAACGGAAATCAGTTTTCCCCTTGCAACCTGTCAACATTGAACAACCATTTGAACAATGGGGATTAGATATCATTGGAGAGATTACTCCACCATCTTCCAAACAACACAGGTATATCCTCACCGCTACCGATTATTTTACCAAATGGGTAGAGGCTATTCCTTTGAAGGCAGCAAATTCAGAAGCAATCATCGAGTTCATAGACCAATTCATCATTACCAGGTTTGGTGTCCCAAACGCTCTCGTATTTGATAATGCTTCCTATTTCTCAGGAAATGCTATATATGATTTTGCTATTAAGAGGGGGTTTAAACTGAAATATTCTGCTAATTATTATCCTCAGGGAAATGGTTTAGCAGAATCCACTAATAAGAATCTCATCAAAATCATTAAGCGAACTGTTGAACAGAATCATAGAAACTGGCACAAATCTCTAGTGTTTGCATTATGGGCTGACAGGGTTACACAAAAGGCTTCTATAGGTTCTTCCCCATTTAACCTAGTATATGGAAAAGAAGCAGTATTGCCTACCAATCTTGTTCTACCCTCTTTAGCCCTAGTACAGTACATCGAAGAGACTCCTTCTTCCTCTGTTCAATTTAGACATGACCAAATTCTCAAATTAGAAGAAGAAAGGGAGAAAGCCAAAATCACCCACGCCAAACATCAACAAATGATCAAAGCATCCTTTGACTTAACCTCATCCGATTCCAAACACTTCCAAGTTGGTGACTTAGTTCTCAAATGGGACAGGGCCCATGAAGATAAGGGTAAGCATACCAAATTTCAGAAAATGTGGCTTGGACCATTTTAGATCTGTGAAAAGATAGGCCATTCGACCTTTTTATTACAAGACTTATCAGGGGTGAGAGATTCTCTCCCTGTTAATGGCCTGATCTTGAAGAAATTCTTTAATTGAGAAGGTGATCCCTTCTCCTCTCTGTAGATTTGTGTAGTTTGTAGAATCATAGGAAATAAAACTGTAGAGTATCTCCATTGACCTTTAGCTTGGTTTGAAAAAGCTGTCCCACAAAATAATACAAATATTTGCTTTTAGATAGTAGAACCCTCAACCAAAAGGAATAATTTCTAGGGAACTAGATATCTGTTTGTTCTGAAATCACCACCTAATGTTTTGAAGACTCTTCTCGAAAGGTAAAAGTTCTGTGAATCATTTTCTGTTTTCAAAACTGGTCTCCAAAGGTTATTCATTTTAAGGTGAAAACTAACCCATTTTCAGCATCTTCAACTCTTCACCTGTCATCCATTTGCTCTTAAGGAGAAAATTGTTCACCCCATTCACTAAAGTTTATGGTTACTCAGAGTGTAATTCTAAAATATAGAAGATTAAAGATAAGAGGTCTTATTACAAGCCTGCTTACCATGTTCATAGGAAAGTAGTTTGACTGACATTACCAATACTGCCTATCATAACAGGGTAATGGCTTGAAATTTCAAGACAAGAGGTCTCATCACGAGCCGGCTTGTTCAGTTAAATTATTACCAGTGAATGGCATTGTCAACAGCTGGCCACCAAACCAGGACAATGGCTTTTTATCTTATCAATGACAAAGTAGAAAAAACAGATAAATAAATAAAATATGGGAACATGTTTTAGACTCATTCTGTTAACCACACTCTTATGTGAATGGAAAAGTGAATAATACTATGGTTAAAAGGTATCCCTGTCGAGACTATAAACGTTTGCTGGCAACAGAGGCTCTACCTATGACAGAGGAGTTAATTATAAAAGCTGATTTGGGAAAGTTTTTGTTTTATCATTATAAACCAATAAAGGCCGATTTTAAAGACTTAGAATGTATTTATTTTTCTTGAAACCAAAAGGAAAGAAGTTAACAGAATTCACTTGGTTCAGAACGTGCAAATATCCAGTTAAATTAGAAGTTTTTCCCTTCTGGTTGGGTTTCTAGTTTTGAAAAGCTTAAGTATTTGGATTACTTTCAGAGATAACTGGTTCTTCCAGCGAATCGCCAATTGTTGTGCCCTACAACAACCCCCCATTTCATATCATTCTTATTTGTCAAAATTAACATATGGAATGGGTCCCTTTTAAAATTTTGGCATCAATGCTTGCATGTTCAAAAAAGGCCGCATAGTCAAATGAGTTTTCAGGTATTTAAGCCTTTTTGGGATATCAATATTTCAAATAATAAATAATCTTTTGTTATTGCGATAAAGCGATCGCAAGATCGCATATCGCAACAACATGAGAGACGCATTCAAATGGCATTTTGATCTCCGCCGATGCGATATCGCTATCGGCAATCGGCAATGTTACATGCACACCACTAACGGCTCATAACTCATGTCCCGACGCGACGCGATATTGGCGATCGGCTATCGGCGATACCTCATGTGAAACCGCTTTATGATTTAAACCCCGACCCGATGCGATATCGCTATCGGCTGTCGGCAAAATTCGACGCACTTCGGTGAGGCACCCGATTCCTACCCCCGATGCGATGCGATATCGCAATCGGTAACCCCAAACTGTTTTATATGCACCTACTTCTGTTTCCATGCGCTAGCCCGATGCGAGTTCGCTTATCGGCTGTCGACACGATCATTTGGTGATAATTGTGCAGCACCTATTCCCCGAAGCGATGCGATATCGCTCATCGGTGGTCGGCAGTCTTAAAAGCCATCACTTAAAGCTTTAATTCATATCCGGTTGACAAAACGCAAATCCCAAAAAGCCGTTAATGCAAGGGATAAGGTAATGCGTGTGTATTTAAAAGATTTTGCCCCTTCGATTAATGAACACCTGCGTTTAACCACCAGAATCTCTGTTGCACGCTTAAGTGAGTCATTCACCCGGATAACGGTGTAATCATCACATTTAATGGGTAGCGGGCCTCAAATCACCATTAATGCATCTGCAATATCCTCTTAGCGATTGGATCCGCAGCCACTTTTGAAAATTAATCTTGGCACGCTTCAAATGATATATCTATCCCACCGTGAAGCGTTATTGCTATTATGTTGTTACGATTTCTCTTGCAATTGTGTAGGATTCGGCTTTTGAAAGAAGCTTAAGCATGATGGGAAAAAGATCCAAGAGGGCTACGGGCTCTACTGTTACACCTGTAGCAGGTCAAGCTACTGCAAATAGCAAGAAAGGCCTCGTTTCAGACACTACATGCACTGGTCTTAACAAGACTACATGGCAGGGCACATATAATCTATTAGAGGCCGAACAACCACAAGTTTCAGTGACAGTGGCTATTGCGGACCCACTCAAAAAGTCCGACGCAACTCTCAAAGAGTTGGCCGATTCCTTTCTTCACAGAATAGCCGCCAGAGAACAAGTCCTTCCCTACACTGATGTAGTGCGATGGGCAATTGAGGAAATTCCAATCATTGACAGAACGTTCCACACAAGAGACGGACGGATTTTCGGGTCGTTCAAGCCAGAGCACCTAAGGGAAATGTATCATTTGCCTGAGCCAGAGAAAATCTACAACAAAGACTTCGTGGAGAAGTTTGCAGCTGAAAATGAAGTACCATCTGAGCCCATTCGGGATTGGAGGCAGAACCCGGCCAAACACAAGCACGAAAGCTCAGGTATATTGAGGCTGGGGTTGACCTTGAGGAATGTATTGTACCACAGGTATATACTGTCCTTGAGGTTGCCCCCAGACACAATTTGTGTCCTCACCCCGAATTCTACGGGATGTCCTCAACAATTCGGCCATGGAAACAATCTCAGGAGACTGGCCCCGAAGTCTACGGGATTGTCTCGGTAATTCCGCCACAGTTAAAGACTTTTAACTACTGCACACGCAAACAAAGTAAAATCTCAAAGCAAACTGCCTAAAGTCTCTAAAGAACCAAACAAATTTGAAGCACACGCCTAAAGAATCTAGGGCATCAAACCAAGCACAAATAGTAGCCTTCCGGACCGAAAGCGCTAGTTGGAGATGAAACCCAACATCGCCGGATTCAGTACAGAAGTGGCGGGTGGAACAGTTACCCCGGCAACCTGCTTAATGAATAGACCGGCACAAGTTCCTCCACTTTAACCGTCTCGAGTGAAGTGAACCCCCCGGAAAATCCAAGTGAGTCTAGCCGACGTCTGCTCCAGGTACAGTGGGATCTTCCCTCCACCGTCACCTCGGTAGAATCCTAAAGATTATGGTCACTAAGGTTACCAACAGCAACAAGTACACCTGGGGGAACAGTCTACACTCCGACAGCACGCAAGGGCAGAGTATCAAGCTCAATCCCCTTGCCGGCTCCTTGACAATAATCCAAGGTTTACCGACAAGTGACCCCTGGCTCCTCGACAATAATCCAAGGTTTACCGACAAGTGACCCCTGGCTCCTCGACAATGGTTAATCCGAGGTTTACCGTTTGTAATACGTGCGTGTCTGGCGTCGTTCCCAACGAGGGAGGATTGATCCCCTCACTGGTTCAGACACGAGCTCGTGCTTCTCCTTTAAGAGGAGCTTTCCCAGAGTATAAATGAAACAGCTGGATTTAATCTATCACAAGATAAGCTACTTGTTTGGTTTTGTTGTCTTGGAGAGTTTATTACTCTCCTACTCCAAGACACTAGCCTGATCTATATTGGTGTTTCAGAGCCCTAGTAAATAAAAAGTTACTAAGTTGATTTTACTTTAAGCGTTAATTTTATGGCTTTCTTAAGACAAAAGGTAGTGGAGATGAAACTGGTGGTGTGTAGACTCGACTCTCAACCACTACAAATATGCACCTAAGATGATTTACACTACTTTTCTTTTTCAATGAATCTCCTAGCTAAGAGAGTTGGAAGAATGCAAATTTTATAGAAAACAACTTTCTTAACAAAGACAATCAAAGAAACAATTTTCTTTATCTTTTCAAAACATGCAAATCATGACCACTAATTATTCACGAAATTTCCTTTTTCTTCAAAAGACTACAAATGCTACCAAAGCAAACTTTGTTTCCAAAAGAATTTTTGTATTTTTCCTATATTAATCAAGCATGTAAAACTATTTATCAAAAATCAAATTTAACAAATCTAAGGCAATCAAATCAAAATCACTCAAAAGCAAACTAAAGGGAAATTTTCCTAAAAGCAAAAACTAATGAGGGTAAATGGTTAAAACAAATCCTGGAAGCTTCTGGAAGAGGAATCTTCGAGATTCTTTATAGATTGGGAATGGTTATGTAACACTTGAGAGAGATAAAAACATCTTTAAATGAGTTTCCAAAGTCAGAAGTTGAAAATGCTCAAGAGATAAGAACTCATTTACATAACACACAAGAAATTCAAGGAATCATGCCAATAATAATCACATCCATCCTAAAATTGGTAGGAATTCAAGAGCATAGGCACTCACCAATAATTTGGGAAACAGTGGAGAGGTTGGAAAGGTAGCCCATGTGAAGAAATGACTTAGGAAAAACTACACAACAATCACTTGGCTATCTTTGTAACCAACATAGATATGTAGAAGGGTCAGACATAAAAGGAACAAAGGAGGAGAGAAGCTACCATAAGGCCAAAGTCCAAAATGTCAAGAAAATCTCCTCAAATCCATTCAACAATGTTGACTTATGGGTGGTAGCATAATATTAAAATTATACATGACTTTAATAGTTTTAACATCAACTTTAAATATCATCAATTGAGAATTTTGTGGTAGTTTTTTAAAGGTGGCAATAGGCGTTGTGGAACACAACATTAACATTAAGTTGTGCAATTTCTATAACATCACCATACGATGAACCTGACATGTGGTGGTGGTGGTCTTTGTAAAAGTTGCAAATAAAAAATTTACACAATATCATGGAATCTAATTTTACATTCATTAAGCATTGACTTATTAAAACATCATCATTATACATCCATATGCACAATACGGAAATCCTTGCGGGGAGCAATGCCAGATTCTGGGAGGAAGGATGGCAGCAGCGAGATAAATTGGCAAGGATACAAACCCTACAAGAAGTCCAACAAAAAGCGAAGAGGGCAGGATTAGAATATGTGAGGGATTACTGGAAAGAGGGAGAGTCCAATGATATATGGAAGGTTTGGAGGAGGCCAGAGGAATGGTATGAAAATATAAACCAGGATATAGAAAAATTATATACTAAGGAGGTAGAATTGAGGAAAATTAAAATCAGACCAGGAAGGGATATCCTCAGGTGGGGAAAATCTATGAAAGGAACCTATACAGTAAAAGAAGCGTATTATTTAGCAACGAAACAGGAAAGGGAGGAAGGAGCTGTTGATTGGAGAGTAATATGGGAAGGCAAGTGGTGGCCGAAAGTAACAATTTTTGCATGGTTGGTGAGCAAAGAGCGGACTTTGACATGGGACAAAATCCAGCAAAGAGGCTTCTATGGGCCCTCAATATGTAGCTTATGCAGAAAAGAAGCTGAAACCCAAGAGCATATACTTAATAAATGTCCATTTGCGAGAACAGACTGGGAGGAGAAGGTCAAGCCAAACTTTAAAGGGAAAGGAATGAAGCTAGCAATGGGAAGCCATAAGCCAGTCGCTCATGCCAAAGGAGAACCTCAATAGAGAGATGTCATTGGCAAGTGAAGAGTGGTTCATGAAACCCACACAATATGAAATTGAGAAGCTTAGGGTAGGGCCTATGTAATGTTGGGCACGTGGGAGAACCATTGGAAAAATGACTTCCCTCAATGGCAACAAAGTCTCCCAAGATCGTATAACGTACATGAAGAAGAGACTGTGAACGACATGGAGAGGTGTGCACCATGCATATATGCATCCATGGACAACAGATAAGTGGATCATCAGGCCTCAATAATCTAAATGGAAGGTAAGATCAATGACCAATCCATTTCTATTTTGTTAAACCCAGGACAAACTACGTAAGCCCATAAGTGGTCGAGAAGAGTTCCTTACTCAGGACAATTCATAAGGAGTCTTGGCTAGTCCAATTGGCTATTGAGACCAGGAAGAAAGTGGATTATTCCATCCAATTCATGCCTAATCATGCTAAATGACATGCCCATTGTAATTAATTTAAATTTGTTGCCCATGGGAGTATATTATTTGGTAATTATAATATCAGCTAGTAGAACTTAATATGGAATGTTTTGTGTAGCATTGTCTTGTTATTCTTAATATGAAAAAGTAAAGTATTTATGTATTCTTAAAATGGAATGTGTGTCACTTTTGTGGTGAGGAGAGGAATGTGTATAAAAAGAAATTACATACATAAAGCAAACTGAAAAATAAAGTGTTACTTTCCCTTTAAGTTAAGCTATGTGATCAATCAAACAAGGAAAATATTTTAGATTGTTTTGCATATGATAAAAGGTCCTATGAAGACCTATTCGTCCTTTCCACTCTATAAGTAACTGGGCCTTGCGGAGATATCTTTTGTGACGGGTACTGGGGCTACGTCCCGAAAGAACTGGTGACGCTTCCAGCAGCCAAAAAATGACGGGTACTGGGGATACGTCCCGAAAGAACTTGTGACGCTTCCAGCAGCCAAAGAATGACGAGTACTGGGGCTACGTCCCGAAAGAACTGGTGACGCTTCCAGCAACGAAAAGAATCAACCAAGGTATTGAATGAGGCTTTAGTGCTTCCCACACCTCCACCTATAGGGAAAGATGCCCTAAAATTTGGCCAATAGGATACCTTCGTCTCACAGAGGCAGTCGAGTCTTTAGCTTCTTGGTAATCGGTTATCAGTACCGAGCACTATACAGGTTGGGTAGCCCCATATAGGACCGCACGCACTGAGCCTAAGCCGAACCCCCTCTGAATCGGGTCTCTGTGCTGCCTGGGTTGTCTTTTCCGTGGACTGATTGAAGGATTTGAAGCACCCTAAAAGACAACTTCTATGTTTCAAAATGTAACATGACCATGGCGGCTTATTGGATGCCTACCCCCAACAGTCCTAACCTAAACTATAAATTATTTTGTGGCCCATGTGGGGAAATTTAGTTTGTTCAAGTTATGATTGCTTTTACGTGTCTTCCTTCACTTATGGTGTGAAAAATTAAGCTTAAATAATCTAAGTACAAAGGGTTTTTACACTTGATTCCCTTTGTTCAAAGTTTAGAGTAGCTTAGTGTGTGTAGTGAAATGTGTGTGTAAGTGACATAGTGAACATACAAAGTTTGTAGTCATGTGGATATTCGATGATCCTTTTCAAATTCGTCTACTTACACTAAATTATGTTTGTTCCTTACCTGCAAATAAAATAATGTGTGGTTGATGGGCCACTTACTTCCTTCCTATTACACTATGTGAGCCTAAAAAGGGAGATGAAAAACTTAGTGCTTTCAGAAAGATTTCAGATGCAAGCCCAGGATCGTCTAAAAGACGCAAGGGAAGCAGGGGCTACTCCCTTTCTTTAATAACACCAGTTCCTAGTCCCAATGCTAATGAAGTAAAGATGCTTTGGTTAGTAAAAAATATGAGTGAATTATGGGCCACTTACTCCTTTGCTAATTAAACTATTTGACTTCGGTAAAAGAGCAAAACAAATTGAAAAAATGTGTGGATTATGGCCACTTACTTTTCCCGTTATTAAGCTATGTGTGAAATGTAAAAATTTTAAAGTAAATGCTAAGTAATTGCCCTACTAATACTGATTATTAAAACAATCTGAACTATATGGAAAAAAATTGCAGAGGTGAAGGCAATTCACTAAAGGTTGCCAGTCACCCACGAAAGAAAAATTACAATGATTGTTTTTGTTCTTTGTAAACTGTGGGGTTAGGCTCTGCACAAGCGAGCGAACTGTGTGTCAATCTGCAAGAAAATGATAAGTGTTAAGCCAAATTATAGATATTAAGAGTGAGAATGATTATAAGCAATATGCATTATCAATGTTCTAAATTTAAACTTATATGATTAAAGAACAACGTATTTTATAAATGATACTATACTAGAAATAATTTGACTAAAATTTACAATCTCATTAAAACAAATTTGTATTGAAGAACTAAAGGCAAAATTTATACCTTTACCATAAATTCAGTTAAATTAAATGACATCTTAAGCAATAACACAAGGCCATGTGCAAGAAAATTAAAGTAGAGTATGAAGAAGTATCAGAGTACTTTGTAAAATAAATGTAGAGATAAAAAACTATACTAATTATATGTTATTAGTCAATCTGAACTGCATTATCTAATATTTTTTCTCAAAACTTTGGAAATGAGTGGATATTTATGATAGGAATGTAGCTTGAATATGATATAGATTTAATACATTAAATTTTTTATGATACATTCCATTAAATAAATTCAATAATCTAAAATTATAATTATCTCAATTTCACACAGTGAATTAAAAAATCTTAAAAAACAAAAAATCTGATAAAAAAAAAAAAAAAAAAAAGAAGAAAAAATTGCATCAAAAAAATTATGATGCATTCCATTAAATAAACTTAACAAATTAAAATTATAATTATCTCAGTTTCACACACTGAATAAAAAAATCTTAAAAAAATATATAAAAATAACAGCGTTAAACTACATTTCATGTTAAAATTTATAATGAATTATATAAATATCATTAAACTCATCATAAAATTTAGGTAAAGAATTAAAAAATTAAAAAAAGAAACAACTCGTAAAATTTAATAATTTTAATAATTACCTTTTTAATTTTGGACAATCTTTTACACTATTTAACGAAGGAGGAATTGCACACTATGAATCCTTAGTATCCTATCCATGTTGGAGAGGGAAAAAAAAAAAAAAAATCCCAAATTTCTACCACTGTTCTATTGATTGGTCCTACTGATGGGGATGAACAAAAATGAGTCTAATCCTATATCCAATATAATTCTATGTATAGTACTCAAAACTGTCAATGTAAAAAGTGTATGTATGAATTTGGGGTAATACATTGAAAAACTGAAGGCACTATTCTTTCTCTTGTACACTTCACTTGATTTGTCTGTAGATCTTCCAGTGTACCATCCACCATAGTTGTAACTTTTAGTGCCAATAGTAACCCAAAAATGTCTTTGCACCATCCACACTAGGGAAATAAGGTGGTTCAAAATATATATGACGTAGGGCATCACAAGCACCTAGATATGATGGACCCTTCATTTCAGTGCTACCCATGGTTGTTACTACCAGCTGCTGATATGAGAAGAAAAACCTTTTCACCGCGGCTTCTATTGCCTGGAAGGCCAACAGAACATGTATTGTTGCAACATGGTAAGCACCTGAAGTGTTATGTGAGCGCAGTCCATGTGAATGAAACAAATGCATAAGTGCCTCCTGGAGCCTTGGTCCACCCTTTGGATCAGCCTCAACACCGATGACTTTGGGCACCAGATGCCTTAGTTCCTTGCATGCATTTGTAAGGTCTCTAAGGGGGGCAGACCGAAGGCAATATGCGCCTGCAAGCGTACTAGTGTTGCTAATTGCCAACTGGTGTTTAAGGCAAAGGAAATCATCTGGGTCCATCACTAGAAGCAAATTCACAATTTCTGTGAGCATGTTCCACATCCTTTCAACCATCCAACAGTCTGTGGATGCTCCTACGAAATCCCCAGAGTCTATTCTTTCATATACTCTCTGCAACAATTCTTGGCCTACAAATACCCACGCCTCAAAGATCTGGAGGACATTGCAAAGTTTGGCATCTTCTAGATTATGGAACTGTTTATGTTGTTTTAAAGAGTGCAAATATCTTGGCTTGCAGATTCTATCATATTCAAGAAGAGGCTTACCTGACATATTTGGTTCCCCCAGACCTAAAGTGAAGGGAGTCCTCTGCATATGGCCTTCAATGGCAAGCCATATTCTAGAAACCATAGCTTCAGCGCTTTTCCATGTACCCAAACGAGGAAGTAAGCTCTCTTCACTTGTTCTGCTAACCACAGGTAAAGCACCAGGTCTCTGCCATACCTCATGGAAAACTTTCCATGAGAGAACACCACTACTTACTGACAACTGAAGAGTGGGAACCTGCTTGTCATTTTCACAAATCATTGAAATCAACTCAATCTGGGAACTAATTAAGGATTCAAGCCTTCTCTTCCATTCCTCTTTGTCAATGTAACTCCTTGTGTCACAGAGGACAGACGAAACAAACTGAAAAGTAATCTCCAATGACTGTAAGGCAGCCTTTACCAACCCCTCTCTAGACCAACCAGGCCATTCCTTGAATTTCCACATGCCACTGAGCTCGGGGAGATGCACATACTGCTCGTAACCCGCACACTCCATGGGGGAGGGCTCTATGGATTCTTCAACAAAGGCAAAATAGGATGCCATTTTTTTACAGGACATATTTTTTCCCTGCAAACATAACGAGGAGAGTAAAGACACTAATGCTCTCCATATACCATAATCTAAAAAGAACAACATAATAATAGAATAAACACTAAAATACATTTTAAACACTAAAATTTTGAAAACTGGAATAAAATAAAATGTTCTTAAATCCTTGATATATTTAAAAAGCCATAATATATCAAAAAGCTATATATAATACGTCACTGGACAAAAAACATATCTATTTGTTGCAACTCAACTTTTTATGTAGATGATAAAAACTCAACACATAAATAATGAAAAGAGTTAAATAATGTCAACACATAAATATATATTTTTCCAGTTAACAAAGTGAATAGATATAAGCTAAATATACGGTGGTTGGTCTGTTGGCACTTAAATTCTGAGCACATTACTGTTGCACGTTCGGCAAGGACAAACTCTGTAAGTGCTTTCATCAACTGATTTTAGTCTGAATATCTAAAGTGTTAATATTTAATGTAAATATTTAAACTCATTAAAAGCATCTCGACGGAAAGGTTTCCGGTTTCAATCCTGGACATAGAAACAACGATATTTTCTCTGGGTTTGAGCTGAGAGTTGAATAAATTATGATGTAACATCGGCTGCAATGCCTCTGCGAAGAAAGAACAACACTCATTCTCAGTATGCTCATAAAGCATAAAATACCCATTGTTTAATAAAAAGGCATTCCCCCAATATCGAAAATATGTTCCATTAATTGTATCCTTTCTCACTTTGTCTTCGTGACATCTAATGAAGCAAATAATGATACCCTTTATGAAAAAGTTATCAATGTGAGAGAGGATTAGTTTCACCGGGAGAGGATAAAGTTGTCAAAAATTGATTTATTAGTTAGTTTACTGATTTAATAAATAGTATATTAATAGATTCAGTAATTCAAATATATTTTAGGTTACATATTTATTAATTAGTTTAGTAAAATATTATGTTAATTCAGCTATATTTCATATGTTTTCAAAATATTCTTAAATCACTTTATGGAATCCGCTATATTTCAGCTATATTTAAGAATATTTCAGCTATATTTCAGCTATATTTTTTCTTAGTTTTGCACTTATAATTTACCCTACTTAATTATGCACTGTGAACTTATTGTTGACCTTCTAGGTCTTTCCTCAGTTTTCTCGATAGTCTCAGCTACCTTTTTTTCGTAGTTTTGCACTTGTATTTATCCTCCTTTGATTTTGAGCTATGAACTCACAGTTGACCTTCTAGGTTTTTCTTTAATTCACAGATTTTTACCCAAATCCAAACCACTTTTAATCATTTAAACAATTTCTCATTAAACAACGCAATACAAATAAATCAAACTATTTTTAACTTTCACCATTTTTATTTATCTAAAACTAAAATGCATCGAATTTTTTTTTTTTTTTTTTTTTCTGAATGAATTTGTACCTTTTCTTAGTTTACACTAACCCGTAAACTAACCTCGACTTAGTTGTGGTGCGCATATCCTCAAAGAACTTGAAAATTTTAATGCTATCGAATCGCACTGATGTATTCTTTTAATGCAACGAGGTCCTTATTGTATAGTCTATTTGGGTCTAGACTTATTTATGAGTCTATCGAGTTATTAATAAGTAAAGGTAGTCCGTGTTTACTGCTGGATAATATATTTGTTTTAATCTAACTGTGGTTAGATATTGCTCCTATTATTTATGGCCTATTAGATTTGGGAATATTGGTGGCAGTTTATTTGGTATAAGTTTCTTAAAATTTAATTAATTAATTTTATATAATATAATTAAAATTTCATCATTTTTTTTTTACAAGATTCCGATCAAAAACACCAAAAACTTATAATGAATGGACAAATCCGTCTCGTATTTGCAGAAGCATGTTTAATTTTAATTTATTTATTTTAAACTGAAGATGATCAAATTTCTCAGTGCTATGTATTTTTATTGAAAATTCATGAAAGATGCTAAACTTGCTCTGTTTTTGTGTATATTTGAATTCTTTCTGCACGCATCTGTTATCTCTTGATTTGTGATGTTCTTTTATAAACCAGCTAGGTCCATGAAATAGTTGTCATTAGGCACACTTAATCTCATTTTAGAGTAAGACTAGTAAACTAGGGCGTTCATAAAGGTTTGTTTTTGTATCCAGCTGTCAGCACTAGGGTATGGATCAACAAAATCCAGGAGAAAAGAAGAAGGCTTGCTAATTCATGAAGTATTTTTTTTGTTTTTGGGATTGGTGAAGGAAAAATTGGTAAATTACAGCATTCATAAATTTTTATCCATCCAATTGGCAGCACTAGTGTATGGATCAACAAAATCCAGGAGTTAAACTCGAAGGCTTGCTAATTTATTCAAGAATGATTTTTCACTATTTTGAGACTGGTGATGATTGTGGGTTGTTGGAGCCTATAATTTAAAAGGGTAACATTCAGTTGCTGGTTCTACATTGCAAATGCTCATGTAAGAGACGACTGATGTTTATTGAAGGAATCCAATATCGGTCTACCTTTTCACGGAAATTTAATGGAATGTTTACCATCCTATGCTCTGTTTACTGTCTAGCTTTTGCATGCACGTAGGTAGCTTCAAGCAGTGCCTTCTGGTCAGCAGAAAGGTTTGAGCAATCAAGTTTCATGGCTTCCCAAGGGTTTGAATTCATGACTCAACGATATAGAAGACTGTTGGATTACATTGGGAGTAAAGATCAGTGGATCAACAGAGATAGTTACTTGAGATGGTTCTTCATTATATACCAACCTATTATAAGTATATGTGATACTGTTTAGCTAGGATGGAAGTTGGCGCAGATTGAAGGGTTGCAGTGCTAATTAAGCATTTCCCGCCTCTGCGCTTCACATTAACGACACCACCTTTCCAACATCTTCTCTTGTTTGCTGCTTGAATGTCGTTGGTGAATGACTCGGTTGTCTCTACTCTTGCGTGGGAAGACAATATTGGTCAAACCTAAGTCACTCAGAATGGGTAACCAAGAAGACAAGAGAATCAACAAGTAATACACAATGGTAGATAAACCTAAATTGGTGAGAATGGGCAACCAAGAAGACAAGAGAATCAACCAGATACAATGTTGGTTAAATCTAAGTCAGTGAGAATGGGCAACCAAGAAGATGAGAATCAACAAGATAAATGGTGTTGGAGAATGTAATTTTTTTTTGGAAAAAAGAGATCAATTGCCCTTAAGAAAAGGCTGGCACATGAAAGTTCGCAGTCTTTCAAAATAACTTTACAATTAAGTTATGTCAAATAGTAGTTATGTTATTGAAAATTATATAGAGATCACAGAAGATATTTTCCATATTGAAAGTTTAAAGCAAATCCAACTGGTTTTTGTCAAAAGATATAACATGACTTATAGATGGATCAAGCACGGCAGACAAAGACCTATATGAATCAGACCGAGGACGAACTTGATCCAAATTGCATTTGTAAGTTTCAATGGTGACCGACGGAAAACAAATTTACACATCTTGCCACCTGTCCTGTAAGTTGGGTGTATGTTGCAGTCTCAAACCATGTTATGTCTTGAAAATTTTACAGAGAACGCATAAGATATTATTCATATCCTAAATCAAACTTGTTTACCTGGCTTTCAGATAGATTTAAAAAGATATTACTTGACTTCTAGATAAGATCATTAACTTCCTTTTTAATGAAATTTGGAGGGAAATAGATGTTAAAATTCACCAAGAATTCGCAGGCTTCAGGGGCACTAACCTTGCCAACCACAAATCTCGATAACCAATGGCTAGCTCCTCCAGGTATTGAATGTCTCCTCTGTTCTGTTCGCCGAATGGTTTTGCTGATAATGCTCTGTTCGCCGCGGAGTAGGAATGGTTTTGCAGATGAGCTGGCCGGGACTTTGAAGGCCGGAGGAGGTTGGTCCCGTTCGTGCGTGAGGTAAATGAGCTCTCCCGTCGGGCATTAAAATGATTTGAGTGGAGGCCACGCGCTCCCGTCCGGCATCAATACGTCATCAATACGATCTGAGGGGAGGCTGCGGGTGGCTGCGGGCAGGGTCGCTGGGGGTTTCGATGGGCAGCCGGAGAGGGATGCCGGAGACAGATGATGTATGATCGGATGATGTATGGTCGATGGTGGTCGCCGTCTCTGTGAGGCTGTCAGAGGGTACCTCCATAGCATTAACTTTGCTATGGAGGTGGAAATAGGAATTGCCTTAACGTGATGGATATTCATCATGGCATAACTTAACCTCATGAATGAGCCCAAATAAAAAAAAAATAATAAATAAATAAATAAATATCTTAACCTCATGAACTAGCCAAAATCGAAAGAATGAAAAATAGAGAAATAAAAAAAATAAATCTTAACCGGATGGATACTAATCGTCAAATCCCAATAACTTATACAGCAACAAAATTTCAAACAAATATACGGATTCATGGGGCCTGGGGAACTGGGCAGGCATGGGTCGATACAAGACAGCGACTGTTACCAACGTGGCAGTGACAAAGCAGGACAACCAACCTGGATCGCTGCCGAATTTTTCTGGTGGCCGTGAATGCGGCCGTTTTTTCGCCTCCCTATCCTACGCCATGTTGTTGCCCGGGAACGCTGTGAAAATAATGAATACACTGATGGCCCAGCGCAGTAATTAAAGAAATCATGGAACCCTTAACCGCGGAGCGAAAGAGGGATGCTGCCTGCCGCCCTCCAGAATCAGCGGCCATCCCTAACCATGAATTCTTCATAGATGCCATCATCCCATTTTAAATTCTCGAGCATGGTGACCAAATCAAATGTAAAATAATACAGCAATTTAATGAGAATTTTGCTTTGTTCCCACATTTGTCTTTATTTCTCCCTATATATATGCTCATTACCCACAGAAGAAGCACAAGTTCTTAGATTGTTTCACTAGAGGTTTTGAGTGGTTTGGAACAATGGGCACTGTACTGAAAATGCAATTTGTAGTTCTGTTCTGCCTTGTCCTGCTAAACATCAACACCTGCAATGGAGTGACACCATCCTTGGAGCCACCCCGGGGAAATAGGTAGGTAGTTAAACTGTTATGTTCCTGGTGCTTTCAATCCTATTGGCAACTGTATACTGTGCACATTCTGGACGAGAGCTTAATGCTGTTTATGGTGATTCTGATTTGTGTTTTCAAGATTTGATCTAGTTAGACTTTCGTGTCTGTAATTTATGTTATTTAGTCGCCCTGGTGAATATGACTGATGGGTATGTTGCCTGTTTCTTCATTGAATTGAATTCCCAGCCTGAAGTTGAAAAGCAGGACATACGAAGGGAAATATGTGTATCAGTGCAAGAACGGAACATGGGTTCCAGTCTCGGCCAGTGCCATGCTGGTTAACATCTCGGATTCCAAGATTTCTCTAGGAAATTATTCTTTCCAGTATTCTGCAGCCGAGCCGAAGTTGGTTGGGACGTGGTATCTCCGTAACGATGATGCTGATGCTGCGGAGTCAGGATCAGTCACAAGCATTGTGGCAGGTATTTCTTAAGAACTATGCATAGATTCTGCAGCTATGGAAATTATATTCAGGCTGGCTTTCTAGAAATTGCTTGCCTGCCTTTTGTATGTCTAAAATCTTGAGGTATGATAAGGAAAGTCCATGTTGAGGTCTGGGCTGATCATGTTAGTAGCACAAAAGTGGTTTATAAATCCTGAAACAAGTTCAGCTTTACATTTATTTATACTTGAGGGGTTTCTTTTCCAAGGAAATGCACATCTTGAAATCCATGGGTGTTTCTCTTCATTCTGACTATGGTATGCAGGGGAAACCATGGCTTCTTATCCTCATTTCAATAGTGAAACCAGGGTAAACTGGTTGGTTGCAGTATTGCCAGCCTAAGCCGGTAGGCCTGCAAGATTCAAAGAGGCAAAAATTCAGAGAGGCTCACAAAGCGGTCAGCCTGGGGACTTGACCTAGTGAGCTCCACTTGTAATTCTCAACACTCAACCAGTTAAACTAACCCATCTGACTATTAGCTCTTAAAATGTACTGTGAATTGGCTGCTTTAGTTTCTAGCAGATAGAGAGTATCCAAAAAAGCATTGCTATTCCATATTTTGTTATTGAAGCAGACCTTCAATATCTCATTCTCTTCCCTCATATAATGGGCCTTTCTCGGCATAGGTATCAGATCTTAGGGGTACTGGACCTCGTCGTGGGATATAACACAAATCAATCTATAATAAAAATGCCAATGCCACCTCTCCAGAGATCGAATTCGCATTATCCTTCGGTGTCTGGCTTTCTCCCTGATAGATTGGACCTATGCCAGGTTTGAGGGGTAACAGACCTCTTGGGAGTTAACATGCATCAAACTACTAAAAAGCCCTTATATTTGCAGAGATCAGAGTCTTAGTTTTCTTCAATCTCTTCCTTTCTCCCCTCATATGTTGAACCTTCTTTGGCCTAGGTGTCAGTTGACTCAGTTCTGAGGGGTAGCTATTCCACTAAAGTCACTTGAGACTTGTATAGGGTCTTAATCTCTCTGAAATTTATGCGATGTAATGAGGACAATTTGAAAATTCCCGCCTCTTAGTGCATCCAGCATGCAGCAGTCTCCATTTGGTTTCAAGCTAATTTTTTAAGTGAACTCTTGCAGCAATGCTCATTTCTTCAATCCAGACCTTTTCCCTTGCATCATTGTTTTACCATTTATCATTTTTGCTCTTTTCTGAAAATGGTTTTTGTTTTTAGCAGATGTGTGACTTGCTCCTGCTGCATCAATTGTTTGTGTACACATTTACTATATCACAAAACACTTGCTCTGTTTGTAATTGGAATTTGTTCTTCAAAACACAATTTGCTGACTAGAGCTACATGTTCAAACAATTCATCGCTCTGTTTTTTAATTGGGACTGGTTCTTTAAAACACAAATTGCTGACTAGAGCCACATATTCAGTTGTCTAAGATCAGAAACCATATCGTGGTTCCAGATTGCTCGTTTGATGTTAGGGTATGAAATATTTAAATTCCTGGAACAATATTTTCCTTTCATGGATACTAAATGCTCATCATTCTGTTTGACTTCAGGAAACGAGATAGCATCAATGTCAGGTTCAGATTCTGGAAGCATCAAGCAAGTTATTGCAGAGGCCAGCTTCCATAAAAGCTTTGGGACTGCATATCGGGTGTCCTATATTCAGCGTCTGAACACCAAGGGTGGCCTCCCTCCACTAAACAAAAGCAAGTACTGCTCAGAAAATTCACCAGTCATAGTTCCCTTTGAAGCAGAATTCTGGTTTTACACGCAGGACACAATACCTCCATTGGCACCTGCTACCATTGCAGTGCCAGCCTCCGATCGTGCAGTGGTGGAGGGCTTCTTTTGCCAAGGCATTATAGACTACTCTTATGATGGTTCTCAGTGGCAGAGGAAGAATATGCATGGCAAACTATACCTTGTGCCTGGAGGAGATGAGGTTGGATCCTTCCACATGTCAGACAAACCAGATGGCCATGGTGGCAGATTCTCCTTGGAGACTTATAATCCCAATGGTTGGCAAGTAGTTGGGAAGATTATTAGTCACCCTGTTAAAGTCGAAGATGATTCTATTCCATGGTCCCTCTTCAAAATCACCAGCAGCAGTGGAAATGTGTATGCTTTTCTGTTGTTATACTTGACTCCAATGGCTTTTTTTGGTTCTTTCACCCAAACTTATCCCTCTGAAACTCATGCCATTCCAGTGGTACAAAGCCACACCAAACATAAAATGCTTGATACTGTGGAGCTCACCAGTGAACCAATATTTTCAAACATTTCAAATAATGTTTCCATGATTTTTTTCTATTATTGCAGCTGATTTCCATGGAATTTAACTTTATATTTTAATCCTTTGTTTGTTTTGGTTAGCAGAATTGATTTTCAGCTAAGATTTTCATGGTTTTTTATTCAAACTTTGTGAAAATGCAGGTCACTAGTGGGACCATTCAGCTATTATACAATGGTGGGAACAAGAGGAGGAGTTCCTCCTGTGTCTTCAAACGTTACAAAGAAACGGGCTTCATGGGCAGGGGTATTCAGTTGTCAGTTCTGGACGTACAAGCCTTGTTCGCCTCCATTTTGCTGAATATGAAATTCTAATTCTTATGCCTTTTTGGTCAAGTTGGTTGTTCGTTGAAACTTTGCAAATCACAGAAATTGCAAAAATATAAACTGATAACATGGGCAGAGGCAGGCTTGAACGGCATACTTCTGAGAAAAAGTGGTTGCCATAGTTTTTGACAAACTTATTTTATATTTTATGGTGATTTTTTTTTATAATAATTGTATTTTGTAAATAGGTTTGTTGAGTTATGGATGAATATTTTCATGAGTTGATATTGTTCATGTGAAAAATAGTTAATATTTTAATAAATTAAATAAATGTATTTTTACACATTTTCGTATATTTTGCTAACACTGTATGACTGAAATTATTGAAATCAAATTGGGTAAGGAAATCTATGTTATCAAAATTGAAATCTTAATTTTTTTCACTAGTTAAACGAGTGTTTTTTTTTATCACTAATTCTCTCTTTCTTAAAAGTTTATCACGTGTTTGAAACAAAAAAGAAGCCGCCTTTTCTTGTCACGGAGGATCACTTTATGAGTGGGTACGGTTTATAGTGTTTGTCAATGGTTGCGATTTATTAATTGTCCACTACATGCCAAACTACACTGTGGCAGATTGACATTTTCACATTAATGTTTTCCCTATAACTTATAAATGTCAAATCATATTATTAAAGTTATAAATGTCAAATCATATTATTAAAGTTATAAATGCGAAATTCCCTATCGCTCATAATGTCAAATCAAATTATTAGTTATAAATGCCAAATTATATTAATAAATGTCAAATCATATTATTAAAGCTATAAATGCCAAATTCCCTATCGCTCATAATGTGAAATCAAATTATTAGTTATAAATGCCAAATTATATTAATAATTCAATAACTGAAGTTATGAATGTCCGATTGTGCCATTATAATTCACAAGGGATATATCCATGCCAAATTATATTAATAATTTAATAATTATTATTTTTAATTATAATTTATAATTGTTGTAGATGATGATGATAGTGGTTAATGTCTACTGAGATCAAATTGGTTTATCGGAGTTATAATTTTATTAGTTTTTAATTGTTTGGCTTCTTGTCTTTCTTGGCGAGATTGATGTTGTAGTTTTTTTTAGTTCCTCCTCTACGGTCTTCCAACTTCTTGTATTTTGCATCTCCTTCATCTCTTCTTGTTCTAATTTGAAATATAAAGATATAAATGTTTAATTATATTATTATAATTTATAGTTTTAGGATATCTAGTTTATAGTTTTATTAGTTTAAGATGATATTCATTGTATTTGGATAATTTGAAATACAAAAATATAAATATTTAATTATATTATTATAATTTTCAATTTTTAAATTGTAAGAGATTTTGTTTTTTGTTTTATTATTTTAGAATGAAATTTATAGTATTTAGATAACATAAAGATGATACTTGTAACAAATGAGTGGTTGTAATTTGGACAATTATATATATATATATATAAATATATATTTTTGGTAATGTATTTTATATTGGTGTTGAAGATTTAGTTTTATTTTTGATAAATATTATGTTTTAATAATTGTTTATATATAATTTTCTTTGATTTATATGTAAAGTTTTATGTTTTTTTAAAGTGACAAAAGATTATATAAATTGATGGGTATTTTAATATCATTTTGTTAATGAAAATATAGTTCTATTTGTGCTATGAGGTCAATTTTACAATAATTTGAATCTTCATGTTTTCCCAAGTTTCAATGTCAAACCTCATGGAGAGCGGATTGAGGATGGAAGCATCTTTTGGACTATCTCAATGGGTGTCAACTTTACACAATCGTTGGTGATAGCATCCCATTGGTCGACATATAGATCTTCCATCCAACATGCTATGGCCTAGGCTCAAGCTAGTTGTGCAAAAAAAATTAAAAAAAAAAATATTTTTGAGATTATCAAGATTTTAAACTCATTTATTTCATTTCATTTTTTGAGTGTATTAATTATATCTAAAAAATATCATATACACACTTTTGACAAATGACTTAATACAATTACACAATAATTCTTAAATGTTGTTTCAATAACTACTAACATACATTTTGAATGATACCTATTTTTATTAAGAAATAATTATTGTTAAAATAGTGTTCTATACAAGTAAGGTCACATATGTAATAATTTCATATAAATTATAACTATCTCTTAAACAAATAGAATCATATGTAATTCCCATTAATCAAGAAGAAATGTAACTAAAACAAAAAGGTTTTTATATATTGTGTAAATTTTCAACTATTATATATATATATATATATATATATATATATATATATATATATTAATTTTACTTTTAACTACATTTTCATTAAATTGTTTTGTTACTTCTAATCTCTCCGTACACTTCCCATCAATAAAGCAAAACAAATTTCTTTTAGGCATATTGTGGAAAGAGGAATTGAAATGTAATGTAGAAACAAGCTTTCTTCAATAATGTTGGGAATCTTTTTTCTAGGGATAAAAAATATAATGAAAAGTGACTTTTAAAAGTGTGAAATGACCATTTCCAAGGAAATTTTATTGGAGAACATTAATATTATCTTCAGATTAATATTTAAATACATTAATTATTAAAATAATTGTCAAGTGATTGTGAACTTAAAAATAAAAATAAAAATCAACAATAAAAATAGAAAGATTAATAAATTCAAAATTCAAAATTGGAAATAAAAGAAACTAAGGAGGCATGTATGCTTTAAACTAAACTAACTATTCTATACATACAATACAAAATTTATATCTAGGGATATATATTCTATTGCGAACTAAAATAAATAAAGAATTTATAAAGTTAAGAATTGAAAAGAGGTATGTTATAAAGGCCATGACAATTGTAAGTTCAATTAAGAGCCTAACTAAAATCACAAAATGTTTGAGTAACAACATTTGAGTATGCTCGTATAGAAATATGGCAATGAGGGATAAAGGGATTAAAAGTGAGGTTGGATTGAAATGTGATGATGTATCCACACTTAGCTTTGATTAGGTATTGCATATTAGAAATTTGAGAGGTATTGTTTAGACTTAATACAAGGTGATTCAAAGCTTGGGTATATTATCAATTTATTTCAAATAAAAATAACTTAAAAAAATAAGAAAGAGTTATCTCGACAAATACAAATATAAGGCTCTTTGTTTCATAATCTCAATCAACCACTTTTTTGAAATCAAAGTATCCAGGAAATAAACGAGTACAACCCACATGAATCAAATTTCCTCCGAAGAAACAAATTTCTTTTAAAATAGAACCCTAAAGTTCAAATATCAAAGGAATGAAGGATTGTAATTTACAATTAAAAAAAGTATAGTTTCTAAAAGAAGTAGCAAATGGAACAATATCTTTAAAAGTAAAATTTTGATAGATAAATTCTTATTATGGAGTTAAAATTTTAATAATCTTGTGAAATAATGCATGAGATTAATATCAATCATTAATAAATATTTGGATCCTAAATTTAATGGAGTAAAGAATACTTCAATATAATTAAATTAAGCAATGTTATTGGCTTGGATCCCCCATTGAAAATGCATGTAATGCCCCTAAATCTATATTCTATATTATGGGGAAAAGAAGCATGTCATAAAATAATATTTGGGGATGATGTGGATATTCAAATTTAAGAAAAAGGGACATGACATATCCAAATAACATGTCATAAAATAATATTTGGGGATATTCAAATTTAAGAAAAAGAAACATGACAAATCCAAATAGCGTGTAATAAAATAATATTTGGGGATGATGGTGAGGATATTCAAATTTAAGAAAAAGAAGCATGACATATCCAAATTTAAGCTGAGAAAAAAGGTTATTTTTCAAAAAGAACTAACCATCAAAAATTATAAAAGGTTGACACCTACTTGCTAAAATGCCTACTTACTATGCTTCCTATTTGAAACAAATACCTAAAAATCCACTATTTGGAGGTAAATATGAAAATCCTCAACTTGGCTAAATCTAGTTGTATTTTTATAGTCACTACCCAAATAAAAACTTTTTAAAATATTTGTGGAAATGAAATATTTATTTGACTTAATAAAATGTAACAAATGGTTTGAGAAAAAAGATCATTCAAATCATCTTTTTCTACACTAAAAACTACTAAATATATATGAAATTGTAAAATTTACTTAATGAAAATTCAATAACCCTCTACTTAAGGGTGGAAAAAAGAACATTCAAATCATTTACTCTTATAATAGAAGCTACCAAACACATGAAATTGTAAGATTTTTTAATAAAAAATCAATAATCCTCTATTTTATAGTGGAAGAATTTTTCAATGAAATTAGATTAAATTTATTGAAACATATATGAAGTTTATTTTCAATATAAAATTATATAAAAAATATTTAAATATAAAATTATATTAAAAATATTTAAATAATTTTGATGAATTTTATATAGGTTAGACAAGTTTTAACAATCACAAAAATAATACTATAACAATTACTTTTAAGTTATTTGATCTAACAACAAGCATCATGTTTAAATAAAAATTTTAATGTGAAATCAATAAATCTATAAAATATGAAGTTAAAAATATGTTTTATAAATTCTTTTAAATTACGTATATTTTATTTTATTGTAAAAATTAAAATACTTTTAAGAATTAGTCACTATACCATCAAGATAATTTTAAGAATTATTAATGAAAGCATGTTTCCCTATATATAACAACCATTGACTATTTAGTGAATAAGGTTATATGTAATAAAATAAAGAAAATTATAAAATTTAGTGTCCATTGTGATAATTTATTACTGGAAGTGTTTTTTTAGGTATACTAATATTTAGACATTAGATAGTTCCTATTTAGATTTTAAGGATGGGAATTTATCTAAAAGTTCAGAAATTTTGGTGAATCATATAGTTCTTAATATGCAAATTGTAAAATGTTACATGATATTTTTGTAAAATTATTCAAATTTCTAATGATTTTATACCGTCTCTAAAATTGTAAAATAATTTTATACTATAAAATTTAGGCAGAACATTTAAAAAAAATGGAAATTGACTAATATTTTTTTGGAAAAAACATGGAAAATTAGCCCACCTACAAATATTAGCCCTTAAAATTTTCCCTAATACCAATAGTTCAAAAACATTATAAACATTTATATCTTCTCTAGTCTTTATAAACTATGCAATATAACTCTTATACATTTTAGCTTTTTTCATTGAAATCCAAGGATAATTTTTTTTTAACAAAATTAAAGTTTTTTGTTTTCTAAAATGTATTTTTTAATGCATAAATAGATTCAACAATTTGGAAAAAACACAAACCTTAAATACTTAAATTATACATCTTTTACATTTAGATCTTGTGATTTTAACAAATTTTTACTAGATTTTAAACCAAATTAACTGAAAAATATACTAAAAAACCAAAACATAAAAAAATTATTATATATTCATAAATTAATCTCTCAAATATTTTGGAGGTACATTTTCCCAAAAATATTAACATATTTAATTGAAAATTCCTCTATGACATTATGGAAAATAAATGATTTCTCATCGGGCGGAGAGAATTCTCAACCAACCAATTTCCATTTAGTGTCTTTTCATTTTAACCAATAGAGTAAGTCTAAGGCTTTGTTTATAAACGAAGGAATTGTTTGTATATTTTAAAACACAAATAATTGATACCTTCCTCTTGTATAAGGAATGGATAAATTAGTTTTTAAAACAAAATTATTAATTAAATCAATTTATTAACAATATCAAAATTATTATATAATTAATTAAATAACACAATATCTAAGTGAAAAGTTTTTAATTATTTAAAGATCAAGGATGTCCAAAGTCACAAGTTGCATGCCACCATGTTACATATCATTTAACAACGCAACTTTTTTTTAAAATGAATACCATATATCAAGCAACTTACTTTTTGGCCCAGTTTGACCATTTAAGGTTTTTTTTTTTTTAATATTTGGCTTATTAAATTATTACATTAGATGCACTCAAAGATATTATGTTTAATTAGAGGGATATGTTTGAATTTTTTGACCCAGAGATATAGGTATGAAATTTTAGAATTGAAATTTTGGAATTATGGTATATAGGTGGAAAAATAAAGAGTGAGCTTTCTCTATTAAAATGTGATAAATTTTCATAAAAATAGTTTTTATACTTAATTTTTTTTTAGGATTTATACTTTATAAAAATGGAAGAAGTTTTGATGATTTTTATTAGTTATTAAAATGTCAATTATAAATTATTTGGTTATATTTTGTATAACAATATTAAATTTATAAGTATTTTAATGTTAATTAGACACTTAATCTTTTTTTGTTGGATCAATGGTTCAATTTTTTTTAGAGATCTGCTATCTCTCACTCTTCATGAAATTCTTCTTTGTTTAATGGCACCAACAACTGTGCTCCAAAACTAATTTATGTTAATATTGTTCTTACTTTATTTTTTGCGCATAATTCGAAATTGGGGATCTAGAGGGGTTTATTGTAGTTCACAATCTGGGGATCCGAACATGACTAATGATTCTTTACAACAATCGATCTGGAGATCAGAAGATTTGATCAATCTAGATGATCCTTATACGTGCGATCGAATACTGACACAAATAATTCTTCCAATCTGGATATCTGCCTCAATCCATATTTCTCTTTGTATTTGGCTATCACTTCGATCTAGATACCCAAGATCCAACTTAACTTGTAGTTGGACTATTATCTGACCTTGATTGTTGGAATTCTAGATTAACATTTATGAGATAGACAAATTATCATTTTCATCAACTGAAGGTAAAGCTTTGGAATATCGAATTTTCACTAGAATGCTATAGAAAGAATTTGATTGCAAAACCATGCATGGGTGGAACCCAGACCTGACAGATGCTTTTTAACAAAAGACTCATCACTTCAATCTTCGCTAACTGAAGAAGTATCACTATAACTCATAAAACCACTATATGTGTATCATAGGCTTTTTCTCGATATAAAGAACTCATGTTTTTCAAATACTTTTCACATAAACTCTAAACCATAACCTTGCACGGAACTACAAGTGGTTACTCTATCTAAATAAATACAAGTACAATTGCATGTCACTTAACCAAAAATACAATCACACACAAAGAATTCATTAACCATTGAGACAGAAGTGGATAGTTACAAATTAACACTGTATGGTGCTACCCCCACTTTTTGTCTCTTCTGACCTCTTCTCACACTCTTACCTCTTACTATTTCTTCACACACACTATCTCTCTCCCCCTGATCTACCATTTACATAATTTGTTTATATACAAAATGATGATTTGTGGATGTACATTAAAGATGGATCAAATCATTCCTACATAAAAAATCCAATCTAGGTCTAAATTCTCTAACTCGTTCAGTAAATCACTTCAAATAGATTTACTTCAAATAGTGCATTACATGTCATTGAGGAAATAATCCCTCATTTCTCTAATCAATCCTTATTACATTTAGAAAATCAAGTTCCATCTCCATAACTTAAATGAAATTAAATTAAGAAAACCCATTCTCTTTAGTAATTTTGATAAAATGTTATAAATCTGGTTAAGAAATGATCCTCCATCAGATTTTATATAGTTTATTTTTTTAAATAACATTTTTTAAAGTAAAACACTTATATCCTATAATTTTTTATTTTTTATTTTTAAAATTAAAAAAAACCAAAAAATAAACCTTATTCTTTAAAACAGAACACGCATGAAAATAAATAAACCCTGCAGTCCTCAAGACACTAAACTAATCAACAATCAAACTTGAAGTTACCAAAACAATATACTAATTATAAGTTCAACCTATCAATTGTGAAAATTAAATTTGAGTAAAAAAATAACCACCCTTCTTTAAAGAACATGAAATAAACTCAATTAACATAAATTATCACCAAAGACCAAAGTGTATACATGTGTATGCACAAATGCTCTCTTTCTTAAAAGTTTATCACGTGTTTGAAACAAAGAATCCGCCTTTATTAGTGGATTTGTATGTATTCGTTATGAGTGGGTTGGTATGTGTCGGATACTGTCCAAGTGTTTGTCCATGGTTGATATTTATTAATGGCCCACTACAAGGCAAACTATTTCTATTTTGGGGCAGATGACATTTTCACATTAATGCTTTCCCTATCGTTTATAAATGTCAAAATCATTGTTAAAGTTATAAATGGCAAATTGTTTTAGTGTAATTCACTAAAATTATAAATATCTAATTATGTTATTATAATTCATAATGGTCAAATTATAGGATACTCTCTTTATTATTAATTAATTGATTCTTCTCGCACAAAGTTTTTTGCACAATGAAAGCTCTCTACACACACATTTGTTCTCCACATACTCTCTCTGTGCACAACTATATTTTCATTCAATAACGCCTTTCGGTCAGTCATTGACATTTGAAGTTGTTATTAATTGATGTGGGTCCCAGATGCTGTGGGGAGGAAGCATTGTTACAATTGGGTCAAAGGTGGGTTGTCTTGCTTAGAAGTGACAACACAACGCTTTCAAATATGTGTAGAAAGATGGTGTGTGGAGCAAGGAACATAAACCTCCGCACTCACACACCTTTGCACTTCGACGAGGCATGATTGCTAAAAATACCATCTGCACAAGCTTCAATGATAGTGTTAAGTGAAAAGAAAAATATATTAAACCTTAGTTTGTACAGGAGAATGAATATAAGTTCATTGTGTAGAGCTAAATTCATCCACACCATTGCGTTTTCCCACTAGAATGACGACGGTCCTCACCCCATTGTCAAATGTGTATTGGACACTTGGTATTATGTGTTTGACATGTACGATGTCTAAGTGGCCAATCCAAAGCCTTGCATTTTCTCTTTCCCATAACCCATCTCAGTGTTTGCACTAACTTTCACATTATTATTAGAGACAACTAATCCACGTGTAAACCTGATCGACATATGTAACTTTTGGCATTACTTATTGGAGATATTGTGTCCACATGGATGCCTTGATCTAGAGCTTTCCTTATCAAAAACAATGCATAAGAGTGAGGCACATGGAAGTGTAGAGAAAGTTCATTATGTAGAGGAAGCTTTCAAGCTTTCATTGTGTGGATCTTCGCACTTCGGAGGTCGGTTGGAAATGACAACATAACGGTTTCAAATATGTGCAGAAGGATGGTGTGTGGAACAAGGTACATAAACCTTAGCACTGACATACCTCCACACTACATGCTCATAGAATTTTTGTTACATGCCTAATTTGCTTTTATACTAAAGTAATTATAATACAAGAATGTTGACTTCTCAATGGAATTTTTTTTTAAATCGTGGATGATAGTAGTAGCATAGAAATATAGAAGCTTTACAATATGACAAGCTTTTAAACCGATTCACCTTTGTCAATTTTCTATTCGCATTTGGCTTTCTTAGCTGATTATCATGATCACAGCTAGTTCAAACTTATTTTGTGTGGTAAATTTATGTTTCTTATGACATGTATAATGGTGATATTAAATCAATGGAAAAGTGTAGACTAAATACAGGCCAATTAATAAATTACATTGTGCGAAGGAAGGACCCATACGATATTATTGGTACTATTTTAATTCTGAATAATGAATATCTCAGTATTTTCGAATATCTCTTTGTTTATGGTTACTTTTTTCTAATTAGGTACATGTGTGGAAGTGTAGAGGAAGTCCATTGTGCGGAGGAAGATTTCATTGTGCGGATCTCTGCACTTCGCACTAAAGGCTTTTATTGCAAATATTTTAATATTAAATAATGCATACTTGTTGTTCGCAATAATGCTGAGGTAAGCGATGGACCCGAACTATGTTATTGGTAATATTTTAGTTATCAATAACGCATATCTTTGTATTCTCTTTTGCTGGAACAACCCTCTGGACATCCCAGTGTTTTAAAGATATCAATGGTTAATTATGTGCAACCGCATCAATTCTTGTATAATTGATCAGAGGCTTTGTTTATGGTTATCTTATGAAATTAGGCACATATGCAGAAGTGCTAGGAAAGTCCATTGTGCGGAGGAAGCTTTCAAGTTTTCATTGTGCATATCTCCACACTCTGCACTAAAGGATTTTATTGCTAATATTTTAGTATTAAATAATCCATATTTGTTGTTTGTAATAACACCAAGGCAAGTGGTGGACCCATACAATATTATTGGTAATATTTTAATTATAAATAATACTTTTATTGTTAATATTTTAGAATTAAATAATCCATAATTGTTATTCACAATATTTTAATTATAAATAATGCATATCTTTGTATTCCTGAATATCACTAGTCAATTGAGTAAATGTTGTGCGAAGTGCGAACAAAATTATGTTCAATGAAAATCTGAATTGTTCTAGAAGTCTTGGATCATTCTTCTACCCATAACCATATAAGGAAACATAACAATATTAATTGGATATTTATTGAGCCTCCCCGCCCCCTCCCTGCCTAAGCCTATACAAAGAACATGTATCGCATCAATTCTTGGATCATTGAGCATAAGCCTTGTTTATGGTTATGTTTTTGAAATTAGGCACATGTGCGAAGGAATTTCATTATGTGGAGGAAGCTTTCGAAATTTGATTGTGCGAATCTCCGCACTCCGCAGTAAAGGATTTTGTATATTTTTTCTTAGAACACGTGCGTGAGTGCCGAGCTTTGTTTTAGTGTGGTGACTAAGTTTGGAAAATTTCAAACCTGACATACAATGTCAGCAAAATCACTTCATAACCAATACACAATATCAATTTTCATTTATCAAATTTAATATCGCATATTATATTCGTTATTTGTGCAATATAACATTAGTGTTTATAACATATTTTATTATGCAATTATTGTAATGATAACATGTAATGTACAAATTGTTGGAAGCATTCAATACTATAGCATGTGAGAAAGGACAAGTGTGAGCTCCGACAGTTAGTTCAATTGGTCCTGTTCCCATTGCTAAAGCACCTCGCTGATGGGAGGTCACGAGATCAATTCTCCTTGACGTATTTGGGGTTAGGCTCTGCTAATAAGTCGATGAGAAGTGATCCATTTGGGTGGATCTACCCAGATATTTCCTCAATTAAGCAAAAAAGAAAGAGAGAGAGAGAGAGAGAGAGAGAGAGAGAGAGAAGTGTGTTATATGCAAAAACTCTATCGAGATGGTAATGTTTACGAATATGCGAAATATGTAAAACACACTTAGCATTGAATAATTAATTAATGCTTAGTAGTCATATTAATATATATTCTAAAATCGATACACACTTGCGTTATCCTTGAAACGGTTAATAGCATCTACTCTGATGCATTGTGTAACGATTATTGGTTTCAAAAATATTAATAAAATTGTATCTATCGATATTATAAAATACTTTCTTCGATATTTATTTGGTGAATTGAAGATTACATGGTGCTTTTAAAAGAGAAACTTCGTTTAAATATGCTATTGGTGCTAGTGTTGGTGATTCATAGTTTGTATCTACATGTCTCCAGTCAAAAAGGTTAGTCGTAAATAGAGGATATGTGGAGGAAGTACAATTTACGTAATAGCATCTACTCTGATGCATTGTGTAACGATTATTGGTTTCAAAAATATTAATAAAATTGTATCTATCGATATTATAAAATAATTTCTTCGATATTTATTTGGTGAATTGAAGATTACATGGTGCTTTTAAAAGAGATACTCGTTTAAATATGCTATTGGTGCTAGTGTTGGTGATTCATAGTTTGTATCTACATGTCTCCAGTCAAAAAGGTTAGTCGTAAATAGAGGATATGTGGAGGAAGTACAATTTACGTATTAGGCATTAGGTTGGAGGCCAAGTGATTGTTATGTGAATGGACTTGATTCCGTTTCTTTGATGGCATTATTTCTCAACTGAATAGTTTCAGACTTATTTCTATTATGTTGTGCCTATATGAGAGTGCAACATGGAAATGGATGGTGGTATTCAGTCATATATTTATGGTGATGTTCAAAGCATAATGGTTTTTGGCAATGTAATGGTCTTGAAATTTTTTTGGACCTTGAAAGTTTTGTTAGGCTGTTAAAGTGCATAGTTTACAATCAAAGTTTTTTTGTGTGCAGGAAATCTTATAATAGTTTTGGAATGCTAGTTTTTTAGCTTATGGAAAAATGATAGAAACCATACGAAGTTATAAATTGTTACCTAATTTACTTATTCTAGTAAAAAAATTTAATTTAATATTTGAATAATGTGACAAAGGAAATAAGGCATCCAAGTCACGAATTAACATATAAGATCTGAAATCACTTCGTCTTCCGCAAAGTAAAAGCTGGCTGATTGCAAGGCAAGTCTACATAGTAAATGTGTTGAATACACATTGGTTCAGTGAATAAATATGGAAAACACTTTTATTTATTGGCAGAAGAGCTTTAGTTAATCAAAATAGAATGCAGTTTATGATATTAATAAAATAGTACCTCGATATCGATTTATAAAGCGTGTAAAATGAATTAATCATGAAATGTAATCGTATCAATTAGACATTGTAAAGATGGAATTTAAGTAAAACGCATATGATTTAAAGTAACAAATTTCACAATAGTCTTCTTTGACTAAAGATCAAGAAAATTAGTACTAGCAATATTGATGACGATCACCAGTTAATGAATACCATTAAAATTTATAGTAGTTAAATGTCATTTTAGAACTTAGACGTTAATTCGTGACTTAGATGACTTATCTCCTTTGACGCATTATATGTAGGCCTATTGCCTATCAAAGAAATTTGTCAATGTTCATTTTTTTCTATAGTCATTAGTAAGTTATAGGAAACCGACTTGTTTTTTTGTTCTGAAATTGTTAAGTGTTTTAAGGTTTTTCTTTATAATTTGTCTATTGTTTTTGAATTTGTTACTAACAACGAAGAAATGGCCCAAAGAAACAATGGCAGGAGCACAGAGGAAGAGGTACATGCAGAGAGCCAAGATATCTTAATGCTCATCCAAGATATCTTAATCCTTAGTCCAGATATTTTAATGCTAGTGCATAAGATACTGGAAGTTCAACAAACTCTTAGGTGACTCAAGATGGACTAGATGCCATAAGAAAGTTGTCAGAAGAGCTCTTGCAAAACATGAATAAAGCAATCAATTCTCCATTCTAGCAGCATAATCACTAGAAGCATTAATGTCTAGAAAAAATGGTTAATTAGTAAAGAAATCGTTACCAATATTTGCTATTTTGAACCAATTTTGAAATTCAATAAATGCTAAAGGCTATGTGTTGTAATATTCTTGACAGAGTTAAAGAAAAAACATATCAGACTATTCTAGATTATAGGTGTATGTATAAATGAAATACGCTTTATAATTTATATTGTAATCTTGCTTTGATTTAGAAATTCGTTTTAGTGCTGTACGAAAATGATTTATTTAGATATTTGTTTAAATCTTGCATGAAATATATTTTTTAATAGAAAGAAGATTGGATTGGTAGACATTGTAAATAAAGAAAATCATGACTGTAAAGTTCATTAATTAATAGCAAGGTCATTGGAAAATGATTAACCAAGCTGCAAATTGCCGCATAACCAACTTGCAATCTTATTTGAGTAGTTATAGAACTCACAAATTTGATAAATCAATAAAACAATGTAAGAAACGAGACTACAAGAAAGAAAACACGACATAGCATAGTTCATTGGAACAATCTAGTTCATTGGAATACATTCTTGTACAATGTCATACTAACATTTGCATTAGTAGAAGCAATCACCTCGTTTGCTCTAATTATTACATTGCTAATCTTGTTCTCATAAGTTTATTATATTGATTGACAATGTAAAATAAGGTCCCAATCATCGAGTAAAAGGAAAGAGTTATTCGAAAATATGTAATTCTTGAACCAAAAACTTTAAGGCAATGTTAGGATGCTTGGAAATGCAAGCAACGATATTGTGTCATTGCCAGATTGCTTGACAATGTAAACCAAGAAAATTGTCATTGTATACGTATAACTACGTTTTTATGGTTTATTATAAATGTGCCACGTGTCTCGAAATTGGACAAGATTTCAATAACATTTGTTTTGTTTGCACAATATTGCTCATATGAAATTTGTTAGAGTGCAAGTAATGCTCTTTCCAGTTCCACGCCCCTTAGAATACATTGTATTTCAATCCAGTCATTTTCATGTATGATGCAATTTAACTGATGGAAATAAAGGAAGCAAGAGTCCTTCTTGAAAGTGGTGCAATAAAGCATAGTTTTATTCATAGTTCTAGCACTTGTAATTGGAGTACTACATTTCACACATACATTCTCGAATGGATTCATATATGCATTAATCGTTATCAGGTATCCTTGGAAGTATTGTAAAATTGATATAGGAAACAAAGGCTTAGTAACATGAAATCAAATATGTTTTTATTTCTTAATATTTATCTATGTCTATATAGACAATACAATATAGTTTACTGTGCATATTCCATTTAGTGAGGAAAGCAAGTTTCTTATATTTTTGACTTTCTTTGATGTTTTTAATGGACATATGAATGTCAATTGTGAAGTTCGGAAAACTCTTTCATGTTTTCTAACTATATTTTTTAGAAAGATCAATGGAAAAACATTTTGTTGCAATTCTCTTTGAATTGAAAGAAATGCTAAAACAAGTTTATCATGTACTTAAACCCATTACATATGAAACATTTGTAAAACAATACATGAAAACCGTATAATAGATGAAGACTAAAATTATTTGAAGATTGGGGTATACAATCCTATGCATATGTAATTTCATTTTTATTTCAATGAAAAATGGTTTTTTTGGGTGGGAAAAAAAACAGATGGACAATAACTTGGTAACAATAAAACATTCAAATAAATCAAAGCTATTGTTGCCTTGTCCTATTCTACATTGTCATATTTGATTTCCAATACATATTGCATTTTTGTGTGCGCTATTGAAATTGCAATAACATCGATTATGCCAACTTGTTATGCAACCATATCATAAAATAGAAGAAAAGATAGATCAATGCCTTGAGAATTAGCCTCTTTGAGGGGGAAACCTCCTTTCAATCACATAAATGAAAAGTTTTTTCATGCTACAATTGAAAAGACCTCCTTTCTATATATAGGTGTTTAAGGGGTCATAATATAATCATAGCCTACATAACAATAATAATGTAAGGGCACAACAATAAAAATAGTGGGCTTCTATGGGCTACACCAATAACAATATGGGGGCTACACCAACAATAAAAATAAGGGGGATACACTAGTAATAACAATAAGAGGGATACATTAGTATTATAGGGACATAACATGCCCCTCTCCTTCAATTTTTTTTTTGTCCTCAACGCTTGAGTAGTTCTAGATGCTTCTATATAAAATTCTCATCCTCCCATGTGGAATCATCAGCAGGTAAGTTCTTCCACTTAATGAGATACTCTGAAATTAATCAATTTCGTAGCTTTCGGGTTCTTTTTTTTGTGACTACTTTAGGCTCCATTATGATTTTTCCTTCTTCGTCAAGTTTTGACAATATTGTTTGAAATGGGAGCTTGTCATCGATAACCTTCTTTAAGAATGAAACATCGAAAACTGGGTCTACTTAAGAAGATGCGGACAACTCCAATTTGTATGCCATAGTACCATTATTTTGTAACACCTTATAAATATCATAGTACTTGGGTGATAATTTATTATCATTCTTAGCTTTCCTAAGGGACATTTGTTTGTATGGTCGTAGTCATAAAAATACTCAGTTTCCTATGTCAAAGCTTCTTTCACTACGATGTTGATTTGCTTGTTGTTTCATTCAATTATGTGCCATAGTGAGGTTATCCTTTAAGAGTTGAAGAACTTGTTGCTGATACTCGATGTGATCTTCCACTTCGTAAACCTTAGAATTTTCTCTTAAAGATGATGTGATGGATGGTGTATGATATCCATAAAGTGCCATAAATGGGGTCATTTTTGTTGTAGTATGGAAGGAAGTGTTACGCCACCATTCAGCCAGAGGTAACCACTTGACCCATTGCGTTTGTTTATCATATACAAAGCAACAAATATATCCTTCCAAAAATGTGTTCACTCTCTCAATTTTCCCATAAGATTGAGGATGATAAGATGATCTATGAGCTAATTGAGTACCAAAACAATAAAAAAATTATGTTTAAAAATTTCTAGTGAAAATGGGATCTTTGTTACATACAATAATATTTGGGTTTCCATGTAGCTTTTGAATTGTTTCCATAAATGTAGTATCAACTAAACTGCCTTTAAAAGGATGAGATAATGCACAAAAGTGTGCATACTTGGTAAGTCTATCAACTACCACCATGATGACACTCTTTCCTTCAAACTTGGGTAAACTTGTGATAAAATCCATTAAGATCGCCTCCCAACACTAACTTGGAATGGCTAAAAGTTGTAACATACTCAGGGTCTTAATTGTCTCAACTTTATTTTGTTGGAAAACCAAACATTTTGCCACAAACTTCCGAATATCAGATTTAAGGCCATCCCAAAAAAATTCCTTCTTGACCCTATGACAAGTTTTTAAAAATCTCGAGTGCCCTCCTAAGGGGGAGGCGTGCAATTCCAAAGTAATCTTTTGTTTGAGTTAATAATTCTTACATAGATATAAGCGATTTCTGTACCATAATGAATCATTTTTCCATATAAATGTATAAGATGTACTAAGATCTTGCTTTAACTTTCGAATGAGTGTCTACACATCTTCGTCATTCTTCCATTCATTCCTTTCTCCCGTTATCCAATCAGGTTAGATAATAGAAATGACACAGATCAATGCTTCCACATCCTCATCCTTTCTTGAGAGTGCATCTCCAACAACATTTTGCTTCCCTTTTTTGTAGATAGTTTCAAAGTCATAACCCAACATCTTTGTGACCAACTTTTTCTGCTCTTTTGAAGATAATATTTGTTCCAAAAAGTATTTAAGACTATCATGATTTGTTTTTACCTTCCAGTGTCTTCCCATTAGGTAAGTTTTCCATTTCTTTAGTGCATGTAGTATTGCCAACATTTCCTTCTCATAAATAGGTTTTTGTAAATTCTTTCCCTTGATTGGATGAATTTCAAAAGAAATGGGTCTACCTTCTTGTGGTGAAGTAAAATTATAAGTGCAGACACGAATGAATTCCTCTAGCCCGATAATTGGTCTAGCCACAACAGATACATTCTATGGAATATTTCCTTAGGTTAGAACCAATCAAGAAGGCCTACCTCTTGGTCGCTTATCTTGCCTGATGATGTCCTCGCTTGCTCGCTCCAACGATCTCTCGCTTCCTTCTTCAAGCTTCTGAAACAAGTAAACAACAACAACACACAAACATAATAATAGACAAATTGAAATTCAACCTACTTAATAAGTCAAGAAGCATTAAGGCACGAATATGTAATATTACAAAACATGTAGGAAATCAATCGATAGTTGCATATATTAATATTCAAAGAGAGATTACAACCATTTGTCTTGACGTCGCAGTCTTCCTCTAACAAGACCATGTTCCCACAAACTTCTGCTAGCACTTCATGATGGCTTCAAACAACAATAGTTTAAAGACTCTTCTCTTTAGGCTTCACTCCAAACCAAACACACTTATCCCTCACACAACTAGATGGCTACAACTAGTAATAGCTTGCTTGTCTAAAATAGTATACTCACACTCAGCCAAAACTCTAACTGTGACTTTCACCCTAGTTTGTGCTTGGGGAGAAGGGAGGTTTATATAGGAAAGATGGATGGAAGATGGATTCTCTTCTCATGGGAGAAAGACTTATCCCTTGAGGTAGTTCCATCATTATAGGGGAAAGGAGCCCAAATTGTCATCCTCGACCCCATCCGGCCAAACCATTTTACTAGACTTTTGTTACCAAGCTTCTAGAGATGGAAGCTTCGGCTCTAATTTAAAAAAATTCCATAACAGGACTAGCGTGACTGGAACACAGCTCAGTCACACTGATTGGCATGGGGAATAGTGCTAATCTCTGCACATCGGTGCGAGGGAGATAAAGGCCATTAGCACCGGTCTTGTAAATTGTGCAAAACATAAGTTTAAGGGGAAATGGTACAAAAGGGAAATGATCTGCTCATGAAGAGGGACATAATGAGAGTTTCTCCATGAAGGTAAAGCATGTGGGGTTCACTGTAGAGGTCCTCCAGGATCAAGGAACGCGGATTACATGGACAGTGACAAATTGCTGTGTAATAGATTCCCCCTAAGGAGTGAAGGCCGAGCCGAAGTGAGGGATGAAATGCTTTATAAATCAGTGCGGGGAACTGGCCTGCCATTGGAAAACCTGCAAGAAAGTACAGATACATATACATAAACTGAGATCTCTATCAAATGATACATGAATCGTGGCATGGACGCAACCATCCAAAGAATGATCAGGCAAATGAATCTAGGCATGGGCGCAACCATCCGTCAAAGAGGATCATAATGAAACTAAGGTATGGTCACAACCATCCTCTAATGAGAAGGATCACATATGATAACTCATGGTCTGGTCATAACGAACCATCTAAAAGAGACAGGCATATCGTCATAACCATGTCACACCACTTTGCAACCTGTAATTTTTGTAAACTGTGTCCAGGGTCTTGCACTCCAACACGACCTGATCAAAGTACAAATTCTAACATGCAAATAGATGTGTTGACATCGAGCATGCTAGAAAGTCACTTGATTACCAGTCCATGATGTAAATTGTTAACAAGCGCGAGAGAAACCACCAATAATGACAATGGCCCTCAAGGTACTATCAACACAATTCATAGAATGTGAATACAGGAACTGAAGTCGAACACCCGTGAAATCACTCGATCAAAAGCCAATGATGTGAACTTGTCGTCGAGTGCGAAGAACTTGCCATTAGGGCATGCAAGCTCTAAGGTACTGGAAGGGAGTCTCTCGGTCAACTTCCCGAATAATGAGTTGAAGTCGACGGAAAGTGACTGTGTCAAAGGAGGGTCATAATGAATCCCACATCATCGACGTGAGACGAGAGGATGCAAAATGATTTTGGATGATGCAGAGAAACAAAGGTAAGTGTAACTGTAGAAGGACAACTCTTGAACATATCGACGACACAACTAGAAGTTAGGCAACTTTTGGATCCATAGGATCGGTGGTCATGATGACGCGGTAGAGATAAAATGGAAGGCAAAAATGAATGGCCCAAACCCAGGAAGGTCAATGATATAAAGGAGGATATCCCAACCCGACACGAAGCAAAGAGTGTCATGTTCAAGAGTAAGCTACTGACATGACTCGATAGATTTCCAAATTTCCGCCACCATTTCTGGCGAGTACCCCATTTATTTTTTAATTGAAAGATTGAAGGGGATAGCATATGCTTGCACTATAAGTTCATCCTTCGGATGAATCCGACCTAGTACGTTTAACGAGCCCTAGGAAGGAGAAGCTCGTGTTCGTAATGATGATGAATATGATGTCATTTTATAGTTTAACGAGTCCGACAAAGGTGTAAATTGGTATCTTTTCATGTTTAGAGAGTTTGAAAAAGACACGTAAAAGAAAACTCCACATGGTACCTTTTCATACATTTGTGTCTCCCGAGCTTGAAAAGGTAGAAAATAATACTTGAGAGAACCGCTTGACCATTTCAGTCAAGGAGTACCTTTTTCATAAATAGTGCCTCCCAACCCGAAAAAGGGGTAAACTTATACTTGGCGCACGACGTTTTGCATCCGTTAACGAGTTCGAAACGACAAGGGCTTGACCATCTTTTCGTTTTTAAAGGGTTGGAAAAGAGCTAAAAGTGGACCCCCCATTTTTATTCTCTTTAACAAGTCAAAAAGGGAAAAAATACTCGGCAATCTTTTCATATGAGTTTAACGAGTTGAGAAAAGAGCTAAAATGTGACTCATCGTCATCGTCGAACATCCATAACTTGTTGCTGCACAAGTAAGGCAAAGTGTATTATCATGTCCTTGAGGAAAAATAGGTCAAAAATATTTACAAAACCAGATATTTTCATGAAAAAATGAATAAAAAGGGGAAAAGTAAATATATTTTTACCATTTCCCATTTTACCTTTGTTGTGAAGACTTTTTACCCACTTTAGCCCTAGTTGTTCCGAAGCAGATTGTGGGAGATCTGGGAGGTCAATCAACGAGCCGTCAGTTCCAGGTAACAACCGAAGCCCTAAACTCCATTTTCATGCCATTTATTTATGTTTTTAGCCATTTTAAAAAGGATTTTTAGGGAGGTTTTTGAGAAAATTTTTCACCATCGGTCGGTGCGATTTCCGGGCACAGGACAGCGTCGGCCGAGGTTTAATTGCATAACCAACCACGTCGAATGGTGCGACTGTTTCTAAAACAGGTGCACCGACAATGTGGATAGGGGAAAAACATTTTTTTCTCAAAAACTGACCATTAAAACTTGAATTTTATGTGTCAAAATTGATGATTGACTCAAATAAATGGATTGTGCAGGAGAGAAATTGCCGAAAATGGTGGATTGGAAGGAACGAGAACATGAAGATGTTGACACCTAGGCATTGAACGATCCAAATTTCTTGTAGGCTTTGAGGGCTTACGGGCTCCTCAAATTCTTTCTTACACCAGGGATGCGAGCCTAGCCCAAGCTGCTTCAATACTTGATATGCCTTTGGGACATCAATTGGGAGATTTTTGTCATTGGGGACTAGGAGTTGGAGTTGACAACTTCAGACATCTACTTCATTACTAGGCTGTCCCGCAGAGGTGAGCCAGTGAGCTTGTATGGGTCACGTTCGATCGGGGCAAGCATATCTTCCCTGCTTCCCGAGCATTGTCCTGAGGCCCTGAAATCCAAAAGTGGGAAGATCGAGATTTCCAGGGTGCAGGATTTGACATTGAGGGTGCTTCTGTTGACCATCAGCAGAGTGGCGAGATCCCAGGTGGAACATGATACTAACAAGTCGAAGTTACTTTACGCTATTGACTAAACAACTCCTGCAATCTTCAACTAGGCAGAGGCCATGAAGATGAACATCAGGCACCAGTTATCCAAGGCTAAGGTGGGAAATCTGAAGCAATTTGGCTTCAGATTAGTACTTGTGACCTTTTTCCTGGAACGAGTGCCATTGTTCCAGTATCAATTGACTGAGGTTGATCCTCCTACGCCACGCAATCCGTGGATGGCTTGTAGGAGTCGTTTGATGCCCAGGATCACTAGGGGTCAGCAGATGTCCTACCAACCAACATTCTTTTCGTGGCTACGACGATAGAAAATCGTCATGGAGGACTGGCCGTACAATGGCATTGATTTCCGTGGAGACCCGGATATGCCCTTGCTAGATGGGGAGGAATTTGATGACGAAGGTAAAAAGCAAATTTTTTGATTTTGATGTTTTTAAATTGTTTTTTGGTATATGCATGCTTATAACATTTCCCTTGTGTATGCAGATGTTGGACTAGAGTGGCTAGCCAGGATGTCCCCGATAGCTAGGTGCTACCCTCGTCCTATTGATGCTGTCGCCCCTTATCAAGAAGGGAGCGATAACGAGGAGGAGATTGCAAGGAACCTCGAGGGGTTGACTCATGGTATCCCGAAGTATGCTCGGATAGGAGACATGCCTCGTTGGTACCAGAGGCACACAGTGGGAGTCTTAGATCGGATCCGTCGATTGTTGAGTCGTGTCGTACAAGCTGTCTTGTGCTATCATGACCACCATGCTGAGTAGTTCCTAGGTCCAGTACTTACATAATTTTTTAGGCTTGCACACCACAAAAATTAGAGGACTACGAGCCGTCGATGTTATTATGGACATACATATTATTTTTTGAGGTTTTGATGTATCAAAAGTTCTCTCACACACACACACACACACATATATATATATATCTGTGTGTGTGTGTGTGTTGTATTTTCCTGTTTATTATGGTACAAATGGTTTGTCTCAGCTTTTACATGTTTCACAAATGTCTATCCAGCACATAATTAGCTAATGCATCTGTTAATGTATTCACTCGTCTAGGAATATGATGATTTGTAATATAATAAAAATGTATTTCCAACAGGTGGATACGAAGATACATTCATAAAATTTGAGGGTTCCTGACGAAATATTGCCCATTGAGCTGAAGGATGACAAGCTATGAATGCAAGTTGAAAACCAATTCTCTGATACCCAGAGCGATGGCTTCTGATAACAGTTCAATGACCGCACTGTACTCAGCAATGTTGTTGGTTGTACGACCTAGGCATATACCTTGAAGGTCAATCAATTCACCGTTAGGGTTATAGATAGCCCATGCCGTGGATGATAGGTTTCGGGTACTACATCAAGCACCATTGGTGAAACCAATGTGAGGAGACACAGACATTTGCAAAGCAAGAAAAGCATAGTAAACAGGGGGGTTGTTTGAAAACTTATCCCACAAAACCATGCTATACAGAAATGAATCACACACTAATGTACATAAGTAACCATGCAAGATGACCTAAGCATAAATTTTTTTGAGGTAAAGCCAGTTGCAGGGCTTATCGAGAGGATTTCCTTCATAATCAATAAGTTCATAGGCTCCTTTCTGCAAAACGTGTTTTACAATATAGGGCCCGTGCCACATAGGTTCAAACTTACCTACCCCCAACTTATCATTAGCTTGGTCGTATAGCAGGACCAAATCACCCTCCAAGAAAGCGCGAGGGGAGATTGACTGGTCGAAATGGGTTTTGACCTGTTTCTTTTGTGCTTCGATGACAATGGCAACGAGATGGCGAGTCTCATCTAGTCATTCTAAATATAAGAGGCGTTCCCCTTGAGGTGATGTTTCAGGGAGGAGTTCAACATCTAACTTAAGTGAAGGAATCTCATATTTGATCGGCAATGTTACTTCCAGACCATAAATCAGTTGGAATGGTGTGAAACTCGTTGCATCTTTGTTTGAAGTTCTGTAGGCCCACAAAGCTAAAAAAACCATGAGATGCCAATTTAACTTGTGCATTCGAATAGTATGGTGAAGCATGGTGACCAAAACTTTGTTCACGAATTCAACTTGGTTGTTGGCTTGAGGGTAATATGGGGTCGAGCCATCGTGGTGCAAGCCCAATGCAGATGTTAGTTCTGCCATCATGTAATCTCTGAAATGGGACCCATGATCTGTGACAATGGCTTGGGGTACACCGAACTTGGAAATAACATGGTTAAAAAGAATTGAGTTGCCATCTTACCATCTGCAGAATATGTAGGCATCGCTTCGGCCCATTTGGTAAAGTAATCCACAACAACGATAATGTAGCCATGCCCCCCGACAAACGAGGGTTACATGTCATATAATCGATGCCCCATTTGGCAAAGGGACCAACAGTAATGATGGGGTGTAGGTGAGCCGATGGGGCACACATCTTGCATTGGTAGATTTGGCATTTGTGACAATTGCAGACAACAAGAATGCAGTCTTTGAAGATGGACGGCCAGAAATAACCAATGCGAAGGATTTTTAGAGCTGTAGCATAACCAGACATATGACCACCACATGCCCCGGAGTGGCAATCATTGAGAGCTCTTTCAGCTTCCTCAATCATGAGGCATCAATGAAGAACATAATCAACACTAACACGGTATAAAGTATCACCAATAATGTGGTAGGGTTGAGAATGATGCTGAATCCTTTGACAATCATCTTTGGTCAACGTGGACCGAAACATGGAGGTTTGGAGATACACGATGATATCACCGTACCATGGATCAAGGGTGCTAATCAGGAAAAGGGTCTCATCTGGGAGTTGTTCATCTACACCAGCAGGGAGAGCTTTGGAGGGAAGGAAGAAAATCAATTCAGTGAAAACAAGTGACTTCTTAGATTTGCCCGTAGTGAAGACCAAATCGAATTCTTGCAGGATAACGATCCATTTAGAATACTTGCCCCCTAGCAACTAACGAGTCAGGATGTAGGTCATAGGGTTGCATTCAAAAATCACTGTAGTCATTCATAAGAGAATATAATGCCGAAAATGTTGAACAACCTAGACAGCGGCCAAAGCCAACTTCTCGACATGTGCATAACATGTTTCAGTGTCGAGGAGATTTCGACTCAGGTAGTAGATCACGTGTTCAATGCCTTTGTCATCGTCTTGAACCAACACCATAGATATGGTGCTAGGGGTTGCGGCTAGGTAAAGGAAGTAATCTTGATAATAGTCTGGTGGATGCAATAGAGGAGCATTTATGAGGATAGCCTTAAGATCATCAAAATATTTTTGGGCTATCTCGTCCCATGCAAAGGGTGTTCCTTGTTTGAGCAACTGGGTAAATCTTGTAGCTAGCCCGACATAGTTGGGTATAAAACGACGAAGAAAATTGGCCTTTCCCTGGAGGCTCTAGAGTTGGTGCAATGAAGATGGAGGGGGAAAGTTTACAATGGCCTCAACTTTTAGTGGATCCAGGAGAATCTCACCCTTGGAAACGATGAATTCGAGGAGTCGTCCTAATTCCACGCAAAAAACACATTTGTGTGGATTTAATTGGATGTTATAGTGTCTGCAGCATAGAAAAATTTGCTGAAGGTGGTTTGGGTGATCTCATCGCTTACGAGAATGGGCAGGAAGGTCATCCAAGTAAGCTTGGACAATGTTGCGAATATCATGAAGCATAGGACGTTTCCCGTTGAAATGTGGCCCCGACATTTTTGAGGCCGAAAGGGAGCTTCTTATATGTGAATGTACCACATGGGCAAATAAATGATGTCTTCTCTTGGTCAGTCAGTGCGATATTGATCTGGTTATAACTAGAAAAACCGTCTATAAAGGAAAAGATCTCGCTCCCGGCACATTCATCAATGATTTGATCAATGAAGGGAGTAGGATAGTTGTCTTTAGGAAAAACACGACTAAGATCTCGATAATCCATGCAGACGTGGATCGTGCCTTGTTTTTTAGTTATCGGGACAATATTGGACACCCAGTCTGTAAGGGGAATGGGATAAATGAACCCAGCTTTGAGAAGCTTTTTGACTTTGCCCTTAATAGTAGCGACCTTCCTAGGGTGCACTGGACGAAGCCATTGGTGAACGAGTTTCGCATTTGGATACGTTGGTATTTCATGCACCACAATGCTGGAATCAATGCCAGACATTTCTTTGTAAGACCACGCAAACAAATCACAGAATTCCATAAAAATATGGGTATATGTCTTGATCTCATCTGGAGAACAAGATACCCCAATATGAATGTGTCCAACGACACCTGGTTTGATAGAAATTTCAATCGACATCGTTTGGGTAATATTACCCAAATTTCCTTCCGACCATACGTCATGAGTAATAGTCGGTGGTGGAAATGGAGAAGAGGACTCGTTGAAAGAGGTAGACACGACCACCGGACAAGGCAGGAATGAGGAGCGATGATGGGTACCGATCCATGGCGGTTCCTCGAGAGACATGATTTCCATGATACCTTCATCGACAAGGAAGGTCTCGACTAAGGGATCAGATGATTCCAAAGCACCAAGCCAGGGGGGATTAAGAATACATATCGAGAGAGGTCTTCGAGATATGAGAATCAAAGGATGCAGAGTTCACAGTCAAAACAATTTCCACGTAATTGACTTCGGTGGGACTAAGCGGCATGACATCGCCCCAAGCATCAACCAGATCTAGTGCAGGTATGACCCAGGGATCAGATTTGATCGAGATCATGTTGACGAAGGCAACATGAGGAGGTGGGAGTGGAAAAATCCCCATTAAGGCAGAATCTTTGAAGAGACCTGCCCCCACACTCTCAAAGGGAGCACCAGAGTGCTTGACATATGGAATGTTGCCATCAGACGAGGAAGAGGCAAAGAAAGACAACTGATCAACGGTGACAATCCTCCCTTGATGGGGAAAACGGATCACATGAAACAAAGAGGAGGCCATGGCATGCATGGCATGAGTCCAACTTTGGCTGAGTAGAAGATTATAATTGAGATTGGCGTCAACAATCTCTACTTCGACTTGCACTGTCTTGCCTTCCAGGGTGATGGAAAGGTTGGGTAAGACACCAAAGGGTCGTGAATCACACCCATCAAAAGCTTCCAATGTGTTCGGAGACTGATTCAGTGCATGGGAACCAATAACCTTCCAGCACGTAGTTGACATGATGTAGGTAGAAGCACCTTCATCAGTGACAGTGCGGTGGATGGTATTTTCATTACTGATTACCTGAATAAGAAAGGTAATATGATGAGGGAGTCTTGGAACATGATTCTCTAGATAGAAATAGATCAAATTAGAATCGGTGGGATTGATGCCCATGATAGCTGACAACAAATATTTCCGCTGTGATGGGCAGCTTTGGAGTACCTCGAGAGCCGACATAGCTGATGGTGCCTGAACCAAATCTTCAACAATATTGTAATGCTGAGTGGCTCGGGCGTTGGGATTATACGAGGATTTCTGTAGCACACCTCGAGAGGGTAGTGGTGGGCTCCAGTATTGTAGCAATAATGCTACAACTCCTGGAGCTTCCTTCTCTAATTTTATCAACTCGGTAGTTCGTAACAAACTTGGAAGCGACGGTGCTGTATGCACAAGTACTAGCTCTTGTCGCAGCTGTCACTTGGTCAGCTGGCACAAGTCCGCTAGGGCTCAAGCCAACTTCTATATGTTCTCGGAAGAAGCTTTTTAAGTGATGAACGAAAGCTATCTCAAGGGAAACTAACCTACTTTGCAAGAATGAACTAAAAGCCAACAAAACATGGAAACCCTAGTAAACCCTAATTTGACCAGCTTAATCCTTACGATGCAATGGTGGGAATGCAACTTCTAAAAATGATGCCATTACTTCTAGTGAGATGAGATGCATGGGTCTAAACTACTTTCATCTGAAGAGAACATGTTTTTGTATTTTTGCTCAAGTGGTTGGAGTTATTATGACTCTGCTTCTTACTGGGTCTTGACTGTGCAGGGGTAGATCAAGGGGAGGAAGGCTTGGAAAAGGTCAGGAGGACTCTGAGAGGTTCCAGGGGATCCCTAACATCATTCCACAGAAGTTCACAAAGTTCAGATGCCTGGCAACCGTGTTTGCAAGCTTCTACAGGATGTCTGCAGGGGATCCTACAGGAAGCTCAGGATTTCTACAGGAAGTCTGCTAACTTCTACAGGGTGTTCTGCAATCGGAGTTTTGGGTGATGGAGGAGTGAATGAGCTGTATGGGTGGATAGGTAGGATGAGAGGGGAGCTCGTGATGGCTTATGGACAGAGAGATGAGATGGAGAGGGGGTGTGTAAAGCTGGTTGGTCGATAGGAGGGTAGAGGCAATGGAAGGCCGAAAAGATAAAACATCGTGGATAATAGAAGAGTGGGGAGGCAAATGATTGAACTGGGAGATGAGTAGATGGCCTAGGCATGGCTGAGAAGGATAAGGAAATGATAGAGTGGTGCTGTGCAGTGTAAATGAAACAAATCATCTCTGTCTTGAGTATAACCGGAATGTCATCAACCTACTTTAACTATTTTATTAGAAACCAAAGAACAACAATGTAGTTTAAAGGAAAATCGTCCATGATGTTGAAACAAAGAGTTATTCCACAAGATCTAAATGCATGGACACTTCTACAACTGAAATTATTACGTTAAAGCTTGCATGAACATATAAAACTGTGTTTTTGGTGGGTGGCACGGGCTGCAATCCCAATCTCTAAACAGAGGTGGAAGTGAGTGTGCAATCAACCCTTTTTTGGAGCTCTGCTCACTCTAATCTCCTTACTCTAATCTAAACTACTGAAAGCAACTTTGTTCATAACGCTAACCTATGTAACCACACCAAGAAATCTGAATCAGCAAACTGTGTTTCCAAGTGCATGTGAAGGACAAGAAATATAATGCTGAAAGAAAGACAAATAACAATACAAAGAAAGGAGGCCTATTGCTCTCAGGTTGGGCCCAAACCTGAGAGCTATAGCTCCTCTAAGAACTCAGAATTGAACTCAAATCTGCCTGCCTTCTATTAAAAGATCACAGTCAAAAGTCTAACAACATGCCAAAAATGGCTTACAAAGAGAAAAACAGAGCTGTAGCTCGTACTTCAGAATTTGCAACAAAGGTTCAAAATTCGCCATCGAAGGCTACAGCCTCAATATTTATACATTATGAGGGCCAAGCTGGCCTCCTAAATTAGTGGGGCTTGGCTGACCAACTAAAAGTAAACTGTTGTTCCTTTAGAATCCGTTGGCTGCCTTCTAGCTCGGTGGTGATAGCTGTTTGAGCTCGGAGTTGGGGTGGAGATCACGAGGAAGATCATTCAAGGCTGTGGACAACCTTCCTACAAAACCGCAATGCCACCTTGGCTGTCTCCTTGCCTCCATCTGCGTGGTTCTGCTCCATTTAATGTCAGAAAACCTGAGATAAACATGTATTAGCCACCTAGGCATAGTGACTGCCCTCCTTCCTACAAATAACATGAATATACTAAGAAATGATGCATAAGTGATGAAAAATGAAGGGTTGAGCAAGGTAAGTAGGCCAAATGAGCCCAAAATGTTACCAAAATTTGGGGCTCATCATCACCCCCCAGCTAAAATATTTGCTCATCCTTGAGCAACTAGTCCAACTCCTCATCCTTCATTGCCTTTACTGCCACCCTTACATCCCAAGCCTCTGTAGTAGTGTCCTCCTTGCTGATATGAAACCCAGCCTTTCTGTTCACCTCTTCCCACTGTTCATTATCATCCTTCTCTGTGCTGCCCTCCATTAATCCTAACAGCAGTGTTGGGCTTAGTTTGAGGCCAATCCAGTTGGCCTGGAGGTTTTGCATGGATTTCTTATAGAGGGCCACCCGTACTAGAGCTTCCCTCATCCGATTTGGGGTATGATACTCTCTGATTTTCAGACTGTGGGCCAATGTATTCCATCGGCGGGTGCAAGCTTGGACAACGTTGTCTCCTAACAGTCTCTCCATGTCCTCAAAATGCGCTATGGCTTGGGCCTGCTGATCCATATATCTCAATGGAGTTTGAGGGTCAGTGGACAAGTGTTGGTGTGCCGAGATTAGTGCAACTGGATCCCCTGGTTCTGCTCGAATTAGCAATGGCTCATTCAGCTCCCGGTTCATGACCGCTTTGGCTTCTGCTGCTCTTTTGTCCTCATGGTTCAACCATGAGGCAAATGCCATTAATTGCATATCTCCTAAGGCCGTATTGGGATCCCATGAAAGTACATTAGGCAGGGCCAAATTATGGAGGTAGAACTCCGCTAATTGGGCCTTATCCTCTGATGAACTAGTACTGCATACTTCAGTGAATTGCTGCGGGTCTTGGAGCTGAGAGATACCTCTTTGCGCCAAGGTATTGATTTGAAATTGCAGCCATTGGTCTTTCAGGTATAGGCCATAGGATTTGGCCGGCTGTCTGCATTGTATAGCATCCATGGCCCAACTGGCCATGCAGGCCAATTGTGCCTCTTTCTGCTGCAACTGTTGTCTGAGAGCTTGCACCTCAATTTGTGCTTGCTGTTCTGCTTCCTGTAGATGTGTGGTTGGCTCCCCAAGACCGGTTTGTAGTTCCTTTTTGCCTTGTTGTTCTACTGTGGTGTCATTGGAGGGTGTACCTGTTCCCGTCCTCAGCTCCTGTAGCTGCAATCTAAGCTTTTCGTTTTCTTCCTGTAGGAACACTCTTTGGCAATTTGCCACGTGTTTAGCCATGGCTAACTCACTTCTGGCCTCCTTAAGTTGCTCTTGCAAGGGGCCTATGTCCGCCACACCCTTTGACTTGGCTATTTTCATCCATGTGTGTGTACGTACTCTCTCTTCCTCCAATGCAAAGAACAGTGGCACAGTGAATTTCTGAGGTATAATTTTGCCAGCCTCTAAGAAGTTGTAATATGAACTCAGACTTGGCTGAGGGCTAGGTTCTGGAATATGTTCTTTCTCCACTTCTTTTGGTGGTTCTACTTCGCCCTCCCTCGGTGGTGATGAGGGTGCTTCTCCTTCCATTCTCTCTGTTTCTTTAAGCCTGGCTAAGGTTTCCTGTAGAGCATCCTCATCATCCTGTAGCTGAGCTTTTGTAGTCAATTGGTCTAACCTTTCTTTCCAAGTAGTTTTCTTCGGGCTCCCCCTCTCATAGGTGACTAATATCCTCGAGGGGGACCTCTCCTTGGGTGAAGTAGGGGCATCATCTATAGTGATTGGGATGCTGGACGGAGGCTGTGGCTTGCCCGTCTTTATTCTCACACTTCTCCTAACCTTAAAATATAGAGGGGTCTCCCTCTTTCTCTTCTCCTTGGGCTTAGGAGGTGTGCTGAGGGCGGCCAGCACAGCTGCTGCCTCCCTTGCAAGAATGTCAGCTTTCTTCTCCTTGGGTTTCGCTTTTTCAGGGCTTCCTGTAGAAGATCCTTTTTTAGTTAATTTCGGGCTTCCTGTAGAAGGCCCTTTTTCAGCTGATTTCGGGCTTCCTGTAGAAGCCGGTTTCGGTTTTCCTGTAGAGATAGGTGGCACCACTTTAGATTGCTTTGCTGAGGGTGTTTTACTTTTTGACTTGGTTGCGGCTGCTGACGAGGTGCCTTTGCTGATGTGGACCTGCTCAGCCTTGTCCACTCTGCTTTGTAATCTTTTCTCTCTTGCCATCAAAATGGGTGTGTCATCCTTCTCTTTGGCACCCTTTTTCTCTTGTTTCTTCTCTTGCTTTTTCTTCTGCTCCGTGGTCGTGGTCTTCTGGCCTTTTTCTTTCTTCCCTGCGGGCACTGACTCTTTCTCCTCACTGCTAGATGAACCGAGCTCTTCGGTCAACATCTTTATGTCACCATCCTTGGTCAAATTTCTGAAGGCTTCCCATGAGAGAGGAACCTTGTATGTGTGGAGCGCATCCTCCACGAGGAGTTTAATGAGTCCATGGTGTGCTACCTGGTCTGGTGTGCCTTCTTTTAACTTGGTGGCACATTCAATCATAGACTGTAGTAGAAAGTAGGGGATACTCAGTTTGTTTTCTACAGGTAGGTCCATCTGGTGCCTTAATTCCGTGAGTAACCGAAAATGGCACCCATATACAATGCTAAAACGACCTTCGCAGGTGATGTACTTCATAATCTGGAGGCTAAATTCACTCCACAGTGGCAGTAAGCTGGTTCTACAAACCCCATTTTTATCTTCTGAGAATTCCTCCTCTGGTGGAAAGAATTCTTTCTTAGCCTTCTGGCCCAATTTCCTTTCTTCTTTATCCCATGGTAATCCCATTGGGAGCTCAGTAACTCGGCTGATGAATTGTGGGGTGAGTCTGAGACTCAAACCCCTGAAGTTAACGGTGGCCAATGTTTTGGATTTCGGCTTCAGAGCTTGCAAAAACTCCTCTGCCACCTCATCGTCATAGCCCTGCAACTTGTCGCAGAACGACATCCATTGCACTTGCGTGAATAACTCCACCAACTCAGGATTCTCTCTTAACTTTGTTGAATCGGTTGGTTCCCTTCTGATGAACCCACCCGGCATGGTGAAAAACTGCTGCGTTAGCTGGAGGTGGCGAATGCGGAAGAAAATTGGCCTACTGGGACAGAGCGTAGAATTACGCCTCTGTCATGCATACAATTCACGAAACTTATCTCCCGAGGACCTTAACACAGCTTAATTATACTGACATCCTGTAGGACGACAATTCATGCAACGACAGACAATATTTGCAAAAATTTTCTACGACCAGACTGTAGACGTCGATTCTGCCACCCTCAAAACCAATTGCATGGAAGGTTCATGCTTACCTTTTTAAACCACCACCTTTTGACGTGAGGAACCCAATTTCCCGTAGAAACAACTTTCATGTAGAAGCAGTGCACGAATTCTGGAGGATACTGCAGTGGGTCTGCGCTCTTGGTGCTGCTTAACAGGCGTTTGAACGGCCGAAGACTTGGAGTGTCGAGCTTCAGAGGAATCTGGATGCTCACTCAACTTTCAAACGGCGAATGATAAATGCATGGGGTGGAAATCTAGCCGATTAGATTTGAATCCGGAGGAATCCGTGGCGCGGGGGTGAGCTGTCCCTGCCGGACTGTTGGACGACGTCACACCATCATTCTTCTGCAAGTTCCCTTACTGCCGCATCATTCCCCGCAGATCCGCCGCCGTCATTTCTGTTACAACTCATTTCTCCCCGACTGGATGGCTCTCACGTGTGCACTACCCGTTCCTTTTTCCACGACCACTGTTTACCATCCGACTAGACCATCTGACTGGTCGACGTGGCCAGTCGATTGGCCATACAACCGCTCAACCCATTCACTTCACACTTGCAAACATTTTCAAAGTAAAATTCATGCAATTCGACGGAAGAAAGGGTCGAGGCACTTACCTGTGCGGCCGCAACACAATTTTTCAGGCTCTTGGACGACGACAAGTGGATTTATTTGCTGCTGGTGGATTGCACAGGCCCGAAGGTTCCTCTTCACAGGCCGCTAACGATGAAGCTTATGACTCGGCTGTGTGTGTCTGCGTTATCCTTGCATGTTGCGAGCGCTTGAATGGTGTACACTCTAGCTGGCTTAACTGCTACGGGACTCCTGCAGGATGTCCTGTAGCAGTTCTTCCTCCTTGGGTGCATGCTGCACGACAAAGACAGTGGCCTCACGATCACACTCATAGAGCTCATGGATAGCTGGGATGGGTATGGCATGGCATCTCAACATCTTTTTCATTTTAAAAATTGCTTTCTCTTGATAACTCAATGATCTGCTTTGATGGTGCACGTATCTTCATTGCATGTCGACAGGGGTGGTAGAAAGAGGTGACAACAGTGTGTGAGGGAGAAACTGGTAGCTTGCATGCATCTATACCGGACCTTGGTCGTTAGATCTCCTCATATAATCAGTTCTGGGCCGTCCAAAACTTCTACAGGAAGTTTACTGTAGAAATACAGAACTTCCTGTAGAAAGTCTGTAACTTCCTGTAGAAGACTAAGCTGTGATGAAATCGTGCCCATACCTTGGAGAAGATGAGTATTCTTGGAGGAGGTGCTGGTGAGGTCTCCTGTCAGCATGATAAGGATCCTTGACTTTGAGTTGCGAGACCTCCTCTCCTTCATAGAACACCTGCAACCTGCATGCATTTCCACATTATAAAGTTGCTGTCCCTGTCTTCTTTTGCTTATTGTTTTTTTTTTTTTTTTGAAAGATAGCAGGGGCGCCTCAATGAGGTTTTCACCCTTGCCATCTGCCTTAAGCGCCTCAGAGAGGTTTTCACTCAAGGATATTTTTCAAATCTCCTTTTTTTTTTTGAAAGACAATAGGGGCGCCTCAATGAGGTTTTCACCCCTACCACCTGCCTTGGGAGCCTCAGAAAGGTTTTCACCCAAGGATCTTTATTACTTTTTTTTTTTTTTTTTAGATCTTTCAGGGTATGCCCAAAGCAGAGGAAGAACCCTTCTCTATGACCAGCACTGACTTCTCCACAGTTTTGATGAATTCTTGTTTTGAGAGAGGTTTCCTGTAGATCTTCAGTCGATGCCCATTGACAAGCATGGGGATGGCCTCCTCATCAATGGTTCGAATAAGAACAGATCCATTGTCATGACATTTTTCCACTGCATATGGTCCTAGCCATCTGGTTCTCAGCTTCCCCTTGAAATCTTTGTGCCTTGAGTCATACAACAGTGCCCAATCTCTTGGCTGGAATTGCTTGTCATTGAGGTGTTGGTCATGCCACACCTTTCTCTAAAGTTGAACCACTTCTGAGTGAAGGAGGGCCTGCATTCGGTGCTCGTCCAGTCCATTCAGCTGCAATAACCTTTCTTGTTGTGCATGGCCGAGATCTAGGTCCAACTGAGCTGCCATCGTCAAAGTGTTGTATTCAAATTCAATGGACAGCAAAGCTTTCTTCCCATAGACCAGCTCATAAGGTGTGAAGCCGATTGTGGTCTTCCAGGTGGTGTTGTAAGCCCATGTGGCCTCAACCAGGCGATCTCCCCAATCTTTCCTACTGCTGCTCACCACCTTAGTCAAAATCCCTTCCAATGCTCTGTTGGTGACTTCCACTTGCCCATTTTCCTGAGGATGATAGGGGGTGGAAATCCTATGCTTGATTTTGTGATGAGCTAGTAGGTCTTCAATTAGGTTGGATGTGAACTGGCTCCCTTGATCGGTGATCAGCTCTCTTGGGTAGCCAAATTTGTAGAAAATGTTCTCTCTTAAGAACTCAGCCACCTTTTCTTCTGTTGCTGCTTTGATTGCCTTAGTTTCTGCCCGCTTTGTCAGGTAGTCAGTGCACACAATGATGTAAGACCTTTGCCTCGAAGGAGGGTTGATTGGACCCACAAAGTCCATACCCCACTTCTCAAATGGCTCAAGAGTCACTTGAGGTTGGAGAGGCATCTCATCCCTTTGAGTCGGTTTCCCCATTCTTTGGCATCGGTCACATTGGCTGATATACCTTCTGACATCTTGATGAAGTGTGGGCCAATAGTAGCCTGCCTACAAGATTTTGAAGGCAGTCCTCTTTGCTGCAAAATGTCCTCCACAAGGCCCATCATGACAGGTGAGGAGGATATCAAAGACTTCCTCCTCCCTTACACAACGCCTTAAGATCTGATCAGGGCCAAGCTTGAACAGGTTGCCCCCGATCCAAGTAAATGAGGCACTTTTTCTGATGATTCTGCTCTTCTCTCTTGAAGATAGGTGCGGAGGGAACTGTGCTGAAACAAGGTAGTTTGCTATATCAGCAAACCATGGAGAGAGTACTGAAATAGCAAACAGATGTTCATCGGGCATCTGGTCATCCACTGTTCCATCCTCATCTGCAGATAAATCCAATCTAGATAAAAAGTCAGTAACAACATTTTCTTTACCTGGTTTGTCAACAATGGTCAAATCAAACTGTTGCAACAAAAGTAACCATCTAATAATACGAGCATTCACATTTGGTTTATTCATTAAATATCTAATTGCAGCATGATCCGTATGTACAAATGTTTGATAGCCAGTGATATAATGTTGGAACTTGTTCAGTGCATGGACCACAGCCAAGAATTCTTTCTCGGTTACAGTGTAATTCAGTTCAGCTTTGGATAAGTTTTTGCTAACAAAGTAAATGGCATATGGAAGTTTTTGTTCAACTTGTCCCAAGGTTGCCCCTATGGCTTTGTTTGAGGCATCAGTGTGGATGTGGAAAGGTAGGGCCCAGTTTGGACCTCTCAAGATTGGGGCAGACACCAACTTGTCCTTTAATTCATTCAGAGCCCTCTGACAATCGTCAGTCCATTTAAACTCCACATCTTTTGCCAACAGGCCAAATAATGGCGAGGCTAGCTTGCTGAAGTCTTTAATGAATCTCCTGCAATACCCTGCTAATCCTAAGAAACTCCGAACATCCCTTACCTTTTGGGGAGGTGGAACCTTCTTGATGAGAGCAATTTTGTTAGGATCCACTTGTAACCCTTGGCAAGAAATGGTATGGCCTAGCACGGTCCCTTCAGTCATCAAGAATTCACATTTTTCAGGACTAAGGAATAGGTTCATCTCAATGCATTTGGTTAGGACTTTTCCCAGATTGGACAATGCTTCCTGGAAGTTGGACCCATAAGGAGTGAAGTCATCCATATAGATTTCCACCGCATCATGGACCAGCTCCGAGAAGATGCTCAAGACAGCTCTCTGGAAGGTAGCAGGAGCATTGCATAGCCCAAAGGGAAGAACTCGGTAGGCAAAGGTACCCCAAGGACAAGTGAAGGTGGTCTTATCTTGGTCTTCCGGGCTGATTTGGATTTGGTTGTACCCGCTAAACCCATCTAGGAAAGAGAAGAACTTCTTTCCTGCCAGTCCATCCAACACTTGATCTATGAAAGGTAGAGGGAAATGGTCTTTCTTGGTAGCTTTGTTCAGTTCTCGGTAGTCCACACAGATTCTCCACTTCCCATTTTTCTTGGGAACCAACACCAGAGGGGACACCCATTCACTATCTGAGATGGGGTAAATGAATCTGGCATCCAACAGTTTTTGCAATTCTTCCTTGACAATGTCCTTAAGGGCTGGATTCATTCTCCTCTGGGGTTGCCTAACCGGTTTAAAATCCTCTTTGATGTAGATGTGATGGGTACATACCGAAGGATGGACTCCTTTCATCTCCTTATAGCTCCAAGCAAAAGCATCTAGATGACTGGCCAACAGGCTACACAACTCCTTTTCCTGGGAAGGAGATAGGGAGGAGCTGATCTTTAACGTTCTCTCAGGGCCGAACTCCACATTCTTGACTCTGGGAGTGACAGGGTTAGTTGCAAAAAGGTCCACTAAGGTGCTGGCTTGGGCATTCTCCACCAATTTCTCTAAGGATAGTGCACTGGGAGGTGGATTTTGGATCAAGGTCTCAATCAAGTCATCCTCGGTTGGGGGGTCTCTTCTAGTGGCGTCCAAGGTGCACAAAGGTGCTGAGTACACCTCATCCTCTTCTCCTTCCTCCAACCAAAGTGGTAAGTCATGCTCTAAGGAGGGTTGGGCAGGAGGGTATAGGACTAGCTGCTTGGACATAGGACCATTTTTGATGGTCATGTTTCCTCCACGGCAACTTATGTAAGCATCTACAGTGGCTAACCAAGGCCTTCCCAAAATAAGAGGATATCCAATAAGCTTTGCCTTTGGTTGCAGAACCAAGAAATCTGCAGGGTATTCCCAAGAGTCAACAGAGACCAAGACATCCTCCACAATCCCTTCGGGAGTCACGGTGGAGCGATCTGCTAGTTGCAGGACTGTCGAGGTCTTCCTCAAGGAACCCTGAAGGTTGAGTTTGAGCATGGTATCCCTGGTCATCACATTAATGGCAGCCCCCATATCAATCAAGGTGTGAGGTATGATGGTGCCATCGATGTGGACATCTACTACAGGACTCCCGGGATCTAGATACTTTGGGCAGATGACTTGTCCTAACATAAGGTCAGACAGTTGTCCTAAGACATTGATGGTTGAAGCATCTCCCTTTCGCCTGCCTGGGTGTTTGAAACACTTTTCCTTAACCAGTTTTTTGTATATTGGCACATCCTTGATGGCTTGAAGAAGTGGTATTTTCACACACAACTGCTTGAGTTCTCCCAGAAGCTCATCCTCCTATGGGTTGGGTTGTGTGGTGGCTGTTAGTCTCTCAGGAAAGGGTGGAATAGCCTTTGGTTCACTTTCCTGTTTGTCTTCCTCGTCCTCTGGGGGAGGAGGTTGGCGATCCGGAAGAGTCTTTCCAGATCGAAGATTGATCTCCTGGATCTCCACAACATAGGTAGGGCATGATGTTTACCCAGTGTATACCTGCTGGGCCTGTCTGTTGTTGGGGTTCGGGTTCGGTTGAGCAGGCATTTGAGGTTGCCTTGGAGGAGCAGGAGGTAATGGTTGAGGTTGAACTGGTGGTGGAGGCAAAATGGCGGGAGGAGTGTTGTACTGGGGCCTCCACCCCGACTGAGGTGCATTCCACTGAGGCTGTGGCTGGGTATGTGAGTGATATGAATGAGTAGTGGGTTGAGTGTGGTACTGAGGTGGATAAGACCATGGAGGAGGCACAGACCAGGAAGGATGAGCAGGGGGACCCCAGGAAGGCATAGGAGTAGATTGGTTGGGGCTGTAATAAGCTTGGGGTGCCCCTTGCATCCCCTGCTGGTAAGGTCTAGGTCCTTGTGGCCTCCTTTGGTTGAGGAAATAGAGAGGTTCAGTGGGGGCTTCTGTCCCTTGGTACATGGCTTTAAGCCCAGGTAAGGTTGGACATTGATTTGTGGGATGGTCCTCCTCACAAATGAAACATACCTCAACCGAATGTAATGGGCATTCGTTCTTAGGGTGTCTCCTTGTACATCTAGGGCAGAAGATAGCCAAAGCCCTCTCAGCTTCTTCCTTCTTCTGCTGGATCCTGAATGTGTCAAGTTGCATGGCAATGGTCTGTCTCACCTCATTCTTGAGATCTTCTAATTGATTTGCAAACTCATGTTTGGAGAAAGGAATACCAGCTGAGAGGAGGTTTCCTCTACCTCATTTCCGGGCTGCCCTAGAGTGGTTCCTAAACACAGTCTTTATGTCCTCATAAGGCAGTTGGTAAATATCTCCTCCAGCTAACATGTGAAGGGTATCTAAGAGGTCTTCAGGGACTCCTCGGAGCAAGACCAACTTGAGGGATTCAGGGTCAAGTGTGCACCTGGCCCGTTTATAGCTAAGTTGGAACCTTTCCTCATAATCCTCTAAGGACTCATCATTTCCCATGGTCATCCAAAAGATTTCTCCCTTGGTTTCCTTGGAACTACAGTAGTCCCGGTACTTGGTATTGAAAGCTTGCTACATCTGAGCCCAAGTGGTTATACTATTCCCAGGTAATCCCATGAACCAGCGTAATGCTGCATCCTTAAGAGTTGAAGGGAAGAGTTTCAGCTTCTTCTCATCTTCAGTATAGTCATAGGTTCGACAAAGGACAACAAACTCAAACAGGAAGGTATCAGGATCTTCAGTAGTCAGTCCATGGAAGTGAGGTAAAGCGGAGGGGCTAATGTTCTTCATTTTCATGTCTCCATTGGTTTCTCGGATGGGGAAGGCACCTTCTATTCTCTCATCTTCTCCTCTATTGTCAGCCATAGCTTCAGATGGGATGGTCTCTAATTCTTCTTCTGCTATAGGATCTTCGTATATCTCAGGAGGTTCACCTATAGGTTCTTCTGGATCACTGTCTCCGAAGAAGAGAGAAGGGTGACTCAGTGATGTGGTGGGGGTGTTGGGTAAGAATTTGCCTGTTTTATCTCGATTCCTACGAGGCATGAAATGGAAAGACTTTTTTGATTGCTTTTTTTTTTTTTTTTTTCTGGTACCTGCAAAAACTGAAACAGATTGATCTACAACTAACTATCTTGCTGAAATGAAAATGCAGAATTGAAATGAAAGCAGGAAAGAACTAATCTACTTTGCTCAAATGGAATTGCAGGAATGGAAATGCTAGTCTACGCTTGCAGAATTGAAATGCTAATCTATGCTTGCAAAATTGAAATTGCGGAATTGAAATGCTAATCTATGAAAGTAGGAAATGTCTATGCTACTTTTGCAGAATGGAAATGAAATAAACTACTTGGCAGAAGGTGAGAGTAGGAAAATAGAAGAAAAGCAACAATTACTAATACTTTGACGCTTCCCCGGCAACGGCGCCAAAAAGATGGTGGGCTCCAGTATTGTAGCAATAATGCTACAACTCCTGGAGCTTCCTTCTCTAATTTTATCAAGCTGGTAGTTCGTAACAAACTTGGAAGCGACGGTGCTGTATGCACAAGTACTAGCTCTTGTCGCAGCTGTCACTTGGTCAGCTGGCACAAGTCCGCTAGGGCTCAAGCCAACTTCTATATGTTCTCGGAAGAAGCTTTTTAAGTGATGAACGAAAGCTATCTCAAGGGAAACTAACCTACTTTGCAAGAATGAACTAAAAGCCAACAAAACATGGAAACCCTAGTAAACCCTAATTTGACCAGCTTAATCCTTACGATGCAATGGTGGGAATGCAACTTCTAAAAATTATTCCATTACTTCTAGTGAGATGAGATGCATGGGTCTAAACTACTTTCATCTGAAGAGAACATGTTTTTGTATTTTTTCTCAAGTGGTTGGAGTTATTATGACTGTGCTTCTTACTGGGTCTTGACTGTGCAGGGGTAGATCAAGGGGAGGAAGGCTTGGAAAAGGTCAGGAGGACTCTGAGAGGTTCCAGGGGATCCCTAACATCATTTCACAGAAGTTCACAAAGTTCAGATGCCTGGCAACTGTGTTTGCAAGCTTCTACAGGATGTCTGCAGGGGATCCTATAGGAAGCTCAGGATTTCTACAGGAAGTCTGCTAACTTCTACAGGATGTTCTGCAATCGGAGTTTTGGGTGATGGAGGAGTGAATGAGCTGTATGGGTGGATAGGTAGGATGAGAGGGGAGCTCGTGATGGCTTATGGACAGAGAGATGAGATGGAGAGGGGGTGTGTAAAGCTGGTTGGTCGATAGGAGGGTAGAGGCAATGGAAGGCCGAAAAGATAAAACAACGTGGATAATAGAAGAGTGGGGAGGCAAATGATCGAACTGGGAGATGAGTAGATGGCTTAGGCACGGCTGAGAAGGATAAGGAAATGATAGAGTGGTGCTGCGCAGTGTAAATGAAACAAATCACCTCTGTCTTGAGTATAACCGGAATGTCATCAACCTACTCTAACTGTTTTATTAGAAACCAAAGAACAACAATGTAGTTTAAAGGAAAATCGTCCATGGTGTTGAAACAAAGAGTTATTCCACAAGATCTAAATGCATGGACACTTCTACAACTGAAATTATTACGTTAAAGCTTGCATGAACATATAAAACTATGTTTTTGGTGGGTGGCACGGGCTGCAATCTCAATCTCTAAACAGAGGTGGAAGTGAGTGTGCAATCAACCCTTTTTTGGAGCTCTGCTCACTCTAATCTCCTTACTCTAATCTAAACTACTGAAAGCAACTTTGTTCATAACGCTAACCTATGTAACCACACCAAGAAATCTGAATCAGCAAACTGTGTTTCCAAGTGCATGTGAAGGACAAGAAATATAATGCTGAAAGAAAGACAAATAACAATACAAAGAAAGGAGGCCTATTGCTCTCAGGTTGGGCCCAAACCTGAGAGCTATAGCTCCTCTAAGAACTCAGAATTGAACTCAAATCTGCCTGCCTTCTATTAAAAGATCATAGTCAAAAGTCTAACAACATGCCAAAAATGGCTTACAAAGAGCAAAACAGAGTTGTAGCTCGTACTTCAGAATTTGCAACAAAGGTTCAAAAGTCGCCATCGAAGGCTACAGCCTCAATATTTATACATTGTGAGGGCCAAGCTAGCCTCCTAAATTAGAGGGGCTTGGCTGACCAACTAAAAGTAAACTGCTGTTCCTTTAGAATCCGTTGGCTGCCTTCTAGCTCGGTGGTGATAGCTGTTGGAGCTCGGAGTTGGGGTGGAGATCACGAGGAAGATCATTCAAGGCTGTGGAAAACCTTCCTACAAAACCGCAATGCCACCTTGGCTGTCTCCTTGCCTCCATCTGCGTGGTTCTGCTCCATTTAATGTCAAAAAACCTGAAATAAACATGTATTAGCCACCTAGGCATAGTGACTGCCCTCCTTCCTACAAATAACATGAATATACTAAGAAATGATGCATAAGTGATGAAAAATGAAGGGTTGAGCAAGGTAAGTAGGCCAAATGAGCCCAAAATGTTACCAAAATTTGGGGCTCATCAGGTAGATGTGTAGCGGAATTAGGGTTAGGGCGCTTGATCTGCAGAGGGCTAGAACTTGAGGTAGAAGAAGAAGGTGGAAGTTCTTTTTCTTCCTGCTGTGGGAGTTGGAGTTTGATAATCCTTTGATTGGGTAGCCACATTAATGGGCGTGTTCATCATGAACATTTGAGATCCAGAGGACGCGGATCAGGGTTGGTCTACCATCTGAGTCTGCTGAGATGGAAAAGGCTCTTTGAGGACAGGGGTTCCCTTGAGCAAACGAATAACTTCAGATCATCGTGGAAAATCCTTAGTATAGTGATTCTCCTCACAGATGAGATAGGGATGCTTGGGTTTCCGTTGCGAGGATTCGCCAGCAGATGATTTGGGAGGACCTTGTTTTGGGGCATCAAGTTTAGCTTTTCCTTTGCCTTTGTTTTTTCCTTTTGAGGATTTGTCTGTTGCAGTAGACTAGACAGCGTGGACCTCTGAGGTTTTACCAGGGCATGAAGGGTTTTGATATGAACTATTGGGAGTAGTATTCGAGACTGACTTCTATTTGGAAGAAGTTTTGGCAGGGGCCTGGAACACTAAACCAATAACTCCATCAACAAGAGGAACAACGAGTGACTTCGATGTCGCGGGATTGGATGAAGGCCGCGGAGCATTGGGTAATAATTCATATAAGGTACCAAACTGAGAGTAGACTAGGTCCAAGTACTGGGCACGAGCGATGGATTTCTCTTCAGTGATGCATCCACCCATGACTATATCACGAGAAATTGGGGCTACGAATGGTTTGGTAAACCATTCTGTGAGCAACTGATCAGTTATCTCGAACTTGATCAGTCGACGTCTACGTCTCCATTCATGGATATGATCAAAGATGTGCATCGTAGTGTCTTGTTTAAGTGATGTGAGCAGATAGGTGCTCATTTCATAACGAACCAACAACTAAAAATGCATGAGAAAGGCCATGGCTAATGAATTGAAGTCATGAAAAGTACTTCGAGGTAGCTCAATGTACCATTTTACTGTGACACCCATGATGGTTCATTGGAAAAGATGAAGACGAATGGAATCGTCCACGTATGAGTTCGACGAGCACCAGAGGTGATATGTCATCACACAGGCCTGAGGATCTTCTTTAGCTTTTCCATCGAACTTTGGGCAATCTGTTGGTATCTTGGATGAAACTGGAGGCCAGTATGGCGAATGGAGGATCAGGTCATTTGTAATACACAATACATCTAGAAACTCAAGTGTAGCCAAGAAAGGTAACTGAGTGTTAAAATGCATGGGAGGTCAATAGGCGGGCCCATAAGGAGGAGCCCATCCCTGCTGGTAACGATTTTGACCCCGTAGTGCATATGGCATCTGAGGCTGCCCCCATCGTGGATTACCTTGACCAAAGGGAGGATTCAGACCTTGAATACCTTGAAACTGTACATGCACAGGTTGCTGATAGGAAACGTATGGGTTAAAAGGCTGCTAAGCCTGTTGACCTTGGACATATGGGTATGGGACTTGATGTCTTGGAACATAGGGCTGTTGGGCTTGTTGTACCTAAATAAGAGGGTTTTAGACTTGCAGTCCGTGGGCATAAGGTTGATACGCTTGTTGCCCTTAGACATAGGGATTTTGTACCTGGTGCCCTTGGCTGGTAGGATTTGAACCTGTTGGCCCTGGACAAGAGGATTTTGCACCTGCTGCTACAGGACTTGACCTTGAACCTGTCCCTACAAGGGTTGCCCTTGTTGATAGGTATACAAGGGTTGTTGTTGCCGAGGTTGCGTTTCCTGACCTTGTGGTTGCAAAATTTGTCCCTGGGTTTGCATAGGTTGGCCCTGCAAGGGTATGGGTTGAGAGGTATGCAGAGCATATTGCATATGCTGCTGCGCGACCTACTGCAACTATTGAAAGGACTGACCTTGCGGTTGTTGCAGGTGACCTTGCTGCGGGATAATCTACCCTTGCTGTTGCGCGGAAAGCCCTTGCTGCAAAAAAGGTTTCCCTTGCGGTAACAAAGGCTACCGTGGTTGTTGCAAAAGATGTCCTTGTTGTTGCAAGGGTACTTGAATAGTGCCCGGGAAGTTACCAAACTGAATTTGGCTGTGGCTAGGCTGGATGTACTACCCAGATGGGATGGTGTAAGGTTGATTAACCAATCCTTGAGAACCGTATGGAACGTAAGGATTTTGAACCTTTTGGTATTGGACATTGCTTGATCCAGTAGGGTTAGGAGGGTTGTAAATAATACCAGAAGAGGGTTGGTTTATACCAAGCATGTGAGCTTGTGAGCCGCTCACATTAGTGGCACCTGACACCATAGAGACATTCAAGTTCTGCCCCCCAGAAAGGCAGTGGCATAATCTGGCCACTAACTAACAGGACAGAAGAACTAGCAGAGACAATCTTTGAAATCACCGGTTGAGACTGACGCATAACTGGGATCGATGATACAAGAGTGGTCGGGACGGTGGGTTGCACCAGTGCTGAAGTAACAATTGGTTGGGAAGTCATGTTCGTGATGAACAGACCTGACGTAGGCCTGACACCTAACGCCTAAACAAAAATATGGTAGGGTGATGAGGCACTAGGTGTGCCTGAAACTAAGTATCCCAAAGACACATAGCCGGGTGGCAAGCTGGTGGGAATACCTTCTGAATAAGGGAAACCCTCTGGAGGTAACTGCAACTGCAATTCTTCACCCTCAACAGTGTGTGGAGTTGAGACTTCGAACTCATCGGGAGAGGTGACCGGAGCATCGCCTTCAGGTTCCATGTCTGAAAACAAATGATGATGAACAACTAAACGTGCACTGGGGGATAGTTCCAAAGGAACACCCGGTTGATCGTACGGATTGTAAGGGTGTTGTGGTGATATCTCAACAACGTCAAACAGAGGGTTTGAAGGATAGATAACTAGTCCAAGTTGACCGTCAGTGGTCGGCGAGTTCTCTGGAGTTCGAACGGGATTATTCAGAGATTCCGGGTCAAGATCAACAGATGAACCTAAATCGAAAGTAGGTGGAGAACGAGATGATAATGGTTGAACACTCAAAACAATAGCGATTTCAACATTTTGGTCCTCAAATGGCTCTGATAACTTAGGAAGCGGCTCCTCGGACAATCTTTCAGACGGAGAAGAGGCATAGGAAATGGGTGAACCAGATGGTTCAACCACGATGACCTTGTCTTAGTCGATAGAACAAATATTGTCAAGGATTTAAAATGTCCTTTAAAGGGAACTCACGATTTGGTAAAAAATATAATAGGATGTTTTGGATCGTGGGCAATCAATTATTTAAGATGCATAAATGACTGATGTTCTTTCATTTTTTAAGAGTCGATAAAGAAACAAAGATGACTATCACTTTCGATTGGAAATGAGCTCGAAAGGGCAAGTGCTCGGATGATCTTTTAAGTTTAATGAGTCAAAAATATCAAATGACTACTCTAGATGATCTAGGTAAATATGATTACCAGGCAGCCGTGAACTGCAGAATACCTCCCGACGAACCAAGAAGTACGAGCAGGCAATCTCCCTGAATGTTGTGTTTGGTGTATCACATGCGCAAGGTGGCCGACTTGGCTTTGTAAGGATAAAAGGATTGCAGCCTAGTGGGGTCTCCCGTTATATACAAGACAATACAAGGAGTACAAATCCGTGCTAGAGATGTCTAATGCTGAAGCTAATGACAGCTGCTAGGTTTACAGACACCAGAACACATCTCTAGCCTAGACCTTCTAGATGTGATTGTTAATGTCAAATGTGCCTTAGGTTAATTGAATTCATTTTAGAGTTGATCTTGAGTTAAGTTTCAGTTTTCAGGTCTTAGCGATGCTACTCGAAAAACCTAAAATGCAACTAAATGGGACAAGACCCTTTCAATTCGATGAAATGCCTACACTAGAGAGGGTAGAAACTACTCAATCAAATGCAAACAATCAAGCAACTGAAAATGAAATGATCTTTCACTACTTCACTTTTTTGAAAAATAAACTAATGAAAAATGCATTCCAATTCCTAATTTCCTGACAAGCACTTATCTATTAGTCCTTTCGAAATGAAAAAAATTTCTCTTCCTTTTCAAATGTTGATGCAATTCTAGTTTTTAAGAGATGTGAATCATGATGATGCAACAAGCTAGAATTTCATATTTTCTCATGAAACAACGAAACAAACTTTTTGCATACAATCTTTCAATGAAAAATTGTCGTGACTATGAGCTTTTCAAGAAGATGCAAACATGAAAAGAGAAGTTCATTCAGATCAATGAAAGACCAACTTTACCAAACACAAGACCGAAAATGTAATCTATGCTAGAAAAAGATGTTCAAACTAGTAAATAAAACTTTTTCAAACTTGTGCAAAAAGAGGCCAAAGTCATAGAGAGGACCAAAAACAAATGCAAGGAGCAGACGCACCTACAACCAGACTCGATGAGTCCACAAGCTACTGAATGGACGACTAACTAGATGTCCTAGTGTCGCTGGCCACTCAATGGCTCGATCAATCAAACAACAAGATGACAAGCCTACAAGCAAGCAAAAACCAAACAAAAAGTATCTTTCTAATAAGGGAGAAAATAGTCAAAAGGCTCACAGGGTCAAAAACAGAAGAGCAGAACACGCTGGCCAAGATTGGGGTCTAGCCCTAATCTTCACTTATAGGGATCAACGTGACTGCCTAACTGAAAATGAGTGCCAGAGGCAGGTCGGGGCGACAGTTCCTTCGCAATTCACGCTGATCGACGTGACTTTCAGCTGATTAAACGCGATATCCGAGGGAACTAAGAAAAAATAAAAAAATTTCAAAATAGGGACCAGATCTGCTACTATGGATTTTAGACTTAGGCCAGTAAGTAGGAGAAAAGAAATAGAACAAAAGGGAAAACGTGAAAGTAGCAAAGTTCTCACGAAATCATGAAATCCAAAACAAAGAAAAGGATGGGATCTCCCTAGTGGAATCGCTAATTTGTGGTGAAGTAAAATTATAAGTGCGGACACAAATGAATTCCTCTAACCTGATAATGGGTCTAGCCACAAAAAATACATTCTATGGAAGATTTCCTTAGGTTAGAACCAATCAAGAGGGCCTACCTCTTGGTCGCTTATCCTGCTTGATTATGTCCTCGCTTGCTCACTCCAGCGATCTCGCGCTTCCTTCTTCAAGCTCCTGAAACAAGTAAACAACAACAACACACAAACATAATAATAGACAAATTTCAATTCAACCTACTTAATAATTCAAGAAGCATTAAGACACAAATATGTAATATTACAAAACATATAGGAAATCAATCGGTAGTTGCATATATTAATATTCAAGGAGAGATCACAACCATTTGTCTTGACGTCGTCGTCTTCCTCTGACAAGACCAGGTTCCCACACACTTCTGCTAGCACTTCATGATGGATTCAAACAACAATAGTTCAAAGACTCTTCCCTTTAGGCTTCACTCCAAAGCAAACACACTTCTCCCTCACACAACTAGATGGCTACAACTAGTAACAACTTGGTTGTCTAAAATAATATACTCACACTCAGCCAAAACTCTAACTGTGACTTTCACCCTAGTTTGTGCGTGGGGAGAAGGGAGGTTTATATAGGAAAGATGGATGGGAGATGGATCCTCTTATCATGGGAGAAGGACTTATCCCTTGAGGTAGTTCCATCATTATAGGGGAAAGGAGCCCAAACTGTCATCCTCGACCCCATCCGGCCAAACCATTTACCAAACTTCTGTTACGGAGCTTCTAGAGATGGAAGCTTCGACTATAATTTAAAAAAATTTCCATAACAGGACCAGTGCCACTAGAACACAGCTCAGTCACACCGATCAGCGTGGGGAATAGTGCTGATCTCTGCACATCGGCGTGGGGGAGACAAAGGTCATTAGCGATGGTCTTGTAAATTGGGAAAAACAGAAGTTTCAAGGGAAATGGTGCAAAAGGGAATGATCTGCTCATGTAAAGGGACAGAATGAGAGTTTCTCCATGAAGGTAAAGCATGCGGGGTTCACTGTAGAGTTCCTCCAAGATCAAGGAATGGGGAGTATAGGGACAGTGACAAAATGCTGTGTAACACTTTTTGCATTAAGACAATTCCAATTCCATTTCCTGAGGCATCACATTCCATAATAAAGGTTTTGTGAAGTATGGTGTAGCTAAGACCGATGCTTGGAACATTTCCTCTTTAATATGTTCAAAGGCCTTAGTTGATTTTGGAGTAGAAGAAAAGGCATCTTTCTTCAGTAATGTTGTTAGAGACGCTACTATTCTCCCATAATTATTAATAAAATTGCAATAATACCTTGTCAACACGAGAAATTATCAAATATTCTTTAGGGTTGTGGGGATTTTCCATTCCTTAATGGATTTAATTTTGTTAGGTTCTACCTTAACACCCTCATGAGATGCAATATGACCCAAATATTCCACCTCCTGTACTCCAAAGAAACAATTGGAGGTTTTTGCATATAATTGTTTCTCCTCCAATAGTTTTAGCACATCATAAACGTGTTGAATATGATCCTTCCAAGACTTTTTGTAGATTAATACATAAAAAAAAATACTAACACAAACTTTCTAAGGAAGGGTTTGAAAATGGAATTCATCAGACCTTGAAATGTGGAAGGTGCATTAGTAAGGCCAAAATGCATGACCAAAAAATCATAATTACGTTCATGATTTCTAAATGTTGTTTTTATAATGTCTTCAATCTTCATCCTAATTTGATGATATCATGAATGAAGATCTAGCTTGGTGTAGTAAATTTTTCCATGTAATTCATCCAACAATTCATTAATGACAAGAAAGTGAAATTTATCATTAATAGTGAGCTTGTTGAGCTCTGTATAATTCATACACATACAACATGATCCATCCTTCTTGTGCATCAATACTACTAGAGGAGATAAAGAACTTTGGTTAGGTTGAATTATATCGGCCTCTAGCATTTCTGCAACCATACGTTCAATTTCACTCTTTAGGCCATAGGGATATCTGTAAGGCCTGATGTCAGAACGCTTCCTGGAATCAAGTGAATAGCATGATCATGATCACAAATAGGTGGGAGGCCTTTGGAAGTCTCAAATACCTTTGAATGATTGTCCGACATTCTTTGGAGATATGGAGAAAAGGAGAAATGGATTATTTCTATGTTTGAACATCTAGTGAGCATCATTGTGAAATTATGTCTCGTTGTTATTTCTTCAAAATACTATCATGCCATTAGAGTTTACTATCTTCCCTGGTTTCCCTGTGATGCCCCTTAATTCAATTTCCTTTCCTTCCCAGGAAAATTTCAAGAAATGTTCTTGAAAATTAAAAGTTATCATCCCCAAAGATTTTAACCATTGGACTCCTAATACAACATCAATGCCACCCATTAGAATGGAAAGCACTGGACTATTCAATACATATTACCCCATGGTTAGATTCATATTATGACACTTCCTTGAGCAATTTATAGTTCCTCCATTTGCAACCATCACTTGACACTATGGTGCTATTTATATAAAGTAATTCAATTTATTGGTTATTACAATGAATAAAATTATGGGTATTACCAGAATCAATCAACATTATTACCTTTTTTTCTTGATATATCCTTCTATCTTGAGAGTTTGAGGAGTAGTAATTCCTGCCAATGCATTACAAGATATGGTCAGATTCATTTCTTCTTTCTCTGGGTTTGTTTCCTAGTGTAGATCCTCTTCTTTTAATGTTTCTTGTTCCTTATCTTCCTCCACTTCACAATCGATGTAAACTAATTTCTTCTTAGCTCACTTATCACCATTAGTGTATTTTCTATCACAACTGTAACAAAGCCATTTTTCTCTTTTTGTCCTATAGTTGTTGTGATCTCAAACTTGTAGGTTGTGGGAGGCTAGGAGTATCAAGACTTCCATCTTTATGGTTGTGAGTGGTATACTTCCTCGTTGCCATAATTTTTCTTTCAACTTTTCTTTCCACCTTGAATGCCTTCTCCAATGAATCAAGTTCCCAAAGGCAAAGCTCATGTTAGATGTTATCCTTTAAAGTCCTTATGAATACATCAATCCTATGCTCCTCTAGAATATCATTTACCTTGATATTCAATCTTTAGAAGTCCTCAATGTGTTCCACCATTGAACCTTTTTGTTTTGAGATTTATCAATTGGCTAAAGAAGGTAGTTCTCTTTGTATCCTCATAATGTGCTACCAATTCTGATGCAAAAATTGTCCAAATGAAAATTGATTTATGAGAATAAATCCATCGATAACACACAAACTTATTTTGTTCCTAATACAAAGATGCAATGCGTACCTTTTATGTGTGTGGCACATCATGTAGATCAAAGAATTTCTCCATCTATAGTATCTGTGTTACCGGATCCTTGTCATCAAATTTCCTCATGTCGATATTTGGAATGTGGTGGGTCTTAAACCCAAAACTAGAGTCTCTAAAATTATAATTCATGTTCCTTTTGTCCCCATCATGATTTTCATGGATTACCTTGTCACGACAAGTAAGCCTTTCTTGCAGCAACTTTGTCAACCCTTCCAATTTGACATTCATCGCATCCATGTCTACTTTAAAAACTCCCATATATGATTTTAAACCATCCTTCAAGCCTTCTGTTGTACCTTAAGAAACCAATTTCCTGGCTGTAGAGAAATTGTGCTTAAGACATTAATAAATATTATTTACTATCACTTATTTCTCACTTAGATATATGTTGTGTTCTCGAATGAAGGACCTGGAGACTTGGTTTTTACTCTCAATAATTAGGTGACAAGGAAATATCAGAATTCCATTTGATTAGCTGAATATGAATGATAAATGAAGAAAGCTTAAAGAAGTTAAAATAGTATGCTGCCTTACACAGAAACTACTATCTGTAACTTAGAAGAATTATGAAGGTGAGAAATGAATCATGGACAATATGCTGTTTAGCATAGAACCTACTATCTATGACTCTTGGAGAAGTTAAAGATAATATGCTGCCTTGCGCATGAAACTACTATCTATAACTTAGAAAGAAAGGTGAAAATTTCAAGTACAGAAGCGCTCTTTTAAGTAACTTTAACTTTATCTACCTGAGAAAATAAAGACCTACAGCTTCATTACCATACTTGAAGGAAGAAAACATAAGATTGCACATAACAGAGAAGTCACAAAGTCGTACCCAACAAATGCATGGAAAATTCTGATTCTTCATTAATCAATAATTATATCATGAATACAATGGCCTTGTCTCCGGGTTCTCCAAAATTTGAACCCCTTCCCTGTAAATCTTCCTCCTTTTATACATTTGTGAAACAATCGCTGATCTCTAAAACTGTCAAACTACTAAATTGTTTCCCTAACTATCTGAAGTAAAAACTATTACAAAAAATTACACAGAGGGTAAAAGACACCTCAAAGAACATGAAATACCAGGAAATAATTGAACTTAGAAGATGACAATAACTGTTGGCTTTTCGGCTCTGTTAATCGGCTCTTGAGTTCCTCTGTGGATGCTTTAATAATGCTTAATCCATTTAAACCGTAATTAACTGCATTAAACTTTGACTTGTGCGTAGACTGGGGCTTACGTATATATTGGATGCGCTTATATTGGCCAAAACACGAATAAAACATGCCCAGCTGCTTTTTCTTCGGACTCGGCTTTAACGCTGATTTTCCCTTTCTATAATGAAATTAACGCAAACCTTTAGTTTACCGCAGAACTCAAAAAGAATTAAATCTATTGCGTAACCCATCGGTTCCGCCTTTTAAGCGCTCCATTGACTTCCCATCGCAAATCGCAATCAGCCCTTTCAAAAGATATATCACTACAAAACTTAACAATATGCGATATAACGGACGCGCCGAGAGTTTAAAACATAATGCATATATTTTTGGGTCCGACCATTCTCCACCATAGATTTCAACCCCAGGATCCGAAGGCTGATATCAATTTTGGGTGGACTACTTGCACGAGAGTTACCCACCCGAAATGGATGGTTTTTCTCTCTCCTCTAGTGCTACATGTCAACCATTGAATGGAATCGGGGCTTTCCTCTAAATACCATTTACCACTTTGCATCCGCCCGAAATCCTGCTTATAGCTTTAAATCCGCCCTTCGTCTTGGTTAACGCCCGGACTTGTTCGCGCCCGATGACCGTAGATCTTTGACCATCGACGACAGCGATGCACCTTTGGATTTCTCTTCCACCAGTGCTTCTGGTTAATCTCCGTCGTACATTCCTTCAATATTTTGTGGTTTCAGGGTTTTAAAACATAATATATATATGTGTTTCGAGTCTGACTATCGCGAATCGCAATTGGCCAAAGCTGAGGTGCTATGTTATAACTGCCCATTATGATTTGCGATTGCAATTTAATCACATCGCTAACATATATATATATATATATATATATATATATATATATATATATATATATATATATATATATATATATATATATATATATATATATATATATGGTTATGGCTACATATAACCATTTATATTATGATTTGATTTGATCCTTGGCTATACCGGGGTCAATTATTTTATTCTTACTTGTTCCTTTAGCGATTTCCGATATACCATTACCACTTCTTCCTCTTGCTTTTATATATTTTTTGAAATATTTTCAAGTTCTTGAATGAAAAATGAATACTACAAGCAACAAAAATGCTTGTTACAACATTTGGCTCCACTTGGGGATAGTGCTTTTGCCACAGAATCACGAAGAATCGCAGATTAGTGTCTTCACTTTGGGCATTGAGTCATATATTGCTTTGCATAATTTTAAATTATATGGAATTTGTACACTGATTTCATTCTAGTATTTACAATGAAATGATGCTTATTCCTCAAAACTGGAAGTAATGCTTTAAGTATTGCCCATTGACAGGTAGCTGTAAAGTTTCACCATCAAGATTCTCAAGAATGAAGGTATTATTGGATCTTACTTCAGCAATTCTAAAAGGGCCATACCAGAGAGGATCAAACTTCCCATGTTTACCCTTATCTTCTCTTCTGGTATCCCATCTCAATACTAAATCTGCAACTTTAAAATCAATTTCCTTGGCTTTTCTATCAAAAATATTTTTCATCTTGGATTGATACATAATCAAGTTGTCTCTTACCTTGTCCCTGTTCTCACTTAGCTCCACCATCTTATTCATTCTTCTTGTCAAAGTATTTGGTTCTTCTTTCGCCTCCTGAATCATTGCAATCACTGGTTTCACAAGTTGACTTGGAAACAGAGCCTGAGTTCCATATACTAATTCAAAAGGTGATTTCCCTGTAGATCTTCTTGTAGTTACTCTAGCAGCCCACAGAGCAAACTTTAACTTAGAATCCCAATCTCTTTGATTTTCTGCAATGGTTTTCTTAAGGATCTTCATCAAAGTTTTGTTAGTAGATTCAGCTAATCCATTTCCCCATGGATGGTAAGCCGTTGAATGGGACAAAGTAACATTATAATTGTGACAAAAAGCAATAAACTTACTTGAATTGAAGACTTGAGCATTGTCTGTTATAATTTTGATGGGGCATCCAAACCTGTTGAAAATATTCTCCTCCAAGAACTTCATTACTATCTGATCATTTGCTTTCTTAGTAGGTATAGCCTCTACCCATTTGGTGAAATAATCAGTTGCTGTGAGAACCCACTTGTGTTTTCTACTTGAAGGTGGATTGATTTCTCCAACAAAGTCCAATCCCCATTGTCTAAATGGCTCCTCTATGAAAACTGGAATCAAAGGTAGAAGGGCTAATCTCTTTTTCTCAGTAGAAAGCTGACACTTCTAACAAATTCTAACAAACTTATATGTATCACCAAATAAAGTAGGCCAATAAGATCTTGCCTGAAGGATCTTATGTGCAGTTACTTTCCAACTATAATGTCCTCCACATAACCCCTCATGATAATATTTGATTGTTTATGTAAATCCATCCTCTTTTAAACATAGCAATAAAATTCCAGCAGGATCCTTCCAGTACAATCTACCTTCCACAATCACATATGGTTGTGCCTTGATCTTTAGTGCCATATACTTTGTTCTATCCAAGGATTGGGGGCAAGAAAGAAAGCACAAATAATGAATTATATGCTTATAGCATTCTGAACACAAAAATTTATACCTGATCTTCATAACCGGATCTTTCTTCCCTTCATTTTATTTAGCTGCTTTCTTACCCACAAGTGCCAGCAAATTGATTCCCAATGCCTGAAAGTTTGATTCCATCAACAGTTTTGCCAATCCTTGTCCTTTCACCAACTTTGTGGGTTTTATGTCCAAATCATATTCTTGGATCTTGGCTATCCATTTTCTTCTTCTGCCTTCTACATCTCCCTGTAGTAATACACCTTTCACTACAACATTTGGCACATAAGCAATGATTTGTGACTGTAGCACATAAGTTCTAAAATCTTTCAGGGCTTTTACCAAAGCATAGACCCGGTATATATATATATATATATATATATATATATATATATATATCTGTGATAGCTGCATATTGAAACAAGAAAGAAACAAAGTAATATATCGGATTCGCAAAAGAAACAAGTGTTTAAAATCTGGACCTGAAACATATATACATTGTGTTTAAAAGTCCCGGCAGGTCCATAGAGAAATGGGTGTTGGTTCCGCCGATTGCGATATGCGATGGGCCGGACCCGAAACATATATACATATATATATATATATATATATATATATATATATATATATATATATATATATATATATATATATATAGATAGATATAATATTGTAAAGTCCTGGCGGGTCCACGATATCACATAAAGTTTTATATATATATGGGTTCTGCCAATTGCGATATGTGATGGCCGGACCTGATATGGTATATATTATGTTTTATAACTCCGGTGCATCCATCATATCGCAAAGCGCCTTTGTATATGTATATGGTCCCACCGACTGCGATCAGCGATAAAGATTCCAGACCCGATAGTTTATATGCTATGTTTTATAACTCCGGCGCGTCCATCTTGTCACAATTTATTAAGGATTGGGTTGATATAACAATGGAAAGCACTGATTGTGATTTGTGATGGGAAGTCAACGAAGCACTGAACATACGAATCCGATAGATTTATTAAACATAGTTAATTCCTTTCAGTTCTGCTTTGCGTGTTTTGCATCGATTTCACTGTGTAAATGGAAAAATTAATGTTAAAACCGAATTTGAAGAGGAAGGCAATTGGGTGTATTTTCTGGTGTTTTGGCTAATCAAAACGCATCCGATACATATGTAAGCCTAGGTTATGCACAAGTCAAACACAATTTATTATGATTCAAGCGGATTAACTATTATTAAGGCATATACAGAGGAACTCAGCAGCAGATTAACAGAGCCGAAAGGTGAGCAGTCATTGTCATGTTCAATTATTTTCTATTATTTTATGTTTTTTGAGATGTCTTTACCCTTTGTGATATTCTGTAATAGTTTTTACTTCATATAGTTAGAGAAGCAGTTAAATAATTTGGGCAGTTTCAGAAATCAACAACCGTTTCACAATGTATAAAAAGATGAAAATTTACAAAGAAGGGGTTCGAATTTTGGAGAACCTAGAGACAAGGCCATTGTATTCATGATATAATTGTTGATTAATGAAGAATCAAAAGTTTCCATGCATTTGTTGGGTATGATTTTGTGACTTCCTTCAAGTATGGTAATGAAGCTGCAGGTCTTTATTTGCTTAGGTAGATAAAGTTAAATTTCCTTAAAAGAGCGCTCTTGTACTTGAAATTTTCACCTTTCTTTCTAAGTTATAGATAGTAGTTTTTGCGCAAGGAATCATATTATCTTTAACTTCTCCAAGAGTCATAGATAGTAGGTTTTGTGTTAAACAACATATTGTCCATGATTCAGTTCTCACCTTCATAATTCTTCTAAGTTACAGATAGTAGTTTCTGCGTAAGGCAGCATACTATTTTTAACTTCTTTAAGCTTTCTTCATTTATCATTCATATTCAGCTAATCAAATGGCATTCTGATATTTCCTTGGTACCTAAGTATTGAGAGTAAAAACCAAGTCTCCAAGTCCTTCATTCGAGAACACAACATATATCTAAGTGACAAATAAGTGACAGTAAATAATATTTATTAATGTCTTAAGCACAATTTCTCTACAGCCAGGAAATTGGTTTCTTAAGGTACAACACCTTCCATGTTCCTTTTATTTTTTATTCTAAACCATCCATCTTAGCTTCTAGTTCATTTTTTGTTACTCTTTGCGAGAGTAAAATTTGTCGCACTTTGTCTCGTAATTTTGATATATCATTATGCATTTCTTCCTCTTCTTCATGCATCATAGTAGAGATTTCTGGTTTCTTACTAGGTGTGTCCATTTTTTTCTTTTGAGGAATTTTGGAATCAAACAATGATATAGATGCTTCACTATGCCCTTTGAATCACTTCAAACTATTTTTTCAAACAAAATTTATGCAATTTAAAAAAATAATACACTCCTTTTTCTTTCTTTTTAGGAGCTCAATATTGAAATTGGTGTATCTATGTAATTTTGGATCTTCAAGATATGAAATTTTGTCCTTTTGTGGAAATTTGAGTCTTATTCCCAATGCTAAAAATTATACTAAGATTGGATTCTTCAAGAAAACGTTATGCCCAATATCCCATGATGACCTGATTACAGACTAATTCAGTAGAGTGAACTTGTACAGAATGTTGCATGTCACTGTTTCGACCTTCGGTGCTTAAAATTATACATGAAAAACTAAATTTTGTTCATTTTCAGTCTCATTTTATGAAATTAAAATCCAATGCTTGGAGATAAAGTTATGATAATTTTCCCTAGGTCACCTATTTGAGATTGAATTCTAGAGCATGCAAAAACCATAACTTCTTTGAACCTATATCAGAAAATATAGCGAACAAAGATCTGAAATTTGTACATGAAGTTCATCAAGATTTTAGATCCACATGATCGATATTTCAGCTTCTGAAACCTCATTGAATTTTTTTTATAGCGAAATTCCAAGATGGGCTATTTGAAATATCAAAACACTAGAATCCAAAGCTTTGATACCAAATGTTATGCAACTAGATCACAAAATAGAAGAAAAGATAGATCAATGACTTGAAAATTAGCCTTTTCGAGGGGGAAATCTCCTTTACATCACATAAATGAAGAATTTTTGCATGCTATAAATGAAAAGGCCTCCTTTCTATATATAGGAGTCTAAGGGGTCACAAAATAATTAGAGCCTACATAACAATAATAATGTAAGGGAACGACAATAATAATAGTGGGCCTCTATGGAGCAATATAATAACAATAAGGGGGTTATATTAACAATAACAATAAGGAGGCTACACTAGTATTATAAGGACCTAACAAAACTGGAAACACATCATCATTATGCGACATATTTGCAATCATCATATTTGGAAAGAATCAATACTCTGCACAAACAGGACAAATATTTTCTACACTGCTAAAACTATTTAGACAAATAGTTTTTTCACAATCACCACTGTCATATTTATGCTTTGGAATTATTTTGAAATCTCTAATAGAAACAATAACATTTGCAATAATTTTTTACTCATGTTGTTCAATTAATTGTGTTGGCACAAGCAATGTTATTGTCATTTCTGCTTTCTTATCTCTTAAGTCTACATAGAGTATTGCTTTTGTCTTATTTTCTATCTCCAAAAATCTTCACAAAATCTTCCCGTTATATTGTTACTGATATCTTTGATGAACAATGGTGTAGACTTGATTTCTTTTTGCCTGGTCATGAGCATTGAATTGAAATAAATAAAAAAAACAACAAAAAGACAAAATAAAATAAAATTGATACATAGTTAATTAAACGTGCCCATAAGTACCTATTTTACTTTATTTCTTCACTGGTTTCCATTGCTCTTGTTTTTTCTATTGCAATATTTGTTTCTATAGTACTACTCATTGTTATCTCTACACTTTCGTTCATCTCTACTGTGACATCATTCGAATTCGATATTTTTTTCTTGTTCACAAATAATAAACTGAAATCACAAATTAAAAGAACAATATAATTGAAACTAAGTAAGAATTTTCTAATGAAAACAAAATAAGCGAACAAAAAGTCATTATTAGTGTGCATAAATTCTAAATAGATTTTAGTTTCAACAAATGCAAATGTTTTATAGAAATGTTCAAAGTAATTTTTTCCTTATAATTTTTGTCCTTATCTGAATCTCTAAGTGTCATATGTTTCATGGAAATTGAAAATATTTTCTTTTAGTTATAATACATTAAAAATATGGCAAAACAAAAAGACACAACGGGTTTTGTAATGCAAATATAATCAAGGACAATAAATAAAACAAAAACATACCTCTTGGAAAAGTTATCATTGTCCTTAACAATAGCTGTCTTGCTTGTGTTGATTTTTGTTGTTATGATGATATGAGTTAAATCAAATACATAAAAATAAGAAAAAATAAGAGGAATCTAATTTCATAACACAAAAGTAATTCAAACGTAAGAACTATACGACAATAATGTATTTTGTGTAAATGTGTTTAATATTATCACATTATGCAGTATTTGAACTTTGTACATCATTGCTACAAGATTGTACCATATATTGTATAAACATTTTAAGTACTCGCATATAGAACCAATAATGCACAGTTTACTTGTCAATACTATTACACGTTTTTCACTTTTTCTCTAAATGAGCTTGGAGAGATACTCCCTCATGGCGTGAAACTACTAGAACAATATCGTACAAACCAGACGATGATTCTATTTGTCACCAGCTTGTCTGAGAAGTAATTTAACATGCATTCATAACTTGTATGCTAAAAAGATTGCATGATGAACACCTGGCAAATGCTTCTACGAACAACACAACCAAAACTAGTGATTACAATTATCACGTTACCTTATAAATATTGAACATACGTATTAGATAGGAAATGGAGTTCGACGTACGGATAGGAAAAATTGTAGCAAAAGAAAATCGATAGTAAGCGGATTTTGACCACAAGGTGAGAGCCATAATTTCTAGGAAAGCAGGAAGTTGTCAACACATTTCGTTCATGAGAAAACTGCTACTAACAACGCTACCAACAACAATTTTTTTCATCATTACATAAATTTGATCCAATGTGTTATTGTATAGTGTGAAGAAGAATGCTCTTCGAAATTATTATTATTATTGCCATATGAAAAAGTGTCATAAGTGAAGAAAATGTGGAAATAGCTTTGAAATATTAATTATGTGAAATATGGGAAAACGAAAGAGAGAACTAGTCGAAGGAATGACACCCCCCCTTTGATACATGATTAAATATCCTCACAACAAAAGCTTTAGACAATGAAACATGGTAAAATTGACTAAAGTTTGTTAGTTCAAAGCATATGTTTGGCGAGGAACGAATGCATTTCTCGCATTCTATATTGTGGAAGCACAAAAATTCTTTAAATATTTATTTAATTCGATATGTGTTTGTAAGGAAAGTGTATTGCATGGTAACTGGACAAGAGCCTCCGCAATATGGCTATACAAACTTAGGGTTTTGAAGATAGACTATTGATGTTGTTGAAGTTTGTTCTAGATAGGTATTTTGTTGCTAAAGTCTGTAGGCAATAGCGTCATTGGCTACATAAATTTGAATAGAAAAGGAAAAAACAATTTAGATCTCTTCAATAATATTTCTTAGAGACTAAGGCTATTTTTCTATTTTTCCAAGAGAAAAAAGCGCTAAACGATAGTTTAAAGGTTTGTCAAATTTTCTGAAAATGTTGTTAGAGTGAATCAATGAGATCATTACTATTTTGGTTTATGTGATGTCCTTCAATATGGATTATCATGAAAACATCTAGTTCTCACTTGTTTTGATTATGCTATTGGTTCGTGATTTTTTGAGTGCCTTCACAGTGCGTTACTGCTCGTCCCAATGGAGCAATAATTGACGAGTTTGCAGGTCCTTAGCAAAGGTGGGGCGAGGGGGGAGCGTTCAAAAAATATGCAATTAATATTGTTATTTTTTCTTTTTAGGAACAACGATGAAATTAGTTTTCATAGATTTAGCTGTGTTGGAGAGAATTTGTGTAGAGCTATGGTTTTATAGAGCTATGAATCTTTGTGGATGATGGGGTATGTGTGAAAGAACGAGGATGTAGACCAAATTGTGGTTAAACAAATGGACTAGTTTCTGTTCCTTGCATTGTAGATTGAGCCAATTTCTCAGACTATTTATCGACCAAATAGTTTGAGACCCATTTCCATTACGATGTGCTTATATGATGATGCAACATGGAGATGGATTATTAGTTTTCTTAATAAATTACATAAAAAATAATTCAAACATTCCATTGTTCGCATAGAGAAAGCTCTATGCACAAGCATGTGTTCTCTACACAGTGTCCTATACACAACCACCTTCACACAACTTCCTTCGCATACGCTTCCTCTACATAGTTACATCCACACTGAATAATGTCTTTCAATAAATCATTGACATTCGAAGTTGTTATCAATTGATGTGGGTCCCAGATGTCATGGGGAGGAAAAAATCCTTGAGAAATACCTTCCTAAATAATAATTAAAAAAAAATTTAACATTATTAAATAATCATTGTTACAATTGGGTCAGAGGTGGGTTGCCTTGCTTTGAAATGACAACATAATGCTTTCAAATATGTGCAGAAGGACGGTGTGTGGAAGGAAGGTGTGTGGAGCAAGGAACATAAACCTCTCACACACCTCCACACTTCGATGAGGCACAATCGCTAACAATACTATCAGCACAAGCTTCAACAATAGTTTTGAATGAAAAGAAAAATATAGTAAACCTTAGTTTATGCATAAGGACTTGAATTTTATTGTCTTAAAATTATTATTAGCTTTTATTGTGCATAGTTACCTATGTGCAGGAGAATGAATATACTTTCATTGTGCGGATTAAATTCACCCACACCATTGCATTTCCTCACTAGAATGGCCGTAGGCCAGGTCAACACTCTTTTCGACTAATGGTTGGTCGGGAATAGACAAAAGAGAGTCATGCTTAGGAAGAGTAGGATGGGCAAGAGATGAATCCATTTAAATCTCTTTACCAACTAGGAGAGGGTCAGAATAAAGTCTCTGATAACCAACAAGGAGTTGGGTTTGAGGAGATGTAAGGTTTTCCAAAATTTTGGAAGCTTTATCCATAAGAGGACAAAGGTGAAGAATATGCTTCCCTTCACATAACCTATAGGGGAATCTAAAATTCCCTTCTTTTTACCATCATAAGCTGAAGGTGTAGCATCGACATGAACTCCATAGGTCGACAGGGATGGTTGATTAAGGTCTTGTGTTAAAATTGGCAACCAGGGAAAAACTTCATGTGGGTCATCTTATTCATGGCTGATAATATTTTTATTAGATTCCACTCATCGAGAGGTGTAGGATTGATATAAAGATCATCCGTTTCCGATAAGTATTCATGGAGATATGAATTTATTTTGATTATGGAATTATTATCAAGCCGACCTACAACTCATGTAGGCTCAGAAGCCCAACAGTCGCATCTATTCACCCACCAACGTTGTGTATAAATATAAGAGGACTTTTCATCATTTGGTCTCACTCATCTCATCACATCTCTCTCTCTCTCTACTACGCAAAAATGAGTCTCTTCTTTACTGCGTTGAAATGGGTCTCTCTCTCACACATGTGAAGCCGGAAGCTGTTGAATCTGAAGCTGCAATTGCAGAAGTAAATATTGACTTGCGTAGACTAGAAGATCTCCTCTTTGGAACTGTGTTGTAGGTTCATCTGAACCTCCTCTGAAAGCCGCAACTTTTGGTGGTGGAATGAAGTCAATCCGATGAACGGTTTGCAAGATATCGACTGCCCTAGTTTGAAGCCGGAAACTGCTGAAACTGAAGCTGCAACTGCAGAAGTAAAGATTGACTTGCGTGGCCTAGAATATCTCCTCTTTGGAACTGCGCTGTAGGTTCATCTGAACCTCCTCTGAAAGCTGCAACTTTTGGTGGTGGAATGAAGTCAATCCGATGAACGGTTTGCAAGATATCGATTGCCCTAGTTTGAAGCCGGAAACTGCTGAAACTGAAGCTGCAATTGCAGAAGTAAAGATTGACCTGCGTGCCCTAGAAGATCTCCTCTTTGGAACTGCACTGTAGGTTCATATGAACCTCCTCTGAAAGCCGCAACTTTTGGTGGTGGAATGAAGTCAATCCGACAAATGGTTTGCAAGATATCGTCTGCCCTAGTTTGATAATGAAGCCGCTAATGCTGATGCTATTGATCTAGGGTTTGCTACTGCTGATATGAATCAGATTTAATGTACTATTTCTCTCTGCTGAATTATTGAAGATAAAAGAAGATTTGATCAAAGGGTTTCCCCACACATTGTGGGGTTTGTCCCTGGCTAGCCGCCACATCTTGTGTCTCTTGTCTTGGCTTGTTTTCTGTCGATCGTTTAATGTTCTATCTGCACTTTACTTTATGTACATGTTATTGCTAATATTTGGAATATAATAAGGAAAAGAAGTAAACTGTTATAAGCATAGAACATACCATAACTTAACATGGTATCAGAGCTGAGGTGAAGACAAAGCCCGAGCAAGAGCAAGAGCAATCATCGAAGAGAATATTGGCAAGGCTATGCTAAAAGAACTATGGGGTCCTCAACACTCTTTCCTGCTGAAGACAAGCTCCGTGAGAAAGCTGACTATCACGGATGGAAGATGTCTATCGATCTAACCTTTGAGAATCAAGGAGTGTTGGGTCATGTGAGAGGCAATATTGTTGAGCCTCCATCAAATGCATCCGCTGCTGCCTAGAACAAATGAAAAAATGGAGAAGTCAAAACAATAGAAGATCATCTGGGACTCTATCGACAAGCACTTGGTGGCCTACATCTCTGAACTGGACACCTCCAATGAAATCTACGATAGACTGGTGAGTTTATTTAAAGTTAATGATGCAAATCAAGTTTTGTTTCTTAGAAATAAGCTGAGGGAAATCAAGAAGGGTAAAGATGAAAGTATGCAAGCATACTTCTTAAGAATCACCGAGATCAAGAACGATCTCCTATCTATTGGGGAAACTATTACTGACAGAGAAATGGCACTCACAACTCTTGGAGGATTTCCATTTGAATGGTATGTGTTCAGGACTACTCTTTTGAACTATAATGTAATTCCTGGTTTCGAGGAATTAATGGCTAGATGCATTCAAGAAGAAACAAGGGAAGAAGTGCAAGAAATGCCCATGCCTAAAGGTCCTCCTGCTGCCTTTTCTTCTCATGCAAAGAAAAAAATAATTTCGGGACTAAATCAAAAGGAAAGGCTGGACCTAAGGCTAGAAGAACATGACGATGTTACATTTGCGATAAAGCAAGTCACTATGTATGAGATCATGAGCATCATGATGAATGAGATCATGGACATAAAGGGAAACATGAGATCATGGACATATAGGATAGCATGATGATGATGCACACTAGTTTGAGCAGCATTATGATGGATAAAATCATGGACATGGGCAGCATGATGATAATCATGATTAGAGAAGCATGGTACAGTATGCAGTGGTGCAACTCGAAATCCCTCTGATGGCAATCAAAGGAATGACAAATTCAACAGCAAAGGTAAGAGGAGAGCTGGGAATCAAGGAAGAGGACAAGCATTCAAGAAGGCTAGAAATTCTAGGATGTATTAAATGCACCTGACCTCAAAAGGAACCTAGTGTCCATCTTGGCAATGGAAGACAGAGGCTACAAGGTGACCTTCAGCAACGGCAAGGTATGTATATGGAAAAATAATGTTAAAGATGCCTTTACTCTTGGGTTTAGTGTTGATTCATTATATCAGGTCGATGGAAGTCTGCTAGGTGTCATGTCTTGTGACACAACTCTTTAGTCCGAACTTTGGCATCGGAGGTTTGCCCACCTTCATTACAAAGCTCTACCTGATGTAAGACAGATGGTAACATGGATGCCCAAATTCCAAGTAGAGAAAGAAAGTGTATGTCTGGGATGTGCCAAAGGAAAGCTCAAAAGGGGACCATTCCCCTCAAGCCAAAGCAAGACCTCCGATATATTACAATTGGTTTACTCAGGCATACCTGAGGTTGGCATTAAGAGGGAGACTACTACACCACATACTCCTGAGCAGAATGGTGTGGTGGGAAGGAAGAACCACACGATGATGGAAGCTGTCTGGGCCATGCTACATGATCAAAGACTTCCAAAGTTTCTATGGGCTGAAACTACAATCACCGCCGTATATGTACAAAAATCGATGCCCTCATCAAGCATTGGGTTCCTAAACTCCTGAAGAAATGTTCACCACTGGTCAAAGGGAAGTCGTGATTAGGCATGATGTCACCTTTGACAAAGATATGGCTCTTAGCAAGGTGGACAATCTGCTGGCTTGGAGTAGCTCTCAAGAAGCCGACACCAGTGTTGGAGATCAGATGCACAATAGATTTAAACAAATACTCAACAAATAAATCATGTACAAGAAACACAGAGGTTTAACGTGGTTCACCCAACCAATCTGGGCTACGTCCACCAAACATAGGCATCGGCAATCTTATTAATCAAACAGGAGATTACATAATTAATCAAATCCTCACAAACTCTCACACCTCAAAAAACAATCCGTATGGATACCTGTTTTATAGCAAGGAGAATCTAACTGCCTCTCACATCAAATTTAGGATGCATTAATTCTCTCCCAACAACCTGGAGCTAATCTAGCAACAAATTCCTATTGTTGTCACACATTAGAGATTTTTGCCTAATTTATGAAACAGAAAATCTCAACAATCTCCACCTTGACAACAATTAGCCTGATGCCCTGTTTGTTTATTATTTTATCTTTTCTGCAAGCCAAGAGAAGCCAAACACCAGCGTAGCTTCTCTAACAAAACTGGTTTCGTGAACATGTCTGCACAATTCTCCTTTGTATGCACCTTCTCAAGAGAGACTCCCCTTTCAGTGATAACCTTTTTTACAAAATGGTACTTAATTGGAATATGCTTTTATTTACTATGATAGGTCGGATTCTTAGCCAAATGTATTGCACTTTGACTATCACAAAGTAACCTGATGTTGTCTTGTAACCTACCAAACTCACCAAGCAAACCTTTCAACCAAACCGCCTCTTTGCAAGCATGCGAAGCAACAATGTATTCTGCTTCAGTAGTGGATAAAGCAACAATGTTTTGTAGCTTTGACATAGCTCCACCTGCAAGAGTAAAGACATACCCTGAAGTTGACCTTCTCTTATCCAAATCACCTGCAAAATCGGAATCAACATATCCGCAAACAAATTCACTACTCTTATTGTAAGTGATACAATAACTACTTGTGCCTCTCAAATACCGAAGCACCCATTTCACTGCTGACCAGTGTTCTTTACCCGGATTTGGCATGTACCTGCTGACAACCCCAACTGCATGTGAAATATCTGGTCGCGTACACACCATCGCATACATTAAACACCCTGCTACATTATCATATGGAATTTGAGACATAAATTCCTTTTCTTCATCTGAATTAGGACATAAACTCGAAGAAAGCTTGAAATGGGAAGCGAGAGGGACTGAAACAGGCTTCACGTTATTCATACCAAACCTCAAATGTATTTTCTCAATATAATTTTGTTGTGATAGCCATAGCTTACCATTGCTTCTGTCTCTGAAAATCTCCATGCCCAAAATCTGTCTTGCTGCTCCTAGATCTTTCATATCAAATGTCCTTGTCATCTGAGCCTTCAACCTGTTGATTTGTTCTATGCTTTTGCTTGCTAAAAGCATATCGTCAACATACAATACCAAGATAATGAATATGCCATTTTTTAACTGTTTAAAATAAACACAATGATCATATTCACTTCTAACATATTTCTGACTCAACATGAAAGAATCAAACTTCTTATACCACTGCCAAGGCGACTGCTTCAGGCCATATAATGACTTCTTGAGCCTGCAGACAAATTTCTCATTGTGATGCTGAACAAACCCTTCCGGTTGTTCCATATATATTTCCTCATCTAAGTCTCCATGTAGAAATGCAGTCTTAACATCTAATTGCTGCAACTCTAAATCAAGCAAAGCCACTAATGCTAATATAATTCTAATTGAAACAATTTTAACCAATGGTGAAAAAATCTCATGAAAGTCAATGCCGGCTTTATGAGAAAACCCTTTTGCAACCAGCCTTGCTTTGTACCTGTCTTCCGTATCATTCACACCCCGTTTCAGCTTGAAAACCCATTTACACCCCACAGTTTTCCTGTCTTTCGGAAGCTCAACCAGATCCCATGTGCCATTCTTACCTAAGGCCATCATTTCATCCTTCATGGCTGCTTTCCACTTGTCACTTTTCGAACCTTCTATTGCTTCCTGATAGCACAGAGGTTCATCGTCATTAGCAGTAAATGCAACAGAAGTGACATAATCATCATACCTTCTCGGTGGCCGTTTGATTCCTGTCGACCTCCTTAAGGATGTTTCTGGCGCTTCCTCGATTGGCTGAATACCATCTGCAGGAACTTCTTGATGACCAGTATCTGAAACCTGTTCATGATCTAGACCTGCACCCTGTTCATGATCTGATTCTGAAACCTATTCATGGCTAGTATCTAAACTATGGTCATCATGACTATCATTAGAAATGCTATCAAACTGAATGTGCTGAAAGTCAGATACATCATCCTGTTTCAATCTACTATCTACATCTAACTGTACAAGAGAGGATTCATTAAACTTTACATCTCTGTTGATGATGATTTTGCGGGTAGTAGGATCCCACAATCTATATCCCTTTGTTCCAACACCATACCCAACAAAGATATACCTTTTCGACTTTGGATCTAATTTAGTTTGCTGATGTTTAGGCACTAAAGCATATGCATCACAACCAAACACTCTGAGTTTAGAATAGTCACAAGGGTGTCCTTTCCGTACCTCTTGCGGAATCTTGCAGTCTATCGCCATTGATGGAGATCGGTTTATCACATAACAAGCTGTTGCCACCGCTTCCATCCACAACTCCTTTTGCAACCTAGCGTTACTCAGCATACTCCTTGCTCTCTCTAGAAGAGTCCTGTTCATGCGTTCAGCAACTGCATTCTGCTGAGGAGTATAAACCGTGGTCTTATGTCTCTCGATCCCTGCATCCTTGCAATAGCTGTCAAACTCCTTGGAAGTAAACTCACCACCATTGTCAGTTCTTAAACATTTTATTGTTCTACCAGTGCTGTTTTCTACCAATGCTCTAAACTGCTTGAAAACTGAAAAAACATCAGACTTCCTTTTCAACATGTAGACCCACACTTTCCTAGAAAAGTCATCAATGAATGATACAAAATAAGATGAACCACCATATGAAGTTGTAGGGGCTGGTCCCCAAACATCGGAATGGATATAATCAAGTATGCCTTTACTAGTATGTTTGCCTGTTTTAAACTTTTGTTTACTTTGTTTTCCAAACAGACAATGCTTACATAAATCTAACTTTCCAGATTTTAGATTTGGAAGTAACTTGCGATCAGCCAAAATTTTTAACCCTCTTTCACTCATATGCCCCAATCTTTGTTGCCATAAGTGAATGGAACTACTGTCATGTTCAGACACCGTAGACACATAATCTGACCCTGTACTTCCTTCTAACTGAAATAGATTTCCTACCTTCTTAGCTTTCATAACTAGTAAAATTCCTTTGTAAATTTTCATTACTCCACCTTGAATTACAGTTTTATATCCATTTGAATCAAGTGCTCCTAATGAAATCAATTTTTTCCTTAAATCTGGTACATTCCTCACATCAGTTAATATTTTTGTTGTCCCATCAAACATTTGTAGTTGTATGCTCCCAATCCCCACAATATTACATGTTACATCATTACCCATGTACACAACTCCATCATTAATTGATTTATATGCCTTAAACCATTCTTTATGGATACACATGTGGTTTGATGCACCAGAATCTAACAACCAATGTTGACCATGATTTGACACATTAACTGATAATACTTCATAACTCATACCTGAACCTGTATCTGTCGTATTTGCCTCCTTCTTCTCTGTCGAAGAATTTGCTTTAGAAGTTTGTTGCTGTTGCTTCCAATAGTCCTTCTTTAAATGCCCTGATTTGCCACAAAACCAACACTTTAGCTTACTCTTCTTCCCTTTCGACTTTGAACGTGAGTCGCTCGGCCTCCTGGGGCGTCTTTCTTTCGAACGACCTCTAACCATCATAGCTTCTGATGTAGAGGTTTCTGAATGCGACCTTCTCCTTGTTTCTTCCGATAATAAGGATGCAACTACATCATCAAACTCAATAGTTTCTGATGAACTAAGACTTATAGAAGTAACAAAATGATCCCATGATTCGGGCAACGAGCACAATAAAGTAATAGCTTTATCCTCGGATTGAATATTTACTTCTATACTTTGTAATTGCACAAGAAGAGTATTAAAAGCATTTAAATGATCAACAATCGATGTACCTTCCTTCATTCGCAAACTGTACAACTGTCGCTTCAGGAGAATCCTATTGGTTAAGGATTTAGTCATGTACAGTTTCTCCAGTTTCGTCCACAAACCAGCAGCTGTTGTCTCTGACACGATATTAAACAGGACATCATCAGCTAGACACAGTCGAATTGCTCTTATCGCTCTTTCATCCATCTCGACCCACTCATTATCTGTGATGTTGTAAGGCTGTTTGGATTTGCCCAACAACGCCTTTGCCACACCATGTTGGACAAGCAAATCGTACATCTTCACCTTCCAGATCTCAAAATTATTTTTGCCATTAAACTTCTCAATTTCAAACCGGGCACTCTGAGTTTTCGCCATTTTGTATCAACCAAAAAACACAATAATCTCCAAAAAAATCACTGTTAAATACCAGCAATTAAAAAACTTCCTATGCCTTATATGACACTGCCTTTGCTTTAAAAAAAAAAAAAAAAAAAAAAAAAAAACAACTGTTTCTGTGCAAAATTACAGTATAAACTGAGTATCAAACTCGAAAGTAATACATCCCTTTCATGCAAACCACGCACCAACAATCAAGCCACACACCAACAATCAAACCACGCACCAATGTAAGTGCTAGTTTATCATAACAAGTTCAAGGAAAATCAATTTAATTATATATGGAATTAGCATTTCCATACATAGCCTTCACTAAGTGAAACACGAGCATGAATGCGCACTTGGTTAATTAGTTCTCAGGCAAGTTCATGATACCTATATATAGAGACATGGTGATGCGTTATTGCAACCATTATTAGCTCCTGCTGTGGAGATTAATCTTGCGGAATCTGGCAACGCATTATTAATCTGAACGCATTACTACTGTTTAGCAACCGGAAATTGTTATTTAATGCATGGTTGCTGTTTATTGAGTATACAAGGGCATGGACCGTGAGCTGATGCTAAGTTACAGTCAAGAGAACGCGCAGAGAATACATACTAGGAGCACATACTTGGAATTAACGCACATCCAACACCAGCGATCCCCGATCCACCATCCACCAGCGCTCCAGCAATCAATTGTGCTCCACCTCCAGCACGCAAATGCATACCACCAGCAATAAACAAACTGATACCAGCATTCAGGCTTTTCAATGCAACACCAGCTCCGGGACTCCACTCATCACTTCCAATGCTCCAGCAGGTATGCAGGTCTTGTCTAATGGTCTTCCACGCAGCAGTGGTAAACGACCTCCACACACAGTCATATGCAGTTGCACTGTAATACGATCCACGCACCAACAGCACCATACAATGAACACGCAGGTATTGGATGACTATCTCCCCCAACCACGCAGCTTCACTTCAACAAATAAACCAACAATCATGCGCTCCAACATTGCTCTTATACCAATTGTTGGAGATGAGATGCACAACAGATTTAAACAAATACTCAGCAAATAAATCATGCACAGGAAACACGGAGGTTTAATGTGGTTCACCCAACAATTCTGGGCTACATCCACCAAACATAGGCATTGGCGATCTTATTAATTAAACCGGAGATTACATAATTAATCAAATCCTCACAAACTCTCACACCTCAAAAAACAATCCGTATGGATACCTGTTTTATAGCAAGGAGAATCTAACTGCCTCTCACATAAAATTTAGGATGCATTAATTCTCTCCCAACAATCTGGAGCTAATCTAGCAACAAATTCCTATTGTTGTCACACATTAGAGATTTTTGCCTAATTTATGAAACAAAAAATCTCAACAACCAGGGAACCGAAAGAAAAGGATGATGAATCAATGCTTGATGTAGAAGAACCCATGGATCTGATTGATCCTCATCCACATGAGCCTTCCTCTTCTAGGAAGAGGCCTTCATGGCTTAGGGGGATACTTGATGATGCTGAAAGATATGCTGCACCCTGAGGAACCTTCCATCAAAGTAAGAAACTTAACAGGTATCAGGGATACCTGACCATCATGAGCATGATCATACAAAATGAACCTTCATCATTCTCATATGTCATCAAGCATTAACTATGGAAGGATGCTATGACCATAGAATATGAGTCTATTATGGAGAATGATGTCTGGGAAGTAGTTCCGAGACCCTGGACAAGACAATTGTTACTTCAAAATGGCTTTACAAGATAAAGCATGCAACAAATGGAAGTATGGAAAAGTATAAGGTTCATTTTGTTGCTCATGGTTTATCCCAGAAGGGAGGTATAGACTATGATATTTGCACCTGTTGCCAGATATATGACCATTCGCTTGATCATAGCCCTTGTGGCTTCACAAGGATGGAACCTACATCAGATGGATGTTAAGACCACGTTCTTGCATGGTTCTATCAAAGAAGAGGTCTATGTGGAGCAACCTGAAGGATTTGAGATTTATGATTGAAAATCTCATGTATGCAGGTTGAAGAAGGCTCTCTATGGGCTGAAGCAAGCACCCCGAGAATGGTATGAGAGGATCGATAGCTACTTGATGAAGCTGGGATTCACTAGGAGTGAAGCTGAGCCTAACCTTTACTTTAAGGTTGAAGATGACAAGCGTCTCATACTGGTGTTGTATGTGGATGACCTCTTTCTAACAGGTGCAAACCCTCTCATTCACAAATGTAAGAGGGAGATGGCTTCTGAATTTGAAATGAAGGACCAAGGACTTGAAGTGTGGCAGAAGCCAAGGGAAATTTTCCTATCTCAAGGAAAACATGTGGTAAATATATTGGAAAGATTCGGTATGATGGATTGCAAGCCTATGACTACCTCGAGGATCTTAACTTTTAGAAGCTATATGGTAGTGATGTTGGACCAGACTTGGGAAATGCCTCTGAGTTTCAAAAACTCATTCGCATTGATGTTCTTGGTGAACCTCCGTCCGAACATATGTTTTGCAGTTAGCATTGTGAGCTCATATTTGGTTGAGCCTCACTGGATTGATGCTAGGAATCTTCTGAGATGTCTTCAGGACACAATCTCTCATGGATTAAGATACACTGACGGAGATGTGAGACTACTTGGATATACTGATGTTGATTGGGCAGGCAGTGTGGTGGACCGTAAGAGCACTTCCGGGTACTGTTTCACCTTGGGATCTGCTTCGATATCCTGGATGAGTAGGAAGCAGAAGTCGGTGGCTTTGAGCACCGCCGAAGCAGGATATATTCTTGCTAGCATAACCTTGTGTGAGGCAGTCTGGCTGTGAAAGCTCTTCAGTGAGCTGTTTGGATTTACATTGGATACCACTGTGATTCTCTGTAACAACCAGAGGTGGGATTCGATTATTGAGGAATCCCGTATTCGTCAATTTCTCCAACAGATAGACATCATCTGGGATATGGTAAGTCGATGAGCAAGGAAGCTCTATCACATTAAGATGATGTACAGGTTGATACACCTTGTCAAAACCCCGAGGAAAGATCTAATCTGTGATTTTCCCAAATGACTTGGAGTTGGCAAGAAACCCTTGTACAAGGGTCCTGCATGTTGCATACATTGAGCTCTGGGAGTTCTGAGGGCTTGCGGTTCCTACTGGAGCAACATATGACCACAGGGTGAATCACCCTCCCCTGGTGGTGCACATTGGAACAAGATGATTCGCTCTCTTGTGGGACAAGATGATTCGCTCTCTTGTGGAACAGGATGATTCGCTCTCCTGTGTAGCAGGATGATTAGTTCTCCTGTGAGGCCTGGATTGATGTGTTCTCCATGGCAGCCTGGATTGATGTGTTCTCCACGGCGATTGTAGCAGGATTGATGTGTTCTCCTATGAGGACAGGATTGATTAGTTCTCCTGTCGAGGCATCCTACCCATGCAGTCTGGGACTCATGGGAAGTACCTCTCATCTTATCAATGAGCAGGGAAATGAAGTTAGGTACCATAATAGTACCGATGGATGCATCGTTGTATCTATCGTACTCCCTATGCTAGGATGACCTCCATTGATCTGGGATCAATGATATTGGTCTGGGACCAGTGGTAGGAGTTGTACCATACTATGACGCTGACTTCGGGTTGGTTGAGACTGGTCTAGGACCAGTGGTACATACTCCGAGACTGACTTCGTGTCAGTGCAGTACTGGTCTGGGACCAGTGAGAGTGGTACATACTATGACGCTGACTTCGGGTCGGTTGAGACTGGTCTAGGACCAGTGGTACACTCTCTGAGACTGCGATACTAGTCTGGGACTAGTGGTAGGAGTTGTACCATACTATGACGCTGACTTCGGGTCGGTTGAGACTGGTCTGGGACCAGTGGTATATACTCTGAGACTGACTTCGTGTCAGTGCAGTACTGGTCTGGGACCAGTGAGAGTGGTACATATTATGACGCTGACTTCGGGTCGGTTGAGACTGGTCTGGGACCAGTGGTACACTCTCTGTGACTGCAATACTGGTCTGGGACCAGTGGTAGGAGTAGTACTTACTATGAAGCTGACTTCGGGTCGGCTGAGACTGGTCTGGGACCAGTGGTATGCACTCTGAGATTGACTTTGAGTTAGTGGAGGATGATACTGGTCTAGGACCAGTGGAGTTGTACTCACTGTGACGCTGACTTCGTGTTGGTTGAGACTGGTCTGGGACCAGTGGTACATACTCTGAGACTGACTTTGAGTCAGTATGATACATCCTCGATCATTTCTTCTTCTTCATAATTCAGACAAAAGCAGAGCAGAACAGAAGAATGCAAGAGCAGAGCAGAACAGAGCAAAACAGAGCAAAACAGTACAGATCAGTGCAGGGCAGAACAAGACAAAGCAGAATAGGCAGAATAGAGCAGAGCAGGGCAAGGGTCAGGCTGTACAGGGCAGTGCATTTGATGGATGAATAGTAACGACCAATAGACAGATTGTAGATGAAGTTCTCCATGGTTGAGAGGGAGTGTTAAAATTGGAAAACAGGGCAAAAATTCATGTGGGTCATCTTATTCATGGCTGATAATATTTTTATTAGATTCCTCTCATTGAGAGGTGTAGGATTGATATAAAGATCATCCGATTCCGATAAGTATTCATGGAGATATGAATTTATTTTGATTATGGAATTATTATCAAGCCGACCTACAACTCATGTAGGCTCAAAAGCCCAACAGTCGCATCTATTCACCCACCAACGTTGTGTATAAATATAAGAGGACTTTTCCTCATTTGGACTCACTCATCTCATCACATCTCTCTCTCTCTCTCTACTACGCAGAAATGAGTCTCTTCTCTACTGCGCTGAAATGGGTGTCTCTCTCACACATGTGAAGCCGGAAGCTGTTGAATCTGAAGCTGCAACTGCAGAAGTAAAGATTGAATTGTGTGGCCTAGAAGATCTCCTCATTGGAACTGCACTGTAGGTTCATCTGAACCTCCTCTGAAAGCTGCAACTTTTGGTGGTGGAATGAAGTCAATCCAATGAACGGTTTGCAAGATATCCACTGCCCTAGTTTGAAGCCGGAAACTGTTGAAACTGAAGTTGCAACTGCAGAAATAAAGATTGACTTGCGTGGCCTAGAATATATCCTCTTTGGAACTGCGCTATAGGTTCATCTGAACCTCCTCTGAAAGCCACAACTTTTGGTGGTGGAATGAAGTCAATCCGATGAACGATTTGCAAGATATCGACTGCCCTAGTTTGAAGCCAGAAGCTGCTGAAACTGAAGCTGCAACTGCAGAAGTAAAGATTGACTTGCGTGGCCTAGAAGATCTCCTCTTTGGAACTGCACTGTAGGTTCATCTGAACCTCCTCTGAAAGCCACAACTTTTGGTGGTGGAATGAAGTCAATCCGACGAACGGTTTGCAAGATATCGTCTGCCCTAGTTTGATAATGAAGCCGCTAATGCTGATGCTATTGATCTAGGGTTTGCTACTGCTGATATGAATCAAATTTATTGTACTATTTCTCTCTGCTGAATTATTGAAGATAAAAGAAGATTTGATCAAAGGGTTTCCCCACACATTGTGGGGTTTGTCCTTGGCTAGCCGCCACATCTTGTGTCTCTTGTCTTGGCTTGTTTTCTGTCGATCGTTTAATGTTCTATCTGCACTTTACTTTATGTACGTGTGATTGCTAATATTTGGAATATAATAAGGAAAAGAAGTAAATTTTTATAAGCATAGAACATACCATAACTTAACATCTTGAGACCATACCTCTAAGACTCTTGGAATGCCAGGACAGTCTCGAAGGGGATGGTCACCCTTACACAACTTGCAAGGGAATCTGACCTTTCGTGGAGGATCAGAAGGTTTGTCTACGGGAGGTGAATTTGAAGTAACAACTGCACGGTTGGATTCTCACTTATCTGAATTCTTCTTCTTCTTCTTCTTAGCCTCCTGGTTATTGGATTTCAAACTTTCACCAAGCAAAGTAGAAAAGGAAGGTGAAGAAATGGGGGAAGAAGATGAGAGGTCAACCTTAGAATCAACGTGATGTGGTTCAAATGAAGGATATGGATGGACAGGATTTGGGACACTCGGGACCACCAAGGTCGAAAATAACCAAACAGGTAAACCAATGGTTAACCTATGGAGGGACAATGTTGCCATATAAGGAGCACCAACGTTTCCAAAAGAAGGAAAAGGACTAGGATTCCCATCCGAGTGGAATCCTTGACTGTTAGACTCTAGAAATGTTGCCATTGGAATCGACCCTTAAAGAATCACTAAGGAAGATAACTTTATCCAGGAATATTTTGTGGGTAGTTAATTTTAAGACACTGAAACAAAACTTTGCCTTTTCATATTTTAAGAGTTGAGAAAAGAGCGAAAGGTGACTCTAGTCGCTTTCGAAGTTAGCAAGCTTGAAAGGACACGTACTTGATGATCTTTTCAAATTTAAAGAGTTAAAAAAGCTCAAAATGACTACTCAGGATAGTTTAGGCAAAAGGATTACTAGGTAACCGTGAAGTGCAGTATAACACCCAGTGAACCGAAAAGTACGAGCAGGCTATCTCGCTGAATGTTGTGTTCAATGTATCATGTTTACAAGGTGGCAGACTCGGCGTCCTCTGGATAAATTTTTGCAACCTATAGGGGTCTCCCTTTATATACACAACGGTATAGGGAGAACAAATCCGTGCTAGCACTATCTAAAGTTATCGACAACTGCTAGGTTTAAAGACACTGGAACACGTCTCTAGCCTAGACCACTAAATGTGAGCGTTAAGTTTCAATGCTTCCTTAGGTTAATTCAATAAATTTTAACGGTTGATATTGAATTAGGTTTCAATGTCAAGGCCCTACAACTGCCATCTGAAAACTTCTATATGTAGCTATATGAGAAAAGAAATCTTTGTCTTCGATGAAAGTTAACACTAAATGAGGGATAGAGATCACAGAACCAATGCAACAATCAAAGAATGAAATATTTTACTAATACATGTCCTAAATGCACTTAATCTTCCCTTAACAACAAAAGAAGTTTCATTTCATTTCCATGCCTATGATGATGCAATTCTAGCTTCTCAATAACGCTACTATTGCAATATTTTTGCTTAAGTAAACTAGAATGATGTTCTTCTTTTCATAAAACGAAAAATGAATCTCTCAAATAGAGCATTTTAATCTAATTTTCATAAATTCCGAACAAAAAAGAATCAATCAAATCCAAAGTATGATAAATGAAACTATAAGCAACTTCTTCTCTGAATCAAACAAACCAAACACACAAATGCTTCAATCGACAAACCAAGCAATGTAATCTATGCTCAGAAAGAGAAAAGAGACACTCGAAATAGGAGAGCACATGAGACTCTTTCACTCATTCGATCGGAAATGAAGCAATGAAGATGCTAGGACTGAAAGACAGGCTAAATGAAGCAGCAAATCAGAAAATTGAAACGATGAGTGAATTAGCGAATGAATGGAAATTGACCTAGATGCCGTAGGGTCATAGAAACCATAAAAAAACTCAAAAAATCAAGCAATGGAACTTCAAGCCAACCAATCAATCAAACATAGCTAACAAAGCATCCTAGTCATCTTAGTTCACAGGGAGAATAGACGTAGACAAGCCAAGAAATAGAATCTAAGAGGGTAAGACAGATTGGCATATGATTTAAAAGAAACTCTGATTTCAAACTACAGGAAACGATGCAACTGTTTAACAAGCAGAAAGCACCATAAACGGTTGTGGCGAGACTGTTTTAGTAGAACTAGCACTGGTCGACGTAACTGTTGGCAAAATAACAACACTTATCGAGGGATTCAAATAAAAATAAAAAAATTTCTTAAACCATAGAAAGACTAGCCACTCTAAATTCAAAATCAAAGACTACAAATGGTGTAGATTTTAGAAAACGAAGGAGAAATTGTGGTACAAAAAAAGTCGTCACAAACCAGGAGATGAAGAACAATCCAAAGAGAGTGGTGTTTCTCCCAGTGGAGTCATCAATTTGTGGAGTAGCAAGATTATCTTTGTGGACAAAGACAATCTCTCTAGCCCAGGGAAGAGGGTCTAGCCAGAAACAAGACAATCTAACATAAGTTCCCTTAGATCAAGAATGGATAAAATCCTACCTCTATCATCGCTTATCCTTGTTCGATGATGTCCTTGTGTTTTTTATCCAATGATCAACTCCTTACTTGTTAATCAAACACCTGAAACAAATAGACAAGAAACCAGAACACACATGATAACATAAAATAGAGTTCAATATACTTAAGAGGCTAAGGAGTCTTAGGCTACCAAATACATTATTGTAATTTATATAAGAAACAAAATATCAGTTGTATTAATATGACAAAAAGGAAATTACAAACTTCACCTTAGCGTGGCAGGTTTCCTTCGATGGGTGTGGATCCCAAGAATCACTCTAACATCTCCTCAAACACCTCTATCATGGGAGTTTAAGGTGTCTTTCTCCTTGTTCAAACCAAAACATTCTACAAGCTATTCTCCCTTTAAAAAGCTCTTGAGAAGCATAAACTAAGAGCTAAATTCAAACTAAATCCAAGCTGCATCCAAAAGTCAATCTAAAAACTAGCAGAGGTTGGAATAGCAAGGGATTATATAGGCATGAGAGAGAGGATATGGTTCCTCTTATGATGGGAAGAAGCCTTATCTATTGGGTTAGTTCCTTTTTAATAGGGGAAAGGAGCCCAAACAGTCTCTCTAGGCTCTATCTCAACTAACCATTTATCAGACCTCCGCCCACGAAGCTTCTAGATATGGAAGCTTCGATTCCATTTTTAAAAACTTGTCAGATGAGGATCGATGTGGGTAATCAAGGGTTAACATCGTTGATCGGTGTGGGGTTCAATGTTATTCTCAACAAATCGGCACGGGGAAGAAACTAATGGATAGCGTCGGCCTTTAAAATTGGGTTTAAAGGAAGTATCTCTGGAAATAATGTAAGGGGAAAATTATTTTCATATGGAAAGTGACTTAGAGAGATGTTCTTCATGACAAAGAAGTAAACAGGGTTTACTGTAGAGGTGCTCCAAGATCAAGGAATAGGGAGTACATAGACAATGACAAAATAGAGTGAAGCGACCTCACCTTCCAGCTAGGTTTTCTACCGAAAGGGTTTCTGAGAGAGGATATCTTGTGTATTATGTGTGTGTGAGCTTATTTTTTTGTTCTCTACCTTTTTTTCTTGATTTATTTTTACGTGCATGCACTAATTACAGTTAATTTTATAGATATAGAAATTAAATAAAACTGTAATAGTGTAGGATCTCATATTTTTAATATAATATTATCAGATCTATTGTGATGAAATGTCCAGTGGAATATCCACGAAAGCTTACATATCACTACCAATATGTCTTCTTTCATCCATCGCATCTCCCCCTCCTCTCTTGAACCATGACTTGACTTCCCTACTTTCGATGATAACATTCTTGCACACCCCACTCCAACAAGCCTCCAACCATCCTATTTTGTATCAATGCTCCCTAATTCCCATACTGAACTTGAAGAAATACATAACTACCTGTAGTTTCCCCATTCTAATTCCACTACACTTTCTTGTCCCTCTGTTTCCCCTCCGCTATCAATGAATATACCACAGAAGGCCTCCTTGTTATGGCGTTCCCCACACTCTTCCCCACAAGAGCTTCTATGAATGGTCAACCACGTCTTAGAAAAGTTGAAATGCAAAAATATGTTGTTCACCTCATACACTACTATGATAACAATTTTTCTCAACATCCAAGATTCTTGTATTACTTGTACAATCTTATGTTGTGGCATCGTAGTCAAGCAACTATTGTTATTTCATGAAGAGAAAGCTTGAAGAGGGCTTTCCAATGACTGTTTTAGACCTTTGTGCACGCCTCCATGCCATGCCTGATTCCATGCTTCTTAACCAGATTATGCGCTTTGGATCAGGCCTTAGATGGACACACTCGTTTTGGAACAAACATAGAGGTGAAGTCACTAATATGATCATACAAATAGGTAGCCCTACTTTCTTCTTCATCCTAAGTGCAATTGACACAAAATGGCATGACATGCACATGGTGATGCCTAACAGCCCCCCAAGGATTGATCTGAGATGTCTCGATGGAAATTCAAGAATATAATCAATAATCCACATCTTGTAGCGCAATACATTCATTGTCGATTCACAATATTCCTCGAAGAGGTCTTGCAAAAAGGTTTACATGCAAAGGACTTCTGGTGCAGGTATTTCCCTAACCATCCTTCTCCTTTTTATTTCTTTGTTTGGATGTACAGTTACCTCACAAAATTTCCTTTTTCATCTTTGCAGGTATGAGTGGCAACATAGGGGCTTCACACACATACATGGTTTCCTTTGGCTCGAAAACGCACCTGATATGGACAACCTCGATTGGGATGACCAAGTTGCGATGGATAGAGCTAGGTGCTTTTTTGATGAACACATTTATGCTTGGAATCCTCATGCTCCTGAACAATGTGGAACTTATGTACACATCTATACAGATAATGACCCATGCATCCTCCCATTGCCATTGATAGTTGCATCCTCTCGCCTTCAGGACTACAAGAATCTTCTTAATTGCGTTCAACAACATACAAAATCCCACTCTTCATGTTTTTGTAAAAAAGGTCCTACTCTTGTTTTCCACTATGGAGTTCCATGAGATTTGAATCCCACCTCCTCTTTGATCATTGATGACAATGGATGAAAGAAATATGTCCCCACTTGTAATGGCAACAGGTTAAATGTACACAACTTTGACATGCTATACATATGGAGAGAAAACATCAATTTCCAACTGATTTTGCCTCGACATGTTGACCTGCATACATTGTGAAACATGCATCAAAACTAGAAAAAAATAAGAAAGTTATTGGCAAATGTTGTCATGTGTCTCCCAGTTTTTCCACCCCGAAACATGTGTTGTTAATGTTGTCTGAAATTTTTTAATAGAAACAATTGTCGATAGGGACATCGGCACATAGGAAACATGTTGCATGCTACAAAAACTACCCCTTTCACTTTGTAGATGCTCATATGTTTCCCTCAATGTTACTCAAACTATTTTTCAACATGTTTCTCATGCTCTAGGTTCCCCCTTCCCAACACCACCCTTCATTGTAGCATACATGAATAGACCTACTTCGCTTGAAACACTAACTCTTCTTGAATCTGCACATTCCTAGTCCTTTTTTTCTCACCGAAAACATAACCAATGGAAACAAATAAATCCTTGCAATATTGTTCTTGTCCTCCCTTCCTATTCCCTGATCCCTTCTCCTACTAGTGCATCCTACATTTCTTTCTGTTGGAGTGAATTACTTCTATACTTCCATTTCTGCACACTCCCATCAGACATAGGCTCCACTAATGAAGCAATCACTTCGCATTGGGAATGAAAAAGATATGTGGATGTTCTAGGGCATGTTCATCGAGCCTCTAAAACCTCCCTTTCCCCTTTCTTTGATGACATCTCCACTAATTATATGTTGAACCCCCTGAATTCGTAGACATCGATGAATGGGAATTCCTTTCTCATCTACACCCTGGAAAGAACATGGAAATAGATGACATTGACATGCTTGGACATCATGACTTTGAATCTAACGACAATTGGGCCCATACTATGACCCATCTCCCTTTGCAAGAAACATCCATATGTTTCATAAACTTTAGTCACTCATCCACCTGAATCCATTCTAACCTGTCTCTAGTTCCTCGCTCGCTCACCTCATTATCGCCCACCTAGTAAGTTTCTTTCACCATTGTCCTCACCCTGCACCTTTAGGACCACTTCCTCCAATCCTCCACTTAGAATTATCATCTAAGGCACTGCTGGCATGGGGAAGTCTCATTTAATTGATTTCCTAAAAGATACATTTCTTGTTGAATCTTTTCCCAATTCAAGTCCATTTCTCCTTCTCGCTCCAATAGGTGTTGTAGCGTTTAACATAAAGGCGCTTACAATCCATTCTTCCCTTCACATTCCTTTAGTGTCAATGCATCCTCTTGAGATCCGACCACTTCTACATCTGCAAGAAAAACTTCATCACATCAAATGCATTTTAATCGATGAAATGAGATTTATTAGCCGTAAACTTCTTTCATAGATAGACAATTGCTTAAGGGAGGTATTTCCTTCATATCAGAATGTGCCTTTTGGCAATTGGTCTATCATACTTGTTGGTGATCTTGGGCAACTACCTCTTGTGAAGGACACCCCATGTATGTTGTCACATTACGTGGAAATGCCCTATGGTGCAACTTTGACATTTTCGTCACACTATCTACCATCTTTTGTCAACAAGGGACAAACCCTCTTCAAATTTCATTCTGACAATTGCTCATGAATCTCAGAAATGCAACACGAAAAGTCGAAGACTGGAACCTTCTCATGTCAAGGACAAATTCCTTTTTGTCAAAGGATGAGAAGCAGGAATTTGACAATGCAATCCACCTACATCCAACCAACCTAGTTGTCGAATTTAATAACAAACAAATTCTCAAAAAACTGAACATGCCAATTGCATAGTGCTACGTAGAGAAAAGGAAACACCATCCTATTGGTGCACATGAAGAAGATGAACAGTTGGATGCAAAAGTTCTTCTTTGCAATGAACAACAAGTTTTCCTCACATGTAACTTGTGGGTTGAAGTAGGTCTTGTAAACAGAGCACTTGGAAAAGTAATTTCCATTTTTTATGCAGCTGGATCAAAACCCCTCAATTACCATCCTTTGTTGTTGTTGACTTCTTCCAATACAAAGGTCCATTATGGGATGCATCCAACCCATATTATGTTCCACTTGCACCAATAACATGAGGGTCTCATAGGAAAATTCCCTTCGAATGACATGGGATTTGACAATACATAAATCACAAGGAATGACATTACCAAAGGAAATAATGGACATTGGCAACATAGACCGAAAATTCTTAATATTTACTTCTATCTCTAGAGTTCGAGCATTGGCTGATCTTCACATCTCTCCACCATTTTCCTTTAGTCACTACTCCTGCATGCAAGGCAATACTTACATCAAGCGTAGACAACAAGAGGAATCGGTACTAGCATCAAAGTATTTACAACCACCTCCAGTATCATTGCTACATCTAGCCCCTTTTGATTCACTTTCAGTAAACATACTTTGCATTCAATTTCACAATAGTTGATTTGAAACGCAATTAAAATTCCATACCTTTTCCCCTTTCTACAAAACAACATATTGTGTGCATTTGTCTTTAGGATACATATCTCGAAGGAAGTGCTCTATCACAAGTCAGACATTGAGGGGTTTCAAGTGCTATCATATCAAATAAATACTGAAACATCAACTGCACATATATTATATCATTGTTCATCTGTATGCTTAACAATTTTCGATTTAAACACTTCAACGGTGATACTGATCTAATCGCATAGAATAACATCTATGAAAAACTTGAATTAAAATAGTATTTCAGCGCAAAAACATAACATCAATGTAAAAATAATAGTAGCCGATACACATTCACTCTGTTCATAAGTAAAATTGTTTTGGTTCTTCTTCCTATTAAGACTTGTTTACAACTATAGTAGTAAAAACCAAAATACTGCTTGCAAAATTTTAGAACCCACTTTCTTCATAACAATGAAAGGGATTTAAATTTTAAATTCGAAACTCAAATATAGAAAAGTCCATAAAATGTTGTGTTGGTCCAAACAAACCACACTTAAAGTAAAAAAAAAAAACTAATAGTGCAGTCTTGTTACAACAAGTTGATCAAGACTTGGATGAACACTGCTCTCACAATTGCTGTTGAAATTCCAATATATTTGTCATTGCCTTCAATTCAGGTGGATTCTTAGGCCTAATTCACATCCATACAGTGAATAACGCATCGCTGAGTATTGGGAACACCTGACTGGTTGTATTTAGAAGACACCTTAGCATCAACCATTTCCCATGTGGTTTGACTAGGAAATGCCAATGGCATTCCAAGTCAATATTTGATAGAGATTTTATTTGCTCAGCCTTTTTATTTCATGATTCTTGCCAAGATTTTCTCAACATTTTAACATCGGGAAACATATCTTCCCGGCACTCTGAGATTAAATTTGCGTGTAAGAGTCTATTATTGATTGATTGAATCATGTTGCTAGATATGTCCCTGGCACTATAGATTTCCATTTTTGCATTTTTAAGCCTTATCTCCCATTATTGGAAGACAATCTCTTTATGAGATTCTTCAATATTGAGCAGATTTGCTAATCGGCCCTTAGAGTTGTCCTGCTAGTAAATGAAATCAAAGATTTATCTTCAACTTCCTTGCTATATGTCCTCAGATCAGACATTTGATTCACAAGTGCATTAGCTGATTGGCACATCTCTCTGATAATGCCTAGGTTTTGGAAAAATAGAACCTGCTGATGAGCAAGCAGGTTATTTAGCTCCCCTTTTTCTTTCATGAATTCTATCATCTCAAGATTAGCCTTCAGTTGCTCAATCTTGCACTCTAGCTCCTGTATATGGCCATCCCGACTCTTCACGTTAGATTCATATTGAATCTTCAACCCATTGAAACTAGTTTGCATTTGTGAAAATTGAGCTTGCCATTGTTGGACGATTGCTTTCTTTTCATTTTCTAATTTTTCTTCAAGGTGCCTTATTCTATCATCTTTCTCCCTTAGGATTTCTTGCACTTCTGTGGATTTTTAAATTGTTGCACTAGCATAGGATCCTGCATATTGTGATAGTCTCCCAAGATCTTTAATAGGGGTCACCTAGGCATCTTTCCACAGTACTTGAAAAGAGGTATTTGCAGGGACCAAAGCCTCCCTTTGTTCAATCATTCTCCTCTTTCTCTACCTGTTGGCTACTGCTATGCGTTTCAAACCATAAAATACATCCAGAGGATGAATCTCCTCAATATTGAGAATGACCTCAGAGGTCAGAAAAAATGGGATGATTTCTAGATCATCAATGTTCATAGTTTCCTTAAAAGGCTCAACAGTGAATGAGCTCTTCTCAGTGATTATAGAAGTCTGAGCAATCTGTGTCTGCGACGAAGCTTGTTGTTTTTTAGGGTCACTCTCTTTAATAAATTGTTCCCAATTCCCATCCAGACTTTCTTCTGTCGCTACCTTCTCTGTGTTTGATTCTCTAACTATTGATGCTTCAAATACATGAACTGCATCTTGATTTTGAGATGTGCTTTCTCTTATGTCTTGTTTCATGTTATGGTGATTTATATTCAAAATTTCACTGGGCAAATGGGAAATCCTTTTGACTTTGTATTGATGAAACTACACTAATTCCTTGGGGCTAAGCCATGTTATTGCTTCTCTTTCAACCTCTGAATAATTTAACACCGATTGAAAGAAATCATCAAATTTATCAGGCTCGTTTGTAAATTTCTTGATCTTTGCCTATGCTGTAATATTTTTCGCAGTATCAATTGGATCATACTGCCGATTTCGAATGGTTGGAAGGTTCATCAGTTGGATTTCCTCCATCTCCTTAGTAGCATGTTTGAAATTCTATAAAGAATAGAATCCACATCGATACGGAAAAGCATGCCACATTGTCTTTTTTCTTTCTTTCATGACCTTAGACAGGCCATTTCCCATAGTCTAGTAGGCTAGTTTGCGGGCTAGGAGCTTATCGGGGACGTACAGGAGAAACACATGAGGCTATGCAAGGCTACCAAAAAATCGAACATAGGTAAATGATTCCTCCCCAAACGATCTTCCAACTAATAACAGGTCAATATTGGCTTCAGAAGAGATTCTAGGGCACTTCTCATTGAAAAAACTAGTAAATAGGAAGGACGACACCATGGCTAATCTTGTAAAATTGGGGTTGGTATTTTGACTCCCATAGAATATTATGGTAAATGTGAATAGGTGAAGGGTCTTCAATAGTCCATTTCCATCCCATGGATGGAAAATATGAAGTGAAACAAATACGATCCATAATGTAGGCACTCAATAGAATGGGAGAATAACAGTTTTAGTAAAGTTATGTTTTTGCTATATTCTAGGATTACGTTTCTTAAGTTGTTGGACATAATAGTTCCCTAGTCCATTACATAACCATCAAAGGCAACTTCAATCAGGGGTGCCCATCGGTCTGAAAAATTCTAGGTATTCTCGTAGCCAAGCAATCTACACATCATTGCAGCAGCAAAAGAATAGGGTGCATCAATAGAGGCTATAACATACAAACCCTTGTCCTCCCACTTATGCTTGCTAGGGTCTCTTCTCCATCCTCGAATGGCCTCAGATTGGTGTTCATTTTCCTACATGAACTTCTTAATGAAATCTTTATCATATTTCTTCAGAGCTACTTAGAGGTGGTACATTGTAGACAAGTCTTTTGCAATGAAAGAGACGCTGGCCATCTGTATCTATATCAATGACCCACTGGATCATATCCATATAAGGCAAGATGCTTGGGCGAGCGCTAATTCTATGGAGAAACGAATTGTCCACATCACTATAGATAATTTCTAAGACAGGAACCCTATCCTCTTCTGTGACTTTTAGCCCTTCATCTTCAAAAATCTTATACATGGCGTCCCAACTAGAGACCCCAACATCAGGGGTGCATGTCGTGTCGGAAAATAGCGCAGGCATTTATAATGAGAATTTTCCTTCTAGGTTTATCTGGTCGATACATTTCTCGTGAATTCTATTTATCGGGACTAACCTGCTAGGAAAATACACAAGAATGACCAGTGCCTACACTTAGATAAAATGACCAATTATGCATGAATCCAATACTTTTATGAGTGAAATATTTGGGAATACTTAGTATTAATGAAATCATTTAGAATATCAAAACCCATAAATTCACGGCATTTCGCCATTAATTCACAGAACATGCATCCACGTGGTATTCAACACACGTCAATGTTAACAAACATTTTTATTGGAGAAATAACATCGTTGTCCTACCAAAACTTGTGATCTCCTTTGTCTTCGGACCCGATTACGTTTATTAGAACATATTTAATATAAAATTGCATGCGCCCTTCATCACAACTTTTCGAATGAAACCTTCGCTTAGATTTACCGATCTCCAATTGTGATATGTCTTACTGTCTGTGTCAACTTTACCGAAGATTTTTATTGGAAAAATCATATGGTTGTCCTAGAAAAACTTGCGATCTCGTCTATCTCTGAACCCATTTATTTTATCAGAACATATTTAATATAAAATCACATCCGCCCTTCATCGCAACTTTTGGAATGAAACCTTTACTTGCATCCATCGATCTCCAATTGCGATATGCCAATAGCCCTTGCTTCCTTTCAACTCTTTGTGACCGTCGTGCTAGCCCCCAAATCAGAGCCCTCTCTATCAGCCATTTCCATTTAGAGGAGTAACCTTCGTGGATGACATGTCAATTTGCCGATTGCTGGTCCCCAATCACCTTCTATAATTGGCCCTTGGTCCTGTAGCTCTTCACGTGACCGCAGTCTAGCCCCTGTATCAGAACCCTTTAATAGGAGGTTATCAATTAGAGTTTTCACTTCAATGCACAATATGCCTCAACCTCCGATCTATGATCTCCCACACGTGACGCCATTGCTGCCATGTATCTTACACTTGTCACCTTGTGAGTAATGCCATGTGTTACCCATTTTTGGCCTATTGTGAACCTTGAAACCACCGAATCCGCCTGCCACGTATCAATCATTTTGGCATGTCATAATGATGTTAGCCTCCATGTGTCAGTTCTCGTAACCAATTACTGGCTACCACACATCCCTTAATGCATGCAATCATTGTTGCCACGTGTCTCTTATCACCATTTTTGAAACGTGGTCACTCTTCCTAATATCACATATTTGTGACACCTATCATTTTAAAAGCTCTTATTTCAAAACCTCTGATACCTAATAAGCTCTCTTTTTGGCTCGAACATGGATGAAATCATAATCTGTATTTCCTATCGATGCTTCTTTACGCGTCTTAGTGAAAATGCTAGTACTATATAATGTGCATGATAATCCACCAACACACCATATGACATTAATGCCAATAACATACATAGTATATTTGATTGATGTTGAATTTCATAAGTGGATGATATTTACAAAGTACATTAATACACTAGAAACACATGTATACCAACAACATATATAACCCATTGTATATTAGAATATGATCCATAAGTCGCAATCATTACATTATTTACTGGAAATAATGCATAATTCACTGTGATTTTTGTCACCTGAACCTTATGTCACTTGTCCATTTCTATTACTTGGAATTTCTCTGTCCATTTGGCCTATGTCCAACTGTCAAGTTGTCATTAATATCTTTTTATGTGTTGGCACAACTTTCTCTCTCTTTGGCACAACCTACTCTCTTTGTGTCACAACTTGTTCTCTCTATGTTCATCTACGCGTTGGCTTCTTTGTCCATTATGTCTTTGTGTTGGTTACTTTGTCCATTATGTCATTGCATTGTGTTACAAGTCTATGCACTGGTTTCTCCATCCATTAAATCATTGTGTATTTCCACCTCTGCTCATTTTACTTCAATTCCTTGTTCCTCACTATCCAATGCATGGCTTTGCATCCCTGTATTTGTCATTAAACATTGTTTCTTTGTGCTACCTGAAACTTCTTCTCTTTGGCTACTTATTTGTTGTAATTTTTTTGTTATTAGCCATTTCTGGAGATTCTCCTTCCTAGATCGTATACCTCTTCAAATTTCTTAACCCAATATACCTTTCATTTATTTAACAAAATTTCCTACTATTCAAAGAAATAGACATTGAGTTCATCAATTGATTTATTGTTGATTCATTCTCAGTGTACTCTATTTTCATAACCATAAGCATAGAAAATAGTCCTTTTCTTTTTCAGTCTCCTTCTCTATTTTCCTATTTTCTTCTAGCAAAAATGGAACTTCATCTTTCCCTAGAGTTGCCTTCAAAATACCTTTCATATTGACTCCTTTCTTCTTAATTAAGGAAGAAAATATCCCTTTCCCTTCTTCTGAACCAGCAGTTCAAGGACCATGTGACCAAGATTCAAAATTAGCCTTAAATGATAGTGTCTCAAACCCTCGAATGGCTAATACTATATGTGTATACTTGAGCCTTTTTTAGCTAGAGATGAATTCCTCTACAGTTAAACTTGCAATTTTTCTTTTATATTTATAATTGAGTCACTCGACCAACCCAAATATATATATTTCTGATCCAAATTCAATTAAATAGTATTTATTCAACTCCAACACTCCCTTGAACAATGAACATTCAATGCTCTTTAACTCACCATCAATATCAATGAAAAAATTTCCAAGAATTGGCTCCAACTGTAGATCATCTTCATTGTTAATCTTCTTATCAATCGAAACAAAACCACCAAAGAAAGATCAAAACTCCCCTGAGTCAACTTTTGATCCAATCTTTCCATCCTCAATCATTGCAATTTCACATTATTCTTCATGATAATTATCTTTGATGTATTGGACCACATCTGAGGCCCATTAATACCTGTAATCTCCTTTGAAGCCTACACTATTTCCATCTTTGAATTTTCCTCAAGGTCTATACCCTTTTTCTCTTCAATTCACAGTACCTATGATTTCAGTCTTATGATGTGGAGAGATAAATTATAGCTTGAACAATAGTGAGCTAGTCACCTCATCTTTTGTATTAAGATCTTTTCCTTTGAATTTATCTGTGTTATTTTCTATATGAAGTTGTCTAAGCTCTTCAAAATTCATGTTGTTCTCATTAATAATATGAAATCCTTTGTCAAATCCCATGTCCTTGTAATTTATTTCTTTCTAGATGCAGTATTAATATCTCATAAATATATTTGTGCTTCGTTTGAAACACTTAGTAGTAGCCTTTGATTGATGCTTACATCTAAGTTCATTGTCTTCATTGCAATGAAAAATGGATTTTGTGGTATGTATCAAGCCTAGTTATCTTTTCCTTCATGATTAATCTACGGGATTATTTGTAATTTAGCTTCAATGGACTTAAAACTTCCAATGGTATTACCATCTGAGTGTTACAAGAATACATCAAGACGCAGAGACAAAATTTATGTCTTCACACATATTGGTCATTGCATTTGAATGTTCAATGTTCAAATTATTTTTGTATTCTCTAATTTTTCTTTTAGGTCATTTTGAGATTGTTCTCTCCCTAAGATGGTGTTGCTCAAACATTAACTGAGTTCATATCTTGCTTTTCTTGAGCATCTCCTCCTGAGACTAGGCTAACTTTATCTTAACATTGAAGTCACAAATTGCTCCTTTTTCTTTCTCTTCCACACTTTAGTGGGTTTCCTTCTTTTGTTTGTGTTTCCTTTTGATTCAGTGTTTGGTATGCTTTGATTTGATTCCATAATCTCTCTTGAGTTCTTTGGAGTATTTAATAGCATGGAATATTTGGCTTTGTGGCCAAATTTATCACGTAAATAACACTTTATATGACCAAGAATGGAAAAAATGATTTGTATTTTCTTAAGTCATTTTTACTCTTATTTATATACATTTTGCATCCAAAAAAATTATGTCCAAATCCATTGCATAAATAACAGTAACCATAGAAATTATTTGTGTACCTGGTGGAAAATTGTCTTCTCTGATTGTTTGCTTGAAGGAGCCTTCTTGTTTGTTGCATCTTTTGTTGGCTAGTTTTTATTTTCTTTTTCTTACATTTTGCTACGACATGTCTAGGTCCATGGCAAAAAAAACACTTGATATCATTCAAGGGAGAAAGGGATATCTTCTGAGATCTTCCAAATTTGTTCAACTCATCACCAGGAACAACTGACCTTTTTGCAGAGAACCCTTTCTTAACCTAATTCTTTGGCTTTTGATGTTTCTTATTATTTTTGTCTTCTTCTTTAAAAATCATGTTGTCGTTATTTACTTCTTCTTTTGTAGGTATTTTTAATGTTTCTGTATTATATTTAATGGCTACCTTATCTAAGTTCTTCATGGAGACAATCTCGTCTTGTAGTCTTTTACACATTCTATTCTTTTCATCTAGTTCATGTCTTCCTAAACCAATCTTAGCTTCTAATCTTTCATATTGTAGGTCTCTTTCCTTCAATTGATTGCTCATAACCTCTTCTATTCTCCTTGCTTCTTCAAGATTTGTCTTCAAGCTAACAAATTCATCCTTGTACTTGTTCTCTCTTTCATCATATACCTGCAATAGTTTCTTTTGATCTTTGTTTTCATCCTTTAGTCTTTCTATTTCATTCAGAGTCAAGTTTTACTTTTCCTTCAACTAACTTTTCTTTAGGTTCATTCACACATGCATAGGTCTCACTCAATTGAACACTTTCCTTTTGACAAGGCTTTTTCTTTGTCCTCCTCTTTCTGTTCACTTTCTATGTACTATTTCTACTAGTATATTCTAAATGAGTTGCAGCTTATCCCATATTTACTTTGCATGTTTAAGGTCTATAATGGTCTTAAGATAATTATTATGAATATTTTTATATATTGTACATTTTAACTGAGCATTCCATTGTTATTCTTGCATAGAGGGAGAGTATTTATAGTAATCATCACATATTAGCTTCTGTTGGACACCTAATCCTCAATGGGCTAGTGTGGAAGCCAAATAGACAAAAGGAGTCCAAGAGACCTTGGGATGTGGAACCCAACAGTCAAAGCATGTACTATAAATGTATATCACTTGTTAATAAAAATGTACTCTCATGTTTTATCTTTCCTATTTTGTCTTTGCCATGTGTGTGTTTAACATGGTATCAGAGCAGGCGATCACTGGTCCTACTCCAATTTGAGTCACGAATTTTTGTGGTCATTTTTTGTGAGTTTGTTTCTAAACCTAAGCGTTATCTAGACTCTCTGAAATCTGCAACTGTTAGAACGCAGGACCTAAATCGGGCTCTCTGCCCCCACTAAATCTTGGTATATACGTTATTTCTCTGTGCATTAATTGAAGTTCAAGCTTTATATGCGAAGTTGTAGCGTTACTCCTGCATTAAGTTTTGTTTTATAAGAGGATCATATTTATATATGAGTTGAGATTATTGTGAGCACTAGTTTAGCGTAAAGTTTGGGAAAGCCAACGAGAAATGAATGGTTGTGGACGTTATTGTCAGTGACTCTGTCTAATCGTGACATCTATTAATCATTCACTTGTCACTGCACCTTATTATAGGGTGCCTTCTATAGTGTCCTTCATGCAAAAACGTTACATTTACCTGAGCGTGTTTTCCTCTTTTGGACAAGTTTTCTGGGTTCATCGATGTTGCCTCCGTATTACATATAACTACCTTGGGAGAAGTAGATAGCCATGAAGCATCCCTCTATCGTTTCTCTCTGAAGTGCTGTAACAACTTCTGTGCTTTGTCCCTTCCCCATGAACTTCCATTCACAGAAAGAGTTACTAAGGAGGGAATCACACCTTCTTGTAAAACCAGTTGATAGTGGTGAGTGTTATTTGTGCATAACAACAAAAGAGTAGCTGCAGCTTGTTCTTGTTGTTTAGGGGTGCCTATTTCAAGTAGCTCTGCAATGGCCACAATGCAACCGTCTAGTTCAACAATTACTTCCCTTCCTTCTTCAATAGTTACTAGGTTATAAAGAATGCAAATACATATTTCTGTACAATCAACTTCACCAGCACCGAGAAGATGATCAATTTTCCAAACAGCTCCAGCACACACCATTCTAGACTTATTGCCAATATATGTCGACAAATTATATAAGCACCAGCAAAACCGCTACTGCTGCTCCAGCTCTTTCTGCATTCACTATATCAAGGGGCATAAAAGAATCTAAATCACCGTCTGGGGGTCATCGCTCAAGGAGTCCTGTCAGGAGAAGATACTGAAGTATACATTATTAGATGGTGAGATCTATAACAGCTGGTAGTTGATTTGAGTTATTACTAGTGTGTGCGTGACTGATTGAGTTGGTTTGGTATTTTGGCATTTGGTATGTATTATTTCATAATGCATATTATCAACCTGACAATTTGTACTAAAGGATGATGTAATTGAAGCACTAGAATGCTCCTCAACTTCTGGAGAAAGATCATTTGGAATGCCAAGAGTCTGACGGACTCTTTCGGGTGTTTCACAACTCTTAATTATCTCAGCAATTTTTCGAAAAACCAGGCGTGAAAGACTCGGGATATCAAGAAAGTGGGTGGCCATTGCAATTTCAGAGAGGGTTTCACAATCGATTTCTAGGAACTGGACATCCCATGGATCGATATCGTCTATGGTCTCCATGGGCCGTGGCGTATGATCTATATGATATATGCAGTATTCGATAATCTTCTCCAAAATTTTCCTAGAAACGTCGAACAGAGGAATGGGGTCTTCAATACCCATCGCTTTCGTTAGGATCACCGACTGCAACACCACCGCCTTCGGCACCTCGAAAGTTTTTCCATCCGAGCTCAACAATCTAACCAGAACATTGCCATCTTCGGCATTATCCTGGGTTCGGCCCTGCTCCATGGCCATAGTAGATGATGAAGAACTCAGAATGAATTGGCCCAACCCGATATTGTCCTAAATATATGATTTGAAGCCTCCTCGCCCCAAAGCAACCAAATAGAATGAGAAGAAGAAAATCCCAACCTGCTTCAGACTCGTCAAAGAGGCGAACAAAGTGACCAAAATAAATCCCATCAAATATATGACAGATGAGACGACAATAGTCCAATAACGACCCAAATATGAATCTGCAACAAAAGCCCCCAGGAAAGGAAGCATGGACGCCACTCCTGACCAGTCATTCACATTCTTTGTAGCAGTCACCAAGTTTGAATGTATGCCTGTAAAGGCAAACCTCTCCGCTATCTCCACTCCAATGATGAGAAGTGATGCTTCCCATCGTCCAGTATGATCTTTGCTAATAGAGCGTCCATGGAGATCCACTGATCTGTCTCATTTACTTTCGCAAACTTTCCAAGTAATCGCCTTGGGCTGTTATAATCATCGGCTCTGCTTCGGGTTCATCCTGTGTATCTTGGAAGCCCTTTCCTCGTGATGAATCTTATTTCTTATTTATCCTATTGTCCACCAATTTTTTGTTTTAAAGAATTTGTCTGCGCTGAGAAAAGATAAAATCCTCAACTTACACATGGGTGGAGGCAACAACTTTAAGTTGTGATTCCAGAGAAGTTGCTGCAAAAAGAATAGCACCCAGATTGTCTCCTAAAGGGGTGAGTTCAACTCTAATGCGGGGACAATTCTTCATGAAGATAATTCTTAGATGAATGGGCTGCTGATTGCTATTATTAAACCTTCAAATCAATAGGACTAAATTTATCAAGTTCTGGTGCAGACTTAATAGTGGACAATCCTTCCCTTGGCATAGCAAGCAATCCTAGGGCTGTAGCAGAGTCTCTAGAAGTTGAATTTGTTATACAAGTGGCTTGGTTAGGTTCCTTTTCATTTTGCGCACTATATTTCTTGAATAGATAACTGTGTAAAGCTTGCATCCTTGCTGATATATATTTTTGAGTATTCATAATGGAGAAACAAGTATTTTATTTGTTGTAGCGTTTGAGTCTCATTGTTTGGGAATGCACAATATACTTTCATTTTATATGAATGCAACCAACCATCGCTTTGTGTGGATTTGGAGAATAAGTGTAGAGTTAAAATCTTGCTTTTGGTTCATTCCTCAAGGAATAATCTCATTTGATTGTTGTAGTTTTATGGGAGAACAAACTTTGAGAATACCTTGTAGTGACATTGGTGCATAGTTGGTTTAAAGTGTAGGTTTAACATTGGAGAAAATGGCTAGAATCAATGAAGTATTAGAGTTCCTCAAATCTCTGATATTGTCTACTACTCATGATACATTAAAAGTCAACAAATTTTCTCTCACAGACATTTAGCTGTCAAAATGCACAAGTGAAAATTGATTTTTTTGCAGCTCGAATCTCAGCTACAACAAGAAGAATTAAAACAGAGGAGTCATTCTGAACCTGTTTTTGTTCAGAAGATTGAAACAGACTCCCATAAAGCAGCAGTTGTACATGCAGATGCAGAAGTTCAGTTTGCACTTTTCAAGCCCATCATCAGACCTTGGGAAGAGCTTGTTCACAACAAACACAGAACTGGCCTCGGATATGAGAAGGACTTGTCCTTTCATATTCCAGACTACTCAAAGCCCATTCAGTTTCAGAGTGTTGGATTCCTTCATGATAGTTCACATCCAGCTATTCCAGATTCTGCTCCTCTTCCACAGCAACAACAACAGATTATGAAATTCCAACACTGTGACCGAGTTGGCCATTTGAAAGATCACTATTTTGATCTTCATCAATGTAAGCACTGTCCTAGAACCACCCATTCTTCACACAGATGCTTCAGAAACAAACGTCCTACAAGAACAAAGATTCATCTTGGATGGATCACTTCTTGACAATGGGCATCAACAACCAAGAAGATATTCCAATCACATGTCAGAACTTGTTCCAGAGTATTGAACGGTCTTGCAGTTGAGTTTTTTCCATCATCTCACCTTGTATCTAACAGGGGGGGAAATGATGTTCATCTACAAGCTTCAAAGCCACATCAAGCAAGCCTGAGCCACAACCTGCCATACAAGATTCAGAGTTGTAGCCAAAGACAAAGATGCCCCTGAACATGCCTTCAGTTGGTAATCTAGGACACTTCCTCTAGCAGAAGACTTCAACTTCTTACCAGTTTCGGAAAAGTTCCAAGAATTGCATTAATCTTTCTAGAGTTGTTAGTCATCCTTAAACCATCACAGGTTGAGACTTCCATTTTCAGGTTGAAGTTCTCCCTTTTATGTGAGGTGAGACCTCCCTTTCATGGTTGAAGGTTTCCCTCTTCAAAACAATAGGAGCACTTCCTCTAGCAGAAGACTTCAGCTTCTTGCCAGTTTTGGAAGAGTTTCGGGAACTACACTAAGTGTTCCAGTGTTGGTGGTCATCATTAAACCACCGCCCTTTATACCAACATTTCAAAGAGCACATTTAGCCTAGTGCTGCCATGCATTTTTTTTCACATTTTGTATTACAGCTCTCTTCTTGGACTCATACATAACCCTTTGGACTAAGGGGGGGGAATGTTGGACACCTAATCCTCAATGGGTTAGTGTGGAAGCCGAATAGACAAAAGAAGTCCAAGAGACCTTGGGATGTGGAACCCAATGGTCAAACCATGTACTATAAATGTATATCACTTGTTAATAAAAATGTACTCTCATTTTTTATCTTTCGTATTTTGTCTTTTCCATGTGTGTGTTTAACAACTTCTATACACTAGGTTATCAGTTTAGATTTTACCTTATATCTCTATTCATGAAATATTACTACACTTGGCACGAAAACACTTTGATAGTACATAACTTATCTAGGTCTACCTTCAAGCTGTTAGGATTACATTTAGGATTGCATAGAAGGAACCAACTCTGATACCAGTTGATGAAAACTTGACTAAACTAAGAGGGGGGTGGTGGTGAATCAATTTAGTACATTTATGGACCTTAAAATTATTTTTCTTTTAACTGATTAAATGATAAATTTAATACATTATGAACAACATATTTCATATGTGAAAAACAATAAATATGTGAACCAAAACATCGCATCACCACATAAAAGATCGCATATGAACACCTTAAATAAGTGGAAACCCATAAAGGGAGAAAACCATGTCTTTGTTATTGTTGTGATGCAAAGGGAAGCTCCTACTCCCTTATTACATCTAATTTTATGTAGGCTCCACCCTATAGGAGGTTGCTACCTTTGTTTTTATGCAAGCTACAACTTACAAGGAGGCTCCAACTCTCATACATTTTCTGTAGGCTTCAACCCACAAGAGGCTCCTACCTCAATAGGCTACTGACCTATTATTTATCAAGCTAAAACTTTAAAGGAGACTATAATCCCCTAATACATGTAGAAAATAACATGTTGGTTTAACTAGTTTATAACTCTACATACTTCCATTTTAGTTTCAACTTCTTCCTCTCCTCAAATCTGCTTGATATCTGCTCTCTGTGTGTACTAGGTAATTAATGAACAATTCTATAATCGGCTCTCACATTATCTCATTCTCTAACATTTTAGCCTTTAAAAAGTACATATTTTTATCAATATAGTTTTATGGCTTTAAGTATTCCACACAAGAATATGAAGTGAACATTTTTGCCTCTTTGCATTCCATCAATTAGTTTCACACCTTTTATATTTTGAATATTAAAAACAAAAATAAATGCTCCATCCAATATTATTTTCAACCACCTGTCATGATTAAATACACCAAAATTAATTCCAATACCATGTAAATTTATAGAGATAACAAAAGCCCATGTAACTGAACATTTATACTCCACTCACCAAGCATTACCAAGCATCAACAATATTTTTTCATATCAAGCATACCGACAACATATCCTTTGCAATTTTTTCAACTTCATACATCACCAACCTCAACATAATATATTGAAATAATACATCAAATTGTTCATCAATCGTGCATACACTTTTTCATAGCCCTTTGATGATCCTTTGTTATGATGTGAATAGTTATGTTCTATTGTCAAAACCTTTGCACTGCTTATCCTTTTCCATCACCCTTTGTGTCATAACTTCTTCATGCCTTTTCCTTAGCCTTTCATCACAACAATGATCATGTATTTGCCTTTGCCTTGCATAATGTCTTTGCATTTCCTTTGCCTTGCATCACAACAATATTTGCGACATCTCTACCAAAATTTCTCACAGATCCATTTTCAATTCATCAAGTCATATCAATCATCAACATCATCACTCAACTAGGCCACTCTTTTTTTAAGCATCACAAGCAACATATGCAACATAAGAATTCAATAATATTTTATTTTCTACTTTGTTTCTCATAAGTATAACTCTATTATGTGATCATGCCTTGCATCACCTTTACATCATATCTTTGCATACAACATAATTCCTTCAACCCAAAAACACTTTGATACAGTCATCCCTTGTTTTTACTGTGGATTCTCCAGTAATTTCAAAAGTCATCCCTTGTTGCTCACAACTCAAAACACGCTGTTTCTCCTTGTTCCTTTTCCATTTTAGTACAAGCCATCAACATATCACGTACAAACCATCAAATCTAACAATGATACCTTGTTGCTCACAACTCAACAACACTTCATTGCTCCTTATTGTTCACAAACTATTCTTAGTTACATCTCCTCTCATACATATGGAAGCCACAAGTTTCATCTCTTATGTCAAGTACAATGCCTCTCTTAGTGACCTATTGTGTTGCTCCTATGCCATCAATGAGAACAATGGCAACACTTTTTAAATTAAAATAATTTTATCCTATAAAATTTGAGAAAATTGTTTAAAAAAAAGGGAGATTGACAAAAAACCACAAAAAGATAAACCTTATTGCTTAAAAAAGGGTAAATTGATGAAAAATTTAGTGGCCAATTAACAATAAGGCTTAAAGTTATTACTACAATATATTAATTATAAGCTCAACATGTCATTTGTGAGATTTAAATTTGGGTTGAAAGATAACAATCATTTCTCCCAACTACATGAAATAAACTCAATTAACATAAAAATTATATATATATATATATATATATATATATATATATATATATATATATATATATTATTTCTTGAATAGAAATATATAAAATATTAACTAAGAATGCAACCATAGCATGCCCATTAATTTTAAAACATGAAGGTTGAGGAATACAAATAATATCAAATAACAACAATTATAAGTGGAGAACAACCTTTAGTTCCAAGTTGTAAGAAACCATTGAAGTAGAAATAATGTAAGATGCCAACAAAATGGTTAGATGTTTTTTGGGTATAGAATAGCCTAATCCCTACTAAGCAATGAGACTAGTTTATATTGGAACATTAAGTTCTTAGCCTTTAAAGTTAAGAAAAGAATCTTAAAAGGTTGTATTCAAAAAGAGAAATTAAACAATTTAGTTATATTATAAGCCAAAAAATTCAGAAATTAAGGTAGAGTGTAATACCTTAGTTTTGATTCCTGGAATGTATTGAAGCACATTATGTATAAATTGTAAATGCATGGTTATAATGAATCTAGGAGTAGAGCCATATGAGATTAAATAAATGACCTCATGTGTAAATATTATACATATTCCATATAGATTTTTGGTGCAAAGGTGTTTAATCCCTAACTAGTGAATGGATAGGCATATAAATGATGTAAATATATTCTATGCATTGTGTTACATAGGCTGACACAATTAGCTTGAGATATGTAAAACTAATGTTGGAATATAATATATAATGGTCTAATATGTCCATGTAGAAGACACATTATCTTGAAATAGTAAGCCTATGGCCTATCTATCTTGCCAACATGAATCCTTCATTATGAAATTTAAAATTGATCTCTACATTCATGGTAACATTGGTATCAATTTCCTAAAGATGTTAATTAGTATCCATTATAAAAGTTTGCACGCCAATACCCAACAATGACAAACAAGTTAACTCCAATTTAGATGCCAACTAAAAAGCACACTATGTCATTTACCTGTTCAACCCAACACTTTTATTAACAATGCATTTATCCACTCATTATGTATTCAAATAATAAATAAGACAAAAAGTATTAATCCTTTCCATTAGTATAACTATAACCATGAGGCATTTATTATGTATAATCATATGCTTATATATTGACAGCTTATGGTAATTATCAATGCACATGGACTTGAGGATAACTGTTTGAATGTTTCTTAATGTATAATACAAGAACATACCCAAATGATGGCTGTAGGTAGTAAATGCACGTTGTGTAGGGAGCGTGAGGTAGTGTTATGTAACAATATATTGTTCATAACACAATAAAAAAGAATCTAACCTAAAAATTGATGATGAGAATGCCTTCTTACAAGTGTTGAATAGATATGGGAATTGAGGGATATCAAGACAACAACTAAACCAATTTAATAGGTGGTCATTACAATTAGTTAGCATTCCAGTGGCTTACATGTCAAGGGAAAGAGATAACATGTAGTGATTTATATTTTTGTTGAATGGAATACACACAAAATTGTCCCATACTGAAACAATTAATAACTAGTAATACAAAATCACCATTCAATTAAACATAATAAACAACATATATTGCCTTGGATCAACTCAAAGGAAAAGATTAAGTATGAATTGGTTATTCTCAGTCTTCTAATCAATTACATGGTTATTAGGAGCCCACTTTTTAATTAAAGAAACATTAAATACATCATGAATATGCATGGATGTAGACAATACAAGTTTATATTCAACTAGGTCAATCCTAACGAGGATCTCAAATAGTCCACAAAATATAGCCACCATGACCTAGATTTATGAAGGAAAGAAATGAAATATAGATTCAAATCCAAACAAAAATATAAATTGAAACAAAACTTCAATTAATAAACAGTAACTATTGAAAATTGTTTACATACGTAAGAGAAACAAACTAGTTCGGGCAATGGTAACTTATCTCTGAGAAGAGATGTGACATCTACATGCCTTCTAAATTGTGTTAAAATGAGGCTCAGATGCCTTTTTATTATTCAGAAACAATGGAAAACCCTAAACATCCAAAAACCTAACCCTACAAGATGAAGCAACAAACGTTTGTGGGCCCTGTTGGGATTAGTTGGAATGCCAACTTACCGAGGTTGTAATTTTGGCATATGATCTTCATTTAGAATGCCTCAAAATGGCTTTGAAAGTTTAGGACTCCAAAAACTGACAAAATTAGAAATTTGTGCTATTATTAAGGAAACTGAAAGGAAACAATGTTGGGGGTCCAAGTGGAATAAGTAGGTGTCCACCAATATCCACCTAGATCATTCCTTCCCCCTTAGGAAGCAATGGTCCCCATTGCATTGAGTTCCTCCATGAGATGGGGAAATTTGTATTGAACTTCGTCCCTAGTGAGACACTTGCCTTGGTGCAGAAGTTGGCCAAATTTGACAAATCAATATAGTTGGATCCTTTAATGGTGAGTGTTCTTGATCTGTCTGTTCATGATCCGATCAATTGTGACTTGCTCCATGTAGTCTAGGTTGAGCTTTGTTCGTGTCAGTTGCTCAACAATGTCTAATGTGTCCAAAAATGGTGGAAAGTATAGTTGAAGGTGGTCCACATTAAAAACTGGGTGAAATTAAAGGAATGGGGGGATATTGAGCTTGAAAGTGTTGCTTAACACAACCTTGGTGATGGTGTAAGGCCTGTATCATAGGGTTCAAATCTTCTAATGAGCTCCAACAAGGTGTTTTTTTATGCAAATGAAACCAAAATCTGTTGCCCACCTGAAACTTATATGGCACCCGATAATGATCATGTCATTGTTTGTAGTTGGAATTAACTTTATCCAAGATATCGTGAACCTGCTGACATATGTGATGAATGTATTCAATAAACTTGGTGGCTTTATCAACTTTGGACTAAACATGTTCATATTCTTCCTATGTAGTTGCAAGAGGTAGTGCAACATCAATGGGACATAATGGTTGAAATAACATACCCACTTAAAATGGTTTGTGGCCAATCGAGCTATGGAGAGTTATGTTATAACTATTTTGCACATAGGGAAGACTCTCATCCCCTGTTCGTGGATGCTTAGAATTGTACATGCATAATATGTGCGTCATTATCCTATTGATGACCTCTTTTTGGCCAACAGTCTAGGGGTGGAATGCAACTGAATTGGTGAGCTTGGTGTCCAACAATGACCAAAGTCTCAACCAAAATGTGCTTAGGAACCTGCTATCTCGATCTGATATAATGGTTTGTTGGATCCCGAAATGTACCCACAGTCATTCAAAGAAGAGTTTGGTTGTGGCTTTTATTGTGATACTCTTCTTACAGGTAGCCAATATGGCCATCTTAGAAAATTTTTTGATGACCACAAATACATAGTCATTTCCATGCTTGGTAGAAGGAAGGCTAGACATATAGACCATGGAGATGGATTCGCAAGGCTAGCTAGGAGTAGGAAAAGGAGAATGCATGCCTTTCTTCTTAATGGTTGTCTTGGCGATGGCATAGGTAGTGTAGGATTTGATATATTTTCCAACATCCCGTTGGAGATTTGGCCAATAAAAATACCTTTACAGTACTACCATTCTCTTCTCTACGCAAAAGTGTCTTGCGACATGACTGTAGTGCACCTCCAAAATTATCTTGGCTCACTCGCTTGAAGGAATACAAAGGTGTCCCAGGTGGTATAATAGTGCATCCTAGAGGTGGAAGTTTGGAACTTGATTGCCATCCATCAGCATCTAGTATGTGGTGGTGAATTTTGGATCATTTTTATAGAGCTATGACCATCCAGAAATATCCTGCCCACAAGAGTTGAGAACAGTGGTTAGTGCCACAACCATTGGCCAATTGAGGCAATCTGCAACATTATTGGTACTTCCCTTCTTGTATTTAATGTTTAGATGAAAATTTTGTAGGTATGTGGACCATTTCCGATGGTAGTCATTATGGAACTTCCCTTGTGTTTATATAAATTAAAGAGGCCGATGATTTATGTGGATGATTGTCTCCTTCCCCAGAATTTAATGTTACCACTTTCAGCAAGCAATCACAATGGAATACATCTCTTTATCATAGGTGGTGTATTTATGAATTGTGTCAAAGAGTGTCTCACTGTAATAGGCCATAGGATCCCCTTGCTAGGTGAGAACTGCACCAATGGCGTAGTCAGAGGCATCTGTCTCAATTTCAAATGGTTGTTGAAAGTTTGGCAACGTGAGTATTGGTGCAGAGAAAAGGCAAGGCTTTAGCTCAACAAATGCCTTCTGTTGGGAATTAGACTAGAAAAAAAATTATTTGGCTCCACCCTTAGTAATTTGACTCAAAGGCCAAGTGATATTAGAGAATCCCAACACGAACCTTTGACAGAAATTGGCAAGGCCCAAAAAGTTATGAAGCTCTATTAGAGAAGTCGGGGCTGGCCAATCCTGAATGAATTGGATCTTAGTCAGCTCCACATGCACCACTTGATCATCAATGATGTAACCTGAATATTGTACCTAGTTCATGCCAAAGGTGAATTTCTCCAAGTTGGCACATAGTTTGTGCTGCCACAAGGTTTGAAGGACCTATCGAATAGGTTGCAAGTGCTCTTCCTAACTCTTGTTGAAGATGAGGATGTCGTCCAGATATAAAAATACGAATGAGTTGGGGGCTGCAATATTTCATCCATCAACCTCATAAAAAATTTAGGGGCATTAGTTTCAACTCGAAGGGCATGACCAACCACTCAGAAAGGCCCTCCTTGGATTTGAAGGCAACCTTCCATAATTTTTTGGGTTTTATTGGAACCTCGTGATATCTAGACTTAAAATCAATCTTGTTGAAGTACTTGTCCCGCTTTATTTGGTCAACAAGTTTATTAATCCATGGGATTGGATACCTATTTCTAACATTTTTTTTTTATTCAGTGCCCGATAATTTATTCAGAGTCTCCAGGTCACATCCCTTTTTTGTATGAGTACAATTAGGCTCCCACGAGGTGAGGAACTCTGACGGATGTGCCATTTTTGTAGCAACTCTTGGATCTATTTCTTGATTTATTTGTTTTCCAAAAAAGAGCGGTGGTATATGGCCCATTGGGTAGAGGTGCCTTGGGAGTCATATCGATCAAATGCTTGACTTAAAAGTGAAAAGGTACCCCTATGGGTGAGGAGAAGATGTCCCTTTATTCTTCCATGACCTTATCCACCTGCTTCTACTGCATGGAGCGACCCTTCCTAAAGGCCATGGATGTGGCCATGATATTCCCCTTACTTTGAGAGTGAATCAGAAAGAAACCAAATTTCCTAGTTGGGAGATTATCTTATTGCATTGCTTAGCAGAGATCAAAGAAATGATGGTAGGTGGGGCTACCTCTGGTATCTTGTATATCTTACTACCCAAAGTAATAATGATAGTTTTAGGCTTGGACTCGTACATAACATGATGCTTCCACAAGTATGGTTGGCCTAATAATACATCACAAAATTCAAGGGGAGAAGCATCACATAGTACCTCATATGTGAAGGGCTTAATGTTGTAGGGAAAGCAACACGGTTAGCTGATGTAGAGATCATGCCCTTGGTGGAGTCATTTGATGGTGTACAACTGCAGATGTGGTGTTGTCAGTATGCCCAACCGGTTAACAACCTCAGCTGAAATGAGGTTCCTTTGACTTATGTTGTCGACAATTAGCTGTAGCAGCAAACCCTTCACCCACATTCGCGAATGGAAGAGATGCTTACCCTCCTATGGATCTTCTAGCTCAATCTTATTGACCTTGGTGGTGGAAACAGTGGCACTAGGTTCTGCATCAATAATCTGGTTCCCATTTTCATTCGCCTTGTCAATTTTTGGCTCAGAGTTGGAACATGCATTTGACTCTGAAGCTTTTAGCTCGTCCACCAGTGACTTCTTAGCGCGACACTCATTTATGTTGTGGGTGGGGATCTTGTGGAACTCACACCCCTTCTCGGTGTCCTTCTTCACCTTCATGGTGTTATTCTTGTGGCTTTGATGTGTTGTCCTGGGTCGCTCCACCTTAGATTTGTTCTTTGTTCTATGGTTGGAGGTTTTTTTTCCCTAATTCAAATTCACAGGTCTAAAGCCCCGCTTCTTCTATTTAAACTTCTTCTCGATCCTCACAACATATCGGTACGCTGTGCCAAGCGAGGATATGTCCAGGAACTCCATTTCTTCTTGGATGTATTTGTGTAGAAAACCACAGTACTTGAGTATCAGATGCCGCTCAGAGTCCTTGATACCCAACTTTGAGTGTAGGGTATGGAAAATGTTTGTGAATTCTAGCACATCTTGGTCCCTTCCCTATCATAGTGAGTTCCAATTTATGTACTTATCTTCATAGCTTCCAACAAGGTAATATTGTTCCTTGACGACATCTTAGAAAGAATTCTAGGAGGGTGCAACTGAAAATAGTGAGGGTTTCTCCTGATCCCTCTACTCACAGTAAGTTTCCCACCAACCCTTGACATTGGGGGTGACTTTGATGAGTGCAAAGATAAACTTTTCCATATGAGGAAAAGTATGGACAAAAAGATATCCTTCTAGGAAATTTAACCATCTATCTAGGGCATCTGCATCTATTTGGCCTTCAAATATAAGAAAGTTGAAGTTAACTTGTACCTTAAAAGGGGTGGAAACTCCGAAGTGACTGTTGGATGAAGATGCTTCGCTTGTTGAAGGATCTGGGAAAATTGTCCACCATTTCATTCCTTTCTCACTAGACGACTTCTTCAAGAAACATTTTGAAAGGATTTCCCGCTCCCTCATATTTCTTTTCTTCTGCCATGGGAGGCCATTGAGGTTAGCGAAGCCAGTCTTGCAAGGTTTCAACTAGTTCAAGTCCCAATTCCTTATACCTCGACCTCGTTGGGGGCATGCATATAAAAATAGAGAAAGGGTACACCGCTCTGATACCACTGATCCAAATTTATAAAGGAATGAAATGAAATACAGATTCAAACCCAAACATAGAGATACAATGAAACAAAACTTTAATTAATAAATAACAACTATTGAAATTTGTTTACGTATATAAGATAATAAAACTAGCTTGGGCGATGGTATCTTATCTCTCAGAGGAGATGTGATGGCTGCATGCCTTCTGAATTGTGTTACGATGAGGCTCGGAGGCCTTTTTATTATTGAGAAACAATAGAAAACCCTAAAAATCCCAAAACCTAACCCTAGGAGATGAAGTAACAAAAGTTTGTGGGCTCTGTTGGGATTAGTTGGAATACCAACTTCTCAGGGTCATAATTTGGGCATATGACCATTGTTTGTCATGCAAAATAAGTCATTAGAAAGATCTATTTTAGGACAACAATTTTTTTTGGCAAGCACTAACGCTATGGGCTATGGGTTTGGTGTGTTTTCCCAAAAAACATTGTTTAGAGCCTCAAAATGGATATGGAAGTTAGAGATCCGAAAACTGCCAAAAATAGATAATTGTTTTAGAATTAAGGAAATTGTTAGGTTTGGGGTCCAAGTGGAATAGGAGGGTGGCCACCAATAACCACTTGGATCACATCAACTATAAGTAGCTTCCTAGTTTTAATGAAATCTTTTTGGATTTAACTTTTAGGAAGACATGTTCTCCCACTCTAAATTCCTTGTTTATTCATCCCTTGTTTTCATAATTTTCTACCTATATGAATAATGTTCAAGTTATACTTCATCTGTGTCACTTTATCTTCCATTTCTCTAAGTAATTCTTTCCCAATAATGGTTTTATCCACTAAATTATCCCAACTCACAAGTGTATTGAATTTCCTAACATATAAGGCTTCAAGTGGACCAATATTCATGGATTCTTGATATCCATTGTTATATGAAAACTCTACCAAGTGTAAATATTCTTCCTATTTTGATGGTTTATCTATTAAATACATATTGATAATATCATCAAGAACTTGGTTTACCGTCTCAATATGTCCATGTGATTCTCAGTGATATTGTTATGTTGAAGTTTAACCTAGTCCCAAATCCTTTGAACAATCACTTCCAAAAGTTGGAAGTGGACTTGTGATCCCTGTGTAAAATGACTGCTTTAGGTACTCCATGTAATTTATAAATTTCCCTCATGAATATCTTTGTAATTTTGGGTGCATTGTGTGTTGACCTCATTGGAACAAATTGGGAATCCTTAGTAAGTTTATTCACCACCACCATGATGGAATCATGTTTCCTCATAGTCTTAGGCAATTTGGTAATGAAACCAACATAAACAACCTCTCATTTCCACTTAGTAATGGGTATAGGTTAAAGTAGGCCCTTTGGATTTTTATGATCAACCTTAATTTTTTTACACTCCAAAGACCTAGCTATATAATCAATCACTTCTATTTTTACACTTAACCAAAAGTATTGGTTTTTTATAGTTGAGATAGCAGTTTGGTATATTGGACATCCATCATATGATACATTATTCATCTCATTCAATACTACTATTTTCAACTCCTATGAATTTGGAATGTAAATTCTAGTTTCTCACATGAGAAATCTATCCTCATTAAACTCATAATATTTTTACTTAGGCTATAAATTACTCCACTGTAGGCTCTCTTTAACTTGTACATATTGTTGATCTATATTTCCAAAATCTAGAAACTTGTTGTTTGGATCAAACTTGCATACAGTGATGGATTTATCATGCATTTCATGAGTTCTTTTGTTGAATGCATCCGCCACCTTGTAATCCTTCGCTTTCATGTATTTTATTTCATAATCATATTCAACTAGAAATTCCAACCACTTGATTTACCTTGAATTTAAAATTGCTTGTCCAAATAAGTGCCTTATATCACTAGGATTTTTTCTTAGTTCATATGCTTACCCATGAGGTAAAGTCTCCACAACTGGAGAGCATGAACTATGGCTGCCAACGCCATCATGTGTAGCATAGTTCTTCTCATGATATTTTATTTTTCTATATTCAAAGCATATTACATGCCCATTTTTCTTGAAGACTCCTCCAAGCTCTTCCGTGCTTACATTGATGCACACAATACATTTCTCATTTGGATTAGCTATCTGTAGAATTGGTGTGCTTATCAAAAATCATTTCAAATGTTGGTAAGCCTTCACAATCCTTAGTCCATTCAAATGTAAAACATTTCTTTTGCAAAGAGGTTATTGGGGGTGCTATATTTGAGAATCCCCCAATGAACCTTTTGTAGTAGCTTGGTAATCCCATAAAATACCTTACCTATATCACATTTCTAGGTGCTAGCCACTCACTTATAACTTTGATATTCTTTAAGTCCACAACCATTCCCTTCTCTAAATGATGTGACCTAAATAATAAATCTTCTTTTAATATAAGAAAAAATTACTCATTTTGGCATATAACTTATGCTCTCTAAGTACCTGTAATATCGTCCTCATATGTTGATCATGTTCCTCCAATTTTGAATATACAAGGATGTTATATAAAAATTCAATGAAAAACTTGTTTAAGAATTCTTTATAAATTCCATTCATCAAGCACAATAGTGCATTGGATAAACCAAATGACACCACAAAAAACACATAATGACCATATCTAGTTTTAAAGGTTGTCTTGTTGATGTGCTTGTCTCTAATTCTAACTTGATGGCATCGAAACCTCAGATCAATTTTGGAGAATACTTTAGCTCCTCTCTATTGGTTAAATAATTCATCTTGATTTATCCTTGGTAAAGTATACTTATTCTCTATTGTGATCTTGTTCAAAATTTAAAAAATATGAATAATCTTAAAATACCATCTTTCTTCTTAATAAATGGCACCAGGGCACCCCCAAATGATGCACTTGGGTGTATGTATCCCTTCTTCATAATCTCTTCAAGCTATATGTGTAACTCCTTGTATTTAAATATTCTCATTATATATGGCATTTTGGAAACTAGGGAAACTCCAATCATTAAATCAATTTAAAAGTTGATATTTCTTTTTGATGGAAACCATGGGAGATCACCAAAAACATTTGCATATTCCTTTAGCACTAGATAATCCTCAATATTGGGTACCTTATCCTTGGCTCCTTGCTCCAAATTGGTTGCATAAATCTGACATCCCTTTCTACAACTTTTCTTCATTTACATTGTTTATGTTTCCATTATGGAAGCAAGTCTTGGAATTCCCTATACCTTCCTTTGTTTCCATTCTTCATCATGACAAATGAATTCCTTGTTATATTAATCAAGGATAGCATGATGGTTTTCCAACTAGTCCAAGCCTCTGAAGCAATCATATGACCCCAAAGGAAATATTCAAATTTTCTTAGGTACTTACACCATTCATGCTTATTGACCACTCTTTTACTAGCTCATTAATCCTCCTCTCTGTCCATATAGTTATTTAAGCCAACCAATTCACACCATGATTTATCTTTTTCAAACTAAAATTTTCAAAAATATTTGGGTCAATATAACTATTTCTAGCCTCAAAAACAATTAAAATGGCCCATGGGTTGGTTATAAGTGTTACCTCCAACTTCTAGCATGTTCACTTGATCGGTTTGTCATTTTTCCAAAAAATCATATATTTTCAGTATGCTCCTATGCAAGTCTTCCACTATAGCAGTTCGTTAAATATTGTGTTGAGTTTTGATTTTTTCATCCTTATGAGGAAATTCCTTAAACATATGTTCTTCCACACAACACCAACATTTAATGGGTGGATATCTTAGCCTCTTTCCCAAAGAGATTTATTTCTTTGGCTCGCTAGGTGTGGGTTGTCCATACTAATTCCCCTAAGCCTATTCTTGAAAATGGGGTCTTGTACCCTTTCTTCCTTCTTTACAATTGATCATTCTTCTTCTCATCCCAATACTTTTGGAATGTTAACTTATTTTTTCCTTGTTCATGGAAATATTTATATTTTCTTATTGCTTCCTCTAGATTTTGGGATCATCAAATTTGTTCTTATCACTATAGTATGAAGACAAACTACTCAATAACATATGGATATTTAATTTCTCATCTTTAATCAAATTTACATACTTCATCAACTCAAGGAATTTGGTCTCATATTATTCCATTGTCACAATGCGAAGCTTGAGTTCAAAGAAATCTTGCATCTTTTTATTATAATCATGCTATGGTAGATATTTCTTGTGAAAATATGCTTTAATTGATTCCAAGTTATCTTTTTATCATCAAATTTCTTAGCCTACTTGATATGGTCCCACCACATGGATGCTTTTCCTTGCAAGTGATAAATGGAAATGATAGCCTCCAAATTAAATGAATAATAATGTAATTGAAGATGCTTTCTCATTCCCAACAATCATGCCTATGCCTCCTCACCCTTCTTATGGTCACCAAGTTAGGGACTTTATCCTCATAAACTTTCCCTTCAAATCATCATTCTAATACTTCCTCTTTTCATCATTCTATTAGACCTATAGGATGTGTATTCTCCCCTCACTAACTATCTTGGGGAGTGAGATTGATGCCTATTTGAAGTTCTAGATTTCCTTGATTCATTAGTATCCACCATTCTACCAGATGCTCTATGTTTTGTAGATTTCTTGGATTCATTATTCTAATCTATATTATGATGCAATTGATTTAGACAGTGCAAAATTTGAGTGTTATTTAGTTGTTACTCTTCCTAGGATTTAACCAACTTTTAATTGCCAACTTTATAACTAATTACCTCCATATTTAGACTTCTCATTGTCTCAACCGTTCTTTAGTTCTTTGTTCTATCATGTCCATGACCATTTGAGTGTGTCTTATCATTCCTAGGACTCATTCCCCTGACTTCTCCCTCTTCATGGCTGGAGGACCCAGCTTTAGCATCTTCCATATCTCTAGTCCTCGTTTGGACTTTTCTCTACTCTTACATGTTCTACCTAATATACCTATACTTCAACTTAGTAATGTGCATAAAAGAATCTTGTTAGACAATAGTAAAAATAAAATTTATATATAACTTTGTTTATGTGTTCTTTTAAAACATCAAAAGCATTATATACCCCTATAGGCCACCAAAAGATTTCTTTTGCTTTTTTTTTTTAAATTATACTATTCAATTTGAAAATTTTGGTGGAAAATTGAATTCTATTATTTAGTATATTTCCATCAACTATTCACTCACTCAAAATTGAGTTTTGGATGGAAAGTTATTATGGCTTGAAGTTTTGTTAGTCTAACCCATTAGGATACCTAGATTTAAAATCTAATTTGATGGATGAATTCTAACATTAAAGCTCTATATACAGGCCACTTCTACTTCCAAATATGAGAATTGAGTATAGGTTATGCCTTCCAAAAGTATATCAATGCCTAAATTATCCCCTTCACTATTTCAGGTACTAACTTTGTTTTCCATTTGCAATATCTTGTTGGAAAGATATCTTCAGTCTCTTTCATTTGAGACAACTAGGACTTATGCAATTACAATCCTTAAATTTTTTTACATCTAAGAACTTCATTCAGGGGAACAAAATTCCCCAAAAGTCAAATACTTGAAAACCATATGAAAATTCATAGCAAAAAAAAATTGATTTTGGCTATTGCAATGACACGTAATGTACTAATTCAACTTATAAACCTCTAGACATTTTTGATGAATCAATTCACTTAAACCTATTCATGTATGTGAGTGTTAGTCAAGTAGTCATATAGAATAGGTAATCAACTAAACTAGTCAATCAACCAATGTATGTTGGTCGATGAAAAAGAATTCTCAACTAAATAGCTAATTTGGTCAACCTGTGAGTTAGGTCAACCAAGGCATAAAAATATTGACTACGAATATGACTCAAGCAAATGCTTGAGTCAATTATTCATTGAGTTAACTTGACCAATGCAATATTCCAATAAAATTTTAGTCAATTCAATGAACACAACAACTATTGGCTATGTCAATGAACCAATCAATTATCAGTCATCAATCGAGTTGACTAACCAGTTGATTTTCAGTGGAGTGTACTAACCAATTAACCATCAATTAGGATGATTAACCAATCAATCATTGGTTGGGTCAAGTAAATAGTTGACCATTGGCCAGGATGACTAATTAATCAATAGTCAATTAGGTCAACTAATCATTCAACCATTGGACACATCGACTAATCATTTGACCATCGATCAAGTTGACTACAAAGGAAAATCAACTAATTAATCAACTTGGTTGACCACTAGGTTAGATAGACCAACGAAATGCATTAGTCAACAACATGATGAAATTAGTTGACCAAAAAAATATTTAAACTAAATAGTCAACTTTATTGACCATCTAGTCAAATCAACTAATAAAAATTCTAGTTGGCTATATTTGATGATTTAATTTGGGTAGTTGAATTAGTGAACCATTGTAAGGTGTAAATCAACTATGTAGTAGATTTAAGCGACTCAATAGTCAATTCAATCGACCATATTTTTCATAGTTCTTTAAGGTCAAATTTATAATTTCTAGCCTTCGTCCCAATGTAGGTTTAGTGTTTGAACCATTGGTATTTACTAACACTTTGTGACATTTCTAACACCCTATGTACACCATTGAGAGTATGGGGTACTTTGAAAAACCCTATTTTTTCTTCTTTGTATTTGAACACTAAATGTTTCCTTCACAACTTTTTCCTAGAGGTCTAATTCACACCTGGGTTGATGAATATCACTAGTCATTAGTTGTATACATGGTTAGATTACCTAACAACCAAATACCTAAATAAATTAACCTTAAACTACCTATTAACTAGCTACGAGGACTTACTATCCGTCAACTATATGTTGATCATGTAGTTGAACTTTTTTATCCATCAATTAGACTTCTCCATAATTACATTATTTACAACATTGTCTAGCTCTTTGTAACATTTACAAATTACATTCATGGGAATTTACTCAACATTTTCTTTTTACTCTATCAAGGAACCCCTTATTAACCATTGTGCATGGGTTTATATGACATAAACCTAGGCAAACTAATTTCTTCAACTCCCTATTTGTAGCATCCTTAACCTCCCTTTTTGTTTTTTTCTTGGGTTGTGCTTCAATTCAAGGCTCTTCTTATTTTTTTTCTTTTTATGTTAATGCTTCTATTGGTAGCACTATATTTTGTAAGCAAGTGTTAGCTAATTCAACTAGTGTGGGGCCCTTCACACTATCAAATACATCCTCCTACCTCATCAACTTCTACAGCCACAAGCTTTACTTCCATATAAACAAATTATAGCTTTGACAAGTGCTTTGTATTGAGATTTGAGCCATTCACCATTCAATGTTTACTCTAAAACCATTTCAAATCAAACCTCTCCATTGGGAGGATTTGGTCCATAAAAAGATAATCTGCAAAGGAGATAGAAGGCCTTGAAGTCCACTACTCCATTGAATATGAAGCATGCTTGTTTCTTATTTGTCTCAATCAATTCTCTTGTTTACCCTTGTTTTGTTGCTATAAAGATATTGACCTCTTCATTTATGTGTTTTATGATCTAGAATTTACCATCTTTACTGAGTTATATTTGTTCTCTTTTTTGTAGATGTAATAGCCTTGGTGAAAATTCCATGTAATAAATGTTAAAAGCAATAACCACAGATGACTGGGACACTTATTCCAAGCTGAATGTTGGGAAAGACATCCTAGAGGGTGCTCATTTGATTTTTTATGGCTAAGGAAATTGGCAAAGGCAATGGATAAGGCATTAAAAAGGAATTTTGGCACATTTATTTATGAAAATAATGGAAATTAGAAGAAAAAGGAGGTGAAAGGTCACAGGTTGCATGTGAGGAGGAAAATGAAGAAAAATAATGGAAAATGAAGAAAATAGAGGCCTCATTCATAAAAATAGGCTTCCGAGGATCAATTGGTCACCTTTTGTCAGTTCAATTTTAGAGCTCTCTCATTATTCTCTCTCTCTCTCTCTCTCTCTCTCATACTCTTGGTTACTTAGAGTTTTCTTGGAGCCCTCTTGGAGGGTGTGGCATACTTGGATTCTTGGAGAAAGAAGGCAAAGGAAGAGAAGGGAAGAGCAAGAGGGCATCGACACCAACAACTACATCGGATTTTCTTGTAGGTGTTGAGTTGCATGTATGAATTCTTCACTAGTTTTGGCACGCATGGCACATGCATGTGGTTTCTTGGTTATGATCTATCATGGGGATGGAGGATGGTCGAGATTGATAGTAGATTGCTTAGCCTCACCATTTCCTATATAGCCATGGTGATTGTGGGTTTACTTTCATTGCTTTTTTTTGGTTGGTTCTCATGTTTCCTTAGCTTGGGTTGAGTTATTAGTCCTGGAACATAGGGGCTTAACTCAATGAAACTATGACATATCACGTGCGTTCGTGGCATACTAAAAAATACCCCTAATTTCACTACATATTGGAAAATACCTCTAAAAATCACATTATTTAACCCCCTACCAATACAAACTCAATACACCTTGCCAATTTTAAAAACCCCTACTTTTCACTAGATATTGTAGTTATCCATTTTTCCATTAACATTTTTTAGACACTTTTATATTTTTTCATTAACTTTGAGCTCTATTTTTTATACTTGCCAATATAAAAACCCTTTACCCCATATTATATGGTCAATATATTATGTCATTTTTTCCTCAATAAATATCCCCCAATATGAATGCACGTGGTATGATATTTATCCCCCAGTGAAGCCCCGTGTTTTAGCAGCGCTAGTTGAACAAACACTTTGGAAGCCCTGTGACAGCTTCGGTTAAGTTACTAGTCTTGGAAGCCTTGGTTGGAAAAATGCTTTAGAAGCCCTTGGTGGGCTGAGTTACTAGTCCTGGAAGCCTTGGTTGGAAAAATGCTCTGGAAGCCCTATATAAGTTGTGGGTTGAGTTACTAGTTTTGGAAGCCTTGGTTGGACAAACGCTTTGGAAGCCTTGGAAGGCTTGGATGGAGACCAATTTGATGATGGTTTTGGTGATGTCCGACCATGAGTTGGAATCACTATTTGATGGGTTGAGGTGGATGGCCTATGGAAGCCATGAATGAGTTTTGATTGATGTGTTCTATGAGATCCCACATTCATGCTTGGAATATGGCACAGGGGTGAATGGATGAAGAGATATTTGGCTTAGCCATTCTACGGTTGGGTGGAACGTGGTAGTCCCTCCTCTGGTTGGTTCCTTGCATTCATTAATGAGAAATCCGCTCCCATGATTTTCATGTGCAAATGTACTGATGTATTTATGGATTTGATGGCTGATATGTTTATTGTATTTATGTTCCTATTATGTTGGTTATATGCACATTCCATGACAGAAGCTATGTATGGCTCTCAACATGTTTTTACTTGTATATGGATGGATAATGTTTTTATGAGTTAATGGAGGATAATGCAGAAAATGGCATGAGGGAACAAAGGTTCATAGCGATTCTCATATAAGTATGAAATCCCCACACTTAATTTTGTTATTTACACTTGTAGGTTACATGTTGATGATATGTTTGATGAAATGCATGTCATGTCTAGTATGGGTATGGTTATGATCTTGTTCATATTATTGCTTTTTCATCCTTGTTTCCTTTCATCCTTACTAATTCTAAGTGATCATTCCATTCTGGGCAGTGTCCCGGGCTTTGGGCTAAAAAAGGTGGCTCAAATCCGGGAATGCTAGAAAAACAGAGCGTCAGTTTGAGACTAACTCACCTGGGAAGTGTCTGGGAAGCTTTATAAAACACCTTGCTAGTGTCTGGAGAGTGTTAGTTCTGAGACTAACTCGCCTGGGTAGTGTCTAGGGAGCATTACCCTACCTTAAGTTTCTCAAATAGCAGTAAGACCCAGGGACAGGCAGTCTGAGTGACTGACTTGTCTCCTAAAGGTTATTTGGATGATGTTGGATGATTGTATGTGATGTTTTGTGGATTCCATTTCCTTAAAGTGACCAAGGAGGTTGAATCTTATCATAGTAGCATCTCATTGCATGTTTACCCTAGCTGGTCGGTTGCATGGGTAGATGTGGGAGGAGGGTGTTATAGAGTGGTATCATAGCATGGTTCAACTCTCTGACTAAATGGGTTGAATGTGTGTTTTTCAGGCATGCATGTCAGTTGTATGTATGTCTCTTACACTTATATACTTGTATACTTGTTGCATTTGCTTGATGATGGATTAGGGTTGTAGTATGGTTATCACGAAGAATTTGATATTGAGTATGGGGGTTTACGCAGTGCATTATATTAGATTTTTTGGGATTCAACTGTGTTAAGTAAGTCATTCACGTATGACCATTTCCATGAGAGGTAGTCGTAACTGACTAATTTCTCATGATTTTTGAATAGTTCACTTAGCACTCATTGCATCGGGTGATGCTCACAGGGGTGAAGAAGTGGGATTGAAACTAGTGAAATGTGGAGAACGAATCACATAGCATCAATCATCACTTCCGGGGCTTGCACCCGGTAACCAGGACTTCCTAGGAGGTCACCCATCCCAGAACTCCTCTGGCTCAAGCGCACTTAACTGTGGAGTTTTTCCCACAATCAAGCCCACTTAGCTTGCTACCCCATTTGCAAAACCTTAGCAAGTATTGTGCCTCATGAACCATTCAAGTAGAGATCCCTTGACTCTTTTTGAATTTAAGTATGGGGGTTTACGCAGTGCATTATATTATATTTTTTGGGATTCAACTGCGTTAAGTAAGTCATTCACGTATGACCATTTCCATGAGAGGTAGTCGTAACTGACTAATTTCTCATGATTTTTGAATAGTTCACTTAGCACTCATTGCATCGGGTGATGCTCACAGGGGTGAAGAAGTGGGATTGAAACTAGTGAAATGTGGAGAACGAATCACATAGCATCAATCATCACTTCCGGGGCTTGCACCCGGTAACCAGGACTTCCCAGGAGGTCACCCATCCCAGAACTCCTCTGGCTCAAGCGCGCTTAACTGTGGAGTTTTTCCCACAATCAAGCCCACTTAGCTTGCTACCCCATTTGCAAAACCTTAGCAAGTATTGTGCCTCATGAACCATTCAAGTAGAGATCCCTTGACTCTTTTTGAATTTAACGCAGTTGAATCCCAAAAAATCTAATATAATGCACTGCGTAAACCCCCATACTTAAATTCAAAAAGAGTCAAGGGATCTCTACTTGAATGGTTCATGAGGCACAATACTTGCTAAGGTTTTGCAAATGGGGTAGCAAGCTAAGTGGGCTTGATTGTGGGAAAAACTCCACAGTTAAGCGCGCTTGAGCCAGAGGAGTTCTGGGATGGGTGACCTCCTGGGAAGTCCTGGTTACCGGGTGCAAGCCCCGGAAGTGATGATTGATGCTATGTGATTCGTTCTCCACATTTCACTAGTTTCAATCCCACTTCTTCACCCTTGTGAGCATCACCCGATGCAATGAGTGCTAAGTGAACTATTCAAAAATCATGAGAAATTAGTCAGTTACGACTACCTCTCATGGAAATGGTCATACGTGAATGACTTACTTAACACAGTTGAATCCCAAAAAATCTAATATAATGCACTGCGTAAACCCCCATACTTAAATTCAAAAAGAGTCAAGGGATCTCTACTTGAATGGTTCATGAGGCACAATACTTGCTAAGGTTTTGCAAATGGGGTAGCAAGCTAAGTGGGCTTGATTGTGGGAAAAACTCCACAGTTAAGCGCGCTTGAGCCAGAGGAGTTCTGGGATGGGTGACCTCCTGGGAAGTCCTGGTTACCGGGTGCAAGCCCCGGAAGTGATGATTGATGCTATGTGATTCGTTCTCCACATTTCACTAGTTTCAATCCCACTTCTTCACCCCTGTGAGCATCACCCGACGCAATGAGTGCTAAGTGAACTATTCAAAAATCATGAGAAATTAGTCAGTTACGACTACCTCTCATGGAAATGGTCATACGTGAATGACTTACTTAACGCAGTTGAATCCCAAAAAATCTAATATAATGCACTGCGTAAACCCCCATACTTAAATTCAAAAAGAGTCAAAGGATCTCTACTTGAATGGTTCATGAGGCACAATACTTGCTAAGGTTTTGCAAATGGGGTAGCAAGCTAAGTGGGCTTGATTGTGGGAAAAACTCCACAGTTAAGCGCGCTTGAGCCAGAGGAGTTCTGGGATGGGTGACCTCCTGGGAAGTCCTGGTTACCGGGTGCAAGCCCCGGAAGTGATGATTGATGCTATGTGATTCGTTCTCCACATTTCACTAGTTTCAATCCCACTTCTTCACCCCTGTGAGCATCACCCGATGCAATGAGTGCTAAGTGAACTATTCAAAAATCATGAGAAATTAGTCAGTTACGACTACCTCTCATGGAAATGGTCATACGTGAATGACTTACTTAACGCAGTTGAATCCCAAAAAATCTAATTTGATATTGATTTCATGAAGTATATTTTAAATGAGTATGTGACTGAATATGTATGGATTGTATGTCACTCACATGTTGATTTCATGGTACCTACTTACATCCTTGTATGTTAGGTTACATTTTTGAATATTTTGATTAGATGCATCAGTCTTGTAGGTTAATTACAAGAATTGACCGATTATGTTTGACTACATGTGGTTATGCGTATTGGTAGTTAGTTTGGCATTGCTTATGCATACTGTTGGTTGCATGTGGCAATATGTACGATGGAGAAATGGTGTTGTCATGCATGATGTCATAGCATGCATTGTTGACATGGCCTTACATTGGTGACTAGACCCTAGTTAGAAGTGATGTTTATGAGTTGATACATTTACTTGCGTATGTCGATATGTTGTTATGATTATGTTAAACATGTATCAAACTGATTTAGTAATCATGCAGACAAGTATCCTCCCCGATCTATACTAAGGTACATTGGTTTATTGTGATTTGGTTTATCTGACATATTATGCCTTGCAGGAAGAAATATCAAATGTCTAGCAAGATGGTTGACTATAGAGACTCTCCCTACGAATCCAAAGACTAGTATGGTCTTGGGAACCCCTCCGACTTGGCAGTTAAATTGAGAAGTTTAAAGGAGGAGATAAGAGTTGTAAGGTAGATAATGATAGAATCATACAGTCACAGGAAAATTTAGCAGAGGTGAATGCAGTAATACTTCAAAGCTTGTCGGATTTGCAGTGACAAGGACCACTACGGATCAGCCATGAGTAGGAAGATAAAACTAATGGGGCATATGGAAGAAAATCGCATGGCAATCACCGATCAGATAGAGAGGACACAATCCAGGATGGCAGATTGTTGGAAACTCCAGAGAGGAGAAGGGATAGACACATGTATGATTCTAGTTCTGATTCAAATAGGCACTACGATCGTCACTGGTATCATCCTTACATGAGAAGTGATAGGGGGTATTTGCCGGAGGAATTTAAGAAGGAAAATCCACCTACTTTTGATGGAGAGATAAAGAGATCACATGATGCAGAGGCATGGTTGCTTGGCATGAGGAAATTATTCAGGTTGCATGATTATTCAGAGAACATGAAAGCTAGAGTGGCTACTTTCAGTCTTAAAGGTAAAGCAAACATCTGGTGGGAAGATGTGAAGAATGTCAGAGACATAGATGAGGAAGATCTGACTTGGAGTGAATTTGAGCAACTATTCAAGAAGAAGTATTTGTTTGAAAGGTACTTTGATGACGAAACAAAATAATTTTATGAACTAAGGATGGGATCCATGAAAGACGACGAGTACACCAGTAAGTTCTTGGAACTGTTGAGGTATGCGCCTTACCTCAAGGAGGAGAAAGGTAAGATTCAGAGATTTTTTGGTGGGTTACTTGGTGCATTCAAAGATAGGATTGAATTCGATGAGCCTAGATCATTGGAGGAGGCCATTCGAAAGCTAAAGCATTTCTATGAGCAATCGAAGTGCAGAATTGAGACTAAGCCAGTCTGGAGAGGTAATGAAAGGAACAAAGGCAAATGGGATAAAAAGCGGGCAAGGCCACAAAGTACAAATAACAAGGAGAATGTGGCACCACCTAAGAGGTTCAATGCATCAGATAGAGGACAGGGACATAGAGCTGAAGAGAAGAACAAGGATGGAGGCTAGAAGCCCCTAGAGTGTTGGACTTGTGGCAAAGACCATCGCAGGAGAGATTGTCCGCAGAATTAGGGTGGTAGACCCCAGATATACAGTGCACAGGAGGCGCAGACTATTGGAGATGTTGGCCAGAGTATTCCTTGTATCTACATAGCCATGGACAATAGGCAGGTAGAACACTAGTCATCTATCATTGAGATGGATGGTAAGCTTTGTGATCAAGTTATTTCTAATTTGATTGACCTTGGATCTAATTATAGCTATGTTAGTCCTAAATTGGTGGATAATTGTGGTTTGAGTAAGGAATTGCATGCAAAGTATTGGTTAGTCCAGTTGGCTACAGGTACAAAGAAGCGAATTCATCATTGCATAAGAACCTGCACATTTGACTTAAACAGTATGCCTACGGCAACACATTTGAATGTTTTACCATTGGGTTCATACAGTATGTTGTTGGGCATGGATTGGTTGTATCTACATGGAACCAAGGTTGACTGCTATGACAAAGCTATTGAATGTGTTGATGACAATGGGAAACCAAGAGCTTTGCAAGGTAAGAGGAAAGCCACATCAGTTAGGATGGTGACAACTATGAAAGCAAAGTGTAGCCGCAGGAAAGGGTGAAAGCTATTTGCAATGCATATTTCTAGTGATAAGGGTAAGAAGGTTGAGGATGCAGATGTGTTGAACAAGTACCCAATTTTATAGTAGTTTGGGGATGTATTTCTTGAGGACATTATAGAGTTGCCACCTCATTGGGAGGTAGACTTTTCTATTGATTTAGTGCCAGTGGAATCTCCAGCATCGAAAGCAACTTACAGGATGAACACACCTGAGTTAGTTGAGTTAAAGTTGCAGTTGAAGGAGATGTTGGACAAGGGATACATTAGGCCAAGTGTGTCACCTTTGGGCGCACTGATCTTGTTTATGAGAAAGACAGATTGTACCCTTAGATTATGTATTGATTATAGGAAGTTGAACAAGTGACTATCAAAAACAAATACCCTTTGCTGAGAATTGATGACTTGTTCGATCAGTTGAAGGGAGCAGCAATGTTCTCAAAGATTGACTCGAGATCTAAATAGCATCAGGTATGCATCAAATAGGAGAACATATACAAGATTGCGTTTAGGACCAGGTATGGGCATTATGAGTTTTTTGTTGTTCCACTTGGCTTAAATAATGCTCCAGCTACATTCATGTGTTTGATTAATAGTGTGTTGCATCCATATTTGGATAAGTTTGTTATTGTGTTTATTGATGATATATTGTTATATTCTAAAAATGAGGAAGAGCATCCTGAGCATTTAACAATAGTATCGAGGTTGTCGAGAGAGAATTAGTTGTATGCTAGGCTCAATAAGTATATTTTCTTTCATATTGAGGTGCACTACTTGGGACATGTTGTCTCCAAGGAAGGTATTGAAGTAGATCCAAAGAAGATAAGGGCCATCATGGAGTGGTTAGCTCTGTTGGGTCCCTATAATACTAGTGATTACCCCATTACTATTGTAGTTATACCCCTTATTTATATTGTTGTGCCCCTATTACCCCCATATTGTTGTTTCTGTGCCCCATAGAATCCCTCTATTGTTATTTTTTGTGGCTTTATATTATTATTGTTAGGTCGGCTGGATTATATTGTGACTCCTTAGACTCCTATATATAGAAAGGAGGTTTTGTCATTTGTATCATCCAAGAATTGTTCATTTATGTAATGTAAAGGAGGTTTCCCCCTCGAAGAGGCTAAATTCTAAGGCGTTGATCTCTCTTTTCTATCTTTTCTTGAGCTGGTTTCATAACATTTGGTATCAGAGCTTTGGATTCTAGGGTTTCGCTGCTCCAAACAGGTCATCGTGGCATTTTCGCTATAAATTTTTTTCTGTGACGTTTCAGAAGTCTCAAAAAAAACCCATTTGAGAAGAATCGCGTTGAACCTTGGGTCCAAATTTCAGAGCTTGTCGCGTGATATTTGCGGAGATATGATCTGAGGAAGTTGGTCTTTTTGCAGACTCCTGAATTACATTCAAAACTGGTGACCTGGGGAAAATCGTCATAACTTTCTCTCTGGGGATCGGATTGAAATTTCGTAAGAAGGTGCAGAAAGAGGACAGACTTTAGTTTCTTGTGTGTATGTTTTAGATTCAAAGGTTGAAACAATGATGCGTGGTACGTCGTACAAGTTCGCTCTACTGAACCAGTCTAAAAGCAAGTCACTGTGGGAGATTTCACATAACTCTTCCTTGGAGAATCCAATTTGGCTCAGACTCGTGGCATTGGAAAGAGGACGCAAAAGGCTACTACAGGTAGCAATTTCAGAACTGGATGATCCGAAATTACAGAGATACATCAGATTCAATATCAGGCTTCTATAAAGTGAAAAAAGGTGTGTAGTTTTTTTTTTAAATTTTTGTGTAAGCTTGGTTTAACGGAATTCAAAGGGGATAGTAAAGCATTATTATCGGTGACTGATGCCCTAAGGAAAGAAAATGCAAACACCTAGTAAGGAACCTGAAAGCTCTAGCATGACTCATGAAGAAGAGGAAGAAATGCTACATGATATATCAAAATTACAAGAACAAGTGCAACAAATGTCACGCTCACAAAAGCTAACAGAAGCTAAGATAAGTGGCGTGGAATCTAAGATAAATGGCGTGGAATCTAAGATAAAGGGCATGGAAGCTAAGATGGATGATTCGAAGACATATTTGAAGAGAGACATGGAAGATTTGAAGATAGATTTGAAGACAGACATGGAAGAATTGAAGAAGTTGCTACAAGAAAGGGTCACTAATGGTGAAAAGGTAGTAAAGGAAACTCATGATGAGAACAAAAGAAATGTTAATCATGATTCCATAGATTCTAATGTTGGATCAAAGAATCACCATATTCCAAAAATCGATATGAGGAAGTTTGATGGCAAGGATCCCGCCACATGGATATTACAGATGGAGCAATTCTTCGATCTCAATAATGTGCAAAATGCACAAAAGGTACGTATGGCAACTGTATATTTGGAACCAAATCAGTTTGTATGGTATCAATGGCTTTGCTCTCGTAAACAATTTATCACTTGGGCAATTTTTACGGAAGAATTGATAGCACATTATGAAGATACAAAAAGCAACACTTTTTTTAGCCAATTGATAAGTCTCAAACAAAAGGGTTCAGTAATGGAGCACATTGAGGAGTTCCAAAAATTGAACATAAGGGTAAAAGATATTCCAGAGGAGCATAGGATTGATGTGTTCATAGGGTCTTTAAAGGATAATATCCAACATGATGCTCGCCTTTGGGAACCTGATTCATTAGAGAAGGCATTCAGGTTAGCAAGAAAAATGGAAAGCAAAATTATGGCAATCAGGAAGCATACCACTCACAACTATAAAGACGGAAGTGTTGTTGCCCCTAGTCTTCCACAACCTATAAGGTTGACACCACAACAATTGGAAGAAAAAAGAGCAAAAGGGCTTTGTTACAGTTGTGATAGCAAATACACTAAAGGTCATAAGTGTGCTGAGAAGAAATTATTCTACATAGATTGTGAAGAGGAAGAAGAAAAGGAGCAAGAAAGGTCAAAAGAAGAAGATATACTCCAGGAACAAAGCCTAGATGAAGAACAAATAAATCTGACCATATCTTGTAATGCATTGGCGGGAATTACCACTCCTCAAACCATCAAGATAGAAGGACAAATCAAGAAGAAAAAGGTAATAGTGTTGATTGATTCAGGAAGCACCCACAATTTTATTCATTGTAGGGTAGCAAAAGAATTGAATTGCTTCCTATATCCAGCACCAGAGTGTCAAGTGATGATTGCAAATGGAGGAACAATAAATTGCTCTGGAAAGTGCCATAATATCAAGCTATCCATGGGAGAATATGTATTGACTAGCCCAATGCTTTCCATTCCAATGGGAGGTGTTGATGTTGTACTAGGAGTCCAATGGCTACAATCCTTGGGTACAATAGCTTTTAATTTTCAAGAAATTTTCATCAAATTTTCTACGGAAGGAAAGGAAGTTGAATTAAGGGGTATTGCAGGGAAACCAGGAAAGATAATCAGCTCTAATGGCATGACAAAGCTTCTAAAAAAGGAGCAAAGAGGTGTAATTGCACAATTATGTTCGCTAGATGTTTTCACATTGGAATCATCTATTTCTCCAAATCTCCAAAAAGTCCTGGACAATCATTCCAAGGTATTTGAGACTCCAAAAGGTCTCCCACCTATGTGTGATCATGATCATGCTATTCATCTGATTCCAGGAAGTGTTCCTCCAAACATCAGGCCGTACAGATATCCCTATGCCCAAAAGAGTGAAATTGAACGTATGGTTGCAGAAATGCTAGAGGCTGGTATAATTCAACCAAGTCAAAGTTCTTTCTCAGCTCCAGTAGTATTGGTGCACAAGAAGGATGGATCATGGCGCATGTGTCCGGATTATAGGGAGCTCAACAAGCTCACTATTAAAGATAAGTTCCCCATTCCTGTTATTGATGAATTACTGGATGAATTGCATGGATCAATTTACTTCACCAAGTTGGATCTTCGTTCGGGATATCATCAAATCAGAATGAAGATTGAAGACATTCCGAAAACGGAATTTAGAACTCATGAGGGTCATTATGAATTTTTGGTCATGCCTTTTGGCCTTACCAATGCACCTTCAACATTTCAAGGTTTGATGAATTCAATTTTCAAACCATTCCTTAGAAAATTTGTGTTAGTATTTTTTGATGATATACTAATCTACAACAAGTCTTGGAAGGATCATGTTGAACATGTTGACAGGGTGCTACAACTATTGGAGGAGAAACAATTATATGCAAAAAGATCCAAATGTTTCTTTGGAGTCCAGGAGGTGGAATATTTGGGTCATATTGTATCTCATGAAGGAGTTAAGGTAGACCCTAGAAAAATTAAAGCCATTAAAGAATGAAAAATTCCCACATCCATAAAGCATCTGCGAGGATTTCTTGGGTTGACAGGGTATTATCGCAAGTTTGTTAAGAATTATGGGAGAATAGCAACACCTCTAACAACATTATTGAAGAAAGATTCATTTTCATGGACTCCAGAAGCAACAAAGGCCTTTGAACATCTTAAAGAGGCAATGTGCCAAGCACCGGTCTTAGCTACACCGGACTTCACAAAAACCTTTATTGTGGAATGTGATGCTTCAGGAAATGGAATTGGTGCTGTTCTAATGCAAGATGAAAGACCCATTGCTTTTGAAAGTCGTCCAATCAAGGGAAAGTTTTTAAGCAAAGCTATTTATGAGAAGGAAATGTTGGCAATACTCCATGCACTTAAGAAATGGTGACCCTACCTAATGGGAAGACACTTCAAGGTAAAAACGGATCATGATAGCCTTAAATACTTTTTAGAACAAAGATTATCCTCTGAAGAGCAACAAAAGTGGGTCACAAAGATGTTGGGTTATGACTTTGAAATCATCTACAAAAAAGGGAAGCAAAATGTGGTGGCAGATGCACTCTCAAGAAAGGATGAGGATGTGGAAGCATTGTTGTGTGCCATTTCTATTATCCAACCAGATTGGATAAACGAAGCAAGGGAGGAATGGAAGAATGACGAAGAAGTGTGGGCACTTATTCGAAAGCTACAACAAGATTCCAGTACTTCTGATACATTTAGCTGGCAAAATGATTCGTTATGGTACAAAGATCGCTTATACCTCTGTAAGAATTCCCAGCTAAAACAAAAGATTCTTATGGAATTGCACACTTCTCCCTTAGGAGGGCACTCAGGATTTTTAAAAACTTACCACAGGGTTAAGAAGGAATTTTTTTGGGATGGCCTTAAATCAGATATTCAAAAGTTTGTGGCAGAATGTTTGGTTTGCCAGCAAAATAAAGTTGAAACAATTAAGACACCGGGTCTATTACAACCTTTATCCATTCCAAGCCAACGTTGGGAGGAGGTTTCAATGGATTTTATCACAGGTTTACCCAAGTCTGAGGGAAAGAGTGTCATCATGGTGGTAGTTGAAAGACTTACCAAGTATGCACACTTTTGTGCATTATCACATCCATTTAAAGCCAGTACAGTTTCTACTGCATTTATGGAAACAGTTCAAAAGCTACATGGAAACCCAAAGATTATTGTAAGTGACAGAGATCCCATTTTCACTGGAAATTTTTGGACAGAATTATTTTCTTGTCTTGGTACTCAGTTAGCTCATAGCTCATCTTATCATCCTCAATCTGATGGGCAAACTGAGATAGTAAACAAATGTTTGGAAGGATATCTTCGTTGCTTTGTATCTGATAAATAGACACAATGGGTCAAATGGTTGCCTCTGGCTGAATGGTGGTATAACACTTCCTTCCATACAGCAACAAAAATGACCCCATTTATGGCACTTTATGGGTATCAACCACCATCCATCACATCATATTTAAGAGAAAATTCTAAGGTTCAGGCAATGGAACATCACATCGAACATCAACAACAAGTCCTCCAACTCTTAAATGATAACCTCGTGTTGGCACAAAATAGAATGAAACAACAGGCAGATCAACATCGCAGTGAAAGAAGTTTTGGTGTAGGTGATTGGGTATTCCTACGGCTACAACCATATAAGCAAATGTCCCTAAAGCAAGTTAAGAAGGATAATAAATTATCACCAAAGTATTATGGTCCGTACAAGGTGTTGCAAAAGATTGGTACTATGGCATACAAATTGGAGCTTCCTGCAACTTCTCGATTGCACCCAGTTTTCCATGTTTCATGTTTAAAGAAGGTTATAGGTGACAAGCTCCCAATTCAAACAATATTGCTAGAACTTGAAGAGGAAGGAAAAATTATATTGGAACCGGAAGCAGTCACAGAAACAAGAACTCGACAGCTACGAAATCGATCAATTTCAGAGTATCTTATCAAGTGGAAGAACTTATCCGTTGAAGATTCCACATGGGAGGATGAGAATTTTATGCAGAAGTATCCAGAACTACTCAAGAATTGAGGACAACACTTTTTTGAAGGAGAGGGGCATGTTGGGTCCCTATAATACTAGTGATTACCCCATTACTATTGTAGTTATACCCCTTATTTATATTGTTGTGCCCCTATTACCCCCATATTGTTATTTCTGTGCCCCATAGAATCCCTCTATTGTTATTTTTGTGGCTTTATATTATTATTGTTAGGTCGACTGGATTATATTGTGACTCCTTAGACTCCTATATATAGAAAGGAGGTTTTGTCATTTGTATCATCCAAGAATTGTTCATTTATGTAATGTAAAGGAGGTTGCCCCCTCGAAGAGGCTGAATTCTAAGGCGTTGATCTCTCTTTTCTATCTTTTCTTGAGCTGGTTTCATAACAAGCTCCTAAGAATGTGGATGAGGTGACATCTTTCATGGGTCTAGAAGGCTATTATAGGAGGTTCATCAGGAACTTCTCACAGATTGCTTATCCTATCACATCATTGTAGAGGAAAGGTAAGAAGTTTGAATGGACCATAGAGTGTGAGACTAGCTTTGAGCATCTTAAGGAGTTGCTGACACATGCACCATTGTTACAAATTGTAGATTCAGACAAAGAGTTCATAGTGTGTACAAGTGCTTGCAAGAGAGGGCTTGGTGGATTCCTTATGCAGGATGGATAGGTGGTATGTTATGAGTCCCAGAAACTAAACGAGCATGAGCAGAACTATTCCGCACATGATCTCGAGTTGGCAATGATTATACATGTATTGAAGATGTGGATACACTATCTTCTTGGCAGGCAGTTTGTGTTTATGAGTGATCACATTGGATTGAGGTATTTGTTCGACCAGCAGAATCTGAATGCCAGGCAGGCTAGATGGTTGGCCACGATTAGTGAGTTTGAATTCGATATTAGGTACATCAAAGGCAAGGAGAACAGAGTGGTAGATGCTCTTAGTAGATGGACATAGATACATCACTTGGAAGTTGTGAGCTCATATGGCATAGATTTACAAGATAGGGTCTTGCGGGCAGGACAACAAGATGTCAGATATATGAATATTGTGCATAGGTTGTAGCAGATTAACGGTATAGGTATAGGTGATAGTGTTGGGCCACCAAATTAGCATACACTTTCACTCCATTTTCACCTTTATCCTCATTTTGTCACCTCATTTCATCACATTATCATTATATTTCCATTACCATATGGGTTCATATTTTCATTTTCCAAAGTTATTTATTTTATGTATTTAAAGTGATTTTATGATTAAAAGTTAGAAAAATAACATGTATTTGTTCATACCTAAAGGTGGAATGAGTTTGGTGACATGTGTAGGTGATTTGAAAGGTTCCAAGACACACTTATGTGGCCTCCAAGACTCAAATTCGAATTCTCTTGAAGATTTGAAGGAGATTTGGGCTAGGGGTCAAGCATATCTTATGGAGAAAAATCATGGATAAAGGAATATGTGTCTCATATTGGTTGTAACCATATGAAGGATTTGCGGAACTAGGAGGGATTAGTGGATCTCCATTAATGGGTTAGTTTCTTATGTTTTTGTATAAATAGGAGTACCTCCTCCATTCCAAGGGAGGACTCTTGGAGCATGTATCCTAACTTATGATGGAATAGAATAAAGTTTTCTTTCTATAGTTTTAGATATAAATTATCTTAATGTAGTATATGAATTTATGGAATAGTTTGTCACTTTATTCTTAAGAGAATTGAGCTCACTCTAAAAGGATCAAAGAAACATTTTATTTCATTACAGATTTTATTTTCATTTAATTACTCAGATGTTTGAATATTTTTCATTATTAACGAATGAATTTAGTTTAAGTCTTATCAGCATATGAAAGGACAAACAAGGGTCTAAGTTAGACTCTCTTCCATTTGATATGAGTAATAATTGAAATTCATTCTCTTTTTCTAGTTTCAAGTGATTTTTTGAATTTCTAGTTTTCCAACAATGGCATTAATGATGAATGAATTTGTAATGAAGAACAACAAGGACCTCCTTAGTTAGGAGCCTCTTCTATTATTTGTTTATGCTTCTTAAGCTATTGTCCATTTGATCCGAATGGAAAATGGCATCAACCCATGGTACCCATCCACCCATATTATTCATCGACCCATGGAATTTACCCATGGTATTGTAAATGGCATCCGCCCGTGGTATTGTAAAATCCACCCATGGTATTCATTCACCCATGGAATTTACCCATGGTATTATAAATGGCATCTGACCATGGTATTGTAAAATCCACCCATGGTATTCATTCACCCATGGAATTGACCCGTGGTATTGTAACTGAAAAATACTATAAGTAACAAGTCACATTTTGTAAAAGGACAGATTGTCTGCCACAATGTAGCCTTTACAATTATTATCGGTTTTAATAAAAAGTTTCTTTGTGAGTTTTCAGATCTTGGGGTTCTCTCCTCCAAAGATCCATTTCAATATTTTAGATCTTGGGGGCCTCCTCCCAAGATCTGGATCAGTGGTATCAGAGCAGGTTATGATTCCATGGCAACGAGGGTTTGATGCATGTTTCAGTTTCAAATTTTGCAGCAATATTCAACAAACTTCAGGATTTTTTTTGGGCGGCGACTTTGCAGATCAGATCTGAAACATTTGGTACAAAATTTACAAAATCAAATACCAGATCTGGATTCCTCTCGAAAAATCACCCAATTTCAAAAAAAAAATGGGTCAAATCGGATTCCTGATGTGGGAGATATCGCTGATTTAAAATCAGCTATTTTATCAGAATTTTTGTGACGGCGGAACTGTTGCAGCACAAATCTGAGATCTCAGAGTGCCCAGATAAGGATTTCCATCACATGGGAAGATGCAAAATGGTCCTTCTGCTTCCAAAAACAGGTTATAATAAATATTCTGAGTTATATTGGCCGAGTTATGTCCATTTTAATTCTGGAGCAGCATCCGGAGTGGGTTTCCATTGGAGACGTGCCCTCCCACCCCACTTTAGTAGGCACCTGCTTCACATTCATCAGTTTCAACATAGCAGCAATCGGCTTGGGTTATTTGGAGATGTGCCCTCCCACCCCAGGCTATGTAGGCACCTGCTACTTCATCAGCAACCAACATCACGGTTGTGGGTCATCCACAAACCCACACTTCATCGAAGTCCATTTACTAGGTCGTACACTGTTAGTATCACAGTTGGTCACAACCATTACAGGGTATCTCTATCCTCGGATCTTCGTTCTTCATGGTTATGGGTCATCCACAAACCCACAGTTCATCGAAGTCCATTTGCTAGGCCACACATTGTCAGAATCACAGTTGGTCATAAGCATTACAGGGTATCTCTATCCTCGGATCTTCATTTATCAGGGTTTTGGGTTAACCACGTAAAACCCTTATCTTCAGTGGATCTTCATATTCAACAAAGGCTTTGCAGGAGGGAACATTACGCAATGGGGACCATTGCTTCTTAAGGAGGGAGGAATGATCCGAATGGAAAATGGCATCAACCCATGGTACCCATCCACCCATATTATTCATCGACCCATGGAATTTACCCATGGTATTGTAAATGGCATCCGCCCGTGGTATTGTAAAATCCACCCATGGTATTCATTCACCCATGGAATTTACCCATGGTATTGTAAATGGCATCTGACTATGGTATTGTAAAATCCACCCATGGTATTCATTCACCCATGGAATTGACCCGTGGTATTGTAACTGAAAAATACTATAAGTAACAAGTCACATTTTGTAAAAGGACAGATTGTCCGCCACAATGTAGCCTTTACAATTATTATCGGTTTTAATAAAAAGTTTCTTTGTGAGTTTTCAGATCTTCACTGGTGTAAAAGGATCTTCACTGGTGGGAAGAGAGAGCTCCATGTACTTCTCCACGGGACGTGACTAGTACATGGAGCATCTCCGATTGTCTCTGCCTCTTTGTTCTTCCACTTTCCCGTCGCTGTTCAGCAAAGGTGATAGGGAGAATGATCCGAATGGAAAATGGCATCAACCCATGGTACCCATCCACCCATATTATTCATCGACCCATGGAATTTACCCATGGTATTGTAAATGGCATCCGCCCGTGGTATTGTAAAATCCACCCATGGTATTCATTCACCCATGGAATTTACCCATGGTATTGTAAATGGCATCTGACCATGGTATTGTAAAATCCACCCATGGTATTCATTCACCCATGGAATTGACTCGTGGTATTGTAACTGAAAAATACTATAAGTAACAAGTCACATTTTGTAAAAGGACAGATTGTCCGCCACAATGTAGCCTTTACAATTATTATCGGTTTTAATAAAAAGTTTCTTTGTGAGTTTTCAGATCTTGGGGTTCTCTCCTCCCAAGATCCATTTCAATATTTTAGATCTTGGGGGCCTCCTCCCAAGATCTGGATCAGTGGTATCGGAGCAGGTTATGATTCCATGGCAACGAGGGTTTGATGCATGTTTCAGTTTCAAATTTTGCAGCAATATTCAACAAACTTCAGGATTTTTTTTGGGCGGCGACTTTGCAGATCAGATCTGAAACATTTGGTACAAAATTTACAAAATCAAATACCAGATCTGGATTCCTCTCGAAAAATCACCCAATTTCAAAAAAAAAATGGGTCAAATCGGAGTCCTGATGTGGGAGATATCGCTGATTTAAAATCAGCTATTTTATCAGAATTTTTGTGACGACGGAACTGTTGCAGCACAAATCTGAGATCTCAGAGTGCCCAGATAAGGATTTCCATCACATGGGAAGATGCAAAATGGTCCTTCTGCTTCCAAAAACAGGTTATAATAAATATTCTGAGTTATATTGGCCGAGTTATGTCCATTTTAATTCTGGAGCAGCATTCGGAGTGGGTTTCCATTGGAGACGTGCCCTCCCACCCCACTTTAGTAGGCACCTGCTTCACATTCATCAGTTTCAACATAGCAGCAATCGGCTTGGGTTATTTGGAGATGTGCCCTCCCACCCCAGGCTATGTAGGCACCTGCTACTTCATCAGCAACCAACATCACGGTTGTGGGTCATCCACAAACCCACACTTCATCGAAGTCCATTTACTAGGCCGTACACTGTTAGTATCACAGTTGGTCACAAGCATTACATGGTATCTCTATCCTCGGATCTTCGTTCTTCATGGTTATGGGTCATCCACAAACCCACAGTTCATCGAAGTCCATTTGCTAGGCCACACATTGTCAGAATCACAGTTGGTCATAAGCATTACAGGGTATCTCTATCCTCGGATCTTCATTTATCAGGGTTTTGGGTTAACCACGTAAAACCCTTATCTTCAGTGGATCTTCATATTCAACAAAGGCTTTGCAGGAGGGAACTTTACGCAATGGGGACCATTGCTTCTTAAGGAGGGAGGAATGATCCGAATGGAAAATGACATCAACCCATGGTACCCATCCACCCATATTATTCATCGACCCATGGAATTTACCCATGGTATTGTAAATGGCATCCGCCCGTGGTATTGTAAAATCCACCCATGGTATTCATTCACCCATGGAATTTACCCATGGTATTGTAAATGGTATCTGACCATGGTATTGTAAAATCCACCCATGGTATTCATTCACCCATGGAATTGACCCGTGGTATTGTAACTGAAAAATAGTATAAGTAACAAGTCACATTTTGTAAAAGGACAGATTGTCCGCTACAATGTAGCCTTTACAATTATTATCGGTTTTAATAAAAAGTTTCTTTGTGAGTTTTCAGATCTTGGGGTTCTCTCCTCCCAAGATCCATTTCAATATTTTAGATCTTGGGGGCCTCCTCCCAAGATCTGGATCACCATTAGTAGTTTTTGATTTCTGTTCATGAAGTAGTATTATAGAAGAAGGACAAATCTGGTTCTCTGAGTTAGGAGCCACTTCTCCTGCTTATTATATATTGAATTAGAAATTACTTAGTTAAATTTTATATTTGTAATATGCAATTCTAATTAGTTTATAATTGCATTCCCTTTAGTTTCCATAACTTATCTTCCAAAGCTAATTATAGTTGCATCTGAGGTCCCATATATTTTGGTTTGCTTTTATGTTTTACGAAACCCCCAGGTTGACATTTTAAATGACAGGGATTTAACAGACAATTAAATCACCCAACATTTTGGTGCCGTTGGCGGGGAAGCAAACTTAGATGTAACTAAGTTAGGAGGATTGTTTAGGAAACATTTTCTTTTAAGGTCATTTTCATTTGGGTTTAGATGCATTTACACATTTTACATTTAATTTTATTTGCATTTGCATATAGAAAACATAGAACATTAAAATCAAGAACCCCCATTCATTAAAAAAAAAAAAATCCAATTGCAAAAATAAGATCTGAAGAGCTTTGTGCTATGACAATTGAAGAAAATAAAAAACCCAAAGGTCACATTCAAATTTGGTTTCAACTATTCAGTCTTCATGATCATGTCCAAGAACTCAATAGGGTTTACTTTTCAAACTTGGATATGAGTATACTCATGATCTTGTTGCGCAAATGGATGCATTGGAAATTCCCTTATACTTAAGAGAATGTTTGATTTTTTTTCAATAAAATAGGACTAACAAATAAAAAACAATTTTTTTGTGATTTTTAGGATAAATTTGTGATTTTGTGATGCAATAAGAACCACTGATTTACTAACCCTTGGCAAGAAAAAATTTCAATAAAACAGACAATTGTGAACAAAGAGCACAAGCGAAGGTGGAAGAATGATAGTTTCAGGTAAGAGATCGATTTTTTTTTTTTTTTTTTGCATCCAAATTTTTAAGAGAGGAATCAACTAATAAAAACTTGAGTATGCTCTCCTCTTGCGCTTTGTGTGACCTGGAGGATCAGAAAAAGAATTTTCATGTTAGTATATCCTTTGTTAAAAAAAATTTATATTTCATTATTTGTTTCTTTTAAAAAAAACAAAAGAGAATTGCTTATTTAAACAAATTTGAAATAATAAAAATAAATAAAAACACAAAAACAAAAATGAGAATAGAACAAATTTAAACAAATAAAAAAAATTGGAAGATATGTGATTTTGAAAAAATGAAAGATAGTTGTGCATTCCCCTATTAAAAAAAAAAAGAAAAAAAAAAATCGAATTTGACCAGGTAATTATCTAAGTAGAGGCCAAATTCGCAGAGGTTAAAAATGTCATTTTTAAAACGCATTTTGTGACCAAATTAAAACGAATCTCAAAAACCTAAAACATGGGTTTTTCTGAGAATGGGGTGAATTATGTTTATCGTAGGAGATTTTCTCAAAATTCGTAACAGTTTGAGAGATTTTTCAGGGTTCTCTGGAGCCTTATTTGTTAGGTTGCGTGAAAAAAACGGTTTTTAATTAAATGCAGCCAGCAGCCAAGGCTGAGGCCACGACCACCCAACGGCCGAGCCACAGAGCCATGGCCAACCACCCAGCAGTGTTTTCAAGCTGCACAGAAAAAAAAATCAATCAATAAATTAAAAAAAAATTGATAATTTTTTTTTAATAATTAAATAACAAAAAAAATTAATTATTAAAAAAAAATCTTACTGCAGAAATTTTTTAGAAATAATATTTTCCCCATGCTTACAACCTGCAAGAAAAAAAAAAAAAAAAAATATATATATATATATATATATATATATATAAAACATTTTCCAAGCCTTTATAGAATGTAAATTGGTTAAAAAAATCCACTTTGTGGGCAAAAAGGATGAGTTCAAAAGATATGAAAAATGATTTGGCAAATATTTTGGAATTCCATTTTTCTAAAAATTTTGGAAATGATGAATTCAAAAGATATGAAAAATTATTTGGCAAATATTTTGGAATCATATTTTCCTAAAAATCTTGGATTTAGATTGGCCACTTGTCAAGTTGTTTCAATTTTCATTTTTAGAATAATTAAAATTTCCAAATTTCCATTAAATTTATATATGTGACTTGTGATCTATTGGTAAGTCATTCAAATTGCATAATAGAGGTCATGAGTTCAAATCTTGTAGTGGAATGGAATTTGTTAATTATTCTACAATTTTAATACAACATTAATTAAACAACAATTTTGCCACCACATGGCAGCACAACATTGGCCAATATTGCACATTCATCGCCACATCATTAGTCAACATGTCACATCATCCATTTTCTATGTCACCCACTGCCACATCACTATTACACAGTCACCCTCCATATGTCGGCTCATTTTTCAACATTGAAAATGGATCAAGAAGAAGAACGACAAGGGTGCTTCATCTACAAGATTATTGTTTTGCAAAATGCCTCGAAGAGAATCCTGTAGATAGAAGATTGAATCCTGTAGACATGCGTTTTTGTTTCATAAAGTATTTTTATATGATTATGTTTCTTTGATTCTTGCATGTACAAAAGCCAACGACATCACAAACTAGAAAATCTTATGCCATGGCTCAGCCAAAGAAGATAGACAAGATTTTTAGATGCAGGAAGGGCACAATCCTGCAACTGAGAAACCTCATGACAATCTTCATTGTTTCACCCAAATTTAAAATAAGCACAACTTTCTCATACGACATCGGATTTCGATGATTCAAGCGTCGTTGGAAATATATTGACGAGATGTACACAATGAAAAAGATATCATCAGAATATGAAATAGTTAAAGAATGAATAATTTTATAACAAGATATAACAGGTAAAATGAGGCACTAGTTTCAACACATGTATAAATTCTTTTGGTTTTTCTTTCATGAATTTGTTTTATTAGTACCAATTCTCAGTTTATTTTGTAAATGTCATAAATAGAGAGACTTATCACCTTTCTCTTATGATAAAATTACATTTCATTGCAGAAAAAGTACTTAGTTTTTGCAGGTTCTAGGAAGATAAACAAATGACCACAAGCAAACATTGTCTTTTAAAGACCCCATTTCAAGAATGAGGACATGCTTTTGGGTAAGCCAAGGGGGAGAATGTCATCATATCTATCAAATTATTGAAAAGCCTCTTAATGACCACATTTCTTTCACAAGAAAATGATCAAAGTAGCAACAACGATGAAACATCAATGCATGAGCACATGATGCCAGATCAGATCCATCACTTGTAAGCCTTTCAGATGCCAGTGTCTCCATTGCATCCATGCTTCTTCAATTGATAAAACACTCGTCTCATTTCCCTTTACATTCATCATTGTATTTCTCCTTTTTTAGTAAATAAAGCCTTCATTTCATTCTCACTTTTTCAGTCAATAAATTTTCCTTCACAGTAATTTTCCTGCCTCACTTTCTCTAACCTGTAACCCATCAATAAAACATTCATCTCATCTACAAAGCTAATTCATTCCATTTCCTTTTCATTTTTCCAAAAAACCTTTATCCACTACAAAATTTCTCATCCATAATCCTTCAAAATTATTGTTTCATGCTCGAGCTAAATGATGGATGATTCCTTAAGGCCTCCCTTCTATCAAGTCTTGGCCTATCGACATCAGCACATTATCTAGGTTCAAGGCTAGAGTCCTTAGTAGTACCTTGAGACTTGTATGTCTTAATGATAGGCTTTCTCACCAGCAATCATGGGAATACACCAATGTCCCTTGATCGTTGGATCTTGCAAGTGGCTCGACATTAGCTCATCTATTTTCCCTTTGCAAGATGTACTTAGGTACCTTGGCATTCATTGAAAATAATGGTGAGTTTTCTCGCATTGGTTAATGACATGCATCAATGATCGGTAATCCAATGAATTATCTTCATGCTCGACATCGACACATTTATTCGCATGATTATAATTGTACCATTGGGTGTTGTAATGATTGAAGACTATATCATTTTAACGGTTTGCAACAGATCAATTTGTTCTAGTAGCAATAAAGATTCAAACCTTGTCATCAGCAAAGAGAACACATAAGAAGATCCAAATTCCTTTGTTTACATACTCCATGATCCAACAACATCAGCAACCACACTCTTCAGCATCCACAACTCATGTACATTGAGGATAAGTGAAGGTATGTGGTTTTCTAATTTTTAGGCATGCAATTCCTTAAAATGCTTAAAATTGTAACTTTGGAAAGTTCCTCACTTCCTTTTTCACATTGCCATATCTCTAGTTGGAGGGGGAATTCATGTTCATACCTCATATTCACATTCCATGATATATATCACATTCATATTCCATTATCACCTTTCATATGTCATATATGCCCTTTATACACATGACATCCTAACCAACATACTTTTTCAAACAACTACTATTGCATTATGATTCAAAATGTTACATGTTTTGCAAATGATGATAATAGAATGAATGGTTGATTAACTGTTTTCAAAGTCTTTTGATGCAACACAAAAATAACAAAAGTATTGTTACACAAGAACCAATACTAATAAAAGTTGGTTGCCAAACAAGAACCAACCAAATTAATATGTTGCAATCAAATATTTTTACACTTTGCAAAAGGAACAAAGTTATCAAATGATTATGCGAAGATGAAAGAAGAATTAACATCAGCCAAAGTTCATATAAAAGAAAGACAATTCAAAAGATGAAATCACGATTAAAGTAAATCAATGCAATAGATTGCATGAGGACATGCAATAACTTAAGTTGGGGGGTATGTTGGGCCACCAAATTAGCATACACTTTCACTCCATGTTCACCTTTATCCTCATTTTGTCACCTCATTTCATCACATTATCATTATATTTCCATTACCATATGGGTTCATATTTTCATTTTCCAAAGTTATTTATTTTATGTATTTAAAGTGAATTTATGATTAAAAGTTAGAAAAATAAGATGTATTTGCTTATACCTAATGGTGGAATGAGTTTGGTGACATGTGTAGGTGATTTGGAAGGTTCCAAGACACTCTTATGTGGCCTCCAAGACTCAAATTCGAATTCTCTTGAAGATTTTAAGGAGATTTGGGATAGGGGTCAAGCATATCTCATGGAGAAAAATCATGCATAAAGGAATATGTGTCTCATATTGGTTGTAACCATATGAAGGATTTGTGGAACTAGGAGGCATTAGTGGATCTCCATTAATGAGTTAGTTGCTTATGTTTTTGTATAAATAGGAGTACCTCCTCCATTCCAAGGAAGGACCCTTGGAGCATGTATCCTAAATTATGATGGAATAGAATAAAGTTTTCTTTCTATAGTTTTAGATATAAATTGTCTTAATGTAGTATATGAATTTATGGAATAATTTATCACTTTGTTCTTAAGAGAATTGAGCTCACTCTAAAAGGATCAAAGAAACATTTTATTTCATTATAAATTTTATTTTCATTTAATTACTTAAATGTTTGAATATTTTTCATTATTAATGAATGAATTTTAGTTTAAATATTATCAGCATATGAAAGGACAAACAAGGGTCTAAGTTAGGCTCTCTTCCATTTGATATGAGTAATACTTGAAATTCATTCTCTTTTTCTAGTTTCAAGTGATTTTTTGAATTTCTAGTTTTCCAACAATGGCATTAATGAAAAATGAATTTGTAATGAAGAAAAACAAGGACCTCCTTAGTTAGGAGCCTCTTCTATTATTTGTTTATGCATATTAAGCTATTGTCCATTAGTGGTTTTTGATTTTTGTTCATGAAGTAGTATTCTAGAAGAAGGACAAATTTGGTTCTCTAAGTTAGGAGCCACTTCTCATACTTATTACATAATGAATTAGAAATTACTTAGTTAAATTTTATATTTGTAATATGCACTTCTAATTATTTTATAATTGCATTCCCTTCAGTTTCCATAACTTATCTTTTAAAGCTGATTATAGTTGCATTTGACGTCCCATATATTTTGGTTTGCTTCTAAGTTTTACGAAACCCCCGGGTTGACAAATTAAATGACAGGGATTTAACAGACAATTAAATCACCCAACAGATAGTACAGGTACAGGTGATAGTATAGGTATAGGTATAGGTACAAGTACAGGTGCACAGGACTTGTATTATTGTCTTACAACATATGAGTTGGTCAGGTTTCGAGAGAGGATATATGTACCAGATAGCAGTGAACTCAAGACGGTGATCTTGAGGGTTCCATGCGAAACTGTATTCAAGTCACACAGGTTATTAGAATACACTCACAATGATGAAGAGATATTACTATTGGCCGCATATGAAAAGGGATGTAACAGAGTTTGTGGCAAGATGTTTCGATTGTCAACGAGTGAAGGTGGAGTGAAAACATCTAGGTGGACTACTATAGTCGTGTAGTAGCTACTGCAACAACCCCTCCAAAAATTCGGAAACCCTTAAAATTTTCGGATCCGCTGTATCATACCGAACCTCTTGCACCATTGGGATCATCTCAAAGAGTTCGGCAGTCCCGAAGAACCTCGGAAAAGTCTAATTTTTTTAGCTAAGTCACTATTTCATGCCTAAAGTTGGTCAATCACAGTTTCGTAGTGCCACTAATTCTAAACCTTGCGACCCTTGCGACTGTTATGACCCATGCGACCCATTAGTCGCGTAGGTTGCAAGGTCGCATCTGTCTCCGTTGGACATCAATGTGACCATGCAACCCTTGCGGGAGTTAGAAGGTCGCATAGGTTGCAAGGTCATACATACCTCACTCACCCATGAATGCGACCATATGACTTCGTGACTACCTGGTCACAAGGTTGCAAGGTCGCGTTTTATACACATGCGACGTCGTACATACGACCAAAACTATAAAAGGGAAGGTCTCCCAATTTCATTATAATGACTCCTTTGGTCGCACAGAAGATGAGGAAGGTTTGTGACTTGGGCACATGCGTGTTTTGCTCCAGGTAAGTAACCTTTTTCCTCCCTATTAATCATGATTCTCTCCCAGGTGTCTCTTTCTGCATACCTTACCCTCTGCATCCCATTCCTAAGGGGTTTTAGCCCATGTTACTTGGCATTTTCACCTAAATTCCTTAAAGCAGTTTCCCTAACCACTTCCACTCTTCTTAGACCCAAACCTCGACCATTCTTTGACCCTAGCATACCCGATTTTCACTGGAAAGCCTTAATCACCTTGCCTAGAATAATCTTAGACCTCCCAAAGCCACAAATTATTTTCCTTGGTCCTCTTAAAACCTAAGTCGCATGGCTTGGGACCGCAATACCCCCTTTTTTGCGACTTCGACCCGACGTGACCTTGTGACCTGCAACCCCATCAATTTGCGACTTGCGACCTTCATCAACCTGACCTGTGACTTTACAACCCCTATCAACCTACGACCTATACAACAAGTTGCTTAGTTTCATTTTTGTCATTGCGACCTACCTCCCCTGTGACTAGCCTACCACCTACTGAAACTCCTTTTATTTTGTAGTTTTACTTGATTTTCATGTTGTCTCTCTCATCGTGGGATTGTATTTTCGACATGCCAGGTGACGTGGACCTCGAGTGCATATCCATCTCTTCCTTCGAAGACGAAATGGCTCCCCCAACCACTAAGGCTGCTCGCAAAGGCTCGGGAAGCGGGTCATGGGAGGCCGACCAAGATGAGGAGACACCCATCTTCGAGGGCATAGCTTGCAACATCAGTAAAACCACGAAGCTATCCTGGCACAACACCTATGAGGAATTTTCGAAGACAAACCTTCTGGAAACCCAGGATGATTTCCCAGTATACACAAATGTCAAAAGGTCAAAGTTACAGAAGGTAGCGGTGCACCCCCTAGTCTTCCCATGCACAAAAACTATTGAATGGATCTTACAAAATACAAATACAGATTCATGGATGATCAAGGATCATGCTGGAGCACCCATATCCACAATCTCCTCTGCAGACATCCACGCCTACTATAAAATCCCAGAGAGATAGGAAGTTTTCAATACCACGTGGCTCTCTGAGTTTGTGACCCTAGTGAAAGACATCCTAAGGGAATGGTAGCAAGACCCATCAAAGTTCCCAGTTAGAACGGATCAGGGTTACAAGACAGAGGGATTGCGCAAGGTATATCAGTTAATTGCTGCGATGATGTACCGCTTATATGGTAAGGCGGACTGCGAAGTCTTTTATGGAATCTGGGTCCTCCTCATGTACGTCATTGCCACCAGAGGAACTATTTTTAACTGGGCAAGAATCCTTGCATCATCCTTAAGGAAAAACATAATTGCGGCCAAGCTCCCATAGCCAGAATAGCCTCTGAAATTCTATATGTCTTCTTACCTACTCGACGTTGTCTGCTTGAGATGCTAATTCGAGAACTGGAGCTACAACTAGGACTCATTAGCAGGTGATATCGTGCACTGCCATTACAGGGTTTTCTGGGACACGTCTTACAAAGGTATGATAGATGTAATATTTGAATCTTTCATCATCCCGTTGTACTAGCTACTATTTGGGGAAGAAACACCATGCATGTCCAAGAGGGATATGAAGATTGTGGTCGAGGTAGCACACTAGTTTCCCATTCAAGAGGGAACATTCATCAGAGTGTTCGGTACCCATAAGTCCCCCCATGTCATACCCATGTTCATCACAGAGAAGACGCTCCTGCGAGAGGTCTTCTATCAAACGATTCAGGGTTTTTCAAAGATATTGAACAAAGGTAAAACGAAACCATGCCCCGCCTTCCATCTCATCATCAGAGCGTATATGGTGGAAAATTTCAAACAGGTAGAGGCAAAGGCCGAGGCATTGAAGGGAAGCCACTTTTTGACCATCAATTATAGGACATATGATCCCAAGAAAGTCATAGCTTCCCACTGCAAAAAGGTAAAGTTCAGCTGGTTATATTCTCATACCAAACAGGATCACGAAGATGGGATAAAAAATTTGTATAACGATACAAGGGAACTTAGACCAAGCGAGTAGTAGGCTAGAGAATATGAGCTCCTCGACGATTCCCAGGAAGACATGAGCCTCTAAGAAAGAGCTTCCATCATAAAGAAAAAGAAGCATGAAGCGCCAAAAGGCATTGGGGAATTTGAGAAGCGAAAAGGAAAAGAGGTCAAAGACATCTTGAGCGACCATGAAGAGGAGGACACTAATGCTACGCTGGAACAAAGGAACACCACCTTGGCAAGGAAAAAGCAAGAGCTGAAGAGGCAAAGAGAGCTAGAAACCAAATAGTCTCAAGATTCCAGCAACCAAGGCCAGAGCGACAAAAGGAGACGACAGGAAGAAGCAAAGAAGAGAAAACAGGAGGAAGAAAGAAGGGTTCAGGAAGAAGTAGAGAAGAGAAAACAGGAGGAAGAAATAAGGGCACGGGAAGAAGAAGAGAAGAGAAAACAGGAGGAAGAAAGAAGGGCACAGGAAGAAGTGGAGAAGAGGAAACAAGAGGAAGAAAGAAGGGCACAGGAAGAAGCAAAGAAGAGAAATCAGGAGGAGGAGAACAAAAAAATAGAGAAAGAGACGAAAAACATGGAATACGAGCTAGAGAGGCAACAAGCACTCGTATATCAAGAGAAGAGGAAACAGGAGGGAGAACCTAGGAGGAACAAAGAAAAGGATGCTGGGGAGAGCGAACAAGGAGAAACTAGTAAAACAGTTGAACTGGGTAAAGGGCAAAGTGAACTTCTGCCATTAGATGTGTCTCCTACCACTCCCCTCACTGGCGAACACCTCCCCATGGAAGAACTGGGTCTCTCGGAGGGACATGAACAGGAGGTCCTTGATCTTACAAGGCTCACTTTCGATGAAGTTAGCCTCAAGATTGTGCAAGAAACAAAAAAATATTGCGCGAGGAATCTAACTGAGCCTTTATTAGTGACCATGGCCAAAGAAATTGTGCCCAACGTCACAACAAATCCAAAAATGATCACCTTGGCTGTGACATCTTTCTTTTTCGCCATAGAACACAATGTGGCCTGGATGAGAAAGAAAATCGTAGACCTTCAGAACAGGCTTTACGCATCTGAGCTAAGGGCCACCATAACAGAGCAGGAGAGAAGAAAGATAGAGGAAGAGAATGTGGCACTCAGTGTAGTTCACACAAGCGTAGAAGAATTTTAGGCAACAATCAAAGCAGAAACAGAGACCCTTGGGGAAGCCATAATAGTAGTCTATGAAGAGATGTCCAAACTACATCACACGGTGGCCCCAATCATGACAATCCAAGCCCACACAAAATAAAGAGTCTCGATACTAAAGGAGGTTATGACTGCTCTAGATAAGATACACGAATGGTTTGTCAAATACCGAGGAGCACCGGTGGTGGTTCTTAAGAAGGATTGGATCACCATGCAGAATGCCAAGGTTCAAATCTGCATCAAGATTCAATCTAAAGACAAATTGACCAAAGATGTGGACAAGGTATTGTCAATCCTACAGGCATCTTTTTAGCGGCTTAGAATCTATGATCCAACTTCATGGGGTACCCTCTATAGGAGAAGTTGGACAGGTAAGGAGGCAAGACGAGATATCCAAGGAAGTACAAGCTTTTGTAGAGACATATAAACAAGCATCCCATATGAAGTACATGTCAATCACCAAAGAAAATATCACGCGATATTTGGTAGAACCACTGAGGATTTACACCAAACGAGTAACCTTGGACAACCAGGCACATGCCAAATGAACCACCCTCATCCCAGACGCTCTCGAGTGCCTACACCTACATGATGAAGATTAGCCGCAGATCACTCCCATCGCAGTAGAATACAATCTATGGCACACCTATTTGACAAAATAGCTCGGCCTTGACATCCCAAAACTTGCCATCGCTAAATTGTTAAGTTAGTATGATAGCTTATTTTTTGTGATGTATCTACTTCGGTAGCATAGAACATTTTTTGAATACAAAGGTCATGTGGAATACCAAAAGTCATCAGGTAGATGAAGAGTCATGAGGAAGTTCAAGAGTCAAGGGTAGGCCAAGAGTCACCCTCACTCTATAAATACACCCTCATGCCTCATTTGTAAGGACCTTTTGTTGAGGACTTTTTTGGAGATATATATACATTGCTTAAGAGAATTTATGTTCTTCTAATTAATGCAAGGAGTGATTGTATGTTTCCACTATTGGATTCTTCAGATATTTTATGTCATAATTCCATGAGTATTTTCTTCACTTGATGGATCGGATGTTCCTGAAAGCTCTTTGATGTGCAGTCTCCTCACATGTTGTCTCATACTACAAACTTTGTGTTGCTTTGTATGAATGGTATTTGATTCGCTAACTCTATGCTTGTGCCGGTGAACTATTTCGTTGGTATTGGTATAATCTATTTTGACTGCACGTTTATTTATGCTCATAGATGTTTGATGTTTGATCATTGTGAATTAATTTACAATTGTTAATAACTTTTTATTGGCATACATGAGTCTTATTTGAAGCATGCTAAAAGTAACTTTACATAAGGTTTATGTTGTTTATAGTCTAGCTATTCATGGTTTGTACGTCATAAGATAGTTGCCAATTTTTTCCTTGTATTTATTGAGGTCCATGCTTTCAATTGAGCCCATATTCCACATCCGTCCGAAGCAAGCTCAAAACAACTGAACGACAGTCGGGCCTACTTACTGGAAGGGATCCCTATCACAAACGGTGCAAGCTCTAGTTGGGAACCTACATCGGGGAGATCCCCTTTGCTATTGGTGGCAAATTCCAGCCTATCAATAAGACGATCGCAATTCCGAAGTGGAAATGGGAGGTCATTTCCATGGATTTCATAACAGGGTTGCCTAAGATAGTGAAGCAACATGATTCCATCATGATCATTGTGGATAGGTTAACAGTGGTTGCACACTTTGTTCTAGTGAAGTCTATGTTCTCAGCTAGTGATGTGGCATAGGTATTCATCTGACACATGGTTAGACTACATGGTGTTCCAAAGAAGATTGTATCAGAGAAGGATGCGATGTTCACTTCCAAATTTTGGAAGGAGTTATTTGTAGGTTTGGGCACCGAGTTGGCCTTTAGCATAGCTTATCATCCACAGATAGATGGACAGACATAGAGGGTCAACAAGATATTGGAGGACATGTTGAGGATGTATATGATGCATCAGAAGAGGAAGTGGGAAGAGTATCTCCCTTTGGCCAAGTTTTCATACAACAACAGTTATCAAGAGTCACTGAGGATGAGTGCTTTTGAGGCATTGTATGGGCGGAGTTGTAACACTCCCATTAGTTGGAGTGATCCAGTTAGTAGAGTATCGATTGGACTAGATATGTTGGAAAACATGGAACATGAGATGGAGATGATCAAGAAGAATCTCAAGATAGCATAGGATATGCAAAAGAGTTATGCTGATAGGAACAGGTTGTTCAAGGATTTTTAGGTTGGGGAACAAGTGTACCTGCACATCAAACCGAAGAAGAGCTCCTTGTGGATTGCCTCATGTGCCAAGATGGTACCACGGTTTTGTGGACCCTTCAGTATCATTGAGAGGATTGGGCCAGTAGCCTATCGACATGCACTGCCTTTGATAGTGAAAGTCCACAAAGTTTTCCATGTATCTTTGCTTAAGAAGTATGTTAAGGATGATGATCGTGTGATTGACTGGTCTGTACTATAGGTGCAACCAAATGGAGAATTATGACCAGAGCCTCATTGTATATTTCAGAAAAAGGTACTCATGTTGCGGAATCGAGAAATAAAGAAAGTTAAAGTGCAATGGAAGGAATTTGGGCCCGATGAAGTTACATGGGAGATGGCAGATCAGATGCAGGCCATGTATCCTTCCTTGTTTTCCAGTTGAGACAAAGCAGCTTGATATGGTGGTTTGGTGGTTTAGTATTTGCTTATGATGGCTTGGTATATGCTTTATGATGGTTTAGTATTTTCTTTATGTTGTTTAGTATAGGCTTTATGGTGATCGATATATGCTTTATGTTGCTTGATACATGCTATATGATGTTTTGATATATGCCTTATGATGCTTTGATATATGTTATATGATGTTAGTGTATGTTTGATATATGTTTGGTATATGATTTGGCATATGTTTTGGTATATATAGTTTTGATGATGTTGTTATATGTACATCTGTGTATGGATGTAAATACCATAACGAGTTGCATTATAAAGCTCCACTATGCGCTATGGGTGCTATGTTATTATACTATCATGTGGTCATGTTATCATGATGTTATGATGACCTATGAGTTTTCTTGAGCTTGAATTTAAATGTAAATATTGTAACGAGTTGTGTTATAAAGCTCCACCATGCGGTATGTTGTCCTGGCGTCATGATGTTATGTCTTGAGCAGATCTTTCATTGTAAATACTGCATCGAGCTAGGTTAGAAAGCTCCATGAGAAGTATGTCTTCTTTTAGTAGGTTGCTGAGGTATATGTGTGATTGAACACTGAGGACAATGCCCCCCAAGGGGGAGGGTTCAGTAATAATCCCGGTGAAAATTCTATGTAATAAATGTTAAAAACAATAACCACAAATGACTAGGACACTTATTCCAAGCTGAATGTTGGGAAAGACATCCTAGGAGGTGTTCATTTGATTTTTATGGCTAAAGAAATTGGCAAAGGCAATGGCTAAGGCATTAAAATGGATTTTTGGCACATTTATTTATGAAAATAATTGAAATTAGAAGAAAAAGGAGGTAAAAGGTCACAGGTTGCATGTGAGGAGGAAAATGAAGGAAAGTAATGTAAAATGAAGAAAATAGAGGCCTCATTCATAAAAATTCTTATGAGGATCAGTTGGTAACCTTTTGTCAGCTCTGTTTTGGAGCTCTCTCATTATTCTCTCTCTCTCTCTCTCATACTCTTGGTTACTTAGAGTTTTCTTGGAGTCCTCTTGGAGGGTGTGGCATACTTGGATTCTTGGAGAAAGAAGACAAAGGAAGAGAAGGGAAGAGAAAGAGGGAATCGACATCAACAGCTACATCAGATTTTCTTGCAGGTACTAATTTGCATGTATGACTTCTTCACTAGTTTTGGCATGCATGGCACATGCATGTGGTTTCTTGGTTATGATTTGTCATGGGGAAGGAGGATGGTTGGGATTGACAGTGGATTTCCTAGCCTTGCCATTTCTTGGATAGCCGTGGTGATTGTGGGTTTACTTTCATTGCTTTGTTTTGGTTGGTTCTCATGTTTCCTTAGCTTGGGTTGAGTTATTAGTCATGGAAGCCCTAATTGAACAAATGCTCTCGAAGCCCTGTAACAACTTGGGTTGAGTTACTAGTCCTAAAAGCCCTAGTTGGACAAACACTCTGGAAGCCCTTGGTGGGTTAAGTTACTAGTCCTGGAAGCCTTGGTTAGACAAATGCTTTGGAAGCCCTATATAAGTTGTGGGTTGAGTTACTAGTTCTGGAAGCCTTGGTTGGAAAAAAACTCTAAAAGCCCTGGAAGCCTTGGATGGAGGACCAATCTGATGATGGTTTTGGTGATGTCCGACCATGATGTGGAATCACTATTTGATGGGTTGAGGTGGATGGCCTTTGGAAGCCCTGGATGGGTTTTGATTGATGTTTTCTATGAGATCCCACATTCATGCTTGGAATATGGCACAAGGGTGAATGGTTGAAGAGAGATTTGGCTCAACCATTCTACAGTCAGGTGGAACATGGTAGTCCCATCTCCGATTGGTTCATTGCATTCATTAATGAGAAATCCATTCCCTTGATTTTCAAGTGACAAGGTACTGATGTATTGATGGATTGGATGGCTAATATGTTTATTGTATTTTTGTTCCTATTATGCTCATTATATGCACATTTCATGACAACATCTATGTATGGCTCTCAACATGTTTTTATTTGTATATGAATGGATAATGTGTTTATGAGTTAATGGAGGATAATGCAACAAATGGAATGAGGGAACAATGGTTCATATTGATTCTCAGATAAGTATAAGATCCCCACACTTAATTTTGTTATTTACACCTGTAGGTTACATGGTGATGATATGTTTGACAAAATTCTTGTCATGGCTAGTACGAGTATGGTTATGATATTGTTCATCTTATTACTTTTGCATCCTTTTTTCCTTGCATCCTTACCAATTTTAAGTGATTATTCCATAATGGTTCATGTCTCGGGCTCTGGGCTGAAAAAGGTGGCTCAAATCTCAGAATGCTAGCAAAACAGAGTGTTAGTTTGAGACTAACTCGCCTAGCCAGTGTCTGGGAAGCGTTATAAAGCACCTTTCCAGTGTCTGGGGAGCGTTAGTTTTGAGACTAACTCGCCTGGGCAGTGTCTAGGGAGAGTTACCCTGCCCTAAGTTTCTTAAACAGTAGTAGAACATAGGGATAGGCAGTCTGAGTGACTGACTAGTCTCCTGAAGGTTGGATGATTGTATGAGATGTTCCATCGATTCCATTTCCTTAAAGTCACTAATGAGGTTGAATCTTATCATAGTGGCCTCTCATCGCATGTTTACACTGGCTGGCCGATTGCTTGGGTAGATGTGGGAGGAGGGTGTTACAGTAGAATTTTCATCCCAAGTCCTTAAGCATGGGTTTCCAAGCATCACTTCACATCATCAATGCAATCAACGTTAATGGTAAAGTTTTTTTTGCATCTCTTGGTGATTCTCATGGTAGGTTTTCTTAGATCCAACATAATGAACATGCCTATACTATATCATAAGACTCTAGTCCAAGCTAACACATTAAGGATTTAGAAATCATATTACGTTGAGAATATATATCAAACATAGTATTTACCTTTCAATCCTTCACTTGAAATTTTATTTGGGATAGTGCATTTATAGCTCCACTTGCCCTCAACTATTGTAATGTGGCATAGATCATACTTTCATTCAAATTGGAGGTGCTTTATACCTCTATTTCTCTTCTCTTTGTGGTATTTATTGCTCCTTTCTTGGATGTATACCATTTTGGACACAATTCCAAATGAAGTTTTATACTTTTTGTAGTCTCTTTGGCCAATAAGCCTTGTTTTTGTACTATTTTTGAAGAGTTATGGCATCTATTTCTTTTTTGGACAAAAGCTCTCCTATTTTTTAAATAGTCTAGATTACTTAGTGGCAGACCAAAGACACATTGGAAGCTAGACAATCCGTAATTCTTTCCAGCTAATAAACTACTTTAATTCACCCGAAAAAATACATTGTTTAAAAAATATATGCAAATTTAAAATATAAAATTATTTTGAGTATTTTAAAATGTTATAACTCAAATTTAATATTACATTTATAAGTATCTTAAAAAAATTTAAAAATGTTAAATCAATTTATACATTAAAAATATATATATTTTTACCAATAATTACATTAAATTTATAAAAACAATAATAATTTTTAAAAATAAAACATTTAATTAAATATTTTTTAATAATATAAGCGAAATTTTAAATTTTAACTTTTCAAATAAATTCTTATTAAATACCCTAACAAATACCACCAAAGTGTGCTTTATCTTTTGAATCACACTTCGCCAATTTGAAACATCATCACAAAAACATGATTTATCAGCAATAGTATCATAATAAATAAACTTATTAATTCATATGGTAACAATAATAATTATAACGAAAAAATCTTAAAACATAAAATAAAATAAATTATCCATCAATAATATCAATGTAATAAATAAAATAATTAATTTATATTATAATTATATAATTTTAACTATTACATAAAATAATTAATTTATATTATAATTAAATAAATATAACAGTTAGTTAGATATAAAGGGAAAAAATGCGAATAAAGAAATAATTATCATTAATTATATTAGTGTAGTAAATAAAATTACCAATTCATATGGTAATAATGATAATATTTTTCATTCCTAAAATAGTGATGATGAATGATATTGGAAATTAAGTTTAAATCTCTTTGTATTTCTAAACTTAAATCTAAATATTTTTCTATTAAAAATATAAAAGAAGTTCAGTAAGCTTTCGGAGAAATCGATCTTGCAGCTTAATGAGTTTAGTTGCTTTCGTGGTCTTTCCAAGAGCAGAATTAATTCTAATCAAATTTCTACTCTCTGATCTTGGGTTGACAGTGTTTCTCACCCTTCCACCATCGAGGGTGAAGCTAGAACGTTCTGGTGTTTCAACTATAATAACTCAGCAAATTCACCGAGTCAGATTCCCCCAAGTTCATTGTCTATTAATTCTTCTTTGGTTTCTGTTGGTTTCGAAAATAGTCGAAGTGGTTCTATTAATAATAATTTTTATAATATTCAATTGAATAATAATAATAATTTGTATAATAATAATATCACTGGGCTATATAATAATAATAATAATAATGAGGTTAGTGAGTCTGTTTTCAATTCTGATAATTGTAATAATATTAGGATTGGTAATAAGGCTCTAGGTTTGAACAATAATGTTTGTTCCAATTTTCTTTCCTCTTCTACAAATAGGGTTGTCAATCTCTCTAGCTTTTCTTTTGATCCCCATGTCTTTAGTCTTTTGGAGAAAGTTTTAAATTTTTGTCTTGCTCCTAGAAAGATCTCGGTCGATGATATCATCTGTGACATTGAATATGGTATTAGAGACTTGCAGACGTCACTAAAGATATCATTTGTCAAGACTGTGTAGTTGTCATTAGAAAGGAAAAGCCCCCCAATAACAACATCATCAAACCTGAGTTTGATGCTCTCAAATTGTTAAACAATAATAAGAATATTGTTGTTCTCAAGGCCAACAAAGGTGGTGCTGTGGTTATTCTTGATAAAGATGATTACCGTCGGAAGATGTTGGACCACCTCCGTAATAGTGGGAGCAATAAGAAACTCAACAAGGATCCCGTGAAGAAGATTTCCAAAAGTGTGGCTCTTGTTATAAAGGCTAGTAGCTCAGTCAGCTCGTTCAGTCATAAGCTTATAGAAAGTTTCCCTCTTACCCCCAGAATCTATGGCCTGCCAAAGATTCATAAGGAAGGGGCTCCTCTGAGACCCATTTTCAACATGATAGGAGGGAAAACTTATCTTCTTGCTAAATATTTAGCCCAAAAGCTTAAGCCCCTTGTTGGCCATACAGAATCCTTCGTCAAGGACTCTGCATCGTTTGTCAATGAGTTAAAGAGTTTCAAGCTTGATCTGGATGACAAGCTTGTGAGCTTCGATGTGGTCTCCCTCTACACTAATATCCCTATCAATGAGGCCATCGAAGTCACCAAGCGCATTACAGATCCTGATACGGCTAATTTAGTTGGTATTTGTCTTACTTCTACTTTCTTTTAATTCGATGGGGAATTCTATGAGCAAACTTGTGGTGTTGCCATGGGTTCCCCCCTCTCCCCTGTGGTAGCTAATCTATTCATGGAGGATTTTGAATCAAAGGCCTTAGCTTCTTCTTGTCTTCTGCCTAAGATGTGGAAGAGGTTTTTGGATGACACTTGTGTCATTTGGTCCCATGGTAAAGAAGAGTTGGAACTATTTTTCCTCCATCTTAACAATCAATCTAGTCCCATAAAGTTCACCATGGAAGTTGAAAGTAATGGTAGTCTACCCTTCCTTGAAATCCTCCTCTCAAAGAATGATGATGGCTCTTTTTCTCATCAAGTATTTCTTAAGAAAACTCATACGGAACAATATATTCATGCTAATTCTCATCATTTCCCAACTCAAAAGCTTGGTGTTCTCAACACCTTAATGACTAGATCTTTAAGAGTTTCTCATGACAACCATCACAATGAAGAGAAATCACATCTCTTAAGTGTTTTATTCAGTAATGGGTATAGTAGGCACCAATGTACTAAGGCTTTCCTCAGATCTGAAAAAGGTCCTAATGCTAAGAAAGATACCAAGGATCAATTTTCTAGTGTTCATCTTCATTTTATTATCCAAGGGACAATTGAAAATATTGCGAGTATCCTAAGGAAGCATAAGGTGGCTTTAACCTTTAGGCCTTTAAATACCATCCAAAGCTCCCTTAGATCTGTAAAAGACCCAGTGGATCCCAATAACATGAAGGGTATTTACATTATTCCATGCTATTGTGGGACTCCCTACATTGGTGAGATTGGTTGCTCGATTAAACAAAGGATTCGTGAGCATGCCACTGACATCAAGCATGGCAGGACCCACTCCTCTGCTTTGGTAGAGCATGCAGATAAATCTAAGCATCACATTTGCATTGAGGAGGCCCAAGTCGTTGCCAGGGTTAGTCATTTCCATCATCGTAAATTGAGGGAGGCCATAAAAATTGAAAAAAGACCCAATAATTTGAATAGAGATGCTCGTTGGATTATTAGTAGAAGTTGGGTCCCTGTCCTGTCCTCCTAGTTTTTAAGTTTTCATTTTGGGATATATTTTGTTTGTTTATTTATCTATGTAGGTATTGGTTCCTTTTTATAGCATTTCTTGTTGATTTATTCTTCAATATATTTTATATTTTTGATCCTTCATGTTTACTTGAGTATTTTATCATCCTATTCGATCTTAACTCCTTTTAGTATTTTTATTATTTGTTTAATGGGCCTACCCCATATTTTATTGTTGACCATGTTTTATTTATTGATTACTTTTCTTTGAATATATATATATATATATATATATATATATATATATATATATATATATATATATATATATATATATATTGTTCTTGTCTTGTGCATATTTTTTTTGTTTTATTTTATTTATTTTCCATTAATTATTTTTATTTATTAAATGATTTTGTCTCGATTAGGGTCTTGACTCATTTTTATAATTTTTTACTTCCCTCCTTGTTTGGAGTTTGACTTTGATTTTTTTATTCTTGTTAGATTTTTATTTTTATTTTTATTTTTTATTCTTTATTTATTATTTATTATTTATTATTATTTATTTATTTATTTATCGATTATTTCTCAATAATAGAATTTTTTAATAATATTTGATTTTAATAAATTAATTTAAATATTATTTTTCAAAAAATAACCATTTAATATAGTCGTTACTTATTAATATTTGTTTTTAATAAATTAATATCATAATTTAAATATTATTTTCAAAAACTAGCCATTTAATATAGTTGTTACTTAATAATATTTGTTTTTTAATATATTAATAAATTAATATCATAATTTAAATATTATTGTTCAAATATAATCGTTACATGAAATTATGGTCTCTACATTGCTCTCTATTTAAGCCTTTGCCATGGTCTGCCTCTTCATCTAATCCTGATGACGAACCACACTTGTTGGCTCAAAACGCGTCGGCCAAAAATTTCTCTTATGCGATTTTTACCGAAAGACTTTTCTTAATATAAAAGAACTTTGGAATGATGTTTAAAGTGTAAGAAAACATTTATTGTAATTATGTGGCTATGTTCTACTGCACACACCTAAACTATAGCTTCCCCTTACGATGGCGACCTTGGAGGGGGCTCCTCCCCATCCTCCTCACCTTGACGAAGCCACAACTTTTTAGCCTCTTGTGGTTGCAATAATGTAGAAACCCAAGACCAAGGAGGCTCAATCCAAGTTCATAAAGAAGGTTGAAATAGTTTCATCGATTTCTCTCCCCACAATGGTGAACATAACCACATTTTCCTTTTTTGATTTGGCCCTTATCAGAAAATTTGCGAGGATGTGATCATCTGTCACATCTCTCAAGAATTTGCACATCCAATTTTTTTTTTTTTTCACTTACTCACCTTGTTTCCTTCCTAGTGTGTGCATTTTAATATGGTTAGGTGCCAAATATTACTATCTGTAAAGGCTATGTCATATGCATATGTTCCATGGTAAACACCTTTATATTGCAACATATATATTTACTTGGGAATGTTTGGCGGATTTATCAACTGGCATGTGAGCGTACTTTGGTTAATTTAATTATATTGATTTCCTATTATCCTAAGTCAATATCCATGGTGTGTTTTATCAAGCCCGAAAGTTTAATGCATGTCCATTTTATTTATGGAAAGGTCCTTAGTCCTGCCACGATGTCCTCCTTTGATTGGCTATGGCTGCGGTGGTGGTACTAGGAGTCCCATCCTCCTCTTGCCACTTCAAGTCATTCATGTGGGCAGTGGGTGGCTTGGTTTTTCACGCGACGGTGGAGATGAGTTTGGCTCCAGATCAATGGTGGTGGCACATTGTGGAAACCCTAACCCCCTTTTCTCCTAACCTACCTCCTCTCCTGCTCATTGTGACCACCGCTTGGCCTCATCCTCTACTATGCTATGTTCATCGACCCTTGGTGCGACATGGCTCATTTTTGTGATCATTATAGTGCTATCACTCCATGCCCAAGCTACACTTTTCCATGAGCTAGTGTGGTGCAACATGGTTCATTTCTACGCTCATTATAGTGTTATCATTCCATGCCCGAGCTACACTTTTCCACGAGCCAATGTTGTCGCATAATACTTCTGTTGAGAGGGAGTGTTTCTTTTTTCTGTGGTGTCGATAGAGTTTTCATAAACATTACCTCTTTGTTTTGCTTGTTCCACAATTTTTAGTGGCTTTGTTAATCCTTATAAAGACTGGTCATGACCGACAGTTCCTCCATACACCTAAACAAGTACAAGCATCGTTTTCATTTCTGGGTTTTTGATAGTGGCTTAGAATAAGAGATTATGGTGATTTAATTAGGGTTTTTCTTGTTTGTAGAGTAAATATTCCTCCCAAGGCAGGAATCCGGCCATTGCCACTTATTACTAGCCTTCCTCAATCATTTTTTCTCTTAGTCATGCCTAGGATCAAAGCTTTACTTCTCGGTTCCTTCAGGTAATCAAATGCAGGTTTATTATTGTCTCAGAGGTTGCTTCCAAGGTGGGTTTTCTATCATTTACTGTGAACAAATTATTGACTCAGTTTTTTTTTTCTTCTGTTGGGTGAATTCAACTTGGCAAATAGGCGACCCAGCTCGACCCCCTTCATTCCTCAGGTAATTATTTTAGTATTTTAGGCATGATTACTACAATCCTGGTATGGGAAATGTTTCCAATGTATACTAACTTTGTCTGCTAGGGGTGACGTGTATGTAGGTATTCCAGTGAACCCTCAATTTTTTTCTATTATGTGGCCTTTTCCATCCCCAACATGTTTTCTCACTAATGGATTCCTTCCACAATGCTACTTGCCAGGTCGGTTGTACTCCTATTTTGTTGGCTCTGGATAATGGATTGTTGTGCCTCTGGAAAATGGGTCATTGTGTCGTCCTTCGTTCTTAGATGCTAGATTCTTGAACTATGGTTATCGCTATTCCTAGCATGTTAGTGGTGAGATGCCCATGAGTATGTTGTGCCCTTCTATTTGGTCATAGCGTGACCTTCTGTTCTATTTATTCTTTTTAAATTGGACACCTAGAGGGGCTTATGAGGCACATTTCGTATTTGCATAGAGAATTGCTCTTAATGTTTTCTTTTTGCTGGGTGAAGAGATTCTCATTTTAATACTGTAACCCATTCCTGTGAATGTAATCAGACTTGTTTTAACTCCTTTCGTTAACAAGACAGAGATTGTTTATTGTTTCAACTTCAAATTGAGTTATTTGTTGATGTATATATTCTCATATGTAAATTTTCACTGTTCTATGCTTACATATATATGTTAATACTGTTTTCCACTTGTTTTCTGAATATGCTATGTACTTTATTGGTAATGTTGCAATGTGCCTCTGCCTAGGCTACAAGCACCATTTGGGGAATACCACTTTCCTTAAGGCTTTTCCTATGACTTCTTCCACTTTGTGGAATTACTCAATCAATTACTATTTTGTTTCAGTTGACGTGTTCATAGTTGTTCTCTCGCATTTCCATCTGTTTCAGTTTGCTAAAAGAGAAAAGAGGTAAAATTATAGCTTTTGCAATCCTCTATAATATAAATTTCAATACGTTCTTGTTTCCTCCTTCTGTGAGTTATTTATCCTAGAAAGTCAATTTGTTTTAATTGCTAGGAGATGCTATTCTACTGTTACAGTGTTGGCTAGACCATTATGGTTGCCACTGTTGACCTAGGTTGTCATTGATGTCAATATGGCAATATTCTAGATACTAGATGACCCATGAAGGGGAAGCAGAGCATATCCATGAAGAAATAGGAGCAAGGCCATCAGGAAAGCCAAGCCATGAGTAAGAGTCTGTTAACGGAGGAGTTAAAAAAGGAGGCATATCAAAGCTATTGCTTATGCTTAAGAGTATTGTAGAATATCAGAGCAAGAGAGGCATATCAGAGAGGCATATCGGAAAAGATAGAAACCATCAAAGTATGAAGGTATCAGAGAAGACATTAGAGCAAGAGGAGCCACATCGGAGGAGAATCGCATGTAATACATGCCCAAGAAGAACCGAGAGGAAGAAGTCATCAAAGAGGAGTTAACATATCGGAGGAGCATAAATAGCGCTATCAGAACTATCGGAGGAGCCATATATATGCCAAAGAATAACTATCAGAGGAGCATAAAGAAAATCGGAAGAGTTAAAGGAATGCAGCAATAAAGAAGAACGGAAGAGTTAAAAGAGGCGGAGTTTACATACATATCGGAATACACTATCGGAGGTGGAGTTTACATATATATCAAAATACACTATCGGAGGCGGAACATACATATATATCGGAGAAATCATATCGGGGGGTTCTACTATGTGCCACTACCCGAAACCCCCGACTGTGATATACATGTGCAAACCCGACAATATATATGTCCAGGGGCATAAACAGGTGAAGTCCGCTAAGTGTTCCGATGCATGATTTTTAGTGTATTTAATATATTCTGGCTCTATGCCTTGCCACATTAAAACATGCGAATTGCAATATATATATATATATATATATATCTATATATATATATATATATATATATATATATATATATATATATATATATATATATATATATATATATATATATATATATATATATATATAGATATATATATATATATATATATATATATATATATATATATATAATTGTGATACGTTGCGGACCCACTACAACATTATGAAATTCTCCATTGTTATATCACATCTGCCTATTGGAACTTGCATATCGCAATGTACAAAGGGCTATCACCCCTGAAAGCGTCGATTGGGATAAAGTATGCGGACCTGCTGCAACACTACAATATGACTCAATGCTATGTCGAATTCGCCATATCGCAAGTGCTCAAGGCCTTGCTGCATTGGATGCGCGGATTGTGATATATGTTGCGGACCCGATGGTCCTATTGTAACACAACTTAATATGGTATATCAAAAAGGAAAAAGATCTCACAAGGGAAATCTTCAAAGTTAGTCGAAAAGAAGAGGAATTGTGGAGATGAAAATCTCGTAGTTTCTTTCTCTAAGCAGGTCATCAAAATACTTCCTTTTTTCATAAAAAAAGAAAAGGGTCGTGAATCCCAAAATCGTGTTGAAGTGATTTCCCCTGAAGAAAGGCTGAGGATAACCTACTTCAAGGAAATATAGTAGGAATCATTCTGCCATTATCAAGCCCTCTATCAAGAAGAGGGGGAAGTAGACATGACCAAAACTCAGTACTTACTCCATTGTATCTCTTCCATAATATCATAATCTACCAACTCTTCTTTGATAAAAGAAATTGAGGAAGCTAAATTTATGGAAGTAATTTGGGATTTAGATCTAGATAAAGCTCTAGGCAGAATGGCTTCCTGATTATCTTTTTTAGGACCTTCTAGATTCTAATGAAAAAGGATCTATTGTGAATGTTGAACAACATGAGGAGAAAAGGCAAGGTCGAGGGTAGCATGAATTCTTCCTTTCTTTCTCTTATCCCCAAGGAAACAAATCTAGTGATTTTTTCCTAGTTTCATCATAGAAAATATTAACCAAGATTATAACAACAAGACTCGAGAAATTTCTTCCAGACATTTTCTCAGAGAATCAGGGAGGCTTTATGCAACACAAGAATATATTAGATAATATCATCCTTTTCCAGGAAGAAATCCACTCCATCAAGGAAGTAGGTAAGTCCAACATGGTAATCAAAATAGATATGGAAAATGACGTCGACTGAGTAAGGCGCTCCTTTCTCTTTTCGAGGTGAGAAAAATTGGTCTTTTGTAAATAATTTATCAGATGGATAAAAGCATGCATTGGTTCCCCTTGGATTGCGCCATTAGTTAATGGTCACCCTTCCTTATTTTTTGTTGCTTCAAGGGGATTACAACATGTTGCACCCTATCCCCTTTGCTCTACATCATAATGGTAGAAATTGTGAGTAGGAATATGGAAAATGTTGCGACGACAAGGTAAATTGATGGAAGTGAGCATAGCTAGGAAGACTGAAGGAGTTAATTATTCACAATTTTCAGACGATGCCCTTATTTTACGAGGGGCCCCTAAAATACTTGTATCTTGATTAAAAATAAAATGGATAGGTATCTTGATCTCAGCAGGATGGTTAATAAAAGAAAGTGCCAACTTTATGGATGGAATTGCTCAGATGAGACTTTGAATGGGATATATAGGGTTTTAGATTTATCGGTTGTGCTAGAATGGAGATTATTTAGGTATTTAGGTATCCCAATCTCAATGGGATCATCTAATGTTGATGAGTGGGAGGAAGTTGTGTAAAAAATCAAAAAAAGAATTCAGTCATGGGGCATTTAATGGTTAAATGTGGTAGGGAAAGTAGTGTCACTAAATTTAGTATTGTCATCACTCCCAGTATATATGGGTTCCAATTTGCTTGCTCCTAAAAGTATCATCCATCAAATTAGAGGTTTGTTGATGAAGTTCCTCTGGCAAGGAGGGAAGGATAACGAAAAAAAATTTCACTTAGTAAATTGGAACACATTGCATTTTCCTAAGAAATTCAGTAGATTAGCTATTAAAGGCCATGAGATCATGAACCTAGAATTGGGTGCTAAGATTGTATAGTTTCTACTCTCATATTCTTTAGAGTGGTGGAAGCAACCATTTATACAAAATTATTTCTACAAGAGCAGACTATCCAGACCTAAACAAGAATCCTGGCCTAAGAAAGGATCCAAGATATGGAAATTATGTAAAGAAGTGGCCCTCATCATTCTTGATCAACTAGGGTGACAAGCAGGGAACAAAGCATGTATCAATATATAGAAGGATCACATCCCAATAGTAGTATTTTTGAAAAAGAATGAAGGAGTCAAAGAACTATGTAGATGGATGGAAGAAAACAAGTATAAGAAGATAATGGATATGACGCAATGGGATGCCTCTGGCCATTGTATTGGTTGTTAATGTCAGGATATACCTCCTCATCTTCAACCTCATTGGTATTTTTTTGATAAACTCTTTGAAAGGATTCACCCGAATTGTAACAACAACTCTGGATCGCAAAATTTGGATGGGTAGTAAAAAGTTTATATACAACCAAAGTCAAATATGAAGTGTTAACAAAGAAAATCCAGTGACCTCCGCCAGAAAAAACTTGGGACAAAATATGGAACAAGGATGGGTTACTGAAAATCAATACATTATGTTAGGAATTGGTTCATGGGAAGGTGTTAATGGCTGAAAATATAAAAAAGGAGCATCCAAGCGTCATCCAAATGTATTATTTATGCACAACTAGAAGAGGATATCCCTCATATCTTATGATAGTGCACATTCTTCTTGAAGGTTTGGAAAACTTTTGTTGGAAAAGTTAGAGATATCCCCTTCATCCTATAGAAATGACATGACATGTTTAAACAATAGAAGAATCAAATTCCTTGGAAAAGGAAATTAGATTCAGTGACAATGAGATGTTGGATGGCATTCCCAAAGAATTTGTGTTGGGCAATTTGACTTGATTGCAACCAAGAAATCTTTATCAGTGTTAGCCCAAATACGATGTTCTCGGTAATCAAAGAATTCCAACTATTAATGAAGGAAATCTCAACTCTGGCTTATGATCTAGAGAAATCAATGACATGACTCACAACTAGAAAGAATGCCTCAAGCTTGTTCATCCTCAAGATCATTCTATCAATTTAAATTTTAAGCATCAAGTTTCTATGCCCTTTCTTATTCGAATGAATCCTAATGATTTTAAAAGTTGGAGGAAAAATAAAGATAAGATTTCTTTATTCTTTGATGAAGCTTTGAAAGGTAACCTCAGGGAGGATGGAGCAAGAGGGAGTATTTTTTGTCCCAGTGAAGAACTAGAGATTAAATATGCATGGGGTATAGGGACTTCAACCAACCATCAGGCTGATTTCTTAGCCCTTTAGCAAGGATTGGAATTAACAATAGAAAATAAAATCTGATAGTTGATGGTGTTTGGGAAGTCAATTTTATTTATTCAACAAGTGTGTAAAATCAAAGAGGATCCATTGTTAGTGCAACCTCCTATGCTCCATTGAATAAGTTCAAAATTTTCCTAGTTTGAGGTCATCGATTTTTTTCATGTCAAAAGGCACCTCAACGCTAATACTGACTTGTTGGAAAACCATGGAGTCGGTCTCAAACAAGGGTTAATGGAGAAGGATGGTTCAAATTTGGTAATCCAACATATCCCATGAAGAAACACCCTCCAAAATTTTGCCAATACTTGAGTTTTGGATCATACTGTGGATATTGAAATTGGTCATTCCATAGTCACTTCTTAGTCGAATGATGATTTGTTAAGTCTTCGAGCTTGCTTTTGGATCGTAAGGGTTGAAGTCACATGCTTAGCCTGTAGTGAATTCATGAAAGAATCCCTTCACACAAGCTTGAACAAGCGTGGCACAGTCCACTATGACAGTGTCTGTGCAATGTTCAACCCATGTCGGTAGTCAGTGCACATGTCATTGACAATTCATCACTTTTTTTGTGATCTTACTTTTTTTTTTTTCGGTGAGTTTCTTCAACTATCGCCTTTTGTGCACTTTCATCTTCGCAAGTTTCATTTTCATGCTTACGACTGTTGTTTTTTCTTTTGTTCACTTTAATTAGTGTCGTTTTCATGTTATCTTCACTCTGGCATGAGGAGTGTGTTGAAAATAGAAACAAGAAATGTTAAAAATAACATCAAGAATAATCCTAATTAAATTTGTCCTTGAATTAAATTAGGAATTAAATTGTAATTCTATTCTCATCGCAACTTGTAACAGTTAACTAAGTTAATTTGACTTAGTTGGCTCAGTAAATTGGAGTTGTGAGTCTATCTAGATTCATGTAGAGTGATCCCTAGATTTTAGGGGGGGACCAGGTTGATTTCTTATTGAGTTTTTATTATTTAATTCAGTTTAACTGAGTTAAATTTAGTCAAAATAGTTCTAACTGATGGAGGAACTAGTGAGAGGTCAACTGAATTAAATTGGATTTAATTCACATGTAGTGATCAATCAGATAATTCACTCAAAAATAACTCATGTATGTCAGTTCATAGGAAGACCCAAGTGACATTAGAGTTCAGGGACAGTCTACTATCTATTGTAAAATCATCTAAATTAAACTGATGGTGCATGCAATCATAGAAAGGCCTATGGATGCATTTCACAGTTTTGGATGAGGAATTTCCCAATTAAATATGGGTTAATTGCCTAGGAAATTTTGGAAGGAAGTAGGAGCTTGGCAAGCAACAAATTTGGCTAAGTATTGGCTTGAGTTGGTTTATGAAGTAGTGAAAAATATTGTACTTGTGCAGAGATTTTTCATATTGAATAAGCATTGTATTTTCTTCTCAGATATTCTGATTAATGAAATATACAGATAGCAGGGGTTTCTAACTATGGTTTTCCACAGAAAATTATTGTGTTATGTGTGATTGAAATTCTTCCTCTTCTAGTTCATGATTTCATCAATCAATTTTTGTTTCCACTGATGAGTAGAGTAGCTTCAAGTCAATTATTTTAGCATATCACAATCTACAGTTTGAATCTACAATAAAAATCTACATGGTATCAGAGATGAAATCACTATAGAAGAGGAGATTACAATTCTTTTGTGCAAGTGAAATCGACTTTGCAATTTCATACTTCAGAGCCAACAGGATGTCGTTCTATGGTTTGAGACTTGAGTATGCCCTTGAGGGTAGCTTGAATTACATAGATTGGAAGGACATGATGGATGTAGTGTTGGAAGACAATGGTTTGAAGGAATTCATAGATCATGATATGCCAAAGCCTCCAACATATGATGCTAAATATCTGGCAGAATGGAGAAAGTGTGTGGAAAAGGAAAGAAGGATTATCCTAGAAGGAGTTCGAGATCATGTTGTCTCGAATATCCATAGTAAGGAAACTCCATTTTCAATGTGGAAGGCATTGATAGACCTGTTTCAAAACAACAATGACCACAAAAAGTTGGCATTGAATGACAAATTCAGAAAGATAAAGATGGAGAAGGGCGAATCAATTCCGAAGTACTTGACCAAGTTCACCTAATGTCAGGATGAGCTTGGAAGTGTTGCTTTTATTGTTGCAAAAGATGATCTAGTAATCCTAGCACTTTTAGGACCTCCCAAGAGTTGGCACAACTACCAAGACTCAGTTAATGGGAGGGAGAAGCTACTAGAGTGGGAGCGGCTGTGGTCTGACTTGGTACAAGAAGAGATTCAGCGGAACACCGGAGATTGGACCTCATCCAAAGAAGTGGAAGAGGAATGTGCATTAGTCAACAAATAAAAAAAATTCAAGGGAAAGAAGTCCTAAGGGGAGGAGGGTGGTAAGAAGAAGGACTTGTTGAACATCAAGTGTTTTCACTGTCACGATTTCGGGCACTATGCCATGAAATTCCCACAGAAGAAAGCAAGAAAGAAGGAGTCTACAGTAGCAAAATAGGTGAAGGTTTAGCTTCACAATTCGAACTTGATTTCACTCTCATCACATGCATGGAAAGCATTGTAATGGAAACCATATGGTATCTCGACATCTGTGCCTCGTTTCATATGAAAGGGAATAGAGATATCTTTAGTGACTTGGAGAAGAAATGCCTCAAGCAAAACATAGAGTTTTGAGATGATGGGAGGTATAGTGCAACCGACATCGATATTGTTACTTTTCAGAGGGATTCCAGCTCCCCTCTCAGAATCACAGATGTGATCTATGTTCAAGGACTAAAGAATAATCTTTTTTCCATCGCGGCATTGGAATACCATGGCTACGATGTGATTTTTAGCAAAGGAAAGGTTTTCCTTAGACACATTGCCACGAGATAGGTGAAAAAAATCAGTGTGCAAGTCTAGAACCTGTATTCTCTTAAGGTACAAGATGCATGCAAAGACTTAAGGAACAAGGAAAAGGTTAGAGACTTGGTGGTTGAGAGGGAGCATGAATTACTTCTTAACATGCAGCCTTAGAAGCAACCTCAACAAGTTGTGGAGAAGCCACAATTGGAGAAGCAAAGAGGAGACAAAGTGGAGACATTCACTCAAGAAGAGACCTCTTGTAGGGGGAATTTCAAGCCAAGTGGGTAGAGGGAGCACATACAACCACACCTCCAAGTGAGAGGTGGGGTGATGTGAAGCAATAGTCCCAAGAGTTCATAAATTGGGCAGGATACATTGAGGTGTTTTTTTGTCTCATGGATCATTACCTTGTTACGGGGGCCCATAGTATTCAGTAGCAGGAGGATCAATGTTAGGAAGATACTGAGGAGTGCATACCAGTGTTGAAAATAGAGCAAGATTCTCAGGAGAAGAGTTAGCAGCAACACAATTTTCCCAATAGACAGTTGCAAACAAAGTTGATTCAGATTATTTTTGGATGTTTTTTGTTGCAGATGTTCGAGTTGGAATAACAACAGTGACAAGTGTTGCATGTAGAAAATTCCAATGGTACCATATTGGGATAGAGTTGAGTTCCTTTCTTGTTGAGAGGGAGTGTTGGAAATAGCAACAAGAAATGTTAAAAATATCACCAAGAAAAATCCTAATTTAATTTGTCCTTGAATTAAATTAGGAATTAAATTGTAATTCTATTCTCATAGCAACTTGTAACAATTAAATAAGTTAAGTTGACTTGGTTGGCTCAGTAAATTTGATTTGGGAGTCTATATAGAGTCATGCAGATTGGTCCCTAAATTTTAGGGTCCCAGGTTGAGTTCTTATTCAGTTGTACTTATTTAATTTAGTTTAACTAAGTTAAATTCAGTTAAACTAATCTAATTGTTGGAGGAACTAGTGAGAGGTCAAGTGAATTAAATTGGATTTAATTCACATGCAGTGATCAATCAAATAACTAAAAATTCACTCAAAAATAACTCATGCATGTTAGTTCATAGGAAGACCCAATTGAGATTAGAGTTCAGGGAAAGTGCACTATCAGTTGTAAAATCATGTAAATTAAACCGATGGTACATGCAATCAGAGAAAGGCCTTTGGATTGATTGTGTAGTTCTCGATGAGGAATTTCCCAATTAAATATGGGTTGATTCCCTAGGAAAATGTGCAAGGAAGTAGGAGCTTGGAAGGTATCATATTTGGATAAGTATTGGCTTGAGTTGGCTTCTGAAGCAGTGAGATATATTGTACTTGTGCAGAGATTGTTTGTGTTGAACATGAATTGTATTTTCTTCTCAGATCTTATGATTAATGAAATATACAGATAGCGGGGGTTTTTAGCTTTGGCTTCCCCCATAAAATTATTGTGTTATGTGTGATTTAAATTCTTCCTTTTCTGCTTCGTGATTTCATCGATCATTTTTTGTTTTCGTTGATGAGTAGAGTAGATCCAAGTCAATTGTTTTAGCATATCACAGTCTGCAGTTTGAATGTACAATAAAAATCTACAGAGTGTCGCACAACACACGAAAGCTAGTTTTGGTGTGTTTCAATGGGTAATCTTTGTGTTAATGAGTTGTAATCACCATGTAAACATGTATCACACTCATTTCCAAAGTTTTAAGCACTGTCGCACAAGTGTCGTCATGGTCGTCGCAAAGTGTATCTTTGGTGTCACATTTGTTGTCGCACTAAGGGAAGTTTGTTTTTTATGTGTTCCGAATGATCTATGTTGTGACATCAAATGTTCTAAGTGTGTGATCATAGTCATGTCCTATTACTATTCACATAAGCTTCATCGATCCCACACTTAGCCAAATTAAAAAAAAACTTTTGACCAAGCAACTTAGCCTAATATGACCCTCCTGAACTACGCATTGTGTAGTCTCAGCCCTCAATCTACAAACCTACCTCTTGACACTACACAATGCATAGTTCCTGCCTCCCAGCACTGTGCAATCTCAGTGCTCAATCTCGAACCTTAACCTCCCAAACTGCATAATCATGCCCTCAAGCTAGGCCTGAATTATGCATTGCACAGTCTCAGTCCTGAAGCCTTAGCCTTGAGCTCCTGAAATGCGAAATCACCTGGCCTCTCTACCTCCCAGAACTGTCAAGTGGGAAAATTAAAGTCTCAATCCTCCAACCTGAGGCCTTGAGTCCCTTAACTGCATAGTTCCTCTGCCCAGGCCTCTAGAACTGCACATTTCATAGTCTCAAGGCTCAATCCTCCAGACTAAGTCCTTGAGTCCCTCAATTGTTAAATTCCTTGGCCTCCCTACTTCCCAGAACTAAGTAGTGGGCATCTTCAAGCCTCAAGACCTAACCTTGGACTCTTAGGCCCCTCAACTGTGCAATCTCCTGAACTACACATTGGGCAATCTCAAGCCTCAGTCCTAGACCTTGGCCTATGAAACTACACAATCCATTAACCAGTTACTCATCCAGTCACCAGTCCCATCCCTAATATGTGAATTCATGAAACATGTTAGGTTAGGGTTTTTTCGAATCGATGTCAGATTTTCATGAATGGTTTTAAGTTGTAGGTACTATATATTATCATAACAGGATGATGAGGGAGGAAAAGGCGAAGGGGGCCATGTTAGAAGACACATATGGAGCTGAAGAGATAATATGATCATCATCTGAGAAGGCGAAGGAACATTATATTACAACAGAAGATCAAAGATCAAGACCGCATGAAGACTCCATCTGATTCACAACCCTTTGGAGGGTGGATATTAAGAACAAAGAATATCTCTCATGAATATGAAGCATTTGAAAATCTCTAATTGAAGACAAAGGAGCAACAAGAATGGCTTGACATTGCCATGTCATCAAGAAATCCTTGTCAATAGTGTCATGTCATGAGTCATCATGTGCCACATCATTTTTTGGGATATGTGATTCAATATTGAAGAAATATAGTGTAAATTGGAAGTCCAAGAGTCATTCATGTAATGTGAAAAGTCATGTAGGAAGTCAAAAGGTCATAGATAAGTTGAACAGTAATGAGGGTAGCCCAAGAGTCACAAGGGAGGTGAAGGATCACCCCATTTTTTATATATACACCATCGTGGTACAAGAAAAGGACTTTTCACCTTGGATCCTCCTGCAAGGCATTAGAGAGACAAGCTAGTTATTTTGAGGAGCAACTGGTGGCTCCAACGCTCCAATATTGGAGCTAGTGGTGTTTGATGTATACATGTGCCTTGGGAATTTTACTTAATATATGAAGCCTGATGGCCAAAACGTTCTTCATGCATGGATTATGAATATTTGTAAGACTATTCTGTGAATTTTAATGATTCATGTTTGCTTTCACGTGTACTAAATTAGTTGAATTATTTCAATTATTTTAGAGCTTATCATATTGAGAATTTGTTGTAGTGGTTGCAATGCTCATCACATCTTTATGGACTATTCCGCTGGATGTTAGAAGGATATCTCTCGTTGTGTCTGTTTATACTAGAGTGGTACTATTACCTCTCTCTTAGAGGCTCACTTCCTTTTCCCTCCTGATTTGAATTTAATAGGAACACAACAAATTACTGATATAACCATAAATCAAAAGATGCAATATAAATTAAACTTCATTTCATTGATATTAAATACTAAAGTATGCTTACAAACATAATGGAAATAAGACTATCTCGGGCGATGGTAGCTTATCTTTGAGAAGAGATGTCACTGCTACATGCCTCTAAACTGTGTTACAATGAGGCTCAAGGGCCTACTTATTATTGAAAAAAATGAGAAAACCCTAAACAACCAAAACCATAACCCCAAGGGATGTAACACCAAGAGTTTGTGGGCCTCGTTGGGGTTAGTTGGGCAGCCAACTTCTCGAGGTCATAACTTGGTCATATTATCTCCATTTTCCATGTACGATACCTTGTTGGAAAGGTCTCTCTGATTATTATAGGTTTTGCCATAAGCCCCTACCTATGGCTAGGGGCTTGCAGCAAACCTCAAAAAAATGTTGTTTAGGGGGTAAAAAATACTCCAGAAATTTAGGACCCAAAAAACTGCTAAAAATAGTAAATGTTGAAATAAAGAAGGAAATAAAAGAAACTGACTAGAGATCTAAGTGGGATTGTAGGGTGGCCACCAATATCCACTTGGATCATTCCTCCCCCCTTAGGAAGCAATGGTTCCCATTGCATGGAGAGCCTCCATTAGGCGAGGAAACTTTTGTTGAACCTGGTCCCTGGTGAGCCACTTGCCTTGGTACAGGAGTTGTTCAGCTTTGACAACCTGATATAGTTGGATCATTTGTTGGCGAGTGTTCTTGACCAACGTGTCCATAATCCAATCAATTGTGGCATGTTCCATGAATTCTGAGTTTAACTCTGTTGGTGTCAGTTGTTATGCAATATTTGATGTGTCCAACAATGGTGAAAAGTATGGTCGAATGCAGTCCACATTGAACACTGGGTGCAGGCCAAGGAATGGGGTATTTCTGAGCTCAAAAGCATTGTCTCCCACAACCTTGGTAATTGTGTAAGGACCATATTGAAGTGGTCTGAGCTTTCGATGGGCTCTGGTAAGGTGTTATTTCTACAAATGCAACCAAACTTTGTTGCCCACCTGAAACTTGTGTGGCACCCGATGTTGATCATGTTGCTACTTGTACTTGGAATTTGAATTTTCCATGATGTCATGGACCTAATGGTAGATGTGTTGGATGCATTCAATAAATATGGTCGCTTTATCAGCCTCGGATAATACATGTGTGGATTATGTCTGCATAATCGCATGAGGCATGGCAACATCAATCAAACCCAATGGTTGAAATCCTAGACCCACTTGAAAGGGACTGCAACCAGTCGAGCTATGGATAGATCTATTATAATTGTGTTTCACATAGGGAAGACTCGCATCCCAAGTTCGAGGATGCTTGGAGTTGTACATGCAGATATGTGCACTATCATCCTATTAACAAATTTCGTCTGGCCATCCTTCTAGGGATGGAAGGTAGTTGATTTGGTGAGCTTAGTGTCCAATAGTGTCCAAAGGCTTGACTGGAATGTGCTTAGGAACCTGCTATCCCGATCTGATATAATGGTCTGCGGGATCCCAAAATGTATCCATACTCGTTCAAAGAAGAGTTTGGAAATGTCCTCTATTGTGATACTCTTCTTGCAGGCTGCCAATATATCCATCTTAGAAAAAATTTCCACGACCACAAATACACAGTCAATACCATGCTTGGGAGAAGGGAGGCCAGACATATAGTCCATGGAGATGGATTCCCACAGTCGTTTGGGAGTAGGCAGAGGAGTATACAGGTATTTCTTCTTGATGGTTGGCTTGGTGATAGCACAGGCAATGCAGGATCTGATATATTTCCAAACATCCAGTCGGAATTTGGGCCAATAAAAGTACTTTTGTAGTACAACCATAGTTTTCTCCACACCAACGTTTCCTGCTACCCAAATGTATTGTGCCTCCCAAATAAGCTTGGCATGCTCACTTGAAGGAACACAAAGGTGGCCCAAGTAGCATAATAATGCATCCTAAAGGTGGAAATCAAGAACTTACTTTCCAGCTACTAGCATCTAGTATGTCGAGGCGAAATCTAGATCATTTTTGTATAGTTGCGGCTATCCAGAGGTTTCGTGACCATGAGAGTTAGGAACAGTAGTCAGTGTTGCAACTGGGGACTGACTGAGGCAATCTGCAACATGATTTGTGCTACCCTTTTTGTATTTAATGCTCAAGTGGAATTGTTGCAGATATGTAGACCACTTTTGATGGCAATCATTCTATAACTTCCCATGTATCTGTATAAGCTGAAGAGGTTGGTGATTAGTGTGGATGATTGTCTCCTTCCCCAGAATGTAGTGCTTCCATTGTCGGTAAGCCTGCATGGTGGAATACATCTCTTTATCATAGGTGTTGTACTTCTGAATTGTATCGAAAAGTGTCTCACTATGATATTCCATTGGATACCTGTGTTGGGTGAGGACAACACCAATATCATAGTTTAAGGCGTTTGTCTCGATTTCAAATGGCTATTATAGATCTGGTAGTGTGAGTATTGGTGCAAAGCAGAGGTAGTGCTTCAACTCAACGAATGTCTTTTGTTAGGACTCAGACTAGGAAAAATTTGCTTTCACCTTGCCCTTAGTAACCTAACTAAAAGGCCAAATGATATGGGATAATTCCAACACGAACCTCCGATAAAAATTTGCAAGGCCAAAAAAGTTGTGAGGCTCCGTTAGAGTGGTCGGGGCTGTCTAGTCTCGAATGACTTGGATATTGGCCAGGTCCACATGCATGTTGTTAGTGTCAGTCTTTGCAACCTTCCTCCAGTGTTCAAACATGCTCTTACAAAGTGATTTTAAGGTGTCAAGGTCAAATTTTGTCATTTCAGTGAGTCTTCAAGTAAAATTTGGTCACTAGGTATTAGGTCTAGGGTTTGCTTTTACTCTTGTCAAAGTTGTCCAAATGTCGGTCCATGTCACCATTCAGCTGAGTGTGCCATCATTCAGAGAGTTTTCATCATCATTTCAAGTTCCATTGGGTCATTTTATACCTTGTTCATGCTCTAGTTGCGCCTAGGTAAGGTTCATTTCCCTCTCCTAGGGTTTTGAAGGTAATTTCTCTTGGATGGTCAAATCATCAGCAAAATTGTATCCTGATGTTCATAAACCTTCCCCTATCCTTAATTTACCTTATTAAACACTTCCCATCACTGATATCCCTCAAGTTCCTCATTTTCGCACAAACCCTAGTTTCTTGCTACAACTTGACAATTTTCTAGACTAGGCCTGTGTTTTTCCCTTTTGGACGTCTTCCCCTCACTCAATTTTTGAAATTCCACTTTCCCCTGCTTCCTAGCATCCCTCCCTACTTCCAAAAATTTTCTCAAGAATTTAGAAGCCCTTTATCTCCTTCATTTCACTTCATTTGGACAAATCCCCTATTCCACACACCGGGATAGGCTTTACTCCTATGATGTTTCTGAGCAAGAAAAGATGAATTTGGGAAAACTTAGAGAGGTTTTTGTCCAAAATAGGCCAAGGAAGAAAAACCTCCTTCACATTTTACATAGGTGTTATTTTTTTAGAGAAATGTCAAAAATACAGTTGCCTCAAGAGAATTGGTGCACTGCTGAAGTGACCTTGGGAAAATCAAGATTTCTCCTAGCTTGGTTGGCCAAATGAATTTCATGATGAGTCAAATGATAACTAGACACAAATATCTTCCCAATGAGCTATCATGATCTCAATTTGGAGTTGAGGAAGACCAAACGTTGACTGCAACAACACTCTGCCTTTAGGCAGCCTCATTTGGCACATTTTGACCAGTCTTTGGAGATTTGACTTTTGATAGGAAAAATGAACTCCAAATTGAAAAATTATAGTTGGGTTTGAAAGTAGACTTAATAGCTTTTCCAACGTGCTATTCCACACCCAATTTGGACACCAGGAAGGCCTCCAAAAGTCTTTTGCAAAAAGCGCGACACATTGGGTTTGGGGGCGCGACGCATTGGGTTTGGGGCGCAACGCATTGGGTTTGTGGCACGGTGCATAGAGCTGCCAAGCTCGATTCTCTCAAAAACTCCCTAAAATTTCCAAAATCACTCAACTCTTCTAGTGTGCAAGTAAGTCAAGATCTTTTCCTTGCTAGTAAAGGAGTTTTTCTTAATGGTGGTTGTGTAAAAGAAAATTCAAACCCTAATACCTTGCAATTTCTCAAAAGCCATTGCCTAGGGTTTGTACTTGTCATTTTGCTGCCAATTTTTTCTACCACTCCCTCATTTTTTCACTCCTCCATTCATTTTCTCAGCTTATCCACCCATTCCCTAACTCCCATATTCAGTCATCCCTATCCCCAATTCCCATTTTCCCAAATCCTAACTACAAATCCCCAGACCCTAATTGCCATCCCAAGCCCTAAATATCATCCCCTAAACCATTTCATTCCATAAAACCCTACAGCTAGCATCAAATCCTCCCCTCATCAATCCCACTCATCCATGGCGCTCAAAAACATGAAGGCAAAACCGCCAAGCTGCCCAAAGGAGGAGGGTGGAGCTCACTTCACTTGAGAAAGAGATCAATGCCGATCGGGAATCTTGGCTTGAAAGAGCCAATATCCACTTAGAGAGGTTGTTGTAGAAGGGCAACAAGGAGAAGACATTGTTGAGGCACATGGCCTACCATTACTTGGCGAAAAAGAAAAGTTGCAAGGCAAGAATCAGGAGCTTGAAAGAAAAATTGAAGAGGGCATCGAGGAGGCGAAAGGAGCATGATAGACTTCAGATATTGGCTGAGGCTTCCTTGGCCCAAAACAGCACTTGATGGAGAAGACTCAGCCCAAATTTCAAAAAAATTGGGACACTTTTTGCACTTTTGAAATTTTTGGGCTAAAACACAGAAATTTCTGCCCTATGTGCCGCCCCACCTGGCACTCGCTTTTGATGGGAGCCTCCAAATGAAAAAAACTCAACATTTTTGGATTTTTCATGGAAAAATATGCTTTCCTACCAATGGCCAAGAAATTTTGACAGGTTTTGAGCCCTTAAAAAGGCCAAAAACACTCAAAAAATGACCTTACTGCCCCTATTTTGACACACAGGAAGTAGTGTTGGGAGAACTAAGTTTTGGAGGGGCAAATGGAGGCCAAATTCAAAACATCCACTTGGGTTGGAAAGTAGACAGGTAGAACTTTCCAAAAAGCACACTTGGAGTGAATTTTGACACTATGAAGGCTTCCAAAAGTGGGTCCAAACAGGCGCTATGCATAGAGAATCAGGCACGACGCATAGAGGAAATTTGGCCCAATTTGACCAAGAATGCTCTGTTTTTCAACCAGCTTTTGCCAATTTGACTCTTTCTCCTTCTTAATTTCAAACTTGTGATGTAATTTAATGTAAAGTGATGGATATTGATGTAATTATGTCAAATTTTCACTCATGGAGGTAGATTCATCTATCAAAAAGTTGTTTGCAACTGAATGAATCAGTGCCCTAGTTTTTAGAGGCACGCTGTTCCACTGCCTAATTTGTAGTTCTCAGTTTAGAATTAGTTGGAACAGCTCCTAAACTCATGAGCTCGACCCCTAGAGGCTAGGATGAGTTTTTGTTTGCCTATATCCCATGTTTTTTCAGTCATTAGCATGGTTGGACTTTTGAGAAAGCCTTGAGCTTCATTGTACACTCATATCAGCATTTTGGCTAAGGAATTGAGACCAGGGTTTGCAGCACTCTTTGGGATCCATGTGGAAATTTGCTTTGGTACAATTCTTTCTTTTGTAATTGTGAATTTGTTTATGTGATTATATGCCATTATCTATCTTATTTCTTCTTAGCTAAATCAAACAAGGGAGAAAGGTAGAATCCATTGAAATTGCAGTGCTCTACCTTGGGTTTGCTTTAGTTTTTGATGTTTTTAGCTGTTTGGAGAGGATCCATGAGTTTTCTTGCCCTCTTCAGCCCCTCACCTGTCTAATCGTTCCATCTCATTCAATTTGAATTGCCAAAAACAATTGCCTACCTTGCCCCATTGAGACCTCTACAAGACTGAGCCTCATTCCCCACACCCAAAATCTGCCTTTTCATCAGAGCCAACAAATCATCATTTTGTTCAATGAAACTCTTGCACACATATACCTAGCCTAAGATCAATAGTTAAATCAGTCATCTCAAGCCTTTAGTGATTACAATTTTTTGAGATTGACCCAGAGAGAGCCCTCTCCTGACCTGGTAGGGCTAGCTACCAGGCTAAGCGTGGTTTGATGTTGGCCCTGGATCCTACCTTTCTCAACCTGAGGTAGATTTAGGCCCTAACACACACCACACTCATCTATGATGTAACCCAGGTATTGGACCTGGCTTGAGCCAAAGGTGGATTTCTCCAAGATGACACACAATTTGTGCTGTTGAAGGGTTTGAAAGACCTACCGAATGTGTTGCAAGTGCTCTTCCCAACTCTTGTTGAAGATGAAGATGTTATCTAGATAAACTACCATGAATGAGTTGGTGAAGGGCCATAAGGTTTCATCCATTAGCCTCATAAAAGTAGTAGGGGAATTTTTCAACCTGAAAGGCATAACCAACCATTCAAAAAGGCCTTCCTTAGATTTAAAGGTGGTCTTCCATACATCTATGGGATCTATTGGAACCTAGTGATAACCAGACTTCAAATCGGTCTTGCTGAAATATTTGGCCCCCTTGATTTGGTCTAGCAGGTCATCAATCTATGGGATCAGATACCTTTTCCTGATAGTGATTTTGTTTAGTGCTCGATAATCAATGCAGAGCCTCTAGGTCCCATCCTTCTTTTGTACAAGTACAATCAGGCTCCCACAAGGTAAGGAACTTGGTCGGATGTGCCCTTTCTACAACAACTCCTAGATTTTCTACTTGATCTCTTCATTTTCCAGAATGGAGCATGATATATCGGTTCGTTGGGTAGAGGTGCTATGAGAGTCAGATCAGTTGAATGCTTGACCTAACAATGCAAGGGTACCCTTCTGGGTGAGGAGAAGATGTCCCTGTATTATTCCACAATAGTATCCACCTTCTTCTGCTACTTGGAGGAACCCTTCCAGGGGGTCATGGTTATGGCTACGACCTTCCCCTTACTTTGAGAGTGAATCAGAAAGAAAACAAATTTCCCAGTCTGGGAGATGACCTTACTGAATTGCTTAGCAGAGATCAAAGTGATGGAGGTAGGTGGGGCTACCTTTGGTATCATGTATAACTTAGTACCCAAATAAATAATAATAGAGCAAGGTCTAGACTCATATACAACATGCCTCTTTCATAAGTATAGCTGTTCCAATAATAGATCACAAACTTCAAGAGGAGCAACATCACACAGTACCTCATCCATGAAGGGATTGATGCTATAGGGAAGGCGGTACTATTGGTTCACATGGAGATCTTGTCCATGGTGAAGCCACCAGATGGTATACAATTACATATGTATTATAGTCGATAGGCCTAGCCGCTTCATGACCTCTGTTGAAATGAGGTTCTTTTGGTTCTCGTTGTTGACAATGAATTGCAGCGAAAAACCCTTCACCCGCATCTGTGAGTGGAATAGGTGCTGCCCCTCTTTTGGATCTTCAGGCTCAATCTTTTGGATCTTGGTGGTGGCCACAGTGGCATTGGGATCTGCATAAATGATCTACTTCCCTTTGTCATTCCCCTTGTCGGGTTCTAACTCAAAGTTGAAACAAGTGTTGGACTGAAAATCCTTCAGGTCGGCCACCAGTCATTTCTTGGCCCCGCACTCACTTGTGTTGTGAGTGGAGCTCTTATGGAACTCACACCATTTTCCCGTGTCCTTAATTTTCTTTGTGGTCTTGTTCTTTGCTTGCAGCTTTAGCGGGTTATCCTGGATTCCCCTACCTTGGCTTTTTCCTTTGCTTTGCGCTTTGGGGGCACCTTTCCCTTGATTCATATTCATAGATACAAAGTCTTGATTTTTATTTTTAAGCTTTTGCTTGATCTTGATAGCGTATCGGTACATCGTGCCGAGGATATGTCCAAGAACTCCATCTCATCCTAGATGTATCTGTGTGGGAAGTCGTGGTTCTTGAGTACCAAATGTTTCTCAAAATCCTTGGTACCCAACTTCATGCAAAGGGTATGAAAAACATTAGTAAAATATGGCATGTCTTGGTCCCTTCCCTGTCGCAGTGTGGTTCACTTTATATATTTATCCTCATAGCTCTCGAAAGGGTATTACTGCTCCTTGATGGCATTCTGGAATGAATCCAAAATGGGTGTGGCAGAAAATAGTGAGGGCGTACTTTCATCCTTCTTCTCATAGTAGGCTTCCCACCAATCCTTGACATGGGGGGCAGATTTGAGAAGAGAAAAAGTAATCTTTTCCCGGCTGGAAAAATCATGAATAGAAAAATATCCTTCTAGCATATTTAACCATTTATCTATGGCATCCACGTCTATCTAACCCTCAAATATGGGAATGTCAAAGTTTATTTGTACCGTAAAGGGTGTGGCGCTTCCACAGTAGCTATTGGAAGTAGATGTGTCACCCTTGGGTAGTCATTGAAGGATCTAGGAAAAGTCGTCCATCATCATGTTCCTCTGTTGCTCGAGGGATTCTTCGAGAAAGATTTTGAAAGGATCTCCTGCCCCCTCGTCTTTCTTTTCTTCCCCCATGGGAGTCCATCGGGATTTGTGAAGCTGGTCTTGTAAAGGTTCGACCAGTTCAAGCACTAACTCTTGATATCCCGACCTCGTTGGGGACATGCAAAGAAAAACATAGAAAGAGAAGACTGCTCTAATACGATTGATCTAAATTTAAATAGGAATGCAAAAAAATATAACCATAAATCCAAATATGTAACAAAAATAACACTTCATTTCATTAATATCAAATACTAAAATCTGCTTACAAACATAATGGAAATAAGACTAGCTCAGGCAATGGTAGTTTATCTCTAAGAAGAGATGTGGTCGCTACATGCCTCTGAATTTTGTTACAATGAGGCTCAAGGGCATATTTATTATTGAAAAACATGAGGAAACCCTAAAAAAAAACCCTAACCCCAAGAGATGTAACGCCAAGATTTTGTGGGCCTCATTGGGGTTAGTTGGGAAACCAACTTCCCAGGGTCATAACTTGGTCATATTATCTTTGTTTGGCGCGTAAGATACCTTTTTCGAAAGGTCTCACCGAGTACTATAGCTTTTGCCACATGCCCTTTCCTATGGCCACGGGCTTGTAGGGGACCTAAAAAACGTCGTTTAAGGGGTCAAAATTGCTTCGGATGTTCAGAACCCAAAAAACTACTAAAAATAGTAAATGTTGAAATAAATAAGGAAATAAAAGAAACTGACTGGAGATCTAGTTGGGATAGGTGGGTGGCCACCAATATCCACCTGGATCACCTCCGCAGTGGAATAACCTTGCACACATACAAACGAACACTCACTAGGCACATTTACTTGCTTTTCGAAGGCACATATATACTCCTCTCTTGCTAACAGTTATAGCTAAGGAAAACCTCTAATAAAATGGAAATTGGGTTGATAATTTGGATGGGATCTTATTCCAAACAGTGTGAGGTCTAATTGGGACTTCACATCAGGGAAACCCCCTTGGTTGATGGATTTCCAGGACCCAACCATTGGCACTAAAAGGAGGGACATATGACAAGTTGTTCCTGCTGAGTCTGTTTTGAACCTCTTATCTAAAATGGGTCATCCTAAAATATTACTCCTGAGGTGTTTCTCTAATTTATCAATTTGTCAATTTTCAATTCCCGATGAGCCTTTTATCACTTGTCTCAGTTAAAGTTTTATGGCGAGGATGGAACATCCGGGATAGAGCACATTTTTTATTTTCTTAAATTTTGTGAATCTTACAAAAATCGATGATGAAGATTTTTCTTGTGTACTTTTCTGCCTCACCCTTGAAGGTCGAGTTAGCCAATGTTGTCATACTTTACCATATTCTTCCATCCTTTCTTTTCTCATTTCCTCCCGAAGCTTCATAAAGAATTTGATAGGTATGATTACCATAATGTTCTTAAAAGAATTAATCAACTAAGAATGAAGCCTAATGATTTAGTTGAGGATTTTTCCGATCGATTCCTTCACCTTTGTTATGAATTTCTAGGAGAAGGCATAGATTGGGATTTCTTTAAATAAAATTTTAAGAATTTGGTTCATATCTCTTTGCACGGTGAATCTAAAACCCCTAATGCTTTTACCTCCCTAACTCTTATAAATCATGAGACACCTCGAATTTTAGAGGAGGAATCTACTATTCCTTTTGTTCCTTGTCCTCCTCATTTTCCAATCCCGATGTGGGTGCATCCTTGAGATGATAATAAAGTTGGGAAATCTATAAATCAAATTCCTAATCCATATCTTCATCCTCCTCCCGCTTTTCATGATTTAATGGAAGACACTTAGAAGTGGCTCATGGAGCCTAGGGTGAAGCCTAATCCTTTCATTCCTCAAGATAACATTGGAACTCTTAACATTAATCTTTAATCTGGTTCCATTGAAAGTGTTACTTCTTCAAGGGACATCTGGCATTCTCTATCATCTACATTTTATGACTCTCCATATCATGATTTTCTTGATCAAACTACTCCACCAACTAACTCTTCATGCTCTCTTGATTTTTGAATTGCTGGTTCAAATTGCTGTCAGATACAAGGTAGTCACATTACATTGGTAGAGGAGGAGGAAAGTGAAGACACTTTTGATCTCTCTTCTCTTTTTCAAATTCCCGCTTGTCAAGATAATGCACTTCCATTCTTGGATGATTTTAATCTTCTAATCTCGGTAGTGAATCAAATAAAATCAATTCTTTCAATCAATATGTAGCCTTGGGAAACAATCATTCCATTGATGATGAATATGTTCATGTATGCCATCACAAATGCCTAGGTACATCAAATGATCTTTCGTTTTCTCATGAATATTTTGATTTAGATCTATAATTTAATTCGGTCAAAGAAGATGTCCTTATCGAAACTTCCTCTTCATCTCACTATCCCTCATGCTCTATCATTTGCAATGCATCTATTTGTGATGAATATACACCATGGACTTCAAGTTCTTCATCCAACGAGTTAACATCTCAATTGACACAGGGTGGTGATATTATCCATGATGAAAATGAAAAGAATCAAATCATTGAGTATTCTTACCATCCCTCATCATCTATTCCCTTGCATGAAGATAAATCTTCTTTTTTTTGGTTGATAAGTGGGTGAATCCTAAAAATCACGCTTAACCTATGGCTGAGAGGCCATGAATCAGGAGCATCTAAGCCATCAAAGTCACCCAGGGATCGTACCCAGCCTGAGCCGCACCAATGGAAACCATGCTGGATTTTTAGTATCGGCGAGACTAGAACCGATGACCTTTGCTTACGAAGCACCTTAATAGCGCGCTCCTTCACCAACTATTATATATCTCTTTGATGCATGAAGATAAATATTCAAATCAACTTTCTCATGAAATTTCTCCAGTCTTGAAAAATCTGGTCAAATCAGTGACAAAATAGTTTCCATCTGATGAGCAATGGTATTAATGAAACCAGTGGTAGCAATTGTCCTCACACCATGTACAATCTGGTTCAGTCTTCAAAATGTGATTTTACAATCTTTAAAAGTTTCAGGACTTGTCAGCAAGTCAAGGCACCTAAACTTCCATTTACAATTATGTCAGAATCTTGAGACCCTGGTAAGCCCCCTAAACTAAGTCAGATTTGGTTTCTCTCACACAATCCTTCTCTTTGCATGGTTTTATTCCATGTAAATTTATTTTTGAAAGATGTTTGGTATTTAAGAAAATTTCAAGATTTTACGTCTGTTCGGATTTAACAATCTTCTTTAGTTGATTTATCTCCATGTAAACCTATTGCATCAAACTCGGGTTTGGAATGTGTATCTCTTATAAATTCATGGAACTGTAAAAATGACCACCTCAAAGATCATCTTTGGCTGAAGGAATCATATCTATTAGATTTATTTCATCATGAACATCTCCTAGTTTTTATTGTGAACATCATATCATGAATCTTGTTCTTCACTACACCTAAAATCCTCTTGAATGCATATGAATGCAAGAGTTATTGTGAGAATCAAATTCTTCTTCATTCATTGTGTTCTGACTGATCACATGGGTTTGTTGTATTGGCATTCATTTTCAATTCTTTTGATGATTACGATTCTATTTCAGTGTGTTGCCAACTTCAAAGAAATAGTTTGTTGCACTCATCATGCGAAGAAGATGATTCTATTATTTAGATTATTTGTGAAGATGTTCAAGCTAAGTTATCTTGATATTTTGTAACCGAGAATCTCATTCCAAATACGGTTCATCTGATCATGATATTAATTGTCATGTGTTTTATCATTTTCCCACTAGTATATTCAAAGATAGTTGTTTTGCATCCGTTGATCTTCATTCCTCAACATCTCACTATTTGGATATTTGTCGAGCAATCAACCTTTTTTGATGGTTATGTCAGGTCCTCACTATCTTGGCATGTCTTTTGAATATGATCAGATCTTTTTTTATCATGATATTCTCATCCTGGTCGCACACTTTTAATTTAAGATTCATTGTTTCAAAGTTTTTAGGTTTTTCATGAGGATTGTTTCGAAATTTCATGTTACAATCATTGAATGGTTGGAGCAATATTACTCGGAAATCTCCGTTGAAAATAACAAATTTCATCCTTTTCTCATGCTTGCTAAATAGGATGACATAGAAGAAGGTGCATTCACAAGAATTTTTCGAGGTTTGTTTGATTATGGTTTCTGTCGAAAAGGTAAGAATGTGAACTAGTTAGAAGTAGTGGTTGTGACACATCTTTCTGCCCATAGGAAAGACCTTCTTTTTGTTGTGCAAGTTCTTCAAGCTCTTATATTTTCTCTTGCACATTACTTTATATTAATTTTAATCGATCATATCTTTGTGTATGCACGTCAGGAGCATCTACAGTGGCTACATTGGAAATTTCATTATACATGACCTTGACCTTCTAGTTGTTTAGATTAGGAGTAGGACTAGATGCATTCTAGTTTCCCCTCTCTTGCAATCATTTTGCAGTTTTTCTCCTTAGTCTTTCTTGTGTTTTCTTACTTTTTTCTTGCATCATGTTTTAGTTTAGCTTCCTTTTGCTTGTCTTTTGGTTTTTCTTTCTTGTTGTGTCATGTCTTTTCTTTTCTATTTTGTTAATAAGTTATTGCATGAAGGATGTCCCATTTGGGCTCAAAAGATAATATGGCCAAAGAAAAAAGTAATTTGTGACACTACAACATTTTTCTAACCTTCAATCCTTATTCTCTTCCCCAGTTACACCTTTTGGTCAATGTCTTTCTAACAGAAAAAACGATCCATATGTAAGGAACGCTTTGTGTCGAACCATGATATCCGTCTCTATTCTAGAAACGTTACAACTTCACTCGGTTCTTTATGTTTCAATGTTTTCCATGCTTATCCAATTAATTGGAGAAGGAGAAGGGAAAAAGTCTAACTAGCAAACCAAAATCAAATGTCTTATATGCTTCTTTGAAGGAACATCCTCTTTTTCTCTCAATAAGTTGGGATCCCTCTTTAGCCCATGAAATGAATAAGTGCCTATGCACAGTACTCTATACAATACATAAATAAAGGTGAAAGAAGAGAAAGGCTTCCTGCACAGAGAGGTGAAGCAAGAAACTCCATCGAGGTAGTGTCCAAGCTCCCTGGTAGCGGAGTAATGTTTGTGTTCCTGAAGTGAATCCGTCGGGGTACAGTGGAGTAATTTTTGTGTTCCTGTAGTGACTCTGCTGGGGTATTGTCTAGGCCAGATGTCAATGGAATAACATAGATATGAAAAACAATAGTCTAGAAATATAAAGCTTGCGAACTATACTACTCTTCTCTAATTCAAAACATTGTGATATTGTTGATCTTATGTTTGTGTTGAACCGAGAAGGGACAAAGGGGAATACGCTTATTCGTGGGGTAAGTGGGGACACCAAAGTGATATGTACGATGAATCAATACTTCTAAAAGAACTAGACATTGCACAAAAGAATCAACCTAGACAGAGAAGCAAGAGTTCTACTAATGTGTCGCCAAGTGTTGTCACTATGAAAAACACCCTCCAAAATTTTTCCAATTCTTGAGTTTTGGATCCTACTTTAGATCTTGTGATTGACCATTCCATAGTCACTTCTTGGTTGTCTAGTTCTTTTTAAAGTCTTCGATCTTACTTTTGAATCATAAGTGTCGAAGTCACCTGCTCACACATAGTATGTAATGCATTCATGAAAGAATTCCTTCTTTCAAGATTGAATAGGCATGGAATGACCCACTAAGATAGTTCCCATGCAATTTTCAACCCATGTCAGTAGTCAGTGTGCACATCATTGATAGTTCCTCACTTTGTTTGTGATCGTACTTCTTTTTCGATGAGTTTCTTCAACTGTCACCTTTTGTGCACTGCCATATTTGCAAGTGTCGTTTTCATGCTTATGACTATCATTTTTTCTTGTGCTCGCTCTAATTAGTGCCTTTTTCATGTTATCTTCACTTTGACATGTGTCCCTTTCACTGTTGTTCGCATATCATAAGTGTCGTTCGCACTTTTCTCTTCATATAATAAATTTCATGTTTTGGCATGCAGAGTGTCACACAATGCACGAAATATATTTTTGGTGTGTTTAAAGGGGTAATATTTTTTTTAATGAGTTGTAGTCACCATGTAAACATGTATCACACTCGTTTCCAAAGTTTCAATCACTATAGCAAAAGTGTCATCATGGTCATCACAAAGTGTGTCTTTGGTGTCACACTTGTCGTCGCAAAGTTGTGGCATTGAGGGAAGTTTGTTGTTTATGTGTTATGGATGATCTATGTTGTGTCAACATTTTTTCTAAGTGTGTGATCACAGTCAAGTCATATCACTTCACGTCAATTTAATTGATCCTAGACACAACCAAATTCAAAATAACTTTTGACCAAGCAACTTAGCCTCATTGGACCCTCCTGAACTCAACATTGCACGGTCTCAGCCCTCAAGCTACAACCCTTCATATTGACACTACACAATACACATTTCCTTCCTCTTAGGACTATGGACTGTGCAGTCTCAGTGCTCAAGCCCAGACCTTGACCTCCAAAACCACGCAATCATGCCCTCCAACCAGGCCTGAACTGTGCAATTGTGCAATCACCTGGCCTCCCTGCCTCCCAAAACTATGAAGTGGGAAAAATCAAGGCTCAATCCTCCGGCTTGAGTTCTTGAGTCCCTCAACTACGCAGTTCCTCTTCCCAGGCCTCTAGAACTATGCATTGCGTAGTCTCAAGGCTCAAGCCTCTAGATTGAATCCTTGAGTCCCTTAACTATGCAATGCCTTAGTGTCCCTCCCTCCCAGAACTTCACAGTGGCCATATTTAAGCCTCAAGCCCTAAACTTAAACTCTTAATCCCCTCAACTACACAGTATCCTAAACATGGTCTTCCTAAACTACGCATTGTGTAGTCTCAAGCCTTAGTCCCAGACCTGGGCCTCTAGAATTGCCCAATCCCTTAGCCATTTACTTAACTAGTCACCAGTCCCAACCCTAATAGGTGAATTCTTGAAACACGTTAGGTTAGGGGTTTTTCAGATTGATGTCATCTTGTCGTGAATGGATTTCAGTTGCAAGTAATCTATCTTATCATGAAAGGATGACGAGGGAGGAGAATGAGAAGGTGACCATGCTAGAAGACACATATGGAGTTGAAGAGATAATATGATCATCAAGCGACAAGATGAAGGAACACTAGATTACAACAAAATATCAAAGATTAGGTCTGCATAAAGACTCCATCTGATTCACAACCCTTTGGAGGGTGGATATGAAGAACAAATCATGTCTCTCATGAAGATGAAGCATTATACATCTCTTATTGAAGACAGGAGAAGAAAGAATTTCTTGACATTGCCATGTCATCAAGAAGTCCTTTTCAATAGTTTTATGTCATGTCATGTCATGATTCATCATGTGTCACATCATTTTTCGGAATATGTAATTCAATATTGAAGAAATATAATGTAAATTGGAATTCCAAGAGTCATTCATGTAATGTGAAAAGTCATGTAGGAAGTCAAAAGGTCATAGAGAAGTTGAATAACCATTAGAGTATCCCAAGAGTCACAAGGAAGGTCAAGGATCACCCCATTTGTTATATATACACCCTCATGGTACAAGAAAAGGACTTTTCAGCTTGGCTCATCCCACAAGGCATTAGAGAGACAAGCTAGTTCTTTTGAGGAGCAACACTCCATTATTGGAGCTAGTGGTGTTCAATGTGTACATGTGTCTTGGGACTTTTACTTTAATATATGAAGCCTAATGGATGACACGTTCTTCATGCATGGATTATGAATATTTGTAGGACTATTATGTTAATGTTTATGATTCATGTTTGCTTTCACCTATACTAAATTAGTTGAACTATTTCAGTTATTTTAGTGCTTATCATATTGAGAATGTGTTGTAGTTGTTGCATTTCTCGTCGCATCTTTGTGGTGTTGGAAATAATACTGAGAGGGGGGGGGGGGTGAATCAGTATTATCAGATCAGATAAAACTTTTCAATTTCATACTCAGAAACATATACGCTACTTCAGTTAAGTGAACCCGCGTGTACATGCTACTGTGTCTAAAGCAACTAGCGTATATCCAGAAATCTTATGATTCAGTTAGCTTATCTTCAGTAAATGCATCAGAACATTATTAACCATATTAACAGTAAACAGGTGCAGTATAACAGAACAGATCATCACACAAAATCCACACACATGAACACCATGATATAAGGTGGAAACCCAATGTGGGTGAAAACCACCTGTTGCAATTTGTCTCTTTCTTCTTTAATAAGAAACTTCTTTTACAATGTACTGGTGCGGTCCTTTACCAGCACCCAAGCTACAACCTGTAGAGGGCTACAACCCTCATAGCTCTTGTACTAGCCGATCCATTTACTAGTACGTAGGTGCCAACCCTACAGAAGGCTACAACCTTTACTCGTTTTCCAGCTGCTCCTGGAAGGGAGCTACAACCCCCTGGCTCTTGTACTGGCTGATATGTTTACCAGTACGTAGGTGACGGCCTACGATCTTTCCGGGACCACGTTTCATACATTTTCATACTGGATCCAGAAGACAATCACCATTGTAGTACAACCTGCATCATCAATCACTGAAACACCCAATACTGAATCACTGAAACCTTGTCAACAACATCATAACAACAACCAGATCCAACTCCATCTTCAAATATCATACTTCACATTGTATACGCTACTTGGATGAACCCAACTTGCGTGTATAAGCTCTTTTACCAAAACCAACCTGCGTACAGATCTGCAAATTCAAGCTTAAAACTCCGTAGCTATATCAGACATCAAAACATACCCAGATCATAATAATAATAAACATGCGTCAGTAGATCTAGTCTGTCCACAGTCAAACCATATGAAGATAATTATTCCAAGCCTTGAGATCTCGTTCCATCATCCTCCACATGAGTGAAACCTTGGTTCAGATCACCAACCCATAACCAGCATTTGGATCTCATACTTCCTCAGATCTTCATCACTCACAAACACTCACTCACTTTGGCCTAATGATCTTTCTCCTTATATAGCTTTAGGCCCTTCACAATACCACGGTCCAAAACCATAGTAACCCAATACCATCAACTCAATACTAGGGATCAACACGTCTGTCGAGACTCCATGGTCCAAAACCATAGGCACAAATTCCAAGGACTAACTACCACGGACCAAAAGTAAGCTTTCCGACATGTACGCTCTTTTCCGTTCATGAAACTGCGTGTATACCCTACTTGGTATATAGCGAACATGCATACACACGACTTGGTATATAGTGAACTAGCGTGTATACGCGACTTGGGCTTAATGAACCTGCGTGTATGAACTTTCTTGACCTGCTGTACTAAGATCTGTCCTCTGATTAAGTTGCCATCACCTGTACCTGCCTCTGAGTGAGTTGCCATCAAGGACAACACTTGAATCATAATGCCAACAATCTCCCCCTTTGGACTTGATGGAAACCACCACACCAAGTCACTCTCCCCCTTTGACATCAAGGGCAAAGGGCGGACCAAGATATTCTCTTCTTTGGTATACCTTTTGCTGTCCATACTCCCCCTGAGTACCTGCTGAAATCTCCAAATGTGTTCCCCTTTTGTATATGCCAAAGTGTACCAATCTATCCATGCTCCCCCTGAGTACATGCCAAGTTGTATCAATCCATCCATGCTCCCCCTGAGTAGATGCAAGTTCTAAGACCAGCCATTCATTCAAGACCATGACTATCATTCATCATATATGATCTGTACCATAAGCAACAGCCTGCAATACCATTCCTTTGATCAAACAGCAAGATGTATCATTTAGCTTCATAGACTTTATCAACAACTTCTAACCATAATGCCAACAATGCATTATTTGAAGTATATGCTCCCCCTGAGCCTGTGCCATCTGTAGTTAGATCTGATCATGCATACATCAGTAATAAGCATCAAGATCTCATCATCAACAAGTTAGGATTAAACACTTCTAACATCTTACAAGTATCAAAACATTTCCAAACATCCTCAGCAGAATGTAAACGTTAACCAAGAGAGCAGATATTGGACTGAATCATATCAAACCCCTTTTCTGAGCCTATCCCCACTGCATTTCTCCAGACTGTCATATACGCGATTTTGCAGTGTGAAACTCGCGTATATACGCGACTTCCCTTCATTAAACTTGCGTATGAGAATTAGAACATTGAAGTTCTATACCTTCAGCTCCCCCTGAGTCTGTTATGTCTGTGTTGTGCTGAGTACCCTGTGTTGTGCCACATCTTTCTGACTGATCTTCCTTCTTCTTCCATATCTTCAGGCATGTCGATGATTTCTTCTTATCATGAGCTTTGTTCCTGCAATCCTTTTCTTTATGTCCAAACTTGTTACATGCATAGCATCTTACATATTTCATATTCCTCCTATAGCAATCAACAGCTTTGTGGCCAAACATATTGCAAGAAAAGCAATATCCATTAAAGTACCTTGAATGTGATGATCTTTCTGCATGATGGTCTTGAAACCTTTTTCTTCTACATATGGCTGCAACATGTCCAAGATTATGACATTCATAACATTCAACATTATTCATGGGAGGAGTAAAATATTTTCTTTGAGGAGTCTCTTTCCTTGATTGTTGATGGGGTTGTCCTTTCATCTCCTTGTAGAGCCTTTCAGATTTTGCATTAGAGATTCTTGTCTTACTTTGTGAACTAGATTCACCTTCAATAGACTCATGAAAAACAAGACCAGTTTTGATAGCAGGGGACCTTTTACTACTAAGAATATCATCCAAGATCTTAGTACTATCTTGAAATCGTAATAGTTTATCCTTTTCTTCTAATTTACTTTTCAAGATATTTACCTCAACCTGATGTTGTTCTTCTTTTTCTAGACATTGCTTCTTCAAGGTCTCTTCAGCTTTCCTTCCTTCATCCAACTGATGCCTTAGTTCAAGGATCTCGTTTTCTTGCTCTTTATTCAGCGCTAGCAGCATTTGTCGAATTCTGGATGCACATTCCAACTGATCTTTTAATATGATGATTTCTTCTTTGAGGGCATTCTCCCTTTTGCTAGGTAGATCTTGCTGATCTATGATTTGATCTGATGCTTCATTTGCTTGTCCATCTTCAATCTGAGGTGATTCAGGATCTGAATACTTGCTTCCACTCAACGGTAGGTTGTCATTGTTCCTTTGAGCTGTCTTCTTCTTCTGACGTGCTTTCTTCCCCATTGTTCTACGAATCTCCTTCAAGCGATCAAGCTTCTCTGAAGGACCTGCTCTGATACCAATTGTTTCCAAATAATACTGATGGGGGGGGGGGGGGTGAATCAGTATTATCAGATCAGATAAAACTTTTCAATTTCATACTCAGAAACATATACGCTACTTCAGTTAAGTGAACCCGCGTGTACACGCTACTGTGTCTAAAGCAACTAGCGTATATCCAGAAATCTTATGATTCAGTTAGCTTATCTTCAGTAAATGCATCAGAACATTATTAACCATATTAACAGTAAACAGGTGCAGTATAACAGAACAGATCATCACACAAAAGCCACACACATGAACACCATGATATAAGGTGGAAACCCAATGTGGGTGAAAACCACCTACTGCAATTTGTCTCTTTCTTCTTTAATAAGAAACTTCTTTTACAATGTACTGGTGCAGTCCTTTACCAGCACCCAGGCTACAACCTGCAGAGGGCTACAACCCTCATAGCTCTTGTACTAGCTGATCCATTTACTAGTACGTAGGTGCCAACCCTACAGAAGGCTACAACCTTTACTCGTTTTCCAGCTGCTCCTGGAAGGGAGCTACAACCCCCTAGCTCTTGTACTGGCTGATATGTTTACCAGTACGTAGGTGCCGGCCTACGATCTTTCCGGGACCACGTTTCATACATTTTCATACTGGATCCAGAAGACAATCACCATTGTAGTACAACCTGCATCATCAATCACTGAAACACCCAATACTGAATCACTGAAACCTTGTCAACAACATCATAACAACAACCAGATCCAACTCCATCTTCAAATATCATACTTCACATTGTATACGCTACTTGGATGAACCCAACCTGCGTGTATACACTCTTTTACCAAAACCAACCTGCATACAGATCTGCAAATTCAAGCTTAAAACTCCGCAGCTATATCAGAAATCAAAACATACCTAGATCATAATAATAATAAACATGCGTCAGTAGATCTAGTCTGTCCACAGTCAAACCATATGAAGATAATTATTCCAAGCCTTGAGATCTTGTTCCATCATCCTCCACATGAGTGAAACCTTAGTTCAGATCACCAACCCATAACCAGCATTTGGATCGCACACTTCCTCAGATCTTCATCACTCACATACACTCACTCACTTTGGCCTAATGATCTTTCTCCTTATATAGCTTTAGGCCCTTCACAATACCACGGTCCAAAACCATAGTAACCCAATACCATCAACTCAATACTAGGGATCAACACGTCTGTCGAGACTCCATGGTCCAAAACCATAGGCACAAATTCCAAGGACTAACTACCACGGACCAAAAGTAAGCTTTCCGACATGTACGCTCTTTTCCGTTCATGAAACTGCGTGTATACCCTACTTTGTATATAGCGAACCTGCGTACACGCGACTTGGTATATAGTGAACTAGCGTGTATACGTGACTTGGGCTTAATGAACCTGCGTGTATGAACTTTCTTGACCTGCTGTACTAAGATCTGTCCTCTAATTAAGTTTCCATCACCTGTACCTTCCTCTGAGTGAGTTGCCATCAAGGACAACACTTGAATCATAATGCCAACAATCTCCCCCTTTGGACTTGATGGCAACCACCACACCAAGTCACTCGCCCCCTTTGACATCAAGGGCAAAGGGCGAACCAAGATATTCTCTTCTTTGGTATACCTTTTTTCTGTCCATACTCCCCCTGAGTACCTGCTGAAATCTCCAAATGTGTTCCCCTTTTGTATATGCCAAAGTGTACCAATCTATCCATGCTCCCCCTGAGTACATGCCAAGTTGTATAAATCCATCCATGCTCCCCCTGAGCAGATGCAAGTTCTAAGACCAGCCATTCATTCAAGACCATGACTATCATTCATCATATATGATCTGTACCATAAGCAACAGCCTGCAATACCATTCCTTTGATCAAACAGCAAGATGTATCATTTAGCTTCATAGACTTTATCAACAACTTCTAACCATAATGCCAACAATGCATTATTTGAAGTATATGCTCCCCCTGAGCCTGTGCCATCTGTAGTTAGATCTGATCATGCATACATCAGTAATAAGCATCAAGATCTCATCATCATCAAGTTAGGATTAAACACTTCTAACATCTTACAAGTATCAAAACATTTCCAAACATCCTCAGCAGACTGTAAACGTTAACCAAGAGAGCAGATATTGGACTGAATCATATCAGACCCCTTTTCAGAGCCTATCCCCACTGCATTTCTTCAGACTGTCATATACGCGATTTTGCAGTGTGAAACTCGCGTATATACGCGAATTCCCTTCATTAAACTTGCGTATGAGAATTAGAACAATGAAGTTCTATACCTTCAGCTCCCCCTGAGTCTGTTATGTCTGTGCTGTGCTGAGTACCCTGTGCTGTGCCACATCTTTCTGACTGATCTTCCTTCTTCTTCCATATCTTCAGGCATGTTGATGATTTCTTCTTATCATGAGCTTTGTTCCTACAATCCTTTGCTTTATGTCCAAACTTGTTACATGCATAGCATCTTACATATTTCATATTCCTCCTATAGCAATCAGTAGCTTTGTGGCCAAACATATTGCAAGAAAAGCAATATCCATTAAAGTACCTTGAATGTGATGATCTTTCTGCATGATGGTCTTGAAACCTTCTTCTTCTACATATGGCTGCAACATGTCCAAGATTATGACATTCATAACATTCAACATTATTCATGGGAGGAGTAAAAGATTTTCTTTGAGGAGTCTCTTTCCTTGATTGTTGATGGGGTTGTCCTTTCATCTCCTTGTAGAGCCTTTCAGATTTTGCATTAGAGATTCTTGTCTTACTTTGTGAACCAGATTCACATTCAATAGACTCATGAAAACCAAGACCAGTTTTGATAGCAGGGGACCTTTGACTACTAAGAATATCATCCAAGATCTTAGTGCTATCTTGAAATCGTAATAGTTTATCCTTTTCTTCTAATTTAATTTTCAAGATATTTACCTCAACTTGATGTTGTTCTTCTTTTTCCAGACATTGCTTCTTCAAGGTCTCTTCAGCTTTCCTTCCTTCATCCAACTGATGCCTTAGTTCAAGGATCTCGTTTTCTTGCTCTTTATTCAGCGCTAGCAGCGTTTGTCGAATTCTGGATGCACATTCCAACTGATCTTTTAATATGTTGATTTCTTCTTTGAGGGCATTCTCCCTTTTGCTAGGTAGATCTTGCTGATCTATGATTTGATCTGATGCTTCATTTGCTTGTCCATCTTCAATCTGAGGTGATTCAGGATCTGAATACTTGCTTCCACTCAACGGTAGGTTGGCATTGTTCCTTTGAGCTGTCTTCTTCTTCTGACGTGCTTTCTTCCCCATTGTTCTACGAATCTCCTTCAAGCGATCAAGCTTCTCTGAAGGACCTGCTCTGATACCAATTGTTTCCAAATAATACTGATGGGGGGGGGGGGGGGGGTGAATCAGTATTATCAGATCAGATAAAACTTTTCAATTTCATACTCAGAAACATATACGCTACTTCAGTTAAGTGAACCCGCGTGTACACGCTACTGTGTCTAAAGCAACTAGCGTATATCCAGAAATCTTATGATTCAGTTAGCTTATCTTCAGTAAATGCATCAGAACATTATTAACCATATTAACAGTAAACAGGTGCAGTATAACAGAACAGATCATCACACAAAAGCCACACACATGAACACCATGATATAAGGTGGAAACCCAATGTGGGTGAAAACCACCTACTGCAATTTGTCTCTTTCTTCTTTAATAAGAAACTTCTTTTACAATGTACTGGTGCAGTCCTTTACCAGCACGCAGGCTACAACCTGCAGAGGGCTACAACCCTCATAGCTCTTGTACTAGCCGATCCATTTACTAGTACGTAGGTGCCAACCCTACAGAAGGCTACAACCTTTACTCGTTTTCCAGCTGCTCCTGGAAGGGAGCTACAACCCCCTGGCTCTTGTACTGGCTGATATGTTTACCAGTACGTAGGTGCCGGCCTACGATCTTTCCGGGACCACGTTTCATACATTTTCATACTGGATCCAGAAGACAATCACCATTGTAGTACAACCTGCATCATCAATCACTGAAACACCCAATACTGAATCACTGAAACCTTGTCAACAACATCATAACAACAACCAGATCCAACTCCATCTTCAAATATCATACTTCACATTGTATACGCTACTTGGATGAACCCAACCTGCATGTATACGCTCTTTTACCAAAACCAACCTGCGTACAGATCTGCAAATTCAAGCTTAAAACTCCGCAGCTATATCAGACATCAAAACATACCCAGATCATAATAATAATAAACATGCGTCAGTAGATCTAGTCTGTCCACAGTCAAACCATATGAAGATAATTATTCCAAGCCTTGAGATCTTGTTCCATCATCCTCCACATGAGTGAAACCTTAGTTCAGATCACCAACCCATAACCAGCATTTGGATCTCACACTTCCTCAGATCTTCATCACTCACATACACTCACTCACTTTGGCCTAATGATCTTTCTCCTTATATAGCTTTAGGCCCTTCACAATACCACGGTCCAAAACCATAGTAACCCAATACCATCAACTCAATACTAGGGATCAACACGTCTGTCGAGACTCCATGGTCCAAAACCATAGGCACAAATTCCAAGGACTAACTACCACGGACCAAAAGTAAGCTTTCCGACATGTACGCTCTTTTCCGTTCATGAAACTGCGTGTATACCCTACTTGGTATATAGCGAACCTGCGTACATGCGACTTGGTATATAGTGAACCAGCGTGTATACGCGACTTGGGCTTAATGAACCTACGTGTATGAACTTTCTTGACCTGCTGTACTAAGATCTGTCCTCTGATTAAGTTGCCATCACCTGTACCTGCCTCTGAGTGAGTTGCCATCAAGGACAACACTTGAATCATAATGCCAACAATCTCCCCCTTTGGACTTGATGGCAACCACCACACCAAGTCACTCTCCCCCTTTGACATCAAGGGCAAAGGGCGGACCAAGATATTCTCTTCTTTGGTATACCTTTTGCTGTCCATACTCCCCCTGAGTACCTGCTGAAATCTCCAAATGTGTTCCCCAAAGTGTACCAATCTATCCATGCTCCCCCTGAGTATATGCCAAGTTGTATCAATCCATCCATGCTCCCCCTGAGCAGATGCAAGTTCTAAGACCAGCCATTCATTCAAGACCATGACTATCTTTCATCATATATGATCTGTACCATAAGCAACAGCCTGCAATACCATTCCTTTGATCAAACAGCAAGATGTATCATTTAGCTTCATAGACTTTATCAACGACTTCTAACCATAATGCCAACAATGCATTATTTGAAGTATATGCTCCCCCTGAGCCTGTGCCATCTGTAGTTAGATCTGATCATGCATACATCAGTAATAAGCATCAAGATCTCATCATCATCAAGTTAGGATTAAACACTTCTAACATCTTACAAGTATCAAAACATTTCCAAACATCCTCAGCAGACTGTAAACGTTAACCAAGAGAGCAGATATTGGACTGAATCATATCAGACCCCTTTTCTGAGCCTATCCCCACTGCATTTCTTCAGACTGACATATACGCGATTTTGCAGTGTGAAACTCGCGTATATACGCGACTTCCCTTCATTAAACTTGCGTATGAGAATTAGAACACTGAAGTTCTATACCTTCAGCTCCCCCTGAGTCTGTTATGTCTGTGTTGTGCTGAGTACCCTGTGCTGTGCCACATCTTTCTGACTGATCTTCCTTCTTCTTCCATATCTTTAGGCATGTTGATTATTTCTTCTTATCATGAGCTTTGTTCTTGCAACCCTTTGCTTTATGTCCAAACTTGTTACATGCATAGCATCTTACATATTTCATATTCCTCCTATAGCAATCAGCAGCTTTGTGGCCAAACATATTGCAAGAAAAGCAATATCCATTAAAGTACCTTGAATGTGATGATCTTTCTACATGATGGTCTTGAAACCTTCTTCTTCTACATATGGCTGCAACATGTCTAAGATTATGACATTCATAACATTCAACATTATTCATGGGAGGAGTAAAAGATTTTCTTTGAGTAGTCTCTTTCCTTGATTGTTGATGGGGTTGTCCTTTCATCTCCTTGTAGAGCCTTTCAGATTTTGCATTAGAGATTCTTGTCTTACTTTGTGAACAAGATTCACCTTCAATAGACTCATGAAAACCAAGACCAGTTTTGATAGCAGGGGACCTTTGACTACTAAGAATATCATCCAAGATCTTAGTACTATCTTGAAATCGTAATAGTTTATCCTTTTCTTCTAATTTACTTTTCAAGATATTTACCTCAACTTGATGTTGTTCTTCTTTTTCTAGACATTGCTTCTTCAAGGTCTCTTCAGCTTTCCTTCCTTCATCCAACTGATGCCTTAGTTCAAGGATCTCGTTTTCTTGCTCTTTATTCAGCGCTAGCAGCATTTGTCGAATTCTGGATGCACATTCCAACTGATCTTTTAATATGATGATTTCTTCTTTGAGGGCATTCTCCCTTTTGCTAGGTAGATCTTGCTGATCTATGATTTGATCTGATGCTTCATTTGCTTGTCCATCTTCAATCTGAGGTGATTCAGGATCTGAATACTTGCTTCCACTCAACGGTAGGTTGTCATTGTTCCTTTGAGCTGTCTTCTTCTTCTGACGTGCTTTCTTCCCCATTGTTCTACGAATCTCCTTCAAGCGATCAAACTTCTCTGAAGGACCTGCTCTGATACCAATTGTTGGAAATAATACTGATGGGGGGGGGGGGGGGGTGAATCAGTATTATCAGATCAGATAAAACTTTTCAATTTCATACTCAGAAACATATACGCTACTTCAGTTAAGTGAACCCGCGTGTACACGCTACTGTGTCTAAAGCAACTAGCGTATATCCAGAAATCTTATGATTCAGTTAGCTTATCTTCAGTAAATGCATCAGAACATTATTAACCATATTAACAGTAAACATGTGCAATATAACAGAACAGATCATCACACAAAAGCCACACACATGAACACCATGATATAAGGTGGAAACCCAATGTGGGTGAAAACCACCTGCTGCAATTTGTCTCTTTCTTCTTTAATAAGAAACTTCTTTTACAATGTACTGGTGCAGTCCTTTACCAGCACGCAGGCTACAACCTGCAGAGGGCTACAACCCTCATAGCTCTTGTACTAGCCGATCCATTTACTAGTACGTAGGTGCCAACCCTACAGAAGGCTACAACCTTTACTCGTTTTCTGGCTGCTCCTGGAAGGGAGCTACAACCCCCTGGCTCTTGTACTGGCTGATATGTTTACCAGTACGTAGGTGCCGGCCTACGATCTTTCCGGGACCACGTTTCATACATTTTCATACTGGATCCAGAAGACAATCACCATTGTAGTACAACCTGCATCATCAATCACTGAAACACCCAATACTGAATCACTGAAACCTTGTCAACAACATCATAACAACAACCAGATCCAACTCCATCTTCAAATATCATACTTCACATTGTATACGCTACTTGGATGAACCCAACCTGCGTGTATACGCTCTTTTACCAAAACCAACCTGTGTACAGATCTGCAAATTCAAGCTTAAAACTCCGCAGCTATATCAGACATCAAAACATACCCAGATCATAATAATAATAAACATGCGTCAGTAGATCTAATCTGTCCACAGTCAAACCATATGAAGATAATTATTCTAAGCCTTGAGATCTCGTTCCATCATCCGCCACATGAGTGAAACCTTGGTTCAGATCACCAACCCATAACCAACATTTGGATCTCACACTTCCTCAAATCTTCATCACTCACATACACTCACTCACTTTGGCCTAATGATCTTTCTCCTTATATAGCTTTAGGCCCTTCACAATACCACGGTCCAAAACCATAGTAACCCAATACCATCAACTCAATACTAGGGATCAACACGTCTGTCGAGACTCCATGGTCCCAAACCATAGGCACAAATTCCAAGGACTAACTACCACGGACCAAAAGTAAGCTTTCCGACATGTACACTCTTTTCCGTTCATGAAACTGCGTGTATACCCTACTTGGTATATAGCGAACCTGCGTACACGCGACTTGGTATATAGTGAACCAGCGTGTATATGCGACTTGGGCTTAATGAACCTGCGTGTATGAAATTTCTTGACCTACTGTACTAAGATCTGTCCTCTGATTAAGTTGCCATCACCTGTACCTGCCTCTGAGTGAGTTGCCATCAAGGACAACACTTGAATCATAATGCCAACATGTGGACTATTCTGCTGGATGTTAGAAAAATATATCTCATTGTGTGTTTTTCTACTAGAGTAGTACAACTACCTCTCTCTTAGAGGCTCACTTCCTTTTCCCTCTGCAGTAGAACAACCTCAACACACCTACAATCGAATTCTCACCAGGCACACTTGCTTTTCAAAGGCACATATGCACTCATCTCTCTTGCTAATAGTTAGAGACAAGGAAAACCTTTAATAAAATGGCAATTGGGTCAATACTCCAAATGGGGATCCTATCCCAAATGGTATGAGGTTTGATTGGGACTTCACATCAGGGAGACCCCCTTGGTTGACATATTTCCAGCACCTTCAACAGAGCATTATATAACATATGATATAGAAGGAATATCAATGAAAATGTCAAAACCCAAAGTGGTAGATTGATAATCCCAACCTCAATTTTTTGGTCAGCAATTAAGCTCAATTGTCATAATCCTATGATTGTAACAAGGGATCACGTATCTAGTGCTTGGATCCTAGATAAGTGGAAGTAGGCCTTCATTTGTGTTAGATATGAAGGGATGCAAATATTTGATAATTGTATAATTCTTGGATCCATAACACCTCGTGTTGAGCCTTGGTAATTAGTGGAACTGGAATTTTGATGCAAAATATTTAAGTTTGGTAGGGTTCAACTTGTTGAAGAATGTAACTAGGTTCGGTCTTCATAAATGTATTTGAATTATTATGTAATGTGCTTGTCAAAAGAATAAAGAAAATATTTTATTAATATATCAATGACTTATTAAAGCACGGGTTTCATGCTTGGGTCATAAATATATTAGTCAAAGCTCCCATTGTGGACTCCTAGGATTAATATTGAGTCAAAAGAGTCATTGTACAATTAAAGAGACCCTTCTTGGGCTTTGGAATGATGTAAAAAGGTTTATTATTGAGTAAAATATGATTTATGTAACCTCCACACCAAGTCATCCTAATGGATATCAAGTCGTCCGAAAGGACGCCTATTCGACCTCACCTGGAGCCTATAAATAGAAGGAGATCGAATTCATTCGGAGTATCTCAACTCAAGCAAGTTCGATATCTCTACTGAAGCTGGAAAAATTGTGAAGTCGGTCAAGGAAGTCAAAATAAGTGTGGTTTGGGTCAAGGTGAAAGAGAAAAGGAAAATTGAAGTTTTGGTGGTACTCTGTCTCTCTTTCCTGTCCTAGTTTGGGATATTGAAGTCTTTCAAGTGTTACTATTGTCAGTTTTTGCTTGATGTAGTAAGTTGTTTCATAGTCAAAGTTGTTGGGGTAGAAGTGTTGTTGCAAAGGGGCCAAAGATCTAGAAGGGCTGACTTGGTGTGGAGAGAAGGTGTGGTCTATGTCTAGGTTGAAGAGTCTCAAAGAAAACTATTAAAAGAAGATAATTTTTTACTGGGTTTTCCCCTCGAGAGGAGTTTTTCCCTGGCATAATGCCTACATATTGTGTCTTGTGTTTTTTTTATATTCATACACACATAATATGGTAATTTCTTGATGAAAGATAATATAATAAAGAATTAAAATAAGCCAACATAACTCACAAGTAGTTATCAATAAAGAGTAATCAAAGCCTAATCTACTTGCATTGATTTCTCAAAATGGTATCGGAGCTAAGCTCAAGAAAGGTTGAATATCACTTTGTTGGCTCAAAAGGAATGGATGTGGATTCTCCCTCTTTGATAAACTATATGAGAATGGGTATCAACATTGTTAGAAGTTGTATCAAGAATGTCATCAACTACTTATTCAACAAGGTCAAAAGTCAACGGTTCTTGGCTTCTCTTACATGTTCTCTTAGTGATGACAATGCATGGACCATTGATAGTGGAGCATCAAAGCACATGACAGGAGAAAGTAAACAACTTCATACACTATCAAAGGAGTCATCTTCTCATACAATGGAATTGGGTGAAAACAAAATCTATGTTGTGAGAGGCCTAGGATCAACATTGTTGAAGCTAGAAAATGGATCGAAGTCTATCCTATAGGAACTCAAGCCTTGAGAATATGAATTGATAGTATGAGGTACAATCTCAAGGAAATCAAGTAAGTATTGTCTATAAAATCATAGGTATGTTAACACAAGGTACATATGCTCATAAGCTTTTATATTTTCAATATATCTAATCTTAATTGGTTCATACAATCCTTTTTTATAACTAGTCTAGGGTAAAGATTAAATCCCTAGATAACATACAAAAGTCTCATATTAGAACCTTAATCCTTATCTTCTAGGGTTCACAAGTAATCTAGGATGTCAAGTAAAAGTCCTAATATTAATTGAAGTAATAACTTGATTTTCAATATCATAGGATTCCATCCTCCATGGGAAGATCTAACTTGAGAAATTGAATCATGTTCTTAGTATCACCTGTTTTGCTTGAAATTATGTATTACAGGTATAAAAGATCATGGCTTAATACAAAGAGAACACGTCAAGGATTCCTTACAAGGTTTTTCAAGGAACATCTCCATGTATGTCTTAGACTATAAAATTTATAAAAAATTCTTAATATAAAAAGTGTGTTCATCTTATTTTGAAATTTGTATTACTAACATATTTATGTCTAGCTTCCTTGAATCTTAAATATTCTTGATTGAGTGATTCATCATTAGATAAATCTACCCTCCTCATATCTTTGATTGCTCTTGTGGAACGCTAGAAAGGTTCATTGTGAAAACCCTAACTTAAGGGTATGTCGATGATTATGTGTGAAACCCTAATCTACTTAGGGTTATTGTTGAAAGAAAATGTCTGATGTTTAAAATATGTCATGTTTGGGATTTTGGTATGATTATGGAAACCCTAACTTGTTAGGGTTGAATGATAATTGTCTAAAATCCTAAACATTTGAAGTATTAGTAATTTAGGGTTTTCCATGTTCTTATATTGAAAATGTTAAAATTTGGGTACCAGAGGACAAGCGGTTGCCTAAGGATTTGATCCTTGGCCTAGGGAAAAGTGTCCAAATTTATTTTTTACTTTTCTCCTAAAGTGACTTTATAAGTGGTAAAGTTACATTCTAATTTAAAAATGACTTTATAAGTGGTAAAGTTACATTCTAACTTAAAAGTGAATCTATAGGTGGTAAAGTTTCATTCTAGTTTAAAGGTGACTTTATGAAAGTGAATGAAGAATTAGAAAGTGAAAAAGTGACTATCGAAGTAAAAGGCTAAGTGGGTCTTTATTTAAGTGGGTGTGTTAAAAAATAGAAAGTGAGAATTAAATGAACATTTATTCTCATCCCTAGATCTAAATGAATCTCATCCATTAGATCTTAGGGTAACCTAAAAGGTCATTTAGAGAATAAAAGGAGAAGAGAAGAGGAAAAGATCAATTCATTCTTTCATGAGCATTTGAGAGAAAGAGAAGAGAGAACAAGGAGAAAATTTATGACCAGTGAGGAAGTGAAGGAGATCAGCAAGAAGACATTTCAGCAAATCTGGGCAGCATCATTTATTGGCATGCATCCCAAGGAAAAATCATACGATAGGAGAAAGGCACAAAAATCAAGGAAGAGGGACAACAATTTCTGGGCACATTTTTTGAGGTTGGTTGTACAACATTTAATGTTGTTTTATTGCTGTAAAAATTTCTGTTTTGATTGTTTGCTGATTGGCATGATTTTCGAGGTGGAGTTCAAGCATGAAAATCGAGGAAGTTGTAATTTGTGGTTGCTGGAATTTTTACTATGTATTTCAGTTTCTCTGTAAAAGCATTTTCAGAAATAAAGAAGAGCTCTCAAACTAGTTTTCCCCAAGAGTTGTAGGGGGTTTTTCCAGGGTCACATTGACCAAAAATCACTGTGTTATTTTCTGTGTGGTTGTCATAATTTTGTTGTGTTTTATTTCTGCAATTTCAACAGTTGTGAAATCTCTAAATTTGTGTTTTCAGAAAAATATTATCATTTCCAGATTTTAGAATTTTTATCATGCTTGGATTTAAAACTAAATGCATGGAGTGATAAGTAAAACTGATAACCAGAGTGGGGGTTGAAATTTCTTCATGGTATCAGAGCTTGGTTGGCTGAAAAGTGCAGTTTGGGACAACAAAGTGAAAATTACAGCAAGTTGATTTTTACACAGAAAACATAAATCTTTACCACAGATTTGAAAATTTCAGTTTGGTAGGACAATGAAACATGTCTTTGGGTTTGAGAGTTGAAGACAGGTTGGATGGGCAGAACAACTACAATGCATGGAAGGAGAGAATCCAGAGCATCTTTGAGGAAGCAGAAGTCTGGGGAATTATGGTAAATACCACACAGAACCCAGTAGCAGTACCTGCTAACCCTGTATAGTTGGCAGAGTTTAACAAAAAGAATGCTAAGGCAAAAAGATTGATTCTGGAAGGAATCAAAGACCATGTCATTCCTCATGTGTGAGGAAAGACTTATGCACATGAGAATGTGGACAACCTTGAACAATATTTACCAGAGCTCAAATGAAAACAAAAAAATGGTCCTAAAGGAGAAATTGAAGGCCATTAAAATGGCTAAGACTAAAAATGCTACAACATGCCTCACAAAGATCACTTCAATGAGAGATGAGTTGGCAGTCGTAGGTGAGATCATTGCATCCACTGAGTTGGTGAGAATTGCTTTGAATGGTCTTCCTAAGACTTGGGAGAATTTTGTGGATGGCATTATTGCACGAGAAAACCTTCCCGATTGGGAGAGGTTATGGGATGATTGCATTCAGAATGAGATCAGAAAGAACCATCTTGGGCTAGCCAAACAGGTGGAGGAGGATGACAATATGGCATTCTTAGCAAGAGGTAAGAAGGGCAGAGCAAAGAAGCAAGCTTCCAACAGTGGAGGTAAAGGCAAGAAACAAACAAGGAGAAGGACTATTCCAAAGTCAAATGTTGGAATTGTCAAAAGTTGGGACACTATGTTGTTGTGTGTCCAGAGAAGAAGAACAAGAAAGGGAAAGACAAACCCATGGTAGCTTCTGCAGAGATAGAGCACTTCTCAGAGAGATTTCATTGGGAGTTTGGGTTCATAGCTTGTGATACCACTGGTGTAGGATCACCTGCCATATAGGTTTAGAGGGAGTGTTCATTCCCTGCTACTAGCAGAGTATCTTCTAGCATTTGGTATGTTGGTAGTGACGCTTCTCGCCACATGACAGGAGTTAGAGAGTACTTCTCAGAGCTTTCAGAGGGTGATACTGATATGGAGGTAGTACTTGGTGATGACATCATTGTTAGAGCAGTCGGTGTGGGGACATTGACATTTGATAGGGGACCCAAACCTCCCTTGAAAGTGTCATATGTTCTATATGTGTCTAGAATGAAGAACTTGATATCCATCTCAGCAATTGAGGATAGAGGGTATGATGTGTTGTTCAAGAGAGGGCAGGTGCTTATATATCCTAGGGGAACTCCAACTTTTTCAGCTAGAGATATTGGTGTGCGCCATGCCAAGGTGTACAAGTTCTCATTCCAACCCCTGATGGCATTGAGTAGCAACACCCAAGACAAGACCAACAACAGATCTAATAGTTCAGAGTTGTGTGAGATTTGGCACCGCAGGATGGGGCACATGTATCATGGGGCCTTGAGTACATTACGGGAGATCACCACTAGTGTGCTAGATCTCAATTCTGATCAACTTGATGTATGCAGAGGATGTGCTATGGGGAAGTTTGTCAGATCCCCTTTTCTTAGCAGTGACAGTAGAGAGACCGAGATCCTTGAATTGATTCATACCGATCTGAGTGGTTGGATGTCACATGTATCCTTGAGTGGCTATGAGTACTATGTTTTATTCATTGATGACCACTCCAGGAAGACCTAGATTTATTTCCTGAAGACCAAGAGTGAGGTCTTCAAGTAGTTTCAAGAGTTCAAAGCTCTTGTGGAGACCCAGACAAGTAGGAAGATCAAGGTCTGCAGGTTGGACAATGGAGGGGAGTATACCCTTGGTGAGTTTGTTGTTTTTTGTGCTGAGGCAGGCATTAGGAGGATGTTCACAGTTCCTTACTACCCCCAGTAGAATGGGGTTGTAGAGAGGAAGAACAAATCCATTGCAGGGGCTGCCAAAGCCATGCTTCATGATTAGGGGTTACCTTTATTTTTGTGGGCAGAGGCCTGCAACACGATTGTGTACTTGTAGAACATGAGTCCACATCGTGCCTTAGGGAATTTAATTCTGAAGGAGGCTTTTCTTAGGAAGAAGCCTGATGTTGGGCACTTTCGTATCTTTGGGTGCCTTACATATTGCTATGTCCCCAAGGAGAACAAGACCAATATAGATCCCACTGCAGACAAGGGTATCTTTGTGGGTTATAGCGAGACCTCGAAAGCCTATCGGATTTATATTCCTGCGCAAAGGAAAGTGGTTATCAGGCGGGATGTGAAGTTCGAGGAGGAGAGAGCTTTCAGGAGGTCACAGGAGTTAGAGTTTCTAGAGTCACCAGACCCTCAGGAGAAATTGAGTCAGTCACAGGGATCCAGTGGTCAGGGATGAGGAGGTACATTGATTACAGTGTCAGGTCCATCAGTGAGCAATGGCTCTCAGAGTAAGGTGGGTCTTTCTTCGGGCAGCATGCGGGGCAGTCCACATAGCAGTTCACAGGGTAGTCCACTAATGGACAGTTCGCATGGTACTTCAACATCTACAGGCACAGATTCAGGCATGAGGTTAGTTGACAAGCCTTTAAGAGTTAAGGCTTTTGATGATGATGAGAATTCTTTCACTCCAGTGGGAGAAGTATGCTTAGGGAAGAGGAAGCCCAAGTGGCTTCAAGATACCTTGCACAAGGCCACATTAGTTGTTGGGCCAAAGAGACAAGTTAGAGAGAGTAAACCACCTAAGAGGTTCTATAGTTACATGGCATTGGTAACAAGAATTGTTGACTCCGAGCCTTATAGTTATGAGGAGGCAACTAGCGAACAACTCTAGAGAGAGGCCATGATGGATGAGTATTCTTTTATTATGAAGAATGATGTTTGGGAGGTAGTGCCGAGGCTTGAAGGTAAATCTATTGTTACTTCTAGATGGCTCTACAAGATAAAGCATGTTGCAAATGGCAGCATCAAGAAGTTCAAGGCTCAATTTGTGGTGAGAGGGTTCTCACAGGTAGAGGGAGTTGACTATGAGGAGACCTTCACTCCCATAGCTCGGTATACATCTATTCACTCCATTATATCGATTGCAGCAAAGATGGGTTGGAAGATCCACCAGATGGGTGTGAAGATCGCATTTCTCAATGGCTTCATTCAGGAGGAGGTTTATATTGAGCAACCGCAGGGCTTTGAGGTGCATGGGAAGGATTCCCATGTATGCAGATTGAAAATGACACTCTATGGATTGAAGCAAGCTCCTACATCTTCGTACTTGAGGATTCATACATACTTGCAGCAGTTAGGTTTCACAAAGAGTGAGGCTGATCAGAACCTATACTTCATTGTGGTGGGTGAGGAGCCTCTCATTCTAGTGTTGTATGTTGATGACTTGATCATCACTAATGCAAAGAAACTCATTGAGGTCTGTAGGAGAGATCTTGCTTCAGAGTTTGAGATGAAGTGTATCGGCTTGATGCATTATTTTCTGGGATTGGAGGTGTGGCAGGAGGAGGGAAATTTCTTCCTGGGACAAGGGAAGTACATTGTGGATATTCTTAGCAGATTTCACATGGAGGACTGCAAACCCATGTCTACACCCATGATCACTAACTGGAAGAAGCTTCATGCTTCTGATTCCGAGTTGGTGGATCCTAATCTATACAGACAATTGATTGGTTGTTTGATGTATTTGGTCAACGCTCGACCAGATATATGTTTTGTAGTTAACACTATGAGTCAGTTCATGTGTGATCCCAGGAGAGTGCATTGGATGGCTGCAAAACACATTCTTTGTTACTTGCAGGGGACTGTGGTTTTTGGTCTGGATTATAAACAGGGTGATGGAGTGAGACTGACAGGGTACACAGATTCAAATTAGGAAGGTTGTTCTCCAGATAGGAAGAGCACTTTCGGGTGTTTGTTGTTGGGAAAAGTATCCAATACGGAATGACCCTATCCCACTCTAAGGGTACAGAGAGCAAGTACCCTTATAGTAAAGTTCTGAGAGTGTTATATAGAGCTATCTCATGAGGTCTGAAGGGGCTGGAATCTTGTGATAGTACCTCAGCAACAATCGAATGCAAAGCTATTCAAGATTACTTCTTTATGAGATGTAAGAGAGAGGAGGAAGAGATCCACTAACCGTTATCTTCCGCTAATGATTGATCCAATCTTCCCTCTTTGCTGCTTGCTCCCAGCTCCTTGCTCTTTCATTGGCCCAACTACACAAAGATCCTGCAAAAGCACAAGAAAGGGAAACTACAAGAAGCATACATCCAGCACTCTTTCACTGGCCCAGCTACACAAAGATCCTGCAAAAGCACAAGAAAGGGAAACTACAAGAAGCACTCTGTACCTGCGCTGAAGGTCAAACAGACAGTGTCCCACCTGCGCTGGACCAGTCTTGCTTTGTGCTACTGGGGTTTCCTGCTGTTTCTTGCCCTGTTTTCACTCTTGTTTTGTTGCCTGTTACCAGTCAATGTGCCTATCTGAAACCAACCTTCCTTGTCACTATTCTGCCTCGGTTGTATAAAGAAACTGTGTTTGTTCTTTGTGTATTTCTTGTATCATTACAGTTTCCCATGACGAAAGTGAACTAGTCTTGCTGTGACCTCTTAGATCTAGACCTGTGATAAAGTGTCGTTTTGATCTTAAGAGTTAGTTTGTTTGCTGTTCATAGCTGATTAAGCTTTTGCTTTCATCATTTGGTTTGAGTTTATATATTTCTAGTGTCGAAACAAGTAAATCTTAAGGTGTCTTTTGATTTTGGACAAGCTTGTTTGCTTTCACTTGAAATTGAATTCAAAATTATACAACAGCTTTCTTTTTGCATTACGCCAACATTAAGAAAGAGAAAATAAATACCTGCATCTTTGCATTTTGCATATAAGTTTGTATGTTGATTTAGGGAAAAAGTGCATTAGCGAGTGCTCTTTGATCTGTGTGAAAAGATTTTGTCTCTCTTTTCCCTCAGTAGTTAAGATTTTCATAAGTCAAAAAGATTGAAAAAGCTTGCTTCTCATCTTAGACTGCATTTAGGAATTTGTATCAATACATCTCGTGGTGAACCTTGAAAGGCAAACTTTAAAAAGATCAACTTAAAATATATTGAATGAACCTAACAACGCTTTGAAACATAACGCAAACATCTAGAGGTCTAAGCTAGAGACGTGTTCCGGCGTCGTTAAACGTAGTGAATGTCGATCTCGACGAAGGTGGGTGATTCCTCCTGAGAGTCGATGGCACTAATACGGACTTGTGCTCCCACATACCGTCGTGTATATATTGGGAGACCCCTATAGAATAAAGCCTTTATCCATAGGAAACCGTGTCGGCCGCCCTACTGATCGCAATGCAGTGAACACAGCATTCACGAAGATCGACCACTCGTACCGTAAAACGTATTCTGTGGTTTTGCGAAAGGTTTGGCACACCCTCTGCCTAGAACTCCAGAGCAGTTTCTTTTGGCCTTTTTCAAACTCTATAACTGAAAAATTCCATCCGAGCATTTGTCACTTCGGGCTCGTTAAAACATCGAAGGAGACTAGAGTCATCTTTAGCTTTTTCTCGACTCTTAAAAAGTGAAAAATCAAGTTGTGTCTAAAAGTGTCTAATAAAATTCATTCAATTCGGAAACACAAATTTCCCCTTTTAATATTTTAGTTGATCGAGTAATCTGCAATCGTGGAAGAAAGTCAATTGAAACCCCGTCGTTCGCGGAGGCTTACGAGTCAACCGTCTTTGTCCCCGGAATCGAAAACAGTACGGGCAAAGCGAACTCGTTTAACCGGTTCAAAATCTCCTTTGAAAGTTAGAACAAGTGTTCCTACTGCATCCGAGGTTCCAGTTACTCCTTACATTTCTGGAAACCCTGCCTCTATAGAAGAAGTTCAACAGCCACAGAAGGACAGTAATACTGATCCTAGTCTGGGGGCAAATACTTGTGTAACTGAACCAGTTCCATCTGTAACCGGTCCAGAAAGTTTTGTTCCCCAAACAACTGTCGCTGTCGAAACAACCACTTCTTCGGCACCAGAAATATTTTACGGACCTGACGGTCTTCCTCTTCCACCGGGTTTGATTGCGATAGAGGAAATTGCAGAGGATCCGCAAGCAAGTACTCCAACTCATTTTGGAGTAGGGGTCACTCTCTTTCCTTCATCAGAGGTTAATCCACCACAAGTGGAAGTCCCTGTAGAATCGCTAGGCAATCTATTGGATAGACTTAAAATGTCTGAACAACCGTCATCATCTAGGACTGTGTCAAATGACACAGCGACAGCAGAAGCCCCTGTCGTCACTCCAACGATGTTTGCCAGCATACCAGCTGTCCCAACTAGCTCTCAACAGCTAGAAGGAGTCCACCAAGGGACTATTTCGACAGTATGGTCTGTTCCAATTTGTTCATCCGGAGTAATACCCGGTAATTCTTATGTTGAAACTCGACAGATTGATCCTCATGGAGGTCAATTTGGGCCATCTAGTCCTCAAGGACTAACAATCCCTCTGAGTTCCGGATTGCTACCATATGGGGGGCAGTATGCCCTTTCATTACCTCCTCCGGGAGGATATCCATATGGCAGTTCTCAACAGTATTCTGGTTATACTGGAATTGCATCAAGTAGTTGGGTACCTATGCTACATCAACAACCAAGGATTGTATATTCTATGCAACAGTGTGTACCTGTGACGAACATCCCAACCACCCCGGCTATTGTAACCGTGTCGCAAGTTCAAGCGATACCTGTTACATGTCAACCTCAGATTTCTCAGGTTGTAATGCAACAGTCGCTTGACCATGGGTCACAACCACAATCGCCAACTGGTGGGATGACAAAAGTACAAACGGGTACAATTACCCCACACCTTGGTCCAATGGTTAGCATGGCGCAACAGAACATGGCGTCACAACCATGGCTTGTACAATACCAACAACCGCTGTTCCAGCAAGTGTAACAAGGTTCTGAGCAGCAGATCTTTGCGAATAGTGGACATCTGTATATCCAAAACGGTCAAAACCAACCTCTTTACAGTGGTCAAGTCCACCAACCGTATCAATCATACCAACATCAATTACATTATGCTGGTATGCAAAGACCCACTGCTCAAGCGATTCCATCGTACCCTGGTTACGCTTCGCCTAACCTGAATCAACAGTTACCATTCGTGGCAACTTTAGAGTTACCCGATTTACACCGTTTAACCAACGATCCGATTGCTTATGCCCCTTGGTGGCCAACGATTCCTCATAAGCTTCCATCTGACATTCCTAAATTCAATGGAAATCCAGGTGAAGACCCGTCGAATCACGTGATGACTTTTCATCTGTGGTGTTCGTCGAACACCCTTAACGACGATTCGATAAGACTTCACCTTTTTCAGAGGACATTGACAGGTCCAGCGGCTAAATGGTATATTGAATTGCCAAGAGCCTCTTTCGACAATCTTAGTTCCCTAGCCACGACTTTCTTAACCCACTTTCAATTACCGATAAGGTATGAAACGGGAACATAAATATTAACCAACTTCAAACAGACAACTGCTACCCATATATCTGATCATATACATGAGTGGCGTCGTCGTCGTAGGATGGTGAAAACATATGTTCCCGATCAACTATTAGCTGAATGGTTTATAAAGTCGTTACTTCCGGCTATTACGGAAGATGTGGCCAAGGGGGGTGTCGTAACAGACGAGCAAGTGATTGCTCGTGCACAATATTTGGACTTAGTTTATACTCAGTCCGGCACACTCTATGACAAAATACCTGACGCCCCTAGACCAGAGTTTTCAATTCCTCCCCCTCCTAAATCAAATAGTGACTCTCATGCCGGTGATGGCGTGATTGGCACAGCAAACGCGAAATCGATAAAGGCTTCGTCAAAGAAAGCCCGTAAGAATTCGGATCAAAATGCAAAAGAAGAAATTCTTGCTTCGGAAGTAAATGCTGTATCGGAAGATAAGGGCAAAGAAACCAATCAACCAGGAAGCAAGAAGAAACAAAACAAAGGGAAGAAGAAGAAACAGGGTGAGTCATCCCCTGGAAAAGACTCTTCAAACCCTCCTGGCAAAGGGAAAAAAAATTATCCATGTCTAATATGTGATGATAAGGATCATACCACAAAGAATTGCCCATTCAAAGCTGAGTTAAAGAGGTTCTTTAAAAGTTCCCAAACCTCAGCTGTGTTAACTGATCCATTTCCCAACCCAGGTCAAAATCTGGTTGATAGTGGAAATGCTTCCCCGTCGCAAGTCCTAATGTTGTCGGTTTCGAAACAGCAGAATGATGCTTTGATTTCGACAAGGAACAAAGATTATGGGAATCCTCAGGTGTCGAACGAAAAAGGTAAAGATCAACCAAGTAGTTCGACAACAACTTCGACAGAAGTTGTAATGCCCACCATCCCTGAATTAACAATAAAACCGTCGAAGGGTGTAGTACACAAGTCGACATTTAATCCTCGCACCAGAGCGGCGCATCATTATAATATAGTGGAAGATTTGGCCCAATTGCCATCCGCTATGTCGACTCTTGAAGTGCTACAAAATTGTCCAACCCAAAGGCAGGCATTGTTATCGGCAATTGGTGGGGTTGATCCTAAGGATTCCAATCTAGTATCCTTTGATCACAAGGGATATGATCCTCAGTTACCAGCTCAGCTAGCTTTCCTTATTCAAGTGAAAGCACTCAACAAAACTGTTCACAGAACGATAATTGATGAGGGAGCCTCGACATGTATTATGTCAATGAGTTGCTGGAAAACTTTAGGATCTCCAACCTTGTCGCGATCTTCGACGACATTAAAATCCTTCGACGGAAGGACTTATACCCCTTACGGTATCCTTAATAACTTGAAAGTCGAACTAGGAGGAAAGACAGTAGAAATTGATGTAGAAGTCATTGATGGAAATCTTGACTATAACATCCTACTGGGTAGACCATGGATTTATGCCATGGCAGCTGTCGTGTCGACTTATTTTAGGAAGATCGCATTCCCGTTTGAAGGAGGGATTACGATCGTCGACCAACAGAATTTCCTCCCTAATGGTTCACAAGTTACAGGAAGCATTCCCATGATCCATGAGAGCAACCATTCAATTCAAGATATCGGAGTAGGATTATTGAAAGACCCCACATTGATGGGAACTTTCGCGCTACCACCTCCTATTTATATAGGAAATGTACCGTTTGTAGCAACCTGCAACATGATATCTTCCACGAAGGTCAACATGGATCATTCAATGGTTTTTCCCCCAAGCCCTTTAGAAATATTGTAGCAATCAATGTTTCAAGCATGGGAGGCGAGCCCAAATCAACGCTCGTCAAGCGTTTGGGTAGATAGATCTAGAGAATATGGAACCCCATTAGATCCTTGGTTGAAAGTACATGGGACTGACGAAGGAATCTTACAATCAATGATGATTGAGGGGGCACCATGGAATGATCACCACCATCGTTCCCTTCTTCCGGAATATGAAGAAGATACTCAAAGTGACCTTTATCACCCTTCAGTATTTGAGTTCCTAACGAATACTGTAAATACGGTGGATTCCGAGCGAAACCTATCCAATATTGAAGAGACTATAGCCATAAATATCTCGACCAAAACAGATGTTGTAGAGAATATTTATGTCGGCAAAGGTTGTTCCCCTTCAGAACTGGAAATATATAACGCTCTTTTTCGCGAATTTAGAGATGTCTTTGCGTGGTCATATGATGAAATGCCAGGCATTGACTCGAGTATCGTTGAACATGAAATTAAAATGTATCCTGATGTCAAACCAGTAAGGCAACGGCTTCGGCAGGTGCACCTGAAGAAAGCCGCTGCCATTAAGGCGGAAGTTGAAAAACTCCTCCATGCTGGATTCATCTACCCGGTTCCTCTAACCGATTGGGTATCGAATATTGTCCCTGTTATGAAAAAACAAGGGACGATTAGAGTGTGTGTTGATTATAGGGATGTAAACCAAGCTTGTCCAAAGGACAACTACCCTACACCCTTCATCGACCAGATAATTGATGAATGCGCCGGATGTGAAATCTTTTCATTTATGGATGGATTTTCCGGGTATAATCAAATAAATATCCGCCCACAAGACCAGTCAAAGACTGCATTTATTTGTCCGTGGGGCACATTCGCTTATCGAAAATTACCCTTTGGTTTAAAGAACGCAGGGGCAACGTTTCAGAGGGCGATGAATTATGCCTTCCATGACATCAAGAACATTATTCAACCTTATCTCGACGATCTCCCGGCTCATTCGCGAAAGCGGACTGATCATCCGCAGCATTTAAGAGCGATATTTCTACGTTGCCGACACTACAAGATAAGACTCAATCCGCACAAATGTGTGTTTTGCGTCGGTTCTGGTCGTTTACTTGGCTTTGTAGTCTCTAAAGATGGGATTCGTCTCGACCCCTGCAAGGTTCAGGCAATCATTAATTTGCCTCCACCTTCAAATTTGCTTCAGATTCAGAAACTCCAAGGGAAAGCAAACTTTCTGAGGAGGTTCATTCCAAATTATGCAGAACTTGCTAAGGGTTATACTCGTCTATTGAAAAAGGATGTACCTTTTGTCTGGGACCAGGTGGCGCAAGCTTCTTTTGATGCTCTGAAAGATTGTCTAGTAAAAGCATCATTAATGTACGCCCCTGACTATCAAAGAGATTTTAACCTGTATCTAGCTGCAGCGGATACGACCATTGCGATGGTTTTAGTTCAAGAAGTCGATGGAATAGAACATCCTATCTATTATTTAAGTAAAAACTTAAACGATACAGAAAGTAAATATTCTTATGTTGAAAAACTAGCGCTTGCAGCTGTTCAAGCAATTCAAAGGTTTCGACATTATGTCCTCTTTCGGAAAACTACCATCCTGTCAGATTGCAACCCCATGACTTATATACTGTCGCGACAGTTGCTGGGGGACAAATATTCAAAATGGATAGCGATCCTTCAAGAGTTTGATCTGGAATTTGTAAAATCCAAATCAAAGAAGGCCCTAGTTTTCGCAGAATTATTGTGCGATCTCCCATCATCGTCCAACGATGAAACATCGGAAGAGTCAATCGTGGACGAAAGTTTGTTTCTGATATCTGTAAGCGATGAGTGGTATGGAGATATCATAGTTTATCTCCAAACCCAAAAGTTCAGGCCTAACACTTCTCGCTCCGAAAAAAAACGTATACGATACCAAGCAAAAGACTACATGATCGTCGATGATACACTTTACCGTCGTGGTGTCGATACAGTTCTGAGGAGGTGCCTTACCCATGAGGAGGCCGAAAAAGCCCTGAATGATTGTCATTCAGGCGCATGTGGGGGGCATCAGTCTGGATATGCAACAGCACAAAGAATCCTACGAGCAGGATACTTATGGCCAACCATGTTCAAAGATTGCATAGACGCAGTCAGAAGTTGCCATGCTTGTCAAATCTTTGATAGCAAAACCAGACGACCACCCGCACCTTTACAGCCGATAGTTGCTGTTGGGCCCTTCGCCAAGTGGGGCATCGATTTCATGCAATGTAACCCCACCTCGACCGGGGGGCATGGGTATATTATAGTCGTTTTTGACTATTTTACCAAATGGGCCGAGGCGATGCCTACATTGGATAACACTGGTGAAACAGCTGCCCTTTTCTTTTTCAATCATGTAGTCGCCAGGTTCGGCGTACCACAGGCTATAGTTACAGATCATGGGTCGCATTTTCGCAATCACATGATGGTTGAATTAGCTGCCAAACTAGGGCTATCTCACGACAGCTCTACCCCATATTATCCGCAAGCCAACGGACAAGTTGAGGCAATCAACAAGGTCCTGAAGCGTATGTTGCAAAGGATGATTGGGGTTCATAAAAGAAGGTGGCACCTAATCCTGTACTCAGCCTTGTGGGCCTACCGAACGTCGGTAAAGAACGCAACCGGGTTCACACCTTTTCAATTGGTGTATGGCCTGGAAGCAGTCTTACCGATCCAGTGCGAAATTTCGTCGCTTAAACTCGCAATCGATCTTCTCCCCGGAACTTCAGAAGAAGAGGCTCGTTTCTTGGAACTAATCCAATTGGATGAAACCCATCATGATGCCGCTTTGGCTAACGAAGCTCATAAGAAACGAGTCAAGGCTCAGTTCGACAAAAATGTCAAACCCTGTGTCTTCTCAGAAGGCGATTTGGTCTTGCTTTATGACCAAGAATCCGATAAATTGGGAGCAGGTAAATTCAAGTCCTTATGGATGGGCCCCTATATTGTTAAAAGGGTGTTAGCAAAAGGAGCCTACGAGTTAATGGATTACGATGGAATTCCACTGGCGCAGCCCCGCAACGGGTTGTACCTCAAGCGTTACTATTCTTAAATAGTAACCTGCATGCTTTTGTTGTATTTTGTTTTCGCTAAAGTGTTTGCTCTGGTCGAGTGATCCACCTTTTCATTCATTGCAGATGTCGAACCTTCTGGAGACATGTGTTGGATATGCCGACGGAGCGAGTCGTAGTTCACGGAACTTATCTTCCGCAGCCTGGGCCATTTTTGATCCGAGCGGCGAGTTAGTAAGTTTCAGAGGTGTATGTATTGGGCAATCAACGAATAACATCGCTGAATATAGCGCGTTGATAGAACTACTCTCTGATGCCATCACACGTGGCATACGCCGACTAATTGTCAGGCTAGACTCACAGCTCGTAATACTACAACTCAATGGTATATATTCTGTTCGCAATCCAGCTATTTATCGCATGTTCCTAAGGGTTAAGATCTTGGAAAGACGATTTGATTCAATTCAATATCAACATATTTCAAGAAACTTAAACACATTAACCGACTCATTAGCAAACTATGTGTTAGATAGACATTTGCAAAATTTATAAAAAGGACACATCATTAATGATTGTACATATGGATCATATAACTCAAACAGAATAAAACCCGAAAATCAAAATATATAAGCTGTTTATATAAGTTCATACATAATGTTCTGTAACCAAGACAATATTGGTCATATGACCTAAAAACTCAAAAAGATGCTAGGGGGCACCCTAGCCTAGTGGTGCTCATGATAGTATGTCACGGCCTGTGCAATCATGCGCAAGAGACGAGTCCATCGTCTAGGCACACCAATGGTATGCCGCTGCATCTGTAAAGGTAACTCGTCAATCTGTACATCCGGAAGGCCACGAGTAAGGCTCTCAACCTGCTCCTGCATAGCTGTAAGGGTCTCGGTGTCGTCAAGATCGTGAATAACAACTCTCCTAGCAGGCTCCCCTGCCGGGACGGCAACTGGCGATCTCGGACGAACTGCTGGACGAACAGGACCAATATCTGCATGCACCCAAGAGTACAATTAAAAGTCTTGATAGAATAAAGCACAGCAACATTATGAGTAAGAACAATAAACAGTAATATGGTCAAAAAGTTTACCGATGGCACCCCACTGCTCGCCATCCGGTAGCACCAAATCCGGATCACCTCGGAAATCCATACCCACATATGGATACTCAGAAAACGCCATCTCCTGGCGCTCGAACCACCTAAAGAAGGCCTCAGTGAAAGTAATCTGAGGTTGACCTGCATGCCTAGACATGTGGTCAACCCACCTCTGCATGCGTGGCTCGGTCGGAGAAGGCAAGTCAAGTATAATGTACTGAGGCTGCATCAGTGGGATTTTCTCCAAGGTGAAGGCAGTCAGAATAGAACCAAATCCAAAGTTCTTCAGCTTCCCATCCTTTACCTTGGTCAATTGACTTTTCATCTGAACAAGTACTGCATCACACCAGTTGAATACTTTCGGTTGGAGACACTCCAAGGCGTGCTGCATATAAGACCTGTTGGCAACATGTAGAGCTGCGCTGCCGGCCATCCTACCAATAGTGAACAGAATGGACCTGAGAGCCCGATCAGTAATCTCACGGATAACAATCTTACCGTCTCTGCTCGGCTGAGAACCTTCCCTGCAATACTGGCGGACATAATCTCTGGTGGAATCAGTCCCCCGGGCCGTACCTGATAAGGAAATGGGGGCACCTCGTCTTGACAGTCCAGTCAAGAAGTACATGTCCTCTATGGTCAAGGGGATGGTCTTCCCCCTAATCTGGAACACTTGGTTAACAGGATCCCAAGCATCAAGCATATACTGCAGTAAAGAAATCTGTGCTCTCATGCTAGAGATACGGAAGAACTTCAGCAGGCCACAGTTCCGCAGCGCTTTCACCGTGACCGGGTCATGGAGGGCAATCATGTCCTCCTCTTCATGTTCTCGTTCTCGCCATGTAAGGGACATTTTGTTCAAGGTTCCCTGCAAAGCAAACAAGAGAAAGAGTGAATTCCTGATTTGATGATAAACTGGCGAAAAAATCATCAAAAATATACTTAAAACTCAGTCTTTTTGAGCCCAGCGCAGGCAGGAAGTCTCCCACTTGCGCTGAGGGTCAGGCTGCCTTAAGGCAGCTTGACCTTCAGCGCAGGTTTCGAAAGGGAAACCTGCGCTGATCCTAGGGCGCCCTGGCAAAACCCCAGGGGCTCAGAAAGACCGGAAAACAGGCAAAAAACAGGAAAAGGAAACCATGAAAAGAAAGAGCTAGGGTTTAGCTCCTACCTGGTCCAGACGGCACCGAAAATCGTCCACAGAATCTCCCGGAATCAGCTGGTGAAAATCAAGGGGGAAGAGGCACCTCCAGAGCTCCAACAAACCAAATGCAAATGAAATGGTAAATGAGAGGTAAAAACACCTTTTAATGGCTTTTTACACAGTTTAAAGTGAAATATTAGGGTTATAATCTCATTTTCATGCAAATATTATTCATTTCTAACAAAGTTTGTTGCAGCAATTGAAAAGCAGTACTATATTTGAAAAGAGAAAAGCTAGTAATGGTAAAAAATCAAAATTTGACCATACATTCGAGCAGTTTTACCGTGGAATTTATGCTCGTTAAAAAATAGAAAAGCGAGATCCGAGCAGTTTTAGCGTCATAGTTCATGCTCGTTAAAAAATAAACATAAGCTTTTGAGCAAGTTTAAGCTCGTTAAAAAATAAACCTATACTGGTAAATAACCATTGTGATCGTAAATTTATTAGCCATAAAAAGCCTTGGTCGTGTTTGCACCCGCCACCTCCATTCCATTTGGCCAATCGTTCACCTCCATATGATTGTTTACCCATTTTGAGGAACAGCTGCGAAGAGTGATTTCACTTAGCCATCCTTGTGACACTGCCGTGATTGGAAAATTCCAACCTGTACCTGGAATCTGCTGCTATCCCTGTTTATCACTCGTTCCTCAAAAGACGAGTCTTCTTTGAGCTCTTTTCATATGACTCGTAAAATATGAAAAGTTTGCCGAGTTTTGGCCTTCCAGCTCATTAAAAGGACCGGAAGAGCTATCCCTCCTCTAGATTTTAATCTTTTTGGACCTGAGGGATTATTGCACAAAAAGGTCGAGCGCTTGTTTTATTCGGCTCGTTAAAGTAATCGAAAACTCATCCCTTCTGTATTGTTTTATACTTTTTTCGGACTTAAGGGATTAGATGACGAAAAAGGAATTTTGGAGTTAACTTTCTGTACCTTTTCAGACTCTCTAAAAATGAAAAGGACCGAGTTTTCCTTGTCGTTAGACTCGTTAAAATGATTAAATAGCGACAAACTTGTCTTTAGACGAGAACGAGTTTCCCTATCGCTAAGCTCGTTAAAACATAGCGATGGGCTTGCCCGAAGGGTAGGTTATAGAACAAGCATATGTTATCCTCCTCAAGCTTGACAAAAATAAAGAGGTACTGGTCAGAAATGACTGGGGAAAAATTGGGAGAACCTCAAAGCTTTAATGGTAGCAAGTCGCTCTTGAACATGACACTTTGTCCTCCGTATCACATCGGGTTGGGTTGTTTCATTCACCGGTCTCATCACCATGGTCCTCGCCAAACCATCCACATTTGGGGTAATGCTACCGATCCATCACATCAGTGTCGTTATATGTTCAAGAGATGTTGTTCAGAAAGAGTCAACCGTGTCCCATCCACTGACATACATTATCCTTCATCCACCCATGATCGCCACCCTGAATCATATTTCACAGATTGTTTTCGCCTCCACTAAAATCATTAGCTCCGTTTCGTGTCATTGATGTGGGATTCATTAAGGCCCTCCTTTGACGGATCGCTTCTTGTCGACTTCAGCTCATTATCCAAGAAGTTGATCTAGGAACACCCCCCCCCAATACTTTGAAGCTTGCATGCCTCAATGGCAAGTTTCTCACTTCCGGCGACAGGTATACATCAATGACCTTCGACCAGAAGATTTTGCGTGGTGTTCGACGCCAAGTCCTTTATTCACACCACGTGAATTGTACTGCAGTACCTTGAGGGTCATTGTCATTATTGGTGATTCCTCTCGCGCTTGTTAACGATTTCCATTATTGACCGGTAATCAAGCGATGTCTTTCCATGTTCGACTTCAGCGCAATTCTCACATGGATCGACTTGTACTTAGAGTGAAGATCAAACGAGTTTGAAGACCCCGGATCTAGTTTCATCCATCTGGGCTGCGATATATATTCAGGATATAAAGACATTTGCTATGTACATCATTGCAGCAGATGATCATCCTACTCAAAGGATGATAATTTCAGCAGAGAATTATCAGTCTACCATCAGACGATCGTCTGTTCTATGTACCAAAATGAATTTATAAAGCTGAGCATAGGAATGCCCGCCTCAACTAGATCATGAAAGCAGAATGAAAAATAATGTATTGTATTGTATTTTATTACAGGGCACCTCTCAGCGATTGAATGAACTTCGGATCCTCCTGATAAAGCATTTCACCCGATAAACGACCTCATACTTTAGGGGGCAACTGTTATAGACATTTTTGTGCCTAACAGCATGAAGCATGAAATGTCAATAATCTGAGGGATCCAAAGTCCCTAAACATGTTGTTCCTACCCCTAGAGGAACAAGGTCAGCAAACCACAGCACTGAAAATCAGTTCTCCACCTGAAAACACTCAAAAACAAGCTATTTCTGGATCATGTCAGCTGCTCCACTGAGCATCTGCGCTGAATGTCAACTGCTCCACTCTGTACCTGCGCTGAATGTCAAAAGCAATGAAGGCTACCTGCGCTGGGCGAGATTGGCCAAGTGGCACAGTCATTCTGCAAGGTGTCAAATGCCCAGGAAGCTTCCAAAATGACACTTGGATCAAGGAATTCGCCTTGTGATGAGTAAGAGGATCTAGATCTCCAAGTGGAAGCAAGAAACTCCAAGTGGACTCAAGAACTGAAGTATAACTGAAGTGGGAGAGGACACTAGTCAGCTTCATGCCAAGCTCAAGATGACTCATCCTTTCTCCAAAACTCCTATATATAGAGCTCTCTCATGAGGTCTGAAGGGGATGGAATCTTGTGAATGTAAGGAAGTGTTGTTGGTTTGTGCATAGAACTATTGGGTGATTGCTTTGAAGGAGGTGAAGAGGAGATTTCTTTCTGCTGGGAGGTGTTGCTGGATTGGGCCTCTTATGGTTGTAACACTCTCAAAACTTTACTTCTTCCATTAATAAAGCATTTGAGGTTCTTCTATATGCATGTGTCTTGATGGTGTATTGATGCTTGTATATTTGATTTATTCTAATCCTTGAATCAGTTATGGATGTATGCTTCTTGTAGTTTCCCTTTCTTGTGCTTTTGCAGGATCTTTGTGTAGCTGGGCCAGTGAAAGAGCAAGGAGCTGGGAGCAAGCAGCAAAGAGGGAAGATTGGATCAATCATTAGCGGAAGATAACGGTTAGTGGATCTCTTCCTCCTCTCTCTTACATCTCATAAAGAAGTAATCTTGAATAGCTTTTCATTCGGTTGTTGCTGAGGTACTATCACAAGATTCCAGCCCCTTCAGACCTCATGAGAGAGCTCTATATATAGGAGTTTTGGAGAAAGGATGAGTCAGCTTGAGCTTGGCATGAAGCTGACTAGTGTCCTCTCCCACTTCAGTTATACTTCAGTTCTTGAGTCCACTTGGAGTTTCTTGCTTCCACTTGGAGATCTAGATCCTCTTACTCATCACAAGGCGAATTCCTTGATCCAAGTGTCATTTTGGAAGCTTCCTGGGCATTTGACACCTTGCAGAATGACTGTGCCACTTGGCCAATCTCGCCCAGCGCAGGTAGCCTTCATTGCTTTTGACATTCAGCGCAGGTACAGAGTGGAGCAGTTGACATTCAGCGCAGATGCTCAGTGGAGCAGCTGACATGATCCAGAAATAGCTTGTTTTTGAGTGTTTTCAGGTGGAGAACTAATTTTCAGTGCTGTGGTTTGCTGACCTTGTTCCTATAGGGGTAGGAACAACATGTTTAGGGACTTTGGATCCCTCAGATTATTGACATTTCATGCTTCATGCTGTTAGGCACAAAAATGTCTATAACAGTGTTGTTTTGGGTTGGGTTCGCAGTTGTGTCGTGGATCAGCGGGAAACAATAGTCAGTTGCATTGAGCTCAACTGAGGCAGAGTATATGGCTGCTAGTTTGGCTATTTCTGAGGCCATATGGCTTCACAAGATGTTGTTTGGTCTATTTGGTCAGAGATTGAGACCTTTAGTAATTTACTATGATAATCAAAGTTGCATAAAACTCACGGAGAATCCAATTTTTCATGACAGGTCAAAGCATATTGAGATCAAGTATCACTTCATTAGAGACTATGTCCAAAAGGGAGTTGTCAAGCTTGAGTACATTTCCACAAATGGGTAGATAGAGGACATTTTCACCAAAGCCTTACCACGGGGCAAGCATGTATACTTCAGACACAAGATGGGAGTGGTGAGGAACACTTTCCTCGGTAAGAGGGAGTGTTAAAATTTGGGTGCTAGAGGATAAGTGGTTCCCTAAGGCTTTGATCATTAGCCTAGGGAAAAGTGTCCAAATTTATTTTTTACTTTTCTCCTAAAGTGACTTTATAAGTGGTAAAGTTACATTCTAATTTAAAAGTGACTTTATAAGTGGTAAAGTTACATTCTAATTTAAAGGTGACTTTATTAAAGTGAATGAAGAATTAGAAAGTGAAAAAGTGGCTATGGAAATAAAAGGCTAAGTGGGTCTTTATTTAAGTGGGTGAGTTAAAAAACAGAAAGTGAGAATTAAATGAACATTTATTCTCATCCCTAGATCTAAATGAATCTTGCCATTAGATCTTAGGGTAACCCAAAAGGTCATTTAAAGAATAAAAGGAGAAGAGAAGAGGAAAATATCAATTCATTCTTTCATGAGCATTTGAGAGAAAGAGAAGAGAGAGCAAGGAGGAAATTTCTTAGCAGTGAGGGAGTGAAGGAGATCAGCAAGAAGACATTTCATCAAATTTGGGCAACAACATTTATTGGCACACATCCCAAGGAAAAATCATATAGTAGGATAAAGGCACAGAAATCGAGGAAGAGGGACAACAAGTTCTGGGCACATTTTTCGAGGCTGGTCGTATAACATTTAATGTTGTTTTATTGCTGTAAAAATTTTGTTTTGCCTGTTTGCTGATTAGCACGATTTTTGAGGTGGAGTTCAAGCACGGAAATCAAGATAAGTTGTAATTTGTGGTTGCTGGAATTTTCACTGTGTATTTCAGTTTCTATGTAAAAGCATTTTCAAAAATAATGAAGAGCTCTCAAACTGGTTTTCCCCAAGAGTTGTAGGGGGTTTTTCTAGGGTCACATTGACCAAAAGTCACTGTGTTATTTTCTGTGTGTGGTTGTCATAATTTTGTTGTGTTTTATTTCTGCAATTTCAGCAGTTGTGAAATCTCTAAATTTGTGTTTCATAAATATATTATCATTTCCAGATTTTAGAATTTTTGTCATGCTTAGATTTAAAACTAAATGCATGGAGTGATAAGGAAAACTAATAACCATAGTGGGGGTTGAAATTTCTTCAGAAACCCTAGCTCTTTAGGGTTTGGTGGAATACGTAAGCAAGACCCTTATAATATCTTAGAAATGATTTCCTTAGGATATGTGTGTTTGTCCTAGTCTAATCAATTTTTTTATATGTCTAACTCATATTGATGTTTGTGAAGTTGGGTTTGACTAACACATGGTATAAAATGCCTATGCATGATGATGAAGTCTTAGATGTATGAGTTGACCTTTTTGTTGGCGGTCCTGAATCCTAGGGTTTGGAACTAAGCCCTAGTCGAATTTTGTTTCTCTAGGATGATAGTATTTGTGCATTCTAGGGTTTTGGAGTTAAACCTTAGTAGAAGTAAAATCTCTGATATATGATGACAATGTGATAATTTGAGATTTGTGTAAGTTTGTTGAAATCTGAGTTTTAGTTGTGATTGATGTTTGATTAAGAAAATCTAGGGTTTGAAACAAACCCTAGTGGAAGTTAGTCATGTTGTTGATTGAGTTGTGATTGGTTTTGATTGTTAAACTCATGTATGAAATCTAGGGTTTGTGTGAAACCCTAGTGGGAAGTCTAACATATGAATTCTAAAAGTTCTTAGATACTTTGTAGATCTATTTGTTTGAATTGTTTCTAGGGTTTTATATATGTTTTAGTAGGGTAAGTCGTACCTTTGGAAGAAACATTGAAGCCCTAGATGTAATGAACGTTGTTATGATAAAGTAGTCTAATGTTTATGATAAATTGCCTAGCAAGAGGTTGAAGAGTATGCATCTCTTATTTTGGCATCTGATAAATTCTTACGTGATTTTGATATGGTTAACTTCATGCTTCTATAGATTTGGTTGTACTTACTATCTAAGTTGTGCAGGTACATGATCTTCAAGATAGTGAAGATGTTCATAAAGAAAAGTTGATGTGATAAGCACGATGTGAATGGTGATGGTAATGATAACTATGATAAGAAGGATGGAAGCCATGAAATATTCTCTGATGTCGTAAAGAAGAAGTAGAACTCCCTAAGTTAAGAGGGAACCTGGAGAAAATCTCCCTATATTGAGAAGGAGCAAGAATGAAAGAAATCTCCTTAAGATAAGAGGATGGTTGAGAATATTCCTTGTAAAGGAATGATTATATCCTCTCTAATTAAGAGGGAGTGTCAAGTTTGGCTATCTATTTCATGTGTCATGCATTAGACTAGGACTAACAACCATAAGTTTAGTCAAGTCCATGAGTGAAGAAGAAAATTGGAGAATGTATTTTGAAAGGCTACTAAGATAAGAAAATTTGGATCGATTTATGAAATATGTTATTGCATGTGAAGTAGGAAAAGAAGTTGCATGGTTGAGGAATCTTATGTCAATATTCATTAGGAAATCTCTAAGTCCTACTATGGAAAGTTGAGAAGCAACATCGAGTTGTTTAGAAGACCCCGGAGGTTTGTATTTGATTATGTACATTTGAAAGTGTATTACTGATTAGCATTTCATGTAGAGATTTGACCTTAGATACGGACCTAGGTCCATGGGTTATTGGTTAGTATGTAACCCTAATGGTACCTGTAGAAGCTAAAAGCTTGAGTGCACCTTAGTCCCACTTGGATAGATTTCCCTGGTCAGGAATCTAGTCTATGGCATTGTCATGCCTAAATTGTTGAGAGACCAATGGATAAATTACCCTGGTCAGGAATCTAGTCCATGGAATTGTGGTGCCTAAACTCTTCATTGTTCATATAGTTTTAGATCTTCCATTGTATCTTATGAATACATCCCTATTTAAGAGGGAGTGTTGAAGAATGTAACTAGGTTTTGTCTTCATAAATGTATTTGAATCATTATGTAATGTACTTGTCAAAATAATAAAGAAAATATTTTATTATTGTAGCAATGACTTATTAAAGCATGGGTTTCATGCTTGGGTCATCATTATATTAGTCAAAATCCCCATTGTGGACTCCTAGGATTAATATTGAGTCAATAAAAGTCATTATACAATTAAAGAGAACCTTCTTGGGCTTTGGAATCATGTAAAAAGGTTTATTTTGAGTAAAATATGATTTATGTAACCTCCACACCAATTCAGCCTAATGAAGATCAAGTCGTCCTAAAGGACACCTATTTGAACTCACCTGGAGCCTATAAATAGAAGGATATCGAATTCATTTGGAGTATATCATCTCAAGCAAGTTTGATAGCTCTAGTGAAACTGGAAAAAGTGCAAAGTAGGTCAAGGAAATCAAAAGAAGTGTGATTTGGGTCAAGGTCAAAGAGAAAATGAAATCGAAGTTCTGGTGGTACTCTCTCTCTCTTTCGTGCCCTAGTTTGGGAGATTGAAGTATTTCAAGTGTTTTTGTTTCCAGTTGTTGCCTGATGTCGTAAGTTATTGCATAGTCAAAGTTATTGGGGTGGAATTGTTGCTACAAAGGGGTCGAAGATCTAGAAGGGATGACTTGGTGTGGAGGGAAGGTTTGGTCTATGTCTAGGTTGAAGAGTCTTAGAGAAAACTATTGAAGGAAGATAATTGTTTACTGGGTTTTCCCCTCGAGAGGGGTTTTTCCCTGGCATAGTGCCTACATCTTGTGTATTTTGTTTTTGTGATCTTCATACACACATAATATGGTAATTTCTTGATGAAATTTAAGATATTAAAGAATTAAAATAAGCCAACATAACTCACAAGTAATTACCAAGAAAGAGGAATCAAACCCTAATCTTCTTGCATTGATTTCTCAACACAACTGACGTGGATACTTTACACATATGAAGGTAGCCTAGAAAATGATGGTATTTACATGAATCTAGTAAGTAACTACAAATACATTAAATATGGAGGAATGTGGATAGTTGCCACTCCTACTTTTGAGACACTATAATCCAAAATGGAGCATCCAAATTTAATGAAGATGGGTGATCATGGAAGAGGATATAAACTAGGAAATTATTGTCTGACGGAGAGCATGTATGAGGAATGTGGTTGAAATATAGTTGATGAGAGATGCATGTGCTCAGTATGATCAGTTCAAAATTGCTATAAATAGGAATCGGGAAGCAATGTAATTCCAGAGTTACGAATTAGGACAATTATTAGTGTAAAGGGTAGAGAGGAATGTTGTGTTGGTTGCAAAATGGAGTTCTCGCCATGTACAAAAGACAACGATCTCGCTCAACATTTAGTCCACATGACAACAACTATGGAATTCATTATCAATTTGTTGATCAAGAAAGGGGAAATTAAGAAGGTTGAAGAGCACACCCAGTGTGCTTTACTGCACCTCGAAATTAGTATATTGCAGACTAAGATGGATCGATTGGAGATTTCCTTTGACCGTATGATCTTCAAACTTGAACAAGTCATCCCATTTGAAGAATCTCCAACAATTGAAGATAATGAAGTGATGACTACAGAGTGTGAGGCACCCACTGTGGAGGTTCTGGAGCAACAAGCAACGAGAATCAATGAAATGAGCAAGGACCTAGCTAATGTTGTGTGCTTCCCATGGCCGAAAGAAACTGAAAAATGTTGACATTGTTATGTTTGGGGCAATGGTTGAAGACTAATATATTTCTTAGTAAATTTAATTGATGTTATGTAAATATGCAGAAATATTAAGGGTCTTCTAGAGGGTTTATAAAAGTATTTGAATTAGAATAGCAATATGTAATCAGAATGTTGGAGTTTCAAGGCTTTTTTGGTCCTTTTTGAGCTTAGCAAAAGAATATTTTGTATTAGTTGAAAAAGGTTTTGGACTTCAAACTAGATTTACTTAATAGAAAGAACCTACACAACTCTTTTAAAAATATATATCAAAAATAAATTTTAAATATTTTAAATTAATATATAATAGATAAAAAATTAAAATATTTGAAAAATAATAATTAATTATAATTTTTTTTAAATGCCTTAATTTAAAAATTGTTTTTATAAATATATATTTTTATAGTAAATGTGAAGTAATTATTTTTTAATTATATTTAATAATAATAAATACCCCCTTTAATATGGATGATCACCATTGTGAAATCTCATGTTAGATAGCCCATATGTCCTCTCCATATTCCATTAAGTGTTAGATATTCATCATGCAAATGAAGGTTAGTATGTTAGAGTTAATTTGTTTCAAAGGTATGCATTACCTTAGCTAGAGCCATTGCCTTGCTTTAAATGGTCTAATTATTATTATTCATTACAATTCAATTATGGGCAATGTGATGACGATCATCTTTAGGCATTTCAATTCTTGGTTCATGTACTCAATCACAAATTCATTAAATCTTGCTTTGTTGTGGCATCATGAGCTTTATTTTTCTCTTTGTCTCAATTGAGTTTCAGTTTTTCGCTTTGTTCTGTAGAGGTGACAACAATTTTGATCCAACTCTGTGTCGGTTTGCCTTGCTGCCTTTGCATCTTGATTTCTCCCTTGTTAATTATTCTCCCCCCTCTCCCCAGTGCACTCTCTCCCTAATCTATTTTTCTTTTGAATTATTTTCCAGTGTTTATTTTGTCATCCCAACCCCTTTCCCCTCCTCTACCACCTACTTCTCACTCCAAACTCCTTCTCTAATCTTTATAATCTTACAATGTTACTCCCTCTTTCATCCCCTTCTTCTCTCGAGTGTCAATCAACATTGCTAACATGTCACATGGGACTGTTAGAAGAGAAACCTCTTATCCTTGGACACGTGCTCAGGTGAGCATAAAATCTATTGCACAACATTACATATACCTTATCCCCATAGGGTCTAGCAATAAATAAAGGGTGTCAATGAGAGGCAAGAATAGATAAAAGGTTTATCTCAAACATATAATTAGAGGACGATGTTCACCAATGAATTCTTGCCACTTGCAATGATTTCACCAATCACATTCAATACATGCAAATCTTTGATCTTTATTGGCAACTAAAGGCCATAATGGGAAAGGTTTTGATTGAGAGAAATGAGGCTCATGAGGTAAAGGTTTTGTATATGTTTGAGATTAACTTCATAATTCACATTATGTTTTCTTTTCTTGGCATGACCATATCATTCTCTTTAATGTAGTCTGTGTTGCTTGCCTTGAATGGTTTGTACATCTTTGTTTGGATGCTTTGAGCAGTTTGTGTGTTTATGTGTTTGGATTTGGATGATATTGTTTTTGAATGTTACAATTGTTGTATTATATCTTTATATGTGTATGTAATTGTCTATTAGTAATTAGTTGGTGATGAAGAAGGGAGACAATCTTGTCAATAGTTTGCAGGAGCATTGATACTGCACATCTATTTTATTTAATTTTAGGTATCACAACTTCTGACAACTAATTAATTCTCAGTCGTGTCCCTCTAGGTATCACTACATATATATTGAATATTAGTTTTAATAATTTATTGTGTCAAGATTACTCTTGCAATAATTTTTTTCTTTGCTAATGTTTGAAATAATTTATGTCCTTCAAGAATATTTTGATGATTTTTTATCTATAGTGTATTCAGCAAAGTCAGAAAATAATGTATTTTTGATTTTTTTTAATGAGTGGCTAGAATTATAAAATCTTTAAATTATTTGTTTCTCCAAACAATTATCACATCTCCTCCAAGAATATTTTGATTTGTTTTGAATGTTTATAAATATATCTTTTCTTGTTATAAATATTAGGAATGCATTATTATATGCAATCATCTCTTAGTAATTTTGAATATATTATGAATATATGTAATTGTCTATTAGTAATTAGTTAGTGATGTAGAAGGGAGACAATCTCATCACAGATTAATTTGCACTTTGCGGGAAGATTGATTCTGCACATCAATTTCATTTTAATTTTAGGTATCACAACTTTTGATACCTAATTAATTCTTAATAGTGTCCTTTTAGGTATTACTATATATCTTGAAAATATTTTTTTCTTAATAATTTACAATGTCAAGATTAACATCTAATGCAAGAAATCAAATAAGATTAGAAAGAATCTACACTAAAATCAATGTATCTAATGCAAGCAATCAAATGGGATTAGAAATCAACATATACATTAAAATCAATGCATCTAGTGAAAGAAATCAAATAGGATTAGAAATCCAAATCTACACTGAAATAGATGCATCTAGTGCAAGCAATAAAAAAGGATAAGAAATGAACATCTACACTGAAATCAATGCATCTAGAGCAAGAAATCAAATAAGATTAGAAATTAACATCTACACCGAAATCAATGCATCTAGTGCAAGCAATTGAATAGAATTCTAAGAAAACATCATCTACATTCTAAAATCAATGCATCGAGTGCAAGAAATATTATTCCTCTCTCTTCCCTTCATCTAATCTTGAAAAATATTTTTAATAATTTATAATCTCAAGATTAACAACGTCCAATCCATCTAGTGCGAGCAATCAAATCGGTTTAGAAAACAACATCTACATTGAAATTAATGTGTCTAATGCATGCAATCAAATAAGACTAGAAATCAACATCTACATTAAAATCAATGCATGTAGTGCAAGCAATCAAATATAATTAGAAATCAACATCTACATTGAAATCAATGCATCTAGTGCAAGTAATCAAATAGAATTAGAAAGCACCATCTACACTAAAATCAACGCATCTAGTGCAAACAATCAAATATAATTAGAAATCAACATCTACACTGAAATCAATGCATCTAGTGCAAGCAATCAAATAGGATTATAAATCATCATCTACACTGAAATCAATGCATCTTGTGCAAGAAATATTCTTCCCTCTCTCCCCCCTCCATCTATATCTATATCTCCCTTCATCTCTCCTTCTTTGTCTCTCTATCTCACCCCCCCCCCCCAAACACACATGCTCCCTCTCTCCATATATATATATCTCCCCATCCCTCCCTACCTCCCTCTCCCCCTGCCCCTCCCTATCTCTCTCTTCTTCCCTCTCTTCACCTCCCATCTATATCTCTATCTCCCTTTGCCTCTCCTTTGTCTCCTATATTAGCCACAAAGCATACACACTCTTTCTCCATATCTATCTATCTCTCCCTTGCTCTTACTCTCCCTCTCCCTCTCTCCCCCTTCTATTTATCTTCCCTCCTTCTCTCCTCTCTCCCTCTCTCCCCCTTCTATTTATCTTCCCTCCTTCTATCCTCTCTCCCTCTCTCCCTCTTCTATTTATCTTCCTTCCTTCCCTCCTCTCTCCCTCTCTCCTTCTCTCTCTCTACCTTATCACTCCGTCTCTCTCTCTCTCTCTCCATTTTTCTCTCTTTATGTCTTTCTTCTTACCTACACCTCTATCCCCCTCCAACTCCCTCTCTCCTCTCTGTCATGTCCTCTCTCTCTTCCTTCCTCATTATCCCTTTCTCTCCCACCTCACTCTATCCCCCCCTCTCTCTTCACCCTCCAACTATGTCACTATCTCTATTCCTCTCTCCTCTTTCCTCTCTCCTTATCTCCCCCTTTCCTTCCATCTCTCCTTCTTTGTCTCTCTATCTCACCCCAAAACATACACACTCCCTCTCTCTCTCTCCACTTTTCTCTCTTAATGTATTTCTTCTTCACCCCCTCTCTCCCCCCCCAACTCCATCTCTTTGTCCCTCCCTCTCTCCTCCTCTCTCTCAATTCCTCTCTTTGGTCCTTCCCCTCTCTCCCTTTCTGTCCCACCTCCCACCCTCTCCCCCCATATATCTCTCTCCCTCTCTATATACCCTCCAACCTTGTCACTATATCCCCCCCCTCCATCTGTGTGTCTCCCCCTCTCTCTGTTACCCTTCTCTCCCTCTCTTTCTTTTTCTCCAACCTTGTTACTATCGCACCAGAGGCCTTCGCGTGCAGCATCTCAGCAGTTTCTAAAGTGCCGATAGCAAGGCTGGTGGACACTGTGCCACCTTGAGATGCTTGGGTCTGCAACTTCTGTAAACCTGTCTAGATAACCCCCAATATTATCTGCTACTGCTGCTCAAACTGTTACAGGGCCTTCGCGGTGAAACCCCGCAATGTGTCACCAATGTCGTGCAGATCACCCTCTATTACCGTGATAGGGTCCAGTGATGTCTTGGTAGCCTTTGATTTCTTCCTGGACCCTCCTTTCTCATGTTCCCTTGGGCGCTTGATGGGGGTGGATGTCTCCTGAGGGTCTGCGCCGTGCTGGTCGTCTGTCTCCTCCTTTGTCTTAGGTGAAGGTGACCTCGCACCTTTGTCAGAGCCTCACTCTGTCCCACCTATCTGTTGTGATGTCTGTTGCACGGCCTTGATCTTTGCCTACGCCTTATCAGTGGCCTTCTTTTTCCTCTTTTCGGCCAGCTGTGTCATCTTGAGCTTGGCCTCCTCCTTCTTTCTCTACGCGACGGACTTGCTTCCACCCGCTGTCAAGCCTGTTGTAGCGCGCCACTCTTATGACCATTGATCAAGTACCATGTCAATGGCGTCATCTATTCCCAGATAAGGCAAGTCGTACCATTTCTATGCAAGGTCCTTCCACGCCCTAATAGATACATGATGAAAGTTTGCTTTAAATTCTATGTAGCCCTGCAGGTTGGCGTACACCGTAGGCGACAATCACAGTTTGCGATTGATGACCATGCAGATGTTCATCTCCATCAAGATCCAGAAGATCTTGTTGTGCTTGACTCGCTATGTGTCCTTGTTGGAAATAATACTGAGAGGGGGGGTGAATCAGTATTATCTAGCAATTTACCAAATCTTCCTTATTTGATCTTTTGAAATATTCTTGCATATCAGTACCATAAAACAATGAGCATGAATAAAGAAAATAGACAGTCACACCGAAGAACACAAGATGTAAGGTGGAAACCCAATGCGGGAGAAAAACCACCTGCTGCAATAATGTCTCTATCTTCTTTCAAGAAATTCTTTTTACAATGATTTTGTACTGGTGCAGTCCTTTACCAGCACGCAGGCTGCAACCTGCAAAGAGCTACAACTCTTTCTCGTTTTCCAGACTTCTTCTGGAAGGGAGCTACAACCCCCTACTTCTTTTCATGAAGAATCAAATGATCAACAAGTATACAATAGATACAGTCTACTACAAATATCAGATCAGTTATTACAGAAACAACCCAGAACACCTTATGAACAGAAATATACAGTTAACAGATCATCTTAAGACAGGGACGCATATTTTCTTTCTGTGGCCTGCGACTGGACGCAGTATACCTTATGCTGTTCTGCGTGCAGACGCACTGTTCCTTTTTGCTTGTCTGCGACCGACGCACACATCAACACTATCGCGCCGCGTCTTTCGCTTCAGAGACGCACCCAATACCACAGTCGCGCCGCGTCCTTCGCTTCAGAGACGCACCTGATCCTTTACTGTACTGCGTCCCGGCGCACTTTCCCTTCACTGAATCTGCGTCCCTTTAGATATAGAAGATAAGAGGACTTCAGAACCAACCCAAACACTCAGATCCACAGATCTGATCATGCGCCATATAGATCGTAGTCCATTAGAAGATTTACCCTTAAAGATATGGACTAGATCTCACCAAGAGATGATCAACCAAGATGATACATAATCCAAATGAACTCCTTTGCTTTATATAGGCAAGCTTCTCCCCAAAGCGTGGAATAATACCACGAGCCGACACCATAGAAACACACAACCGTCGGCTAGATACCACACAAGAAACCCCCACGAGCTTTTCTCTACCTTGAAATGTGTGCACTGGGCGGACGCACCTTCTGAACGGCTGGCCAGCGTCCCTGGACGCGGGTTCTGTATGGTATACCTGCGGGGACGCACTTGCTGAACAAATTGCCTGCGTCCTTCTTGATTTACCACCTGAAAGAGTTTGCCATCAAGGACAACACCTGAATCATAATGCCAACAAACTCCCCCTTTGGACTTGATGGCAACCACATAATCTTCAGCTTCATCATTCCACATAATCTTCAGCTTCATCATTCTCCCCCTTTGACATCAAGGGCAAAGGGTATGCTCCCCCTATGCTCATGCTTCTCCATATCTGTAACCAGAAATCCATCATGAAGGAGACAGAGACATATTGCAGCTTATTTCAAAGATCTCCTACTCCATAATGCCAACAATGCATTATGTGCTCCCCCTGAGCCAATACCATCAATAGGAAGATGATCAATAGTGAGATGATGCATCAACAACCCCCAGCTTTTGCCTGAGGTATTCAAAAGTGTCCCTGGGCAATGGTTTGGTGAAAATATCAGCAACTTGTTCCTTAGAAGGAACATACTCCAACTTGACCTTCTGTTCAAGTACTTGTTCCCGGAGAAAATGGTACTTGATTGGTATGTGCTTGGTTTTTGAATGCATAACCGGATTCTTTGAGATGCTGATTGCACTTGTGTTGTCACATAAGATAGGAATAGGAGGTGTACAAGTGATTTGATAATCCTGCAAAGTCTGCATCATCCAAAGAAGTTGGGTGCAACAAGATGCAGCCGCAACATATTCCGCTTCAGCTGTAGACAAGGCAATTGAACTCTGTTTCTTGCTGAACCAAGATACCAGTCTGGGACCCATAAAGAATGCACCACCACTTGTGCTTTTCCTGTCATCCACGCTTCCGGCCCAATCTGCATCTGTATAAGCATGAAGAGTGAGATCTGTATCTCTAGGATACCATAGGCCATAATTTTGAGTCCCTTGAAGATATTTGAAGATTCTCTTTACTGCTTGAAGATGAGTCTCCTTTGGATTTGCCTGAAACCTTCCAACTATTCCAACTGCATGCATGATGTCTGGTCGGGCACCTGTCAAATATAGAAGACTTCCAATCATAGATCTGTAGGTTGGTTGATGAACTGCTGCAGATTCGTCATTTGCACTGAGACTACATCCTGTAACCATGGGTGTACATACTGGTTTTGCATCTTCCATGCCATATTTCTTCAAAATCTGCTTGAGATACTTGGTTTGAGATAAAAGGATTCCTCCTTTCTTTTGTTGGATTTGCAAACCAAGGAAGTATGTCAGTTCTCCTAGCAAGGACATCTCAAATTCTTTCTGCATGACTGAGGCAAAGCTTTGACTCATAGCTTCTTCATTACTGCCAAAAATAATGTCATCTACATACACAACAAGTATTAGTAATTTGTCATTTTCAACTTTTATATAAAGATTGCTATCTGCTGAACCTTTTGAAAAACCTTGTTGATGAAGATATTTGTCCAACCGGTAGTACCAAGCCCTTGGAGCTTGTTTGAGACCATAGAGAGCCTTGTTTAATCGGCATACAAGATTTGGATCGTTTCCAAGAATGAAACCATCTGGCTGTTCAATGTACACTTCTTCATCCAAATCTCCATTCAGAAAAGCTGATTTCACATCCATTTGAAATACTTTGAAGTTCTGACAACTTGAGAGAGCAAGAAACATTCGGATGGCCTCAAGTCTTGCAACAGGAGCAAAAGTTTCTTCAAAGTCTATTCCTTCTTGCTGTGCATACCCTTTACAAACAAGTCTGGCTTTGTTTCTAATTACTTCTCCATTTTCATTCAATTTATTTTTGAAAACCCATTTTGTTCCGATAACATTCTTATCCTTTGGTCTAGGAACCAGCTCCCAAGTGTTGTTCTTTTCGATTTGCTCAAGTTCTTCATCCATTGCTTTCACCCAACATTCATCTTTGCATGCTTCTTTCACATTTTGTGGTTCAGTAGAGGAGAGTAATGCCAAATAACTTGAAGCTTCTGCAACAGTTCTTCTAGTTTGTATACCTGCTTCTTTTTGTCCCATGATCTGAGATTCTGGATGGTTCTTTTGAACATATCTGGATGGAGTCTTTTCTTCTATTCTTGTTCTTTCTTCTACTTCTTCGTGAGGTCCGTCTTGAAATTGTTCTTGCGGTTCTTCTTCTTCATCATTCTGTCTTTGAGGGTAGCTTTCATCTTCTTCAATGTCTTCACGATGTATTTGCCTAGGAATGTATCCTTTCTCATCAACCACTACATCAATGCTTTCAACAATTCTGCCAAGTCTTTTATTGTAGCATTTGTATGCTTTGCTATGTGGAGAGTAGCCAAGAAGAATTCCTTCATCTGCTCTAGGATCAAGTTTGCCAAGCTGCTCCTCAGTATTTTTGATATAGCATTTGCTCCCAAATATTTTGAAGTGCTTTACCGAAGGAGTTTTACCACTCCAGAGCTCATGAGGAGTTTGAGTGCTGTTCACTCGGACATTTGTCTTGTTGAGAATAATAACTGCCGCATGTGCAGCTTCACCCCAGAAGGTTGCAGGAGTTCCTGATTCATCAAGCATAGCACGAGCCATTTGCTGGATTGTTCTGTTCATTCTTTCCACTACTCCATTTTGCTGAGGAGTTCTAGCTGTAGAAAATTCTCTCCTTATTCCATGTTCATCACAGAAATCGAAAAATTCATTTGAAGTAAATTCTCCACCTCTGTCGGATCTGAGGCACTTAATCTTGTGACCTGATTCATTTTCAGCCAAGGCTTTGAAGGATTTGAATTTTTCGAAAGCTTCATCTTTGTGCTTCATAAGTCCTAACCAAACAAACCTGGAGAAATCGTCAATAAATAATATCAAGTATTCCTCTCCTCTAGGTGTTCTTTTTCTGAATGGTCCACATACATCTGTATGAACTAGCTCAAGAGGCATGCTGGCTGATCCTTCTTTTTCTGGAAAGTTAGTTCTAGTCTGTTTTCCAAACTGACATGATCTGCACATGGTGTTGTCAGGAATTTTGATATCTGGAAGATCGCGAACTGCCTGATATTTGCAAGCTTTCCTTATTTGTGAGAAGCTTAGATGTCCCAACCTTCGATGCCATAACCAGTGCTCTTCATCCTTGCTTAGATAGCATTGTTGTTGTTCTTCATCAAAAATGTATAGATTATTTGAAGTTCTTTTTCCTTTGAGAACTGTTTTACCTGTATCAAGATCACGAACAAGACATCCATTTGATCTGAATATAACCTCGGTTCTTTGATCACACATCTGGCTTACACTTAGAAGATTATGCTTTAGTCCATCAACAAACAAAACATTTCCAGCCTTAACATCTTCTTTTAAAGGAGCAATACCTTTTCCTTTTATAGTTGCAGGAGTATCATTTCCAAAAGAGACTTTCTTTCCCTTTTCTAAATTAGAATAAGATTCAAGTTTTTCTTTATCACCTGTCATGTGCTTTGAACATCCACTGTCAATGTACCATAGATTTTCTTGTCCTTCTGCATAGAATGCTATCCCACATCTTTCTGTTTGAGGTTCCTTTATTTTCCATGTTTTGGTGCCTGAGGTTTGTTCCCTTTTTTGTTCTTGTACCTTTTTTTTCGGAAACCTGCTTCTGCATTCAACATCTTCATGTCCAAAATTATTGCAAATAGAGCATTCAACTTCATTTTCAAGAGCTGAAAAATTGTTATAGGTCCTTTTTGTAATCCCTGTCATGCTTCTTTGTTTTTGAGCTTCCCTAGTCATGATTGTTTTATACGCAACACATTGGGCTGCTTTGTGACCAAAGTTATGGCAAGAAAAGCATTGTCCATTGAAGAAGTTTCTGCGATTATTGAATCTACCAGCCGACTGATTGTAATTTCTATTTTCATCTATCCTTGAACCAAATTGAGAAGATTTTACCTGTGGCTGGCTTTTGTTCACCCTTAAGCTGGATTGCCCCTGATAGTTTGAAGTTTGTCCCTGCTTTACCTGATGATCTTCCTTGTGTTCTTGCTCATTTCTTCTTGCTGCATCAAGATAACTTTTTGAAGTGGAAGCTTGAGAAGTTTCTCCATTGTAGCCCAGACCTGTCTTATTTAGTGGAGACCGCTGCACACTGATAATCTCATTCAACGTTTCAGATCCTTTGACAAACTTGAGATTAATAGTCTTTGTTTTCTCAATTTCTTTTCTAAGACCAACAATTTCACCTTCTAATTTTTCAAGATGTTTTTCCTTTTCATCAATCTGAAATTGTAGAGTATCAATAATCATGTTCTTTTCTTCTATACATCTCTTGAGTCTAGTAATTTCATCATAAAGGTTATCCACATCTATAGCATCCTCATAATTATCATCTTCAAATGCCATTAACAATCTATATTTGTTACCTTGTTCATCTTCATCACTGTTTGATAAGCCATCGCTATCTTCATGGGTGTAGTAGCTTTTCTTATTTGTACCCTGTTTCTTGTTCCATCTAACTGGTTCCTTTCCTTTATCCTTATAAGAGCATTTTGCAGCATAATGACCTACTCTTCCACAAGCAAAACATTTGAAAGGTAGCTTACCTCTGAACCTTCCAGAACCCCTTTGAAGATTTCTGACAAAGTTTGATTCTTCTTCCTCTTCTTCTGGAACATGACTTGCTTCATAGTGATCTTCTTTGCCTGATGCTTTAAAAGCAGCTTCCCTTCTGTCTGATGGACCTCCCTTTCTCATTTCATAAGCAGTTAGAATTCCATGCAGCTGAGACATAGTGAGAACACGGAGATTTTCCTTTTCTTCTACTGCAGATACTTTAGATTCAAACTTGGGAGATAAAGATCTTAGAATCTTTTGAACTACTATAGTCTCTTTTATTTCTTCACCCAAATTTTTCATACAATTAACAATCTCATCTACCCGAAGAAAATAATTAGCCACACTTTCATCATTATACATCTTGAGAGTCTCATATTGAATCCTGAGAGTTTGAAGTTTAGCTTCTTTTACCTGTTCATCTCCTTCATAGCTAGTGATCATTTTGTCCCATATCTCTTTTGCTGATTTGAAGTGCATGACCTTCATGAACTCTGTTTGAGATATACTTCCTAATAGAGTACTGACTGCTTTTGCATTTGTTTCATACTGCTTTTTCTCAGCTGGATCTGTAGGAGTAACTGAAGGAAAGGCATAGCCTGATTCTACAATGTTCCAAACTTCTGTACCAAGAGATTGAAGATATGCAGTAACTCTTACCTTCCAATAATTGAAGTTTGTCCCATCGAAGACGGGTGGCCTGATTGATGCTTCTCTCTCGTAGTTGCTCATGATGATCGATCTACCTTCAAGCGATCAAGCTGTTCTAAAGGACCTGCTCTGATACCAATTGTTGGAAATAATACTGAGAGGGGGGGTGAATCAGTATTATCTAGCAATTTACCAAATCTTCCTTATTTGATCTTTTGAAATATTCTTGCATATCAGTACCATAAAACAATGAGCATGAATAAAGAAAATAGACAGTCACACCGAAGAACACAAGATGTAAGGTGGAAACCCAATGCGGGAGAAAAACCACCTGCTGCAATAATGTCTCTATCTTCTTTCAAGAAATTCTTTTTACAATGATTTTGTACTGGTGCAGTCCTTTACCAGCACGCAGGCTGCAACCTGCAAAGAGCTACAACTCTTTCTCGTTTTCCAGACTTCTTCTGGAAGGGAGCTACAACCCCCTACTTCTTTTCATGAAGAATCAAATGATCAACAAGTATACAATAGATACAGTCTACTACAGATATCAGATCAGTTATTACAGAAACAACCCAGAACACCTTATGAACAGAAATATACAGTTAACAGATCATCTTAAGACAGGGACGCATATTTTCTTTCTGTGGCCTGCGACTGGACGCAGTATACCTTATGCTGTTCTGCGTGCAGACGCACTGTTCCTTTTTGCTTGTCTGCGACCGACGCACACATCAACACTATCGCGCCGCGTCTTTCGCTTCAGAGACGCACCCAATACCACAGTAGCGCCGCGTCCTTCGCTTCAGAGACGCACCTGATCCTTTACTGTACTGCGTCCCGGCGCACTTTCCCTTCACTGAATCTGCGTCCCTTTAGATATAGAAGATAAGAGGACTTCAGAACCAACCCAAACACTCAGATCCACAGATCTGATCATGCGCCATATAGATCGTAGTCCATTAGAAGATTTACCCTTAAAGATATGGACTAGATCTCACCAAGAGATGATCAACCAAGATGATACATAATCCAAATGAACTCCTTTGCTTTATATAGGCAAGCTTCTCCCCAAAGCGTGGAACAATACCACGAGCCGACACCATAGAAACACACAACCGTCGGCTAGATACCACACAAGAAACCCCCACGAGCTTTTCTCTACCTTGAAATGTGTGCACTGGGCGGACGCACCTTCTGAACGGCTGGCCAGCGTCCCTGGACGCGGGTTCTGTATGGTATACCTGCGGGGACGCACTTGCTGAACAAATTGCCTGCGTCCTTCTTGATTTACCACCTGAAAGAGTTTGCCATCAAGGACAACACCTGAATCATAATGCCAACAGTCCTTGGTCGCCCACAGCGAAGTGTACTTCGCTGCTTCTGGGAGGTCTGGTGTGACCGAAGGGAACTTGCTATCCTATGGAACCTGCCATGCTACCAACACAATTGACAACAAGAGCCACGCGTAGTGGAATGTCTTGCTAAGCTCCTGCGCTTCGCGACAGTTTTCTAGGAACTCTCTGTGAAGGTATTCCGACCAGTTGAACTGGACTCCTTCGGCGCACTGGCCTGCGAGCACGATGACATGCACCTGCACCTCATTAGCGCGACACTTCCTCATCACTTTCCCTGCTATGATCTGTGTGGCTACCTTTACAGCAGGGTCACAGACGCTGGATATGGCATATCCACGTGGCTTCTTCACCAGTTTAAATATTTATTTCATGGATTCCACGAGGGCCTTCTCACCACCTTTTCTACCAAATATCATGGTCAGATTCTCTCTTGTGTAAGGCAGTCATGTTATCCAATGAATCAATCTATCTGTGATGGGTATTGGCTCCTGCAGCCACAAACACCCATCATGCACCAAGCATAGCAGTTGCTTGATGACCAATACTGTCACCGAGGTGCGGTTGTAGTGCGACACCCAAAGCAGGTTGAGCAACCCTGCCTTATCCACTCCTCTGAGCCACCTTTGCAACTCCAATGCGATCATTCTGATATTTCTATCAATGATGCGGTGCATCAGCTGCTCAGTCGTGAGGTGGGGGAACTTCTCGTGATCAGCTAAGTCCCAGTCCTTAATTTTTAGTAGAGCACTCGTGCCAAGTGCGCTCCATCGAAAACAATCTCATCCAACAGTAGAGGGGTTTTCATGGGGCTCTTGCTCTCATCGATGTCCTTCGGTACCTTGGTCTTGGCCTTGCACGGAGGGACATACTCAGGCAACCGAGTAACAGGGTCCGCACCCTGGGCTTCAACCTCCTCTACTTCAACTCCTACCTCCTCATCATCCATCGGGATGTCTTCAATGTCTTCCTCCTCTAACTCCAAATTTATGGCTTTGCTCTTCTCCTGTGCGATGGGCTTCGGTGGGTTTCTTCTTGGCGATGCGCATGTCAGTATGGTAGGATTCTTGCCCTATTTATCCTTCACGATCTCCTTGGTTGGGGTGGGCTTTGGTCTCAGCGTTCTTGGCGATTTAGGGACTTCGACTAATACCTCGGCCACCTCTGGAGCAGCTACTTCTGCCTCCATTTCAATTTCCAGCACCGACTCCTCTGCTACTTCTTCAATATTTATAGCTTCTGTGGGTGCCAACATAACGCTTTCCAACAATTCTCGCGACGTATCTAGTAAGTTTGCAAATGCTAGAGTCTCTTTCAGAGCCTCAAAGAATTCTCGGTTCATGAGTGCCTGAGAGCTCAACAACACAATTCTCAAAATGCCAAGTGTTTTTCACTGGACAACCACTTGTAATTTATAAATCATTTTGAATTCAAATCCAACCATCCCCCCCAAATTTAGTTCATTAATGCCAGATTGACGGCAGAGTTTCAAGGATCTGAGCCATAAATTTCGTCTGAAATGTCGGCCGCCGGCTCCATTTGGCCACATTTCTCCCATAAAATCATGAAAAATGACTTTAATGGTCACTTTCTAGCCGACCTACACAATTTATCCCTAGGTAGCACAGCTCCCTTCGCGCTACCGCGAACCCTATGACACTTCCTTGCTTCGCACAATCCTCCAATTGCGCAGCTCCCCAACCCGGGCAGTGTAGTTTAAAGTCCCGCACCTCCTTTTAGCTACTTGGAGCGCTACGACTATGCTACCTTCATCTAGTCACATGGCCGGACCACCGGTGTATGGCTTCAAGCGACTGTCATTCACCTTTCCTGGGAAAGGATCTATTCAATTTGACCAACTGTATCGCTCCTACGTCAGTGATCTCCTTGATTACATAGGGCCCTAACCAGTGCATTCTGAACTTCCCTGGAAATTTATCAAACTTACTATCATATAACAAAACCATGTCATTTACCTTAAAGGTGCGCAGCTTAATGTGCCGATCATGCCATGCTTTTTTGCGCTGCTCTTGGACCTATTGGTGAAATCCAGCTAGAAATCTCTCTTCCTCAAGCTCAACCAACTGCACGAGCCTCTCCTCAAGGGCTCCGCAATCTGTCATACTTGTGAGTGTCACTATGTACAGACTAGGCACAATATATTCCATAGGAATTACTACTTTAACACCACAGACAATCCTAAAGGGAGTTTGTCCAGTCAACTTCTTGCATGTCATTCGATAAGACCATAGTACTGCAGGTATGCGTAGGTCCCAATCACTTCGGTGAGCATTGCAAACCTTGGTCAACGCGTTCTCTATCAATTTATTGAATTCTTCCACTGTCCTGTTAGCCTGTAGGTGATAAGTTTTGCTTTTCTAGTGATATACCTGAAATTCCTCCATTAGCGCGCTAATCGTCTCATTCAGAAAGTGCATACCTCAATCACTCATTAAAATCTCCGGACACCCAAATCGCGTCAATACATACTCAAAGAGGAACTTCGCAGCAATCGTGCCTGTACAATCCTTCACAGGTTGTGCCTTTGCCCAATGAGTCAAATACTCTATCGCGATGATAATGTACCTCGCTCCCGTTTTTCCTTGGGACTGAATGGGTCCCACAAAATCTATCGCCCATTTCTTAAAGGGTTGCAATGTCACTTGTGGATTCAAAGGAAGCTCATCCCTCCACGATGGCTTACCAGTCCTCTAACACACATCACATGCCCGACAATACGCTTTTGAGTCCTGATGGAGGGTTGTCCACCACAACCCTGTGCGTAGAATCTTCTGTGCGGTTGCTCCCCTTGCATAATGTGCTCACGTGGCACCCCCATGAGCGTCCATGAGGATGTTGCTTCTTTCAAACTCTGGTACATACCGTCGCAATATCTCATCGAACCCCATTTTGTACAGATGCCTAGTAATGACAAAAAAATCTGTCGCACGCACCACTAACTCCTTTTTTTGGATGGTGTATCCCTCCAAGGCAGTTCATATCATTAGGAAGTGTATTATATCCTCAAAACAACCATCTGTGACGTGCACTACAAATAACTGCGCATCAGTCAATCCTTCTTCCAAATTAGTGGGCTCTTTCCCTGTTTCGATGCACGACAGATGGTCTAGTCCCACATTCAGTCATCCAGGCTTCACAATAACTTCAAAGTCATACTCCTGGAACAATAACAACCACCTACAGATTCTCCCCCCCAACATAAGCTTATTGACCAGGTACTTCAGTGTGGAGTGATTTGTATACATCTTAAAATGGCCTCCCAACAAGTAGTGTCTAAAATTCTGGAGCGCATATACCATAGCTAACCCTTCGCGCTCGATGGTGGAATAGTTCTTCTCTGCCTTGGATAACCTTCTGCTTGCAAATGTGATAGGATGGTATAAGTCTCCTCTGCCAGCCTGTGTCAGTACTACTCCCAACATTATACATGACACGTCGATGTACATGAAAATGCTTCTTCCAATCCGGGAAGACTAGAATTGGTGCGGTGACCATCTTTCCTTTCAATACATCCAAGCTCTTCTTACAGTCCTCGTTCTAACAAAATGTGACATCCTTTTTCAACAGCTTTTCCATAGGTGCGACGATTTGGGCATAGCCTTTTGATAAAATTTCTATAATATCCTGTATGTCCTAGGGTAGCGCGCAGCTGCTTTACACTCCTCAGTGCTTCCAAGTTTAGTATCACCACGATCTTTGTAAGTTCTACCATCAGTCCCTGTCTGCAAACCACATGACCCAGCAGGGTCCCAAAAGGAACACAAAACATACACTTCTTCAGATTGAGTGTGATCTAGTATCTGTGACAGGTATCCAGCATTAGGTGCAAGCTTGCTACATGGCGTTTCACTAACCCAAACATAGTCCAATCATCAAAGTATACTTCCAGGAACTTATGAATAAACTCCTTGAACGCAGCAACGACTAAGCGTGAGAAAATCGTAGGCACATTCTTCAACCCAAACAACATTATAGTGTACTGGAAACAACCCCACTCAGTCATGAAGGTTGTATTTCTCCTATCCTCTGGTGCGATTTTGATCTGGTGGTACCCCGAGAACCAATCAGTGAAGGAATATGCTTCCTGGCCACCTACATTGTCCAACACTTCATCAATGAACGAAGTCGGGAAAGGATCATGTATGAAAGCATCATTCAACTTTCTGAGATCCACGCATATCCTTATTTCATCCTTCTGCTTCTTCTGCTGTACCACCATTGGGCTTACCCAGTCAGATTCTTCCATAAGCTCAATGATGCATGTCGCAAGCATCTTGTCTAACTCTAAGTGGACCTTCTCCTTATACTTTGGATTGAGACAATAAGGTCTTTGCTTAACCGGCTTCGCGTTAGGCTTCAATGTAATTTTTGTAACAACTAGGTCCCTGATTATCATTTTTAAATCCGTAAACTTGGTAGGGAACAAATCTTGGTATTCGTGGAGCAATTCAGTGACCTTATCCACTGTCACGTCATCCCAGTAATCTCTAATCTTCATGAATATTGGCTCTGCCTCCATACCAATGTTCACCTATTTTGTTTTCAACGGTGCGGTTATATCAGGATTCTCAATCTGCGATCCTTCAACCTCGCGGTGACCTTTTGTTTCAGGGATTTTAATCTTTTGTGGATCATCATCTTCTTCAGCAGGTACGTTATAGCATTCTAGTGCATGACTCAGCTGAGTAGCCCACTCAGGCTAAATCAGGTCCAAAGGATCCTGCGATATCCTAAAGATTGCTGCTTTCACTTCTTGCAGTGTCTTGTCAATACAGTCAAACCTGTCTTCAAAGTTGAATGTCATTATGAATCCCTCACGCAAAATATCCCATTCACCTGTACTATGGCAAAGCTCTGTTTCTACATACTAGTTCATCGAGACAACATCTAGGGTGTGACAAAACAAGTGCACCCATTCAGGTTGGGGCTTCTCTCCATAAGCCTGAGCCCATTTGGCTAAGTGCGTGTGTGGATCATCCTGCCCATCATATTTGTCTGTTATTCACACCTTCAGCTTCCCAAAGCGTGTCCTCGTCGTTCTCCTACATTCGTGCCAATCATCAAAGCTTCCCTTGTGCGTACCCCACCATCTTGCGAGCGTAGCGCGCAGTGCACATTCCAAGGCCTGGAAGCGCTACTTTTCTGGTACCTCCCTTTCAAATGCATTCAAAAAGATATCTACATCATTCAGGCCATCATAAGTGGGCAAATTACTTACCTCTGACGATACACAACACAACGACCGGGTCATCATATTACAGCTCAACGTAGTTACTTCATGTAACCGATTCTGCTAGCACTCTAATTCTTCATCAGAGTCCAAGGTACAGGAACTCTCACGATCCCATGTAATTCGTCCATCCATTGTTGGATTCACCCAATCTTGGTCTCGCGTTGTTATCTTATAGATACAGTCCAGATCGTCATTGCTCTCATAACCACAGATTGGTTCAGTATAGCGCGACCCTTCAGTAGGATCTAGGGGTACTATTACATGTAGCAATTTCTTCTCAAATATCATCTTTCACTTCTTTAGGTTGATTACCCTGTTCATATCAGTAGCCCAATCAATTCCAAGGAGCACAGGATAGGGGTTGTTGTCATCCACAATTTCTATTACTTCAAAGTCAGCCAGCACGCTTGCGCCTTCAATATCTACAGTCACCCCCTGCAACAACCTCATGGGGATGATCTTTTGTTGGTTTACCATCCTTAGTTGAATCGGAGACCATTGCAGCGCGGGTCTCCCCATTCGTTCCCAAGTCTGCTTCGGTAGGACATTCACATCTGACCCCAGGTCCAAAATAACCTGATCCATTTCATACTCTCCTATTTGTGCGATCAACCTAATCTCCCGTCCCATCCTTGTTTTATGCTTACCAATATTTCGTACTATGCGTGACTCACTCAGAGCGTTTCCGATGCATCTATTTATGATCTCTTGTAACCCCTTCACAACCTTGCTATTGTGCAATAGATTCATGCAGGTCTCCAAGAAGGTTGTAAGCATAGAAGGGTCCATCTCCTGATCAGGCTTATCCTTACTCCCTGAGGTGGAGGCCTCAGCGAAGCTCTTCTTCGCCTCCATGAATGTTTCACGTGCATGCTCCAAATCAAACTCAATCCCCTTCATCAAAGCTTTGTGAACCCATGTTTTGTCCTCGAGTTGTTTTCCCTTATCATCTCCTTTTGTGATTCCACTTCGGAGCATTATATTTACGTTTGGATCCTCTTCGCGCAGCTCAGACCTCATCATTTGCAGGTTCTAAGTCAGTTTGGGTGGTAGCATCCCTTTGTCACGTATCCTTACTATCAGCGTAGGACAATCTTATGTTTCATTATCAAATAGAGTGCAATACTTGCATGACGGATGCGTAGGGTTAGTGCAATCGTGAGCATAGTGTCCTGGTCCTCTGCAATTGCAGCAGATCAACTGTCCCCGACCTCTACCAAGTCCTCCTCCACCTCAGCCTCATCCGCGCCCCTAGAAGCCTATCCGTGCCATCCCCACACTCTGGTCAGGGGGCTACATTTCTGCCTGTACTCTATAGGCGGGAGTTCTATCTATCATCAATTCATAGCTTTTGCAATTACGCTCATCATGTCCTACCGACCTACAAAAGTTGCAGAATAGTTGCTGCGATGTCTGTACAAACTTCTGCAACAAATGACAGTTATCTATGGCATGTTTTCCTGCTACCTGACATATAGCGCACCACAATGTAGGCTCCGCGCTCAGTCCTGCCTAAGCTTTCGGCCTTAAAGGCATCATTCCTCCTCCTAAAATATAGTTCACAAAGACTGGGCAATGGTCTTTGTCATGCCCCTGACCCTTGCATTTCAGGCACCATACCTCTTCGCGCACCTCTGGTCGAACTATTCTGTCCTACTTCAAACTTTGCATCTCAAGGCAAAGATTTTTCAACTGCGCATGGATCTGCTGAACCCCCAAATTTGGATCTTGCATCGGCGTTTCATGCAGTCTCATTGTAATCTCCAAGGCCTCTGCCTGAGTTGTTATCTTCTGTTGTGACAACGCAACCCTTAAGTGTGGTAGGAGTGAAGCCACAAACCACTCGCAATGTTGTCCGTCTATTAAGTTCATGTTAGCTTCACGGATTTTACACTTCAACCTCTAATCTAATTCCCAAGGTGTCTCACCTGGTTACATCGTGATTTCCTTGAACCCCACAATTGACTGTGCCTCAGATTTAGGCCTACTGAATTCTTTATTTAGTGTTGTCTGGATGTCTGCCACTCCAGCATTTGGGTTATCATTAGAGTACTTGATGTACCAGGTTAGCACGTGATCCTGCAGAGCACTAACCAGGGTTTCCTTCTTCATGTTATCATCTGTAACACCCTGAGCTTCCCATACAGCTTTTACCACGACCCAAAACTGGTCCGGGTCCTCATTCCCCAAGCCTTTGAACAAATGTATCTTCACAGAATTCACCGTACTAAACTGCAGTGGAGGTGGAGGTGGTACCGGTGAAGTCACAGGTGATGGTGGTGAAGTTGGAGGCGGTGTAGTTGGAGGTGACAGTCGCGGGAACCCTTTTCTTATTAATTGAATAGCACTTTGCGGAGAGACCTGTGCTATTCCCTCTTCGTCACCTCGCGGAGGTGAAATTAATGGACTATATTCAGGACCCTTTCTTCTTTTGTTCCTATAAGTTTTTCTGCTTCACATAGCTCCAAACATCGAGGTAGCTACATAACCCGTTTTTCGCACAATAACATTTTAATCCAGGTATTCAAATATTTCACGTACTTACCTCACGAACCTTTGAAAAAGAAATGCTCCGCCTCACTATAGCTGACTGAGGTGTTGACCGCGAATTCAGTTACAAATCCTCCTATGACGCAATTGAGCCAATGATCTATAGCACGGGTGATCTTATTCTTAGATGCTTCTAATCTCTGAACTAGCTCTGATGTCCAAACAATAGGACCGTCAAGTTTCCACCTTCATTGCTATCTGCTAGCTTCATAATCCACTCGTATAGCTCAACCAGAAAGGAACAAAAAAAGATCTCATGTATTTCTGTATATAGGTACTTGTCCAACCACTGTTCCTTTGTCAGTCACGTACTTCTGTTTTCCTGCGTCCTGAAGTCATGGATCTTTCTATCCAACTAGTCTTTGATCTCTTTCTTAGTTGGATTCCAATGATATGACATCACACATCTCTTATGCAGATTCTAGTCCCGGCAACATAACCATTTTTTGGCTTGTTGGGGCTTGACCCAGGTTCAGTGTTAGTTAGCCAAACAAATCCCTATACTACTAGCCCTTTCAAGATCAGCCCACGGAGCGCGGACCAAGTCTCACCCGAAGCAATATGGGGGGATGTTGGAACCAAGTTTCTGCACCCTAAGATGGTCATGATGTCGGTTTATTCCTTATATTTCTGCTTCGCGTAGGTCACTTAGTTTTAGGGCTCGCCAGACTAGCCCTATACTCTGGCCTTCAGTACCTCCACGAAAGGGTACGGCTGACCTTCGCGTAGCTCTAACCTTCGGTTCAGATGCTTTTGCACTGCTAAGGCAGCGTATTGCACCAGTTGTCAAGTTATCTTAAGAATCTTACTTATCTTATTAGGTAATCACAGTTAGCACTGTGTAAACAGATATTCTTACTTGCATTCACTTAACTAATGTAATTACATACATTCATGCATCATATAAGCATTATAAATTAAATTCATACACAACATGACAAGATGCATTGATTGGAACAAAGACACAAAATTTGCAGAGTACTTCTCTTTATTGATATCTTCAAGTGATTACGACTCTATCCACCCTGCGCACACAGCTACAGGGGTTCGCACACTCATATGCGGACTTCCACCATAGGACTTTGCGCACTCAGCTGCAGAGCCTCTCCCTACGCTACAACCCAAAACTTAGACTTCTTACTTCAGAGATATGACTCTCTAAGACTTATCTGAACTACTTAGAGCTTACTTACTTAGCTCATTTTATACAATGCCATGGTCCACAGACCATGGGTAGATCTTTTACAGCCGACTTTACTTTACAAAAATAAGGGCGGACAACCCTTTATGACTCATGACACCTTCGTGCTCCGGGACCACAAAATGTAGATACTTTATAATTTTATTACAAAATTTGATCCAAACATGGGATTTTAGCCCCAAAACTATCCTTGGGGGATCTCGTTCCCAACACTATAATTATAAAATCTTTAAATTATTTGTTTCTCCAAACAACTATCACATCTCCTCCAAGAATATTTTGATTTGTTTTGAATGTTTATAAATATATATTTTCCTCTTATAAATATTAGGAATACATTATTATGCAGTCATCTATTAGTAATTTTGAATATATGTAATTGTCTATTAGTAATTAGTTGGTGATGTAGAAGGGAGACAATCATATCAAGGATTGATTTGCACTTTGCAGGAAGATTGATTCTGCATGTCAATTTCTTTTTAATTTTAGGTATCACAACTTTTGATAGCTAATTAATTCTTAATAGTGTCCTTTTCGGTATTACTATATATTTTTCTTAATAATCTACAATGTCAAGATTAACGTCTAATGCATATAATGCAAGAAATCAAATAAGATTAGAAAACATATACACTAAAATCAATGCATCCAGCAAAAGCAATCAAATAGGATTAGAAATCCAAATCTACACTGAAATAAATGCATCTAGTGTAAGCAATCAAAAGGGATTAGAAATCAACATCTACCCTTGAATAAATGCATCTAGAGAAAGAAATCAAATAGGATTAGAAATCAACATCTACACTGAAATCAATGCATCTAGTGCAAGTAATCAAATAGGATTATAAATCATCATCTACACTGAAATCAATGCATCTTGTGCAAGAAATATTCTTCCCTCTCTTCCCCCTCCATCTATATCTATATCTCCCTTCATCTCTCCTTCTTTCTCTCTCTATCTCACCTCCCCAAACATGTATGCTCCCTATATCTATATATATATATATATATATATATATATATATATATATATCTCCCCCTCCCTATCTCTCTCTTCTTCCCTCTCTTCACCTCCCATCCATATCTCTATCTCCCTTTGCCTCTCCTTTGTCTCTCTATATCAGCCACAAAGCATACACTCTTTCTCTCCATATCTATATATCTCTCCCCCGCTCTTACTCTTCCTCTCCCTCTCTCCCCCTTCTATTTATCTTCCCTCCTTCTCTCCTCTCTCCCTCTCTCCCTCTTTCTCTCTACCTTATCACTCACTCTCTCTCTCTCTCTCTCTCCACTTTTCTCTCTTTTTGTCTTTCTTCTTACCTACCTCTTTGTCCCCCTCCAACTCCCTCTCTATCCCCCTCCAACTCCCTCTCTCTCCCTCCCTCTCTCCTCTCTATCATGTCCTCTCTCTCTTCCTTCGTCTTTGTCCCTTTCTCCCCCACCTCACTCTATCCCCCCCCCCTCTCTTCACCTTCCAACTCTGTCCCTATCTCTCTCCCCCTCTCCTCTCTCCTTATCTCCCCCGTTCCTTCCATCTCTCCTTCTTTGTCTCTCTATCTCACCCCAAAACATACACACTCCCTCTCTCGCTCTCCACTTTTCTCTCTCAACGTGTTTCTTCTTCACTCCCTCTCTCCCCCTCCAACTCCATCTCTTTTCTCCACCTCTATCACTCTATGTCTTTGTTCTTCCCTCCATATGTATCTAGAGTTATTATATATCATGATATATTAATATATGATAATATAACAAATTTTAATAATATATTAAATTTAATATTGCATTAATCGAAAGTTATTAAATTTAATAATACTAATATTATAATATATTAATATTAATATTATAATATCAATATTAGATTTAATGATGTTTTTTACATGGCATGATAACAAAATTTATAATAAAACTACATCAAATTAATATTTTCAAATATTACAACTTTGATGTGGAAATATTTGTCTTTAAAGATTTTAATATATCCCTAGGATATGATTTTTATTTTTAAAGATTCATTTTACAAATGTTTAGTTAAAAGAAATATTAAAAAAAATTGGAGCATGATTTTCCATTCAGTGTTGAATGAACCTTTTTCCTTTGATTTAAGAAATGACATTGGCTTTAGTAAAGAGTAAAAATGTTTAAAATTTTACTTAATTTGGAATTTTAATGTGGTAAAAAAAATTGTTAAAGGTAAATTTATGATCCATTCAAATTCACGTATATGATAAAGGAACTATTAAAATCATGAGATAATTTACTATCCATTCAAATACATAATTACATTTTAATAATTAATGTTAGTCTATTAATAGGGTTAAAAAGTTATATATAATTTAAGATTAGAGAATATTAACAAAAATTATTTTTAATATTTTTTTAGGACATAGCATACTTTCACTTTTTTCATAGTTTTCCTTAACATAAAATGTTGCAAAATTAATACTAAGAGAAAGATAACATTAGTTCATTTCAATTTCAAATGGTCTTAATATCTATCCTTCTCCTAACTTTTTTTTTCTCATATTGTTTATATGAGACCAAATAAAGAGAGGATTTCCCTAATTGGTCAAAAGAGAAAAAAAAAACTTATAGAAACTTTGGTTGAAAAATAAAAAGATAACATTAATTCATTTCAATTTTAAATGGTCTTAATATCTATCCTTCTCCTAACATTTTTTGGGTCTCATATTCCCTTTATGGGACCAAATAAGATGAAGATTTCACTGATTTGTTAAAAGAAAAAAAGACATCTAAAAACTTTGGTTAAAAATAAAAATATTTTTATTGGTTGCCGAGTCGTTTCAAAAACTTAGGTAAAAGGGTAAAAATACTTTATTGGTTCTCTGTCGAAGTAACAGGGAATGGAAAAACGAGCCCCGAAGGGGCAGGGACTTATAATATAATGTGACATTGATGCATCCCATGTGAATGCTCTTAATTCCAGATTAAGTCTTCAGTTTTATATCATATTCAAATTATTAAAGATTTAAGTATGATTTGTAAATGGAAAGTCCTACAGATTTCTAATTCTGCCCACGTTATTTGTGTAAAACATTTGATATATGATGGGATTGTTTTTGAATTTTGTGTTATCTTTATCCTATAATGAGTTATATTATGGCTGCTTAGTCAATGCTCATTGACTTCAACTTTTTCCATTATTAAAGTTTTTTCAACTTGATCTTTCTGGGATATTTAAGTATTTTTATAATCTTGTTCATTCTTAGCTCTTTTAAGTATTTTAGGTTATATTTTGTTTATTTTATTGATTTTTCTTGGTTCATCTTTTTTTATATATTTTTTACTTCACTTCTTGTTTGAAGTTTGATGGTTTGATTTTTGTTATTATTTATATATTTCGATTATTGCTTATTATTAGAATTTATTTAATATTATTTGATTTTAATAATTAATATTATAAATTAAATAATATTATTCATAAACTAATCGTTTATTATAGCCGTTATAAAAAATAATGGTCTCTACATTGCTCTCTATTTAAGCATGTGCCATGATCTGCGTCTTCATCTGGTCATGATGATAAACTACACTAGATGGTTCTAAACGCGTGGACAAAAATTCTCCTATGTGATTTCTACCAAAAGATTTTTCTTAATGTTTAACAATGTCTAATTATAGTTAACCACAGTCAAACAATATCAATGATAGTCAACCATGGTTAATTATGGTCAACCATGTTTAACCATATAGGACAAATAGTTAAACATGGTAAAAAAAAAATCAAACTTGGACAAACATAACCAACCTTGGTCAGATGGTTAAGTAAAGTTAACCATAATCAACCATGGTTAACTAAGGTCAACAATATTCAAACAAACTTAACCATAGTTAATCATAATACATCACACTCAACCATAGTAAAACATGTCCACTACACTTAGCCAAGGTCAACCATAGCTAACCAAATTCAGCTATAGTCAAATTTAGTCAACGAAAATTGGAAATCAAAGAAACTCAATCAAATCAAGTATAGCCTTCAAACATGTTCACTCATGGTCCACCAACTATAACTAACCATATTCAAATATGCTCAACTAAAGTCAAGAATGACCAACCAAACTCAATTATAGTAAAAATGCTTTACCAAGTCAACCTTGTTATTAACCATATTGAAACATGGTCAACCATGGTCCATAATAATCACCCTTCTACAATTATAGTCAATAGTTGTCAAACATAATTGATCATATACAACCATAGTTAAATGTGATGAACCATGGTTAACAATAGTCAAACATAATCAACCAATTTCAATCCATTATTTACCATAATTTAATATGGTGAATCATAAAGAACCATTGAGAAACAAGCTCTATCATGCTTGAACATCTTCAACTATAACCAACCATATCCAACCATCATTAAGCAATGATAATCATAGAACTATAGTCAAACATGGTCAATCATGTCCAATCATAAACAACCATGGTTATGTATGGTCACTTATAGTCAGCAATGTCCAACCAAAATAATTCATGATCAAACAAGGTCAACCATAGTAACCATGATCAACTATGCTCAACCATAGTCAAGAATGCCAATCATAATCAACCATGGTGGAACATGTTCAACTATACCCAATAGGGGTAACTAAAGTCAGTTATAGTCAACCTAATTCAAATATAATCAAATAGTCATTAAAAATTAACTTATGCTCATAAGTGTCCCTATATTGGAAATGAGGTTCTAGAAAATAGTTTCTATTAATAATAAATATTATGTGGATGGCCAAGATTAAATGAACTTCCAATATTCTTCTTCATCATCAAAAAAGGAGAGATGAAATCAAACTCAAAACCTAGTCTTTTTCCATTTTTTCCTTCGTTGTTATGGAGATTTATTTATTTTTTTATAGAGAAAATCAAGGTAGGGATCACTTCCAAGTTAAACTAATCCTTTATCTGTAAATGGTAAGGTGCTTTAGCAATGGGACTTCTAACAATTGAGTTAACCCTCAAGGCTGACATCTTGTGAACTTACAATATGAATACCTTATAAAGAAAACTTTTAAACATAATTGTTTTTTTAAGATTGTTACTTTCTATTTGTTTTTTCAAAAATAGACATCAAATTATGGGTAACAATATTAATCATTATTAATTACAATGAAACATGTTTAATCATTATTTTTTCTGAATTCAAACTTATGTGATCCATAATGAATTAAGAAAAGTTTTTCAGTAGAAATCACTTAGGAGACCTATTTATATTGTTCACTATTAGTTTTTCCATTATTAAAGTTTTTTCATCTTGATCTTTCTTGGATATTTTAAGTATTTTTATAATCTTGTTCATTCTTAGCTCTTTTAAGTATTTTAGGTTATACTTTGTTTATTTTATTGATTTTTCTTGGCTCATCCTTTTTTATATATTTTTGACTTCGCTCCTTGTTTGAAGTTTGACTTTGATGGTTTGATTCTTGTTATTATTTATATATTTCGATTATTGCCTATTACTAGAATTTAAAATTAATATTATTTGATTTTAATAATTAATATTATAAATTAAATAATATTATTCATAAACTAGCCGTTTATTATAGCAGTTATAAAAAATAATGATCTCTACATTGCTCTCTATTTAAGCATGTGCCATGATCTACCTCTTCATCTCGTCATGATGATAAACCACGCTGGATGGTTCTAAATGCATGGACAAAAATTCTCCTATGTGATTTCTACGAAAAGACTTTTCTTAATGTTTAATAATGTCTAATTATAGTTAACCGTAGTCAAACAATATCAACGATAGTCAACCATGGTTAATTATCGTCAACCATGTTTAACCATATAGGACAAATAGTTAAACATGGTAAAAAAAAAATCAAACTTGGACAGACATAACCAACCTTGGTCACATGGTTAAGTAAAGTTAACTATAATCAACCATGGTTAACTAAGGTCAACAATATTCAACCAAACTTAACCATAGTTAAGCATAATACATCACACTCAACCATAGTAAAACATGTCCACTACACTTAGCCAAGGTCAACCATAGCTAACCAAATTCAGCTATAGTTAAATTTAGTCAACGAAAATTGGAAATCAAAGAAACTCAACCAAATTAAGTATAGCCTTCAAACATGTTCACTGGTGGTCCACCAACTATAACTAACCATATTTAAATATGCTCAACCAAAGTCAAGAATGATCAACCAAACTCAATTATAGTAAAAATGCTTTACCAAGTCAACCTTGTTATTAACCATATTGAAACATGGTCAACCATGGTCCATAATAATCACCTATCTTCAATTATAGTCAATAGTCGTCAAACATAATTAATCATATACAACCATAGTTAAATGTGATGAACCATGGTTAACAATAGTAAAACATAATCAACCAATTTCAACCCATTATTTACCATAGTTTAATATGGTGAATCATAAAGAACCATTGAGAAACAAGCTCTATCATGCTTGAACATCTTCAACTATAACCAACCATATCCAACCATCATTAAGCAATGATAGTCATAGAACCATAGTCAAACATGGTCAATCATGTCCAGTCATAAACAACCATGGTTATGTATGGTCACTTATAGTCAGCAATGTCCAACCAAAATAAACCATGATCAAACAAGGTCAACCATAGTCAACCATGATCAACTATGCTCAACCATAGAGTCAAGAATGCCAATCATAATCAACCATGGTGAAACATGTTCAACTATACCCAATAGGGGTAACTAAAGCCAGTTATAGTCAACCTAATTCAAATATAATCAAATAGTCATTAAAAATTAACTTATGCTCATAAGTGTCCCTATATTGGAAATGAGGTTCTAGAAAATAGTTTCTATTAATAATAAATATTATGTGGATGGCCAAGATTAAATGAACTTCCAATATTCTTCTTCATCATCAAAAAAGGAGAGATGAAATCAAACTCAAAACCTAATCCTTTTTCATTTTTTCCATTGTTGTTACATTTTTTTTCTTTGTAATTTTAAATTGTTCTGATTGTGGCCAATTGTCCGAGTAGTTTACACTTTTCCCATTTCTTCAATATGATTTTTTTTCTCCATTCTATCCCTGTGACCCTGCTTGCCCAATCTTCTAAGGAGATTGGCATAGTCTTTTCACTACACAAATTAACAGAAAGTATGGTAATTCGTAGCCTTGACCATTAAGAAGAGGTTAGGTACAAGATTAATTTCTTTTTCTATTAATATGCAACTATTATCTAGTAGTACATGTGTGGCAAGCAGTTGGATTTGTGTCTCTAGTCTGTTTCATCATGCCACTTTGGGCCTTGAATTCATGAATATGGTGATGAGTTCCAATCACGAGGAAAAAACCCTAGTCTAATTTAATTTCATTTTGTTGTTCATGTTTGTCTTTTCTTTTCTTCTTTGTTTGCTAACATGTCCATAACCTTTTTTTTCCTTTTTCTTTTTTCTAATGTATGATTCATGGACCCCAGATATCGATGATCACTACATCCATGAAATATTTGTACCAGGAAAATGCACATGAATGGATCACTTTCTGTTGTCTCAACCACGGAACTTGACCCCGAGAGTGACTTGAGAATTGGACTTGTGCCTTCTCAAGTGCAAAGGTGCTTTAATGACGGGGACTCGACCAATTGATCTAACCCTTGGGGCTAGCATGTTTGTAATTTGTGGGACTAGCCTATGGTCTTAGAAACCACTAACTAGGGGTATATGAGCTATCAAAATCATCTGGGATCAGACCAACCTGGGTCACACCAACCCTTTACATGGTTTGATTTATTTTGTTGTCTCCTCCCGATTACCACAAGTTTTAAACATTCACTATCTTATAGAATGAAACCTTTGAAATTCAATCATGCTAGCAAGATTTGACCACATTTATATTTTCTTTTTCAGTTTATGTCTAGATGAATCGACAACTAGGTTAGTCTTGTACTTCCATGAGAGGGGGTGATTTAGACTACTACCACTATAATCTCTAGGTGAACTGTGTTGCCCCCTAGTATACAACCACAATTAAACAAGCATGGTGACCTCATACTCACATTTACCTTAGATTTTCACAAGCTTGCAAAGTGAGCTCCCTGGTAGGGGGCTTACATTTGTCTATTCTTAATTTTAATTAATTACTCTAACGAATAACTATTTTATTCCCATTTATATATGTAAAACAAATAATTATTTATTTAATTTTGGTATTGTGGAGAAAAGTTGAAATTTGATAATGGGCAATGTTTTAAAGATACAATTTTAAATAATAACATTCTTTTTTTTTCTCAAGTTGTCTGAGTTCTCCAGAGATTACTTCAGGCTTGATATGTGGATCGAGAAATCGTGACCCCGGGCATTTAAACATTAAAAATCAGCCAGGGATCACACCCGGTCTGGGCCACACCGACCCTTAACATGGCTAGAATTTTTCTCACGGAGTTTGGAATAGGTGACCTTCACATCACAGAGTGACTTAACAATACACCCCATCACTGTTTATTCTACACCCTGTGGAAAATAATGACATTACATAAGAGTAAATAAGATATTAAATTACATAGTATACATTCTATGAAAGGTTACGAGAAGTGAATTCTTGTGGCATTGATTGGTGTGTATCAACCACCTTTAATGTGGTTGTGCTAGTAATAAACAAAATTTATTATAATCAACCATGGTTAACCAAAGGAAAAAATAATTAGGTTAGTCAATAAAAGTTGATAATCAATGAAAGTCAATCAAGTTAAGGATTATCTTCAAATATGATCAATCGTAGTTGACCATGGTTAACTATAATAAAATATATTTAGGATACGCATAGTCTAACTAACAAATTAAATGACATTTTTCAGAGCATTTTTTTCTAGTTAATTTTCAACAACAAAAAATCACAATCTTGCTTGAAATTGTATCGCCCGATTATGGTGAAAAGGGCTATTTAGTCTATAGGTTAGACTACACCTTTAACATATACAACCAAATTCAATTATAGTTAAAAATTATCTACTAAATTCAACCATAGTCAATCATTATCAACCATAGTGAAACATAGTCAGCAATAAGCACCCTTCTTCAACCTTAGTTAATCAGCCTCAAACAGGGTCAATCACAATCTACTATAATTAAATATGGTCAACCACGGTTAATAATATTGAGACATAATAAACTAAGGTCTAACCGTCATTTACCATGACCAAACATGGTGGTGAACCACATTAAAATATTGAGAAACATGCTCAAATATAGCCGACCATAATAAAACATGGTCAACCATAGTAAAAATAAATAAAAATATATATTTAATGCTTAATATAATAGCAATATTTGTATTTATCATATTATATTATTAATATAATCAAAGAAATATTTTAAGGATGAAATTTTTTCTTAAAGTGTCAAAACCTTGAAAATCTTATTAATCCTTAATATGCAAACTATAAATGTTTAACAATATTTTTCTAAAAATATTCACATTTTTAAGAGTTTTATATTCTCTTTCTAAACTTTTGACTGAAAATTATCCTCTAAAATTTGGGAGAATCATTTTTAAACAATGAAAATAAAAATTAGTGAATTTTGTTTAAGAAAAAAAAAATTAGCTCATAGATGAAATGTTTCTTTGAATGTAATATCACTACAACAAAACCAGCGATTAGCGTCCCTTTTTACTCCTTTTTTTGCATCTAGAGCCCATTTTTGGTGCTATTTGCATCCATTTATCAAATATGGTGCAAAACTTGACACAAAATTTGCATCAAGTTTTGCACCAAATCTTACACCAAGTTTAGCACCAGGTATTGCAATAGGTTTTGCACCACGTTTTGCACCAAATTTTATGCCAAGTTTTGTGTCATCCTTTACACCAGGTTTTGTTCCAGGTTTTGCATCAATTTTGGCACCTAATTTTGTTTGACATACTTTTGCATCCTCATTTGCATCCACTTTTTGCACCTACACTTGCATCAACTTTTGCATCCTTTTTTGCATCCTTTTTTAAATCATTTTTTGCATCCATTTTTTCATCCATTTGTGCATCCCTTTTGCGCCAAGTTTTACATCGTGTTTTGTGTCTAGTTTTGCATAAAATGTTGCATCTACTTTTGTTGCATCCACTTTTCCCTCTTGTTTGGCATCCATATTTACATCCTCTTTTGCATCTATTATTGTACCCACTATTGCATCTAATATTTTTGTGCCACAATTAGCGCCTAGTTTGGCACCTCCTTTTGCACCCACTTTTGATTATAATTTTGCATCCACGTTTGCATCCTCATTTGCGTCTAGGTTTTCATCAACTACTACATCTATTTTTTCATCCCTTTTTGTATCCAATTTTGGACCGGGATTTGCATCGGGTTTTGTGTCTCGTTTTGCATCTACTTTTGCATCGACTTCTATTGCATCCAATTTTGCACGCAATTTTGCATCCACTGTTGCACCCATTTTAAATTTCACTTTTTGCATCCCTTTTTACATCTTCATTTGCATCATACTTTGATTCTTTTTTTGCATCTATCATTACATCCACTTTTGTTATGCCACAATTTGCACCATGTTTTGCACTCACTGTTGTATCCACGTTTGCTTCCAATTTTGCATCCATGTTCACATCCTCTTTTGCATCAAATATTGCATCTATTTTTGCATCCACTTTTATGTCAGGTTTATGCATTGGGTTTTGCATCTCGTTTTGTATCTACTTTTTCATCTACTTACATTATATCCATTTTTTGCATCCAATTTTGTTTTGCCTGTTGCATCAATGTTTGCTTCCACTTTTACATCCATTTTTGCATCTTATTTTGCATATTTTTTGTCTATTGTTACATCCACTTTTGTTGCACCATATCTTGCGCCTACCATTGCAACCACATTTGCTTCCACGTTTGCATCCCCTATTGCATCCACTTTTGTTTCATCCATTTTTGCATATACTTTTGTTTCCGTTGTTGCATCCACATTTGTTTCACCACAATTTGTGCCAAGTTTTACACCTACCATTGGACCCATGTTTGCTTCCACTTTTGCCTTCATGTTTGCATCCAAGTTTGCATTGACAACTGCATCTACTTTTGCATCCACTTTTGTGTCAGGTTTTTCATGTTGTTGTGCATCTACTTATGTTGTATCCACTTTTCATCCAATTTTACTTCTATTGTTGCCCCCATTTCTATGTTCGCTTTTGCATCCCTTTTCCAACACTCATCATATTTTCTGCATTGATGATATTCCTTATGGCATTGACAATTATGAACAATTGATGACAATGTCAATAATATTGACAATGATGAAAATGAAGATGATGGCGATGACATGAATTGTGATTATGATGATAAAGACAATAGTGGTTACAATGACAATGATGATGATGGCAATGATTATGATGATGACGATGCTAATGACGTTGGCGAATCTTCCCAATTTTAGATGTTGTCATTGTCATAATCATAAGCATTATCTTTGGTGTCATGATCATCATTTTCATCTAGGTCATCATCAAAAACAATAATGGCATGAATGATGATGATGCATGATTACAACAATGTAGATAGAAATTACATTAATGATGATGATGGGGATGATAAAAATGACAATGACGATGATAATGGTGGTGATGATGATCATCATCGATCATCTGTCAAAAATAGAGTTGTTATTTCTCTTACGTATATCAATGTGTCCTAAACAACCCTTTTCTAGCACTGATCACATTTTTTGGGTTGATGATATTTCTTACAACATCTACAATTATGAACAATTGCAAACAATGTCCATAATGATGATGATGATGGCATGAATGGTGATTATGATGATAATGTAATGATGGCAATAACAATGACAAGGATGATGGTGATGATGATGACAATGATTATGATAATGAGAATGACCTTACAATCTTATGGATTCGTGAACAATTACTAGTTTCAATACCATCTTCTGGATACGTATTACTATCATACTTTTTAAATTTTCTGTCTCTCTTGAGGTATCTTACTATAATGGTGTTGTCAACACTAGAAAGATATCTTGTTGTAATGGTGGTTCTAATGTTAGCACTAGCAAAGTTTAGTAGGGAGGATGCTACTACAAGAGGAATTCCTTCTAAGTGACTATGGCATTCAAAATGAGGCTTTATGGGCTGCTTGTTAACACATGTTCTCATGCTCATATAAAATTAATGTGAAAAGTTGCTTTAATTGGTTCCCATGCATAATTGATATTGATAATGGGGTGGTATAAAATTGTAATGGGCATATCCGTTAGTTAGTTATGATGGGTCAACAACATTGAAACCATCCAAGTGACATTTCACCTTGGAACAATCGTCGCTCGTGCGAAAACACGAAGTTTATGTAAATGAAAGTTGTGATTGTAGTGGAATTAAAACCATCGAGAAATATCAAAGAAGACGCTGCCTACCAGTTTTGAAACACAACCAAGGCATTGAACAACTATTTGCGTTAGGATGTAGTGAGGGAATCGAAGGAAATTTGGCAGCCCTAAGTTGCCATTACTATTGCCAATCACACATTCAATAGTAACCATAAAAGGTAGCCACATATAAACAAAACCTCGAGGTGTTGACAGTCAGAATCTATTGTAATAGCTTTGACGTATATATAGTTTTGTGTTTAGATGAGAATGAAGTGGGCTTCATCTAGGGTTCGGCTCAATCCTCGTCCATTCCATGCAGTGGTGTTTAATTCGCCAAGCAAGAGAATATTACGTGAGTGTTCAGAGTTAAATCAACAGAAATCAAGGACGTGTGATTGTCAAATTATTGCTCCTCCCTTATGATTGAGCGCTTGATGCGATGGTCATTATCCTTGGGTGATACTTTTATTCCCCATTTTCTATTGAAAAAGTAGTGTTTTTCTGTTCGATTATGATAGGATTGGATGAACGCCGGTTTGGGTGGATGTAGACCCATGTTTTTTTGTGGTGATCTTCAAATGTCTTGAGGATAAGAAAAAAATCCTTGACCAAGGTCCATGGTTTTGGGGATGAGTTGGTCTTCTAGTGAAGCCATGGTTTCCCAACTTCAATCCTCTCACTATGTTGCCGATGACTACTCTAGTATGGGTAAGATTCACAGTTTTCCCATTCACTTTACCCATCTAGATCTCTTAGAAAAAGTGGGCAATTTTATTGGAAGATTCGTCAAAGTAGACAGGGAAAGACTTTTGAAAGGCATTTTCACCTATGTTTGCATATGTGTTTAGGTAGATCCCAATGAAGTTTTGCGAGATAAAATTGAGCTCAAGTGGATGGGAATTGTGTATTCCCAACCCCTGGACTATGAAAATACAACTTATAGATACACGTATAGATACACCAATAAATTTCAACCACAAACCTGTAAATTTCATTTTCCTTCACACCATGCATCTAATTTGTATTCTGTATGAGAATTAACAAAGGAATGATGCTCTTTTTCCTATATTTTGACTCCCGGAGAATACTATGATAAACGTGGATAGACATAGGGTCCTGTATGGTCCATTTACATCCCATGGATGGGAAATTAGAAGTAAATAAAATAACATCCATTACATAGGCACTCATGTAAAATGGGGGAACAATGTTTTCTAGAATAAAAAAACTACAGTTCTTCCTATAATCTAGGATTTGGATACTTAAATTATTAGATAGAACAGTCCCCCAGTCCATAACATAGCTGCATCAATCAAGGGTACGCATTGTTCTGAAAACTTTTGGGTATTGACATAACCAAATAATCTACATATCATAGTGGCAACATAACAATATGGACCGACAAGAGAAGCTATAGAATGCATACCCTTATTTTCTCGCTTGTGCTTGATGGCATCTCTTCTCCATCCTTTGATGACTTCAGATTGATCCTGATTTTCCTTCATGAATTTCTCATTGAAGTCATTATCATATTTCTTCTGAGCTACCGACAACTGGTACATTCGAGTCGAATCTTTATTGGTGAAAGAGTCGATGATTGTGTTCCTCTTAGTCATAAAGTTTCTGTCAGCGATGTTTAGATGGTCAACAACACATGTGATCATATCCATGTAAGGAAGGATGTTCAGCTGAGCAACAATTCTGTGGAGGAATGAATTGGCCAGATCACTATATGTAGTATCAGAAACCGGGTATGAATCTTCGGCTATGACTACTCTTTCTGTGACTCTCGGCTCTTCATCTTCGAAAAGTTGATATGTGGCCTCCCAGGTAGATGTTCCGGTGTTTGAGGTGCATGTGGTATCGGTAAATAATGCAAGCAATTCTGCAAACTCAGGGGGAAGAGCAACTGATTGTTGTTGAACAACAGGTTTCTTCATGGGTTTGGTTAACCATGACATTTTTGTTGAATTATGCTTGTTGGGACTGACTTGTCAAGAGAAACACAAGGGTGAGAGTAACTAACATTCAGAGCGAATAACTTAGCAAATAACCGATTACATAATAATCCAAGACTTTTATGAGCGAAATCTCAAGAAACCGTTAGTAATAATGAATGCGTTTATTCTATCGAAAACCATTAATTCTCCACATTTGGCCATTAATATCACATCCGCCATATCTCAACTTTTGAAGCCTTGTCACTTTGAAACCTCCGATTGCAATACGTGTTGCAGACTCGACTGCTCCATCATAGCACACCTTAATATAATATCACAGTTGCCATGTCACGCCTTTCATATCACAAGTTTTAAAGACGTGTGTCTGGTCATGGACATTAAAAGTTGAAATGGTTATGGTGTAAATAATTAAATTGAATGGATATGGTGTAAATAAAGTCGCAAGTTAGAGGCTTCGGAAGTTTGGTCATGGACAATAAAACAAAAACGCCATTCACGAGATCCCAATATGCAACGTGACAGTTTTATGGGGTCGACCTCTTTATTACTATTTACATATATATGCCGGCTTTTATTATATTTATGCTTTAAACCTTTAAAATTTATTTGGAAAAGGTTTTATTTGCCATTTTTCTTAAAAGACTTTTTAGGATGTTCTAATATAATCCTTGCGCATTGAGGCTTTAGAATTAAACCTAAAATTTATCGCTCTTTTTAATTAATTTTTTTTTAATCTTAAAACTAATATTTCCTCTCAATTTTTTTTATAATTATATCCTAAATTTTAAAATAATAACCCTTCTCTATTAATTCTTTTATTAATTATATAATAAAATTATTAATTCATACAACACATATTTAACATTTTACTAAAATATTACTTTTACTTACTTCCATATCCCACTACTTCTATGACGTTGCACCGGTTTGTGCAAATGCTAGTTCTATATACGATGTAGGGTTTCAGGGTCGGCGACAATGCTCTTTAACTTTTTAAAACATTTATATCTTAAAATGGGTTGTTATATCGGATGTAGGGTTTCAGGTCCGCAGATATATCCTTCTCCGAGGGTTTTCAGGAGGGCATTTGCAAATATTTGCATTGCGCTATTTTTCTTTCCAGGCGGCGGATTGACTTGATCGGTGCACGGACAAAGGTGCATTTTTTGATAACCGATGTGGCTGGTTCAGATCCTCATATGCAATCGGATAGAGGTGAGTCTAAGCCTTGATTTCTTTTGTCCCTCTCAACCCATATTCTCTTATCACGATGTCTTTTTTGTTTTGTATTTCCGCTTCACATTTTCCAGAAGAGGTGTTGCTTATATTTGCTTTCACAGACTCACAACAGGCATATTTTTTCAATCTGTGTTTTTTTTTGGCGCATTTATTGGCTTACATATCGATTGATATTGATATATTTTCCCTCAATTTTTCTAATCTTTTATTTCATCCGAGTATAAAGAGATACATTCTGTAAATGCTTTAAGCTTCGAGAAATATCAGAACGAAAATATACATTCTTTGCTAAGCCTGAAGAAGGCATTGATATTGATTGAAGGGTCCTGTAACTTCTCTAAAATTCAGAATTCTTCTTTTGAGGCACTTGGATCATCTTCAGAATACTGACTGTCATAAGAATCCCCATTCGAGGATGCAGAAATATGTTCGTGTAAGATATGACAATCCTTGATTTCACTTCATAACCTTGAACCCTCAGCCAACTGTAGTCCTTCCTTCCTCAAGGTGTCTGCTTCACCATTTAATTCTTTGTAGACATGTTCAAAGCACTCTGAAATAAAAACGGACAGAATGTTTGATTTCATCTTCTACTACTGCCATTCATCCAATTAATTACTAACAACTGATGAATTTAGTAACACTTGTTTAACAGATTCTTCTCCTACAGGAAAGTAGCACAGTCTGAATTTAAAGGCTAATCGAAACTGTAATCTGAATGTCGTTTGAGCCTATAAACGGACACAGTTAGAAAACATGCACAGAACATGTAGATCACTGTCGAGAACCCCTGTTAATGCTATTCCATTATCATTGAATAAAAAGCTGCATCACTAACATATCTCAGTGCAAAATGCACTGCCCCCTTCCAAGTATTAGAACTTGTGTTTTGTGGCAACCTGATGAACTTGCCTAGGCTGCACCATGTACTGAAAGTGTTGACTGCAAAACAAATGTTAGGCCTTGTGTTAACTTAGTACATGAGGAAACCTATCAATTCCCTGTATACAGATGTTCCTCAAATCTGAATTAGAATCAACAGATTACAATGGATTTACTACCACAGGGGAGTAGCCATGGGTTTGCAGTACATCATTTGAAATCTCATCAGAATTTCAATTGCATACATTGGAGTAGCCATGGGTTTGCAGTCCATCATTTGAAATCTTCTAAGAATTTCAATTGCATAATTTTTTTGTCCAAGGAACACTTCACCTGCACTTTGCTACACCCCTAGAGCCAGCAAGTAGTGCTTCAAGTCATGACAAATTCTCTTGCCAATTTTGCCCTGCACCAGTTTGTGGATTCCTTTTAACTTCCTGTGAGTGTAAGATTGTCTACATATGGGACTAAAACAAGCAGATTAGAATGATCTACCAAATTGTAAAAATTAGAACCTGCATCTGTCTCAGTGAAACCCAAATCTGAAAGTTACTCATCGATCTTGGAATGCCATGCAAATGGTGCCTGTTTCAACTCATAAAGGGCCTACTTCAACTTGTAAACATGGGTCTCAAACCTATTCACCTAAAAGCCTCTTGGTTGGTTTATTCATATAACTCCTTAATCAACCTATTAAGAAATGTTGTCTTTACATAAATTTGATATAAAATCCAATGGAAGATTGTTGTGAAAGACATAGTAAATCTGATAGAGGTATATTTAGTAACAAGAGAAAAAGTCTCCTCATAGTCAACTCCTTTTTAATGGGAGAACCGTCCAGCCACAAACCGAGCTTTGCAGTTTTATATGCTGCTATCTGGTGCATGCTTAACCATGCATGGTTGTTGTAAGAAAAACTAGAGTCAAATACTGACTTCTCCACTAGGCTAGGCACTATCTCCTACCCATCATTCTTTAGGAGGAGATGTATTCCTCCATCATGGCATTTTGCAGTACTTGCTTCCTTACTACCGTTACTAGAAGTTTTGTTTCAATAATGAAAGATATCAGTGCAACATAACTAGGGAACTTTTTAGGAGGGTGGCTTATTTGAAGGGAAGTAGTTGGAGCACCAACTTACTCTGTTGCCTATTTTAATGTCTAGATTAGCCATCTAGGCTTTCTAGCTGAACTTGAAGGTAAAGAGGCACCCCTTGCACTTCCAAAAGCTTGCTGATCTAAGTATGCGTTTCATGATCTTTTTGATTTCTGCAGATCTGTTTTTGGGATACCAAGCTCTTCTACCTCCATGGTCACTATTGGAGGTTCTTGAGACTTAGAGGACCATGCATTTTCTTCAAACTTGGTATCTCTGCTCACAACTACTTTATGTTGAGATGGAATGTATATTCTATAAGCTTTTGAGGTTTCACTCTAACCTACAAAAATGCCCTTCAAACTAGAAGGTTCCAACTTGGTCCTTTTCCCATCTGGAATATGAATGTAGATAGGACAACTAAAAAACTCAAAGATGTGTTACTTGAGGCTTCTGAATTCCTCCAGTCTTATCCTTCAAAATTCTGTGAGGATACCTATTCAAAATATAGACAATGATGAGACATGTTTATACACAGAGACACATGAGCAGAACTAGATCATGAATCAAGGCCCCAAACTACTGAGGGTTGTAGGGAACTATCAACATTTTCTTGATTCTTGATTTCATGCAAAAGGTATCAAACTCCTTTGGTTTTTGTGAATTAAGTCTAGGACTTCCTAGAAGAATCATCAATAAAATATTCATAGTAAATGTTACTTGATAAGGAAGTTGAAGAGATGGGCCCACATACATTTGAGTTGATTAGGTCAGAAACCCCTCTTGACCTATATTTACTGCCAGGAAAACATCCTTTACATGCTGGCCAAGTGCACAACCTTTGCACACTCCTTTCTTCTCAGCCTTGAAGATTGGCAATGCCCACACCATGTTTTTCAAGATTGGCAACATTCACTAGTGCAAGTGACCTAGTCTCTTTTGTCAAAGCTCACACATGTTGTCACTATCATACCCTAAAGTTCTTATAGGATTCCCTTGCAATTTAGGATGAGGACTTGTTGATCTTCAAAGTTAGCCATATATGTAGGATCTATCATCACTGAAATTGGAAAGAGATTTTTAGTTAAGCTAGGTACATACAAAACATCATTAACTTAGTAAGCTTAAGGATATCACTTGATGGATCCCACTCTTGCAACTGGATATGTGGCATCATCACCAAGTTCTACTAAAGGTACTCTTGTTAGAGGTTGTATGTTTGCAGGCTCCACTGTCCACATACCAGTCCACATCAGACATGATGTCAGATGACAGGCATGAGACCATTGAGAAGTGTATCTCAAGATTGGATGAAAGCTCATCCACTTGAGCTGATGCTTTTGTACTCTTTACAAGTTGCTTTCCCTTCCCCTTCTTTTGATGACATTGGAAGCGAAGTGCCCAAACATTTGACAATTGAAGCACTTGATGTGGCTCAAGTCCTTCCTTCCCTGGTTAGAAGAACCTGACTTCTCTTTCTTCCCTTTTTAACCCTTCTTAGTTCCTCTTTTCTTGTTGCTCTTCTTCGTCTTACTAATGGGGACAACATTCTGCTCCTTCTAGTTGAAGTCATTCCATAGCCTCTTCAAAATGGGAAGTTTTAACTTTTTTTTGGCCTAGATGTCATAGCCAAAAAGTTTCCAAAAAGAACAGGACCTATTTAATGCAATGAGTACTAGCTTTTCACCCTTCACCTCCTCTCAATTGCTGCAAGCTGATCATGGAGATCAATAATCTTCATTAAGTAGGAAACTACAATATCCTTTTACTCATTTGCAGGGATTAAGCTTATTTCTTAGCAATGTCTTCTGTTTGTTGTTCTCACTCTGATAGAGTGACTAGAGCATCAAACATGTACTTTATTGTGGTCTTTTTGGTGATGTGAGGGATCTAATGATCCTTCATAGATTCAAGTATGACTCACTTGACCTTGGCCATCTTCTTTTTATGATTTACTAATTACACAGGTTTGGGAGGCTCTACAACCAGTTTCTCAATGAAGTTAGACAAATCCTACTCCAACAATATCTTTGTGCCTAGAGGCACTCACCAGCCTGGTATGGAAGAGATGTTGTAATGTCGTGTCTTGATATGTAAACATTTTGACTCAGTCAAATTGCATAAAATGGAAATGAAATAAAATTAAAAAAAAATAAAATTAATAATTAAAATAAACTTGAGGTAAAATAGTCAATTTATTGTTGGTGGTTTTGACAACCCATGGTTTTGCTAATGGTATTCTTATGTAAGAATAATTTCTCACTCTAGATCCATCTTAACTCCAGATATATCGAGTGTCGAGAGGGATCAAATCTATTGAGATGCAAACCTCTTTTAGAGTGAAAAGAAATTTGATCCCGCCAAATGCTTGGAAGATCTATAGTTAAGATGGATGCAGGCTGGTTACCTGAGACTTCCCTGGGATGAAGTTAAGAGGGACCTTCCAATCTGTCCATGTATTTGAGATTGACTGTAGCCAGCTGCCATACTACTACATTGGAATATCGCCTAAACGAAAGTTAAGACAAATCAGCAGCCTAACAAAGAACCCGACAACTTGAAACTTCACCGTGCTTTTCTCAAGCATGGATCACAGCATCCGATCCCTGGAGCCTCCTGACAACTCCCTTTCATAGGTAGCAGTCCTACTATCTATTCAAGGATTTTTAGAATGTTTCAACAAACCTTTCTCTGATACCATTATGAATTTTTGTCTAACTCATTGTAAACAGATTCTTCTTCTAGTGGAAACTAACACTGTCTAAATTTAAAGGCTAATCAAAACTGCAATCTGAATCTCACTAAAATCTACAAACACAGTTGGAATACATACATTGGAACACACAGATCAATGTCAAAAACACCTGTTACTGCTATTCCAATACTGCTGAATAAAAATCTGCTAGAAAGGATTTTATGTAAGAACTGAAACTAACCCTATTACAGATCCATACTCTCACTCTTTCTTATAAGTGACACCTAGGGTTTATAAAAATAGATATATTACTTAGATCTCTGGATCTGTGCTCTATCTAACTGATAAAAAATGAATTCAGAAAGACTGAAAAATAAAACAGAACTGACTCATCTAACTTTAGCACTTTATCTTTAACCTGAAATATAATGATAAAATTATCTTATTCTTTTTATGGTTGGTCCATACATGCATGTGTGTGCCCTTATTGCTGGAATAGTAAAATTTGTGATGTGCTCCTACTGTCTATTTATTGCTGCATTCTCACCAACAGATCATTATGTTGTTTGGAATTTAATGCTGCATGGATTTGTGTAATGCTGTTGTAATATAAGGTGCCCAGATCTGCCATGTGTGCTCCAACCTAGTAGAAGATGATCTGGGGTACACTATCTAACAACAATGAGCCAATAAACACTGGTATTTTTTTAAATGCCACTGTGGGCTGCTAGCTTTTAGAGTATTGTTAGGGAAATAAGCTCGGTGTAGTTATTTGATCCTCACCTAAATCTGTTTTAAATCTGATACAGTGAGAGTTATTGAGATAGAGAACACGTATGGCTTCCCTTTTTTGGGGGGTACCTTGACTAGCTCCATCAAAGTAATCCCCATGTTCCATATTTTTCCATAGGAGCACGAATCAACTTTTTCTGTGTTGGGGTTGATGAAAAAGCTTTGAAGTTTGAGAAGATTGACTGACCTTGGAAGGCACATTGAAAGAGTTATATACCTGTCTTCAAAGATTTCAACATTTCTATCTTTCTAGATTCCCCATGATACTATTAGAGGAAGGCCTTTGAGGACTGAGTTTTGCTACCACTTTTTAGAGCACTCTTCAGCATAACCTCCTTGTCCACAGTCCTTTATCCTTGTCAAACCATCCAGATTTTCTTTATTAAAGACAGAATATCAGTAAGTGGTCTATGTTCTTTTCAACTCTTTTACACATGATACATTTGCTTGGACTTGATCCATTTCTTCTCTTAAGAACTTCCTATGTGGGTGTTAGGATATTCCGACACATAGGATATAGTTAAGTTCAACTTGGTCTAGTATAGAGTTAGGTTAGAGTTAGGTAAAGTGTGTTTCTTTACCGTTGTACATTTTGTAACTTACAATCCGACGGTCACGATATGTAGTGATCCGACGGTTCACTCTCACCTCGGTATTACCGACACTTGATCCGTGGCTTGACACCCGATTGGTCCATGAGTTCTATTTAAAGCGCATGGAGGGTCATTGTTCGGGTAATCCATGCATGAGAGAAGCTTATGTAAATTTTCATTCTTTGATTAATAAATTGCCTGTAGTACCCACGTTGGGACAGGCCGTGGACTGTTTCCCTCCTTGCACTCTGAGGGTTTTAACCACGTCAAAAATACTGGTGTATTGATTTGAGATCTAGTTGTGAGCGGTGTCCTTTTGGTATTCTTTCTGTGGAACTTACCCTGTAAATTCCTACAGTGGGTGCTCTATTTAAGATTGCCAACTGCATGTAAATAATGAACTTTTGAAAGGTTCTTATCCAGATGCGCTTCCACCATGAGAGTGTGCATTCTGGTCTGTCCAGGGTACACAATTCTTATCCTAACTTTGGAGTGTAAATCCCCAAGGCTGGATTTTAGACCAGACATGTTCATCATCAGAGTCTTTTATATAGGCATGGCACACTTTTGATTTGTTTATAAATCCTTTTGATTGAATATTTTCTTGGCCTTTGAGTCGTCTCTCTGTTCAGCGCTATTCCAATCCTGCTGGCAAATGGAGGAGTTTCCTGGTCCAGCTGCCTGGTCTAGATTGAAGAGAGTTTATCACTGCTTCTGGCAGCTTGTACTCAACTCCACTGCTTATCCATTGGTCTATACTGATCTTCGCCTTAGCCTCATTGCAAACCTTCCATGCCAGCAATCTGCCTATTAAAGGGAATGTTATAGTCAGTACTTTCAATAATATGGATGCATTGTTGATTGACTTGTTTGGGTTTCCAATCCAGTCTTCTGCTGAATTGGGCTCAATATATCTTTGAATGTGAATCTGATTCCAGAGGTCCTCTTTTGATATTAGTCTCCACATACACTTGGCTTTTAGGGCTTTCCCGAAGGAATGATATTCGATATGTAATGCATGTGGGCTTTTTTGTATACCTTTGTTTTCTTAGTAAAATATAGTCTTATATTATAAAAAACAGATCAAGTACTGTAATTGCTTTCTCTTTGCATCCATGCTAGAAGAGCCAACATATCAGATTGGGCATCATATTTGGAATGTCTCATGTCATTCTAAGGACAAAATCCACAACAGTGATAAGATTCAATGTTTGCTTTTATTTTTATTGTGCTCTTTCCAGCTTTGTGGTTGGAATGTGTTGTAGGTCCAATTGAATCTGTGTTGAGTTCAACCTGATTGTACAATGTATTTTTCTAACTTTCTACAAACGTGTTGTTTATATCTAGTATAAGCATATGGGGGATAGACTCATGGAGTGCTAGGCTTGTGCAGTTACATCCTGTAATTAATCTATTAAGATTGGTTCTGGTCTCCTTAAATCCATATCCAGATGGGTCATGAGGGGAATGCAGAAGTTGATAATAAGTTATTAATAAGTTGACATAATAAGTTATTGTGTCAGGTTTCTGAACTCTTCCCTGACACACATGAAAGTCACATGCAGTTTCAACAATGGTATTGATAAATTATAACAAATTCTTGTACAAGAACATTATTATAGTCGTTGCCTCTCAATGCCAAGCAGATGTTGCAATGAGAATTTTGTCCAACCATCCAAAATAGTAAATACATAGCTCCTCCTTCTTCCTTAGTCTTATAGCTATTGCAATATGATTAACAGAGCAAAGATTTAACCGTGTCCTTAACATTAGCACTGAGATGATATACACTAAATCCTGCCATAGTCACTCTAGCTCTCCATTTTCCTGTAACTTCATACCTCTCAATCCTTTCTTCTCCCTCACAAGCAATTATGTTCACTGGCTTAAAATGCTTTGTCAACCATCTCTTTGGCTTAAAATGCCTTGTCAACCAATTAATACGTTATTGTAAAGGTTGGTTTTTAAACCTATCCAACATTAGTTGCTTTCCCCAAGCGTATTGATTTCAAGCACCAAATATGCATGGTACTAAAATATTTGCTTGGATTACCTTGAAATTTATTGCATCAGTTTATCAGGGCAATGCTGAGAAGATTTCTGTACCTGCTCTGTACATTGCACCTGAATTGGAGTAAAGCTTAGAGGGTTTGAGTTTTATTAAATGGCAGTTCAATCAATTATTTTTCTTTAAAATTTTTCCTTTCCCTAAAGGCTAAAGTTAACTGGTTGCTAAATGAATAAAAGGACATTGTGTTAGCCAACCTTACAATGCATCTATTGATTTGCTTCACACAATGCAAAAATAATGTGTAGAAGATGAACAATTTAAATTCTGGTGGATGACTAATGAACAAGTAGCTGAAGGATTTGATTAAGATCATGCTTTATTATGAGATCATGCTTTTTTGGGAGGATGTAATGATGAGAAACTAAAAAGTTGAAAAAGGTGGGGTTTTTGAAATAGGAATGTTTCTGCACGGTGTAAAACTGAGAGGATTTAAGTTTATAAAATAGCAGTCCAATCAATTTATTTTTATTTAAAATCTTTTTCATTTTCTCTAAAATTAAATGGTCACCAAGGTCATTGACTATACTCAAAAAGGAACTTAAAGATTTGTTTGAAGCTTGAATGAAACAACTTTGTGGGATGAATTTTTAAATGAGCTGTCCATGGTTGGAGTTTTGCTGCATACCTTCATTTGAGGGGAAGTTTTCCATCTATCTTATTAAATTGATTTCATAATTGAAAATATGTTGTCATTTTTTAAAAATGATTGTCTTCAATGCCTAATATTTCTTATCCATGAGAAGTAATGGGTTTAATAAATATTTATCTATTTATCTTTTCCAAAATTAGAAGGAAAAATATAATTCTTGTGTTGGCCCCTTGAAAGGGTTTATTTATTTGTTTTCAAAATGCTAGCTAGCCTAGGTATGGGTTGGCTTAAAGTATTATGAAGATATGAAATGAACAATTGTGCAAATCGAGCTTTAATTTCTCTCTTTAACGTGATGTGAAAATTATTACTTTGTTAAATTTTGTTACTTTGCAGTCGAACTACACTATTTTAAGCGAGGAAGACATTCTTCAACGTCAAAAGGAAGCTATAGCATCTGTTTCTACAGTGCTTTCTATATCTACAGTGGAGGCTGGAATTCTTCTGCGTCACTTCAAGTGGTATAGTATTATATTATTTTAATTTTTAAATATAAAATCGTCCTTTAACATCATTGAAAATAATTCATTGTAATATTTGTTTCAACTTCTGTTTCACCTACAACCTTTCTACATATCTTTTTGTATGAAAGGATATCCAATTCTATTTTCTCTGCCACTGCATTCATTTTAGAGCAGCAGCTGTTATTCTATAGTCACCTTAAGTTTTATAGTTACTAGTATCTGTTACTTTATATTCTTTAAGCTTCTTTAGCACTATTGTAATTTTTGTTAAACGTGCATTCAGCCATGTCTTGGTGGTAGCAGAACAACCTCTTTGGCAACTTCTTGTCCTTCACTAGTTCTGTCATTGACATGATATTTCTTAAATTTTTCTTCTTAAATTCTTTCAAGGAACTGGAAGAAAAAATCATGTACTTGCCACTCTTTTGATTTCATTGTCTTTAGTGGTTTGATTTTGACGCTGTCAGTCGGTTTATGTTGGTTTTCCTCTGCCACAAGGGGGCTTCCCTATAATAGGATTACTAGAGCTTATACAATGAAGTCCAAGATGAAATGAAGGGATGGCTGTAGCAAAAGGAATTACAAAGGTTTAGGAAATAAGATGGATGAATGGACCAATGACTATTGTTTTTCCATTTGGCATATGGGATTCTTCTGCGTCACTTCAAGTGGTATAGTATTATATTATTTTAATTTTTAAATATAAAATTGTCCTCTAACATCATTGAAAATAATTTATTGTAATATTTGTTTCAACTTCTGTTTCACCTACAACCTTTCTACATATCTTTTTGTATGAAAGGATATCCAATTCTATTTTCTCTGCCACTGCATTCATTTTAGAGCAGCAGCTGTTATTCTGTAGTCACCTCAAGTTTTCTAGTTACTAGTATCTGTTGCTTTATATTCTTTAAGCTTCTGCACCACTATTGTAATTTTTGTTAAACGTACATTCAGCCATGTCTTGGTGGTAGCAGAACAACCTCTTTGGCAACTTCTTGTCCTTCACTAGTTATGTCATTGACATGATACTTCTTAAAATTTTCTTCATAAATTCTTTCAAGGAACTGGAAGAAAAAATCTTGTACTTGCCACCCTTTTGATTTCATTGTCTTTAGTAGTTTGATTTTGACGCTGTCAGTCTGTTTATGCTGGTTTTCTTCTGCCACAAGGGGGCTTCCCTAGAATATGATTACTAGAGCTTATACAATGAAGTCCAAGATTAAATGAAGTGATGGCTGTAGAAAAAGGAATTACAAAGGTTTAGGAAATAAGATGGATGAATGGACCAATGACTATTGTTTTTCCATTTGGCATATGGGATTCTGTGTCACTTCAAGTGGTATAGTATTATATTATTTTAATTTTTAAATATAAAATCGTCCTTTAACATCATTGAAAATACTTCATTGTAATATTTGTTTCAACTTCTGTTTCACCTACAACCTTTCTACAAACTTTTTGTATGAAAGGATATCCAATTCTATTTTCTCTGCCACTTCATTCAATTTAGAGCAGCAGCTGTTATTCTATAGTAACCTCAAGTTTTCTAGTTACTAGTATCTGTTGCTTTATATTCTTTAAGCTTCTTCAGGACTATTGTAATTTTTTGTTGAACGTACATTCAGCCATGTCTTGGTGGTAGCAGAACAACCTTTTTGGCAACTTCTTGTCCTTCACTTGTTCTGTCATTGACATGATACTTCTTAAATTTTCTGCATAAATTCTTTCAAGGAACTGGAAGAAAAAAATCCTGTACTTGCCACCCTTTTGATTTCATTACCCTTTTGATTTCATTGTCTTTAGTGGTTTGATTTTGATGCTCTCAGTCTGTTTATGCTGGCTTTCCTCTGCCTCAAGGGGGCTTCCCTAGAATAGGATTACTAGAGCTTATACAATGAAGTCCAAGATGACATGAAGGGATGGATGTAGCAAAAGGAATTACAAAGGTTTAGGAAATAATATGGATGAATGGACCAATGACTATTGTTTTTCCATTTGGCATATGGGATCAAATCAAGGTTTAGTGGGAGACTATCTTAATGGGGAATAATGGCCATTGAGACTGAAATGTACTAAGCAACAACCATTTCCTCTCTGACCCAAACTGCAGAAATTTAGCTAAAGATTTTACTAGGGAGATAAACTCCAATACTGCATTTAGCCGAGCATAGAGAAAGAATGTATGCATAAACAACATCTCAAGGATAGGATAAAGGAAAAAAGAATAGTATAAAGGAAAAAAGGATAGGATAAAGGAAAAAAGGATAGGACAAAGGAGCAAATATTAGGAAGGACTTTGAGAAAGGATTGTCCTTGATTTTCGAAAATGGAGTTGTTCCTTTACAGCCATATGCCCCAAGTGACCATCAAAGGGAGAGCTCATATGTTTTTTGGATGTTTTCTTTATAGCCATTTTTTTACACATATCCATAGAGTCCCCATGCCATTGATGTGAATTACTTGTTCGGTTTTTTTTAACCAAAATTTTTAACCAAACAAGAAAAATTAAAAAAATGCCTCAAGATCAAAGACTGAAACAAAGACCTATTGACATACCTTTTAAAGTATGGAAAGAACTTGTAAAATCATATGAGAAGTTGGATGCACAAAGAAAAGTCGGTAATGAGAGCATTCAGGTATTGAATTTTTCATTAAACATTATTTAGAATGTATTAATACTTATAAGTATCTTAAACATGTATTTGTGTGAAAATAAATTGAATTGGTTTATGTTTAAGGACAAGGCATCCAAGGCGAGGTTAACCAAGACAAAAGTCACTCATCGTAGTGGCCAGAAAGGTTTAAAAGCACTGATAACAACCTTTGTAAGTATATTAAACATGTGATATTTTTTTAATAAATTTTGTACTAGAAGAAAGTCATTGTTATCTAATTTCTCCCTATTTACTGATTGATAGGAACTAAAATATGGAAGACCTCCAAATCATTTGGAAAAGGAGGTGCTGCAGCAAAAGAGATGGGTTGAATTTGTTGTTTGGATGGACTCTATGGTATGACATCTTAGTTGGATTTCCAATATACTTTTAAACCATATTTTCATTTTATTTTTTAGTACTATTAGATATTATATCTTACCTCATTTTATGGTTAACATTGTATAACAAAAACATGCGTTGTGTTATGTAATTAATACTAACATGTAATATTGATTTTTTTTGTCAGAATGCTATAGGTAATGATTGCCAAGATGATGATCCAAATTATGTTCAACATATATCAGGAGATGATGAGGATGAGGATGAGGATGATGGTGGTGAAGGAGGAGATGATGATGATAGTTGCGGTGTTGGTGATGATGTGGATCAGAGTAATGAGGATGGTCAAGATGATCATGAGGATGATCTTGGTGGTGGTAGCTAGGCATGCACATGCATTGTTTTTTATGAAGAAATTATTGTGTAGAATGACATTGTTATGTTTAGATGGGTGTTGTGAATTTACCCTATATCAATGAGACATTTTGATTTTGTAATCATACGATGAGTTTGATTTATGTATGTTGTTAATTTATCGTAGAATAACGATATTCATGAAATATTTTGATTTGTTAATCATATTTGAATTTTACTTGTTTTGATTAAAAATAATACTGATTTTATTAGTATTATGTTGCTATTTTATACATGTTTTGAAAATTGTTAATGACACATTGTTATTTTTTTGGATGGGTGTTGTCAATTTCTCTTAAATTTCTTTACAAATGATTTTGAATTGTGATATCTGCTTTAATGATATTTAGAAACTATCATATATTTCACTATGAATCTATAAAGGGGGTCATATATGTAAAGAAAAATATACTCTATATAAGAAGTCATATGCGGATGTAACCATGGATGCAAAATTGAAAGTAAAATTGGATGTTAAACTAGGAATTAATACAAAATGCAAACAATTGACAGACCAAGTGTTTTAAATTAGAAGTGAAAAATTGTGCAATAGTTGACACAAAGAAGGGAACAAAACATGGCATACAAAAGGATATCAAATTGGGCAAAAACAAGGACACATAAATGGGCACCAAATTAGATGCAAAAAAAGACAACAACTAGATGTAAAATAAGATGCAAAGTTGAGCGTTAAAAAGAAGCAAAAAACGTTACAAATTAATATGCCAAATGATGATGCAAATAATGGTGTAAATTTGGGATGCAAACTTGGGTGCAAAAAAGGAAAAAAAAAAAAAAAAGATGTAAGAAAAGACATAAAACAAGATGCAAAATGGGGCTGAAAAAAGGTGAAACCAAGGATGCCATATTGGATGTAAAAAATGATTCCTAATCACATGAAAATTTAGGCTCGAACTCAGACACAAAATTATATGCAAATGTGGACACAAAATGAGGCAAAAAAAGATGCAAATTTGGATGGTGAAAACGATGTAAAACTAGACACCAAAAAAATGCAAAATTGGATGAAAAAGTCGGTGTAAATAATGGTGCAACATTGGACACAAGTAGACACAAAAAAATGGTGCAAAAAGGGGCATAAAATAGCTTAAAATTGGATGCAAAACTTGGTGCAAAAACAAATACAAAAGTAGACGTAAAAAATGGCTCTAAATTGAATGTACCATTAGACACAAAATAAGATGCAAAGGTGGACACAACACATGACTCAACATAAGATGCAAATATAAATGCAAATTTGGATGCTCAAAATGATGTAACATTAGATGCAAGAGATGGTGTTAAAAATGATGCAAAATTGGATGAAACAAATGACGCAAAATATGGTGCAAAATGAGATGAGAAAAATGGAGACAAATCAAACGTAAATGTGGATGTAAAAAATGGTCCAAAAAAAGATGCAAAAATGGGCACAAAAATGGATGCAAAATTTGGTGCTAAATCAAATTCAACACATGGTGCAAAGATAGGCACCAAAGCTGGTGCAAAAATAGAAGCAAAAACTAGTGTAAGACTAGATACAAAACCTGGCGTAAGACTAGATGCAAAAACTGACACAAAATGGATGCATAAAAAGACGTTAAATTGGATTCAAAATACAGTGTAAACTTGATGCAAATGATGGTGCAAAAATGGAAGCAAAGAATGACACAAAATAGGAAGCAAAAGAGAATGCAAAATAGATGCAAAAAATGACACAAAACTAGAAGCAAAACCTGTCATAAAATAAGATGCAAATCTTGGTTCAAAATTTGACGCAAAAAATGATGCATAGTTCGGTGTAAAAAATGATGCAAAATCTAGCGTGAAAAAGGATGCAAAATTAGGTGCAAAAAAGGACGCTTTAAAAATTGTACAATAGAGCCAGATTTAGCGTCAGGTTGCTCATCACAATTACAAAAAAAATGCACTAAAATCTGGCGCTAAATCTGGGGCAAATCGCTGGTTTTGTTGTAGTGTATAGTTATGTTATAATTATTTTTATTCATATAAAAAACAGGTTATAATAAAGATTATTAATTATTTTTTCAAGAAAAAGAGCTAAGAATTTTGTTTCCAAAATCAGAAAAAATTACATTCATAGATGCCCAAGGCATTCGATTAATTAAGAGCCCAATAAAGTCTATTGGATAAACCAAAAGATCATCTTATCTCTTTGAATACCAATATCTAAGGATAAAAAGACTTTATTGGTTCTCATGTCGAAGTAATAAGCAGTGGAAAAACAAGCCCCGAAGGGACAGGGACTTATAATATGATGTGACATTGATACATCCCATGTGAATGCTCTTAATTCCAGTTTAAGTCTTCAGTTTTATATCATATTCAAACTATTAAAGGTATTAAAGATCTAAGTATGATTTGTAAATAGAAAGTGTTACATATTTCTAATCTGGATAGTGATTTATGCAAGGCCGAGTTGATAAATTTAATTCTGCCCACGTTATTTGTGTAAAACCTTTGATATATGATGGGATTGTTTTTGAATTTTGTGTTATCTTTATCCTATAATGAGCTATATTATGGCTGGCTGCTTATTCACTGTTCATTGACTTCCACTTTTTCATGGTATTGAAACTCATCAACTTTGACAGAAATTCATTGACTTTATAAAATAAAGTCTATTTTAGGTTTTCTACTCAACTGAGGTTTTCATATATGTTTCTGGATATCTAATAACTGAAGTTTTACTCAACTGAGGTTTTCATGTCTGTTTCTGATTATGTACTCAACTGAGGTTTTCAACGAAGGATCATGCTTCTCGAGAGAAGTCAATGAATCACCATAAACAAACATATTGGTTATGGTTTTAAATAATCACATCTTGTCTACCATTTTAAATAATCATGGGAAAGAGATGTATGATAAATACAAAGTGTTATAAAATGGTTGCAGTTGGAGTTCATTTGCTAATGAATTTAGTTGTTATAAATTGCTAGAATAATTTTCACTTGGTTAAAATAATAATTTAGATTAAAATGAAATTTTGCTTTTAACTCATATAAATTATAGGATCATGAGCCAATGGAACGGGCTTGGCTTAATAAATTTATAGATGTGGATAATGGCTCACAGATAATAGGTTGAAAGCAGCAAAAGATGGGAGAAAGCTGGAAGCTACGAGCAGCAGCCTTGGAATTAATAAATTGGAAGGAAAATTGCAAAGATCGATTCTCTATTTTGACTTTGACAGGGCTGGCAAAAAGAAACTAAGAGATAATTATAAATAAGAGGGGTTATTTATGGTTTCGAAGAAAACAAAGTGTTTTAATACTCATGGACTTGATTATATGACAAATAATTAAGAAAAATGAATAGACTTTATTCAAAATCTTTTTATAACCAAAAAACAAACAAACAAAACAAAAAAACTAAATAAATGTTTTCACAATCTTAAGAAACTACCTTCTTCTTTCCAAAAAGAAAACTTTGGAAAACATCATAAAAAGAATTCAAAAAATCAGCATAGTATACTTTCATGTTATGCGAGATCACAACAATGAAACTGACAAATACAATAATGAAGGGTGCAAAATGAAAGCATGGGAATTAAAAATCAATGGTCAATCTTGGGCATTCATTTATTCCATAAAATGAACAAAGACTCCAAAATGGTTATAGCCCAAAGGCTTATAACAAATAAAGAAGGCCATGCTATTAGAAAGTCATCACCCTCGGCTCCTCGAGCTCAGAAAGCCCTGGTGATTAAAAAAAAATATATTTGAGTCCAAACTTTGACAATCCGAGTGGGGTTGCCAATGAGATGAAATGGACGCCCTGCCACAGGAAATTGAGGAACTAAAGGAACAACTAAAGCACTGGTCTACAAATTTCAGTGATGGAGCCCGCTCCAACACAGGCAATTATGAAATTTCCAGACTTAAATGTGCCATCTAGCGGTGTACCAGGGATTTCATCGTTAATCAGTAACTCAATGTATTGTAAATTTTGTATCTTGTTAGCACAATTTTGTAAGGTTTTCACGTACGAAATCCCCATGTATTGTAAATTTTGTATCTTGTTAGCACAATTTTGTAAACTTTTTACGTACAAAATCCTCATTTTGTAAATCTGGAAAATCCACCACAAGAATTGTGTAAATCAGGAAAATGTTTTCACTTACAAAGTTCCCATGTTTGAAAATCTGGAAAATCCATCACAAGAATGGTGTATAGTATTTTTGGATAGGAATAAGAAGTTGGTCAATTGTGTAGAAGATTATAGGTAAAGCCTAATGTATGTAATTGCAGCAAACGGGGCCCAGATTTACAAAAAGAATTTTTCATAATTTGCAGTTAAAATATTTTTTTTTTATCATAATAATGTAGATATTTTATAAAAAAACATATTTTTTTAAATGGAAAATTAGGGTAGCTTTATTGGAAGGGATCACTCTCATAAACTAATTTGCTAATTCTGAATGGCAAAGTGTTTTAGTAACAAGATTTCAAACAATTAAGCTAACTCGCTAACTCTCTAGGCTGATATTTTATGAACTTACTTTTTAGGGTAGGTAAGCACCCAAGGGGGATTTGAACCAATGACCTATAGCGAGTGGCTAACTCTCTAGGCTGATATTTTATGAACTTACTTTTTAGGGTAGGTAAGCACCCAGGGGGGATTTGAACCAATGACCTATAGCGAGTGTCTTAACAGTGCACTCATTCACCGTCAATCCAAAGCCCCTTGGTATTTTATGAACTTACAATATGAATACCCTTATATAGAAAAATTTAAAAATTATTATTTTTTTTAAGATTTTTAGTTTCTATTTATTTTTGGGAAAGTCATCAAATTATGGTTAACTATAATTAATCATTATTAATTACAATGAAACATGTTTAATCATTTTTTTTCTTTTCTGAATTCAGACTTTTGAGATCCATAATAAATTAAGAAAATTATTTCAATAGAAATCACATATGAGAATTTTGTCGACACTTTTCCAACCATCCAGTGTGGTTTATCACCAGACCAGATGAAGAGGCAGACCATGGCACAAGCTTAAATAGAAAGCAAGCAGACCATGGCACAAGCTTAAATAGAACGCAGGCAGACCATGGCACAAGCTTAAATAGAAAGCAATGTAGAAACCTACTTATATTGTTTGTTGTTGGTTTTTTCATCATTAAAGTTTTTTCATCTTGATCTTTCTTGGCTATTTTAAGTATTTTTATCATCTTGTTCATTCTTAGCTCCTTTAAATATTTTAGGTTATACTTTGTTTATTTTATTGATTTTTCTTGGCTGCTTATATTGATTGGAGGGCCTCAACCCCATATTTTATGATTGACCCTGATTCATTTGTCCCTCTTATTTTGATTACTTTAGTTTTAATTTAGTTATTTTCTACATGTGAATACTTTTTATTTTATTTTCCATTAATTATTTTTATTTATTACAAGCATCTTGACTCAATTATTTATTAATAGGGTCTTGACTCCTTTTTTATATAATTTTTTACTTCGCTCCTTCTTTGAAGTTTGACTTTCATTATTTGATTCTTGTTATTATTTATATTTTTCAATTATTACCTATTACTAGAATTTATTTAATATTATTTGATCTTAATAATTAATATTATAAATTAAATAATAGTATTCATAAACTAGCCATTATATAAAATAATGGTCTCTACATTGCTCTGTATTTAACCTTGTGCCATGATCTGCCTCTTCATTTGGTCACTAGATGGTTTCAAAAGGCATGGACAAAAATTCTCCTCTGTGATTTCTACCAAAAGACTTTTCTTAATGTTTAATCATGTCTAATTATAGATAGCCATAGTCAAACAATATCAATGAGAGTCAACCATGGTTAATTATGGTCAACCATGTTTAACCATATAGGGCAAATAGTTAAACATGGTAAAGAAAATCAAACTTGGACAAACATAACCAATCTTGGTCACATGGTTAAGTAAAGTTAACCATAATCAACCATGGTTAACCAATGTCAACAATATTCAACCAAACTTAACCATAGTTAAGCATAATACATCACACTCAACCATAGTAAAACATGTCCATTATAGTTAACCAAGGTCAACCATAGCTAACCAAATTCAACTATAGTCAAATTGTTATGCTCTTAACCTGCAAAAAGATACCCAAATACAGAATATGCGAAGAAAGATACCCAGAACTTAGAACAGTGAGAGACAACAACAAATATTTTATTATTCAGAAAGAAATGTTCACTGGCTCTTCGAGGGGGCAACCTCCAATAGAGCAGAGCTCGATACAAAAATAAGACACGATGCTCCTCGTAGGGAGTCTCTATCCTTTATATATGACTCATACATGCAATACCATGGGTTTTATTAATACCATCTATCTAATACCATGGTCCATTTGTAACTAACTGTGGTCTCGTCATTAATTGCGGGTTAACCACTTACAATTATTAATACGGGCTTTATTGACTCTTTACTATGACTCGATCCCACTACATAAATAAGGGGGTTAGGGTGGGACCTTAACATGCCCTCCCCCTTAAGAATAGCCTTGTCCTCAACGCTGAAGCTGCGGAAACTGCTGAAGAATAATGGCTAGCTCCCAAGTTGCATCTTCCAGAGAGGTGTCTTTCCACTTGACGAGAACTTCCCTAATAATGCGGCTACGCAGATGCTTTTCTCGTGTGTCTAGGACCTATTCAGGTTGGAGCCAGATTGACCCTTCCTCATCCAATTCAGGTAGACTGGTTTGAATTCTGCAATTGTTCCCAATCACTTTCTTGAGGCATGAGACACAGAAAACTGGATGGATTTTTGCAGTGGGCGGCAAAGCCAGCTTGTAGGCTACTTCTCCAATGCATTGAAGTACTTGATATGGTCTGTAGAATTTTGGAGATAGTTTCTGACAACCCTTGTCTTTGAGTGATGTTTGCTTATATGGTTGCAGCCTCAAAAAGACTTGATCCCCTTCTTGAAATTGGCGCTCTGAGCGATGCTGGTCTACCTGTTGCTTCATGCGGTTTTGAGCTTGATGAAGATTCTCTCTAAGATGGGCGAGCATGGTTGCGCGGTTTTGTAGGAGTTGATCCACTACTTGTACCTTTGAGCCCCCCTTGATATAAGAAGTAGGGGAAGGAGGGATTTGACCATATACTGCTTCATAGGGAGTCATTTTGGTGGTGGCATGATAGTTGGTGTTATACCACCATTCATCCAGAGGTAACCACTGTACCCAAAGATGTTGCTTTTCTGAAGTGAAACACCTAAGGTAGGTTTCCAAACATTTGTTGACGCTTCCGTTTGACCATCTGTTTTTGGATGATAAGAAGTATTGAGTTTTAGTTGGGTGCCTTGTAGCCTGAAGAGTTCCTGCCAAAAATTACTGGTGAAGATCGGGTCGCGATCGGACACAATAGAAGTGGGCATGCCATGCAATTTGAAGATTTGATCCATGAAAGATTGAGCGACCAAAGTCGGTGTAAACGGGTGGGGTAGGGCGCAGAAATGAGCATACTTCGAAAGTCTGTCCACAACCACCATGATGACTAACTTGTTTCCTGACTTTGGAAGACCTATAATGAAATCCATAGAAACCTCCGTCCATATTGTTGTTGGGATGGGCAACGGTTGTAATGTGCCTAGTGCTTTGACGGTCTCCCCTTTGTGGCGTTGATAGACATCGCATTCTGCTACAAAAGTGAGGACGTCCTTTTTCATGCCTGTCCAAAAAAATGATCTTCTGGTGCGAGCATACGTCTTCTGAAAGCCTGAATCTCCTGCAATGGGGGATGAGTGAAATTCTGCCAAAATGTGACTTTTGAGGGTGGATGTTGGTGATATTACGACTCTGTCCCTGTAGCGAAGAATCTCATCCTGCCATGAGTAGCCCTTGGTGGAATTTGGATCCGCTTGCAATTGAGAAATGACTTGGGAGAGCCCAGGATGTGAAAACCATTCCCTGCGAGCCTCTTCAATCCATTCTAGAATGGGAAGGGAAATTGCTAGCAGGGTACTTCCCTCCTCAAATTGGCGAGATAATGCATTTGCTACACTATTTTCTTGCCCTTTCTGGTAAATGATCTCATAATCATATCCCAACATTTTGGTGAGCCATTTATTTTGTTGTGGGGAGGATAGGCGTTGCTCCAAAAAATATTTAAGACTGTGATGGTATGTGCAGATTTGGAAACATCGCCCCAATAAGTAAGGTCACCAGGTCTCTACTGCATGTAAAATGGCCATCATTTCCTTCTCATAGGTAGATTGGCCCAGATTCTTCCCACTTAGTTGTTGGCTTGTGAAGGCCAAAGGTCGCCCTTCCTGCATTAAGACCGCCCCAATACCCGTACCTGAAGCATCACATTCAATGACAAAAGATTTGGTGAAGTCAGGTAGTGCTAAGACTGGAGTGGAACACATGGCATTTTTGAGAGCTGTAAATGCCTGTTGTGCGTCCTCATTCTAGAAGAATGAATTTTTCTTCAGGAGTTGAGTGAGGGGCTTCGCTATGCGACCATAATTGCGGACAAATTTGCGATAATAGCCTGTGAGACCCAAAAATCCTCTCAGGCTCTTCAAGGTCTTAAGTTGAGGCCAATCCTGCATTGCCTGGATCTTTTTGGGGTCCACCTTGACACCTTCACGCCCCACAATGTGGCCCAAATACTCAACTTCGTCCATGCCAAACGAACACTTGGACATCTTGACAAATAATTTATGCTTGCGGAGCAGTTGCAAGAGTAGATCTACATGCTGAAGATGTGCGGCCCAAGTGCAACTATAGATGAGGATGTCATCGAAGAAGACAAGGACAAATTACTTGAGATATGGTTTGAGAAGGTGGTTCATAAGGCTCTGAAAAGTAGATGGGGCATTACAAATACTGAATGGCATGACTAGGAACTCATAATGGCCTTCATGAGTTCGAAAAGCAGTCTTTGGAATGTCGACTTCCTTCATGCGAATTTGGTGGTAGCCTAAGCGAAGATCCAACTTAGTGAAGAATTGAGCCCCATTGAGTTCATCCAGCAAATCATCAACCATTGGGATGGGAAATTTATCTTTGACTGTCAACTTATTGAGGGCCCTAAAGTCTGGACACATCCGCCACTCCCCATCTTTCTTGAGCACCATGACCACTAGTGATGAATAAGGACTAATGCTGGGACGAATGACACCGGCTTCCAAAAGTTCCTTGATTATTTTTTCTATTTCATTCTTTTGGGTGAACGGATATCTGTATGGGTGCACATTTGGGGGTTGGGCCCATGGAACCAAGGTGATGCTATGATCATGTTCCCCTCTCGAGGGTGGAAGCTCATGAGGCTTGTCAAAGACCGGCAGATGGTTATTTAAAATATGTTGCATCTTAGGATGAATCGGCAGAGACTTGGTTTCGACTGCTCGGATGGAATTAAATTGAGCTATAACTCCATTATGGCTCTTTTTTAGCAATTTTTCCATCCTATGCGAGCTGATGATAGAGGGAGCTCCCGCCTGGAGTCCACGGAGGGTATGTGTGGAGTTTTTCTGCTTAAAACTCATATATAATTCCTAGAAATCCATTATGATTGGCCCAAGAGTGCGAAGCCATTCAGCACCGAGGACAATGTCGCACCCTCCCATGTGTATGGCAAACATGTGGGTCTTCAACTGATAATCCCCAATTTGAAGTTTGACATTTTCACAGCGGCCTTCACATTTCATTGTGCCCCCATCCGCAATTTGGACTTGGAAGTTAGAAACTGCTCATACAAAACAATGCACTGCTTCTGCGACTTTTTGATGGATGAAATTATGTGTACTTCCACTATCAATCAAGACTACTACTGGGCGATGTTTAATAAAACCTCTGATTTTGAGAGTTTGAGGTGACGAAATCCCTGCCAAAGCATGCAGTGAAATAACTGGTTTGCTAGGGACATTGTCCTTTTGGTTGTCCTCTTCTACCGCCTCATGTTCCTCCAATGGTGGATCTTCCTCCGACGAGCTGTAATTAGTGGCAGCAATTTGAAAAAAATTGGGCTCCTTGCATTTATGACCTGGGGAGTATTTTTCATCACAATAGTAACATAATCCTTACTTTCTTCTTTCGGCCATTTCTACAGGTGACACCTTTTGAACCCTAAGTGTTTGAGTCGTGCTGTGAGCTTGTGGGGGGCGACCCTTAGCGGTGAAATTTGGGTGACTGTACTGGGATGCTAACGCACGTTCCACATTATGAGCTACCTTGCAAGCCTCCGTACATGTGGGAGGGTGGTGCAGTAGGACGTGGGCTTTTATGGCTTCTTTAAGACTGCTGATAAAACATTCCATGTAGAACACATTTGAGAGACCCCTAGTGCGGAAGGCTAAGGCTTCAAAGGCTGTAACATAATTCATCCACTATGCCAGTCTATCGGAGCTTAGTAAGACGATCCAAAAAAGAAGATTCCTAGTCAAAGCGTTCTGTAAGAGCTTTTTTGAAGGAGGTCCAAGTCACAAAAGTTCCATTGCAACGTTGATGCCATTCCCACCATTGCCACCTTTCATTGTCCAAGTACATGCTTGCCACCATAAGCTGAGTCTCATTATCTAAGATGTTATTCAGATTGAAATACTACTCCATTTGTGTTATCCATGCTGCCGGGTGAGAACCATCAAATTTATGCATATCCAACTTGGGAGGTCGCGGATGGGATTGTTGGTGGGGGCCCCAGAGGTGAAGAGAGTGGCTAGACTCACCCTCACTGTGTCCATTGCCAATATACGCCTCCTCATGGGCTTCCTCCTTGCCCTTCAGGATTATGTTAGTTAGTTTGTCAAGCTGAATTTGGAGGGATTGCAAGGATTGTTCAAGTTTGTCCATCCTCTCATTGGCCATAGCTTGAGCTCTAGTTTCTACCATGCACCGACCTGATGTTCTTGAAATTTGGGACCGCCAAAAAAAAAATCACTAAGAATTGAATGGTACCACCGTGCTCAGCTCGTTGTCCTGATTCTGATGGGCTAGATCACCAATAAGTGCTTTTTTTGCTTCTTCTTCTTCTTCTTCTTCTTCTTCTTTTTTTTTTTTTTTTCTGAAAACTCTTAACGGAGTTTTACTCCTTCCTTAGGAATACTGCAGTAGTCGAATCCTCAAAATGTCAATGCTGCCAAAAGTCCTGCGAAAATCATGCCCCGGGATAGGAACCCCACACAGCTACTCAGATCAGGTGGATCTGAGAGATCTGAATGGCGGATCGGATAGCTCTGAGCGGCAAAACAGATTGCTGTTGTGGATCTGATGGATCTAATAGATCAGAATGGCTGGTCTGCTAACTCGGAACTGCGGGACTGATGTCTGCTGCTGCTGCACCCTTTGCGCGAGCGGATCTGGCAGAGGTGATGCGTGATCCCAAGATAGAAAAGGGAACTATGGTCTCGAGGAGTGTCAAGTGCTACAGATCGCAATATACATAAGGGTCTGACAGTAGTACTCGGCCCAATGTTTCAGGGCTCTAACTAAGGAGGATCAACCGTACCCTTAGCCGTACAACCCGACTACCCTATCGTACGGGCGAGTAATCTCTCTGAGTGCTGTTCTCGGTGTACTGTAGCAGCAAGACGGCCGATGGTTTATCTATGGCTAGGTTGCAGAGGAACTAAGGGGCTTCCAATATACCCAAAAGGTACTTGGAAGACAGTCCATACGCGGTTCTGTCTAATGCGCTACTACTCGAAGGGGTACCCACGGGGGTTACAAGGGAGTCCAACAAGCGTGACCACCTCTTGTATTTCCTGCGTGCAGGCCTCCCCAAATCTGCAGGTTTATGCGCTCAACGACAGATCCCGTGGTTTAAAGACGCCGGAACACGTCTCTAGCCAAAAAAAAATTTGCTAAGAAATGGAGATCCCACCGGCCCTAGAAAGTGCTCTGATACCACTTGTTATGCTCTTAACCTGCAAAAAGATACCCAAATACAGAATATGCGAAGAAAGATACCCAGAACATAGAACAGTGAGAGACAACAGCAAATATTTTATTATTCAGAAAGCAATATTCACTAGCCTCTTCGAGGGGGCAACCTCCAATAGAGTAGAGCTCGATACAAAAATAAGACACGAGGCTCCTCGCAGGGAGTCTCTATCCTTTATATATGACTCATACATGGAATACCATGGATCAATACCATGGGTTTTATTAATACCATCTATCTAATACCATGGACCATTTGTAACTAACCGTGGTCTCGTCGTTAATTGCGGGTTAACCACTTACAATTATTAATACGGGCTTTATTGACTCTTTACTATGACTCGATCCCACTACATAAATAAGGGGGTTAGGGTGGGACCCTAACACAAATTTAGTCAACGAAAATTGGAAATCAAAGAAACTCAATCAAATAAGTATAGCCTTCAAACATGTTCACTCATGGTCCACCAACTATAACTAACCATATTCAAATATGCTCAACCAAAGTCAACCATGATCAACCAAACACAATTATAGTAAAAATGCTTTACCAAGTCAACCTTGTTATTAACCATATTGAAACATGGTCAACCATAGTCCATAATAATCACCCTTCTTCAATTCCAAACACAATTGATCATATACAACCATAGTTAAATGTGATGAACCATGGTTAACAATAGCTAGACATAATCAACCAAGTTCAACCTATTATTTACCATAGATTAATATGGTGAATCATAGAGAACCGTTGAGAAACAAGCTCAGCCATGCTTGAACATCTTCAACTATAACCAACCATATCCAACAATCATTAAGAAATGTTAATCATAGAACCATAGTCAAACATGGTCAATCATGGCCAATCATAAACAACCATGGTTATGTATGGTCACTTATAGTCAGCAATGTCCAACCATAATAAACCATGATCAAACAAGGTCAACCAGAGTCAACCACGATCAACTATGCTCAACCATATTCAGCCATAGTCAAGAATGCCAATCATAATCAACCATGGTGAAACATGGTCAACTATACCCAATATGGGTAACTAAAGTTAGTTATGGTCAACCTAATTCAAATATAATCAAATAGTCATTAAAAGTTAACTTATGCTCATAAGTCTCCCTATATTGGAAATGAGGTTCTAGAAAATAGTTTCTATTAATAATAAATATTATGTGGATGGCCAAGATTAAATGAACTTCCAATATTCTTCTTCATCATAAAAAAAGGAGAGATGAAATCAAACTCAAAACCGAATCTTTTTTCATTTTTCCTTTGTTGTTACATTTTTTTCTTTGTAATTTTAAATTGTTCTAATTGTGTCTGATTAGTTTCCACTTTTCCCATTTCTTCAATATGGTTTTTTTTCTTCATTCTCTCCCAAGGAGATTGGCATGGTCTTTTCACTACACAAATTAACAGAAAATATGGTAATTCTAAGCCTTGACCATTAAGAAGAGGTTAGGTACAATATTATATTTCTTTTTCTATTAATATGCAACTATTATCTAGTAGTACATGTGTGGAAAGCAGTGTTGATATTGTTGGATTTGTATCTCTAGTCTGCTTCATCATGCCATTTTGGGCTTTGAATTCATGACTTATGGTGATGAGTTCCAATCATGAGGAAAAAAGCCTTAGTCTAATTTAATTTCGTTTTGTTGTTCATGTTTGTCTTTTCTTTTCTTTTTTGTTTGCTAACATGTCCATAAATTCTTTTTTTCCTTTTCCTTTTTCTAATATATGATTCACGGATCCCAGATATCAGTGATCACTACATCCACAAAATATTTGTACCAGGAAAATACACATGAAGGGATCACTTTCTGTTGTCTCAACCACGGAACTTGACCCTGAGAGTGACGCGAGAATTGGACTTGTTCCCTCTCAAGTGCAAAGGTGATTTAATGACGGGGACTAGACCAATTGATCTAACCCTCGGGGATAACATGTTTGTAACTTGTGGGACTAGCCTATGGTCTTAGAAACCACTAACTAGGGGTATATGAGCTATCAAAATCATTAGAGGATCACACCAACCCTTTACATGGTTTGATTTATTTTGTTGTCTCCTCCCGATTACCACGAGTTTCAAACATTCACTACCTTATGGAATGAAACCTTTGAAATTCAATCATGCTAGCAGGATTTGACCATGTTTATATATTCTTTTTTGGTTAATGTCTAGATGAATCAACAACTAGGCCAGTCTTGTACTTGCATGAGAGGGGGTGATTTAGACTATTACCACTATAACCCCTAGGTGAACTGTGTTGCCCCCTAGCCCACAACCACGATTAAACAACCATGGAGACCTCATACTCACATTTACCTTAAATTTTCACAAGTTTGCAAAGTGAGCTCCCTGGTAGGGGGCTTACATTTGTCTATTCTTATTTTTAATTAATTACTCTAACGAATAACTATTTTATTCCCATTTATATATGTAAAACAAATATTTATTTATTTATTTTTGGTATTGTGGAGAAAAGTTGATAATGGGAAATGTTATTAAAGATACGATTTTAAACAATAACATTTTTTTGTTTTTCAAGTTGTCTAAGCTCTCCAGAGATTACTTCAGCCTTGATATGTTGCTTCAGAAATTGTGACCCAGGGCCATTTAAGCCGTCAAAATCACCCGAGGATCACAACCGATCTGGGCCACACCAACCCTTAACATGGTTGGATTTTTTCTCATAGAGTTTCGAATAGGTGACCTTCACATCATAGAGTAACTTAACAATACACCCCATCACCGTTTATTCTACACCCCGTGGGAAAATAATAACAGTACATAAGAGTAAATAAGATATTTAAATTACATAGTATACATTCTATGAAAGGTTATGAGTAGTGTGTTCGTGTGGCGTTGATTGGTGTGTATCAACCACCTTTAATGTGGTTGTGCTAGTAATAAAGAAAATTTATTATAATCAACAATAATCAACCAAAGGAAAACATAATTAAATTAGTCAAAAAAAGTTGATAATAAATGAAAGTCAATCAAGTTAAGGATTATCTTCAAATATGATCAATCGTAGTTGACCATGGTCAACTATAGTCAAACATATTTAGGATACACATAGTCTAACTAACAAATTAAATGGCATTTTTAGGGAATTTTTTCTAGTTAATTTTCGACAACAAAAAATCACAATCTTGTGTGAAATTGTATCGTCAGATTATGGTGAAAAAGGTTATTTTGTCTATAGGTTAGACTATGCCTTTAAAATATACAACCAAATTCAATTATAGTTAAAAATTATCTACTAAATTCAACCATAGTCAATCATTATCAACCATAGAGAAACATAGTCAAGAATAAGCACCCTTCTTCAACCATAGTTAACCAGCCTCAAACATGGTCAATCACAGTCTGCTATAGTCAAATGTCGTCAACCATGGTTACTAATATTGAGACATAATAAACTAAGGTCTAACCACCATTAACCATGATCAAACATGGTGGTGAACCACATTAAAACATTGAGAAACATGCTCAAATATAACCGACCATAATAAAACATAGTCAACCATAGTAAAAAAATAAAAAAAAAATATTTAATGCTGAATATAATAACAATATTTGTATTTATTGTATTATATTACTAATATAATCAAAGAAATATTTTAAGGTTGAAATTTTTTCTTAAAGTGTCAAAACCTTGAAAATCTTATTAGTCCTTAATATGCAAACTATAAATGTTTAACAATATTTTTCTAAAAATATTCAAATCTCTAAGGATTTTATATAGTCCCTCTAAACTTTTGGCAAAAAATTATCCTCTAGAATTTGGGAGAATCATTTTCAAAAAATGAAAATAAAAATTAGTGAATTTTGTTTTGGAAAAAAAGAAAAATAACCCATAGATGAAATATAACCCCTAAATTCCATGGGGCTTTGGATTGACAGTGAATGGGTGCACTGTTAAGGCACTCCTTGCGATAGGTCACTAGTTCAAATCCCCCGTGGGTGCTTACCTGCCAAAAAAATAAATATAACCCCTAAATTTTTCCTTGAATGTAATATTGTTATATTATAATTATTTTTATTCATATCAAAAACAGCTTATAATAAAGATTATTAATTATTTTTTCAAGTAAAAGAGCTAATAATTTTGTTTCCGAGATTAGAAAAAAATTACATGCATAGATTCCCAAGGCATTCGACTAATTAAGAGCCCAGCAAAGTCTATTCGATAAACCAAAAGATCATCTTATCTTTAGAGGCATCACAGGCTTTATATTTAGAGGCATCACGGGCTTTATATTGTACTTTCATGATACTTTGTCCATCTCCAATCAAGCTTTGGAGGGGTAATACACTTCTTGGTTCATGTCCTTGAAGACGTGATCAAAAGTGAGGTGAGTGAAATCCTATAGATTGTTTTTGATATTTTGAAAAAGAGGCATGGGAGCATAATTTTGTAAGGAGAATCCCCAATTAATCAAATAAATGACCAATTGAGAGTCCCCATAGATATGAAGCTAAGTTATTCCACTTTCTTGGGCTAGCTAAGTGGTGAGTTTAAGAGCCATGAGTTCGCTAAAATTTTAATGTCCTACAAAAAGGGAGATGTAATGGTTGTTTGAGAGATGTAGAACCCCACCAACTCCTCCCACTGAGGGCTCCCCTGGGGTTGCCTCATAGAAAAAATCCCATGTTATATCTATTTAATCCCGTGTTTCCTTGTGTCTATTAGATCTATTAGGCCGAATATTTTCAAAATAAGCAAATGGAATGGCTATGCTTTAAATGGCAATGAGTTGTGGAGAGGGATCCTTGTCTTCAAAGTTGGAGTGCTTTTTATAGCTATATGAATTCCCCAAGATATGATGAAAGGAAGGGCCTTGAATTTGGAAGTATGTTTATTATTGAGTCGATTTTTAGGGCTTCCTCAATTGAGGCACCCTCCCATACATAAAAAGATTCCGAAGATCCTTTAAATTTTCTACTAGACCTCTTTAGAAAAACTATAGTGTAGAATAAGATGAAAATGTGTCTCAATGTCATGTTGACAAAGGAAACCTCTACTAGAACCATGAAATGATATTCTTTTCAATGTATCCCATGTAAGAGATTTTTTATGGAATAACCACCACATGAATAATTTTACTTTTGCCGGGAATTTTAATTCCAGAGCTTTTCCTTTCCCCGCACCAAGCATCAAGGATCATTTTTAGTTTTCTAGGATAATGTTGAGTATAAAAGTCTTGAAAAATATCATTATGAAGGGTTCAGGGACCAAAGTAGTTGGTCATCCTAATTCATGGTGAAATAAAGGAATTTTGAAGTGATCTGATGTAATTATCCTACAGAGGAGCATGGTCATCGTCAATTCCTACTTCCTCCCAAGTCATCCACCTAATATGTCTATTCACATAATCTCTTCTTATGATTTGGTTAAAAAAATAAAATCCATCCATGTTTCTCTTGTACACAAGGTAATTAGGTAGCAAATGATTATCTTGACTCCATATCCAAGGGTATTTTCCTATAAGGACTTGAGCCCCATTCTCGATTCACTAAAATAGTCATTTTCCTATAAGAGGAAAGGCAATTAAGATAAGTTTTCCAAATAATGGATCCATTTTCAACCTTTTTGTCCAATGTTCTTATCCAATCCATTATGGTGTCTTAGGGGAAGTATTTTTCCTTAATGATTTGGGCCCAAAGTCTTAATATGCCTTGTATCACCCCCCACACATATTTTTTCCAATGTTTTGGAGAAACGGAAGATATTTTTTAGTCTCCATCCCCCTAAAGCTTTGGGAATGGCTAACTTCCTCCATGAGGTGAGAGCAATAGGTTTGTTTTTCTACATTGTCAGCCCAAAGAAAATGATAATAGAGCTAATGCATTTTAACTTGAATGTATTTTCATATCCAAGCAAGACACATCCAATACATTAGGATGGCTTCTAGGACAACCTTAACCAACACTAAGTGGCATGCTCTAGATAACCATTATTACACAAAGAGTGCACTTTCCTTTCCAACATAGAAAGGAGCTAGGGCAGTCATTTTTGTGTTAGTCATTTGCTTTTAGCTTAAAACCCAAGTACTTGAAACATGCCCCTATGGCTTCACCTAAAGAGAAAGTATTTGAGAAATGGCATGTTCTTTTGCTATGAGAGGCCTTAAGAAAATAGAGAGGATCCAACTTTATTAATGAGCATTCGTATGGATTTACATGTAATGCTATGGATACCATCCAAATGCTCAACATAGTTGATGTTTCCTTCATAAAATATCATAATATCATCTACAAATTATAAATTGGAATTGGAGCATATGGGGCTTGCTACAATACTTTTTAGACAACCCCTAGCTAAAGAATCCTTTAACATCTCACTAAGGCCTTTCGCTACTACAAGGGAAAAAGGTATGTTCAATCCATTTATGAGCAAGGAAAAGGAGGCAGTGCTAATATAGTTCATGTTCTAGTTGTCAAAAGAGTGGCAGAATTCCAAATGAATCAAAAGTAGCATGAGCTAAAATCAACTAACACTCTCAAAGGAATTTGACAAATCTATCTTGAAAGTGAGGACCCTTTAATTATTGATACAAATGTAGTGTATACCATCTTGAGAAAGTCCATCTGCTTCATGTATTTGTCTCCCTTAAAGGAAACCTATTATTTTAAGAGAGATGTGATGAGAGGGAATGTCTATGAGTCATCAAGCTATAAGCTTTAATATGACTTATATATGGTGTTACAAAGAGAGTTAGGCTTCAATTGCTTAAATTTATGTAGATTTTCCAATTTGGGGATGAGAGAGATGAAAGTAGCAATGAAGGTAGAAAAATATATCCATTGGATCTTGAGTACTCCACTACCTTTAATAGATCATTCCCTAGGATGTCAAAATAAAACAATATAAACTTTCGTAAGGATCCCATCTAAACTAAAACTTTTTTCCTTCTGGAAACCATGCAAGACCCCAAAAAGTTCTTCCATTGTGGCCTCTACCATTAGTTTAGTATTGCCCTCTTGGTCAATAAAGATGGGGAATTAGGAAGCCGTGTTTAAGATCACATCAATGGTTACTCTATGCTCTTCCTTGAATAGGTTTCCAAAGTGAAAAGTCCTTTCCTAACAAAGTTACCAACTTAATGAGAGTTGTAACCTCAAAACGAGAACTGTAGCAAAAAATCCTCCAAAAAAACATGGAAAACAACTTGAAAACGAAAAGTGTTGATGTAGGAACAACATTTTTTTTTAAGGGTAATTTTTCAAAAAAATTTAAAATGCCAGTGAAAACTAATTTGTATTGTGCAAAAAACATGAAAAAATACCGTGTAACAAAAAGTGTTGATGCAACATGATGCTACATCAACATTTTTTTGTGTTAGTTTTTTTAAACAATGACATTAAAACTAAAATCTTTGTGCAATAAACTTGCAAAAACACCCTGAAATAAAAAGGTGTACATCAACTTTCTCTGGGGGTCTAAAATTCCAACTTTTTTTAGCAATGGCATTAAAAATAAAATATCACGACTCCAAAAATCGTTAAAATGATAATAGTTTTCAACAATACGTTAAAATATCATGACTCCAAAATACCTGAAAATTCCAACAATTTTCAACCATGGTGTTAAATATAAATATCACGACTCTCGAAAAACTTAAAATTTTGGCATTTTTCAACCATGGCATTAAATATCAACTATCACGACTCTGAAAAACCTTAAAATTTTAATAATTTTTAACCATGGAATTAAAAGAAAATATCATGACTATAACAAACCTTAGATTTTCAATATATTCCGAGATCAAATATCATGACTAAAAAAACCTTAAAAATAAGTACCCAAATCAAAGAGTCATTATACCAAATATTAAAAATATAGTTCTTTTAAAATCTTAGCCTAAGACAACTTGGCATAGTGCAACGAAAACTTAAAAATCAACTATCAAATTGACACATAGTGGGGGCATGCTTGATCCATTGCAATGAAAACTTTAAAATGAACCATCAAATTAACACATAGTGGAGGCAAACTTGAATCATTGTAATGAAAACTAAAAAATGAAATATCAAATTACCACATATTGCAACGAAAATCTAAAAATCAACCATCAAATTGACACATAGTGGGGGCATGCTTGATCCATTGCAATGAAAAATTTATAATGAACCATCAAATTAACACATAGTGGAGGCAAACTTGAATCATTGTAATGAAAACTAAAAAATGAAATATCAAATTGCCACATATTGGGGTCGGGTCACTAGTCGAACATCAGCACAACCCTTACAACAAAAAATAAAATTAAAAAACAAAACAAAACATAAAATCAAATCATAACAAAAACAATAATAACAAGGGCTACATGGTAGCTAGTACCTGCCGCTTAGCTTAAATAAAGCTTAATTAAATTAAAAAATAATAAACACAAAAATAAAACCATTAATAAAATATTGTATTGTTGAATGTCATCTGTAAAAGTTAAGAAATATGATTAACTAATATTGTTTATATTAACACACACACACACACACATATATGTTTTTTATATAATAACAATAAGTCACCTTAAATTGAAAATATGGAGAAATAACTATAATTCATGAAAATGGAAATAATAGAAAAAAATAAAAAATAAATAAAAAAAGTTAAATAAAAAATAAATAAAATAAATGAAAAATTAGTAACTAACAAAAATGAAAGGTACTAAATAACGGATAATAAGACCTCAACCAATCACCTTACAAATAAGTAAATTTAAATAAAATAAAAAAATAACAAAAATTGAATTCCTAATGTTAAATTATGGACAAGCAACATATTTTGTTTGGTCAAAGACAAACTAATATGTAGTCAAGGGAAAAATTGAATGTATAATACCAAGAAAAAAAATTAAATTAAGTTAAATTAAAACATTGAAAAAAGATAAATTAAAAATGACAAAAATAAGTCAAATATAAAAAATTGATATAAAAATAAAGAAAAAACTAACAATTAAAAAATAAACATAATTTTTTTAAATAACCAAAACTAACCCATAAAAGATGAAAAAAAAAAAAACCCAAAGAGACCACATCCTTCTAGACAAACTAAGGCCTAAGCCAAAGGGTATTGAGGGGAATTGACCCATCACCTCCCAATCAACAAGGAACTTAGCAATAGTCACTCAACCAATTAAACTAACATTTGAAGCAATACTATATATATATATATATATATATATATATATATATATATATATGCTTTTGAAATTTGTTTTATTTTTTCCTTTTTTTGATGCAACCCTAAGGCTGCCACATGCTCTACACCTTATCGGGACTTAAATTTCCCTTAGTGGCCCTTTATTAAAGTTTTTGCCCACATATATGCATATCGGAAGCATTCTACAAGCATTTAACCTTAAAAATCCCAAATGGATAAAAAATGATCCATTCAATCACCCTGCCGAACGCCCCTTTTCCTTTATAAACTATGCCTTTTCCCTTTGAGATTCCAAAGCCTTTGAAAAGGCTTAAACACAATATCGGGACCGATATATCAAAATACAAAATCAAATGTACCTTTTTCTCTTTTCAAAACAATGCTTTATATTATAGCTGCAAATCTAGATCTGGCCGGTTGGACGGCCCAGATTAGATCACGATATCGGTGATCGACAACTCCATTACTACACTTTCGGCACTTGCAACATTCCCTTGTGAAACTCCGATGCGATATCATCGATCGCTATCGACGATTGCAATGTCCACAGTCACACTTCACTACTCCCACTTTCGCTGCACCGATGCAATAATGTTGATGCGATATGTCGGAGATCGCCAATCGCAAAGGTCTGCGGACAAACTTTTGTACGTGCCAATCCAACTGCACGATGCGACTTGGTTCCACGGACCCGATGACCTTAAAAACTCATAACTTTTTCAAGTCCGGCTTCTAATTCTAAGTGTGTTTGCGTCCAACACTTAGTGTATTCTTGGTTTTTCTGCTTACGGAACCAAAATGGTAGGTTTAACTCCTCTGATTGATCTTTTAGACTGTATTTCGATTATAACATTTGGAAATCACAGAACCACACCAATTTCATGCGAATGCAAAGGAAATAAGTATTCAAAGCCTCCACGGGCTGTTTATACAGTCATACCCACAACACGGGTTCTTTATTCATAATAAATAAGTACAGAGTCTCGACCCTCTACCTGATTAAACATTAAAGACCTCGGTCTCAAGAAATGCATCAATTACACAGTTCCAAACTCAAAGCAATTCTCTGTACAATCATAATACAACTAAATTTGAGGCTCTTTCCCTCCTCTGGCCTGATTCTCTTAATTAATGGCCTCTTTCTTCTACACAACCCATAGGCTTACAGAGCTCTCGAGTCTTCTCCTTCTCTGTCTCTCCTCTCGCATCTCCCTTTCAGAAAACAAAGGAAACACATATATGCTAAGATAACCATCTCCTCCACAATTGGAGGAATAAATTACACATTTAGAATCCAAATCCTATCCTAAGCTGACAAACTAGACTGCTTGGCTTGATGTCCACGTAGGGAAGATCATTTGCCATTTTTATTCCCAATTCTGTTCAGAATTAGGCCACTCTTAACTACTTACATTTATTTGAAATTAATACAAATTTAACAACCAAGTCTTCCTCAGAACTTGCATTAGCCACAACATGTGACCACTCCATCACATTGCTGGCTAGGTCTAGATGCTCCTGCATCGGACTCCAAAAGTTATATTATTCATGATCTCCTGGTCATGCACTTTTGATTTGTGTCCTCCTGGATCTCATACTTGTTTTGGTAGTCTGTCCTTGGTTACTGATGTTGTTGTTTGTTCTCCCGGTCTCCATACTTTATGCTGCAATGCCCCATTTGTTATACTCCCATTGTCGGCTGCTGTCCTTTTCAAATATCTTATTGCTATATTTCTCTCTAATTCGTAGTTTTCTATTCCCTTTACTTGTACCATTCCTTCCAGCGAATCTTCCTCTCTTTTTTTGTCCTTTATTTGTTCTATCGGAATATTGTTGTATGAGTTCCCACAACTCATCAATTTCTTTGTCCACTTCACTTCTCAGATGTTGAATACTATTCCCTTGCAACTAATTGTGTTCTTGAAATAGAACATCATAATCCCTATGCCAATAACCTTCCATATACATTTCTGAAATGTACAAATGCCTTCTCCATTGATTCTATGCAATAATCCCAGGTCCTTCTGGTTTCTCATTCATGACTTCATCATTCCTTACTTCAAATTCCAGCATACCTGTAACTTCACAGATTTCTTGAAATCTTAGAGTTTTTCCTGCTTGTTTAGCTACTTGGAATATTTCTTCTTCGAGTAACTTCATTTTTACAGTCTTAAGGATTATGGCATTATATTTTTCTACTCCTGAAATGTCACTTCCAGCCTTTTCTTCATCAATAAATTTTTGTGGTATAATAGTAATTATGTTACTATTATTTCTTGTACTCATCTCCATTTCAGCAGTTTCATACTATAGATTCACCACCATTTCATCATTCCAAGACTTTCTGATCTCACCCTTCATTAATTTGATCTGTTCTTCAGAATTAACTTCTTGATTCAGATTGACTTCACATTTCCTTCTTCCTACATGTAAATATTCATCAAAATTAATCAATTCAATAAACACAAATACTTTACCTTGCTTCCTCTTCAAAGGACTTGACTTATGGCACAAATCTATCATCTCATTTGGAATTTCTCCCAAGCGTTCTGCACAATCTTCATTGTCTGCATCATCTGTCTTTAATCCTTCTTTACTGTGGCTTTCTTCAAGGTCAATGATCCTCAATGACTTTTTAATATCTACAAAGTCTTCTATATCAATATTCAATAGTTGTCCTCTTCTGGCTTCAATTTTAAACAATTGTCTAATATATACATAATTTACTACAGTTATGTTTAACAACTGCTCTTCCCTCTACATCACATAATTATGTGAGTTTCCTTCACTTATGACAACAATAAATAGTTGCCTTACCTTAGTGTATCCTTTGATTTCAAAAATTCTTTTGCCATCCTCCTTTTGACTTATCCTTTGGATTTCATCTGACTGGACATCTTCTTTCACTTGGTTGTAACTTTTCTCCTTATTCTGCATATGACTGTGAGTATTCATCTCTTCATCTGTTAATATAACAGTTTCCAATAAATTCTTGTCTTTCCTCAAGTCTATATAACCAGCAAACACACAACAACTTTCAGTTTTCAAAATACAATACCTTTCATCTTCTTTTGATGCTTCAAGCACCAATCCTCCATCATAGATCTTTTGGATTTTAGCAGATCCTTCTTGCTGTGATTCCATTTCTTTGAGTCTTTCCTTCTCTAACATCTCAATATGAATTTGTTCAAGTTCTCTGAACTCGTTTATCAGCTTGCCATTCCACCTCTGTTGCAATAGCTTCCACTTGACCCTTTTCTTCATTCTCCATATGTATCTTCGGTCTTCACTTGTTTTTATTTGACTGCCAGACTAATCTATGGTTCTTCATTCTACTGCCAGTTGCTATACTTCTGCAATCTAATGCCTTCCTCAAATTCACTCTCATGTAGCTGATAGCTAATTAATTCTTAATAGTGTCCTTTTCGGTATTACTATATATTTTTTCTTAATAATCTACAATGTCAAGATTAACATCTAATGCATATAATGCAAGAAATCAAATAAGATTAGAAAACATATACACTAAAATCAATGCATCTAATGCAAGCAATCAAATGGGATTAGAAATCAACATCTACACTAAAATCATTGCATCCAGCAAAAGCAATCAAATAGGATTAGAAATCCAAATCTACATTGAAATAAATGCATCTAGTGTAAGCAATCAAAAGGGATTAGAAATCAACATCTACACTTAAATAAATGCATCTAGAGAAAGAAATCAAATAGGATTAGAAATCAACATCTACACTGAAATCAATGCATCTAGTGCAAGTAATAAAATAGGATTATAAATCATCATCTACACTGAAATTAATGCATCTTGTGCAAGAAATATTCTTCCCTCTCTTCCATCTCCATCTATATCTATATCTCCCTTCATCTCTCCTTCTTTCTCTCTCTATCTCACCTCCCCAAACATGTATCCTCTCTCTCTCTCTCTCTCTATATATATATATATATCTATATATATATATATATATATATATATATATATATATATATATATATATATATATATATATCTCCCTCCCTCCCTCCCTCCCTCTCCCCCTCCCTATCCATATCTCTCTCTTCTTCCCTCTCTTCACCTCCCATCCATATCTCTATCTCCCTTTGCCTCTCCTTTGTCTCTCTATATCAGCCACAAAGCATACACTCTCTCTCCATATCTATATATCTCTCCCCCGCTCTTACTCTCCCTCTCCCTCTCTCCCCCTTCTATTTATCTTCCCTCCTTCTCTCCTCTCTCCCTCTCTCCCCCTCTCTCTCTGCCTTATCACTCACTCTCTCTCTCTCTCTCTCCACTTTTCTGTCTTTTTGTCTTTCTTCTTACCTACCTCTCTGTCCCCCTCCAACTCCCTCTCTATCCCCCTCCAACTCCCTCTCCCTCCCTCCCTCCCTCTCTCCTCTCTATCATGTCCTCTCTCTCTTCCTTCCTCTTTGTCCCTTTCTCCCCCACCTCACTCTATCCGCCCCCTCTCTCTTCACCTTCCAACTCTGTCGCTATCTCTCTCCCTCTTTCCTCTCTCCTTATCTCCCCCGTTCCTTCCATCTCTCCTTCTTTGTCTCTCTATCTCACCCCAAAACATACACACTCCCTCTCTTGCTCTCCACTTTTCTCTCTCAATGTCTTTCTTCTTCACTCCCTCTCTCCCCCTCCAACTCCATCTCTTTGTCCCTCCCTCTCTCCTCCTCTCTCTCAAGTCCTCTCTCTGGTCCTTCCCCTCTCTCCCTTTCTCTCCTACCTCCCTCCCTCTCCCCCCATATCTCTCTCTCTCTCTCTCTCTCTCTCTTCCCTCTAACCTTGTCACTATCTCTCTCCCCCCCCTCTCTCCCTCTCTATCTGCCCTCCAACCTTGTCACTATCTCTCTCCCCTCCATCTTTGTGTCTCCCCCCCTCTCTCTCTTACCCTTCTCTCCCTCTCTCACTCCTCTCTTTCTCTCTCTCTTCATTCCTCCTCTTCCCTCTCCTTCATTGTATCTCCTCCTCTCCCTTGTCACTCCCCCTATCTCTCCACCTCTATCACTCTATGTCTTTGTTCTTCCCTCCATATATATCTAGAGTTAATATATATCATGATATATTAATATATATTATAATATAACAAATTTAATAATATATTAAATTTAATAATACTAATATTATAATATTATAATACTAATATTATAATATTATAATATTAATATTATAATATCAATATTAGATTTAATGATGTTTTTTACATGGCATGATAACAAAATTTATAATAAAACTACATCAAATTAATATTTTCAAATATTACAACTTTGATGTGGAAATATCTGTCTTTAAAAATTTTAATATATCCTTAGAATATGATTTTTCTTTTTAAAGATTCATTTTACAAATGTTTAGTTAAAAGAAATATTAAAAAAAATTGGAGCAAGATTTTCCATTCAATGTTGAATGAACCTTTTTCCTTTGATTTAAGAAATGACATTGGCTTTAGTAAAGAGTAAAAATGTTTAAAATTTTACTTAATTTGGAATTTTAATGTGGTAAAAAAATTTGTTAAAGGTAAATTTATGATCCATTCAAATTCACGTATATGATAAAGGAACTATTAAAATCATGAGATAATTTGCTCTCCATTAAAATACATAATTACATTTTAATAATTAATGTTAGTCCATTAATAAGGTTAAAAAGTTATATAAAATTTAAGATTAGCGAACATTAACAAAAAATATTTTTAGTATTTTTTAGGACATAGCATACTTTCACTTTTGTCATAGTTTTCCTTAACATAAAATGTTGCAGAATTAATACTAAGAGAACGATAACATTAGTTCATTTCAATTTCAAATGGTCTTAATATCTATCCTTCTCCTAGCTTTTTATTGTCTGTATGAGACCAAATAAGATGAAGATTTCCCTAATTGGTTAAAAGAGAAAAAAAAAACTTCCAGAAGCTTTGGTTGAAAAATAAAAAGATAACAGTAATTCATTTCAATTTTAAATGGTCTTAATATCTATCCTTCTCCTAATATTTTTTTGGGTGTCATATGCCCTTTATGAGACCAAATAAAATGAAGATTTCACTGATTGGTTAAAAGAAAAAAAAGACTTTAAATGGTCTTAATATCTATCCTTCTCCTAACATTTTTTTGGTCTCATATGCCCTTTATGGGACCAAATAAGATGAAGATTTCACTGATTGGTTAAAAGAAAAAAATACTTCTAAAAACTTTGGTTAAAAATAAAAATATTTTTATTGGTTGCCGCGTCGTTTCAAAAACTTAGGTAAAAGGGTAAAAATACTTTATTGGTTCTCAGGTCGAAGTAACAGGGAATGGAAAAACGAGCCCCGAAGAGGCAGGGACTTATAATATGATGTGACATTGATGCATCCCATGTGAATGCTCTTAATTCCAGATTAAGTCTTCAGTTTTATATCATATTCAAATTATTAAAGATTTAAGTATGATTTGTAAATGGAAAGCCTTACAGATTTCTAATCTGGATAGATAGTGATTTATGTAAGGCCGAGTAGATACATTTAATTCTGCCCACGTTATTTGTGTAAAACATTTGATATATGATGGGATTGTTTTTGAATTTTGTGTTATCTTTATCCTATAATGACCTATATTATGGCTGCTTATTCACTGTTCATTGACTTCAACTTTTTCCATTATTAAAGTTTTTTCAACTTGGTCTTTCTTGGATATTTTAAGTATTTTTATAATCTTGTTCATTCTTAGCTCTTTTAAGTATTTTAGGTTATACTTGGTTTATTTTATCGATTTTTCTTGGCTCATCTTTTTTTATATATTTTTTATTTCACTTTTGAAGTTTGACTTTGATGGTTTGATTTTTGTTATTATTTATATATTTCGATTATTGCCTATTACTAGAATTTATTTAATATTATTTGATTTCAATAATTAATATTATAAATTAAATAATATTATTCATAAACTAAAAATAATGGTCTCTACATTGCTCTCTATTTAAGCATGTGCTATGATTTGCCTCTTCATCTGGTCATGTAAACGCGTGGACAAAAATTCTCCTATGTTATTTCTACCAAAAGACTTTTCTTAATGTTTAATAATGTCTCATTATAGCTAACCATAGTCAAACAATATCAATGATACTCAACCATGGTTAATTATGGTCAACCATGTTTAACCATATAAGACAAATAGTTAAACTTGGTAAAAAAATCAAACTTGGACAAACATAACCAACCTTGTTCACATGGTTAAGTAAATTTAACCATAATTAACTATGGTTAACTAAGGTCAATAATATTCAACCAAACTTAACCATAGTTAAGCATAATACATCACACTCAACCATAGTAAAACATGTCCATTATATTTAGCCAAGGTCAACCATAGCTAACCAAATTCAACTATAGTCAAATTTAGTGAATGAAAATTGGAAATCAAAGAAACTCAATCAAATTAAGTATAGCCTTCAAACATGTTCACTCATGGTCCGCAAGCTATAACTAACCATATTCAAATATGTTGAACCAAAGTCAAGAATGATCAACCAAACTCAATTATAGTAAAAATGCTTTACCAAGTCAACCTTGTTATTAACCATATTGAAACATGGTCAACCATGGTCCATAATAATCACCCTTCTTCAATTATAGTCAATAGTGGTCAAGCATAATTGATCATATACAACCATAGTTAAATGTGATGAACCATGGTTAACAATAGTCAAACATAATCAACCAATTTCAACCCATTATTTACCATAGTTTAATATGGTGAATCATAAAGATCCATTGAGAAACAAGCTCTATCATGCTTGAACATTTTCAACTATAACCAACCATATCCAACCATCATTAAGCAATGATAATCATAGAACCATAGTCAAACATGGTCAATCATGTCCAATCATAAACAACCATGGTTATGTATGGTCACTTATAGTCAGCAATGTCCAACCAAAATAAACCATGATCAAATAACGTCAACCATAGTATCAACTATGCTCAACCATACTCAAGAATGCCAATCATAATCAACCATGGTGAAACATGTTCAACTATACCCAATATGGGTAACTAAAGTCAGTTATAGTCAACCTAATTCAAATATAACCAAATAGTCATTAAAAGTTAACTTATGCTCATAAGTGTCCCTATATTGGAAATGAGGTTTTAGAAAATAACTTCTATTAATAATAAATATTATATGGATGGACAAGATTATATGAACTTCCAATATTCTTCTTCATCATAAAAAAAGGAGAGATGAAATCAAACTCAAAACCTAATCTTTTTTCATTTTTTCCTTTGTTGTTACAATTTTTTTTCTTTGTAATTTTAAATTGTTCTAATTGTGGCCAAGTGTCTGAGTAGTTTACACTTTTCCCATTTCTTCAATATGATTTTTTTTCTCCATTCTATCCATGTGACCCTGCTTGCCCAATCTTCTAAGGAGATTGGCATGGTCTTTTCACTACACAAATTAACATAAAGTATGGTAATTCGTAGTCTTGACCATTAAGAAGAGGTTAGGTACAAGATTATATTTCTTTTTCTATTAATATGCAACTATTATCTAGTAGTACACGTGCAACTATTATCTAGTAGTACATGTGTGGCACAGTTGGATTTGTCTCTAGTCTACTTCATCATGCCGCTTTGGGCCTTGAATTCATGAATATGGTGATGAGTTCCAATCACGAGGAAAAAACCTAGTCTAATTTAATTTCATTTTGTTGTTCATGTTTGTCTTTTCTTTTCTTCTTTGTTTGCTAACATGTCCATAACTTTTTTTTTTCCTTTTTATTTTTCTAATATATGATTCACGGACCCCAAATATCGATGATCACTACATCCATGAAATATTTGTACCAGGAAAATACACATGAATGGATCACTTTCTGTTGTCTCAACCACGGAACTTGACCCTGAGAGTGACTTGAGAATTGGACTTGTGCCCTCTCAAGTGCAAAGGTGCTTTAATGGCAGGGACTTGACCAATTGATCTAACCCTTGGGGCTAGCATGTTTGTAATTTGTGGGACTAGCCTATGGTCTTAGAAACCACTAACTAGGGGTATCTGAGCTATCAAAAATCATCTGGGATCAGACCAACCTGGGTCACACCAACCCTTTACATGGTTTGATTTATTTTGTTGTCTCCTCCCGATTACACGAGTTTTAAACATTCACTATCTTATAGAATGAAACCTTTGACATTCAATCATGCTAGCAGGATTTGACCATGTTTATATTTTCTTTTTCGGTTTATGTCTAGAGGAATCGTCAACTAGGTCAGTCTTGTACTTCCATGAGAGGGGGTGATTTAGACTACTACCACTATAACCTCTAGGTGAACTATGTTGGGTGAATTGTGTTGGCCCCTAGTACACGACCATGATTAAACAACCATGATGACCTCATACTCACATTTACCTTAGATTTTCACAAGCTTGCAAAGTGAGCTCCCTGATAGGGGGCTTGCATTTGTCTATTCTTAATTTTAATTAATTACTCTAACGAATAACTATTTTATTCCCATTTATATATGTAAAACAAATAATTATTTATTTATTTTTGGAATTGTGGAGAAAAGTTGAAATTTGATAATGGGCAATGTTATTAAAGATACAATTTTAAAGAATAACATTTTTTTTGTTTCTCAAGTTGTTTGAGTTCTCCAGAGATTACTTGAGGCTTGATATGTGGCTTGAGAAATCGTGACCCCGGGCATTTAAGCAGTCAAACTCCCCCGGGGATCACACCCGGTTTGGGCCACACTAGTCGTTAACATGGCTGGATTTTTTCTCACAGAGTTTGGAATAGGTGACCTTCACATCACAGAGTGACTTAACAATACACCCCATCACTGTTTATTTTACACCTCGTGGGAAAATAATAACATTACATTAGAGTAAATAAGATATTTAAATTACATAGTATACATTCTATGAAAGGTTACGAGCAGTGTATTCTTGTGGTGTTGATTGGTGTGTATCAACCACCTTTAATGTGGTTGTGCTAGTAATAAACAAAATTTATTATAATAAAAAATGGTTAACCAAAGGAAAAAATAATTAGATTAGTCAATAAAAGTTGATAATCAATGAAAGTCAATCAAGTTAAGGATTATCTTCAAATATGATCAATCCTAGTTGATCATGGTTAACTATAATGAAAGATATTTAGGATACGCATAGTCTAGCTAACAAATTAAATGACATTTTTCAGAGCATTTTTTTCTAGTTAATTTTCAACAACAAAAAATCACAATCTTGCTTGAAATTGTATCGCCAGATTATGGTGAAAAGGGCTATTTAGTCTATAGGTTAGACTACACTTTTAACATATACAACCAAATTCAATTATAGTTAAAAATTATCTACTAAATTCAACCATAGTCAATCATTATCAACCATAGTGAAACATAGTCAGCAATAAGCACCCTTCTTCAACCTTAGTTAATCAGGCTCAAACAGGGTCAATCACAGTCTACTATAATTAAATATGGTCAACCATCATTTACCATGATCAAACATGGTGGTGAACCACATTAAAATATTGAGAAACATGCTCAAATATAGCCGACCATAATAAAACATGGTCAACCATAGTAAAAAAGTAAAAAATATATTTAATGATTAATATAATAACAATATTTATATTTATGATACTATATTATTAATATAGTCAAAGAAATATTTTAAGGATGAAAAATTTTCTTAAAGTGTCAAAACCTTGAAAATCTTATTAGTCTTTAATATGCAAACTATAAATATTTAACAATATTTGTCTAAAAACATTTACATTTCTAAAAATTTTATATACTCTCTCTAAACTTTTACCTGAAAATTATCCAGGGAAAATCATTTTCAAAAAATGAAAATAAAAATTAGTGAATTTTATTTAGGAAAAAAAAGAATTAAGCCATAGATGAAATGTTTCTTCGAATGTAATATAGTTATATTATAATTATTTTTATTGATATCAAAAAGCTTATAATAAAGATTATTAATTATTTTTTCAAGGAAATGAGCTAAGAATTTTGTTTCCAAGATTAGAAAAAATACATTCATAGATGCCTAAGGCATTCGATTAATTAAGAGCCCAATAAAGTGTATTCGAGAAACCAAAAGATCATCTTATCTCTTTGAATACCAATGTCAAAGGATAAAAAGACTCCCATGTGAATGCTCTTAATTCCAGATTAAGTCTTCAGTTTTATATCATATTCAAACTATGATTTGTAAATAGAAAGTCTTATATATTTCTAATCTGGATAGTGATTTATGTAAGGCCGAGTTGATAAATTTAATTCTGCCCACGTTATTTGTGTAAAACCTTTGATATATGATGGGATTGTTTTTGAATTTTGTGTTATCTTTATGCTACAATGAGCTATATTATGGCTGCTTATTCACTGTTCATTGACTTCCACTTTTTCATGGTATTGAAACTCATCAGCTTTGACAGAAATTCATGGACTTTATAAAATAAAGTCTATTTTAGGTTTTCTACTCAACTGAGGTTTTCATATATGTTTCTGGATATCTAATAACTGAAGTTTTACTCAACTGAGGTTTTCATGTCTGTTTCTGATTATGTACTCAACGAAGGATCAGGTTTCTGGTGAGAAGTCAATGAATCACCATAAACAATGGTTATGGTTTTAAATAATCACATCTTGTCTACCATTTTAAATAATCATGGGAAAGAGATGTATGATAAATACAAAGTGTTATAAAATGGTTGCAGTTGGAGTTCATTTGCTAATGAATTTAGTTGTTATAAATTGCTAGAATAATTTTCACTTGGTTAAAATAATAATTTAGATTAAAATGAAATTTTGCTTTAACTCATATAAATTATAGGATCATGAGCCAATGGAACGGCCTTGGCTTAATAAATTTATAGATGTGGATAATGGCTCACAGATAATAGGTTGAAAGCAACAAAAGATGGGAGAAAACTAGAAGCTAAGAGCAGCAGCCTCGGAATTAATAAATTGGAAGGAAAATTGCAAAGATCGATTCTCTATTTTGACTTTGACAGGGCTGGCAAAAAGAAACTAAGAGATAAATAAGAGAGGGGTTAGTTATGGCTCTGAATAAAACAAAGTGTTTTAGTACTCACAGATTCGATTATATGACAAATAATTAATCACAAATTTGATTATATGACAAATAATTAAGTAAAAATGAATAGACTTTCGACTTAGTTATCGGAGAATCCACAGTAAGAATCATTTTCTGCCAACGTTTCAAATCCCAACCGGGATCCATCATCGGGACAACTTGAATGCTTGATAGAAGAAGAGCTTAATTAAGAGATTAAATAGTAATGAGGAGAGTAAAATGAGATGACATTAAATAGTAATGAGGAGAGTAAAATGAGATGAATGTCCGCTCTCAATTTTGAATAATAAGTTTTGATAAGATGTCTGATGAATTTAATTAATTATATTATATATATATATATATATATATATAAGAGTTAATTAATTGATTTAAATTAATATCAATTATTATTAAGTTTGATAATTATCATAATTAAAAATTAATATTAATATTAATTTTAATTAATTAATTATAATCTTTTAATAATTAGTTACTTTTCATTTAATATGATAGTTATTATTAACATTAATGTAATTATTATTATTAGTATTATTATTAATATAATAATTAATAATAATAATTAGTATTATAATAATTAATAATAATTAGTATTAATGATATTATATTGATCATAATTAATGTTAAAAATATTAATCCTAGTATATTGTATTAATATTTAATATTTATAATAAATGTTTGATCATTAATATTTATTATTAATATTAATTGTAATTATTATTATTAATTATTATTACTAATATAATAATTAGTATTATAATAATTAATAATAATAATTAGTATTAATGATATTATATTGATCATAATTAATGTTAAAAATATTAATCCTAGTATATTGAATTAATATTTAATATTTATTATAATATATGTTAGTACAATTTTTATTAATAATTTTAAGAATAGGTTACAATTTAGTTTAATAAAGAAATTAATAAACAAATTATTCTTAATTGTAAATATTATTGTTATTAATAATTATTATTTATTAATATAATAATTAATAATAATAATTAGTATTAATAAAATTAATATTGGTCATAATTAGTATTGATAATATTAATCCTAGAATATTGTATTAATATTTAATATTAATAATATTAATCCTAGAATATTGTATTTAATATATAATATTTAATATTAATTATATATCAAATATGTTAGTACAATGTTATTTTTATTTTTAAATAGAATTATTATCAATATATTTTGATATTTAGTGAGAAGTATTATTAGTGTAATGGGTTAATATAAATATTAATAATTATTATTATTATATTAAAATATATATTTTAATATTAAGAATCAATATAATTAATATTGATAATTAAAATAGTAAATTTTTTCAATTTTATAAATAGTTTTTTAAAAATAGTTTAATTAATTATGATAATGGTCATTATCATAATTAATATTGTAAATGTTTAATTGTGTACTAATTATTATTATTATTATTATACTTAAATTAATAAAGCGAGTTAATTTCTCTGATTAGGGGAAGCCAACTTCCACTAATCTCCATACCATTGTCTCTATTGAGATTATGCGGGTGTTTGATAATTTCAAGAGCTTCTCTAATCTTTCGCCTATGGTGTTGCTCTTCCCTAGCAATAATTGAGACGCTTTCCAAGCAGACATGGTGCTTAGTTTTTGAGGAGTGTTCTGCCAGGGTGGAAGTACGAGACCTTTCATTCTTAATATCAGCTCCATGTTCCTTGAGTCTGGTCTGCAGGGAGCGACCTGTTTCACCAATGTAGCTTTTTCCACATGAGCAATCAATTTTATAGACCCCTTTAAGTTGATGTCTATCAATATTATCCTTGACAGATCTCATACCTTTCCTAATAGTTCCAGGTGCTGAGAATTGCGTGCTTATGTTTTTCCTTCTTAGGATTTTAGCAATATTATCTGTAACTCCATGAATGTAAGGTAGAAAAACCCTACCACCCTCAGGTTGATCTCGGGCCTTAGGTTCATGAGATAACATCCTTTTCTCAGCTTTCTGAATTACTCTTTTAATCTCATTTTCTTTGTAGCCTATACTCTTAAAGGTTGAGACTAATTGCTTCTTTTCTTCATTCAGATGTTCAGCGTCAGAAATTCGAAGGGCACTGATAGCAAGAGTGTTTAGAACACCAAATTTCTGGGCTGGATGATGGTGGGAATCAGCGTGGAGGTAGTTTTCTGTATGGGTTGACTTCCTGAAAACCTTATGCCTTATGGAGCCATCCTCTTTTCTCATGATGAGAATGTCTAAAAATGGGATGCTCATGTTTTCTTCAAGCTCCATAGTGAATTTTATTTCTGAAGAGATGGAATTTAGGTGAATAAAAACCTTGTCAAGCTCTGTTTTACCATGTGTCCATTTTATATTGGTATCATCGACGAATCGCTTCCACCATGCTGGCTTCAAAGGGTAAGATTCCAGGGCCTTCTTTTCAAAATATTCCATGTATAAGTTGGCCACGATTGGCAAAAGGGGGGATCCCATTGTCACTCCAGATGTCTTCTCATAATATGTTCCCTGGAAGGTGAAAACTGTTGATCGCAAGCAGATTTCGGCCAATCTTGCAGTCCCTGGATCAGTAACATCTTTTATAACCTGAATCTTGGTGAATAAGGACACTACGTCAAAGCTAACAAGGATGTCATCACGTTCTATCTTCTCATTCTTAATGAGATTCACAAAGTCATGGGAGTCTTTGATGAAAGAATCAGTGTTTCCGACAAGGGGCTTGAGGATTTTTGCAACATACTTAGCGAGCTCATAGGTTGGGGATCCAATGGTATTGAATATTGGTCTAAGAGGGACTCCTTCTTTATGGATCTTGGGTAACCCATAAATCCTTGGGATGCATTCACAAGAGGGAATTAATTTCTTTTTTAATTTATCATCAAGGTTTAGACGAAGATAATGCGCACATTCAGTTGGACAAATGTAATACGCATAACACGGTTGTAAACAAAATTAACAACAATCAAGGATTAGAGAACACTGATATAATCAGAATTAACAACAATCAAGGTTTAAAGAATGATGGAAGATCTTCGGTCAACACTTCCGAAACAAAATTAAAAAGGAAAGTTGTAAATCTGTCTTCCCAAGAATTAGAGCCCGAGGTCATTAATGTCCTCAGAAAAGGTCTGGGATTTGCAGTTGCTCCGAAAAACCTTCCTATTGAGAAAATGATATGTAGCATAGAGGATGGGATTAACAACCTTCCTTTGGAAGATAAGGAAGCATTAAGACAAGAGTGCTCCCTTATTATGAGAAAGGCCAAAGCTCCCAAAAGTAATTTGAGTAAAGTAGAACAAAGAGCCTTCAAATCCTTGCGTAACAATGATAAAATTGTGGTTCTTAAGGCAGATAAGGGAGGAGCAGACGTGATCTTGGATAAAGAAGATTATATATACAAAATGAACGAACACCTCAATTGTGGTAGTTATAAGAAACTGAGCAATAACCCCATCCCCAAGATTATGAAAGGGGTGAAAAAGGCAATTTTGGAATCCAACCTTGATGATAAATTAAAAAAGAAATTAATTCCCTCTTGTGAATGCATCCCAAGGATTTATGGGTTACCCAAGATCCATAAAGAAGGAGTCCCTCTTAGACCAATAGTCAATACCATTGGATCCCCAACCTATGAGCTCGCTAAGTATGTTGCAAAAATCCTCAAGCCCCTTGTCGGAAACATTGATTCTTTCATCAAAGACTCCCATGACTTTGTGAATCTCATTAAGAATGAGAAGATAGAACGTGATGACATCCTTGTTAGCTTTGACGTAGTGTCCTTATTCACCAAGATTCCTCTTGAAGAAGCCATTCAGGTTATAAAAGATGTTACTGATCCAGGGACTGCAAGATTGGCCGAAATCTGCTTGCGATCAACAGTTTTCACCTTCCAAGGAACATATTATGAGCAGACATCTGGAGTGGCAATGGGATCCCCCCTTTCGCCAATCGTGGCCAACTTATACATGGAATATTTTGAAAAGAAGGCCCTGGAATCTTACCCTTTGAAGCCAGCATGGTGGAAGCGATTCATCGATGATACCAATATAAAATGGACACATGGTAAAACAGAGCTTGACAAGTTTTTTATTCACCTAAATTCCATCTCTTCAGAAATAAAATTCACTATGGAGCTTGAAGAAAACATGAGCATCCCATTTTTAGACATTCTCATCATGAGAAAAGAGGATGGCTCCATAGGGCATAAGGTTTTCAGGAAGTCAACCCATACAGAAAACTACTTCCACGCTGATTCCCACCATCATCCAGCTCAGAAATTTGGTGTTCTAAACACTCTTGCTATCAGGGCCCTTCGAATTTCTGACGTTGAACATCTGAATGAAGAAAAGAAGCATTTAGCCTCAACCTTTAAGAGTATAGGCTACAAATAAAATGAGATTAAAAGAGCAATTCAGAAAGCCGAGAAAAGGATGTTATCTCATGAACCCAAGGCTCGAGATCAACCTGAGGGTGGTAGGGTTTTTCTACCTTACATTCATGGAGTTACAGATAAGATTGCGAAAATCCTAAGGAGGAAAAACATAAGCACACAATTCTCAGCACCAGGAACTATTAGGCAAGGTATGAGATCTGTCAAGGATAATATTGATAGACATCAACTTAAAGGGGTCTATAAAATTGATTGCTCATGTGGAAAAAGCTACATTGGTGAAACAGGTTGCTCCCTGCAGACCAGACTCAAGGAACATGGAGCTAATATTAAGAATGAAAGGTCTCATACTTCCGCCCTGGCAGAACACTCCTCAAAAACTAAGCACCATGTCTGCTTGGAAAGTGCCTCAATTATCACTAGGGAAGAGCAACACCATAGGCGAAAGATCAGAGAAGCTCTTGAAATTATCAAACACCCGCATAATCTTAACAGAGACAATGGTATGGAGATTAGTGGAAGTTGGCTTCCCCTAATCAGAGAAATTAACTCGCTTTATTAATTTAAGTATAATAATAATAATAATTAGTACACAATTAAACATTTACAATATTAATTATGATAATGACCATTATCATTAATTAATTAAACTATTTTTAAAAAACTATTTATAAAATTGAAAAATTTTACTATTTTAATTATCAATATTAATTATATTGATTCTTAATATTAAAATATCTATTTTAATATAATAATAATAATTATTAATATTTATACATTTTAAATAATTTTAACTGATTTTAATATTAACCCATTACACTAATAATACTTCTCACTAAATATCAAAATATATGGATAATAATTCTATTTAAAAATAAAAATAACATTGTACTAACATATTTGATAAATAATTAATATTAAATATTAAATACAATATTCTAGGATTAATATTAAATATTCATACAATATTCTAGGATTAATATTATCACTACTAATTATGATCCATATTAATATTATTAATACTAATTATTATTATTAATTATTATATTAATAAATAATAATTATTAATAACAATAATATTTACAATTAAGAATAATTTCTTTATTAAACTAAATAGTAACCTATTCTTAAAATTTATTAATAAAAATTGTACTAACATATATTATAATAAATATTAAATATTAATACAATAAACTAGGATTAATATTTTTAATATTAATTATGATCAATATAATAACATTAATACTAATTATTATTATTAATTATTATATTACCAATTATTATATTAATAATAATAATTAATAATAATAATAATTACAATTAATATTAATAATAAATATTAATGATCAAACATTTAATATAAATATTAAATATTAATACAATATACTAGGATTAATATTTTTAACATTAATTATAATCAATATAATATCATTAATACTAATTAATATTAATTATTATAATACTAATTATTATTATTATTATTAATAATTACATTAATTTTAATAATAACTATCATATTAAATTAAAAGTAACTAATTATTAAAAGATTATAATTAATTAATTAAAATTAAAATTAATATTTATTTTTAATTATGATAATGATCAAACTTAATAATAATTGATATTAATTTAAATCAATTAATTAACTCTTCTAAAAATAATAATAATAATAATAATTAATTAAATTAATCAGAGACAACCGACATCTCATCAAAAATTATTATTCAAAAATTGAGAGCTGACATTCATCTCATTTTACTCTCCTCATTACTATTTAATCTCTCAATTAAGCTCTTCTTCTATCAAGCATTCAAGTTGTCCTGATGGATGCCAGTTGGGATTTGAAACGTTGGCAAAAAATGGTTCTTACTGTGGATTCTCCGGTAACTAAGTCGAAAATGAATAGACTTTATTTAAAATCTCAATGAAAAAAACAAACAAAACAAAACAAAACAAAAAAACTAAATAAATGTTTTCACAATCTTAAAAAACTACCTTCTTATCCTTTAACATCTAATCATAAAAATCTTTCCAAAAAAAGAAAACTTTGGAAAACATCATAAAAAGAGTTCAAAAAATCACTGAAAACATTGTTTCCATAGTATACTTTCATGTTATGCAAGATCACAAAAATGAAACTGACAAATACACTAATGAAGGGTGCAAAATGAAAGCATGGGAATTAAAAACCAATGGCCAATCTTGGGCATTCATTTATTCCATAAAATGAACAAAGACTCCAAAATGGTTATAGCCCAAAGGCTTATAACAAATAAAGAAGGCCATGCTATTAGAAAGTCACCACCCTTGGCTCCTCGAGCTCAGAAAGCCCTGCTGATTAACAAAAAAAAATATTTGAGTCCAAACTTTGACAATCCGAGTGGGGTCGCCAATGAGATGAAATGGACGCCCTGCCACAGGAAATTGAGGAACTAAAGGAACAACTAAAGCACTAGTCTATACATTTCAGTGATGGAGCCAGCTCCAACACGGGCAATTATGAAATTTCCAGATTTAAATGTGCCATCTAGGGGTGTACCAAGGATTTCATCGTTAATCAGTAACTCAATGTATTGTAAATTTTGTATCTTGTTAGCACAATTTTGTAAGGTTTTTACGTACAAAATCCCCATGTATTGTAAATTTTGTATCTTGTTAGCACAATTTTGTAAACTTTTTACGTTCAAAATCCCCATTTTGTAAATTTGGAAAATCCACCACAAGAATTGTGTAAATCAGGAAAATGTTTTCACTTACAAAATTCCCATGTTTGAAAATCTGGAAAATCCATCACAAGAATGGTGTATAGTATTTTTGGATAGGAATAAAAAGTTGGTCAATTGTGTAGAAGATTATAGGTAAAGCCTCATGTATGTAATTGCAGCAAACTGGGCCAGATTTACAAAAAGAATTTTTCATAATTTGCAGTTAAAATATTTTTTTTATCATAATAATGTAGATATTTTATAAAAAAACATATATATATATTTCTTATATGGAAAATTAGGGTAGCTTTACTAGAAGGGATCACTCCCATAAACTAATTTGCTAACTCTGAATGGCAAAGTGTTTTAGTAACAAGATTTGGAACAATTGAGCTAATTCTCTAGGCTGATATTTTATGAACTTACTTTTTAGGGTAGGTGCTAACTCTCTAGGCTGATATTTTATGAACTCACGTTTTAGGGTAGGTAAGCACCCACAGGGGATTTGAACCAATGACCTATAGCAAGAAGTGCCTTAACAGTGCACCCATTCACCATCAATCCAAAGCCCGTGGGCATTTTATGAACTTACAATATGAATACTCTTATATAGAAAAATTTTAAAACTATTGTTTTTTTTAAGATTTTTAGTTTCTATTTATTTTTGGGAAAGTCATCAAATTATGGTTAACCATAATTAATCATTATTAATTACAATGAAACATGTTTAATCATTTTTTTCTTCTCTGAATTCAGACTTTTGAGATCCATAATAAATTAAGAAAACTATTTGAGTAGAAATCACATAGGAGAATTTTGTCGAAGCTTTTCCAACCATCCAGTGTGGTTCATCACCAGGACCAGATGAAGAGGCAGACCATGGCACAAGCTTAAATCGAAAGCAATGTAGAAACCTACTTATATTGTTTGTTGTTGGTTTTTTCATCGTTAAAGTTTTTTCCATCTTGATCTTTCTTGCCTATTTTAAGTATTTTTATTATCTTGTTCATTCTTAGCTCCTTTAAATATTTTAGGTTATACTTTGTTTGTTTTATTGATTTTTCTTGGCTGCTTATATTGATTGGAGGGCCTCAACCCCATATTTTATGATTGACCCTGATTCATTTGTCCCTCTTATTTTGATTACTTTAGTTATTTTCTACATGTGAATACTTTTTATTTTATTTTCCATTAATTATTTTTATTTATTACAAGGATTTTGATTCAATTATTTATTAATAGGGTCTTGACTCCTTTTTTTATATATTTTTTTGCTTCGCTCTTCTTCATTTGAAGTTTGACTTTCATTATTTGATTCTTGTTATTATTTATATTGTTCGATTATTACCTATTACTAGAATTTATTTAATATTATTTGATCTTAGTAATTAATATTATAAATTAAATAATAGTATTCATAAACTAGCCATTATATAAAATAATGGTCTCTACATTGCTCTGTATTTAACCTTGTGCCATGATCTGCCTCTTCATTTGGTCACTAGATGGTTTCAAAAGGCATGGAAAAAAATTCTTCTCTGTAATTTCTACCAAAAGACTTTTCTTAATGTTTAATCATGTCTAATTATAGTTAACCATAGTCAAACAATATCAATGAGAGTCGACCATGGTTAATTATGGTCAACCATGTTTAACCATATAGGACAAATAGTTAAACATGGTAAAAAAAATCAAACTTGGACAAACATAACCAATCTTGGTCACATGGTTAAGTAAAGTTAACCATAATCAACCATGGTTAACTAAGGTCAACAATATTCAACCAAACTTAACCATAGTTAAGAATAATACGTCACACTCAAAGATAGTAAAACATGTCCATTACAGTTAACCAAGGTCAACCATAGCTAACCAAATTCAACTATAGTCAAATTTAGTCAACGAAAATTGGAAATCAAAGAAACTCAATCAAATTAAGTATAGCCTTCAAACATGTTCACTCATGGTCCACCAACTATAACTAACCATATTCAAATATGCTCAACCAAAGTCAACCATGATCAACCAAACACAATTATAGTAAAAATGCTTTACCAAGTCAACCTTGTTATTAACCATATTGAAACATGGTCAACCATAGTCCATAATAATCACCCTTCTTCAATTTCAAACACAATTGATCATATACAACCATAGTTAAATGTGATGAACCATGGTTAACAATAGTCAGACATAATCAACCAATTTCAACCCATTTTTTACCATAGTTTAATATGGTGAATCATAGAGAACCATTGAGAAACAAGCTCTGCCATGCTTGAACATCTTCAACTATAACCAACCATATCCAAAAATCATTAAGAAATGTTAATCATAGAACCATAGTCAAACATCGTCAATCATGGCCAATCATAAACAACCATGGTTATGTATGGTCACTTATAGTCAACAATGTCCAACCATAATAAACCATGATCAAACAAGGTCAACAAGAGTCAACCACGATCAACTATGCTCAACCATATTCAGCCATAGTCAAGAATGCCAATCATAATCAACCATGGTGAAACATGGTCAACTATACCCAATATGGGTAACTAAAGTTAGTTATGCTCAACCTAATTCAAATATAATCAAATAGTCATTAAAAGTTAACTTATGCTCATAAGTGTCCCTATATTGGAAATGCGGTTCTAGAAAATAGTTTCTATAAATAATAAATACTATGTGGATGGCCAAGATCAAATGAACTTCCAGTATTCTTCTTCATCATAAAAAAAGGAGAGTTGAAATCAAACTCAAAACATAATCTTTTTTCATTTTTTCCTTTGTTGTTACATTTTTTTTCTTTGTAATTTTAAATTGTTCTACTTGTGTTTGAGTAGTTCCCACTTTTCCCATTTCTTCAATATGGTTTTTTTTCTCCATTCTCTCCCAAGGAGATTGGCATGGTCTTTTCACTACACAAATTAACAAAAATATGGTAATTCTTAGCCTTGACCATTAAGAAGAGGTTAGGTACAATATTATATTTCTTTGTCTATTAATATGCAACTATTATCTAGTAGTAAATGTGTGGAAAGCAGTGTTGATATTGTTGGATTTGTGTCTCTAGTCTGCTTCATCATGCCATTTTGGGCCTTGAATTCATGAATTATGGTGAGTTCCAATCACGAGGAAAAAACCCTAGTCTAATTTAATTTCATTTTGTTGTTCATGTTTGTCTTTTCTTTTCTCTTTTGTTTGCTAACATGTCCATAAATTCTTTTCTTCCTTTTCCTTTTTCTAATATATGATTCACGGACCCCAGATATCAGTGATCACTACATCCACAAAATATTTGTACCAGGAAAATACACATGAAGGGATCACTTTCTGTTGTCTCAACCAAGGAACTTGACCCTGAGAGTGACGCGAGAATTGGACTTGTTCCCTCTCAAGTGCAAAGGTGCTTTAATGATGGGGACTCGACCAATTGATCTAACCCTAAGGGCTAGCATGTTTGTAACTTGTGGGACTAGCCTATGGTCTTATAAACCACTAACTAGGGGTATATGAGCTATCAAAATCATCAGAGGATCACACCAACCCTTTACATGGTTTGATTTATTTTGTTGTCTCCTCCTGATTACCATGAGTTTCAAACATTCACTACCTTATGGAATGAAACCTTTGAAATTCAATCATGTTAGCAAGATTTGACCATGTTTATATATTCTTTTTTGGTTAATGTCTAGACGAATCAACAACTAGGCCAGTCTTGTACTTGCATGAGAGGGGGTGATTTAGACCATTACCACTATAACCCCTAAGTGAACTGTGTTGGCCCCTAGCACACAACCACGATCAAACAACCATGGAGACCTCATACTCACATTTACCTTAGATTTTCACAAGCTTGCAAAGTGAGCTCCCTGGTAAGGGGCTTACATTTGTCTATTCTTATTTTTAATTAATTACTCTAATGAATAACTATTTTATTCCCATTTATATATGTAAAACAAATAATTATTTATTTATTTTTGGTATTGTGGAGAAAAGTTGAAATTTGATAATGGGCAATGTTATTAGAGATACGATTTTAAATAATAACATTTTTGTTTGTTTGTCAAGTTGTCTCAGCTCTCCAGAGATTACTTCAGGCTTGATATGTTGCTTCAGAAATTGTGACCCAGGGGCATTTAAGCCGTCAAAATCACTCGGGGATCACACCTGATCTGGGCCACACCAACCCTTAACATGGCTGGATTTTTTCTCACAGAGTTTCGAATAGGTGACCTTCACATCACAGAGTGACTTAACAATACACCCCATCACCGTTTATTCTACACACTATGGGAAAATAATAACATTACATAAGAGTAAATAAGATATTTAAATTACATAGTATACATTCTATGAAAGCTTATAAGCAGTGTATTCTTGTGGCGTTGATTGGTGTGTATCAACCACCTTTAATGTGGATGTGCTAGTAATAAGCAAAATTTATTATAATCAACAATAGTCAACCAAAGGAAAACATAATTAAATTAGTCAATAAAAGTTGATAATCAATGAAAGTCAATCAAGTTAAGGATTATCTTCAAATATGATCAATCGTAGTTGACCATGGTCAACTATAATCAAACATATTTATGATACACATAGTCTAACTAACAAATTAAATGGCATTTTTTAGGGCATTTTTTCTAGTTAATTTTTGACAACAAAAAATCACAATCTTGCGTGAAATTGTATCGTCAGATTATGGTGAAAAAGGTTATTTTGTCTATAGGTTAGACTATGCCTTTAAAATATACAACCAAATTCAATTATAGTTAAAAATTATCTACTAAATTCAACCATAGTCAATCATTATCAACCATAGAGAAACATAGTCAGCAATAAGGACCCTTCTTCAACCATAGTTAACCAGCCTCAAACATGGTCAATCACAGTCTGCTATAGTCAAATGTCGTCAACCATGGTTAATAATATTGAGACATAATAAACTAAGGTCTAACCATCATTTACCATGATCAAACATGGTGGTGAACCACATTAAAACATTGAGAAACATGCTCAAACATAACAAACCATAATAAAACATGGTCAACCATAGTAAAAAAATAAAAAAATATATTTAATGCTTAATATAATAACGATATTTGTATTTATTGTATTATATTACTAATATAATCAAAGAAATATTTTAAGGATGAAATTTTTCTTAAAGTGTCAAAACCTTGAAAATCTTATATGTCCTTAATATGCAAACTATAAATATTTAACAATATTTTTCTAAAAATATTCAAATTTCTAAGGATTTTATATAGTCCCTCTAAACTTTTGGCAAAAAATTATCCTCTAGAATTTGGGAGAATCATTTTCAAAAAATGAAAATAAAAATTAGTGAATTTTGTTTTGGAAAAAAAGAAAAATAGCCCATAGATGAAATATAACCCCTAAATCCCACGGGGCTTTGGATTGACGGTGAATGGGTGCAATGTTAAGGCACTCCTTGCGATAGGTCACTAGTTCAAATCCCCCGTGGGTGCTTACCTGCCAAAAAAAGAAATATAACCCCTAAATTTTTCCTTGAATGTAATATAGTTATATTATAATTATTTTTATTCATATCAAAAACAGCTTATAATAAAGATTATTAATTATTTTTTCAAGTAAAAGAGCTAATAATTTTGTTTCCGGGATTATAAAAAAATCACATGCATAGATTCCCAAGGCATTCGACTAATTAAGAGCCCAGCAAAGTCTATTCGATAAACCAAAAGATCAACTTATCTTTAGAGGCATCACGAGCTTTATATTGTACTTTCATGATACTTTGTCCATCTCCAATCAAGCTTTGGAGAGGTAATACACTTCTTGGTTCATGTCCTTGAAGGCATGATCAAAAGTTAGGTGAGTGAAATCCTATAGATTGTTTTTGATATTTTGAAAAAGAGGCATGGGAGCATAATTTTGTAAGGAGAATCCCCAATTAATCAAATAAATGACCAGTTGAGAGTCCCCATAGATATGAAGCTAAGTTATTCCACTTTCTTGGGCTAGCTAAATGGTGAGTTTAAGAGCCATGAGTTCGCTAAAATTTTAATGTCCTACAAAAAGGGAGATGTAATGGTTGTTTGAGAGATGTAGAACCCCACCAACTCCTCCCACTGAGGGCTCCCCCGGGGTTGCCTCATAGAAAAAATCCCATGGTATATCTATTTAATCATGTGTTTCCTTGTGTCTATTAGATCTATTAGGTCGAATATTTTCAGAATAAGCAAATGGAATGACTATGCTTTAAATGGCAATGAGTTGTGGAGAGGGATCCTTGTCTTCAAAGTTGGAGTGCTTTTTATGGCTATATGAATTACCCAAGATATGATGAAGGGAAGGGCCTTGGATTTGGAAGTATGTTTATTATTGAGTCAATTTTTAGGGCTTCCTCAATTGAGGCACCCTCCCATACATAAAAAGATTCCGAAGATCCTTTAAATGTTATAGTAGACCTCTTTAGAAAAACTACAGTGTAGAATAAGATGAAAATGTGTCTCAATGTCATGTCGACAAAGGAAACCTCTACTAGAACCATGAAATGATATTCTTTTTAATGTATCCGATGTAAGAGATTTTTTATGGAATAACCACCACATGAATAATTTTACTTTTGTCGAGAATTTTAATTCCAGAGCTTTTCCTTTCCCCGCACCAAGCAACAAGGATCAATTTTAGTTTTCTAGGCTAATGTTGAGTATAAGAGTCTTGAAAAATATCATTATGAAGGGTTGAGGGACCAAAGTAGTTGGTCATCCTAATTCATGGTGAAATAAAGGAATTTTGAAGTGATCTGATGTAATTATCCCACAGAGGAGCATGGTCATCGTCAATTCCTACTTCCTCCCAAGTCATCCACCTAATATGTCTATTCACATAATCTCTTCTTATGATTTGGCTAAAAAAATAAAATCCATCCATGTTTCTCTTGTACACAAGGTAATTAGGTAGCAAATGATTATCTTGACTCCATATCCAAGGGTATTTTCCTATAAGGACTTGAGCCCCATTCTCGTTTCACTAAAATAGTCATTTTCCTATAAGAGGAAAGGCAATTAAGATAAGTTTTCCAAATAATGGATCCATTTTCAACCTTTTTGTCCAATGTTCTTATCCAATCCACTATGGTGTCTTAGGGGAAGTATTTTTCCTTAATGATTGGGGCCCAAAGTCTTAATATGCCTTGTATCACCCCCCACACATATTTTTTCCAATGTTTTGGAGAAATGGAAGATATTTTTCAGTCTCCATCCCCCTGAAGCTTTGGGAATGGCTAACTTCCTCCATGAGGTGAGAGAAATAGGTTTGTTTGTCTACATTTTCAGCCCAAAGAAAATGATAACAGAGCTAACGCATTTTAACTTGAATGTATTTTCATATCCAAGCAAGACACATCCAATACATTAGGATGGCTTCTAGGACAACCTTAACCAACACTAAGTGGCATGCTCTAGATAACCATTATTACACAAAGAGTGCACTTTCCTTTCCAACATAGAAAGGAGCTAGGGCAGTCATTTTTGAGTTAGTCATTTGCTTTTAGCTTAAAACCCAAGTACTTGAAACATGCCCCTATGGCTTCACCTAAAGAGAAAGTATTTGAGAAATGGTATGTTGGTTTGCTATGAGAGGCCCTAAGAAAATAGAGAGGATTTAAATTTATTAATGAGCATTCGTATGGATTTACATGTAATGCTATGGATACCTTCCAAATGCTCAACATAGTTGATGTTTCCTTCATAAAATATCATAATATCATCTACAAATTATAAATTGGAATTGGAGCATATGGGGCTTGCTACTATACTTTTTAGACAACCCCTAGCTAAAGAATCCTTTAACATCCCACTAAGGCCTTTCGCTACTACAAGGGAAAAAGATATGTTTAATCCATTTATGATCAAGGAAAAGGAGGCAGTGCTAATATAGTTCATGTTCTAGTTGTCAAAAGAGTGGCAGAATTCCAAATGAATGAAAAGTAGCATGAGCTAAAATCAACTAACACTCTCAAAGGAATTTGACAAATCTATCTTGAAAGTGAGGACCCTTTAATTATTGATACAAATGTAGTGTATACCATCTTGAGTAAGTCCATCTGCTTCATGTATTTGTCTCCCTTAAAGGAAACCTATTTTTTTGAGAGAGATGTGATGAGAGGGAATGTCTATGAGTCATCAAGCTATAAGCTTTAATATGACTTATATATGGTGTTACAAAGAGAGTTAGGCTTCAATTGTTTAAATTTATGTAGATTTTCCAATTTGGGATGAGAGAGATGAAAGTAGCATTGAAGGTAGAAAAATATATCCATTGGATCTTGAGTACTCCACTACCTTTAATAGATCATTCCCTAGGATGTCAAAATAAAACAATATAAAATTCCGTAAGGATCCCATCTAAACTAAAACTTTTTCCTTCTGGAAACTATGCAAGACCTCAAAAAGTTCTTCCATTGTGGCCTCTACCATTAGTTTAGTGCTGCCCTCTTGGTCAATAAAAGATAGGGAATTAGGAAGCCATGTTTAAGATCACATCAATGGTTACTCTATGCTCTTCCTTGAATAGGTTTCCAAAGTGCAAAGTCCTTTCCTAACAAAGTTACCGACTTAATGAAAGTTGTAACCTCAAAACAAGAACTGTAGCAAAAAATCCTCCAAAAAAACATGAAAAACAACTTGAAAACGAAAAGTGTTGATGTGGGAACAACATTTTTTTTTTAGGGTAATTTTTCAAAAAAATTTAAAATGCCAGTGAAAACCAATTTGCATTGTGCAAAAAACATGAAAAAACACTGTGTAACAAAAAGTGTTGATGCAACATGATGCTACATCAACATTTTTTTGTGTTATTTTTTTAAACAATGACATTAAAACTAAAATCTTTATGCAATAAACTTGCAAAAATACCCTGAAATAAAAAGGTGTACATCAACTTTTTCTAGGGGTCTAAAATTCCAACTTTTTTTTAGCAATGGCATTAAAAATAAAATATCACAACTCCAAAAATTGTTAAAATGATAATAGTTTTCAACAATACGTTAAAATATCATGACTCCAAAAAACCTAAAAATTCCAACAATTTTCAGCCATGGTGTTAAATATAAATATCACGACTCTGAAAAACTTAAAATTTTGGCATTTTTCAACCATGGCGTTAAATATAAAATATCACGACTCTGAAAAACCTTAAAATTTTAATAATTTTTAACCATGGAATTAAAAACAAATATCATGACTATAACAAACCTTAGATTTTCAATATATTTCGAGATCAAATATCATGACTAAAAAAAACCTTAAAAATAAGTACCTAAATCAAAGAGCCATTATACCAAATGTTAAAAATATAGTTCTTTTAAAATATTAGCCTAAGACAACTTGGCACATTGCAACGAAAACTTAAAAATCAACCATCAAATTGACACATAGTGGGGGCATGCTTGATCCATTACAATGACAACTTTAAAATGAACCATCAGATTAACACATAGTGGAGGCAAACTTGAATCATTGTAATGAAAACTAAAAAATGAAATATCAAATTACCACATATTGCAACGAAAATCTAAAAATCAACCATCAAATTGACACATAGTGGGGGCATGCTTGATCCATTGCAATGAAAAAATTAAAATGAACCATCAAATTAACACATAGTGGAGACAAACTTGAATCATTGTAATGAAAACTAAAAAATGAAATATCAAATTGCCACATATTGGGTTCGGGTCACTAGTCGAACATCAGCACAACCCTTACAACAAAAAATAAAATTAAAAAACAAAACAAAACATAAAATCAAATCATAACAAAAACAATAATAACAAGGGCTACATGGTAGCTAGTCCCTGCCACTTAGCTTAAACAAAGCTTAATTAAATTAAAAAATAATTAACACAAAAATAAAACAATTAATAAAATATTATATTGTTGAATGTCATCTGTAAAAGTTAAGAAATATGATTAACTAATATTGTTTATATTAACACACACACACACACACACACACATGTTTTTAATATAATAACAATAAGTTACCTTAAATTGAAAATATGGAGAAATAACTATAATTCATGAAAATGGAAATAATAGAAAAAAATAAAAAATAAAAAATAAAAAAGTTAAATAAAAAATAAATAAAATAAATGAAAAATTAGTAACTAACAAAAATGGAAGTTACTAAATAACCGATAATAAGACCTCAACCAATCACCTTACAAATAAGTAAATTTAAATAAAATAAAAAATAACAAAAATTGAATTCCTAATGTTAAATTATGGACAAGCAACATATTTTTTTTGGTTAAAGACAAACTAATATGTAGCCAAGGGAAAAATTGAATGTGTAATACCAAGAAAAAAAAATTAAATTAAGTTAAATTAAAACATTGAAAAAAGATAAATTAATAATGAGAAAAATAAGTCAAATACAAAAAATTGATATAAAGACAAAGAAAAAACTAACAATTAAAAAATAAAGATAATTTTTTTTAAATAACCAAAATTAACCAAAAATAACCCATAAAAGATGAAAAAAATTAAAAAAAACCCAAAGAGACCACATCCCTCTAGACAAACTAAGGCCTAACCCAAAGGGTATTGAGGAGAATTGACCCATGACCTCCCAATCAGCAAGGAACTTAGCAACAGTCACTCAACCAATTAAACTAACATTTAAAGCAATACTATATATATATATATAATATATATATATTTTAAAAATATATACATATTTTTTTATGATATATATATATATATATATATATATATATATATATATATATATATATATAATATTTTTTAATAATTTATATATATATTTTATTTATATATATATATATATATATATATATATATATATATATATATATATATATATATATATATATGCTTTTGAAATTTGTTTTACTTTTTCCTTTTTTTGATGCAACCCTAAGGCTGCCACCTGCTCTACACCTTATCGGGACTTAAATTTCCCTTAATGGCCCTTTATTAAAGTTTCTGCCCACATATATGCATATCGGAAGCATTCTACAAGCATTTAGCCTTAAAAATCCCAAATGGATAAAAAACGATCCATTCAATCACCCCGCCGAATACCCCTTTTCCTTTATAAACTATGCCTTTTCCCTTTGAGATTCCAAAGCCTTTGAAAAGGCTTAAACACAATATCGGGACCGATATATTAAAATACAAAATCAAATGTACCTTTTTCTCTTTTCAAAGCAATGCTTTATATTATAGCTGCAAATCTAGATCTGGCCGATTGGATGGCCCAAATGAAATCATGATATCGATGATCGGCAGCTCCATTACTACACTTTCGGTACTTGCAACATTCCCTTGCGAAACTCTGATGCGATATCATCGATCGCTATCGGCAATCGCAATGTCCACATTCACACTTCACTGCTCCCACTTCCACTGCACCGATGCGATAATGTCGATGCGATGTGTCGGAGATCGCCAATCGCAAAGGTCTGCGGACAAACTTTTGTATGCGCCAATCCAACTTCACGATGCGACTTGGTTCCACGGACCCGACGACCTTAAAAACTCATAACTTTTTCAAGTTCGGCTTCTAATTCTAAGTGTGTTTGCGTCCAACACTTAGCGTATTTTTGGTTTTTCCGCTTATGGAACCAAAACAACAGGTTTAACTCCTCCAATTGATCTTTTAGACTGTATTTCGATTATAACATTTGGAAATCATAGAACCACACCAATTTCACGCGAATGCAAAGGAAATAAGTATTCAAAGCATCCACGGGTTGTTTATACAGTCATACCCTCAACACGTGTTCTTTATTCACAATAAATAAATACAGAGTCTTGGCCCTCGACCTGATTAAACATTAAAGACCTCGGTCTCAAGAAATGCATCAATTACACAGTTCCAAACTCAAAGCAATTCTCTGTACAACCATAATACAACTACATTCGAGGCTCTTTCCCTCCTCTGGCCTGATTCTCTTAATTAATGGCCTCTTTCTTCTACACAGCCCGTAGGCTTACAGAGCTCTCGGGTCTTCTCCTTCTCTGTCTCTCCTCTCGCATCTCCCTTTCAGAAAACAAAGGAAACACATATATGCTAAGATAACCATCTCCTCCACAATTGCAGGAATAAATTACGGATTTAGAATCCAAATCCTATCCTAAGCTAACAAACTAGACTGTTTGGCTTGATCTCCACGCAGGGAAGATCATTTGCCATTTTTATTCCCAATTCTGTTCAAAATTAGGCCACTCTTAACTACTTACATTTATTTGAAATTAATACAAATTTAACAACCAAGTCTTCCTCCAAACTTGCATTAGCCACAACATGTGACCACTCCATCACATTGCTGGCTAGGTCTAGATGCTCCTACATCAGACTCCAAAAGTTAAATTAATCATGATCTCCTGATCATGCACTTTTGATCTGTGTCCTCCTGGATCCCATACTTGTTTTGGTAGTCTGTCCTTGGTTACTGATGTTATTTTTTGTTCTCCCGGTATCCATACTTTATGCTACAATGCCCCATTTGTTATACTCCCATTGTCGGCTGCTATCCTTTTCAAATATCTTATTGCTATTTTGCTCACTCTAATTCATAGTTTTCTATTCCCTTTACTTGTACCATTCCTTCCAGCCAATCTTCCTCTCTTTTTTTGTTCTTTATTTGTTCTATTGGAATGTGGTTGTATGAGTTCCCACAACTCATCAATTTCTTTGTCCACTTCACTTCTCAGATGTTGAATACTATTCCCCTACAACTGATTGTGTTATTGAAATAGAACATCATAATCCCTGTGCCAATAACCTTCCATATACATTTATGAAATGTACAAATGCCTTCTCCATTGATTCTCTGCAATAATCCCATGTCCTTCTTCTGGTTTCTCATTCATGACTTCACCATTCCTTACTTCAAATTCCAGCATACCTGTAACTTCACAAATTTCTTGAAATCTCAGAGTTTTTCCTGCTTGTTTAGCTACTTGGAATATTTCTTCTTCCACTAACTTCATATCTACAGTCTTAAGGATTATGGCATTATATTTTTCTACTCCTGAAATGTCACTTCCAGCCTTTTCTTCATCAATAAATTTTTTTGGTATAATAGTAATTATGTTACTATTATTTCTTGTACTCATCTCCAGTTCAACAGTTTCATACTGTAGATTCACCACCATTTCATCATTCCGAGACTTTCTGATCTCACCCTTCATTAATTTGATCTATTCTTCAGAATTAACTTCTTGATTCAGATTGACTTCACATTGCCTTCTTCCTGCATGTAAATATTCATAAAAATTAATCAATTCAATAGACACAATACTTTACCTAGCTTCCTCTTCAAAGGACTTGACTTATGCCACAAATCTGTCATCTCATTTGGAATTTCTCCCAAGAGTTTTGCACAATCTTCATTGTTTGCATCATCTGTATTTAATCCTTCTTTACTGTGGCTTTCTTCAAGGTCAATGATCCTCAATGATTGTTTAATATCTACAAAGTCTTCTATATCAATCTTCAATAGTTGTCCTATTTTGGCTTCAATTTTAAACAGTTGTCTAATATATACATAATTTACTATAGCTATGTTTAATAGCTGCTCTTCCCTCTGCATCACATAATTATGTGAGTTTCCTTCACTTATGACAACACTAAATAGTTGCCTTACCTTAGTGTATCCTTTGATTTCAAAAATTCTTTTGCCATCCTCCTTTTGACTTATCCTTTGGATTTCATCTGACCGGACATCTTCTTTCACTTGGTTGTAACTCTTCTCCTTATTCTGCATATGACTGTGAGTAGTCATCTCTTCATCTGTTAATATAACAGTTTCCAATAACTACTTGTCTTTCCTCAAGTCTATATGACCTGCAAACACACAACAACTTTCAGTTTTCAAAATACAATACCTTTCATCTTCTTTTGATGCTTCAAGCACCAATCCTCCATCATAGATATTTTGGATTTCAGCAGATCCTTCTTGCTATGATTCCATTTCTTTGAGTCTTTCCTTCTCTAACATATCAATATGAATTTTTTCAAGTTCTCTGAACTCGTTTATCAGCTTGCCATTCCACCTCTGTTGCAATAGCTTCCACTTGACCCTTTTCTTCATTCTCCATATGTATCTTTGGTCTTCACTTGTTTTTCTTTGTACTACCAGACTAATCTCTGGTTCTTCATTCTGCTGCCAGTTGCTATACTTCTACAATCTAATGCCTTCCTCAAATTCACTCTCATGTAGCTGATCATCCCTTTCAAATTGCTGGTTCTTTCCATCTTCATCTTGCTAAATTAATACTTTTGTCTCCTTCATGTCTCTGAGGACATAACTTCCTTGCTGCTCCTGATCTTTCATCTCACCTTCAAATAATCTCTGCTCAATTTCTCTGATTTCAACATCATATTTATTAATGTTTTCTTCCACACATTTTTCTCCATCAGGTTCTGCAAGCTTCATTTCTCCTTCAGGTTCCTTGAGCAATCTCTCCAAGAATTCTATTTCCTTGTGAAATCTCTCCAGCAGTTCATCACAATTTCCATTCTCAACTTCATTCTTTTCCTGGAAATCCTCCTGAGTTGTCTTGTTTTCTACACTATCATATTGCAAGCATCTTTCATCAATTCCATTAAACAAATTCATTGGTTTACCTTCTTGTAGTACCACTATGGCATTGTCATTAGACTTCTGGTCTATATCAACCTCATCTGACTGTTTCACACCAAACATAATTTCATCTATGAACTCCTTCTGTTGTAATAGATCAACACCTTCTTCCTCTAAAAGGGATTCTCCATCACAATTCACCTCAAGAGCTTCATTCCTGTTTATGACAGTTTCACCAGACTGTCCATCATCCTCTACATATCCTGCAAACATACACAAACTATGAGAATTAAAATCACAAGGCTTCATTGCCTCATCTGCTTCCCTTGTCAACATATCTTCAAATTGTTCTGAACTATGCCAATAGTCCATGAGATCTTCAGCTGATCTCTCATTATCCTCTTCACCCAAAATTTCACCTTGTTCTGGTCTACAAATGGAAACTTCCATTTCTGCTTCTACTTCTCTGAGTTCCTCTGATTCCTCTTGAGCACTCAATATCTGCTCAATCTTTCTCAATTCTTCTACTATCTCTAACTTCACTTGTTGATTTCTCTTTTCTTGTAGCCTCTGCCACTTTACTCTTTTCCTCATGGTCCAACCATGCTTCTGGTCTTCATCACTTCTCTGCAACATCTCCATCAATATTCCAATCTGGAAATCTATCTTAGCTTTCTCTCTGTCAAACTCTTCTTGACTCATCCTCATGCCATTTGCTTTGGCATCTTTCCTTCTGCTGTGGCTTCTTTCTGAACCTCTGCTATGACTATCTGTAGTCATCTTCTTCTCCTCTCTATTCATGAGTTCCTTACTCCTTTGCAACAAGCCTCTATAATAGCAAGTCCTCCTTGTTGCGATCTTACCTCACTAAGCCCTCCTCACTCAGTCTTTTGGTAAGCATGGTCCTTTGTCTGGAACCTTCTCTTGAGCAACACCTTTGCTCCTTCTAGGCTTCTGCAATCTTTCACTCTCTCTTTCGAGAACACTTCAGTTGTCCTCTCTGCCCAATCTCTTGTTGGATTCTTCAGGTTCACTGCCACTTCTGAGTGCTTTCCCTGCTACGCTTTTAAGAACACATCTGGTTCTTCTCTCACAACTTCTCTTGTTCTATTGTGCTACAGTCTTCACACTTTCTTATGCTGTCACCTGTGTTTTGAATGGATTTCCTCTGTCTCTTGCATCTGCAAGTTCTGCTACAATCTCTAAGAACTTCTCAAAAGTTCTTCTATAGTTTCACTGATGTAATTTGGTGCCAAACTTCATTCATTCAACATGCTATTGTTTCCATACCTCTATAGTCTTAAATCTTCATAAGCAAACATCTCTTCGCAGGAAATTTCTTCCTTTTCCTGCTCTGATACAAAAGATGATGCAACCCTAAGATTGCCACATGCTCTACACCTTATCGGGACCTAAATTTCCCTTAATGGCCCCTTATTAAAGTTTTTCCCCACATATATGCATATCGGAAGCGTTCTATAGGCATTTAGCCTTAAAAATCCCAAATGGATAAAAAATTATCCATTCAATCACCCCGTCGAACACCCCTTTTCCTTTATAAACTATGCCTTTTCCCTTCGGGATTCCAAAGCCTTTGAAAAGGCTTAAACATAATATCGGGACTGATATATCAAAATACAAAATCAAATGTACCTTTTTCTCTTTTCAAAGCAATGCTTTATATTATAGCCGTAGATCTGGATATGGCCAATTGGATGGCCTAGATCAGATCGCGATATCGACAACTCCATTACTACACTTTTGGCACTTGAAACATTCCCTTGCGAAACTTCTATGTGATATCATCGATTGCTATTGGCGATCACAATGTTCACATTCACACTCCACTGCTCCCACTTCCGCTGTGTCGATACGATGTGTCGGCAATCGCCAATCGCAAAGGTCTGCGGACAAACTTTTGTACGCGCCAATCCAACTGCATGATGCAACTTGGTTCCACGGACCTGACGACCTTAAAAATTCCCGTTCATAACTTTTTCAAGTCCGGCTTCTAATTCTAAGTGTGTTTGTGTCCAACACTTAGTGTATTTTTGGTTTTTCCGCTTACAGAACCAAAACGATGGGTTTAACTCCTCCAATCGATCTTTTAGACTGTATTTCGATTATAACATTTGGAAATCATAGAACCACACCAATTTCATGCAAATGCAAAGGAAATAAGTATTCAAAGCCTCCACGGGCTATTTATACAGTCATACCCACAACACGGGTTCTTTATTCACAATAAATAAATACAGAGTCTCAGCCCTCGACCTGATTAAACATTAAAGACCTCGGTCTCATGGAATGCATCAATTACACAGTTCCACACTCAAATCAATTCTCTGTACAAACATAATACAACTACATTCAAGGCTTTCTCCCTCCTCTAGCCTGATTCTCTTAATTAATGGCCTCTTTCTTCTACACAGCCCGTAGGCTTACAGAGCTCTCGGGTCTTCTCCTTCTCTGTCTCTCCTCTTGCATCTCCCTTTCAAAAAACAAAGGAAACACATATATGCTAAGCTAACCATCTCCTCCACAATTGGAGGAATAAATTACACATTTAGAATCCAAATCCTATCCTAAGCTAACAAACTAGACTATTTGGCTTGATCTCCACGCAGGGAGGATCATTTGCCATTTTTATTCCCAATTCTGTTCAGAATTAGGCCACTTTTAACTACTTACATTTATTTGAAATCAATACAAATTTAACAACCAATTCTTCCTCCAAACTTGCATTAGCCACAACACGTGACCACTCCATCACATTGCTGGCTAGGTCTAGATGCTCCTACATTAGACTCCCAAAGTTTAAATTAATCATGATCTCCTGATCCTGCACTTATGATCTGTGTCCTCCTCAATCCCATACTTGGTTTGGTAGTATGTCGTTGGTTACTGCTATTGTTGTTTGTTCTCTTGGTCTCCATACTTTATGCTGCAATGCCCCATTCGTTATACTCCCATTGTCCGTTGTTGTCCTTTTCATATATCTTATTGTTGTTTTGCTCACTTTAATTCGTAGTTTTTTATTCCCTTTACTTGTAACATTCCTTCCAACGAATATTCCTCTCTTTTTTTGTCCTTTATTTGTTCTATCAGAATGTTGTTGTATGAGTTCCCACAACTCATAAATTTCTTTGTCCACTTCACTTCTCAGGTGTTGAATAATATTCCCCTACAACTGATTGTGTTCTTGAAATAGAACATCATAATCCCTGTGCCAATAACCTTCCATAAGCATTTTTGAAATGTACAAATGCCTTCTCCATTGATTCTTTGCAATAATCCCAGGTCCTTATTTTGGTTTCTCATTCATGACTTCATCATTCCTTACTTCAAATTCCAACATACTTGTAACTTCACAAATTTCTTGAAACCTCAGAATTTTTCCTGATTGTTTAGCTACTTGGAATATTTCTTCTTCCAATAACTTCATTTCTGCAGTCTTAAGGATTATGGCATTATATTTGTCTACTCCTGAAATGTCACTTCCAGCCTTTTCTTCATCAATAAATTTTTGTGGTATAATAGTAATTCTGTTACTATTATTTCTTGTACTCATCTCCAGTTCAACAGTTTCATACTGTAGATTCACCACCATTTCATCATTCTGAGATTTTTTGATCTCACCCTTCATTAATTTGATTTGTTCTTTAGAATTAACTTCTTGGTTCAGATTGACTTCACATTTCCTTCTTCCTACATGTAAATATTCATCAAAATTAATCAATTCAATAGACACAAATACTTTACCTTGCTTCCTCTTCAAAGGACTTGACTTATGCCACAAATCTGTCATCTCATTTTGAATTTCTCCAAAGAGTTTTGCACAATCTTCATTTTCTGCATCATCTGTCTTTAATCATTCTTTAATCTGGATTTCTTCAAGGTCAGTGATCCTCAATGACTGTTTAATATCTACAAAGTCTTCTATATCAATATTCAATAGCTGTCCTCTTTTGGCTTCAGTTTTAAACAGTCGTCTAATATCTACATAATTTACTATAGCTATGTTTAACAGTTGCTCTTCCCTCTGCATCACATAATTATGTGAGTTTCCTTCACTTATGACAACACTAAATAGTTGCCTTACCTTAGTGTATCCTTTGATTTCAATAATTCTTTTTCCATCCTCCTTTTGACTTATCCTTTGGATTTCATCTGACTAGACATCTTCTTTCACTTGACTGTAACTCTTCTCCTTATTCTGCATATGACTGTGGGTAGTCATCTTTTCATCTGTTAATATAATAGTTTCCAATAACTATTTCTATTTCCTCAAGTCTATATGACCTTAAAACACACAAAAAATTTCAGTTTTCAAAATACAATGCCTTTCATCTTCTTTTGATGCTTCAAGCACCAATCCTCCATCATAGATCTTTTGGATTTCAGCAGATCCTTCTTGCTATGACTCCATTTCTTTGAGTCTTTCCTTCTCTAACATATCAATATGAATTTGTTCAAGTTCTCTGAACTCGTTTATCAGCTTGCCATTCCACCTCTGTTGCAATAGCTTCCACTTGACCCTTTTCTTCATTCTCCATATGTATCTTCGGTCTTCACTTGTTTTTCTTTGTACTGCTAGACTAATCTCTGGTTCTTCATTCTACTTCCAGTTGCTATACTTCTGCAATCTAATGCCTTCCTCAAATTCACTCTCATGCAGCTGATCATCCCTTTCAAATTGTTGGTTCTTTCCATTTTCATATTGCTGAATTAATACTTTTGTCTCCTTCATGTCTCTGAGGACATAATTTCCTTGCTGCTCCTGATCTTTCATCTCGCCTTCAAATAATCTCTACTCAATTTCTCTGATTTCAGCATCATATTTATTAATGCTGTCTTCCACACCTTTTTTTCCATTAGGTTCTGCAAGCTTCATTTCTCCTTCAGGTTCCTTGAGCAATCTCTCCAAGAAGTTTATTTCCTTGTGAAATCTCTCCAACAGTTCATCACAATTTCCATTCTCAGCTTCATTCTTTTCTTAGAAATCCTCCTGAGTTGTCCTGCTTTCTACACTATCATATTGCAGGCATCTTTCATCAATTCCATTAAAAAAATTCATTGGTTTACCTTCTTGTACTACCAAACAAAATTTCATCTGACTGTTTCACACCAAACAGAATTTCATCTATGAACTCCTTTTGCCGCAATAGATCAGCACCTTATTCCTCTAAAAGGGATTCTCCATCATACTTCACCTCAAGAGCTTCATTCCTGTTTGTGACAATTTCACCAAACTATCCATCATCCTCTACATATCCTGCAAACATACAAAAACTATGAGAATTAAAATCACAAGGCTTCATTGCCTCATCTGCTTCCCTTGTCAACATATCTTCGAATTATTCTAAACTATGCCAATAGTCCATGAGATCTTCAGCTGATCTCTCATTATCCTCTTCACCCAACATTTCACCTTGTTCTAGTCTACAAATGGAAACTTCCATTTTTGCTTCTGCTTCTCTGAGATCCTCTGATTCCTCTTGAGCACTCAATATCTGCTCAATCTTTCTCAATTCTTCTGCTATCTCTAACTTCACTTTATGATTTCTTTTTTCTCGTAGCCTCTACCACTTTACTCTTTTCCTCATGGTCCAAACATATTTTTGGTCTTCATCACTTCTCTACAGCATCTCCATCAATATTCCAATCTGGAAATCTATCTCATCTTTCTCTCTGTCAAGCTCTTATTAACTCATCCTCATGCCATTTGCTTTGGCATCTTTCCTTCTGTTGTGGCTTCTTCCTAAATCTTTGCTATGACTATCTGTAGTCATCTTCTTCTCCTCTCTATTCATGAGTTCCTTACTCCTCTGCAACAACAAGTCCTCCTTACTGTGATCTTACCTGACTAAGCCCTCCTCACTCGGTATTTTGGTAAGCATGGTCCTCTATCTGGAACCTTCTCTTGAGCAACACCTTTGCTCCTTCTAAGCTTCTACAATCTTTCACTCTCTCTTTTGAGAACACTTCAGTTGTCCTCTCTATCCAATCTCTTGTTGGATTCTTCAGGTTCACTGCCACTTTTGAGTGCTTTCCCTACTCTGCTTTTAAGAACACATCTGGTTCTTCTCTCACAGCTTCTCTTGTTCTATTGTGCTGCAGTCTTCACACTTTCTTATGCTGTCACCTGTGTTTTGAATGGATTTCCTTTATCTCTTGCATTTGCAAGTTCTACTACAATCTCTAAGAACTTCCCAAAATTTCTTCTACAATTTCACTGCTGTAATCTGGTGCCAAACTTCATTCATTCAACATGTTGTTTTTTCCATACCTCTGTAGTCTTAAATATTCATAAGCAAACATCTCTTTGTAGGAAATTTCTTCCTTTTCCTTCTCTAATACCAAAAATGATGCAACCCTAAGACTGCCACATGCTCTACACCTTATCGGGACTTAAATTTCCCTTAATGGCCCCTTATTAAACTTTCTACCGACATATATGCATATCGGAAGCATTCTACAGGCATTTAGCCTTAAAAATCCCAAATGGATAAAAAATTATCCATTCAATCACCCTGCCGAAAACCCCTTTTCCTTTATAAACTATGCCTTTTCCCTTCGGGATTCCAAAGACTTTGAAAAGGCTTAAACACAATGTCGGGACCGATATATCAAAATACAAAATCAAATGTACCCTTTTCTCTTTTCAAAGCAATGCTTTATATTATAGCAGCAGATCTGGCGCTGGCCGATTGGACAACCCAGATCAGATCGCGATATCGGTGATCGACAGCTCCATTACTACACTTTCGGCACTTGCAATATTACCTTGCAAAAATCAGATGTGATATCATCGATCACTATCGGCAATCACAATGTCCATATTCACACTTCACTTTTCCCACTTCCGCTGCGCCGATGCGATGTGTCGGCAATCGCCAATCGCAAAGGTCTGCAGACAAACTTTTGTACACACCAATCCAACTGCGCGATGCGACTTGGTTCCACAAACCCGACGAACTTAAAAACTCTTGTTCATAACTTTTTCAAGTCTGGCTTCTAATTCTAAGTGTGTTTGCATCCAACACTTACTGTATTTTTTGTTTTTCCGCTTACGGAACCAAAACGACGGGTTTAACTCCTCCGATCAATCTTTTAGACTGTATTTTGATTATAACATTTGGAAATCACAGAACCACACCAATTTCATGCGAATGCAAAGGAAATAAGTATTCAAAGCCTCCACGGGTTGTTTATACAGTCATACCCACAACACAGGTTCTTTATTCACAATAAATAAATACAGAGTCTTGGCCCTCAGCCTGATTAAACATTAAAGACCTCGGTCTCAAGGAGTGCATCAATTTCACAGTTCCACACTCAAAGCAATTCTCTGTACAAACATAATACAACTACATTTGAGACTCTCTCCCTCCTCTGGCCTGATTCTCTTAATTAATGGCCTCTTTCTTCTACACAGCCCGTAGGCTTACAGAGCTCTCGGGTCTTCTCCTTCTCTGTCTCTCCTCTCACATCTCCCTTTCAGAAAACAAAGGAAACACAGATATGCTAAGCTAAGCATATCCTCCACAATTGGAGGAATAAATTACACATTTAGAATCCAAATCCTATCTTAATCTAACAAACTAGACTGCTTGGCTTGATCTCCATGCAGGGAGGATCATTTGTCATTTTTATTCCCAATTCTGTTCAGAATTAGGCCACTCTTAACTACTTACATTTATTTGAAATTAATACAAATTTAACAACCATGTCTTCCTCCAAACTTGCATTAGCCACAACATGTGACCACTCCATCACATTGCTGGCTAGGTCTAAATGTTCCTACATCATTTTTTAATTAATTTTTTTTTTAGTTAAATTTGTGTTTTTTTTAATTATTTATTAATAATGTTATATTCTTTTGAAATTTGTTTTTGTTTTTTTTTTTAATTATTTATTAATAATTTTTTTACTCTATGTTTTATTTTTTATTTTATTTTTAATTAAACAAGTATTTTTTTAATTGTTCATTTATTTTTGCTTTTTAATAAAAAAATAATTAATTTTCTTTTTCCAAATTTTTAAATATTGATTTATGTTGTTTTGTTTATTTATTTACTTATTGGTAATTTTTTTTGGTTTTTTCTCAATTTTTTAAAAATATTTTTTAATTGTTTTTTTTAATTAATTTTTGTTTGTTTTAATTTTTTTCAATTTATTTTATTTTAAATAATTTATTTTTGTTTTATTAATTTGACCATTTTTAGTTAATATTGTTTTTAAATTTTTTTAAACATTCTTTCATTTTGTTATTTTTACTTAAAATTTTGCGTTAATCATTATTTTTTTAAAGAAATATCAAATATTATCATTTTTTTGACATAAAATTTGCTATATTTTTGTTCAAATTTTTTCATAAAAGTATTTTATTTGACATGTTATTTTTGGCAAAAAAAGTCTCAAAATATGTATTTTTTAATTATATCTATATGCAAAATGTGCATTTTTATATCAATTGTTCAAAATTTTTATTTTTTTAGTGACAATATTTTATGTGTATTGAAGTACTAATTAATGATACATAAATCTATAAAAAAATCAACTTCAAAATATTAATATTATTTTTTTTAACTTTGAAAAAAAATTAAAATTTCATTATAAAAAATATTGCAAAGAGAAACAAAAAACACAAACTTGAAAAACACTTAAAAAACAAACATCTCACGAAGAAAACAAAGAAGAAGAGCACTTGAAAAATGGTTAAATAACCAACATTTAAAAAAAAAATGTGCATACTTAATACATAAGAAAATTTAAAGTGTCAAAAATATGCCCTCGAAAAAAAAAGGTTGATGGTGTATCAACATTTTTCAAAATCTACATGAAAATCACCAACATTTAAAAAAAATTATCCATACTTAATATATCAAAAAATTTAAAGTGTCAAAAATAAGCCCAAAAAAGGGGTTGAAGTTGCATCAACACTTTTCAAAGTTGGCATGAAAATCACTTAACATTTAAAAAAAATGTACATACTTAATATCTAAGAATTTTAAAGTATCAAAAATATGCTCCAAAAAAATGTTGGTTCTATATCAGCACTTTTCAAAATTTGATGATTCTTTGCAACCTCTAAAGAAATGAAAACTCTCTATAGTTCATGTTAAGTTGGTAACTTTGTTTCCACTACTAGATCAATAAAGGATGTGGCTTTAGTCACATTTGCTTTGTCTACGTCCCAAATAGTGTTTATGTTTTTTGTGATATTTTCAAACTAATGGAGAATTTTGATGTTTTCATCACCAACTTGCAACCAAATTTCTTTACTTTTTACTCTCCACTCTTGTTCTCTTTCCAACAAGTTTTGTCTTCTACTCTCTTTTGTGGATTTGAGTAAATCCTTATGTTGATTCAATTATAGGCATTTCCCCTCCCATAAAATCCTTCGTTGCATCTTGGCTTCTATATCTTCTAGGGTTCTATTATCTCTCACACATTTTTCTTTTGACCCAAAGATTGTGATGGCCTTTTTTATCTTTTTATTTGCATAGAATTAGAGAGGGGGGATTCTCGAGATATGGAATCAAAATATCTCCAGCAATCCTTGATTGTTTTAATGAAAGATGGATCATAAAACCATGGCAAGTTCAATTTAAAAGGGATATATGTTTTTCCATATTGGATGCAAGTTCTAGTAGGTTGAGAAGACCCATAGTTGAATCCTGAGATTGGCTTCCAACATAGCTTCCAAGGTAAGAAATATATTCTTAGCCTCCCCTATTCTCATATTCCTCTAAGTGGGTGTGATATTTGTTGGTTGAATGTCTAGCAAGCACACTTCCTCCAAATTTGAAAGAAAAGAATTAGCTAATGCATTCAGTTGGGTTGTCAATCCCCATAATTAGAGTGAAATTGATGTCTCCTCATATTAGGACAAACCCTTCCTTCAACAGTTGTGTATCATGGATTCCAAAAGCACTTTTAATTGGAGTATGCCTAATAAAGTTTTATGTAAATAAACTCTGTATCTATCTCCATAGATCAAAGCATAGTGCCCAAGAATTTTTAAATAGAAAAAATCCTTTCACCATCTCATGATAATCCCCCCCAAATCTCCTTGAATTGCCAAGAAATCCTAGCATGGGAGGAAGAGAGTATGGATTTTAATCACTCTATCATTTTTCACCATTGATTCTTGTGGTAAGAGAGTTGATGGTTTGTGGGTTTCCACCAAGCTCCTAACGACCAATTTTTTGTTCTAATTTCTGAATTAGTTTGCCTCTATGTAATGGATATGAGGGATTTTTTTCCCCTATAAGAGATCTTCCTCTCTAAATATTCAAAGGTACTTTACTCCCCCCCAATCCTTATACCTTAGAAGAAATCCCTTTGTTTTTTTATATTAGGTTGTATTTTATTCTTATTCGGAGGGAAGAGTCTAATGAAGTTATAGCAAGTGCTAGGGCTATATCCTCCTTGGGATAGGGAAAATTGAGTTCCCCTATCTAAAGATCAACAATAGGAATAAGGGTGGAAGGTTGGGGTCGCATAAGCCTCAACAACTTGGAGAGGAACTCCTTTCCACTATGCTTCTCAAGAAGAAAGGCAAATTGTCCCAATGAACCGAATTGAATACCATAATCAATTGAATGAATTGTTTTATGAGAAGGAGGATTCTTACACAATTTCTTTTCTATGGTTTTGTCTTGACCATATCCTAGCCTTGAGGATTGACGTGCAAATAGTCCTCCTTATTTTGAAATCTTGATTGTGTTGCAATTGGTAAAAAACTTCCTAAGGGTAAGTTGTGGTGATTGGAGTTTGCACCACCACATCCTTCTTGTCCTTGCAAACCCATTTTGATAATTTTCAACCTTGAGTACAATATGATCCCAAATGTTTGTTGTAGTGGAATCTATTGCATTTCAATGGAATGCCTTAATATTCTACCTCTTGCTTGTAAATTGTTTCTCCTCACCTAATTTAAATGGCATTTGTCAAACCCTTAGAAACATTTAGGCCAACCAATATATGAGCCATCCCCACATAGTGAATGGAGAAGAATAAGTTATAAGCCTCATAAAATAACCATAATAAGTTCTGAATATCCCGAAAAACATCCTTTGACGTGAATGATGAGAGAAAATCGAGGAAATGAACCCAAAATAGGATAATTTCCATCATCTTAGAATTGGCATCAAAGTACACCCTCCATTTTTTTAGGAAGGCAACTTGAGGCTCTCAAATCTAGGGAGATAAAATAATGATGTTGGCAACCCCCCTCAATTGGTCACCCAAACCATCCAACCTCTATCAGCAATGAGCATTTTGGCTCATAGCCCAAGATAACATTAACATTCTAAAAAATGTCCATTGCTTTAGGGTTTCCCAATAGAGGAAATTTTAGCCTAAAAGTTCCCACGAAATTTTCACGTACATAATATGTAAACCAATAAAAATAATTTAATTTAAAAAGAGGTATGTAAATATTTTGGAAGAAAAGACAAAAAAAAAAAAAAAAAACTACTTTTTTTTAATTGTAATTTTGCCTTATCTCCTTATAGGTTTACTCAAATTTCAAGTGTAGACACTTGTTGGATGTAGAATTAAATTATGCATCCAACGAGTGGCCATTGTGCATACTTTTGAGAAGACGCCCATTGATAAAAATTGAAGATACATTAAAAAAATGTGTTGAAACATGTTTTTTTAATGTATCTTCAATTTTTATCAGTGTGGATCTTCTCAAAAGTATGCATAATGGGTGTTCATTGGATGCAGAATTTAATTCCACATCCAACTGTTGGCATTGTAGTGTTTGCATTGATTTGAACAAGGTCTTTGTGTTGTTAATTGTATTCCTATGCCTACCTCATGATGTGTGTTGAGTGTTTGGTTACTGTAGTGTTCAGCTTGATGGTCACGTTAGTTGGCATTGATTTCAACATGTTTATGACTAGACCTAGTGGAGGTGATTTTGAGATGGATTCTACATGTGATGTTGGATTGAGGTTGACATGTTTTTTTGGTTGAATATGTTGATGTTGCATGTGGTTGGATTGTTGCTACATGTGTTTCATATGCTTCTATATGTGTTGGAGGCATTGGAGTTGTTGCCACATGTGTTGAGATGTTGTTGTGGTGCTTCTACCAGTGATGGAGGTAGTTGGATGACGTGATGTTGTTGTTGTAGGAGTTGGAGATGTTGATACAAGTGGAGTAGGTGTTTAGAGATGTTGTGGTTGTTGCTTGAGGAGTTGGAGGTGTTGGTCTTGGTGTTGAGGTTGGAAAACTAGGCCTTGCATGTCATTGACTTTTTGCAGAGGTTCTTGGCCTATGTCATGAGTTGCAGACTTATCACAAAGGCTTGGAGGAGTGTTCAGATGCTAAAGATGGTTTTCCATTAACTGACAAAGGTTTTGGACTGAAGTTCCATAGTTTTTCTTCATCCTCAACCCCAGTCGCATGGAGCCAAGCTTGTGGGAGTGGGTGAAAAGATCCAGTCATTGGAAGACAAACTTATGGGAGCGATTGTGATGTCACAGTCACATGGAGCCAGTGTCATGCGCGTCACCGAGCATTTGCACAATTTTTTCTCTGGATTTCTTGCACTGGTCAACTAATTTATGTGTTGCGATGACATTCTTATTCGCAACTTTTCGTTTTATGGTCAGAAAATTTCGTGGGACCTCCAAAAGTTAATTAAAGTTAAATATCTCAAAATGAAAGTGGAGTTATTGGTTTGATAGAGTCAATAAGTTGAATTCGGATTAACTCAAGCATATGAACAGAGTTGTGAAGCCCAGTAGTTCTTGGTAATTATTGAGTTAAGCATATCAATTCATCTATATATTGGAGGAAGCTTAATGCTAGTATGGTTGAGTCTTTTGTGTTTTGAGTGAGTGCGTGTGTGGCAGATTGTGTGCAAGCTGCATGAATTGTCAAGTGCAGAATTTTCTTAAGCAGATTGCAGTTGCAGCAACAGTGAGCTGAAGTATGCTTCAGCCATAATATTTGTGCAGTGAGTAAGGTGTTGAAGCATGGGTTGAAGTAGTGAGTAGAGGAGGCTGTATTGTAGTTTATCAAGCATTTGGAGTTTGGATTTTTGGTTTTGATTCGGATTTTGTGAGTTTTGATGATACGTTGTTGCAGTTCTCATGTTGAGAAGTTCTCGGTTCCAGTATGAAAATGTATGAAATGAGAACCACATAGAGGAGAATAGTTGTAGGACTCAGGCGAAATCAAAGTAAGTGAGCAGTTTTCTCAAATCCAATTATGGTTGGATAGTTCGACAGAAACGGGTCAAGGCTCATTGGTCGTGGTGGCTTCTAGTAGATCATAATCTGTAGAGTTGATTGGTAGTTCAAGAGTAATCGAGTGAGGATCATTGATCGTGATGGCCTTCAGTGGATGGTAGTCCGTAGATATGCTTGAGAAATAAGCTCCATTTGATAGTAGCTATATTTGTAACTTTATGTAAATAATTGTTTCACATAATAGAATTTGAGCAGTGCAACAACAGTGGATGGTTTTTTGTCCTCGAGAGGGTTTTCCACTAGACATCCCCGTGTCCATTTTGTTGATTATTTTTATGGTTTCATGTTTATTTTTGGTGATATGATCTATGGTTTTGTGTTTCATTTGATGCATGGTTGACAAATAATTAACTGGAAAAAAAAATTATAAGTGTCATCTCTGTTGATTCATACCCCCCTCTTAGTAGTGATCTAGTTTCCAACAATTAGTATCGGAGCGGGGATCTCGAGTGTATCTTGATCTCTGGAGAGTGGATCTTGGATATTTTGATAGAAATTTGCATTATTTTTTAGAATGAGTTCTCCAAAGAAATTAGTTCTTACTGTTGCAAATTTCAATGTATGGAAAGAAAATGTGAAAAATAAATTATTGCTTTGTGGCTCTAACATTTGGAGATTGGTTTGTGAAGGACATGATGGATATTTTCCTACATCTAAAGTACGGAAGAAAAATGCTCAAGCAAGGAAAATTATTTTAAAAAATCTCCATAATGCAGATTTAGAGAAAATTGGAGATTTAAAATCTACCAAAGAAATTTAGGATAGATTGCATATGCTATATGGAACCAACAACAGCAACAGTGATGAAGATATTGAGAAGAGCACCAAAGAGAGGAATGAAACTCCACTTGAACCAACTATGAAAAAGGACAACACATTTGAAGGTATAAGCCGCAATGCTATACATTTGAGTTATATTTTTGATAACGGTAATGAAAATGATTCAGATTTAGTTAGTGAAGTAGATGATGATCACAATTATATGCTCCTTAAGGCTCAATATGAATCTACCATGGTTGTTATTGAAGAATTTTCTAGTGAAATTGGTAGACTAACAAATGTGTGCAAGAAACATAAGAATACATTTCGGGATTATGATCAAAAGTAGAAAAATATCAAGGAATAAATTCCTACCTTGAGAACACAGTTGGCAGAATTGAAAAGATTAGAAGATGTCAATTGCAACAATGAAAAAGGTAGGTAGGATTATGTTGAAGCGCTTGAAGGTGTGATAACCAAATTGAGAAAGGAGCTTGAGGAAAAGAATGAGAAGTTGGAGAAAGTGAAGAGCACTATAGCAATAAGAAAACTTGCTAGTAATCTTCAAAAGTGTGAGACAAGCATGCATGCAAGAAATAATAATAAAAAGGAACCAAATAAGTCTACAACAAATAATGTGACCAACAACATCAGTAAGAAATAAGAGAGAAAAAAAAATCACCAGCAACAGTAGTAAGAAAGAAGAGAGAAAACAAATTCACCAACAACAGTAAAATAGAAAACCAAAAGGAGCCTTTACACCTATAAGACCATTTTCTCCTATGGTTGAAGGCAACAGTGTTCAGAGGAGAATTGAAAACTTCTTTTCCCCCTTGATGGATAAGATCAAGTGCTTCAATTGTCACAATTTTGGTCATGTGGCAGTTGCGTATAGGAGGAGAATACACACTTTCATGCAACAGTATGATCAGCCAAAAGGAGGACCTACATTTAGGTATAAAAGTTCGTTCAACGGTCATTATTTTTCTTGTAACATGTTTGGGAATAAATCCATTGATTACATATCTAGTGTAAGAAGATGGAGGTCCAAATGAGCAGCAAGAGATCAGATCCTTTGGCTACATATCTTGGTCATATAGAGTGGTATGTGTGCCATAATTTTGGGCACATGTCCAAGGATTGTAAGAAGCCTAGATCTTTGGGGCCATTTGTTCAAAAGCAGCAATCAAGGAAGATTTTCCAACCAAGGACCACACGGAAGAAGGAGAAGAAGCTAGGAAGATGTGGAATTTCACTTTGTTATGATGATGTGGATGACGTGTGGTATATAGATAATGGATGCTCACACCATATTTCCGGAGATAGGAGAAAATTCATTTTCTCGACAAAACCAAGGATGATCATGTTGTGTTTGAAGGTAGTTAAACATATAGAGTGTTGGGAATTGGCAAAGAAAATCTTGGTGAGAAGAGGACAAACACAGAAGATTTTTGGCTCATTGAAGGCCTAAAGCATAATATCTTGAGTGTGAGCCAAATGGTTGATGGAGGAATGGAAGTGATTTTAAACTCCAAAGGTTGCACCATCCAAAAATAAGGATCAAAGAGAGTGATTGCAAGAGGAATCAAGACCCCAGATAATGTGTATGTGTTGAAGGGAAGAGTGAAAAGTAAGAAGAGACCAAGAGAGTACTCTTCCTCATCAAATTCAGAGTAGATGAGATCAGTCCCTACTGCAGTCCATTCTTGCATGTTAGATCTACTTGACTATAGCAGTATGCATGAGACTAGCATGGTCTCAGGGGGAGTGTTGGCAACTTGATTCAGTTCCTTCATGCACTTTCATATTAGCCGGATCACTTCATATGAGGTATATCATGCTCAAGGGGAGCTATGTTTTTCAAGGATTGATTATTTATGTTTATTTATTTTCACTCATTATTTTTTAAGATAATGTATTTATTGTATATGAGTGGAAAAGACATGTCTATCAGCCTTGTTGTAGCATTCATTGATTATCTTTCATTTATATTGTTGCTGATGGTTTTTGGAGCAGCTGCATGTTGAGTTCTTGTGATGATATTAGAAGTATGACATACACATGGTATAGGGTTGATGGAGGATCACACATTTAGGGGGAGCATATGTGCTTCCTAATGGATTTGCATAATGTTGACATTTTTTTATGCTGGATGATTTTTATTGTTATTGCCACACATTGCTAGTTAGATGAGATAATATGGTTGCATGGAAAACTTGGCATGCTACTAGTGTTTTCATTGCTATATCATAGTCATGACATGCCTTATTATACTTGTTTTGATGGAGTTTTTGATGATGTGATAGAGTTGGATCATCTATAGTAGATGTACCTCATTGCTTATGTTTTCATTTCTAGATGAATCATGCATGTTGTTGATATGTAATAGATGGATGAGTCATGTTTTGTTGTTGCATGGAGAGAGTATGTTGTTGCCTATAGTATGCATTTACATGGTTGAGAGATGATGATTTATATTGTTGCTCATACATAGAGAAAGAGTGCGTTGATTGCTTGAGGTTGAGGAGATAATGAGTTAATGTTGTTGATGCATAGATTAGCTCTTTCCTACTCGGATGCATTGCATATTGGCCATATCTTGATGTTGTTGGAGATATTACTTGTATTGGTTCACATTTTTCTAGTTGCTTGTTCATTTTTCTTAGAGCTTATGTTGATGCTACTATATTGATGAGCCTCATGGAAGCTTTGTGATGATGAGGATGTATATGCTTTTGTTTATCGGTTTGTTGCACAGGATTTATATTGAGGATGTATAATGTTGTTGTCCTATGACATATTCCCATGTTGCTGTTATTAGATGATTTTATTGTCGTACCTATTGGAGCATGGTGGTTGCTAGTGGTTATTGTGATTTTGTTGCAGGATATTTATTGATGGGATGGTGATGGCCAAGGTGTCAAGAGGCCACGTACTAGCACACGATATTGCTAGTTATTCTATTAGTGATGCTATACATTGAGAGCATATATCATTGCTCATATTTTCCATGTACTCATATTATTTCATGTTTTGGGCATGTATAGATGAGAGAACCATTGTGTGAAGATGTAAAAGCCATGTTTTATCATTGTTTCATATTTTGGGAACATTTCTCATGGAGAGACCCATGGTGTCGAGTATGTCTTGTCATTAACTATGTATGGGTCAATGGAAGTTCAAGTCATGTATTATTTTGAATACCATTGATGTAGCCCCACTATATTGGGTGCATGATGTAAACTTGGGTCCATAGAAGTCATGGTTGGTGATAGGTGTATAGGAATCATATGTTATTCCTATGTAGTTGTCACAACTATGTATTTTCTCCATGAAGAATTGTATGTAATGTACTTCGTTGTATATCATTGCTCACAATTAGTTGGAGTCATGGTCCATGAGTAGTTGTCTCTTATACTTGGCAAGGAGGCTTATTGCAGCAGGCAGAGTGTATGATTGTAGCCCCATTACATGCTTGGGGGGAGCATGTTTAGTTTCAGAGATGGCATGGCATTGGCAGAAACATGATTTGCAGTTGAGGTCCTTGCTTCACATTCCTATCTTGCAAGAGATACATATTTGTGTTTCATCAGTATGGTGTTGAGTATGACAAGGAGAGTCCATCTCTCATCTAACATTATTTGCATTATTCTTCAGTGTTGGTATGATGGTTTGCTATTGATCTCAAAGGGGGAGAGAATTTGGATGGATAGAGATCAACTTTAGAGTTGCAACTTCAGTTTTTGGACAGAGTTGGAGATCATCCTCAGATGTGGATTGAGGTTGACGTCAATGCCAAAGGGGGCGTTTGTTGGCATTGTATTTTTGTCATTGATGTTAACAGGGTATTGGTGTTGTTCATCATATTCCTATGTCTACCTCATGATGTGTGATGAGTGTTTGGTTATTATAGTGTTAAGCTTGATGGTCTTGTTAGTTGGCATTGATGTCAACATGTTTATGATTAGACCTAGTGGAGGTGATTTAGAGATGGATTCTACATGTGATGTTGGATTGAGGTTGACATGTTGTTTTGGTTGAAGATGTTGTTTTTTCAGGTGGTTGGAGTGCTGATACAGGTGTTGCATATGCTTCTACATGTGTTGGAAGCATTGGAGTTGTTGCCACATGTGTTGAGATGTTGTTATGGTGCTTCTACCAGTGATGGAGGCAGTTGAATGACATGATGTTGTTTTTGCAGGAGTTGGAGATGTTGCTACATGTGTAGGAGGTGTTTAGATATGTTGTGGTTGTTGCTTGAGGAGTTGGAGGTGTCTTGGTGTTGAGGTTGGTGGACTAGGACTTGCATGTCACTAACTTGCTGCAAAGGATCTTAGCCTATTTCATTAGTTGTAGACTTGTCACAAAGGCTTGGACGAGTGTTTAGATGTTGAAGATGGTGTTCCATCAACTAACATAAGTTTTGGACTGAAGTTCCATGGTTTTTCTTCATCATTAGCCTAATTTGCATGGAGCCAAACCTGTGGGAGCAGTTGAAAAGCTTCAGTTGCTAGAAGACAAACCTATGGGAGCGATTGTGATGCCCCAATTGCATGGAACCAGTGTCATGCGTGCGACCGAACATTTGCACAAGATTTTCTCTAGATTTCTCGCATTGGTCAACTAATTTCTTTTTTGTGTTGCGATGACATTCTTGTTCAAAACTTTTCAGTTTATGGTCAGAAAATTTTGTGACACCTCCAAAAGTTAATTAAATTTGAAGATATGAAAAGGAAAGTGGAGTTAGTGGTATGATAGAGTGAATGAGCTGAATCCATATCAACTCGAGCATATGAACAGATTTGCAAAGCCTAATAGTTCTTGGTAATTATTGAGTTGAGCATATCAATTCATCTATATATTGGAGGAAGCTCAATGCTAGTATGGTTGATTCTTTTGTGTGTTGAGTGAGTGTGTGTGTGAAGGATTGTGTGCAAGCTGCATGAATTGTCTAGTGCAAATTTTTTTGAAGTTGTTTGCAGTTGTAACAGTAGTGAGTTGAAATATGTTTTAGCCATCATATTTGTGCAGTGAGTAAGGTGTTGAAGTGTGGATTGAAGTAGTGAGTTGAGGAGATTGTATTGTATTTTGTGGAGCATTTGGAGTTTGGAGTTTTGTTTTTTATTTAGATTTTTTGAGTTTTGATGATATGTTGTTACAGTTCTCATGTTGAGCAATTATCAGTTCTAGTATGAAAATGTATGAAACGAGAACCACATAGAGGAGAATAGTTGTAGGACTCACACGAAATCAAAGTAAGTGAGCAATTTTCTCAAATCCAATTATGGTTGGATATTTTGACAGAATTTGGGCAAGGCTAGTTGGATGTGGTGGCTTCTAGAAGATCGTAGTTTCTAGAGTCGATTGATATTTCAGGAGTAACCGGGCAAGGATCGTTGATCGCAGTGGCCTTTAGCAGATGGTAGTCCATAGATCCACTTGAGAAACAATTTCCGTTTGATAGTAGCCATATTCGTAACTCTATGTAAATAATTATTTGACATAATAGATTTTGAGTAGTGCAATAATAACGGGTGGTTTTTTCCTCTGTAGAGGGTTTTCCAACAGACATCATTGTGTCCATTGTGTTGATTGTTTTTATGGTTGCATGTTTATTTTTGGTGCTTTGATCTATGGTGTTGTGTTTCAATTGATGCATGATTAACGATTAATTAATTGGAGAAAAAATTTGTAAGTGTCATCACTACTGATTCAGCCCCCACAAACCACCACCCCCCCTAGTAGTGATCTAGTTTCCAACACCAACAAGTGTCTACACTTGAAATTTGAGTAAATGTATAGTGAGATAAGCCAAAAATACAATGAAAAATATATTTTTCTTCTTTTCCCTCCAAAATTCATAACTATGATTTTATTATTTTTTCTTAGGAGGCCACTTTTAGGCTGAAATTTCCTCTAATGATTGACATTATTTTTCTATTGAACTGCATACTAGAGATGCCACCTATGTGGTCCTTATTTTGCTAAGTTTCAGTCCTCCCAAGATTAGGTTTGGTTCCTCATATTTGTTCTTAACACATTTTATATTTCTTTGATGGGGTTCCATTACTTCTGACTATATAGTTCTTGTAGTCAATGCCTAGTGCTATACTAGTGCAGAGCTACTCATTAGCTCCAAAATGGGGTGTTTTTAATAAAACCTCCTAGTTATGAATAACCTGCATCCCCCATGTGTGGAAAACTAGAGTTGTCAATTGCAAGGTCACCACCATTATGTTTCCCATTGGAACTTGACACCTATAAACAGTCATGAATGACATATTCCATGTTGTTCTACATAGAGACTAATTATGCATATATCTCCCAACTCAACTGGATATTGAATACCTATAGGTCTCTTCATGCCACCATAAGTCCAAGCTACATAAAATCCAAGGGATAGATCATCTATATTTTCACCCACCTATAAACAAGAAACCCGTAACTCCCAAATGACAGAACCTAGTGCTACAAGGGCGTCCTTCGCTAACACATTAGAGAAAGTTTGAGGTATAAAATGGGCTTACTAAGGAATATTATAAAATAATAATTGAAATAATAAAATAAGGTTAGATGACATCATCAAATTTTAGAGGGAAAAAATAAAAAGATTTTCTTTCAACTTGTAATTTCAACTTATCTCCCTACCATTTTACTCAAGTTTCGAGTGAGAGAACTTGTTGGATGTAGAATTTAATTCCTCATCCAAGGATTACCCATGTTGCATACTTTTGATGGACCCTACTACACGAAAAATGAGAAATACATGAAAAACATTATTGCAATTACGTTTTTCATGTATTTATTATTTTTCATGTAGCAAGGTCTATCGAAAGTATGCAACATGGGTACTCTTTCGATGAAGAATTAAATTTGACATCCAATGAGTGCTCCTACTTGAAATTTGAGTAAAATTGTATGGAGATAAGTTGAAAATACAAGTTGAAAAATAGTTTTTTATTTTTATTTTTTTTACTTTTTAATCTTTTCACTCTTTTACTCCAAAAATGGTGAATCATCCTGCATGGTTGGCATCATCATCTTGAATCCTATTGGTTCTTATAAAGTTGATTTTGGTTGTACATTTTTGTTTTGAGGCCCATTTTAGACCTCAAAATATTATTAAGTGATAAATACTATTAATTGTATTTCAATTAATTATGATATAATTGCTCTAAATAAATTTTAGAATACTATAATATAATATTCTAAATAAATTACCTATAAATCAACTATCAATAAAACTATATAAAAAAACCTAACAACAAAAATTAATATAAAATATCGTAACACAATCTCATATAAATTTTAATACACGTAAAAAAAATTATTTATTCAATCATTGTTTTTTATATATCCAATAAATTTTATATAAACATTTATTAAAAAATATTTATAATTTCTCATATATATATATATATATATATATATATATATATATATATATATAGCGAGAGAGAGAGAGAGAGAGAGAGAGAGAGAGAGAGAGAGCATCTTTTACATATTAATATTAACGTATATATATTAAGTGTGTCTTAAATAGTTGTCAAATAATTATTGAATATTAATATTTTTTGTAACTAGACTTGGATATATATATATATATATATATATATATATATATATATATATATATATATACAAAGGAATGTTATAAACAGATTATAAAATGGGCTTCATGTTCTAGAGAACTATTGTATTCACTATCATTTTTTTCTCTACAAAGACTTAGAGTATTCCCTATATGCCTTAGCATTAGAAAATCTAGATACATAAATTCTACAGAACTTTCCTAGAAGGTAGTATTCTATGAAGTACATACAAGAAAGTCAAAAGAGAGAGAATGGGCCACTTATTCATAGGTGAATTATTTTCTAAGTCAGTTGTCAACACATATCTAGCAAATAGGGATGTTGAACTTCCATAATTGCACTGTGATTTGAATTCCACTATGGTTGATGCCAAATTATGTTTAAAAAAATTGAGCAAATTCTATTCAAAGGCTATGGAGGTAGGGAGGACAAAGATACTTTAGAATATGTTGACCATATACAATTTAATTTCTTGAATCTCCTTCTCCAATCTCAATATACACTGATTTTGATATATCATGAAACTCTTAAGTCATGACAACCTAATTTATCATCAATTACATCTTATCCATACGAATTTTCATGTCTTCTGTCTATATTATGTCTTTACAATACCCTAAATGTTGTTCCAAGCCTTGAATTAGAGCCTTGTGACTATCCGGTAGCTTCCTTGTTCTTTGAAGCTCTAAATAGTTCAATTTTGGGCTTTGTAAGGGATGTGAGGTCTAATTGAGTGTATATACAATAACACCAGGAGAGGAATAAAAAGGACTTTAAGGAAGATAATCAAAGTGAAACAAAGGATGGGAATCCAAAATAAAACCCTAAGGGTGATGTTAAGGGGGTGGAAGTAGAAATAGAAGATCAAAAGAGTCATTGGAGGGGACCAACCAAGGATATAGTAGTATATTGGGTCAATAAATGGAAAGAAATGAGAATACCATGCAAATTGGGAATGGAATACTTCCAAAGAAGCCCCTATAAAATGAAATGAGTCTACTATTAGACATAAATCCCCGAAGATGAAAAGATATATTTATATGTTACCTTGATTACCATCCATGCTAAATATTCAAAATTTGTCATGCAAGTACCTCCTAAATGGATGATAATAGAAGGTGGTAAAGGATATGAGCATGTGGAGGAGGAGGGAGAGTCTTATCATCCATCTCTCCAATTTGTCCTAATGTGATGCCACCACATGACATAGCTAATAAGTACATGGCACTCCCATGATTGATAATCATTGTAGTTGTTAATAATATAAAACCAATTATTAAGGCCTAGAAATTAAGTTATCACATTTCAATTGTTACATTAGTAGGTAGTCCAGAACCTTTCATTATACCCTTTCATTACAATGTATCGTTTGTCTACTACAAATATATACATATATATACACCAACATACCTTGTATTTTGTATTATATTGATCATAAAAGGAGGTTACCCTTATATGTGGATTGTATTCAATGACCTTTTATCATTTTTAAGGTCTTTGGATTATTACATTTGGTATTACAGGCTATGATCCTACAGTTTTTCTCCTTTAATCAAGATGTCATTGAATTCTCACTATAAGTTTTTTCTAGTAATATTTAAATAGTGAAATTTTATGGAGAATACGGAGGAATAGTGAAGAATATGTGGTCAAAATTTAAGTTTTACTTTTTTATAATGTTGTAGATATATCCTACGAAATTTAGGGTTTGTAACTAATCCTAGAATCAGTTTCAAATAAGTCATCTTTATATTTTCACTATAACTTTTTTCTATGAAGTTTCCTATAGTGAAAGTTTCAAATACTAAGGAAAATAGGTGGTCAAAGTATTTCCTTTCAATATAATTTAAAAGATAAAGTCTATGTGAGATAGGGTTTGTGACTAATCTTGAAATCAATTTTAAAAGAGCCGTCTTGGAATCTTCACTATAATATATATTTATTCTTTTGGTGAAGTTTCAAGATCTAAAATTTTTAGAATATCGAAGAGACATAATGAATTACATGTAGAAAATTTTTCAGATTTTGATTCATATTTTATGAGATATATCTTTTCGAAGTTATATTTTTTAACTAATCCTCAAATTATTCTTAAATAAGTCATCTTGGAATTTTCACTATAGCATTTCTTCAATGACATTTCTAACTATGAAATTTTCAGGAGTTTAAGAAATCATATCAGGATGCTACAAGCCAAAATTTTAGAATCTAAAGGGCTCAAATCATAGATATATCAATACATAGAACAATTATCCAAATAGTCTCCAAATAATTTAAGGTTTTAAAGGTATGTAACTTACAATTGGTATAACTTTTGATTGGAATATGCACTTATCGATGAGTGGAAATTGTGATAAAGAGGAGTATTATTATTATTTTCTCATATTGAAAAGGGTTCTACAAGAAATAATACTACTCATAAAAGTTAACGCATGACATCTAATAAATTGAAGACTCATAATCTAGGTTCTCCCAATTAAATAACCAAGTTGATGAAACAAGTCATTGTGTGTTGAAACAAGTGGATTTATCACATTCTTGATAAGTCCTTAAAAAGGAAAAGGAAAACAAAATTAATGAAAATAAGGAACACGTGGAAAATAAGATGGATGAAATGGATAAGAATATGAGTGAAATGGAAACATAGATGAAAAAAACACGAAAATCCATCAATTCTAGGGAAAATATTTTATCAAAGAGGTTTCCTGAAATGGATATGGAGATACAACAAAATCATGAAAATAAGGAGAAAAAGTGCATTGGCACTCAACGACATTTGGGGAGTATTTTATCATAGTTAGAGAGCACAAATATTGAATTACATAATTATGATCATTCACCACTCCAAGATAGTTAGTATCAAAACTTTAACTGGGCACCAAGAAATTACTTCATTGCTAAGATTGACATGAGGAAGTTTGATGGAAAATATATTATAATATGGATATCCTTTATGGAGAAATACTTTTATTTACACAAGGTGTTAGCCTTATGAAAGGTATATATTGCATCCCTATATTTAGAACAAGATGAAGTTGTATAGTATCAATGGATTTGTGAAAGTAAAAAGGATTCTATTTTATCTTGGACCGTTTTTACAAATGAACTAACAACTCATTACAGGGATATCGAGACCAATAAATTATTTAGTCAATTGGTAAATATTCAAAAAAATGGTACAATTAAAGAACATTCCAGAGGATAATTTGTTAAATCTTTATATGTGCACTTAAAAGGAAAACATCCAATAGGAGGTGCATATCCTTAAACCTACATCCCTATAGCATGATTTTAGTCTAGCAAGAAAAGTTGAAAGTAAAAATATGGTTGTTATAAGAGTGGTCACCAACAACTATATAAAACATCATGATATCTCTCCTAGCCTCACTCAACTAACAAGGTTGACACCTTAGAAAACAAATGAAAGAAGAGAAAAGGGGCTATGTTTAAATTGTAGCAATAAGTGCAAGGGGAATAAATGTGGTGAGAATAACTTATTCTACGTGAAATATGAGGAGAAAGAAGATCAAGAATTGGAACTGTCATAAGATCTAAACCTAGAAGAGACTACTCCAACAATATGTTGTCATTTATTGGTCAACATCAGTACTCCACAAACCCTCAAGATAGAAGAATATATCAAAAATAAAAAATTAATTATGTTGATCGATTCAAGTAGTACCCACAATTTCATCAATTACAAATTGACAAAAATTCTTAATTGCTTTGTATTTCCAACAACAAAAATTCAAGTAATGATTGTAGATCGAGGTACCATAAATTTTCAAAGAAGTGCCATGGTATTAAGTTGAATATGGGGCAGTATCTATTTGATAGTCGCATGATTACAATCCAAATGGGTAGTGTTAATGTCATATTAGAAGTATAATGGTTATGATCATTCATAACAATGCTTCTTACTTTTCAAGATATTTTCATGAGATTTTCCTCAAAAGGCGAGGAAATTGAGCTTAGAGGAATCCAAGGGAAACCCTCTAAAGTGATAAGATCTAATAACATGACAAAATTACTCAAAAATGGACACTATGATGTAATTGCACAAATGCACTCATTAGATGTTCAAACATCTATATCATATGTTCCAATGGATCTCCAAAAAGTTACCAAAAATCATTCCTAGGTATTTAGGGATATTCCTAAGGACCTTCCACCTACTCGATATCATGACCATGTTATCAATTTGAAACTTGGAAGTATACGACCTAACATTAGGCTCTACAAGTATCCATTTGCATAAAAGAGTGAGATTAAGCATTTGATTCAAGGAAATGTTATAGGTAGGCATCATTTAACCTGGGAAAACTATTTTCTCTTCACTAGTGGTGAAAGTTACAAGAAGGAAAGTCCATGGCTTATGCATCCATATTATAGATAGCTCAAAAAATTACAATCAAAGATAAGTTTCATATTCTTGTCATCCATGAATTATTATATGAATCACATGGAGTAGTTTTATTTACTAAGTAGGATCTTTGTTCAACATATCATGAAATCATAATGAGGAAAAAAGAAATTACTAAAATAGCCTTTAGTACACATGAAGGTCATTATAGCTTTTTGGTTGTGCCATTTGGACTTACTAACGTACCTTAAACAGTTCAATGTTTGATAAATTCTATTTTCAAACCCTTCATTTGTGTGAATATTTTTTTATGACATACTAATCTATAACAAATCTTGGGAACAACATGTACACCATTTTGGCAAGCTATTAAAACTATTGGAATAGCAACAACTTTATGTAAATCCTTCCAAGTGTGCCTTTGGGGTCCAAGAAGTGGAATACATGGGTCATACTATATCTCATGAAGGTGTCAAAGTGGACCTTAATAAAATTAAATATATGATAGAATGGCCAATCCTAAAAACCTTGAAGAAAATCAAAGGATTCTTAGAATTGAAAAGCTATTACCACAAGTTTTTCAAGAATTATGGACAAATAGCAGCACTTATAACAACATTATTAAAAAAATGAGCCTTTTATTTTACTCAACAAGCAACCAAAGCTTTGAAAAACTTGAGGTGGCTATTTGTACAACTCTTGTCCTAGCCATACTTGACTTCATGACATCCTTTTTGTGAAGTGTGATGCCTTAGGCTATGGCATTGGTGTAGTTTTAATGCAAAGAAACCAATTTAAAGGAAAGAACTTGCTCAAACCCATTTATGAGAGAAATCTTGGCCATGGTACATACAATTAAAAAATGGTGAACTTACCTAATAGGAAGACACTTCAAAGTAAAAATATAATGATAGTTTGAAGTAATTCTTAGAGAACGGATTATCTTCAGAAGAGTAACAAAAATGGGTTACAAATATGCTAGGTTATAATTTTGAAAATATCTATAAAAAAGGAAAATGTACTAAGGTGGCAGATGCACTTTTATGGAAAGAAGAATAAACAACATATTTATTATGTGTTGTTTCTATTATGTAACCTGATTGGGTGGAAGGTCGTGGAGGCAGCGTAGTGGTAAAGTCGGCCTCGTCATGACGGACCGGTCTTGTGTTCGATCCCGAGCAAGGTCGTAGCTCGTCGTGCGAGTAGTTAGTCTAAACCGGGCCAAGCCCACTACCTTTTAGACCGAAGCCGAGCTCTGCACTGCGTCTCGCGCCCACTCCACCAAATGGACGCCTTCGGGAATGGTCGGGTCGATGGGCTGCTTTCCGATTACCACCTCCAACAGAACCACGCTGAATCTGTACACAACGATTTTCTGCGTTATTTTCATGGTGTATCCGTATTCTGGTCACGGTGCAATGAGATTTTTGAGGGTGTGGAAATGGCAGACGGTGTTTTCCTAGACTCCAACAACTATGCTTTTATGCTAAAGAGATGCACCGCCGCTAAAGCCATGGCTCGGGGTAAACAGATCCATGCCCACATTATCAAGACTGGACTTTAGGGGCACACTAGCAAGGCCCTCAAACATTCTTGCCAAATGCAGCGGGGGGGCCCGATGCCGAACGATTCCACGTTCGGAAATGTTTTGATAGCCTCTGCCGGCATAGCAGCAGTTGAAGAAGGAAAGCCGATCCACACCCATGTCTTTAAAGCTGGATTGAAGTGTGAGGTTTTGGCCGGGAGTGCGCCAATTGACATATATGCAAAATGCCAGAATATGGCGGATGTACAGCAAGTGTTTGACAAAATGCGGAAGCGAGACGAGGTTTCATGGGGTGCGATGATCTGTGGGTATGCACAAAATGGGTGCTCCGAAGAGGCTGTTAGGATATTTTACGACATGAAGGGCATAGGGTTCAGCCCAGATGCGTGAGATTTGGTGCAGTGGATAAGAGACGAAGGAGGATTCGTCGACGAGGGTTTGAAGTTGGAAAGTGAAGGCTCTTTGGGGTCAGGCCTGATGTCTTCAAAGGCAATATCCACAGGTACAAAGACAAAATCGCTGCCGTGCCATATTCCCTTGGCTCTACCGCCTCTCGTCGCAGGTCCAAATCAAACTGATGCTATTCTTCTCCATCTAGCAGAGGTTGTGCCCAGAATTGCAACAACCCCTTTTTCTATGGAGAATATATGTAGTGGAAAGCAGCAGTCTGATCACTTTTCCTCGTTACAGATCCAGATCGTGCTCCTTTCTGGCAAAAATCTGCTACAATGGGTAAGCTCTTCGGATCTAGTGCGGGACCTCAAGCGAATCCTGGAATTTAGGCTAGGGATTCCCTTTGCTTCTCAACGTCTCCTCCACGAAGGTAAACAACTTGACGATCTTTATCCCCTTTCTTTTTACAGCATTAAGAGAAATGCCTCCATCGTTTTTACCCTTTGTTTGAGAGGGGGAGCTGTTGGACAGTCATCTTCAGCTGCGGCTTTTTCATACAAAGATGCTGTCCATGCTCAGAGGCCCAAGAAAACAGCTCCACCAGCTCAGGCTCCCAAACCTTTTTTGGTGGACAAACTGGAGGAAACCCCCTCCATTGAAATAATGCATCCTACGTTGGATGAGAAAATCCAAAAGTATGCAGAGCATGCCATTATATGCAGGTTCAATGGGCTATGGCCACGCACAGCGGATCTCTACCAATGGATTCACTCTAACAGGACCAACAACTGCAAGGTTTTTCTCTGCTCAAAGGGTTTTTTCATTGTAGTATTTGCTTTCAGTGAAGACTACCAAAAAGCATTAACTGAAGGCCCATGGTTTTGGGGCTCAGCAGGTTTATTCCTCACCCCTTGGTTCCCAGATTTTGATCCTTCTACATCAATCATCACCAAGCTCCCCATCTGGGTCAGACTTCCTAATCTCCCGGCGCATCTATGGCACTTTGCTGTATTCCAAGGAATCAGCGATACTTTAGGCCGCTTTCTACTCACAGACACCTCTAGAGGGGAAAAAGGTATATACACCTTTGCCAGAATTTGTGCAGAAATAGATATGAGCAAAGGCCTACCTGATCAGATTATTCTCAAAATTGGAGACTTCCATTGGATTCAGACCCTAGATTACGAGAACACAGCCTTTCGCTGCCGAAATTGCCATCACACAGGGCACCTTCAGAGCTCTTGTCCCTCGATGCCTGCCCAAAAGAAGAAATCCAATCCTAAGCCGAAATCCAAAAGCTGGAAACCTCATGATCCTCCTCCCATGGATGATATTGATTCCAGCTCAGATGAAGAGGAAGGCGATGCGGAAGGAATGGAAGCAATGTCTGCACAAGATCCGCCCTCGACTGGTCTTGAGGAATCTACTGTCCCACCAAACTCACAGAAAAGAATTCATGAGTCCTCTCCCTCGGATTCAGACAAAGAGTCCTCTCCGTCAGCCCAGCTCAGTTTGAAAATCATGCCAGCTCAGCAGAGTCATCTTAATTGGGTCAAAGTTGGAAAAAATAAAGGAAAAAAATACCGAATAGTTGATTCTACCCACGTTGGGTAGAATCCTCTGTTCTATTCTTGTTACTTCTTGCTTAGCACTGTTCTCTTCTTGTTTTCTCCAAGGGGCCGAGGTGGATATTCAATCCTTTCTGGTTGCCTGTTTTCTTGCTTCTCTTGGTTGTATCTTCATATTGTACCATACTTCCTCTTAATAGAATTAGTTTTTACCGAGAAAAAAAAAAAAAAAAAACCTGATTGGGTGGAAGAAGTGAGTATAGAATTGAAACAAGATCAAAAGGTATGTAAGATCATTCAAGAACTACAAGAGGACTCAAGTGCATTAGATAAAATTGGGTGGAAGAATGATATCTATTGGGAATCACGATTGTCATTAGACCAAAACCTGCAAGTGATAGCCAATGATCGCATTGCCAGAGATAAGGATCCATGAGAGGCGATTAGTCCTTGTCGTGAAACACACTGGGAGCATTGGTTTATCCAATGTCCAAAAATCTCCCCTCCAATGTGATCCGGGTATGTATCTAACTCGTGACCTATGCTCTGATACTAGTTGTTGGTAATCGCAATTGTTGTTAGACCAAAACCCGCAAGTGTTAGTCAACAGTCACATCACCAGAGATAAGTATCCACGAGAGGCGGTTAGTCCATGTCACGAAACACACAGGGAGCATTGGTTTATCAAATATCCAACAATATCTTGTTGTATCAAGATCGCGTGCATTTATGTAATAATTCTCAAGTCAAACAAAAGGTCCTTCTGGAATTGAAAACTTCTTCTATAGGAGGAAATTTAGGGTTCTTGAAAACTTTCCATCAGAACAAGAAGGATTTTTTCTAGGAAGGTATTCAATCTAATTTTCAAAATTTTCTGGTGGAATGTGTGGTCTACCAATAGAATAAGTGAGAGATAATCAAGACCCTAGGTCTCATACAACCATTAGTTATATCAAATCTATGTTAGGAAGAAGTTTCAATGGATTTTCGTATAGGCATACCCAAATTGAAAGGAAATAATTTCATTATGGTAGTAAACATATTGACTAACAAAGTAAGTCCAATTGTAGCCAAATAACTTTGCTTATAAACGCCTATGCCACATTGGTATCATCGTAAGTGTCTCTGTTATGAAACCAGCTCAAGAGAAGATAGAAAAGATAGATCAACGCCTTAGAATTTAGCCTCTTCGAGGGGGTGACCTCCTTTACATTACATAAATGAACAATTCTTGGATGATTTAAATGACAAAACCTCCTTTCTATATATAGGAGTCTAAGGAGTCACAATATAATCTAGCCGACCTAACAATAATAATATAAAGCCACAAAAATAACAATAGAGGGATTCTATGGGGCACAGAAATAACAATATGGGGGTAATAGGGGCACAAAAATATAAATAAGGGGTATAACTACAATAGTAATGGGGTAATCACTAGTATTATAGGGACCCAACATGCCCCTCTCCTTCAAAAAAGTGTTGTCCTCAACGCTTGAGTAGTTCTGGATACTTCTGCATAAAATTCTCATCCTCCCATGTGGAATCTTCAGTGGATAAGTTCTTCCACTTGATAAGATACTCTGAAATTGATCGATTTCGTAGCTGTCGAGTTCTTGTTTCTGTGACTGCTTCTGGTTCCAATATAATTTTTCCTTCCTTTTCAAGTTCTGGCAATATTGTTTGAATTGGGAGCTTGTCACCTATAACCTTCTTTAAACATGAAACATGGAAAACTGGGTGCAATCGAGAAGCTGCAGGAAGCTCCAATTTGTATGCCATAGTACCAATCTTTTGCAACACCTTGTACAGACCATAATACTTTGGTGATAATTTATTATCCTTCTTAGCTTGCTTTAGGGACATTTGCTTATATGGTTGTAGCCGTAGGAATACCCAATCACCTACATCAAAAATTCTTTCACTGCGATGTTGATCTGCCTGTTGTTTCATTCTATTTTGTGCCAACACGAGGTTATCCTTTAAGAGTTGGAGGACTTGTTGTTGATGTTCGATGTGATGTTCCACTGCCTGAACCTTAGAATTTTCTCTTAAATATGATGTGATGGATGGTGGTTGATACCCATAAAGTGCCATAAATGGGGTCATTTTTGTTGCTGTATGGAAGGAAGTGTTATACCACCATTCAGCCAGAGGAACCATTTGACCCATTGTGTCTGTTTATCAGATACAAAGCAACAAAGATATCCTTCCAAACATTTGTTTACTATCTCAGTTTGCCCATCAGATTGAGGATGATAAGATGAGCTATGAGCTAACTGAGTACCAAGACAAGAAAATAATTCTGTCCAAAAATTTCCAGTGAAAATGGGATCTTTGTCACTTACAATAATCTTTGGGTTTCCATGTAGCTTTTGAATTGTTTCCATAAATGCAGTAGAAACTGTATTGGCTTTAAATGGATGTGATAATGCACAAAAGTGTGCATACTTGGTAAGTCTGTCAACTACCACCATGATGACACTCTTTCCCTCAGACTTGGGTAAACCTGTGATAAAATCCATTGAAACCTCCTCCCAACGTTGGCTTGGAATGGATAAAGGTTGTAATAGACCCGGTGTCTTAATTGTTTCAACTTTATTTTGTTGGCAAACCAAACATTCCGCCACAAACTTTTGAATATTTGATTTAAGGCCATCCCAAAAAAATTCCTTCTTAACCCTGTGGTAAGTTTTTAAAAATCCTGAGTGCCCTCCTAAGGGAGAAGTGTGCAATTCCATAAGAATCTTTTGTTTTAGCTGGGAATTCTTACAGAGGTATAAGCGATCTTTGTACCATAACGAATCATTTTGCCAGCTAAATGTATCAGAAGTACTGGAATCTTTTTGTAGTTTTCGAATAAGTGCCCACACTTCTTCGTCATTCTTCCATTCCTCCCTTGCTTCGTTTATCCAATCTGGTTGGATAATAGAAATGGCACACAACAATGCTTCCACATCCTCATCCTTTCTTGAGAGTGCATCTGCCACCACATTTTGCTTCCCTTTTTTGTAGATGATTTCAAAGTCATAACCCAACATCTTTGTGACCCACTTTTGTTGCTCTTCAGAGGATAATCTTTGTTCTAAAAAGTATTTAAGGCTATCATGATCCGTTTTTACCTTGAAGTGTCTTCCCATTAGGTAGGGTCGCCATTTCTTAAGTGCATGGAGTATTGCCAACATTTCCTTCTCATAAATAGCTTTGCTTAAAAACTTTCCCTTGATTGGACGACTTTCAAAAGCAATGGGTCTTTCATCTTGCATTAGAACAGCACCCATTCCATTTCCTGAAGCATCACATTCCACAATAAAGGTTTTTGTGAAGTCCGGTGTAGCTAAGACCGGTGCTTGGCACATTGCCTCTTTAAGATGTTCAAAGGCCTTTGTTTCTTCCGGAGTCCATGAAAATGAATCTTTCTTCAATAATGTTGTTAGAGGTGCTGCTATTCTCCCATAATTCTTAACAAACTTGCGATAATACCCTGTCAACCCAAGAAATCCTCGCAGATGCTTTATGGATGTGGGGATTTTCCATTCCTTAATGGCTTTAATTTTGCTAGGGTCTACCTTAACTCCTTCATGAGATACAATATGACCCAAATATTCCACCTCCTGGACTCCAAAGAAACATTTGGATCTTTTTGCATATAATTGTTTCTCCTCCAATAGTTGTAGCACCCTGTCAACATGTTCAACATGATCCTTCCAAGACTTGTTGTAGATTAGTATATCATCAAAAAATACTAACACAAATTTCTAAGGAATGGTTTGAAAATTGAATTCATCAAACCTTGAAATGTTGAAGGTGCATTGGTAAGGCCAAAAGGCATGACAAAAAATTCATAATGACCCTCATGAGTTCTAAATGCCGTTTTCGGAATGTCTTCAATCTTCATTCTGATTTGATGATATCCCGAACGAAGATCCAACTTGGTGAAGTAAATTGATCCATGCAATTCATCCAGTAATTCATCAATGACAGGAATGGGGAACTTATCTTTAATAGTGAGCTTGTTGAGCTCCCTATAATCCGGACACATGCGCCATGATCCATCCTTCTTGTGCACCAATACTACTGGCACTGAGAAAGAACTTTGACTCGGTTGAATTATACCAGCCTCTAGCATTTCTGCAACCATACGTTCAATTTCACTTTTTTGGACATAGGGATATCTGTACGGCCTGATGTTTGGAGGAACACTTCCTGGAATCAGATGAATAGCATGATCATGATCACGCATAGGTGGGAGACCTTTGGGAGTCTCAAATACCTTGGAATGATTGTCCAGGATTTTTGGAGATCTGGAGAAATAGATGATTCCAATGTGGAAACATCTAGCGAACATAATTGTGCAATTACACCTCTTTGCTCCTTTTTTAGAAGCTTAGTCATGCCATTAGAGCTGATTATCTTTCCTGGTTTCCCTGCAATACCCCTTAATTCAACTTCCTTTCCTTCCGTAGAAAATTTGATGAAAACTTCTTGAAAATTAAAAGCTATTGTACCCAAGGATTGTAGCCATTGGACTCCTAGTACAACATCAGCACCTCCCATTGGAATGGAAAGCATTGGGCTAGTCAATACATATTCTCCCATGGATAGCTTGATATTATGGCACTTTCCAGAGCAATTTATTGTTCCTCCATTTGCAATCATCACTTGACACTCTGGTGCTGGATATAGGAAGCAATTCAATTCTTTTGCTACCCTACAATGAATAAAATTGTGGGTGCTTCCTGAATCAATCAACACTATTACCCTTTTCTTCTTGATTTGTCCTTCTATCTTGATGGTTTGAGGAGTGGTAATTCCCGCCAATGCATTACAAGATATGGTCGGATTTATTTGTTCTTTATCTAGGCTTTGTTCTTGGAGTATATCCTCTTCTTTTGACCTTTCTTGCTCCTTTTCTTCTTCCTCTTCACAATCTATGTAGAATAATTTCTTCTCAGCACACTTATGACCTTTTGTGTATTTGCTATCACAACTGTAACAAAGCCCTTTTGCTCTTTTTTCTTCCAATTGTTGTAGTGTCAACCTTGTAGGTTGTGGAATACTAAGGGCAACAACACTTCCGTCTTTATAGTTGTGAGTGGTATGCTTCCTAGTTGCCATAATTTTGCTTTCCATTTTTCTTGCTAACCTGAATGCCTTCTCTAATGAATCAGGTTCCCAAAGGCGAACATCATGTTGGATATTATCCTTTAAAGACCCTATGAACACATCAATCCTATGCTCCTCTGGAATATCTTTTACCCTTATGTTCAATTTTTGGAACTCCTCAATGTGCTCCATTATTGAACCCTTTTGTTTGAGACTTATCAATTGGCTAAAAAAAGTGTTGCTTTTTGTATCCTCATAATGTGCTATCAATTATTTCGTAAAAATTGCCCAAGTGATAAATTGTTTACGAGAACAAAGCCATTGATACCATACAAACTGATTTGGTTCCAAATATACAGCTGCCATACGTACCTTTTGTGTGTTTTGCATATTATTGAGATCGAAGAATTGCTCCATCTGTAATATCCATGTGGCGGGATCCTTGCGATCAAACTTCCTCATATCGATTTTTGGAATATGGTGATTCTTCAATCCAACATTAACATCTATGGGATCATGATTAACATTTCTTTTGTTCTCATCATGAGTTTTCTTTACTACCTTTTCACCATTAGTAAGTATTTCTTGTAGAAAATTTGTCAAATCTGTCTTCAAATCTGCCATGCCTGTCTTCAAGTGTTCAAATCTATCTTCAAATTGTCCATCTTAGCTTCCATGCCATTCATCTTAGCTTCCACACCATTTATCTTAGCTTCTGTTAACTTTTGTGAGCATGACATTTGTTGCACTTGTTCTTGTAATTTTGATATATCATGTAGCATTTTTTCCTCTTCTTCATGAGTCATGCTAGAGCTTTCAGGTTCCTTACTAGGTGTTTGCGTTTTCTTTCCTCGGGGCATCAGTTACCGATAATAATGCTCTACTATGCCCTTTGAATTCCTTCAAAATAAATTTTCAAACCAAGCTTAAGCAAAAATTAAAAAAAAATCTACACACCTTTTTTCACTTTGTAGGAGCTCGATATTGCCTCTGATGTATCTCTGTACTTTCCAATCATCTAGTTCTGAATTTGTGACCTATAGTAGCTCTCTATGTCCTCTTTCCAATGCCACCAGTCTGATCCAAATTGGATTCTCCAAGGAAGAGTTATGCACAATCTCCCAAGATGACCTGATTATAGACCTTCTTACGAAATTTCAATCCGATTCCCAGAGAGAAAGTTATGACGATTTTCCCCAGGTCACCTGTTTTGAATGTAATTCAGGAGTTTGAAAAAAGACCAACTTTCTCAGATCATATCTCCGCAAATATCGCACAAAAAGCTCTTAAATTTGGACCCAAGGTTCAGCGCGATTTCTTCTCAAATGGGTTTTTTTTGCGACTTCTGAAACGTCACAGAAAAAAAGTTATAGCGAAAATGCCACGATGACCTGTTTGGAGCAGCGAAACCCTAGAATCCAAAGCTCTGATACCAAATGTTATGAAACCAGCTCAAGAGAAGATAGAAAAGATAGATCAACGCCTTAGAATTCAGCCTCTTCGAGGGGGCGACCTCCTTTACATTACATAAATGAACAATTCTTGGATGATTTAAATGACAAAACCTCCTTTCTATATATAGGAGTCTAAGGAGTCACAATATAATCTAGCCGACCTAATAATAATAATATAAAGCCACAAAAATAACAATAGAGGGACTCTATGGGGCACAGAAATAACAATATGGGGGTAATAGGGGCATAACAATATAAATAAGGGGTATAACTACAATAGTAATGGGGTAATCACTAGTATTATAGGGACCCAACAGTCTCTTACTTGGATGGAATGAACACTTTTGGTTCACTTGTATAACTACAACCAAGATGGAATTGTGTCTTTATGACATGAGTGGAAAACCCACAATGAAATCCATAGAAATGGCCTCCCATTTAGACATAGGGATGGCATACAGTTGTAGGATTCCTACTAGGTGGTGATGGTCACGCTTCATGTCTACCCTAAAAAGAAGTTTCTTTGTGTCTACATACATCGTCTTCATGCCAATTGTGCACAGTAAAGTTCCCTATATGGCTCCTCAACGATGGTTCTTTGTATACTCCCTCCCCTAGGGATGTAAATTCTTCCTAAAATATTAATAGTTTGTTTGGTTTAAGGGCATATTCCTCAAACTTTGATTTTATCCACTTCCCACTACAGATAATTGATGTAACCTTTAGATACCAACTATATCCAAAGAGTTTCTTTAAATAGTTTCTTCAAAGAGTTTCTTTAACACATGCCCCTTTTAATTCTTGGAATACACAAGAATTTGATCCAGAAAGACTTGCATAAAGTGGTTTAAATACTTCTTGAAAATACCATTCATGGGGATCATGAACATTTTTGGTGCATTGGTCAAACCAAATGGCACCACTATGAACTCATAGTCTCTAAGCTGAATTTAAAAGGTGGTTTTTGAGATGTCACCTTCCTTAATCATTATCTGGTGGTATCCAGATCGCAGATTGATTTTTGAGAAAAGTGTTTCTCCCTTCATTTTACTGAAGAGATCATTTATCCTATGTATTGTGTACCTATTATTAATTATGGCTCGATTCGATTCCATGGAATCTATGCACAATCGTAAGGACCCATCTTTCTTCTTGACAAAAATCGTTGACTCACACTGGGGTGAAGTATTGGGTCTAATGAGTCCCAAATCTTGAAACTCTTTTAATTGCATCTATAACTCATAAATACCTAGAGTTGTTATCCTATAGGGTGCCTTGGATATTAGCTTTGCACCAGGTTTTAGTTTTATTATGAAATCAATCTCTCTTTGACAGGACAATCCTAGTAGCTCTTTGGGGAAAACATCCTCAAATTTTGATTGAACCAGGTGTTGATCTAGGGAGGGTCCCTTCTTGTGACTTATGGGCTCGACCGCATATAGTTCATAGCCTTTATTAAGGAAACATTTTACCTTCATCATTAAGATGTATTGTGGGGACACCCCTTTCTTGATACGAAAAATCTCAATAGATCTACCTTCATCATCCAAACAAATCACTTAATTTTGGAAACAATATACCAAAGGTCGATGAGCTTATATCTAATCCATTCTAATGATTACATTTTATGTCCCTAGTACAGTGACGTATGCATCCAATTTAGTTTTACATACCTTGAGGTTTCCCTGACATTGGTCAACGCTAGGTCCCACTGCTTGTTTTACCCCATAAGTCATCTCGACTTGTTTAAAGTCATCATGCTCATAGACTGACAACCCACAATTTTTCTAATGCAAATGGTGAAATGAAACTATCTATAGCACCTAAATCAAACAAAATTTTAACATTTAGATTATTATCATACCTAAGGTTTCTATGATAGTGGATTATTGTTTAGCTTGGTAGCTATCAAATGTCACATAGATCTAATGATGGTTTCCTATTCTTCCCATTGGTGTTTTTCCTTCTCTACAAGTGCTACTAGGTTATGACTCATGGCAGTGACGTTGGTAGTGAGGTCGCCCACATCCCCAACAACTGATGCAAGGTGAATTTTGGATAACGTTTTGTGGAGCCCTTAGTCACATTGGTAGTGAGCCCCCACATTCTCAACAAGTGACGCAAGGTGAATTATTGATATATTTTTTGGTCAAACAGGTGTTCTAGTCTCTGATGGTGTCAGTGAGGCTAAGAACACAAGAGAAGAAAATATCTCCAAGCCCAAGTTATCCTTTTGAATGAAAACATCTTAATTAAATTAATTAATTAGTTTTCATTATTTTCCTAAGTTTTAACTTATGGAAATAGATTAATTAATTAATAATAATTAAGACATGGTTGATTTTCCTTTAGAGACTTCTAGAAAAAATTTAAGAAATCTTAGCCATCGATTAAATTATTTCATATCTATATCTTAACCATTGATTTCTCAACGAGATATTATAAAGGAAAATGATGGGAACCTTTGGAGATGACGATAATGGTTATTAGGGTTGACATCAGTGAGGGTTTCAACAACAATTGAAGCGATGAAAATTGGGTTTTTATTTCATTAGTATTCTACCAGTTTCTGATATCCAGAGGAGGAATTCTCCAAGAGTTCTTTTGTAGGCATGGACACTGAGTTATTGAGGTTGTGATGGTTTCCAAGAGAGTTGTGTTTTCTATGAGAGAAGTTGAGATTCCTTGTGGAGGTTTTATTTTCTAGGAGGAGGTCATACAAGATTTCCACGAGGGTCATACGAGTTGCCAGAAGGGACAAGAGGCTAATTCCATCCAATTCATGAGCATCAGAGGGTATAGGATCTACAAATGCAGGGTTGTACAGGTTGTATTTTGCAGTGTGAGGTTGTGTCAAGTTACAAAGGGAGGTTGTGAGCATTCCAAGGGTTAGATTGACTTGTGGATGTGAAGAAATATTTTACCAAATCTTTGCTAGGGTTTGGAAAACAGTGTTGTAATATTCATCAATTGTAGAATTTGCAGAAGATAATAATAAAACGCTCATATCTCGAGAACTTATTTTCCCTTCAATGTTTTTCCAAGGACGTTTTTTCCAAAAATATTGGTGTTCATTTTGTGATTTTTTTCTTGGATTTTCCGCAATTTATTTTGGTGAATACTGCAATCTTGTTTTTATTTAGTATTTGCAGTGAAATTGTTTTTCTCAAAATTAAATACATTGGATAATTACCGATTGATTGCAATAAGCAAAATTTGTATCGATTTTTAAAATGGTATAAGAGCGTATCTGAAGCGTAGTGGTTTTCCAGAGTAGGTCAGTGCAAGGGCTTGAAAGAGGAATCCAAGGGTTTAATACCTAGATCAATTTCTTCAGTTTGTTCCATATTTACTTGGAGGAATTTTACCAGTGTTATTTTCTATAGGAAAGGCCAAGACTTTCAGTCAGTACGTGAGAGTTTCTGGAGGGCCATGTTGTCTATATCTAGCCGCATGTGTGGAGTGTTAAGGTTGTGTTAAGGGTTTAAATACTCCAGGAGGGATGCGAATGTAAGGCCAAGTATTTTTTATAAGGCCAAGACTTCTAGAGGCTAGGTCATGAGTCCATTTTCCTAGCCAAAGGCCACATGTGAGGGTTGTATTGTTTTCTAGAAGAGCCGAAAATTCTCAGAGAAACTGAGATCACTTGTAGAGGGACACCATGAGGTTTTCCAATTAATTTTGTTAGCTAGGAATTTTTCTTTTCTCTCTCAATGGATTCATTAATGGGTTCAGCAGGATTGAGGAACCAAGAGAGGTTTGATGGCGAATTTAAATTTGGTGTCTAGAAAATCAATGTTTTCTTATTTTGGAACAACATGGGTTGAAGGAGTTTGCTACAACACATATTGTTGTACTAACATATCCTATCATGTTGCATTAATATTAGAAAGATGATGCCAAGGCCAGGCGTATGATTCTAGATGGGGTCAAGGATCACATTGTTCCACATTTGGGGGAAGAAAATACGACCAAGAAGATGTGGGATGCCATCAATGACCAAGAAAATGATCCTAAGAGAGAAGCCCAAAAGCACCAAACAAAATAAGGGAGAGAAGGTTGTCAGTTATCTCACCCACATTAGAACAATCAAAGATGAGCTAGAAACCATTGGAGAGAAGGTCAATGATGAAGATGTTGTGAGAAAAACCTTGAATGGGTTTCAAAAAAAGTGGGTTGTTTTCGTGCAAATGGTTAGTGGAAGATCTGATTTTCCTACTTGGGAACACTTGTGGAATGACTTCACATAGGAGGAGCTTTGACTGAGCCTTGTAAAAGGCAACAATGTTACTAGCAACAGTTTTGAGCAAAAGGGAGATGACAGTGAGAATGTTTCTCTTGTCAGTAAGGGAAAAGTGAAGAAGGGATCTAGTAAAGGGTCAAACTCCAAGGAGGAAAAGAAGAAGGATGTGTTGTAGATCAGGTGTTATGGTTGTCACAAGTTTAGCCATTGTCGTAGCAATTGTCCACACAAGAAGAAAGTTGAAAAGAACGGTGAGAAGTAGACAACGACAATAATAGATGAATTTTCTAGATGGATAGAGGGTGAGTTTGCACTTATCACTTGTAACAACAATCCAAGAGAGTTTTGGCATAGTGAAATGGGCCATGGGGTACTCAAAGTGATAGGTGTTCCAAATTCCAGCATGGAGCACGATGGTTTATAACGTAGAACACCTTCCTCTCTAAGTGTTGTCACTAAATTCAACACCCTTTAAAACTAGGTTACCTCTACAAGTTTTTCCTTAAGCACCTATTTGTTACATGAATGTTTCCCTCATCATATAACTTCTTTCCGCATTCCTATGACTAAAATTGCATGCTCAAGTCTTTACAACAAAAATATTAAGTTTGTCCAACGTTAAAATTATAATAGTCATTATAATTTATAATCATTATTATATACAATAAAAATTATAAGTTTTTATCATAAATAATAATTACAAAAGTATTATAATTATAAATTATTATTATTATTATTATTTAAAAATAAAATAAAGAATAAAAAAAATTATTATCAAAATAATTTAAAAAAAATAAAAATTAAAAATTAAATATAATAATTAAGATATAAATGAAACATAATGAAAATCAAATATAAATTAAATAAATGAAAATAAAAATAAATAAAATATATATAATAGCCCACTTAGGCCGAACTAATTAAATATCAATGAGCATATTTCAAACTCATATGAGAAATATGTTCAACCCATAACATACGCTATTTGAAATATGCCCCTATGTGATTAAACCGGTGACTTAAACTTTGACCCATTGTAAGCCACTTTGGGCCAAATGAAGGGGGTTAACCCTCGAGCCAAATGAAGGGGGAGAAAACCAAAACCATTTGATTAAAACACTACAACCGTTAGATTGTGTCATGTCTCACTTGTCCTTAAATTTTCTCTCTCCTCCAACGACCGAATATATATATATTAATATAATATAATATAATATAATATAATATAATATATGTATCATTTTAATTAAATTTAAGTTTATATTGAATTCAAGGTTATAATATTTAAGTCTTATTAAAAATTTATATTAAGGTGTGATTAAAATCTAAAGTTTATAATTAAATTTTAAAATTAGAATATATATTGTTCAGATTTTATTTTATTTAAAGTTTAAAATATATTTTATTAAACCCGGAATTTTTAGTATTAATGGTTGAATAAACGTTTTTTATGAATAAACTTGTTTATAACGAGGGAGGAACATTGAGGAATATTAAGTTTGGTTAATTAATGGTGTAAACTAAATATGAAATCGGTTTGCATATTAATGAACTTAATTATTTTTAAAAGAGATTTTTGGGCGTAAATCATAAGATATTTCATCTGTCGACGCGTTTCGAACTAACAAGTGTGGTTTATCGTCAGGACAAGTTGAATGAGCAGATCAGGCTTTGCATGTTAAATAAATAGATCAGAAACTCCAACGGCTATGACCAGGTAACAACTATATTGACAACGGCTAGATTTCACTGGATTAGGGGAATAACCATTATTTAATTAAAAATTAATTTTGGTTAATTAAATTCTTAAAAGTAAATGGACCCTTTTTAACCACTAATAAATATATCTCAAAAATAAATTATAACCTAAATTAATTTACATTAATAGTTAGTTATCAAAGTTGTTATATCTAAAAAATTAGAGTAATTAATAGTTAATTATAAAAATGATTAAATATATAAAAATACATAAATATCTAGATATATAAGTCAAAGGACTGTTCCATATACTAATAAATATTAAATTAATTATAAACTAAATCAATTTTAAATAATAGTTAAATATAGAAGTTAAACAAATATATAAATAATAGAGTAATAGAGTAATCAAATTAAGATATTATAAATATATATATAAATAAATGATAAAATAAATTAATTTAAATAAATAGTAAGTTATTCAAGTTATTAAATCTAAATATTTAGAGTAGTTAGTTATAAAAGTTATAAATATTAGGGTAATACATAAATAGTAAGTTATAATATTATTTACATTTATAATATTAAAAATAAATTAATTAAAAACAAATTATTTTTAATTCAATGGTTATATATAAAAGTTAGTTTAGGAAGGATCAAAGAGACGAGCTGAGAAGAACGATGGAAAATTAGGGTTAGGGTTTGGGAACAAGCATCCCCAGGCGGACCTGCTCCTGGCCAGGTGCAGGGGACCCCATGACACCTGCGGAACCACACAACAGAACATTGCCAATTAAAATAAGGGCAAAAGTCATTGACATTATGCCAAACTGCGGAGAAATGACTGAAGCAAGCGGGGGGGAGAGATCCCCTCCTACAAGGAGATCATAGCAGGGGAATCAAGTCGAATCGGTGCAAATGGCATACCGGGAAATCATGGCAAGAACGTGCCGGTGTTGGGAGAAGTATGGCAGGCAAGGACATGTAACAAATGTCTACCGAGGGCAACCAAAAAACCCAGGTTCGTAATTCCGAATAATAAATTAGAAGAGTACAGAGGATATATGAAAGACCATGCACTTATCTGCAAGTTTGTAGGAACATGGCCGTCTGAGAAAGATTTGATGAAATGGATACAACAAAAGTGGAAACCCAAAGGGCATATAGATCTTAAATTAGGGGCAAAGGGTTTTTCACAGTAATATTCACAAATCTGGAAGATAAGGAGAGGATATTTGAAGAAGGACCATATTTCTTCAATAATGCAGGACTGTTCATGAGGCAATGGGAAGAGTGTTACAATCCGGAAAAAGAAAGGATGTTAGCGGCACAAGTTTGGGTCTGGCTATTTGGACTCCCGATAGAGTTTTGGGACCCAGAGATTTTAGAAGGAATTAGGAACTCAATTGGGACTTTTGTGAAGGTAGCAGAAACCACCAAGAGAGGCAGATATACATCATACGCTAGGATCTATATCTACATGAACATCACAGAACCATGAAGTCTGGCAACAACCAATTGATTATGAACACATCCCATTTAGGTGCAGACGGTGCCATGAGTATGGTCATCTGTTTAAACATTGTCCGATGAACGAAGGCAACACTCCAACAAACCAGGGGGATGAAAAGAGAAATACAGAGCAGGAGAGGAAGATGAACGAAGGAAACAGAGGAGGGTTTACGAAAGTACAGAGAAGAAAGAGACCCTAGAAAGGAAAGACCAAACTAAACCCTTCTTACCCAGAAGGCAATCAGAAAAGCCAGAACCAGTTCGAGGTCCTGCGAGATCTAGAAATGGAAGCAGAAGGAGAAGACGAGCAAGAAGAAATAAGAGAAGCCCAGAAAGAAAACAGGAAGGAAAACAAGGAAACGAAAAACATAGAACTGGAAAAAGAGGGATAGAAGGGAGCTCGGGAAAAAGAACAGATCCAAATGGAAATAGATCCGCAGCAGGAACAAGAAGGAGAGGAAGAACAGATCATGAGGAAACTTCTACAGGAATGGAAGCATCTGGATGAACGGTTTATACCAGATGACCAGAAACAACTCTATAAGGACATGTTCCAAAGATACAAGGAAAAACGAGGAAGATGGACAGCAAAGCAACCAGAGCAACTTGGATCACAAGGAGATCAGAACACAGAAACGGGAACCACAGGGAAAGGTGGAAGGAAAAGAGGAAGGAGACCTATGAGTGAGACCATTCAAAAGGTAGGAGATATGTTGGTGAATTCAGGGAAAGTTGTACCATTGTCGGAGGTATTCCAACAACCCCTAAAACTATTGAAATGATTATTACAACCTAGAATATCATAGGGCTGAACAGTAAGGGAAAACAAAGATATTTGAAAGAGAGACTCAAAAGGGATAAGCCAAATATAATGCTAATCCAAGAAACAAAATTACGGGAAAGCAAACTAAAAGAAGTGATGAACAATTTCAAGCCGCATTATGAGATCATTGGTCAAGATGCAACAGGTAGTGCAGGGGGAGTAGCAATCCTTTGGAACCCAGAGGAAGTCCAATTTGAAGATTGGACCAGCATACCACGAATCCTCTCAGGGAGATTTAGAATTTTAGGTTCTCAAGAATGGATTCCCTTATCAAACGTATATGGGCCCCATATATAGAGTGAGCGTAGGGTTTTCCTTCAGAATCTGGCAGTCATGCGATCCCTTTATCCAACTTCACCTTGGACAGTGGGTGGAGACTTCAATATGATAAAATCTTTAAATGAAAAAAAGGGCGAGCTCAGGAGAACAGAGATAGACATGGAATCCTTTGGAGATTGGATAGTAGCTCAAAGGCTAGTAGACATACAGACAAAAAACGGAATATATACATGGAATAATAGGAGGGAAGGCAGACACCAGATCGCCTCCAGACTAGATCGATTCCTACTGTCAGAACATATCATAAATTGAGACATTTTCATTGAAGCTGCAATTCTTCCTGGAATGGGATCGGATCATTGGCTGATTAAAGCTGAACTGGATATAAAAGCCAGCCCTAAGAGAAAGCCCTTCAGATTTGAAGCCTTTTGGCTCAGGGATAAAATTTTTATGAAGAAAGTAGAAGAATGGTGGAAACAAAGCAGTCAGAGAGGAAGAAACAAAATGCAGACATTTCAAATGAAACTAAAAGAACTGAAAGGAAACATTAAAAAATGGAATAAGGAAGAATTCGAACATATACTCAAAGACTAGCAACTGCTAGAATAGAAGATGAAGCAAATCCAACAAGAAATATTAAATATGGGTAGAAGTGATGACCTGGATAAAGAAGAAGGGATCCTGATAGGGCAACTAGAAGAGAGGCGAAAGCAGGAAGAAATCTTGTGGAGGCAAAAATCCAGGGTAAACTGGCTAAGAGAAGGGGAGTGGAATACTAAGTTCTTCCACCAAGCAATGATCCAAAGAAGGCGAAGAACTAGAATTTTATCTATTAAAAATGAAGCAGGGACAAGAGTTACGCAGCATGAGAAAATAGAACAAGCCTTGGTGAAGCATTTCAAGGATCTCCTCACGAAACCCAATGTTGACCGAGGTGAAGCTATTGAAAGAATCTGTAATGAGATTCCAAGTAGGATCACTAGAGAACAAAACCTAGCCTTGACGAGGGAAGCCACTCTGGAAGAAGTAGAAGAGATAGTGAAAGGAATGAAAAAGAATAAAGCCCGAGGCCCCGATGGATTCACGGCAGAATTCTACCAAGCAGGATGGGATTTCCTGGGCCAAGACATACTAGACATAGTGGAAGAATCAAGAAGGAACCAAAAGGTAAGTACAAGCCTAAACTCAATCCTCTTATCTCTAATTCCTAAAGAAACTAAGTCAAAAGTCCCTCAGGGCTTTAGACCTATTGCCCTCTGTAATGTGATATATAAGATTATAGCTACCCTAATGGCTAAAAGACTCAAGCCTCTCTTATCTAGCATTATCTCCCCGGAGCAAACAGGCTTTGTTGAAGGCCGGCAAATCTTGGACGGGCTGGTGGTCTCCCAAGAAGTAGTGCACTCTCTAAAAGTAAAAAAGGAAGCTGGTATGATGATCAAACTTGACCTCTCAAAAGCCTATGACCGTTTGAATTGAAGTACCTGAAAGAAGTTTTAAGAGATTTTGGCTTCTGTAATAGATGGATTGATTGGATCTCAGCCATGATATCGTCAACCAATTTCTCTATCCTAGTGAATGGAACCCCCTCCCAACCTTTTAAAGCGTCCAAAGGCCTCCGACAGGGGGACCCTTTGTCTCCTTTCCTGTTCATCATAGCTGTAGAAGGCCTAGGAAGATACATCAAAAAAGAAGTTAGAGAAAAGAATCTCAAAGGAATCCAAATTAGGGGTAATAACCTTCCTATTACCCATCAACAATTTGTTGATGACATCATGTTATTTGGCAATGTGTCCGTCAGAGAAGCCCGTAGAATTAAAGCAATTTTAGACCTTTTTATGTCAGCGTTTGGTACCCAAATTAACAATGACAAATCCTGCACATATTTTTTCAACACTGCTAGAAATATCAGAGATTTCTTGACTAGAACTCTGGGATTTCGCTCTGGAGAACTCCCAACCAAGTATCTTGGAACACTGCTAGTCCTAAACCCCTTGAGGATGTCAAACTGGAAACAAACCCTTGAGAAAATAGCTAGAAAACTAGCAAATTGGTCTTTCAGAACTCTGAATTTCGTGGGTCGAGCAGTTTTAGTTAAGGCAATACTCCAATCAATACCTATATATCAATTATCGGTTATGGCAGCCCCAAAAGGAGCGTGCGCAAAGATGACATAGATCTTCAAAAAAATTATATGGGGAGGTCAGAAGGATCAAAGGAAATGGTCCTTGGTATCTTGGAAGGATTTAGTGAAAAGCAAGATGGAAGGAGGACTAGGCCTTAGAGATCCCTATGTTCTGAACCAGGAAATGGGTGCTAAGCTATGGTGGTGCTGGTTGAATGGAGGAAACGACCTATGGAAAAGAATATGGACAAAAAAATATAATATGCCTACAAAACCAGAGGAAATATTAAGGATAAGGGATACACCGAAAGGGTCGACAATATGGAATCTAGCCAATCTCAATAAAGAAATGATAACTAGACATGCTTTCTGAGAAATCGGGGACTGCGGCTTAGCAAGATTTTGGGAGGAGACCTGGCAGCAAAGAGAAAGAATGAGCGGACTACAAGCCCTAATAGACATAGGCCAAAAAGCATCTGAGAAAGGAATGAATTTAGTCAGGGACTTCTGGAAGTTGGAGAGACAAGATGAAGTATGGAGAATCTAGAAGAGTCCAGAAGAATGGATGAATCAAATAGCTGGAGAGAAAAAAGAGTCATATCAAAAGGAAATTCAGACAAGGAGAATACCCATAAGATCTGGACTGGACATTCTAAGATGGGGACACACAATAAAAGGAAAATTTTCAATTAAAGAAGCTTATCATCTTTTAAACACCAGAGAACCAGAGGATATGACAGGTACCTGGAAACAAATATGGAAAAGCAATTGGTGGCCGAAAGTGACCCATTTCATATGGCTGGTTACCAAAGGCCATATTCTGACCTGGGATCAACTCCAAAAGAGAGGCATACATGGCCCCCCCAGATGTTCTCTTTGTAAACAAGAACATGAAATGCAAGAACACCTCCTTAACTCATGCATAGAAGCTCAGCAACAGTGGGAAGAGGTTAGGAGGCTCTTTGGAAAAACCCATAGAGATCAACAGAGCATTTAAAACACTATTAAAATTTGGGGAGGCGAACAATTTACGAGTCTGGTGGTAAGACGAGCTTGGAGCCTGGCAGTAGGGATGAACATGTGGATGATCTGGAAAGAAAGAAATAGAAGAATCTTCCAAAACAAAGAGATGACAAAAGACCAAATATGGGAAAAAACCTTGAGCCATATTTGTGAAACTATACAGTCTTGCGGATACTTGGAATGGTGAAGATTGGGAAGTGACGTAGGAAGAAGAGCAGATTCTAAAGAAACTAAACCTGAATCAAGGGATGGTGGCCCCTCAGTTGTGGAAAGAGTCCAGGACGGGATATAACGGCCCCCTGCAATTCTCCCATCCTTTGGTTGGATTCATAAAGCTAAACTTCGACGGAGCCTCTAAAGGAAACCCAGGCCCATCAGGAATTGGAGGTCTTTTTAGGGACGATCAAGGAAGAACAAAGTGGATCTACGCAGACAACGGAGGCATTATGAGTAACAATGAGGTGGAATTGATGGCAGTACGTCAAGGTTTAAAGATAGCTATCAGGAACGGATATAATAATCTGGAAGTAGAAGGAGATTCCCTAATGGTTATACAAGTACTCAAAAAACTAAACAATGGGACCTCATGGGACAAAGTTACGCAGAGTTGGAGAACAGCTAGCCTAATCCAAGAATTGGAAATTATTCTAAGAAGATTTGAATATATGATCATCAAGCATGTTAGAAGAGAGGCCAACAGAGCAGCAGATTTCCTTGTGAACTGGGGAGGCCAGGAACAAGGAAGGAAAATGGATAGTATATGGACGATGCATTCAAAAGACCTAGGATTTGAACAGCTAAGTACGATTCTTAATCAAGATAATCATGAAGACACGACTCAAAGGCAGTAGAGACAGATGGCTCCCGATCGGGATGAGGAACAAGGTAGGTGAGGGTGGTAGGAGTGATCATTATAAGGGAAGGACAGCCGGACGTGAACACAGGAATGAGGCCACCCTTCCAGCCAAAACAATGAGTAATCGGCCAGCACAAGTTTCAAGAAACCGGAGTGGGGAAGGTGGAATGCAGATGATTAACTATAGTGGCGGCAGTAATGGCAGAGCGAGAAGGGTGGTGAAGGGGCATTATATGAAGGTGGCAAAGGGTAAAGGAAAGGGTATTTCAGGCAGGACGAAGGAGGAGTTGAACGCGGCGCAGCCAGGAGGAACCATCAGGGAGGTCTGCGTTCTCAAGTATGTGCAACCTGCGACCTCTATTTCCTTATTATCTATCACAGTAGGCAGAATGGATATGTTTAATTATTGTGAAGTCCCTGATGATGAAAAGGGCCTGAGTGAGCTCGGCTGCCCCTCTGCCATACATTGTGAGGGTAAACTGGGACCGTCTCGGGTGGGAAATCCTGATGAAAAGGGTAACTGTAGCCGGGAGCACAGTCTGGAGAATAATTTGGAAAACCATGTCAAGAATTTCATTATAAGAGCAGAGGGGAGGCCTGATAGTGGGGACTCGAAGATTATGCCCTTAGTCCACCATTTGATTTGCATGATAGAGGGCCTTATACATCTATTGTACCCGGAGAATGGAGATCAGTGTCAGATTCAAAAAAATGAAGGTGATTACAGTAGAAGCAGAGGAAAAACCAAAGGGAAACTGGTAAGGGAAAACGACGATAAGAAACTTAAAAAACTAACACCTGTGATTGATGAATGTCTATAGGAGAGGGTAGAAGAAAGGATGACGCGCCCGAGTCGTGGAAGAGGATGAGGAGGCAGAGGCCATCCAAGGAAAGGGAACCCGTGAGGCAGGCCAACAGAAGCCCTAGGTAATCAACGCAGAGGAAGAAGGTCCACCTTGACAGCGGTTCAGGAAGCGGTAAGAGCTTACCAGGCAGGCACGGATGAGGATATCTACCGTATCATCCAAAATATGGAATCCAATGTGTTGGAGGAACAGTCGGGATCAGAGACAGAAGAATGGGCAGAAATGGTTAGAGATCCAGGAAATACTAGGGGAAGGCTGACCTTGTACAGGTAGTCTCTGCATATTTACTGGGTCCTAAAATGCCTCCTTGCAAAGGCACTGGAATAGGTAGCGAAGGAAATGGTGGAAATCGCCAACGGTATGCCAAATTTGCAGAAGGAAATGAAAAACTTCCAGGTCATCATGATCAGACAGAACAACAAACTGGAGGAGATGTCTCAGCTGCTATCTTGGATAGCTGGCACTCACCCTAGTCAGGAGGAACAAATGGATATCCCCATGGATATGGATCAGAATACAGGAACTAGAAAGGAATGATTTTCTTGAGGCTCTGATGTGGTTTTTGAATTTCTCCTTTTTACAATTTTATGCAAATTAGTAGCTTAATAGGTAGTTTCAGTTGTATAGTGCATATAGCCAGTATGGAAAGACTTGTCAAATTTGTTTTTGGAATGATTATAGCAAACTAAGGTGGCCAACAGACCTGGTTTCCCTTCGGGGCAGGTTGAGGACACCAAAACGTTGTATCTGGTCTCTTTGTTTAACATAAATAGAAAAGAATGGTACTACCTCCACTTACAATATATATATATATATATATATATATATATATATATATATATATATATATATATATATATATATATATATATATATATATATATATATATATATATATATATATATATATATATATATATATATAGTTAGTTAAATATAAAAATTAGAGTAATTTTAGGGTTAGAAAGAAATTTTATTATTTTATTTTAAATTAAAGTTTAAAATAAACAAAGAATAACATAAAGAAAATAAGCTTGAAATTATTCTTTGTTTATTTTAACCTTTAATTTATCATATATATATATATATATATATAACAATAATAATAAAATTTCTTTCTAACCCTAAAATTACTCTAATTTTTATATTTAACTAACTTTTACGATGATGATGATTAACGTCTGCTGAGACCAAACATTGGTCTATCGGACCTAAAGAAACAAATTATTTATTTTGATTTAAGATTTTATTCCTGTGCTCAAAAAACTTGGAGAGAAGCCTCCCGAGCTCACTATAATTTTGACATTGTAAAAGGCTAGGAAGGTCAGTATTCCAAAGGTTGTATCTAGGAACCGTATCGAAAGCCTTTCTAAAGTCCATAAAGCAACAAAATGAATTGGATTTATCATTATGACATTCCTCTACAATGATCCTAAGCGTAACGAGGTGGTCTGTTGTTGAGTGATTCCTTTTGAAACCTGCTTGGCCTTTAGCTCGCTTACCTTCACTTTCAAGCCATATGCTTAACTTCTTTTGCAAAATACTACCATATAACTTGGCTAAGAGAGGGTTGATCATAATTGTCCGATAATTAGAGGGGTTATTTGTATCCCCACTTTTAAAAATAGGGATAATGAGGCTCTCAGTCCAAGGTTTAGGGAACCCTTGCTTGACTGCTTGATTGAAAAGCTTGTAAATGTGGGGGATGAGGACAAGACCTCCAATTTTTAAGATTTCCACCTGGTAACCTTCAATGTCCTTAGCTTTCCCATTAGCGAGGCAATTAACCCCAAACTTAATGTATTCTAAAGAGAAAATTTCTGTCGTTGTGAGCAGGGTTTCCAAATTATCCATGACATTTGGAGATTCATAAAGCTTAAGATAGGAATTCCAATCGTGAAGATCAATTTTATTATTATCTTTAGTCTTCCTAGTTAGAATCTGCCTCCAAAATTTCTTAGGAGCTACCTTAGAGAGGTGTAAGAGATTCTCCTGTCTTTAACAAATGTACTGCCTCTTTTTCCTTTTAGTTAGGACTTTGTATATTTTTATCTTGTCCATTTTAAGAGATTCATCAATAGCTTCCTTAATTGCTCTCTTCACACTTTTACAGTCTTTGTCATGCCATGGATTGGTTTTGCTATTTCTTTTATTATTTGAAACTTCAATTGAGAACTTGTTAATAGAATACGAGAGGGTTGTAGTAAAATTATGATAGAGGTATTCTATGTTGTCTATACTAGATAAAGGAAGCAAATTAGTTTTTAATTCATTTAGAAAGAGATCATTTTTATTTCGATCAAATATTAAGTTCTTTTGGTTGTAAGTATTATTTTCTGTGGGAACTCTATGCATGAAAAAATTGAGAGTTATAAGTAAAGGCCTATGATCAAAGTCAGGTTCGTGGTCGTTTAAGATGTCAAAATTTATTATTTCGTTGTATAATGGGAGATCGGAAATAACGTAGTCTACCACGTTGCTACCAAGTCCATGGATGCAGGTCATCTTGCTGGAATTGGGCCACTTCTTTAGGCCGTTGCAAATTATGAGATCCTGAGCACTACAAAGCTTGACTAGCTCCGACCCAAACAAATTTTCCCTGAGGTCTTCAAAGCTCCTTTTGTACCTACTAGCCAGAGTAGGGTCTTCGTCTAACCAAAGAGTATTAGGGTTGGAATGATTGCTTAGAATAATAGCTTGGTTGTTTGAAGTTCGAGCATTAAAGTCACCTATTAAAAGGATATTACCGTCATTCCTTAGGCTAGAAATATCATTCTCTAAACCATTGTAAGGGTTAGTTTTATCTAGATTCTTCTTCTTATAGAAGTTAGAATTGATGGGGGGAAAATAACATATTGCTATGTAGGACTTTTTATTATTAATGTCTCTGATCTCTATCCAACTATGTTGGTTGTGAGGGTCGTTTTTATAAATCCTAGCATGGGGGGAGATGTTCTTCTTAATGTAACAAGCTATTCCCCCAATGCATCTATGGGAGGATCACTTGTTCTGGGTAGACCATAGCGTAAAGCCAACTATGTTAGGGACCTTAGATTCTTCGTGCTCCCAAGTTTCAACAAGCAAAGTAATATCAACATCATTTTGAAATCCAACTTAGCTTGGGGCCTTTGTTCCATGGGACGCCCCGATAGTTCCAAGAAAGGATCCGGAGCATGTTTAATTGCTATTGATTACTATCTTTTTGGTTTCTATCTCGAATAAAGGCTTTTCTATTTCTGATTATTCCCCATTTTCCTTCCTTTCTAGCTTCTTTTACCTTTTGAACCTCCTTTCTTAATTCTGCTTGATCTTCTGGAATGAGATCTTCATTTATGAATATTCTCATTCCTTTTAGACTTGAGGTTTTACTAAGTATGTCGTACTTATGATCAGTGGAGCTCACCTTTATGCGAATTAGTCTTCCTTTATTCTCGGTTAATTTCCCCAACCTTGTTGCTTCTGTGAGACACACTGTTTCAATTTGTAATCTATTATGTAATTTTGTCTAGGCTAAGGCTAAAGTATCCTCATCTACTTCCTCTTTCAAACCGAAGATTATAAGGTTCAAGGCCCTTTTGTTACATTCGTGGTCTAATTCTATTAATTTTTTCATTTCATCTTTAATTGGTTTGATATCTAACTTATCTACCACATTATTTAGGGTGAGGCAGCTATTAACTTTTTCTTCTAGTTCTTTAATCATGTCTTTCATTTTAAGACTCTCTAAAGTATCAACATCTCCTTGCTGGGATGGTTGGTTAGTATCTTGGTTTTGTTTTTCTATAACTTGCAATCTGGTCTCCATTGCCTCCATTTTATTCTCCAGTAGTTCTATTTTATTTTCTATTTGTTTTTGGATCGTGTCTTCAAGAGATGCAAATTTATTTTCCAGCATGGCTTCTAACTCTTTTTGTAGCTTGGCTTCTCTTTCTTCTCTACATTTCTCTAAAGACTCTATATACTTATAAAGGCCTTGTAGAGTAACTGTGCTAGGTCTGCCCTTGGTAATCTTTGGTAACTGTTGTGAAATATTCATACTTGAAATTATATGAGAAAATATGTATTAGAAAAAAGAAACAGATAAGGAATGTGTGCACCTGATATCAACAAACCTGACTGCAGATCGCCCGTGCCCACCGCAGCCCACAGACCGAAGAATATATGCGAATAATATATAGAGTACGTTTTTAACTCTTTCACCGAGCCTCAGAACTCTTTCATCAAAGAATATATGTGAAGAATATATAAAGTACGTGTTTAACTCTTTCACCGAGCCTCAGAACTCTTTCACCGAAGAAAATATGCGAAGAATATATAGAGTATGTTTTTAACTCTTTCAACGAGCCTCAGAACTCTTTCACCGAAGAATATATGCGAAGAATATATAAAGTACGTGTTTAACTCTTTCACCGAGCCTCAGAACTCTTTCACCGAAGAATATATGTGAAGAATATATAGAGTATGTTTTAACTCTTTCACCGAGCCTCGGAACTCTTTCACTGAAGAATATATGCGAAGAATATATAGAGTATGTTTTTAACTCTTTCACCGAGCCTCAGAACTCTTTCACCAAAGAATATATGCGAAGAATATATAAAGTACGTGTTTAACTCTTTCACCGAGCCTAGAACTCTTTCACCGAAGAATATATGCGAAGAATATATAGAGTATGTTTTTAACTCTTTCACCAAGCCTCGGAACTCTTTCACCGAAGAATATCCATTGAATATATAACCATTGAATTAAAATTAATTTGTTTTTATTTAATTTATTTTTAATATTATAAATGTAAATAATATTATAACTTACTATTTATGTATTACCCTAATATTTATAACTTTTATAACTAACTACTCTAAATATTTAGATTTAATAACTTGAATAACTTACTATTTATTTAAATTAATTTATTTTATAATTTATGTATATATATATATTTATAATATCATAATTAGATTAATCTATTACTCTATTATTTATATATTTGTTTAACTTCTATATTTAACTATTATATAAATTGATTTAGTTTATAATTAATTTAATATTTATTAGTATATGGAATAGTCCCTTTGACTTATATATCTAGATATTTATGTATTTTTATATATTTAATAATTTTTATAATTAACTATTAATTACTCTAACTTTTTAGATATAACAACTTTGATAACTAACTATTAATGTAAATTAATTTAGGTTATAATTTATTTTTGAGATATATTTATAAGTGTTTAAAAAGGGTCCATTTACTTTTAAGAATTTAACTAACCAAAGTTAATTTTTAATTAAATAATGGTTATTCCCCTAATCCAGTCAAATCTAGCCATTGTCAATATAGTCGTTACCTGGTCATAGCCGTTGGAGTTTCTGCTCTATTTATTTAACATGCAAAGTCTAATATGCTCATTCAATGTGTCCTGATGATGAACCACACTTGTTGGTTCGAAACGCATCGACAGATGAAATATCTTGCGATTTACGCAGAAAAAGCTCTCTTAAACCTAATATGGATCATAGAAGCCTCAATTCAACGATTGAACCTAATTATTGTTTCTCTTGCCAATATGAACTAATTTTAAGTGTTTAAAATTTTATTATTCATTCATTTCATTTATTAAAAAAAATAAAAGACCAAGCATGAATGCAAAATTCGGCATTTTGGATTTTAGGCAGCAGTTAAAGTCCTGGAAATTAATTTTACTTGCATTGAAGTCTTTTTATAACTTAAGGTTTTTGTATAGCTAGAACGGTTTTATCCAATGTTACTAAAGGTAAAAAACGAAAAACAATTTCATATAAAGGCACATGAAAATTATGTTATGAGAAGAGATTAACCAGGGGTGAGCATATATTTATTATAGTTTTAGTTATTGTTGTTAGTTTTTGGTAGCATCAAAAGTATTCTAGCCTTGAAAATTGGTGGAGAGGCTAAGGTATATGAGTTCTAAAGAACCCAAAAACTGTTTGGTGAAATTCCACCCGGATTGTATTTTATTAAAATAATTAATATTTTTAATGGAGTTCCTAACTCTAAACTTACGGAAATTAAAATATTAATGGGTATTAATCAAAATATGGATGAAAATAATCTAGAAGGTAGATCAAGTCATGTTTTAATCTTAGCCATTGATTAGAGACTTAATCTCGGTCATTGAAGGCTCAACAGGAAAAGTATAAAATGGAGATTTGGGGTTCATTTGAAAACACACACTGAGAGAACGAATTGATATAGAGCTCAATTTATGGGGCTAGGAAGCTGAGAAATTCAAACTAAGTGATCATTCTATAGTAGAGGGGCAGTGAAAATCCAGAAGGACTTTCCGAAGAATAATGACAAAGAGGAGGAGAGAGCAGTAGAGAGGCAATGCAGTAGCCGAGAGAGTTGACGTTGGGCCATTCTAGACCCACGTAGCCTTGATGCAAAGCCAGAAGGGCCAAAGCAGAGCAAAAAAGTTGCATGTTACGCAAAATACAGAACTACCGAAACAACTGAAACTGTAGGGAACTGCCAGAATTTTTGAGAACTGCCAGAACAATTGAGAGAGCTGATGCAGAGGGAAGAGAAGGTGACACAGCGCTGATGCAGAGCCAATGAAGAAATAGACAGGGTTAGCCAGTCTTGTGTCAGATCAGCGGAAATTCTGCCAGGTGAAGTGGGTAAAACTCACTCAGATTTTTCGCCAATATTTTCTCTGTAAAGGGTTGCTAGATGAGCACCCTAGATTTGTATTTAGAGATTTCTTCTGCATAATAATAAACCCTTAGAATTGTTGCACCATTTTTTCCGGGGATTATTTTGTCCAAAAAAAGTGTTTCCTATGTAGTGGTAGTGCTAGTAGCATAACAGATGCAACGTTTGAGAGGGAGTTGTAGTACATATGCAGCAATGGTAGTGGCAGTGGCAGTGTCATGGGCAGTAGTATAGTAGCAACAGTAGAACAATGTTGGTGGTAGCAGCAGTGCAGAAAGAAGATGCTTCAGAAACAGAGTAGCATATAGGTGGAAATTATCGCTAAAGCACTTTCCTCTCTATGAGGGAGTGTTAGTTTTTGGTAGAATCAGAAGTTCTCTAGCCTTGAAAATTGGTGGAGAGGCTAAGGCACATGAGTTCTAAAGAACCCAAAAACTGTTTGGTGAAATTCCACGTGGATTGTATTTTATTAAAATAATTAATATTTTTAATGGAGTTCCTAACTCTAAACTTAGTGAAATTAAAATATTAATGAATATTAATCAAAATATGGGTAAGAATGATCTAGAAGGCGGATCAAGTCATGTTTTAATCTTATCCGTTGATTAGAGGCTTAATATCGGTCGTTGAAGGCTCAACAGGAAAATTATATAATGGAGGCTTGGGGTTCATTTGAAAACACACACGAAGAGAGCGAAATGATCTAGAGTTTGAAATCTGGGGCTAGGAAGCTGAGAAATTCAAACTAATTGATCATTTTGCAGCAGAGGGGTAGTGAGAATCCGAAAGAAAGACATTCTAGAGAATATTGACAGAGAGGCAAAGAGAGTCGTAGAGAGGCAACGTAGTAGCCGGGAGAGTTGATGTTGGGCCAGTCTGGGCCCACGCAACCCTGACACAAAGCCAGAAGGTCCAGCGCAAAGCAGAAACGTTGCCTGTCACATAGAATCCAGAATTTCCAGAACAACTGAAATTGTAGGGAATTGTTGGAACTACCAAAACTGTCAGAACTATTGGGAACTATTGGAACTGCTAAGAATTGTTGGAGTAGCCGAGAGAGTTGATGTAGAGGGAAGAGAAGGTGACATAGGGTTGACACAAAGCCAACACAGAAATAAGCGAGGTTAGAAAGTCTTGTGTCGAATCAGCCAAAATTTTGTCGGGTGAAGTGAGGTAAACCGCACTGACATTTTTTGCCAGTGTTTTCTCTATAAAGGATTGCTAGATGAGCATCCTAGATTTGTATTCAAATATTTCTCTTTCGTAATAATAAACCCTCAGAACTGCTGCATCGGTTTTTCCGGGGACTATTGTGTGAAAAAATAAGTGTGTCTTATGTATCTTGTTCTTTGCTTTGTTTTCTATTTCATGAGATCAAATATTTAATTAGTGTAGGCTACAGAAGCAATTAGCTTCGATATTCTGAAGAATAACTTGGTTAATGTATATTAACAATCAAGTAGGTGAAGTAGATTCATAATTGTTGCAGTAGGGTTTCCTTCAAAGTGTATGAATTTTCACATGTTATCAAAGGCATTGATTTTGAAATAGGAAGAGTGGATCCAACACTGAGCAAGAGAGGCCAAAAGCTGCACTTAGCAGCAATTCAAATCCCCTTGAAGGGATTGCATAGTCCTTGCTGAAAAAAAGAAGATAATCCGAGGAAATCTCTCTCTGAGGGAGTCGAAAAAGAGGTACAATTTCTAATTTGTGAGTTTGCAGATGCAGAGGGAGTGATGCAGAGCCTCAGTGCAGTGCGTGAAAGAGGTAGTTTCTATCAGGTAAAAAATCCATCGGAAAAGAGCGAAGACACACAAAAGGGGAATTTTCTCCTTAGAGAAAGTTTTGCCGAAAAGTTTGAATTTCTCACTTGCTGGGAAACTGAGTAGTACTAACCAGTGACTAGAGGAGTCAGTTCGACAGTTGGGTAAGATGGCATCGCATGGGCTCAGAGATTAGGACAGATTGGAAGGAGCTTCCAACTGTGTCATATGGAAGACTAGAATCATAGTTTTTATGGAGGAACAGGATCTCAAGACCTACGTCAATAGTGTTGTAGTTGTTCCCAAGGAAACTTTTAAGAATGGAAATTTATCTTAAAGATTAGAAACTTAGAGAATCTTAGTAATCCATAATATGCAAACTATAAAATTATTGCTAATATTTTAGTAAAAATATTCAGATTTCTAATGATTTTATATAGTCTTTATAAATTTTTATCGATTTTTAAGGTAAAATTTGTTTTTCTTATAAAATTTGGGCGAATCATTTTTAGGAAAAAATGGGAATTGGCGAATCTTTGTTTTAGAAAAAGCATGGAAAATTAGCTAATCTATGAATATTAGCCCCTAAAATTTTCCCTAGTTGTTATTGCTGACAACGATCAAAATAAGAAGTACAAGGCCAAGAAGGGGAAGGCAAAGAGGCTCATTCTCGATGGAGTTCGAGATCATGTGGTCTCACACTTGCAAGGCTAGGATACAACCCAAGATATGTGGGAAGCCTTGTCTTCTCTATATGAAGGCTCTTCCAAACCGTGGAAGATGTATTTGGAGTAGAAGTTGCAGTGGACTTTGATGTAGAAAGGAGAAGGGGTGAACCTCTATATTTAGCGTCATCAAGACATTAGGGACCAACTTGCTGCAGTGGGGTTCACTCCTCAGCCAACCGCGATGGTGAGGATAGCCTTGAATGGAGTCTCGGATGAATGGAAAGTTTTTGTCCAAATCATATTGGGAAGAAAAAAAATTACCTTCATGGAAGGAGATGTAGGCGACTCTTCAACAGGAGGAGTTAATGAGGGACCTAATGAAGTTCAACCTCAATGGCAGTAGTGGGAGTGGCACAAAGATGAAGGAGGAGGAGGAGAACGTGGCTCTAGCATCGACGGACAACAAAATTCGAAGTGAAAGAAGGACATTTAGAATGTGAAATGTTTCAATTGTGGTGAGATGGGCCACTATGCATCCCAGTGTCCTTTGAATAAAAAGGACAAGGAAGAGAAACAATATCTTAAGGCTGCTACAACAAAGGTTGACGAGGATGAGTTTTCCATGAGTGCCCATGCATCTCTAGGAGGGATATGGGGTGATATTGAGTTGTAGTTGGGAGGACTACATGTGGGCAGGATCCTTGAGGAGTCCACCTCTTGGATCAATTGCTTTCTACAGGAGCCTAAGATTCAGTAGTAGCGAGATGGACTTAGTGTCAGATGATGCACTGGATTGTTTGGAGGATAGATGCAGTAGCTTGGGACTAGAGACTAATCAGCGCAGAGTAAGGTTGGCAACAGTGCAGATGGCATAGTATAGAAGCCAACTGCAGTGCAGAAGACTTAGAGGGTCAGTAGTAGTCAGATTCCAACATTCATTGTATTATGTTGAACATAATTATGTTCAGCTAATTTTGGATGTTTTTTCAATTGCTTCTCTCAGCAACTGAGTTGCAGTATGAATGCAGTGTTAGTAGTGGTAGTGGTGTAAACATCGTAGATGCAACATTTGAGAGGGAGTTGGAGTGTAGATGCAACAATGGAAGTGGCAGTGTCATGGGAAGCATTAAAATAGCAGCAGTAGCACAGTGTTTGTGGCAGCAGCAGTGCAGAAAGAAGGTGCTTTAGAAACAGAGTAGCATGCAGGTGGACATTGTTGCTAGAGCACTTTTCTCCCTAAGAGGGAGTGTTAGTTTTTGGTAGCATCAGAATTCTCTAGCCTTGAAAATTGGTGAAGAGGCTAAGGCACATGATTTCTAAAGAACCAAAAAACTGTTTGGTGAAATTCCACCCGAATTGTATTTTATTAAAATAATTAATATTTTTAATGGAGTTTCTAACTCTAAGCTTAGGGAAATTAAAATATTAATGGGTATTAATAGAAATATGGGTGAGAATGATCTAGAAGGTGAATCAAGTTATGTTTTAATCTTAGCCTTTGATTAGAGACTTAATCTCGGCCTTTGAAGACTCAACAAGAAAAGTATAAAATGGAGGCTTGGGGTTCATTTGAAAACAAACACGGAGAGAACCAATTGATTTAGAGTTTAATTTCTAGGGCTATAAAGCTAAGAAATTCGAACTAAGTGATCATTCTGCAGTAGAGGGGTAGTGAGAATCTGAAAGAAGGACATTCCAAAGAATATTGACAGAGAGGCAGAGAGAGCCGTAGAGATGCAACGCAATTGATGGGAGAGCAAACGTTGGGCCAGTCTAGGCCCACGCAACCCTGACGCAGAGCTAGAAGGGCCAGTGCAAAGCATAAAATTTTCCTGTCGCATAGAATCCAGAACTGTCAGAATATCGGGAACTGTAGGGAATTGTCGGAACTATCGGAATTGCCGAAACTGCTCGGAACTGTCGGGAACTACTGGAACTGCTGAGAAATGTCGGAACAATCAGAAGAGTTGATGCAGAGGGAAGATAAGGTGACATAGGGCTGACGCAGAGCCAACACAGAAATAGGCGGGGTTAGCCAGTCTTGTGCCAAATCAGCCGGAATTCTTCTTGGTGAAGTGAGGTAAAACTCACTCAGATTTTCCACCAGTATTTTCTCTGTAAAGGATTGATAGATGAGCATCCTAGATTTGTATTCAGATATTTCTCCTACATAATAATAAACCCTCATAACTATTGCACCAGTTTTCCCGCATTAGGTTTTTTCGGGGACTATTGTGTCCAAAAATAAGTGTGTCTTATGTATCTTGTTCTTTGCTCTATTTTCTGTTTCATGAGATCAAATATTTAATTAGTGTAGTTTGTATAATTAATTTACTTCGGCATTTAGAAGAATAACTTTGTTAATGTATATTAAAAATCAAGTAGGTGGAGTAGCTTCAAAATCATTGTAGTATGGGTTCCTTTAGAGTGTAGGAATTTTCACAATTAACATATGTTCTATATCAAAACTAGTTTCCATTTTTATTTTATAATGCAAGAAAAGTAATATGGACTTTTTTGAAAAGTTTGTTGGGTTGAATATTTAGGAGAAACTAATTAAATAAAGAGATTATATATTTCATTTAGGAAGAAAATGATTACTAATGTAATTTTTTAGAGAAGTTATGAAAAATTGAATGGAAAACAAACTCTCATGTGTATATAAAGAATGTAATAGCTCATTAGAAGAGAGGCCTTTGCATAAACTAGAGGATGGTAGGCTTAGGAGATGGAAACTTATTTGAAGTCATAATGTACTTGTTGAGGCGGCCCTTTACATTGCGACTATAAGAATTTATTTATGTTATCATAATTCATTTTGCTTTTTCTCTCTATGTGTTCTTGTTTATTTAGGATTTATATTTACTAGTAAAATGTGAAATATTGTTGATTTGACTAGATCATATAGTGAATATTGCATACATAAGTTGATTTAATGCTTTTAAATACAACTTATTTAATGGTTTTGAATCAAATTTGAAGGACATGTTGCAGGTTGGAGACATATTAATACATGTTATCTATGATTTGTTTGCACATTGAATTTGAATATAAATACATATTAGTTCTTCTATTTTATTTCCTTTATTTATTCTACTGTGTTGTTTTTCAATGTACTTTCTCTTACTAGCACATGTGATTGATTAAGAATGTCTTGTAGTTGCAATCAACACACTCCAAAATTTGGCTCACACTTTAATTTTGGAGCCTATTGAGGATCTTACAATATATCGTCTTATGGTTACTCCATGTTTGTTTTATTTTTTGTAAAAATTTTAAATCTTCTTCCTAGTTGTAAATTTTCAAGTCATTTGCACTCACATGCAGTGTTAGAAGAGTTCATGAGGACACTTCCTTTATGAAAGCTTGAACAGACATAACACTGTCCATCAAGATAGTGGTTGTGTGAAGTTCAACTCATGACGATAGTTAGTGCACACTTTCATTGGTAGTCTCCCTCATTTTGGTTGCATTTATACTTTTATTATGTAGAGTTTTCTCAACCATCGTTTTTGCGCACTTCGCTTTCAAAAGTGCTTCTTTCACATTCAAAGTTGTTTCTTTTGCTTTTTTTCACTTTAATAAGTGTTGTTTTCATGTTATCTTCACTTTGGAATGTGTCACTTTAAATTTTGTTCGCATTTTGCAAGTGTCGTCTTATCTTTTCCTCGTGTCACAAGTGTCTCTCTTATGATTTTCAATCCTACAAGTGTCACAACTTTTCACATCACCAAAGTTATTTTTGGCACACTTTTCTACATTGTATGGTATTACATACCATTCAAATATGCATTAGACACATTCCTACAACTTAGCGCACATTTTAGCCAAAGTTGTCACTTTTATCGTAACTTGTGTTCTAAGTGTTTTAATGTGTCATTTCAACTATTCCACTTAGAAATAGGTGTTGCTGTGCTGCTGCTTTCAGGTGTGGATGTTGTTCATGAGTCCTTTTCATTATGTTGGATTTTATTGATGGAATTTATGTGTGTTTTCCATGTTTGATTCTTGTTAGGATGCATTTCTTTATCCTACTTTGTAAGTCCCAAACTTAGTCATTTCGAGAGATCTTCTTGGTCCTTCAACTTAGTGCAAGTTCTAAAGGCATTAAATCTATTATTGTAGGTTTTAACCCTATATAAAAATTACTTACATACAAATTCTAAAAACATAAAATAAACAATGGTGAGATCATAACACATAAAACAAATATACACAGAGATTTTCCCCTAGATCCTAAAATCGGGACTACAAGATTGATTTTTCATTATGTTCCTTTCAATTTTACAATACATATATATAAATGTCAAAGAATCCATAAACCACAATCCATTAACCTTGGATTAGAACATAACCATAGTTCCCTTGACTGGATCTACAAAATACCATGGACGGAGAACCATCGCGCCCAAAACCATGTGCGAAATCCATGCACAAAACCATAGGTAGGTCTACCCACCTAATATAGGGTCCAAAAAAAATTCTCCCGAGGCCTTACCCCAGACCTGGTAGAGGGGGGCTAGTCATGGAAAGAATATAACACAACCCAACATTCTCCCACTTGTTTTCTTTCCACAGGGGGCCACAAGAGAGCTTAGTCATTGATCCAGTCCTACAACACCCATTGTTTCCCACACTAATAGAACTTCTCAGTGCTCACATAATTTGTCAATGCATCTGTAGTATTCTTCAAAGTTTCCACCTTTACCAACAACACCTTTTTGTCTTCTACCATATCCCTCACAGAGTGATACTGAACATTAATGTTCTCTGTCTTTAAATGATAAGCAGGTTTCTTTTCCAAGAAAATTGCACTTTGGTTGTCACAGTCTATCCTTATATCTCACTGTATTAACCCCATACTTGAACATAATCTCTGCAACCAAACTTCTTCTTTGTTTGCATGAGTGGTTGCCATGTATTCTCCCTATGTAGTTGACAGTGCCATTACAGATTGTCTCTTACTCATCCAACTAATTACACCTCCAAATAGGTTAAACACATACCCGCCTGTAGATCTCCTCTGATCCAGATCTCCAGCCCAGTCTACATCAACAAAGCCACAGATGTCCAAAAATCTGTCCAATCCTGGTCTTCCTTGGTAGCACAAACCATAATCACTAGTTCCACACAAATACCTGAAAACCCACTTCACTGTTGTCCAATGCTCCTTCCTTGGTTTTGACATAAACCTTCTCAATACTCCCACTACATGTGCAATGTCTGGTCTAGTACAGACCATCACATACATCAGGCTATCGAATGCACTTGCAAATGGAACACGGGACATGTCCTCTTCCTCTTCTTGTGTCTTGGGACACTGTTGAGCGGAAAACTTTACACTTATAGGAATAGGAAACGTCATCGATTTACTATCCTGCATATTAAACCTTTGCAGTATTGTCTTGACATACTTCCTCTGGTTTAACCAGAGCTTCCTCTTTTCCTGATCTCATTTAATTTCCGTTCCCAAAATATAGTTTGCAGCACTAAGATATTTCATGTCAAATTTGGAGGATAATTTGGTCTTCAAATCCTGGATAATTTCTTTGTCATTTCCAACCAGCAACATATCATCCACATACAAGACCAGATAAATAACATGGTCACCAATTAATTTAAAATACATGCAGTGATCTACTTTGCTTCTGGAGAAGCCAAGTCCCCGTATAAATGTATCAAATTTCTGACACCACATCCTTGGTGACTGTTTTAACCCATACAGAGACTTTTTTTAACTTTCATACAAGTTCTTTCTTACCCTTCACCGCAAAGCCTTCAGGTTGCTTCATGTAGATCTCTTCTTCTAGATCCTCGTGAAGAAATGTTGTCTTCACATCCATCTGTTCTACCTCAAATCAAAAGCAGCAACAACAGATAAAAGTAATCTAATAGAAGCTACCTTGGCAAAAGGAGAAAAAATATCACCAAAATCAATTCACGGCACCTAGGAATAACCTTTTGCTACCAACTAAGCTTTGTATTTCTCCACCTTTCCTTCTACATTCATCTTCTTCTTGAACACCCATTTACTTCGAATGGGTTTCCTTCCAGCTGATAACTCCACCAAATCCCAAGCCTCATTTTTGTGCAAAGATGTCATTTCATCAACCATGGCCCCTTTCCATATGTTTCCATCATCTGAATCTACTGCTTCCTTCACAGTTCTGGGATCATCACCAATAACAGATAAAGAAAAATTTGAACAGAAAAAAATGGACTATACCTTTCGGGTTGCCTTCTTTCTCGAATTGATCTTCTCACAATTGGAGTGTGTGGCTCTTCATCTTCTGATTCCTCTTTTGTTGTAGAGTCTAATTCTTCCTCCTTTAGCTCAAACTCTATATTATCAGGTTCCTTTGGTAGGACTTCATGTTTAATAACATCTTTCACCTCTCTAAACAACACATCTCGGTTGTACACAACCTTCCTTGTTACTGTGTTCCAAAGCTTAACCTTTTAAACCATCCTTATACCCAATAAATATGCAGTTTTTAGATTTACTACCCAACTTTGTTCTTTTCTTCTTTGGAACATGTACATATGCATCACATCCAAATACCCTCATATGTGAAATAGAATGTTTATTACTAGTCCATGCCTCTTGTGGAGTCTTATCCTCCAACGTTGATGAAGGTGATATGTTGACCAGGTAACATGCAGTCTCCACCGCCTCTGCCCAAAATTCTTGTCCTAACTTGGCACCACTGAGCATGATTCTTGCCCTTTCCATCAACATCTAGTTCATTCTTTATGCAACTCCATTTTTCTCAGGTGTGTATGGAGTAGTATTTTGTCGATCTATACCACACTTCTTATGGAACTCTTCAAATTCTTTCTTGCAAAACTCTCCACTGTTATCTATCCTCAGCACCTTTATCTTCTTCTCTATCTAGTTTTCCACCAAAGCCTTAAATTATTTAAACCTTTCAAAGACTTCAAATTTATTCTTGAGGAAATATATCCATGTATTCCTTGAGAAGTCATCTATAAATGATACATAGTACACAGACTTGCCGAGTGATGGAACTGACACAGGTCCAAACAAATCATTGTGCACAAGCTCTAATATTTGTTTCGCCCTCTTACCACCAGCGGGGAAACTCACCCTATTTTGCTTCCCATATACACAGTTTTCATAGAAATCAAAATCCAAAGAGCTATTAGAGATACCTTCTACCATACCTTTACCATGAAGTATTTGAAGGACCTTCTCTCCAATATGTCCAAGCCTTTGATGCCATAGCATGGTATTTTCTCTAGAGACCATTATATTTTCTGCTCCACTTTCAGGAACCAAAGAATTTTTGCACCCATCAATAAAAGTGTGACCTTACATCTTGTACATATTTCCAATCTGAACTCCCCACATCAATACCAGTGCTCCTCGAACCATCTTGCAATTATCTTTCTCGAACATTGTTTTTACACCTGCATCATCCAACTTGCTTATAGAGATCATATTGTTGGTTAATGCAGGAATATGCAGAACACCCAGAGGTATTCTAATCCTTCCACCTTGCAACTTCAACTTGACTTTTCTACGACCAATCATTCTAGCCTTCTTTTCATCCCCTAAGAAGACATCACCAGCATCATATTTCTCATACTCGCAGAACCACTCTCTATGGGGAGTGAAGTGAAAGGATGCACTTGAGTCAATCAACCATGCCTCATGATGTACATGTGTACTTGAAGAAGAATCCAAGTACACATCCCCACCTTCATATGAGGTGGTTTTCACCTCTACAAAAGGAGCATCATCAGATCCTTTTCCTTTCTTAGGAGCTTTAGATTTACAGTCCCTTTTGTAGTTCCCTTCCTTTCCGCATTTCCGATACACCTTTACAGGTTTTCCTGGAGATTTAGATCTCCATCTAGATTTAGATCTCCCACTCGAGGACTTATTTTTGTTTATGTTCTGGGACCATCCTCATACAAACAAGGCATCACCATTCTAGCTCTCCATATTTTTCTGTCTCATCTCCTCCATCAACAAGGATGAGACTATTTCATCATACTGCAAGGTAGTTGCATTGATACCTATTGCAACAACTAGACTATCTCACAAATCTAGTAGAGAACACAACAAACTGATGCACTTATCTTCATTTGAAATTTTAATATCAATAGATAATAATTGGCTTACCACAGTATTAAATGCATTCAAATGCTCTGTCACCGAGTCTTCATCTCTCATCCTCAAGTTATACAATTTTTCTGTAGGAACAGTTTATTCACCAGAGACTTAGATTGGTGCAAAGTCCCTAGCTTGTCCCACAAAGCCTTCGCCATAGCTTCCCCTGATAAATTCAATAATACTGAATCTAAGACACACAATCGTATTGTGCTTTTTGCCTTCTGATCCAACTTATTCCATTCTTCATCGGACACTGTGATTGGTTTAGTACCTGGATCTACCATCATCCACTGATCTTTATCCACCAGCAGATCCTCCATCTTGAGTTTCCACAACTCAAAACTTTGACCATTAAATTTCTCAATCTCTATCTTTCCATTTCTCGTTATCTTCTTTCGCCACAAGAATCTATCACGCAGATCTCCTACTGAACAAGGTCTACCATAGGCCCGAGCAAAACCCCTCAATAGTAAAGGTGTTCCCTTGAAGCCAAAACAACTCTTATACCAATTGTAGGTTTTAACCCCATACATAAATTACTTGCATACGAATTATAAAAACATAAAATAAACAATGGCAAGAGCATAACACATAAAAAAAATATACACAAAGATTTTCCCCTGGATCCCAAAACCGGGACTACCAGATTAATTTTTCATTTTGTTCCTTTCAATGTTACAATACATGTATATACATGTTGAAGCATCCATAAAACTCAATCCATTAAGCTTGGATTAGAACATAACCGTAGTTCCCTTGATCGGATCTACAAAATACCATGGACCGAAAACCATCGCATCCAAAACCATGTTTGAAATCCATGCACAAAACCATAGGTAGGTCCGCCCACCTAATATAGGGTCCAAAAAAAAATTCCCGAGGCACTACCCCAGACCCCGTAGAGGGGGTCTACCACCCCCCTCAAACGCCCCAACAAGGGGGCTGCCACCCCCGCTGCATCCGACACAATGAAGGGGGTGCTAGCTTCCGCCCCCCTAATATAGCACAACCCAAAAATTACTAGGTGATGAGCACAACTTATTCATGAGCCTCATTGACATATATTTCCTCCCATACTTGTGCACTAAGTCTTTTCTAAGGTCTTCTCCCTATCATAGTTCATTAGTACTTCCAAAGGATAAGTCACCTAGCCTTTTGTTGCTTCCCTTAGTGAAAAGCACCTTCCATATGAATAGGAAACCACTGTTAGAGAGAACTATGCCCTCCCAAGCCTAGGTGCATTTTGAAACAATGAAGTTCACTTTGAAACAATGAAGCGCACTTCAGAACAATGAAGGATCTTTTTTCCCTTAAAGCGCATGGCACACTCACGAAGCATGAAGCCTTAAAGCACACGGTGCACTCATGATCATGAAGCCTTCCCTTAGAGCACATGGTTCACTCATGAAGCATGAAGCCTTAAGGCACATGATGCACTCATGAAGCATGAAGTCTTCATCCTTCCCTTTCAATGCATGGCGCACTCACAAAGCATGAATCCTTCCCTTTGAGCTCATGGCGTGCTCACGAAGCATGGAGCCTTAAGGTGCATGGCACACTCATAAAGCACGAAGTCTTAAGACACATTATGCACTCATAAAGCACAAAGCCTTAAGGCACATGGCGCACTCCTGAAGAATGAATCCTTCATCCTTCCCTTTGAGCGCATGGTTCACTCTTGAAGTCTGAAGTCTTTGAGTGCATGGTGCACTTCTAAAGCACGAAGCATTCATCCCTAAAGAGTGCATGGCACAATCAGAAAACATGAAGCCTTCATTTGAGTGCACTCCTTCAGCTCGAATAATTGTGCCCTCCTAGTTCCTCTTGAGTGCACAAGCACACTGTAAAGACTCAAATCCTGACCGCTTCATCCCTTCTGTGTGCACCCTTGTGCCCTCATTTTTCCTCTTGAGTGCATGATTAAATTTGGAAGGCTTGAATTCTAACCCCTTTGTCCCTTCAGTGCCTGCCCTTGCACCATCCATAGATTCCTTGAGCATATGAACGCATCTTGAACCAACAAATGATTCTCCTTCATGCTTCGAACATGTACCCTGTGCCTTGGAGTTCTCTCTCTCCTCCTTGAGCACACAAGTGCACCCTGAAGGCCTCTTGTGAGCCAACTACCAAATTGTTGCACAGTTCCCTCCAAATTTGTCATCTAGGGAGAAGAGCAAGATCGTAAGGAAGAGCACCCCATTCACTTGGATTGGGGGGATTCTCTTCAAATTGGGCCTAGATCAAGTATTGAGGAGATACGTCAGGGAAGAGGAAGTCTTTGAAATCCTCTTAGCCTGTCATGATGGGCCTTGTGGAGGTCACTTTGCTGCCAAGAGGAGAACTTTCAAGGCACTGCAAGCTAGTTACTATTGGCCCAATCTCCACCAAGATGAAAGAAGGTACACTAGTTGATGTGATCAGTGCCAGGGGATGGGGATACCTACTCCCAAGGATGAAATGGCCTTGAAACCTCAGGTGGCTTTAGAGCCATTTGACAAGTGGGGCATGGATTTCATTGTGCCAATTAATCCACCATCAGTGTAGAAAAAGTACATAATTGTATGCACTGATTATTTAACAAAGTGGGCTAAGACCAAGGCTGTTGAGGTAGAAACAGAGGATAAAGTGGTTGAGTTCTTGATGGAAAATGTGTTTTGAAAATTTGGGTACCCTATAGAGCTAGTCATTAATCAAGGATCTCAATTCACATATCATCTGATCGAAACATGTTAAGACAACATGAGATAAAGCACATAACATCTACTTCCTATCATCCTCAGTCCAATGAACAAGTAGAGGTCACCAACAGGGAATTAGAAGGCATTCTCACCAAGGTGGTGAACAACCGCAGAAAGGATTGGTCAGACAAACTAGTGGAGGCCACTTGGGCCTACAATAGAACTCTGAAGACAAATACTGGTTTCACTCCTTATGACTTGGCATGTGGAAAGAGGGCTCTTCTCTCCTTTGAGTTTGAGTACAACACCCTGATAATGGAAGCACAATTGAACTTCATGTTACAAAGGCACAATAAGAGAGGTTTCTCCAGCTGAATGGGTTAGATGAATTCAGGATGCAGGCCCTCCTACACACTAAATTTATCCAAGTACAAAGGAAGGTTTGGCATGACAAGAACATCAAGGAAAAGGTATTTAAATAAGGGGATCGAACTTTGCTATATGACTCTAGGTTCAAGGACTTCAAAGGCAAATTGATGACAAGGTCGTTAGGCCCATACCTGATAGCGAAGTGCCATGATGATGGAGTTGTTCAAATCAGGACCATTGATGAGGAATGTATTCCATTGCTTGTCAATGGATATAGGTTGAAGGCTTACAAAATACCTCGGTCTAGGGAAGAGTTCATTAGCACCATTAGCAAGGAGGTAAATGTGATTGGAAGTGTCCTAGCTTCCAAGTCATGGAATTTTTGAAAAATGTTTTCATTTGTGAAAAAAGATGAGAAAAAAGAAAAAATGTAATAAGAGGCTTGGATGAATACCTCCATGAGGCATATGAGGCTAGCTCTTGGGTTGAAAACCTCCTTGAGGCATCCTGGGAGTGAAAAAAAAAAGAGAAAAAATAAATAAAAGATCCCTGGGTGAAAACCTCCCTTGAGGCGCCCAGTGCATGTAGGCATGTTGAAAGCCTCTCCTAAGACAACCCATGTGTCCCTCAAAGAAAAAGAGAAAAAAAATAAAAAATTACCATGACATGGAACTCCAACCTAACCATTAATAAATTTTGTTATTTTTCATGTTTTTGAAGACAATGGCAATTCCAAAGCTACAGGGGCAACATGCTCAGTTTCATTCAATTTCTCCCTCCATCCACTCTGTCTCATCCATGTCAACCATGTCCCTACCACTCATATCCATTATCGAGCCTCAAAAATCAGTTTTTTTAGCATTTTCTGATGTGCCACAGGATGTCCTATAGATACTATAGGAAGATCTTGTAGCATTACAGGATGTCCTGAAATGCTACAAGAAAGGGGAACCCAATAAGAAAATTATCTTACATGCCTATTCTAGGTTGATTCAATGATTAGGAACCCTACAATTCATCAAACCACTCACCTGTCACCCATGCACCCTTGATTCAAATAAAAAAAAACATATCTAGCTCTATATCTTTCAAAAAACACAAGAAAATGTCAAAAAAATTTATTATAATAAAAAAAGGGAGACATGTCCTCCATTTCCACAACCCTTCACCACTCCATCAGAGCTTTGTTATCATCCTCCAACCCCTATACCACTTTCCACCATTTGTCTGAAGAAACAACCTTGAAAAGGAAGAAAAAGGGGTTGCCACAGGATTTCCTATAGCAACTACAAGGTCCCTTGTAGCAGCTTGTGTCACTTGCTGCAAATAGAGTAAGGAAGAGTACCATCATCCATGGGCATCTTGTTCTTCCTAGAAAGACTCCATAGCAGTAGCCACAGAAAAAGGATATCAAGCACCTTCACACATGAACAAGACAAGCACTCAGCTATACAAGAGCCAAAAGGAAAACACAAAAAGAGAGCAAGGAAGCACTCCCCTAAGCAGTAGCATAAAATTCAACTACTCTAGCATGCACCAATCAACAAAAGGTATGCTTGGGTATGGTAACTTACTCAACCCTTCCCTAGGTATGATATGATGAAAAATGTGTAAATGTCAAAGAAAGGACTTTCTTATAAGCTGGAGGTGGCCAGTTAACTTGGCCACCCTCAGCTCATGATCAAGAAGTGATATTTAAGTCAGCATGCCATGTACGTATGTCACATCAATAGGAATCAGTTAGAAAGGTGGTCGAAATTTGTTAAGAGCGAGTGGGTGATGATTACGAGGAGCAAGTAAATGATCACCAATGGTGGGCCAACTATCCCAATTAGTAAATATTGTGCCACTGCCAGCCAAGACAACACTTTGAGCCTTGACCATAAATAGCATAAAAACCCCAAAATTTCATGCATTGTTCACTCATTTTGAAATCAAGGAGATAGGGACCAACTTGGGAAGCCATCGAAAAACTTGAACCCTGTCTCGCCCTCCTACAGGAGGAAACTACATGAAACAACTACAGGAAGCACAAAAACCTACAGGAACCACTAAAATTCCACAAGAAGTCTGCAGGGGTGTGCCTAGGGTCAACTTGGCCCTTAATTGTCAAAATCCTAGGCATTACAATGAGAAGTAAGTGGTCTATCTCTCCTATGTTTTCATGATTTTCATAGTTGACACACTGCACTATCTTAGTAATTACAGTCAGCTTGGGAATTAAAAAGAGTTTGGGAGTATAAAAGGAATTTTTTTTTTTACTATAAGGAGTTGTAGAAATTATGGTCCTCCACTAAAAATTTTAGCTCTAAGCTACCTTGAAATTATTACTGAAGCTATCCTACAAAACCTCTTGCATTTAGTTGAAACTAGAGAAGAAAATGGGAGGAGGGTTCAATAGAAGAGAGCCCACAGATACATCAATAATTCACCTTCATCCCCCTATGGTAGACATCTTCAGGAGGCATCATTGGTTAGGCTTCTTTGAGTTGCTCAAGGGATATGATGATGATATAACTTATGAGTTTTCCATGGCACTAAACCATCAAGAAAGAACAAATGCTACCACTATGGTAAGAGGATTGTCCATTACCATCAATCCTGAGTTAATCAACAGAGTGACAACACTTTCTCTAGGGGTCAATTGGAGAAGGGAAAAAAAGGCTAGCAACACCTTTTCTAAGAAAAAAAAATCACCAATGATGAGAGACCAATTGAAGCCAAAAAGGGGGTCAGAAGGGAGATTCTTCCCTATCTCTGGGATGAGGTAGCCTACCACATCCTTAGATACATTTCTTGTGAAGGGAGACTGAGTGTAGTCTATGGCTACTAGTTCAGGTTTCTCCATGAACTGAGATTTTGAACCAGGTTGCCCATATCCCAAAGATTAAGTGTGCCCTATTTTCTCCTACAATCAATCATAGAAGGTAGAATAGGGAAAGCAACAGCAGTTAGCACACTATGGTCTCATCAAGCTGATAGTAGAGGATGCTTTGAGTAGATGAAGAGTCTCTGTCCTCTGGTCCACATTTAGAGATATGGATAGAGAAGCATTACTGGAGACCGAAGTCCTTACACTTGGTGAGGATCCAGCTTTAATTGAGGAAGGAGGAGAAGAAGAAGGAGGAGAAAAAGAAGGAGAAAAAGAAGAAGAAGAGGCAGAAATAGACAAAACAGAGGAAGAAGAAAAGATAGAAGAAGAGGAGGAGCAGAACAAATAGACCAACCTTCAGAAGAACACTCCACTTGAAGAGGAGGAGATATCCCTAGATTAGCGAAGGTTGTCTCCTAAACCCACTGAAAAGAAGGCAGTTGTTGTCTTAGTTTCTTTGAGAACACCCATCAAATCCATAAAGAAAATGCAAAGACAAACTCCCCTCTATTTCAAAATAAGAAGAAGCATTAGGATTAAGAAGGGGAAGCCACAAACCCCCACAAAAACCCCTATTGTAATTGAATAATCACCAAGTAAACAAGAGGATCTAGAATCCATGGGAAAGAAGGTTGAGAAATTCACATCACCAGGAGCAACCCTAAAGGATCCCATTACCTATGTCAGGAAGCCTATCACCAGGTTAACCTCAGCCAAGCTGCCCAAGGCACCTATAACGCTCCAACAAAAAGGAAAAGGTCTATTTTAGGATTCCAAAACAGTGCTATAGGGAACATTGGCAATGCTACAAGAAAGGTAGAAAATGCTACAGGAAGAGCAGTAGGGGCAACAATGAAGCAGAGAAGAAACACCACAAGCATAGGAGGGGGAAGCTTCTCTAAATATAGTTGAGGGAGATTTTACAGAGCTATAAGAACCTAGTCCACAGCCCAACTTGAGCTCCTACTACAAGTTCATTGAAGGAGGCAGAGTGATCCCATAGAAATTTGCAATCCCTCTCTTCTTTGAACTTGAAAAAGAAAGAGGAAGGACACATCGATGGATGTAGATTGCTAAATCAAAGAAAGTAGAAGATGTGGGCCTTATGGAAGAAAAAATCCTAGAGATGGGTAAGGAGTTGAGTGAATTGAGAGATAGAGAATACACCATGAAAACACAACTGCAGGTAGAAAACACATGGCTGAGGAGGAAATTGCAAGAAAAGGAGACCCAATTGGCCACCATGGCAAGCCTCTCCATGGAGGCACTTCAATGCAGAGTGCCATCCAAATCCTATGCACTTTACCTTAAGTACCAATGAATTCAATTCCAAAGTAAGGCATTGGCACAACAGGGGACCATGCCATTCCAAGGTTACAAACATTTCATTGATTGGTGTGACAAGAGTACCCTTGATGAAAAGGCCAAGGTATCTGAATTCTACCTGCACAACCTAGCCTTAATAGACCTAAATGTTTGTGACCCCAATGAAAAGTTGGGAGACTTGGATTTGATGGCCCTTGCATCATGGATGATTTATAAGGAAGCCCGGGTTCCGGAGGTGAAGAGAAGAGTAGAAAAAGAGGAAAAGGAACCCCTATACATTAGGGTAGAGCAAATAAATTCAAGGGTTGTAATCAGTAACCACAACATCATTTCTAATGATGCACAACTTGCACCAAGATACCTGGCTGCCCAAGAATAGGTCATCTCCCATTTTGAGTACACTCTCATACTATTGGGGACTGAGAGCCAACAAGCATGCCAGAGGAGATGGAATAACTTGCCACACAGTCTTAGGATCAGGGAGTATCACTCTCTTGAGAGATTAACGAATGCATTAGAATGAACACCACTGTATAAAAATGGCATGCAAAGACTGAAGATCAATTCGATTGGACTTAATCTTAGTCCACCTTTGTTGTTGGGTTTGCTGGAAGGTAGGAAGGAAGAAGAGGAAAGAAAGTAGTGGGAAGAGATATAGAAAAATATAGGGTTCTATCCTTAGGAAGAGACACCATCCATAGAAGCTTGGTGTGTCAGGGAGGCCACCAGGGCTATGAAGTGTATGGATATAGATGACTAGGTTTCTTAGAGGATGAGCAACAGTTTTAGTAGGGGGTGATGATGAGAATCATCAATAGGTAAACTATATGGGTCGCAATGCTACTCTCCAGCTTATTAAATTGTCTTTTCTCACATTTATTTACAGATCTTATTATATTTTTCTTAGTGAGAAGAGTAAAAGTGAGTTACTATGTCCTCTGGCCTAATGTGTGTTAAATGTAATAAATTGGAGCATTTTTGAGTTGACTTGAGTGCAAGGACTTGGAGTAGACAAGCAAGAGAGATTATAGGAAGTGGTCTCCCTCCTTAACTCCTCATATCATTTGAAGATTCTCCCACTCTATCTCATCCGCTTGGTGTCACTAGAAGCCAAGCAAATCGAGTCCATTGGAAGCTAAGATAGTGCCAGTCAAGGAAGAGTTATTGTCGAGTTAGGGAGCCTATTATCCCTGTTTTCTAGGGAGCTATTGTTAGCTCTAATGTTGTATAAATAAGTAAGCTAAGGGAATCATTAGGATTCGAAGTTGTATTGTAGCCAAGAGGCCATCACGTTGAATCAAATTTGATTGTTATGCTATGATGTATTTGACATTTTTATGATAATGAGAAATTCTATTTTGATTCACCACTGAGTTGACTCAGAGGGCTGAAGCTCTTGGCTTAGGCAAAAAAGCTAGCAACAGAAGTTCCTCTCATTTGTATATGTATTCTTAGCTTAGATTGTTGATTTATTGTTGAGGTTTATTTCTATTTTCTATGTATCTTAGAAAGTTGATCAAATTTATTACTTATCCATGATTTCATTAGCTTAAAGAATATATTAGTGTTACAGTCTAGTGAAGGAAAACATACCAAAAAATATTGTGATAGTGACCCCTATACCATCTCCCTTATGGGATTATGATTAGGGGATCCCACTTTCACAGCCCAAAAACAGAGTTTGTCCTTTGTTCATTGTTTAGGTTAAGTTTCATTTTTAGCTAAATAATTATTTATGATTCCCTGGAAATATTTGCAGTTGTTAGTTTTCTTCTTAAGATTGTTGTAGATTAGAAGCTAGTCCATTCCATAGATCTAGTCTCTAACAATAGTTAAGTCCGACTTTCTAAATTCAAATCATCTTTTCCATGTTGACATGAAATAATTTGTGAATAAAAGATAAACTATTGCAGGGATTGTTGATCTATAGGAAGGGAAACCTCTAACCAACTCCACCTAGGTCTTCACCACCTTCTGTTGAAGCATACTAGCCTATACTCTGAACCTCTTTTTTCCATCCACCATGTGAAAATTGTCTTGGGCAGATCTAGCCTTCTTAAAGTGTTGGCCTTGGCCTTAGGTTATTTTCACCTCCCCTACATCTTACACAATTTTCATGCACCTTTCCAACACTTGATCTCACCATTATTTTTCTTCAAAACCTCTCAGCCAACTTCATGTAGTAGTACAAGACATCCTGTAGCAGTTCTGGACATCTTGTAGTAGTTTCCTGTAGCAAACCTGTAGCTGCATGTTTTGACCTAAAATGGTAGTATAGCCTAGTGTAGGAGTAGCTTAAACCCTCATCTTGGACTCCATGACCAAAAGTGTCCCCTAGAACAACCTTTTCATCCATTTCCCTCCTACAAGATCAGATAGCATTAGATTTTTTATTCATGAATTTAGTAATTAGGACTTTTATCTATTCTGCAAGTGTGAAGGAGATAATGAAATGCATACATGTTTGGATTTTGAAATGATAGAATAACTTCCTATTTTCAAGCAGTCCTGGTAGCTAGATGATCAAATGCAAGGTTATTATAGTTTCCTTCCTACAAGTGATTTTTGTCATTTCAGAGATAGATGATTTATGTCATATCATAACATTTATAAGTTAGAAACTTTCATTTCCTGAATTAACAAGCATTTAATTTTCTTGCACTAGAACTAGTTTTACATTCCACTCTCAGTAGCCAGACTCCCTTTAGTCCAATAGTCCAATAGAGGAATGGTATGGAACCCTAATGGTCAAGTGCCCCAGTTGAGAAGTGACATGAGCAAAATGATGCATTTGTTGTGTATATAGCATTGTCACCTCCAACTTTGTACGAAATCCCAGAGTTATAAAGTAAATTTTATAGTCCTAGGAGTTGCAGCATTCTTGCTGCAATACTAAGGCTCATCAATCATTTTTAGTCATAAATGATATTTTCATTTAAATAAGTTTTGGTTATTATAATACCTACACCTTTCTTTTCTTCAATCCCAATTTTTAAAATAAGATTCTTTTATATTTAATTTTGCCTTATTCTATTTGTTATTTAAGAAAACTTATTTAGTTAATATTAGACATAGGGAATACCCCTTGAGGTGAAGGGAGGCCAACCATTCTAACTTGATGCAGGAGGATTTTTATCCTCAGTGAATGTGTTCTTAGATTACTCTTAGTCATCAGAACAAGATCAAAAACAACACTAAGAGGGATTGTTGGTTTATCTAGTGCTAACAAGTGTTCTAGCCTTAGGTCGTGTCAGTGAGGCTAGGAACACAAGAGCATAAAATATATCCAAGCCCAAGTTATAATTTTGAACGAAAATATCTTAATTAAATTAATTAATTAGTTTTAATTATTTTCCTAAGTTTTAACATAGGAAAATAAACTAATTAATTATTAATTATTGAGACATTGTTGATTTTCCTTTAGAGACTTCTAGGAAGGTTTCTAAGAGATCTTTGCAATCGATTAGATCATTTCATATCTAAATCTTGGATGTTGATTTCTCAATAAGATATTATAAAGGAAATTGATGGGAAACCTCAGATATAATGATCATGGTTATTGGGGTTGACACCAGCGAGGGTTTCAGTGGAAGTTGAAGCAATGAATATTTTATGGGGTTTTCTTTCATCGGTATTCTTCTAGTTTCTAAGATCTGGAGGAGGAATTCTCCTAAAGTTCTTTTGCAGAGAGGGAGGTCGAGTTATTGAGATCATGGGGGTTCCAAAAGGGTTTTTCTTTCTTTGATAGAGACCAAGATTCCTTTTGGAGGTCATATTTTCTAGGAGGAGCTCATACAAGATTTCCAGGAGGGATGTACAAGTTACCAAAAGGGCCTAGAGGCTAATTCCATCTAGGTCATGAGAATCAGAGGTTATGAGAACCACATTTTTGGGCTTGTAAAGGCTGTATTTTGTAGTGTGATTCCATGTTGGGTTGCAGAGGGAGGTTGTGAGCCTTCCATGGGTTAGATCAACTTGTGAAGGTGAAGAAATATTTTACTGAAGCTTTACAAGGGTTTGGCAAGAAATATTGTAATATTCATCAATTGTAAAATTTGTTGAAGATAGTAATAAAAGCCCCATATCTCAAGAACTACTTTTCCCTTCGGGGTTTTTCCATGGACATTTTGTCCAAAAATATTGGTGTCCTTTTTCAGATTGGTTTTTTTCATAGTTTCCAAAGTTTGATTTGGTGAATATTGCAATAGATTTTTTATTCGGTATATTGCAATAAAATATTTTTGCTCGGAATTAAATACATTGGATAATTATAGACTGATTGTAATAAGTGATTTTTTTTATCGATTTTTCACAACCACGTTGTGACTCATGGTAGTCACATTGGTAGCAAAATCCCCTACATCTCAACAAGTCATGCTAGGCGAATTCTTGAAAGAGTTTTGTGGAGCCTAAGTCACAATGTTAGTGTGGTTCCCTACATCCCCACCAAGTGATGCAAGCTAAAATATGGATAGAGTTTTGTGGATTCATCTAAAATGAGATCCTTCCCCTGGAACCTCTACCTTTTCTTGCAATTCTAGGTGCATGTCTTAGACTTGCATGAGTCCCTAAAGTTGTTGGAGAAGTTTCATTGGAAACCATCAAAATCCCCATTGGAATTGTTTGGGTACAACCATGTTGCCATTTGGTGGTGGCCTTGAGCTTCGTCCCCTAGAGAAGGTCCAAGGGGATTTCCCAAAAAACCTTGGATGTTGTGGAAAAAAATTATCTATTTCCCCTTTTCAAGTCCAAGTTTTCTACTACATAGTGAGCGTTTTCAATAGCTTCACAACTACAGATGGTTTCCACATCCAAAGAATTTCCCTACTATTAGGGTTTAATCCATAGAAGAAATGATCTACTTGGTGTTGATTAATGTCCATGTAGGAGACACACTTTACCAATTCCATGATTATGATCTACTTTTCTTCTACTGTGTAGTTTCCCTATGCCAAAGCTTGTAAGGATCCTACTTGTTTTTCTTCGTAATAAGCTAGTAGGACTACTTCTTCCTAAAAAAATATTTTCTTCATAATATTCTAGTAGGTACTTCTTCCTAAACCTTTCCTCAAAAATTTGTACGTGACAGTGTCAGGCGTAAGTTACATTTGTCACTTTAGGTTACCCCACTAATTCAGGGCACTATCTCTGAGTTGAAATATAGTTATATTAGCTTTCAAATTAGAAGTATACTCCCTTAGTGTGAAAAATCATGTCATTCCTTCCAATAAATCTTCTACTTGTTCACTAGCACAACCTCCAACAAATTCTAGGTGCTTAATCTTCTAGATCTCCCTAGTAATGTCCTTAATTGGAGGTCCTCTATCATATTCCCATGATATTTCAGTTTGACTATCCCTAATGGTGAGTGCTCTACTTCCACCTAAATTTTTGGCACCCTGTTAATGTTTCATTAATTACCTCTAGGGAGTGCAAGATGAGAGCCAACTTAGGCGAGGGTAGTGGTGGTTATGGTGGAGGAAATCCTTGCAACGACCCTCCTCGGCCCCAATTTCCTTGTGTTCTTACCATTTTTAATGGGTCAACTAGTTATATAGCATGCAAGGCTCACTATCATAGCTCAGGACAATTACAACTCTTCCTTCACTCACGCATGCATATATCAGGGTAGGTGTAAGTTTTCCTTTAATAATACTTGCAAACAACGTTACTGATACTAAGTAGAAAATCCTCTATATGTAAGCTCTATGTAACTTAGTAACTTTCCCTTAGCACTAGCTAGGTTAGAATTACAATGGTGCACCAACCAGTGATCCTCAAATGTCTCCCTAGCATATGATTTTTCCTTATTATGATCTTAATTAATTATTTTTAACCATAATTATTTAATAAAATTTTATAAAAAACATACAATTGTATTATTTAAAAAAATAACAACATTAGAAACGTTTTGTTAATTTTATGATTATGTAAAATAACCCAAAAATAATGAAATAAAAAATAATAACAAAAACAAATGAATAAGTATATGTGTGTGTGGGGCGGGGCGGGGAATTTTTATTTTAAGCTTTCAAGGTTTCAGGGTTGAGCGTTGCATGAGGAAAATATGTCACCCACCTCCTTATTCTAAAATAAACCATCGAAACCCACTTCTCTGTTAGTAATAATGCTCTAGGAGTTGCATTGCCAACTTAAAAACTATTTTGAAATGCACTGATAACAATCCCTTTACACCCCTGTAGTTAAATGGAAATTGGTTGAGTAACTTGGTGCGATTTTTGTTCTTGTTAGTGATTCACATGATGAAACCTAACTTTATGCTAAGCAACAAAATCTAGTGGGTGCAGGGTCAATCAATTTCTACAAGTTTTAAGGATTTAAGGAGCAAATAGCACATAAAGCAATTTCAATCTCACCTTCTCACCCAAACACAATGGCAATGATAGCTACTGCAAGGAGGAGGGAAAAAATTTCATGTGGAGGAAGAAGAATTCAGTAGTTTATATTATTTCTCAACGCTCCTTCCATGCATTGAATACCACCAGTGACATGCACATTAAAACACTATGTCAGACCAATAGGCTTACAGAGGTAGCATACACCTTTAGGCATCTTCTTTCAACTAAATCTAAATCCACCATCCGCACCTGCAATCTTTTGTTGAGTGGCATAATCCAATGGAAGAGACATCAATCAGCATTGAGGATTTTAAAACTTATGGTTGAACCAGGAATTGTCCCAAATCTCCTATATCTGAGCGTTGTCATTAATTGTCACTATGAAATAGGTCAAATGGATTATGCTTTCAAAGTGTTTGAAGGAATGGAAGCACATGGCTATATTCCAAATGTCGTAATATTCAATACCCTCATCGAAGGACTTTATAGGATAGGAATTGAATTCACTTCATCACGGGCATTGTAGGATGGGAAGGATGAAGGATGTTGTCAAACTGTTCAATCAAATGGTGAACAAACGAGAGCTTCCTAATCTTTTTACCTATAGCACCCTAATAGATGGGCTCTGCAAGAGAGGGAAAACCCACGAGGCGTTTGGATTGATAGTTGTTATGCTGCAAAAGGGTCATGAGCCCAACACTATTACATTTACTACCCTCATGGATCTATTTTATATGATGTTAAAAAGAAGGGCATAACCCCAATGTTATTACATTTACTGCTTTAATTGATGGTTTATCCAAGGAAGGAAAGTTGGAGGAGCATTTCATTCATTTCATTACTTGCTTTAATGTCTGAATGTGATCTCATTCCAATAATTTTATCCTGCTTCCATGAATTTGCAGATTGAAAGCTTCAAGGCGTTGTATTGGCTTTTCATGTGGGAGATTCAGCCCAATAGAAAATGGCGTATGACCTCACTGTATTAATTTATTTATGCTTCTATTTTACAAGATTCTAAGAAATATCCAAACTTATGGGTGGCCATATAATAGACCCTTGGCATTTTTACAAGGATTTTTCACTCTCTTCAAGGTAATGCATTGGTTTTCAAACTCACCAAAACCTAAAATCCCCCTCCAAGACCTCAAATTTCAGCCAGACATTGGATTTATTATGCTTAATGTATTGGTTTCAATGGAGAGATTCTATGGCCTTATATATCACTATTTTTTTATTTACTCTTTCATTTTTTGAGCTTTTTGGTTTTTTTGTCATTTTATGAGAGTTAAGAAGCAAGGCTTTTCAACTCTTCTTGCTTGGCTACCCTATATGCTAGTTTATGAAATATTCTAGCTTGCTCAAAATCTCATTTTCAACCCTTTGTTTTGAGCTTAGGAGGTTGAAATTTGCTTTGTTTGAATTTTCATTTCAACTCTTCACTAAGAATTTTGGGCTTCCTTGACATGCAATTTACATCCATGTTTCCCATTAGCTTGCATTTATTTATTTTTGTATTTCAATCTTGAAGTATTTTGTATACACAATGTAATTTCTAGTTATGCATTTTGGTTGGAATTCTTGAATTTTGTTTATTCAAACCTTGAGATTTTATCACGATATTCAATTGAAAATTCTAGCACTTGTTCTTCTTCGTTTCAAGTGCAGTTCATGAATTAATTTTGGATACATGGTTTCATTCATCCAATATTAGTGGACTCTTTTGGCATTCAAATTCAAATAGAACATTCCAATGCAAATCCATCTATTCGTTCTACATTGATAAAAATGACAACCAAATAGCTACATGAATTAAATACCAAAAGTTGATTCAAGTGCAAAAGAGGCACAATCAAAGATTTGTCACTTAGTGGACTCTTCAATAGAACATTCCAATACAAATCCATTAGTTCATTCTACATTTATGGAAATGATAATCAATTAGCTCTAAAAAGTAAAAATTAAAGGTTGATTCAAGCGCAAAAAAGGCATATCCAAAGATTTGTCACTAAATAACTATGATATAGAGGACCTATGAGCCTCTTTTTGACAGCCCAAAAAATGTTTTCTCTCATGAAATGCAATGTAAATATTTTTACAAAAAAAAAGGGATGATTAATGGGACACATATTCCAGAGGCTAGGGAGGTTTCTTGCTTGAGATGTTTAAATTTCCTTACGATGGGAAAATATGAACTGGTTATAATAGCCAGTAAAGGTTGTTTTGTACAAATTTGATGGATTGGTATTTTCAGGATTAACGATACTATAAGATAAGTACGCAGACCATGTTGCTTTGGAAAACATTACAAGGCAGGAAGGACAAAGAAAATAATGAGATATAGACTACATTGGATCTGGGGGGGAAAGAAAAAAAAAGGCAGTGGAAGGGCATCATGGCACAACAAGAGAGAACCACCAGAGAGGAGAGAGGGAGAGAGCATTCAAGAAGGCTCATCCAGCAAAAGAGTAGGAGAGAAAAGGGGAGACAATAAAAAGAGAAGAGGATCCCAAAAGGATGGACAGTGAAGGATTCTTTCTAAAAAAGGAGGAATAACAACGATATCAGTTTAAGTTGGCAAGATTAGCATGAAGAAGATCGCTCCCACGTGGGGAAAAATGGCCTCTCAATTCCCCATTTAACCATATGGTGGATATTGCTTTTCTATAGAGTTCCTTGATGGTTGGGCTAGAGTGTTGTTCCTTGGATTCCTGAAAGGAGGATCTCTAAAGCCTTTCTTTTTGTGTGGTTTTATGGTGGATTTTAGAATCCCCAATATGGGTGGAACCATTTCATTGTTGTTTAAAAGGTGGATACTTGTCTTCTCTGGACTTCCTTGACATTATTGGGTGGAGAGTAAGTCTATGGATTCCCTAAAACTAATTGGTTTTTGAGCAGCTGAAGGGTGGAGGCAATGGGCCTCTAGATTCATTGAGTTTTCATTGACCACTTTGATAGTTGGTAGATGGAGGTGGGTAAACCTCTAGAGTTCCAACTGGAAGTTTGTGTTTAAATCCTTTGAGAAAATTTCAGCAATATTTGGAATTTGGCTCGAGGGTGACAACTACAAGTGAGGACTAGCTGCAACTATCTATGGTTCAGTGGAGAGTCATAGTCCCTGACTCAGTTACCCTGAAATATTCAAGATAAGTTTTCTTACATACTTGCTTTAAAGCTGGTAATTGTATGTTGCATTTATAGAATGAAATGGTATTATTGATCAAATATATGATTTTTTGCTGACATTATAAAACTGAATAACATGTTGTGCAAGGTCTTTACAATATAGTGAAAACATGTTGCAATTTTAGCTTGAGACGGTATACTATGAGAAATACATAATTGTGTTTCTGATATGATATACATGAACCACATAAGGTGCAATGTTAAAGGCATTGGAATGGTATGTAATAATTTTAATTAAAAAACAAAACAGTAATCAACATACGAACTTATTTTCTTACAATTTGATGATTATATTGAAGACAACTTGTGTTGACAAAGCATGTGTGCATATACTGGCTACAAGCCCATGTTACAGTTTATGTGGCATTGTGTTATGTTGAGGATTACCTCCTTTCTTAACCTTGATAGTTTGTGTTGTTACACAAGGTCCTCTTCAACATGTTGTGATAAATTCCCTGGCATTGGGTTACATTGTTCACTTGACCAAGATTTGGTCCAAGGGAGATATGTGAACTCTTGAAAAAAGCAAGGCCTCATAAGACGATTTACTTGACCTTATATCCTTGTATATCCTGTAGATACATTTCTTCTCTAATTACATAGATGTTGAATCTTTCTAGACTGGGATTCATATCCTAATTAGCATCTCGATATTGACAGGATGTGGCTTCTTATGGCCTAAATGGATGATAGTAGACATGGCGATTTGAGGTGAGAGTATCTCGTCTTGGAGGGATGAGTTGCATGTCACTTCCAATGGCCAAATGCCCCTAAAACCCATAAATGGAACCACATTGTTATTTGAAGGGTTGTTTTAAATCTTAGGGAGCAACTTGGCATGTGAAGGAGAATTGAAGGCTCTTCAGGAGTCTGCAAGTGCTTAGCAAGAGGTGGTCGAGAGGTCACTAGTACAGTCATACCTAGAATTCTTTTTCCTTAAATGGGGAATACTTGAAGCTCAGATATTTATCCATGGTGTGCTTTCCCATAAGGCTCATGCATGTATTAAGACCAAAAATGGGAATTCCATGTTCCTTTCAGGAGGGTTGATCTCCTTATGGTCTCTAAGACGCCTCATAAATTCCATGGATTTGGGAAGAGTGACTCTAGATTAATCTCAAGAGGGATAACACCAATAAGTTATTTAGTAGAACTTAAGGTCTAGGATTGAATTCTAGCATAGATCTGAACATTTGCAGAAATATTGCAGCGCAGCCATAGTCGAAGCAGCTTCTGAATGGAATTGTGCGTAGAAAGGAAGCAAATCCTTCTGAAAACCATCAATTTTAAGATTGAGTGTATTTCTCTTGATTTGGTAAGACCTCCCTAATTAGGCCATGATTTTTTTTGTTATGAATAGTGTTGTGGTAAATTCAAGTTGAGACTCAAACTTATAGCTCTAATCGAATAAACCTTATCCAATTGTTGGATGAAAAACCTCACCATGGAAGCCATGGATTAGTTTTCTAGATTACGCCTTATCACCATTAGGTGAAGGGAGGAGTGACATGGCTCAAAGGTCACATTGTTGGGAACGGGATCCCCCAAGGATAGTTTTGGGGCTAAAAGCCCATGGTTTGAGTCGAATTTTGTAATAAAATAGTAAAGTCTCTGCATTTTGTGGTAGCGGAGCGCGAAGGTGTCATGAGTCATAAAGGGTTGTCCGCCTTAGTTTTGTAAAGTAAAGTTAGTTGTAAAAGATCTACCCATGGTCTGTGGACCATTGGATTGAATAAAAAGAGCTAAGCTCTAAGTAGTTTAAGAGTCATGGGTTGGAGTCAGATAGTCATAGATTTGAAGTAAGAAGTCTAAGTTTCGGGTTGTAGTGTAGGTAGAGGCTCTATAGCTGAGTGCATAGAGGCCTAGGGTGGAAGTCTGCAGCTAAGTGCGTGGACCCCTGCAGCTGTGTGCGTAGGGTGGATAGATTCTGTAATCACTTGAAGATATCAATAAAGAGAAGTATTCTACAAATTCTGTGTCTTTGTTTCGATTAATGCATCTTGTCATATTGTGTATGAATTTCAATTATAATGCTTATATGATGTGTGAATGTATGTAATTACGTTGGTTAAGTGAGCACAAGTAAGAACATTTGTTTACACGGTGCTAACTATACTTGTTTAATAAGATAAGTAAGACACTTAGACTAGTTTGGGAATCTGCACGGTATGCTGCCCTAGTAGCGCGAAAGTACCTAAGCTGCAAGTTAGGACTGTGCAAAGGTAAATCGTACCCTTTCGAGGAGGTACTGAAGGGCAGAATAGAGGGCTATTTTGGTGAGCCCTAGAACTAAGTGACCTACACGAAGGAAGGAATAGAAGGAATAAAACGACATCACGACCATCTCAGGGTGTGGAAACTTGGTTCCAGCATCCCCCCATATTGCTTCGAGTGAGACTTCGGTCTGCACTCCATTGGCTAATACCGAAAGGGCCAGTAGTGTAGGGATTTGTTTGGCTAACTAACGCTGAACCTGGGTCAGGCCCTTTCAAGCCAACAAACATCCTGAAAACTTTTAATTAGTAATGCAAGGGAATGGAAGGGATGACTGGGCACAAGGCTAGCTAGGCTTATAGTGTAGTGGCATATTAATTTTTCATTGGTTGGAATGGAGTCCACACTGCAACTCATCTCGAAGGAAATTTCCTCGTAAATACCGTAGGGGAAATTTCCTTGAGGGAGTGGGATGACGTGGGGATGAGACATGGTGGCCTCCACATGATCCCAGTTGCAATTTCATTACTTGAGGGGTGGAACCACCTGACAAGTCAGCCTAGTGAATTAACCCCAGAACATTTACGAGAGCACACAAGAATGGAAGTGAGGTGAAAAACAATTGGATGACGTGGTGGGTTGGTACCATGGATGAGGCTAGAGAGATGGGGGCCCAAGTAAAATGCATTGTAAGGGAAGGGATCAGAATGACGTGTGTCAGAGGTTTCTTCCAGGAGGTTTAAAGGGGAGCATGAGAGGAGAATCGTCAGAGTTGCAAGGTCCAGGATGATAGGACCGGGACAATGTGGAGGACCCAATGACATATAGATGATGACGACATGAGTCTAGTGTGACATGGTAAGATATTATGGGCTCTAGGGATACACATATAGAGTGGGCCCCAACCTATTGACATACACATGCCTAAAAAATTGTAAGTGGTTTTGAAAACCCAATACCGCCTTTTTCGACACCCCATGTTGTGGTTTCGGAAAAGGTGATGGAAGGGTCGGAATTTATCTTAGTCATAGATCCTGAGATGGGCAGTTTTGATAAACTGCTTTGTGTGCCACTCCTACCCTTGTTAACATTTGTGCATGTTGAATTGTTGGGATTTTGTTGATCTAGAGCACGAGCATCATGGTTCGTTGATGTAATTTTATAGTGATTTAATTTATATATACATATAGATATAGAGGGAGAAATCGGGTCAGAGCCATTGCGTCGATTAGACGGTGGTGAATCACTATTGGAAATCGACGGTATGCGCATTGTCAACGTGTAGTGATTATATCTATCGACAACGTGTAGCGTTGGCATAGGAAATTATATATAGATATAGATATATATATAGATATATATATATATATAGATAGATAGGAACCTTGGATTTGTATAATGTTAATATATGTGTATGTGTGTGTAATGAGGCTATGAATACTCTGGTTATATATATACATATTCAAGTTATAATACTCTAGTGTAGAATAAGTGTGGTAAACTTAATTAAATAATCCAAACCCTTGAATGGAGAATTGATAAGAGAAATAGAAATAAGTGTAAAAAAAATGATTATCCCATTTTTCTAACAGTATAAGAGAAATTGGATTAGTAGGTGGACATCACACTGAGGTAAGTGAGGTGTTTATAGGTGGTATTAGACCATCCGGGTTTAGAACTTTGACTAGATGGGCTCTATTCATGGAAAAATAACAACAAATTTAATTCAAGAAGATTCCAAAAATCTAGTAAGACAAACATTAGGTGTTAAAAGTTAGTCTAAACTACTTAATTGCATGCCTAATTAACAAATTGACTCTTTGAGTTATATAAGTAGAAGAAAACTAAACAATTGACATGTTTTACTATCATGGATAACTTAACAACTATGATTAACAGTTAAAACCTTTCATGAATTCTGTAGGCCCATATACTGCAGTTAATGATTTGTTGTTTTTCTATAATCATGTGTTAATGTGGACTGTTTGTTGCAGAAATTCTATTACAGCAGCTCGATAAGAGAAGAACCATGGGCTTAATTATATTATTATTTAGTCATTACACACTAACAAATGTGTGTGATTGGCAACACATTATAAGTAGCAGAAGATAAAGACAAACACAAAAATTAGGATTAGAATGGTGCAATATAGTTATGATCAGTCATAGCATGGAAGTGAAGAGGTCAAGAGAAATGAAGAAGTAATTTTAGTTGACCAAGGGGGAGGGGCTCCCTCCCCATATTGGATGGATACTCTAAGAATCCTAAGAGCTAAAGTTAGAAACTTCATAGTAGATAAAGAGATATTGGTGAGAGCTCAAGAGAAAAAAGATGAGATAAATTCAGTCAGTCTGCAAAGTCTCTCAGATTTATAGAGATAAAGGAAACATGGGCTAAGGGCTAGCCATAGAGACAAGAGGAGGCTTTTGGAGTTAGAAAATACAACAAATGGGGTAGATGGTAGTAGATGTAAGAAGAGGCATAGGAAAGAAAGTAAGGATATTGTGCGGGGAAATGCACCATCGAGCACCCCGAGAGGAAGAACCAACACTTACGTGCATCACTCTAGCAGACCATCTAGTGCTACTACCAGGAGGCACCATCACCACTTTCATCATCACCATCATCAACATCAGGGAAGAATAAAAAATATTACATGTCCCAAGGAATCAATAAATCCAACCCACCCACATTGGATGGTGGGAAGATTTGAAAAATGTTAGAGGCATTGTTGAGAAGGAATTGACTTAGAAGAATTTGAAAAGATATTCACATATCAATATTTGTCTGAGCACTACTATGATGGCAAGGAAAAAGATTTCTATGAACTCAAGATGGGAAAAATGATGGATTACGAGTATGTCACTAAGTTCTTGGAATAACTGAGATATGTGCCAAAGCTCAAGGAGGAGAAAGCCAACGTTTAGAGATTTATTAGTGAGTTTCTCATGACACTTAGAAATAGAATTGAGTTGTTAGAAACCAAGACACTTAAGGATGCAATTAAGAAGTTGAAAACCTGCTATGAACAAGAAAAATTTCTAACCAAAAATTAAGAGTCACTGAGAGCAATAGTACAAATGGGACCAAAATTTGACGCTTATTTGTTAGATATGTGACTTATTGGTGTCACCTATTTGACACATTGAATTTGAGGAACTCGTCATTGGCATTGTGTCGAATAGTCAAAACTTTATTAAACTTCGTATATTTGATGGTACAAACATCGATTATCCAACACAAAGAAGGAAATTCCTATTTCCACCTCTATAGCATTATAAATGCCCTCTGACATGCGAGGGAAATAGCACTCGCCCTCTCTCTCCTCGCTCGCCCTCTCTCTTCACGTGCTGTCACTCAAAGGGCGAGCGCTATTTCCTCGCATGTCAGAGGGCATTTATAATGCTATAGAGGTGGAAATAGGAATTGACCACAAAGAATGGTCAAAATTGTCATTAAAAATCCCATGCTTCGAATTCAATTTTGCAACGCTCAAATCCGTTAGATATTTGATGCCAAAAATCTGTAGAAATGTTGACATGTGTCGAATATCCAATGGTTACCATGTTTAGTCTGACGGGAATGTATGATGGTGTATCATCGGATAATTGATGATAGAACAAGATTATGCGATGAGTGTGTTATCTCTTTGGTGCTTCCTTTAGTTGGTATGGAGGAGAAAGTCTAATGTTTAAGCATCATATAATCGACACTATATTAAATTAGTTTGGCGGGAGATATATATCTTAGACGTGTTGTTCCATCAGTATAGAGTAGCAATTTTGATGGTTGAGTGTTGCATATTTGACGAGGTAACAATTTTTTCTGACGAGAATGCTATATGTCTAATGCTTTCTTCCATCAATATTTCATCTAATATCTGACTATTTCCTCATAGGATTAGATTCGGATAAGCGACGACTTCCATGTACCATCGAGTATCCTACGGAAATCGGCGCATTAAAAAGATATATATAATTTGATGGTTCAGAACAAGGTTTTCTTGCTTTCTCTATGGCTCCATCATATTCATTCCAAGTGTGAAAGACCAACACCTCCATTCAATAATTCAACCACTATGATCAATAATCCATAAATCAGAATTACTCATAATACATAGGAATGTAATTTTCTTGTTATTACTATGGGAGTGAAAGAGAATGATATCTCATCATTTTTTATATTTTCACCCCAAAGACAACTTTTGAATTGGCAAACAAAGATAAATCCCTTATGGCTCATCCTTATATCATAATTTTTAGATATCTAAAATTATACATAACACACCCACACAAATAACAAAGTGTTCAAAAATGAGGTGATCTCTACTATGTCTTGTTGCCCCCAAAACAAATAATGTTAACATGGAAGGGAATATTTGACACTTTGAGTAAGTTTAGATAGTCATCAAACTCAAAGTTTCAAGTGATTAAGGAATTCTCTAGATCAAAAAATTTAGAAACTTTTTGCTAGATTTCTAAAGTGGCTTAAAAACCAAGAGTTAAAATGGTCTCTATAACATAAATTGTGAAACCTTCCTCTACAATACAATCCCATATCTTAATTAGGTATATAGTTCATTACTCTTGACATCTACGTGCATGGTGTTCTCTTGTACTATTCTTCACAGTTTTCTTTATGCATGTCTAATGGATGCATTAATATACCATGAAGATAATTTTTCTATGTAAAATAGGATGTTTAGAGTTTTTTTTAATGGTTGGTAGGTGCAGAGATGATATGCCATTGCAATAATATGGATTTTGTTCCACACTAATACTCTCTTCCTTTGGTATTTAAGAGTTTGGGAAGTGACTCATTTTAACATTTCAATAATAAGCAGATAGGTTCCTAATAAATGTGAGTAGAATAATAAGTATTGCAATGATAATATTGTAATGAGAGAGGATAATATCACATAACTCACATACCTATGTGTTAAAGAAAACCTATAGTCTATAATTAACTTCAATTGAACAAATTTTTTTATGTATGCTTTGTTAGGCCAAAATAAACCACAATATGTGATGATTTAGGGTTTGATACGATCAAATAGTTAGGAGAGGGGAAATTATTAATTTTTTATGTATGGATTATTAATGTGGAAAGAATCCCAACACCTAGAAGGTCAATTTCAAATTAATAAACCTTTTTGTGTATGCTTCACTATCTCAAAACAATCCACAATATGTAAAGTTTGAATATTTAATATCACCAAATGGTTAGGCACATGTTGTTGTGATAAGATAATTTGCAACATCACATAAACATTGACCATAACTCAAAAAAAACTTATAATGTTGTGTTAAGATAGCTTGAAACATCACATAAACACTAACCATAACCCAATAACATATCACAACATATACATAAAAATCTATTAACAATATTAATATTAAAACTAACATTATCATTAATTTAATTGTAAGTTTAAAAATATATCAATCTAATAAAACCATCGACAATGCTACTAAAACTAATGTAACTTTGAAAAACCATATATATGAATCTTAATGGTTAGTAATGGTGGATTAGGAGGCCTTGGCGAAGTGGGTGTCTAAAAACGTAGGATTCTAATAAATAAATAGCCACCCATAGATCAAAATTCCTTATAACATATAGTATTGCAATTTTTATATTGTTAAATTTAAATTTAAATATAAAATTAAAATACATAGATATAATCGCACAACTATGGATGCTTGGAAGAGAATAATTAATAGCAGCATATGAGAGAATTCATGAACTTGATATAACATTCAGTTAACCAATATAAAGCTGTTGTTGCAAGCCAATAATACGGATCATTTATGGATCCTCATTTGTGATGTCATGGAGTGATTTCTTGTTAAAATGTGAAACTTCAGTAAAATTCCACCTTGGACAACTCATTTGTAGAAGATGATTATTGGAATGAATTCCTCTTTTCGAGAGGACCAATTTTGACCTATGGAGCGTTGGATTCTGACAAGGGAAAGTTTTTTTTTTAGGTCAAGACCACACATGTGGTTTTGGTCAAGGTCGGCCCCACCAGTCATGTAGGCTCATGAATCCCAAGAGACATGAACTTTGACCCACATTGACTTGTATAAATAAAGGTCAAGGAAACTTCATTTAGCATCTTCACATCACATATATTTCTCTCTCCTCTTTTGATTGGTTTGACCTCCAAGGGAAATTATTCTCTTCACACATGCGAGAGTTTGACTAGGCATTTTATATCTACAATGACTTCCTGTTTCAATCTTGGTTGACCATATTTGATCGAGGTTCATTTGACCTATTTTGTTTGTGATTTTTGAAGGGTTGACTATGTTTGACTAGGTGGAATTGAATGGCATGGGAATCGAGGAAATTTGGGTAGGTTTGACCTGCATTGAGCATAGGCCTGACGTGGAAATTTGACCACAAGGTTGACCTTTTATTTCACCAAGTTTTAACACTCCAAATTTGACAGTGTTATTTTTGTTTGACTATCAAGAGATGTTGAGTTCCTCTCTCCTTTAACCAAGTTGTTTTGGAATATTTTGACTAGCCTTTGAATTTATGGTTAGGACAGAGTTTAATTGTTGTTGACTAAGGGTAGAATCACCTCAACCATCTATTTGAATATGAGTAATGGTATTGGATCATCATATTGGGAAGTCAATTTGACTATTGACTTTGACAGTTGCAAAAAACAAGAACATAAGTTGCAGGAAGTATCAAGAACTTAGTAAGGGATGACTTGGTGGATGGAATGGCTCTCTAATCAAAGGGTTAAGTTCGTCTTAAATTGATATAATCTACTAGAGAAAGAGTTGACTGTGATTTCCCCCTTCATATTAATTTTTCCCTGGCCTTGTGCCTACATCTTGTGTTCTTGTTTATTTGGAATTTGTGTTGATGAACATAACAAATTTAAAGAAAAAACTAATAAAGAGATAAGAACAATCACAAGAAAATGTCAAAGATAAGGTAAATCCACTTGAAGAATCTAATTCACATAATACCCTAAATTTCTCAACATGGTCTCAGATCTTGGTTCTCTTGCATAAGGGTAGTAAGAAGGTCACTAAGGCCTCAAGACAGAAGAGGAAGATAAGTATCCTATGACTGAGCTTATAGAAGATACAAAAATAAATTATAGGCATTCTAATAAGACCTAGTCGCATCAATTAGGCCATAAAACATTGACTGGACAATGAAAAAGCATTAAAGAAGATAGGAGCCTTGTTCTGGAAGATTGAAAGGCTAGGTTGAGCATTATAATGAAATAAACAAAGTACTTAAAGCCGACAAAGGTCATCAAAGAAAAATCTGAACTATGTGTTATCATAGTGATCTGAATTCTCAGAACTGTAGGTGACCGAGTTAATGTTTGGGGTTCCTAAATGAACAATCCTTACAAGAGAGCAAGTGAGATTGTTACATTTATCTTGATAAAATGTATACCTATACATTGGTATAGTAACCTCGAATTCGTGATAGTTATGTAACGTGAAATAAAAATTTAAGAAATCACCAAAGGGGGTGAAAATTCTAAGCATAAGTATCATTAAATACTAAGACATATTCCTCCTAAAGTTCTAAGTTATATCTACCATATTCTCAAAGAAGACAAAGTAATGAGCATGTTTAGGAGCCATCCTACAGTCCTATTTGGAAGACTAGAAGAAGTGACATCAATCACCATGGAGAAATACCACCTTGTGAGCATAAGTGTATTAAAAGGCCTCAATAATAGGAACTGAGATTTCCCACCTTATTTATGTGCATAAAGGAGATCGAGATCTAAGGCTCATTAGGCCTATCATCAAGCTACAGTCACCTTAGAAGACAAGAATTTGTAGTGTGTAATTTTTATGCATAGTTACAATGTCAAGATTGGCATATATATATATATATATATATATATATATATATATATATATATATACATAGTTCAAGCCTATACAAGTCAGTGAGCTGACCTACACTGAAAGAAGCAAAAAGTTACAAGTATCCCTCTTGAAGAAAATCTTTAAGTAATAGTCTCTACTAAAATGTTGAAGAGTAGCAGCATCAAAAGAATCCTTGGTGAAAGCAGTCAATATCTTGAGACTTGTACACCACAAATCCAAACAAGAAGGATGTCTACAATTAGAAACTTTGGCATGCCATTAATGAAATTCAAAGTACTCCTTGAAGGCAATTTTTTTTGATCATGAGTAGGCCTTCTAGCAATGTCCATGATCATAAAGGATAAAGGTATGAATTCATGACATATGTATGCGTTGTTTATTAAAAATATAACCTTACATGTTGAGTTGGTTATTTGATTCTATGGTTTATAGTTGTCTATCTATGATTGTAAATAGTACATGTGAAACCCTAACCATTGGCCTCTATGGTTTGTGAGCTAACTAGATGTTTATATGAGAATAATAAGTTGTATCTGAAATTAAGTAAATAGACCTAGATTTGAGATTTGTGAACCCTAGGAATCCATCCTCCATTGTTGCTTAGAAACCCTAGATTGACAAAATTAACATCATGCATTTAGCATCCCATATTTTGTACTTGTCAATAAGAATTTTAGGCATAAAGGTTAAAATTTAAAGGGAACACGTCAATAAAGGAAACTCTACAAGGTTTTTAAAAGGAGAAATTCCATGTATTGTTGAAGAATGTAACTAGTGCCAGTCTTCATAATTTTATTTGAGTCGTGTATTTTTCAAAAGGAAGCAAACAAAATTTTTTATAAAGGAAAATTGTATTCACTTATTAAAGCATGGGTTTCATGCTTGGGTCAATAGTTAATAGGTCAAGCCTCCATAGTATTACGTCAAAATTGAAAGTGATAAAAAAAATTTTGTTTCAAATAAACTCCTCCACCAAGTTAGCTCCCTTCTCCTAAAAAATATTGCCACATATTCTACAAGTAAATCTCCAAATAGAAGACCTATAAACCATCCTACAAGTCGGAATCAAGTCAAGATGACAAGTTGACTTCAACCATTGTTCATGTCAGCACAAAAGCACAGTGACAAACAAGTATAAATAGCCTATCATTCGACCATTTTGAAGGAGATAAGACAAGTATTCAATCTACAATATTCTAAAGATTGGATAAGAGGATAAAAGGAGAGGTCGAGAATATTTGTGGAAGGAATTATTAGAGGAGGGGACGAAAATACATGGAAGGATCTATTACAGGAGGGGCTAAAAAAAATTTGTTGTAGGAGTTATTACAGGAAGAGTCAGGATCTCTGTTGTAGGAGTTCTTGGAGGAGGGTCAAGTCTATTGAAAAAGGATTTGATTTGGTGGTTGGTGAAATTCTATGGTCAAAGGGTAAAGTGTGTCTCAACCTGATATAATCTACTAGAGAAAGAGTTGACTAGGTTTTCCCCTCAATAAGGGTTTTTCCTTGGCCTTATGCCTAAATCTTATGTCCTTGTTGCGATGTTATTTGTTTGGAATTTGTCTTGATGAACATAATAAATCAAAAGAAGTACTAATAAAAGGAAAGAACAATCACTAGAAAATGTCAAAGTTAAGAGAAATCCACTTGAAGAATTTAATTCGCATGAGACCCTAGATTTCTCAACATGGTATCAGAGTTGAGCCTTTGAAGACAAGACATATAAAGAAGATAAAATTGGCTCCATCCCATCTCAAGAAAAGAAAAAAATTACCATAGACCAAATTTGTGAAGAAAATAAGATTAATTTTTTGGGCACTCTATCAAGTCTTATTCACTATGAAAATACTACATACTTAAAGAGAGTGAGGGCATGAGAAGCTCTGCTCTTGAAGAACCGAAAGAGTGATTCAACATTCCTAAGAGGGTCACACATCTTGGTGATAGAGCGAGGGTCTAGAGAGATTGTATTATGTCTTAAGTTGTCATAAGGTATTAACTCTATAATGTATATCTTACTCACTATAGAATAGCGTATGTGTTAATGATTGTTCTGAATTTTTTTAGGCGTCAATGGCCTTCATCTTGACAAATCCACTAACTCTGAAAGGGAGCTAAATCTTTTCAAAATTATGAGCACAAAGGTTTGGTACTAAATCTATGGTTTTTTTAGAGGATAGTATTCACTTTGTTCTAAATATATACTAGTAATCCTAAAGTGGAGCCATCGTTACCTTATCAAAAGGTAAAAGTTTTGGAAGGGAACTCTAATCTGAGACTTCTAAGGCTAATCTATGATCATGCCTATCCCATTAGCACTTTCCTTCCATCTTATTCATATATCCTCTTAAGGATAATTTAGTGGTTTAGAGGGAAAGATCCAGTGACAAAATGTTGATAGTCTTATAGAATATATATTCACATAGTCCAAAACTTGAATTATTACCTAAGGGTAGCCTACCTTTGAAGTATACATATATCAGTCCTCTTAAAACTACACGTGTTTGATAAATTGTATGAAACACAATGAAATACAAATTCTATGGCATATTTTAGTGTCTTAAAGGACTTATTCAATGAGCCATCATGAATACACTAAGAATCATTCAAATCCATTTCCCCTATACATTTTGAAAGACAATAAGAAGTTCTAGACATTGGGTCTAGTATACAAAAGAAGCTACTATAAGTGAAAAAGTATAATAATACTTTTTATCATCAAGTTTCAAGTAAGTATCAATATTATTTTGCTTATATTAGTCACTTAACCATATGTGTGCAGTTTGCAAGAAAATACATCAACTTCTATAAGGAATGCAACCTTGAAATATGTACAACATGTTTATTTGTTTAAGAATCTAACATAGGATGCTAGTATTGAAAATTATAAATCCCGAATGACATATGATAATCCTTGTCATATAGCAGCCCTAACCCTGATCTGTACTTCTAAGTTTTGTAGGTAATCTAGGGTACATAGTAAGCCCTAGTGATAATTAAAGTTGAAGAAAACTTGTTTTTGCTAGAACTAGACTTTGTACTTGGGAACCATAGGATTCCATCCTCCATTGTTGCTTAGAAACACTAGATTAACATTTGACATCACATTTTCGGTATCATATAGTTAGCTTCGTTTTACTTGTCATGAAGTGCTACATTCATAAAATTGGGACTAAATTTAGAGAGAGCACTTCAAGAAAACCCTACAAGGTTTGTAAAAGCAGCAACTCCAGGTATGACTATAATTATAAGATTTGCAGCAAAAACCTTTTTTCTCTAAAAAAAATTGAAATTTTCTTCGTATTACTGACTATCTTGTGTTTAAGGTTTTAAATCATAAAATATTCTTTTTACGAAGATAAATCACTAGATTGAATATAACTTTGTCATATCTCTTGTTATTATTTATTTTTTGTTGAAACCCTAACTTTTAGGGTTCACTATAAAACCCTAATTTTTTTATTCTTAGGGTATGTTGTTGATGATGTCGAATCCCTAGGTTACTTAGGGTTTGAAATTCTAATGATATTAAAGTTTTTGGTATTGCTTCGGTGAAACCCTAAACCTTTAGGGCTTCGTCAATTAAGATTTTACTGAAGCCCTGGGAATAAAACCCTAGGTGTATGTGCTTCCGCATAATTGAAACCATAGTTAAAAATTGCTAAGGTTTGATGTTTGTATCGATGTAAAAGATTAATATGAATGAAACCTTAGATGTAAATTTTCTAGTTATTTAATGAGTTTTAGGGTTTGTAACAAAACCTAGTAAACCCTGATAAGAAATTTTTTAAACCCTAGATGTACAACTAGATTTTGTAAGTCTTACTGATCAAACCTAAGGCTTGTAGCAATACCCTTGTAGGTTTTGATTCTAGTTTCTAAAACTTGAAATAGTTAAACCCTAGATATAAAATGCTTTCACTATCAAGTTTTTGATATCTAAGGTTTAACTTTGAAATCTAGGGTTTATGTTGAAAACCCTAGTAGAAAATTTTGAGTTGGCTAAGAAATATAAAATTGATTTAAGCTATGGAAGTTTGATTACTTATATTGTTACTCTCAATGATATGCTAACTTAGTATTGATCTCATGCTCTTGTATATTTTTATTTGGTTATACTTGTTACTATATTTGCAGGTATACAATCTTCAAGATGTTAAAAATGTTCACCTACCTTAATGATGAGCGCGATGGAAAGAAGAGCTTGATAAATTATATTTTTGAGATGAGGGGGAGCTTGCATATCCTCCATGAGTTTATAAAATGTTGATGACAAAGTTGTGAATAATATTTGGATGTTTTTGAAGATGTTAAGGTTTGTTATGATTTGCAACATAATATATGAGCAACATCAGGATATTTGAAGACCCCTAAGGTTCGTATTAACATATATATGTATTTAAAGTTTATTTCTAATAGGGGTTGTGTTTGTGTTGAATATTTCCATGAAAAGAACAAAGTTTGGAAGCATGCTTGACTAATCATGGTGTGTTGCTCTTTGGGTCTATGGTCTTGGAAGTCTCATTTGAAGTTGATAAGAAGAGAAGTTGGGTCTATGGTCTTGGAATATTATCAATGTAGAAATAAAAAATTTCTTGAAATAAAATGCATTTCAAAACTAAATCACACACCCAGTAGCCAAACACTTGGTGGGCTAAAGATGAGCAGTAATTCGATGCATTTTTTTCATGTATAATTCTCCAACCCTAATTAATCTTTCAAATCCAGATATGTGAATGAAAGTACCTGCAAAATAAAGGAAGGATTAGAAGATATATGATATTTATAATTAATAAAATAGAAGAAAATTCATACGAGTGCCTTATGCCCAATTAAGAGAGTAATAGTTTCTCCTACTACCTTGCATTAACAATGATAGTTTGTGGTCTTCCACTCAAATACAAACACAATGGTCAAAGAAAGACAAATAATAGAAATTTTTTTATGGAAAAGTTCATTATTTCATATAAACCTTTATGTAACTTCCACTCGACCAAGACATACAACACAAATATCAAACAAATTTTATTGTCTCACCTAAACCCTTACCATTTTGAGACCAATGAGGCAAACTTAGATTAAATTTAACCAAATTTTAAATTTAATTGCATGAATAAATAATAATTAAAAGGAGTTGAGTGCATGAATATTTGAATGATCTCCTCTTAGTTTCGAGAATAAATTGTTGGAGTAGTTTAATCTTGGAGAAAACCTCCCTCCACTCAATGAAGTAGGTGTGAAGTCAACATTGACTTTGTTGTTGATTTGTTTTATTGAGGGTGTTTTTCTCCAAGATTATCCAAATCCTAATTTATTCTCTATTGAGAAGGGTCAACCACGTGAAGGTGGAAGCTCTCATGTGGCCACCCCCCCCCCCCACAAACACACGCCGCCCCCCCCCCCCCCCCCACACATCACTCTCAATTACCCATTACCCAATATATCTACTATATAGGAAATATTTGAAAGAAAGACATTAAGATACATAAAAATACAAATAGAAAACATTCATTTGTAAATCCACAAAATATTTCATCTCAATAAATTTTATCATAAAAAATATGTTTACATAATATGAAACAAGGTCATGTATATAAATAAACATAAAGAAATTATTTATTAACATATAACATTCATTCATTCATTCATCATATACACAAAATACTCCATCTCAAAAATAATTATCGTCAAAAGTATGTTTTCATAATATGGTACGTGATGTTTTCATAATTGGAATGGGCATCATTTTGCTTAGAACCATCATGAGGTGACTAGACAATGGGTTATAATATTTTTTTAATTTAATTGACTTGGATTAGCTGTAGACTAGGAGGACTAGTTAGTTGTACTAAGTGAGTCAATGTTATATTTCAATTAGAAGCCTGTATTTCATGGATCGTGATCTTTTCAAATGGATAGTTGAGCTAATTATCACATGAGTTGAAACCATTATGTAATTGAAAGGGGCATGTGAAGATGAACAATTTAATCACTGAAACATAGAGGATTAAACCTTTAACTATTCATTTGGAAGGTTTATTAACACATCACAACTAAGGGAGTAGTTCAGGGAGAAGAGAAGAAGTTTATTATGCAAGGAAAGGATGGCCTTGACTCTTTTATTAACAATAACGTTAGAAGTATTGTAACACAATATTGTGGATGGAAAATACTAAAGGCTATGTATATTTCACTATAATAATCCATTAGTCCACAAACTCAAAATTGGAGTTACTTAAATCCTTCACTAGGGAAATGTTTATAAGTATCTCATCCCCAAGGCTAAAATGGGTGGTTTATTTAACAAATGTTGATACGTTAGGAACAAGTTCAATGCATGGTAGTTATAATTATAAAGCTTATGGAAAGTAGTGATATAACCTATGAAAGTTTCCTTTGTTTTCCTAGGGGTCATAAGGGTTGTACATATTTGAAAATGACTTGTATACCAAGATGTTTAAAATCCAAAAAGTTTATATGAGACAAAATATTAGAATGTGTCTTCTAGATTTTTCCCTTTATTCAGTTTCCATGGGTTTTGGTTGAGCCTCCACAAACAATTCCTTGCATTATAAATTAATCATAACCTCAAATTAGAGTTGAATGAAGAAATATCACATAATATAAAACAAGGTAGTTCAATTTTTGTCCAATGGAAAAATCACAAATTTCTATTAAGATAGTCAAAAGATACATATGCACATGCTATGAGGCATTCAACCTACTAGTTAAAAATGTGGTACTCAAACAATCGGGCTCTAAATAAACAAGTGCAGTCATTTTTTATCAAGTTTTTTCCTCCTTTTAAATAGGTAGTTAGCAAGGATGTTTTGATAATGCCCCCCTTTAGTTGTCGTGGGCTCTTGTGTATATATTATTGCTTACCTAGTCCTACAACTATGTTGCTGCAAGTGGGGGAGAGCATCAACTACAATAAGAAAGAATCTTAAATTCATATTTATAGTTATTATTATTACAAATGTTTTATTAATGAAAAGGGTAGTAGATCGTTATTTACCTGCTTTAGTAGTGGAGGGAAGAAGAATGATTTCAGATGTGGTCATATGTTCTTTGGCCTCATCCTGTACATGTTATGGTGTAGAAACAAGAAAGATTATATTTAATACACCATTTTCATTTAAATATTTTAAATTTTATTCCATACAACAATTTTTTTTTTAAACTTGAAATACCTCTAGTACCGAGTTGAACATCAGTATCCAGAGGCACTCCACCATCAGTGGGCTCATGTGTTGTATCCACATTTCTTTCCTAGTTTTTACAATCAAGCACGTTACTTTATGGCCAAAAATAATAATCAAAAGATTATACAGGTAATAATTTATCAATGTTATTCATTTCTTTTATTTTCTTGAGTATTAGGTTGGGTGCTAGAAGACTGTGAAGATGCCAATTTTATCCTATGTTCAACTATGGCTTGATAGTCGTGCTTCGAAGAAAGCTTTAAGTCTTCCTCTATGGGAGCCTCTTTGAATTGTGACCCCTACAATTTTGCATGAGAACATGAATTTTTCTTCTTCTATGATATTAAATTAAAATTGTTAAGAATTTATAATTTGGATGGAAATTATTTTTTGTATATACTTACAATTTTAACAACCAGTTTTGAGTAACCACCCAGGCCAAGATGATGTTTCCCATGTTTGGCTATTCTAGCCATTGTGACTTTGGATGTATTTGGAAACCTATATTCAAATGATTGGAAAACTTAATTAGACGTCACAATGATGATAAAGCACCATAATTACATTATTAAAAGTGCCTCATACCTTCCTGGTATGGGTGGTGTCTTCCTTTCTTTTTGCAGTTCCTACTCGTTTTCATCTGTCATGAGTGATTTCCACTCCAACTTTGGAATCGTTGGAGGGTTCTCATGTGACCTTGTCCTTTCCAAATGAAACCTATACTGGTCCCACATATATTTCAATTGTAAGCTTGCCTTGGGGGTAACTCTAGTTTTATTAAAGGTACCCTCACCAAATAGGTGAACCATATTGGTTACAATTTCATCTTTCAACTTGGAACTTTGGGATTTGCAGTGTGTGTGAATGGTGGGCCCAAATATTTCCAAGGTTAGGTCCTACAAATTACTATATAATACATCATTTCCTATAAAATGATATTATCATTACTTTACAATTATCACATACTATACATTAATTTCAATTAGATTGTACTTAATATTTAAAACACTTCTTAAATACCTATAAGTTTCTCTATTTTCATGGGGAGATTGTCCTCATCTACCAAAAACGTATTCGGTAGTGTTCTTGTGCTAGTAACACAAGAATATCCAGGAAATATCACTTCAAATTGTGTAATGATACCATGCTTTGCATCCACAACATCATCTACAAATCTTGACGTGTGTTGTTTAAGAGGTGAAGATCCTTCTATGTGTGGTTGAGCGGGTGTATTGGTCTCAATGGCTGATGTTTCACTCATGAATGAAGCATCGATGCTGCTACCAACGTCGACCCCCATAGTCGTAGCATGAGGTTCGTACTCCACCAAAAACTCATGTAAAATAAAGAATTTTTTTATAAAGGATGAGATAATTAAAATCATAAACAAATAAACAGGATAATTAAATGAGTTGTTCACCCCATACTAATGAATTTGGCACATCAGGGTTTTTATTTTTCCTCTTATATCTTCTATCTGAGGCTTGTTGGCATTATGACATAGGCTTGGCACTATGGCACAGGTATTGTCCTTGATGGCAAATCACTTGGAAAATTACTCATATGACAGTTTAGGCTCACAGGCTCTTAGATTAAAGGAAAAGGAGGTATACGAAGGTTCCCGTTGACTAAGCCGATTCATAGACCAAAAGGCATGTATGCTTATACACGCACTTTCATGCACAGAAAAGCGCGTACAGTTTGGAAAAATTGGTTTTTGGTCCTTGATATTTGGACCTATGGTTTTGGACCATGGTATCTCATCCAAAGTGTTGAATCCAGGTATTTGGACCTATGTATTGGTTCTAAGTGGTTTTGGACCATGGTATTGAGTAAGGCCTAAGACTATAAAAGGAGGAGGAGATCATTAGGCAAAGGCACTCAAGGATTGAATATCTTATGAAGAGAAAGATATAGAATACTGGTCATTGGGTTATGGTGCATAGCTGGATCCGAATCAAGGAGGAACCTGAGCGCTAGAAGAAGGATAAGTTTTATTGAGGGGTCAAGATCTTAAGGCTTGAAGAGAAGTCTCTTTGTATGATTTTGATATTTTATATTTGGCGCATGACTTGATCTGTAAATCTAATAATCTGGGTATAACTGATGTCTGAATAGTTGAAAAGGGTAAATTATCTTTTATAGATCTGTACGCAGGTTCATCATAGCAAAGGCGTGTATACACCCTGGTTTGGTAATTCAAAACAGTGTATATGCAGGTTTGCCTTAATATAGTAGTGTATGCATGTAGGTTCTTCATGTTGAAGTAGCGTACGTCTCATGAAATATGTTTTAGCTACTTCTGTTTATTGTTGCAGTGTTCTGGGTTCAGGATTGGTTTCTGGTTACTGTTACTGTATTCTGGCTACAACATTCAGAGAAGTGATTGTTTGATTCAGTTTTTGGTTGGTGCAAAGAAGATTGGTTGATGCAGATATATTTAATGCTTGATTGATGTTATTGATGGACCCAGACTGAAAATTTATGAAACGTGGTCCTTGGAAGGAAAGAGAAGGTTGTAGCCTTCTGTAGGTTAGCACCTACGTACTAGTACATCAGCTAGTACAAGAGCTAAGGGGGTTGTAGCTCCCTTCCAGGAGAAGCTGGAGAACGAGAGAAGGTAGTAGCCTTCTGCAGGTAGAAGCCCGCGTACTGGTATAAGACTGCACTAGTACAAAAATATTGTAAAAAGAAGTTTCTTATTAAAAGAAGATAGACACGAATTGCAGTAGGTGGTTTTCACCCACACTGGGTTTCTACCTTATATCTTGTGTTCATGTGTGTTATTTCCTGTACTGTTTACTGCACTTGATTACTATTTTATGGTTCTGATGCACAGATTAAGATCAACTAACGAAATTATAAGTTTGTAAGATATACGCAGTTTTGTCTAAACACAATTGCTTATATACGCAAGCTGATTTAACAGAAGTAGCGTATATCAATCTGTTTATGGGAATGAAAAATTGTTAAATTTCTATTACTGATTCACTTGGTATCGGAGCAGGTCCTTCCCAAGAAGCTTGATCGCTTGAAGGAAGATCTATCATCATGAGCAACTACTAAAAAGAGGCATCCATTAGGCCACCAATTTTTGATGGAAGCAACTTTGTCTATTGGAATCACAACCTATCTTCAATCTCTTGGAACAGAAGTTTGGGACATTTTGGAAGGAGGATACACATTTCCAGCAGCAACTCCTATAGATACGACAGGTAAAAAGCAGTATGAAACAAATGCAAAGGCTATCAATACTCTATTGGGGAGTCTATCACAATCAGAATTCGTCAAGGTTATGCAGCTCAAAACCGCCAAAGAAATATGGGACAAGATCATTCTAAGCTATGAAGGAGACGATCAGGTAAAACGTGCAAAACTAAAATCTCTCAGAATTCAATATGAAACTCTCAAAATGCACAATTATGAAAGTGTAGCTAATTATTTCCTCCGTATAGATGAGATTTTTAATCGCATGAAAAATTTTGGTGAAGAGATAAAATAAATTACTTTAGTTGAAAAGGTTCTAATATCCTTGTCTTCTAAGTTTGAATCAAAAGTTTCTACCATAGAAGAAAAGAAAAATCTTCAGAGTATTACTATGTCATAGCTGCACGGAATCCTAACTGCTTTCGAAATGAGAAAAGGGGGTCCATCAGACATGAGAGAAGTCGCATTCAAAGCTTCAAGAAAAGGAGAATACAATGAGTCAGAACATATGTCAGAAGGAGAGGAAGAATCAAATTTTGTCAAGAACCTTCAACGGGGTTCTGGAAGATTCAGAGGTAAGTTACCTTTCAAATGCTTTTCTTGTGGAAGAGTCAGTCACTATGCAGCCAAATGTCCTCATAAAGATAAGCTTGATAAAGGTAAGGAACCAGTTAAATGGAATAGAAAACAAAGCATAAGTAAGAAGAGCTATTATACACATGAAGACAACGATGGACTTTCAAATAGTGATGAAGATGAACATGGTAATGATTATAGACTTTTGATGGCTTTTGAAGATGATGATTTCTTGGATGCTATAGATGAAGATGATCTCTATGAAGAAATTTCTAAACTTAAAATTTGTTTCGAAGAAAATAGTATGATGATAGATACTCTGACATTCCAACTTGCTGAAAGGGAAAAACACAATGAAAAGTTAGAATGTGAAATTGTGGGACTTAGAAAAGATATTGAGAAAACAAAAGCTCTTAATCTTAGATTTGCTAAAGGATCTGAAACTTTAGATGAGATTATCAAAGTGCAGCGTTCTCCTCTAATAAAGACAGGTCTTGGATATACTAAAGAAGCATCTCAAGCACAGAAGCCATCCACCTCCAAAAGTTATCTTGATGTAGCAAGGAGAAGTGAATAGGTTGACAATCGTCAGCAAAGGCATAAAGCGGATCACCAGGTAAATCGGGGTCAATCTACTTCAAGGATGAACAGAAGCTACAACCAACCACAGGTAAATCATTCCCAATTTGCTTCAAGAATGAATGTCAATGGAAACTACAATCACCTGGTCAGTAGATTTAATAATCGCAGGAACTTCTTTAATGGCCAATGTTTCTCATGTCATAACTTTGGACACAACGCTACTCAATGTGTTTCCTACAAGACCATCATGACTAGAGAAGCACGAAATCAAAGGAGTGTGACTGGGATCATGAAGAGGACCTACAATACTTTTTCTGCTCTTGAAAATGAAGTAGAATGCTCTATTTGTAACAACTTCGGTCATGAAGATTCTGAATGCAGGAGTAAGTTTCAGCAAACATCTCAGAAGGAGCAAGCTTCATTGGGTCCCAAAACATGGAGAAAGAAAAAACCGCAAATAGAAAGATTTGGTATAGCCTTATATGTGGAAGGACAGGAAAATCAATGGTACATTTATAGTGGATGCTCGAAACATATGACAGGTGATAAAGGAAAACTTCAGTCATATAGTGCCTTAGAAAAGGAAAGGAAGGTCTCATTTGGAAATGACACCCCTGCACTCATAAAAAGTAAAGGCTCTGTTCTTTTAAAAGAAAAGGTCAAAGCTAGAAATGTTATGTATGTTGATGGCTTAAAGCATAGTATATTGAGTGTTAGTCAAATGTGTGATCAAGGAAATGAGGTAGTATTTCAATCAAATGGATGTATTGTTCGTGAGCTTGATATAGGAGAAACAGTTATCAAAGGCAGAAGAACTCCAAATAATTTATACATACTCAAGGGAGGACAGAAACAATGTTATCTAAGCAAAAATGATGAACATTGGCTATGGCACAGAAGATTGGGGCATCTATGCTTCCCTTAAATAAAGAAAGCATACAAATATCAGGTTGTTTGCGATATTCCTGACATTAGAATTCCAGACAATACAATATGCAAATCATGTCAGTTTGGTAAGCAAACCAAAACACATTTCCCTGAGAAGGAAGGATCAGCTAGTAAGCCACTTGAACTTGTCCATACTGATTTATGTGGTCCATCAAGGAAAAAGTCACCTCGTGGAGAAGAATACTTTATATTGTTCATTGACGACTTTTCTAGGATGTGTTGGATAGGACTTCTGAAGCATAAAGACGAAGCTTTCGAAAAGTTCAAAGCTTTCAAAGCCTTGGTTGAAAATGAATCAGATCACAAAATCAAATGCCTCAGGTCTGATCGAGGAGGGGAATTTACCTCGGATGAATTTTTCGACTTTTGTGAAGAACATGGAATAAGAAGGGAATTCTATACTGCAAGGACTCCTCAACAAAATGGAGTGGTAGAAAAGGATGAACAGAACGATTCAACAGATGGCTCGTGCTATTCTTGATGAGTCTGGAACTCCTGCAACCTTCTGGGGTGAAGCTGCATTTGCTGCCGTTACTATTCTTAACAAAACAAACGTCCGGGTAAACAACACTCAAACTCCTCATGAACTTTGGTATGGCAAGACTCCTACTGTAAAATAATTCAAAGTCTTTGGAAGAAAATATTACATTAAAAGGACTGATGAAAAGCTTGGCAAGTTTGAACCTAGAGCAGATGAAGGCATTCTCCTTAGTTACTCTTCTCGAAGTAAAGGATATAAGTGTTACAATAAAAGACTTGGAAAAATTGTTGAAAGTATTGATGTGGTGGTTGATGAAGCAAGCAACAATCCAAAGTAGGTAAAATCCGAAGATTTTAAAGATGATGAGGACTATCCTTCAACATCAAATCAGATTAATGCTGAAGAAGAAACCTATGAGGCACCAGAAGAATAGATAAGGGTAGAAGAAAAGACTCCATCCAAGTACGCCCAGAAGAATCATCCAGAGACTCAAATTTAGGGGCAGAAAGAGGCAGGTGCACAAACAAGAAGAAATATTACAGAAGCTTCAAGCTATCTAGCATTGCTTTCCTCCGTCGAACCATGAAATATAAGTGAAGCATGTAAAGATGAATGCTGGGTCAAGGCCATGAATGAATAACTTGAGAAGATTGAGAAGAATAACACTTGGGAATTGGTTCCTAGACCTAATGATAAGAATGTCATAGGGACCAAATGGATATTCAAAAACAAGCTGAATGAAAATGGAGATGTTATTAGAAATAAGGCCAGACTTGTTTATAAAGGGTATACTCAACAAGAAGGTATAGACTTTGAAGAAACTTTTGCACCAGTTGCCATACTTGAAGCCATAAGAATGTTCCTTGTTCTTTCTAGCTTTCAGAAGTTCAAAGTATATCAAATGGATGTGAAAGCTGCCTTTCTAAATGGAGACTTAGAAGAAGAAGTGTACATTGAGCAACCAGATGGATTTATCCTTGGAAATGATCCAAAACTTGTATGCAGACTCAAAAAGGCTCTCTATGGTCTTAAACAGGCTCCAAGGGCTTGGTATTATCATTTGGACAAATACCTCCATCAACAAGGTTTTTCAAAAGGATCAACAGATAGCAATCTATATATAAAAATTGACAATGATAAATTGTTAATACTTGTTGTGTATGTTGATGATATCATCTTTAGTAGCAATGAAGAAGCCATGAGTCAAAAATTTGCGTTGGTGATGCAGAAAGAATTTGAAATGCCCCTGCTTGGTGAGCTCACATACTTTCTTGGTTTACAAGTCCAACAAAACAAAGACGGTATCTTTCTATCACAAACCAAGTACCTCAAGCAGATCTTGAAGAAATATGGCATGGAAGATTCGAAACCATTATGTACCCCTATGGTAATAGGATGTAACCTCAATGCAAATGATGAATCAACATCAGTACATCAACCAACCTATAGATCCATGATTGGTAGTTTGCTCTATCTAATAGGTACTCGACCATACATCATGCATGCAGTGGGAATAGTTGGAAGATTTCAGGAAAATCCAAAGGAAGCACATCTATAGGCAGTTAAAAGAATTTTCAAATATCTTCAAGGAACTCAAAACTATGGCTTATGGTATCCTAGAGATACGGATCTCACATTTCATGCATATACAGATTTAGATTGGGCAGGAAGCGTGGATGATAGAAAAAGCACTAGTGGTGGTGCATTCTTTATGGGTTCCATATTAGTGTCTTGGTTCAGCAAGAAACAAAGTTCAATTGCTTTATCTACAACTGAAGAAGAATATGTGGCTGCTACATCTTGTTGCACACAACTCCTTTGGATGATGCAAACATTGCAAGACATTCAAATCACTTGTACTCCACCCATCTCCATTCTATGTGATAATACAAGTGCAATCAGCATTTCAAAGAATCCTGTCATGCATTCCAAGCCCAAGCACATACCTATCAAATATCATTTTCTTCGGGAACAAGTGCTTGAACAAAAAGTCAAATTGGGGTATGTTCCCTCCAAGGAACAAGTTGTTGATATATTCACCAAACCACTGCCTAGGGAGACATTTGAATACCTCAGACAAAAGTTGGGAGTAGTTGATGCATCATCTTGCTATCGACACTTATCTGTTTCAGAGAAAAGTGGTTGTACGCGAGTTCATGAAGATCATCTGCGTACATACATCGGTTTCTTTGGAAACAGTCGTGTATATGTTGGTTTGAAGAAAAACAGTGGGCCAGACTCAGGGTGAAAAGAGTCTGATATGAGTCTGTCAGAGACCATCTGGCATAGGTTCAAGGGGAGCATATACTTCTAATAGTGCATTTTTGGCATTACCTTAGAAGATCTTGGTACAATTTCACAGATTCAGGTGGAATATGTGCAGAGGGGGATCATGGTTGCTGGTCTAGATGGTGATTGACAGATGCTGCTGATGATAGTTGCTGATGACTATCATAGTATTGTCTTAGATATTTGGTCTCTATGTCATGTATTTCTTTTAGTATCAAGGTCATGTAACGATCTATTTTGTTTCCCCACTATGCTTGTAATGGATGATGTAATGTTCTTGTTTTATCATGTATAAACTTTTGGCATATCCCCACTTGGTTGGGTGGATGAGTTAATTTTGGCATATCCCCACTTGGTTGGGAGATGGATGTTTGTATGAGTCTTTGGTGATAGGAAGGTCATCTATGATGTATAAAGTCATGTTATTTCTTGTAGAACATCTTTTTGCAGACCTTGCCTATAGTCAGGGGGAGCATGGACAACATAGTAGAGCAGAGGTTTTAGCATGTACTTAGGGGAAGAATAACCCTTTGCCCTTGATGACAAAGGGGGAGAGTGATTTGGGGTTGCCATCAAGTCCAAAGGGGGAGACTGTTGGCATTATGACACAGGCTTGGCACTATGGCACAAGTATTGTCCTTGATGGAAACTCACTTGGCAAATTACTCAAATGACAGTTTAGGCTCATAGGCTCTCGGAATAAAGGAAAAGGAGGTATATGTAGGTTCCCGTTGACTAAGCCGCGTATACATGCGGATTCACAAACCAAAAGGCACGTATGAATATACACGCACTTTCATGCACAAAAAAGTGTGTACAATTTGGAAAACTTGGTTTTTGGTCCTTGGTATTTGGACCTATGGTTTTGGACCATGGTATCTCGTTCGAAGTGTTGAACCTAGGTATTTGGACCTAGGTATTGGTTCTAAGTGGTTTTGGACCATGGTATTGAGTAAGGCCTAAGACTATAAAAGGAGGAGGAGATCATTAGGCAAAGGCACTCAAGGATTGAATATCTTATGAAGAGCAAGATCTAGAATACTGGTCATTAGGTTATGGTGCATAGCTGGATTTGAATCAAGGAGGAACTTGAGCGCTAGAAGAAGGATAAGTTCTATTGATGGGTCAAGATCTTAAGGCTTGAAGAGAAGTATCTTTGTATGATTTTGATCTTTTATATTTGGCGCATGACTTGATTTGTAAATCTGATAATCTGGGTATAACTGACGTCTGAATAGTTGAAAGGGGTAAATTATCTTTTATAGATTTGTAAACAGGTTCAACATAGCAAAGGTGCATATACACACTGGTTCAGTAATTCAAAACAGTGTATACACAGGTTTGCCTTAATATAGCAGCATATGCACACAGGTTCTTCATGTTGAAGTAGCAGACGTCTCATAAAATATGTTTTGGCTACTTCTGTTTATTGCTGTAGTGTTCTGGGTTCAGGATTGGTTTCTGGTTACTGTTACTGTATTCTGGCTACAACATTCAGAGAAGTGATTGTTTGATTCAGTTTTTGGTTGGTGCAAAGAATATTGGTTGATGCATATATATTTAATGTTTGATTGATGTTATTGATGGATCTAGTCTGAAAATTTATGAAACGTGGTCCCTGGAAGAAAAGAGGAGGTTGTAGCCTTCTGTAGATCAACACCTACATACTAGTACATCAACTAGTACAAGAACTAAGGGGGTTGTATCTCCCTTCCAAGAGAAGCTAGAGAATGAGAGAAGGTGGTAGCCTTCTACAGGTAGAAGCCTGCGTACTGGTATAAGATTGCACCAGTACAGAAATATTCTAAAAATAAGTTTCTTATTAAAATAAGATAGAGACGAATTGCAGCAGGTGGTTTTCACCCACATTGGGTTTCGACCTTATATCTTGTGTTCATGTGTGTGATTGCCTGTACTGTTTACTGCACTTGATTACTGTTTGATGGTTCTGATACACAAATTAAGATCAGCTAACTAAATTATAAGTCTGTAAGATATACGCGGTTTTCTCTAAACACAGTTGCGTATATACACATGTTGATTTAACAGAAGTAGCATATATCAATCTGTTTATGGAAATGAAAAACTGTTAAATTTCTAATACTGATTCACCCCCCCAGGTATTATTTCCAACAATTTCGCCCCATACTGATGAATTTGGTGCATCAGGGTTTTGATTTTTCCTCTTATATCTTCTATCTTAGGCTCAATCAGGATCTAAAGAATTGAATTTCTTGTTTTATTTCATTCGAAGCTTCTGTATTGTTTGGATTTGATCAAAAAACATAAAAATTTCTTCTTCAGTGAGCACTTCCTCAAGAGAATCTGTGGACTACTCTAAGGCTGGTGCCTTCCCCTTATCACCTTGTTTACAAAATAAGTGTAATTTGCAATTCATCCTTAATTAATCATCATTATATTAATAAGAAAACCACTACTAACAATATATTGTAGTAAATGACAATCATAACATATAATATACATTGCTTACAAGTTGGGTAAAACTGAATACATATCACTCCCATAATAGAAATAATTGTATCTATTTGATTCAAATTGTAATTAATGAGCAACTCTTCCCCTGCAACTATTGATTTAGTGGCACTTATGAATACCCGGTTTCCTTCATGCCCCTATAATATGCAATTGGGTTGCTTATTTTTTGTCACATGTTGTGTACTATTTATAAACCCTACAATGTTACCTATTGCTTTTGGCCTTCCATCAATATACATTGTTGCACCTTTATTTTGATCATTGTATTTTAGTTGTATATAATTTGTGGTCACTTACTTTTTCTATATTGGACTATCTGTAACCAATCATTGTAGTTGTAACAGGGTCTAACATACTCCATCAATTCAGTTAATCCTCCATAGCATACCTTTATGAAATCCATGGAAAATAGCCCCAAACCATGTAATGATGATCGCGCAATGCGGTATATCCTTTCATTGACAGAAAAATCAATGTTTATTTCAAGAAGATCCTTGGGTGCCTATTGTTTCACTAAATTTTTATACCTCAAGGGCACCTCAATATCATTTATGCTCTCATTATCATAAGAACATGACCCCCTTTAGCAAGAAAAAAATCCATGTGTATGGAATTTTCTTCTTATATTTTCATCTCTAGTTGACCTTCACCTGCTAGATGGTGTAGCAAATGTTTGGTCAATTTCTTCTATCCTACCTGAACTTTCGTCACTCGACGAAGATAGATCTAACAAAGACATGTTTGGTTGAAAATCCTATAACATCCCATCAACTGAGAGAAAATTTTAGTGAGTGTCATAATGGATGTTGATATCTCGAGATAATATCATAGCATTTAATCTTCCATTACAAAAAAAATACCCACATACTTTAATATGTTGAATAATGTAACTAGTTTTGGTGGAATAAAAGGAAAAAAAGTTGGACATTGAGGTTGTTGAGATTTTATGAATTTTGAATCCCGCAAGAGAATATTAGATGAAGCCTTTCAAAATTCTATAAATTAGAGTGAGCCAAAACCTCATTCTCACCAAACCAAGTCCAATTCATCATAAGTGGTGAGCATATGAAGTAGCCACAACCTAAAGGAGTCTTTTGAAGCGAAGTAGAAGGCAATTTTGGGTCTATTTTATCTCTATTCCAATTTTTTTCTACCAATCCTGATATTTCTCTTTGGCAAGAGCTTCTATTGGAGAAAAATAGACAAATCAAAATACACGTTTTGGGCCTATTTTATGCAATCGTAGTAAAGAAAACTTAGCACAAATAGTCTTACCACTACTAGAGGTGTTACAACTAAAATATTATCATATGAGCTATAAAGAACTGCAAATACATAAGTTTGAATAGGATTGAAGTGTCTAAACTCTTGTTATAGTGATTTGCATGAAGGATTTCTTAATGCAGATATAGGAAGTTTGTATGAAACAAAAAGTTCCCTATCTTTCATTTGTATGAAGCCAAAAGTTCCCTAATTTCATATGACATCCCAGTTGGAGGAGGAGGAGGAGGAAAACACGACCAAGAAACTTCAGGATAACTACAACTTCAGTTGGTTCTTTTGGACATGACCAAGCAACAAACATGGAAGAGGACATCATTAAGAAACATATGCATTTGGCCAGGAATAGACAATAGTATCACAAACCCCTCTTTTTACTATTAACACAAAACCTATCCAAATTTGTTTAAAAAGAAAATTTATGTATGTTTCGTAATGAAATCAAACCCATTGAACCTCACATAAAGAAGATAGAGGTTGCAGTGTTTATAAACTTTCCACACACTTCATAACCTTCAACATTTAAACATGTAGGCAAAGTAAGAACTTGTTCCCATTCCTCCTACATTCCTTGCACTAGACCTTGTGGGAAAGACTAAAACGTAAAAATTAAACATTTGTTTACAAGAAAAAAATAATTCTTGAGTAATCATGTACATGACTTTAGTCCCCTCGTTACCAAACAAAGTTTATTCTAAAAAAATGCATTCCCTGAATTGGTTAATCACCAAACCTACATGGAACTATCGTTTAAGGATAATAATTAAGGGAGATATATAGGTTGAAAATTTGCTTAGGGAATATTTCTAGGAATATTATACATTTTCTACCCAAGTGTGCCAACCAACTTAAACATCAAATGGAAACCCATTTAGCTGAGAGAAAATTTCTGATTCGGCTTAGTGTTATTTCCAAATATGAAGCGAAAAGTTCCCTATATTTTATCCGTATGAAGTCAAAAGTTCCCTAGTTTTAGTTGGTTCTTTTGGACATGACCAAGCAACAGACATGGAAGAGGACATCATTGAGAAACATATACAACTAGACAGGACTAGACAATATGATAAAAACCCCCTCCTTTCACTATTAACAAAAAAACTATCCATATTTGTTTAAAAATAAAATTTATTAGGTCTACTAAGGTTTGCACATAGCGAAATGACATTAATGTTTGTGCAGTGTAATTACGTTGTTAAAATTCTTAATCTAATTCTAAATCTAATTTTACTTTATTATTAGACAATCTTGTATTTAATTCATTGGATATTCACCATAGGTTTTTTATTTTTATCTATTTATTTATTTTAATTAGATGATTCCACAATATTCCCTTTAGATTTGTAGGGGCATGACTAAGTCTACCTGAAATTGGGCACCACTTAAAGCACTAGGGTACACGTAATCAATGATGAGCCTTGACTTCTCTACGTAAGCACCATGGTGTGGTCATTTTCAAGGTAAGAGAAAGTAATAGAATCCTTCATGTCTAACTAAAAATGTAAACAAACTCGAAATATATGGAAGCCATTTTTTTTAGTCATTGAAATTGTTTTGCATATGTTGACAATTTATTCTTCTAATCTTAAGCCATGAGGGTTAGCTCAATTGGTCGAGTCCTCGTCCTATTGTTAAAGAGCCTTTTCTATTGAGAGCTTATGGGTTCAATTCTCTCGACAATGTCATGGTTAGGCTCCATGGTTGAAGTCACCCCTTCTGGTGAATTTGCTTAGAACAAATATTTTGTGGACATAGCAATTACCGATCTTTGGGGTCCATGAACCACATAGCATATATATATATATATATATATATATATATACACACACTTACTTACTTACTTACTTACTTCCAGCCTTTTTTTCCAGTGGAAAACATTATTTCCCATCTCTATCAGTGAGGAAAATTGATTATATTTTTTCTTTTAAAGTTAGAATACCATTGTTTTGTTTATGTGTATAAATATATAAAAGTGACACCACACAAATTGATATGTATGACTGAAATTACTATTCGAAGAAACTATTAATTGGCTAAGGTTCCCTTGTAGTTGGCCTACATAGATTCAACTTTGACTTTTCTTATGGAAATTGAACCAAACTACAACCACAAAATCTAGCCATTTTATTCAAATTTATTTTTAGTTTACTTTAAGTAAATAAATAGATAATTTTTACTTTTCCTGTGGAGAAAGGTAATGCACATATCTTCATTTTGTTGTTTCGATCAATTTAGTGACTGGAAGCAACTTTATGGATTTAAGTGAGATAAAAAATACATGTTCTTTGATATTAAGAATTTAGATTTTATCTTCATTATATAAAATAAATATTTAATTGTTATATATTATTTAAATTAACACTTTAATATTTATATGTTATTCCAATTGTGAACTGTCGAGGTGGGGAAATATATTTATAATTCGAGGTGGTTAAAACATGAAGAATAAATAAATAAACAATATTGGATATTATAGAAAAACAAATTTCATAGCATTGCCTAGTAGTATGGCTATGTGCTTTGACCCTACATAAACCACATGGGTAAGAAAAGGAACTACTCTATCCAATATGAATATTGGGATTAAATGCTTGAAAGTTGCCCATTGACCTATATGATGTGACTATGGTTAGATATATGTACATCAAATATGGGTATAAATTTATATTTTGTTTGTCAGCTGAATTTGCGAAGGCAACTAGAACGAATTTCTGGGCACATTTTCTAGACCTAATAACAGAGACAAAATCACATTACACAGTGCAAAAGTGAGATCAGTTAGAGGGCATTCAAACCCTATGCAAAAGGATCTAAGGGATAATTTAATATTCATCTCAATTCTGACCCTTCTGGAAAACAGATCGAATACTTTTGGCACCTCCATTAGCCCTTAATCATTATATCAAGGTTACAAACCCATTGTAGCATAGCGATACCATAAGGAGCAATTTTTTTAAATATGAAAGGCTTGTCAAGAAGCCCTAAGTAGGTTGCACTCACTGGTATAAGAGGAAGATCAAAATTGGCATAACAAGGTCTACAAAACCTCTGAAATATCTTCACATTTTTGCATCTCTAGTATGTATACTACAGTCACTATAGATCAGTAAATATGTTAGCGTTTTGTGAGGAATTCAAGGCCTATATATTTTTCAACCATGATAAATCTAGACCCTTGTTAAAGATCTGAAGTTTCAGTGGTATTAAGTGACATATTTGTAGCCCTATAAAGGACTCAAGTCCTCTATCAAAGGTTTGCAATTATGTGGTATAGTCATGTGCAAAAATTCCTCATTTGAAGAGGCACTAATATCATTTCTACACTTGTGCATATATTAGTTCCAAGATCATATTTATTGAAGGGATATTTTGATTACAATGTAAAATTACCAAAGTTTTGAAGCGTAGTCTCACTGTCAAGAAAAACTCATACCATACATATGTACAAGATATATAAAGGTCTTCTTTATACCTGTGCATGATATTTGGGCATAATTATTGTGCAAGTGAAGGATAGAAAAGAAGGAACCTAGTTCTCCTCTTGTTCTGAGCATAAACACATTTCAAAAGATTCAATTCAAGCCTCAGTCACCAAAGAAGAGGATTTGAGGCTCGTATTATGTTTTGAGCATGAGGGAGACCTAGAACGAAGGCACATTAGGCTTATAATATCATACAATCCCTTGTATAACCAGAGGAGAAGCATATGAGTTTTTGTGCATATAAGAGAAGGCTCATCACCTTGCTCACAGTCTTGGACAATGGCATAAGGAGACAAAGAGTATGTGCATAGTAGTGATGAGTTTTGTGAACATATATACATAGTCCAGGCAAACAATGAGTCAACCTATGGTAACATTGAAAGGGTACGTTTATTTTGAATTTGCAATAATGAAATTTTTTTGAAATCATTGTTGAGTGTAGCTTTTTAAATAATAGTCAAGGGTCTCTGTTTTGAAAAACCTAATTTGAGGGTATAGTAATAAAATTGTCACATTGAAAGAAGGACTAACTACATGTCTTTTTTATCACACTTGTCATCAATTTTGGACTTTGGTTTTTGCTTTGGTCATGGATGGTGGTGACATGTGCATGTTCAAAGAAACCCTAGTGTCTCACATATTCAGACCCACAGATCTATAGTACATCAATAATATTCAAACCTGACACCTCACCCTTCTACTGTGCAAGTTCTCAAGCTAGTTTTTGAGTGCAAGAGTTGAAGAAAAGTTTCTTTGTAATGGTGGGCTAGGCATGCCAGTCTTAAGTTGTTACGTTACAAGAAAGGGAAGAAAAATTCAAATTCAATGGCCAACGACAAGGTCGAGGTTGAGAAGGAGATCTTTGTTTTTGAGAAAGAAGGACTAACTACATGCAGAAGGTGAGGTCACATATTTGTGACAATGACACACATTGACAAGAAAAATGCATCTCTTTGGGCACTTAATTAGCCCTAATCTCTGATAATAAGTCGCAGACCCATCTACAGAAGAATGAGGTCATCCAAGACAAAATTCCAATAACAAAATGACGAGTGATTTAGCATGCTTATCAAAGAATATGTGGATTGTCCAGCCATGAGTGTGAATGCAATGCCAAGCTCCAAAAGATGAGTGAAGTGGTGTCAAACCCTGAAAGGCGAGTGACAGGGTGCCCTAGTGCCCTCATATGAAGATCGACAGGAAGCCAAAAATGCGAGCTTAACACTATTTTGTTTTCTTATATTGGACCCCAATTAAACACAAAACACAAAATTAAATTAAATTAACAATATAACATATAATATAATATAACATAAAATTATATTATATTATATTATATTAACAATTTATAAAATATTATAACATAAATTAAATTAAACTATATGCTGTATTTAATTTTACTTTAATGTGATCATAATCTTAATCTTGGTTATATATCATATTAATATATATAATAATCTTAATATATAATCTTATATGATTTTTGTTGAAATTAATCATGTATTTCATGTGCTATATGTGAATAGAAATTTAATGGTATCATTAATGTTATTATGATGAAATCCCATGGTATATTGTGATTAAACATCTGAAGAAGCCCTAGTTCAACATGGATACACAATGTGGAAAACAACAATCCATTCATTAATATAATTAAAAATTAAGAATATAAATATGATGACACCCAACCATATGTCAAGTGTTAAAGTTGAATTTAAATGCACATGAATAGTTCTCTTAGGTATTAAATAAATTGAATAGTACAAAAGGTGGGAATTGAAGGCATAGTCCAGAAGAAAAATGGAATTTGTAAGTGCTAGGTTTTCACAATCTAGGTTCGCAGGATTTGGATCAAAGGCCAAGATCAGCCCCTTGGCGGGCTCGCATGGTGACAATGGTGTTGGGGCTCCTGACCTCCGGTGGGCACACATATCAGGGTGGGCATATGCTAAGCTGCCTAATATGCGAGGGCTTCCCGGTATCTGGAACGAAGGGCACCCAGTATATTCAGCAGGGTCTTGCAGCATCCTCCACCCTCAGGGTACCCAAAGCGAACGCTCTCAGGGATTTATCGACAAACCCTAATGGAGTTGTATGGAGTTTTTGAGGAAGGTGGTGACAACCTGGACACCTACGAACATAGATTATACATCACATCACTACTACTCCCAGGGATACCTCTGTTGTCACAACAACATCGCTCTAGTGGCTGCGATAACGAACGAGAAACCCTCGATACACCCAGATTTGCAAAACTACCTGCAATACAACAATGGTGTGGAGGCCGGGTGTATGCATCATACAAACCAACTTGCAGTCACAAAACTGGTTGTAAAAATACCAGAGAAGGGTCCTCCGGTCATAGATGCATTTGCTCAGAATACAAAAAGGATAAAAGCCCGCTGTTCCAGGAGTCTCGTTCCTATTTTCACTCTCAAAAGACATACCAGGAGCAAGCACAAAGATTGGCCATTGTTGGGGCGACTCTTGTCATGAAATCCTCCAACAATCACTCCAAACCAACATTAGCGAATATTGGGTCACCTACAGCAGATCGGACATTCGACCACAAGATGGAATTTGACTCCCTACATCTGGTAAAATCATTTCGTTTTCAATTTTTTTTTAAAAACCCCTACATGGATGTCTTTATGAGTTTGGGTGGTCACATCTGATGCACCTGAAGCAAATCATCTCACAAAATATTGGATACCCTGTGCATATGAAACACCTGCTATATGAGGGCAGATCATTGTAGGATAACCGGACCCTAATAGATTACAATATCCTTTCATCATCCTCCATAATACTCAATCTGAGACTGAGAGGTGGAGTTGCAGCCTCCAGTAAAATTAACAGTGCAGGAGGTGAGATTGGGAGTAGTACAAAAAAAAAATCACAGAATCAAAACAGAACTAGAAAAATGAAGGTCTCTCCTTCAAGAATATCCTACAAGGAAAAAATGCAGCTACAACACCATCAAATCCTATAGGTATTTCTCCCAATCCATACATTGTTGAACAACTGAACTACACTCCAGAACTAAACATAGACACTCTAGAAATAGATGAGCATTGTGCTACATTTGAATCACAAGCCATTATATGTCGATTCAACTATTTTTGGCCAAAACTAATAGAGTTGTTCCATTGGATTTTCACTAACTGGACAATACACTGTGAAATTCACCTCTGCTCCAAGGGGTTCTTCATAGTTAATTTCCCAACATCGGATGCAAGAGACATTATCCTTCAAGAAGGACCATGGTTTTGGGGATCGACAGGCCTCTTCATCACACCTTGGTTTCCAGAATTTGATGCAAATACTATGGTCATTTCTAGGATGTCGGTATGGGTTTGTTTACACAATCTCCCACTTCATTTCTGGGACAACCGCATCCTTGCTGGCATTGGGAACATCATTGGGAGATACATCAAAACTGAAAATCAAATATTGGAGGAAAGAGTCTTCACATTCACATGAATTTGTGTGGAAGTAGATCTCAGCAAAGGCTTACCAGATCGCATACAACTGATTCACAACCAGCGGAAATGGACACAGATATTAGATTATGAAAACACAACCTTCAGATGTAGAATTTGTTGGCAAACAAGACACCTTCAAAATACGTGTCTTGAAGCCAAGAAAGACAACCGAAGAAAGAAGAAGACTAGGAAACAACCCAAAGGATGGAAATTCCCCCACCTGAGTATGATGAGGAGGAGGAAGTAGCAGAGGAAGATCCCACACCCAATGAGAACAATCAGACATCAAAAGAACCAGAATTACAGGGGGTTACCTCACAAGATCCAATTGATCCACAGAGCTATCCGGCAAAGATTCCATAAGAAATGGATACCAGTGGATTCAAGCACCTACATACTTCAGACACTTCATATTTAGGCAAGGACATTGCAAAAACTAATGTTGGAAATCAGCTCGCTCTTGTCTCTTCTGCATCACCTCAAGGGGAATGGCTCAAGGTAGAGAAAAAGAAAGGGAGAAAAGCCTAACTTTTCTCCCCATATGTATATTATTTTGATTTTTGTATTTTCTAATTGTCATCAGTCATGGACTTGATGATGCTATGTTTCTTATGAAATGCAGCATGTAATTTTGTTTTAATTAATAAAATTACGATTTTTTCCTTGGAATTTTTTTTTGAATAGTACAATTAATTGAGATAACACATTGTTTGAATATAAGAGATCTATGTTAAAGGGTTCATGTAAAAATTCTCCATTAATCAAGCATTTTTATAATTTGTTTGTAAATGTACACAAAATAATTTTCCAATAAAAAACCATGTTCTCATTTCTAAGTAATGTCAGCTATAACAATCAGGGAAACTATTGCATTCAAGGTATCTTGGTGCTTGTCTTTTGAATGGGAGGATTATTTCTCAATCCATGATAATGGAACATGATTGTTTTGAGTCTAACTTGTCCATAATGAAGGTTATCGATGAGTGGGTTGAGGAGAAATAATTTATTGGTCACACAAGTCTAGGTTCAAAAATGAGTTTATATGGTTAAGCATTGTCATAGTTGATTTCTAAATGTATACAAAAGAGTTTTCCATGAAATACCATGTTCTCATTTCCAAGTAACATCAACTATGACAACCAATGAAACTATTGTTTCCAAGGCATCGTAGTGCCCATCCTTCAAATGGGAGGATTTCTTAGGCCACATGAATGGAACATGTGATGTCAAATCCAACTTTTCCACTATGAAGGGTGATTCATGATGAGTGGGTCAAGGAGAAACAAGACATTCGCTAAGCGAGTAAGAATATGAAATTATAGACTAATCCAAATCTATATCTACAATTCTTGTATATCAACAATTTACTATAAATTTTGCCACTATTTCAATATCTATTAGGATTTATGAGATAAAGTAACAAGGAAACCATTATAATCTAATTTGTTACCATGGAAACCTATCCTAAACATTCATAATTCAATTTAACATATCATAAGCATAGTTTTCAAGAACCATCGATAATTCATTGAACCAACACATATGATAATTCTAGTTTAAAATTCACATCTAGGAGGGATATAGTCACCATGAATAGGTTAGTTATGAAAAAATAATAGGTCTCGAGGTCTAACATGGTAAGCACCCAATAACATGGATATTTTAGATGGATAATTTCAGCACCTTGACATTTATGTTATAATTTTACCATTTGTTTGTCGAATTCTTTGTGTGAGTCATATATGAGTCTTCAAATAATCCCATACCGTCAACGCATGTATCTACTATAAACATGTCAAATTTCAATACATGCAAGCATAGACTGACAAAATTTCAACATTCACCCCTTTCATAGGTCACTATGTGTGGGGTCAATTAATTAAAGCATAATTTCAACTAATTGGTAAATGTTAAGTGGTGGATTGGGAATTAGAGGTAGGCCCACAACAAGTAACAATAAGATTGACATCAATAATAATTGGTTCCTAGCTATCCATCATTTTTACATTCATGGGGATTCATATCCTTAAATATTAGAAGAAAGAGCTTAAGAGACATATAATAAATTATGTGTGGTTCATTGAGGCACCATTCCTTTTCATATAAATGATGTTGACAATGATGAAGATGGCAATGGTGATTATGATGATGATGATGATGACGACGACGACGACGACGACGACAATGATGATGATGATGATGATGATGATGTTAAAGATGATGTGGATGAAAAAGATGACGATGATGACAATGACGATGATGATGTTGATGAAGGTGAAAAATATGATGGTGATGATGGTGATGATGATGAAGTTTATGATGATGATGATGATGACAAAGATGACAATGAAGGGTAAAAAAGTTTTATCAAATGGAAGGGTAAGGAGTTTTCTCAACCTCTGGACTATGAAGTACATTATAAGCCTGTAATTGGTAAATAGTAATAAATACTTTCATCTCCTTGCCATTTATATATGTTATAATTTTGTTGTTTGATTTTCCAATTCTTTTTGTGAGTTGTATTTGAGCCTCAAAACCCTTCCATGTCATCAATGCATGCATCTACCATAACCATGTCAAATTTCACTACATACGAGCACAAACTGAAAAATTTTCAATGTTGGCCCTAGTCTCAAGTCACATCACGACTAGCTCAAGAGACCTTTGCAACGCTTTGTAAATTGATTCACTGAAACTTGCATAGAATAGATAGTGCAAAAAAATAAATTATACAATCAACAAATAACACTTTCAGATGATGATGATGGTGATGAGAATAATAGTGACATCACATATCAAGTCACATCACGACTAGCTCAAGAGACTTTTGCAACCCTCACAACAAATCATTAGCTCATCAATGACAACAAAATATTACGAAATGTCTTGTGGAAACTATAAAAACTATTAACTCATAGTTGTGCAATCATTGGGAATGAAAGCCTCTACTCAACATAAGCACCTATGCAAGTTATGGCATTTAGATAAATAGCCAAATCCTATCAAATAGGATTAAGGCTTTGTAATTCTAACATGCTAGCATTGGAAATCTGATGATCCAGATTTTTTCTCCCTCGCATGTGTTGGCTCCTTAATATGCTGCACGTCAAGCTACCTTCGTCTTCAATTTAAAGCTTCACTGGACTAAAACCGTACAATTAATTTAGTCCGTTTTACCAGTTGGTTAGTTGAGGTTCAGTTTAACATTGTTTTAGTCCATATTCTAAAAATCATTATGAGACCCCTTTTTGGTAGCTTTGTTCATTGGCAGTCATGGGTCGACCTTACTTCTTTTATGTAGGCACCCCTTACCAAGTTGATTTGACCCACCAAATCATCACATGGGTGGCCTGGCATGCTTAGCACGTGATGCTCCATGGGTGCCCAGGCACCCCGCCTTCGTGTGGGTGTGCCCAAGGTGTGGGAATTTGCCCTACTATGAAAATCAATCAACACAAATGATCAACTCATCAATGAAAATAAAATATATGTTATCATTTGTTAGTACCATGCTTCATAATAAATCAATTATAAACCGATTTTTAACACCTAAACATTAATTTAGTCAATTTTCTAAAAATCATTATGAATCCCCCTTGTGGGAACTCTTTTCCTCATTTACCTTACTTCTTTTGTGAGAGCATCCCTTTCCAAATTAGGCCAACCCGCCAATTCATCACACGGGCACCCTAGCGTGCCCAACACACAACGCCCCATGGGTGCCCGAGCGTACGACCTTTATGCAAGCACGCCCAGGATGTGGGCAGTCGCTCTGTTGTGAAAATCAGTGAACACAAATCATTAGCTCATCAATGACAATAAAAATATTATTATTTGTTAGTACCATGTTTCATAATCAATCAATTATAAACCAAATTTGAACACTTAAACATTAATTTAGTCAATTTTCTAGAAATCATTATGAGACCCCTTTATGGGAACTTTGTTCATGGGAAATCATGGGTTGACCGTACTTATTTTATGCAAGCACCCCTTTCCAAGTGGGGTCAACCCACTAACTTGTCACACTAGTGCCCCTATCAAGTGGGCACCCTAGCGTGCCCAGAATGCAATGCCCCACAGGTGCTCGCGCACCCCACAAATTAGTCAATACAAAACATTAGCTCATAAATGACAAAAAATATGTATTATCATTTGTTTGTACCATGTTTCATAATCAATCAATTATAAATTGGGTTTTAACACCTAAACATTAATTTAGTCAATTTTATAAAAATCATTATGAGACCCCCTTGTGGGAAAAAATTTCATGGGAAGCCATGGGCATACCCTACTTCTTTTGTGCGGGCGCCCCTTGCCAAGTCGGGCTGACCCACCAACTCATCGCACAGGCGCCCCTACTAAGCAGGCACCCTAATGTGCCTAGCACACAATGCCCCATGGCACCCAAGGGGCACGCCCAGGGCACGTGCATTCACCCTATTGTGAAAATAAATCAACACAAATCATTAGCTCATCAATGACAACAAAATATTATCATTTGTTAGCACCATGTTGCATAATCAATCAATTATAGATTGAATTTTAACACCAAAACATTAATTTATTCAATTTTCCAAAAAATCATTATGAGACCACCTTGTGGGAACTTTGTTCATGGGAAGTCATGGGTCAACCTTACTTCTTTTATGTAGGCACCCCTTGCCATTCTGGGCTGACCCACCAACTCATCACATGAGCACCAATGTCGGGTGTGCGCCCTAGCGCGCACAGCACATGACGCCCCAATGGGTGCCCCGCCTTCATGCGGGCATGCCTAGGGCATAGGAATTCACCCTGTCGTGCACGTCATGCTATTAATTTACTTGTCGGTTGCTTTGCTCAAATGTCATCATTCACCCCAACTGTTCACACGTCTTGTCCTTTCATATTTCGCATGTCTGTTAGACCGTTGTATCGCCCAACTCACCCAGTCCACTCGATGTTCCCAATTCATCTACCCACGTCATGTTGTGAAAGTTACCTTTGGGTGCTCAAGTGTTCTCAGGGCACGCACCCTTGTCATGCACACAACGCCCTCAGTTCATTTCACTCATTCAATTTTCACATCGTGTCTCCCATATCGCATGCCCTATTTGCACATGGGCGCTAGGGTGCCCTACCTTCATGAGGTCGCGTCGAGGGCACTCACCTCCATGTTTTGCACATGACACCCCATGGTTGCACTTCGATTCATAAGTTCGTTTTTCACCACTTTGATTGGGCATAGGTATTCATGGGCTAACCTTACTTATTTTTTATGGGCGCCCCTTGCCAAGTCTAGTCAACCCACCAACTTATCACACAAGCATCACGGCATGCCCAGTATGCGACGCCCCATGGTTGCCTGAGATCCCTACCTTTGTGTGGGCGTGCCTCGATTGTGGGTGTTTGCCCTATTATTCAAATCAGTTAAGACAAATCATCAGCTCATCAATGACAACAAAATATTATCATTTTTTAGTACCATGTTGCATAATCAGTCAATTATAAACCAACTTTTAACACCTAAACATTAATTTAGTTAATTTCTAAAAATCATTATGAGACCCCCGAGTGGGAACTTCGTTCATGGGAAGTCATGTTCTGACCTTACTTTCACGTTTTCGTGACTTCCATGTCGCCTGGTTCACCCATCGCCCAACTCGCCCAATATGTCTACTTAACGAACCAAAGTCAAAATTGGAAATTATGGTATAAACATAAATGAGATTCTCTTCATTTTAAGAATAATATATTCTTTATGGTGGAAACTCATATGGCCCCTACCCACCCCCCTCCCCCCTGCACAACTCTCAATTCCCCAATACCCAATCTATCTACTATAATATATTTGAAAGAAACATAGTAACATTCAAACATAAGACCTAGGAAAATAAAAATATAAGCTGAACGAAAGAGAAAAAACATTAGAGAAATTTTGAGGTCTAAAATGGGCCTAAAAACAAAAATATACAACCAAAATAAAATTTATAATAACCAATAGGATTCAAGATGATGATGTCAATGATGGGGGAGGATTCGCCTTTTTTGAAGTAAAAATGTGAAAAGATTAAAAAATAGAAAAATAAAAATAAAAAACTACTTTTTCAACTCGTATTTTCAACTTATCTCACTACGGTTTTACTCAAATTTCGAGTAAGATCACTCATTGGATGAAAATTTTAATTCCTCATCCAAAGAGTACCCATGTTTCATACTTTCAATGGACCCTACTACACAAAAAAATGAGAAATACATGAAAAATGTGATTGTAATCATGTTTTTTCATGTATTTCTCATTTTTCGTGTTATAGGGTCCATCAAAAGTCTGCAACATGGGTAATCCTTGGATGAGGATTAAATTATGCATCCAACGAGTGCTCCCTCTCAATATTTGAGTAAAATCATAGGGAGATAAGTTGAAAATACGAGTTGAACAAGTAGTTTTTTTCTTTTTTCCCTCTAAAATTTGATGATGTAATCTAATCTAATTTTATTATTTATACTATTATTTTATAATATTCCTTAGGAGGCCCATTTTATACCTCAAAATTTCTCTAATGACAACTAAAAACGTATAAATACATGCCTCATACTTTTCAACATTTTGATATCATTAATCTTCTTCCTCATCCAATCCATCATATATATCATCCAGTTTAGAATTCATGTTCAAAGGATTTTCCATATCAACATCATCATCATTGACTATATCATCATCTGGAACATGCTCTTCTACATTTGGTTCAACTTCTTCAAGTTCTTCGTCTAACAGAACATCAATATCATCTAGTTCATCCAAATTAAGATTGTCTCGATTAACATATATTCCTTTAACTTCTTTGACGTCTTCATCTTACACTACATGAACCCCCTGCTTCTATACATCATTCTTCTTCAATTTCATCTTATTTTGCTACATTATACTTCATGGGCATTCCTTTGGGATCATATCTAACAACATATGACCAACCCGCTTTACCTGGAACGTCTATGTAAAATACATGTTCACATTGGCTTGGAAGAACATATGGCTCTGATTCTAGCTCAAGATTCCTTTTATCAACCATGGTAAATACATTAGCATGCTCAATAACATTTGACATTGAACACAACTATTTTGAAGAATTCAAAGTCACACTCAAGTATATCATGCAAATACCCATAGTATCGATTGTTAGAGACTTTTGGATGTCTGTCACCTCTAGAGGCAACATTCGTAACTTGAAATTGCAAATATCCCAAGATCAAAAGTTTTATTCTTTTCATCCAATCTTTTGATGTGAAATTTGTGTCCATCGCACCACATTTTATTGTGGTGTTTTAACTACAATGTGTCAAACACATAAAAAAATGCATTGTCAATTGATAAGCATATTTACACTTGCAAAATATGCAAATTAAGAAAAAACCACACCATATGAATAAATACAATTTAAAAAAAAAACTTAGTATAGGTGAATATGCTTGCCTGATAATATTTTAAACCATATGCTAAATCAATTTCCCTCTATGTAAGATTGGTATCTCCACTACGTTGAGATTCTTTGACCATGTAGAAACATCATACCATGGTAACCTACCATTATTAGCTTGTTTGCATCATTTAATCCATACCTTCATCCAATGAATATTTTTCACAATGTATAAATGTAATTCATCCCACTCTTTATCGGTTCTATTAAAATAAAACAATTCACATATATATAATTAGTTACCATGTTATTCCTTCATAATAATGGATTATGCAAGAAGAATAAAAATTAAAAATAAGTACGATATACATAAAAACAAAAAAGTAAAATGTGTTATAAATCTACATTATCTACTTACATCTCACTTTTCTTATTCTACCTTTCCCTAATGGGTGCTCCCCTTCAAATTTGTCTATGCAGGTGACATCCCAAATGTGATCCAATGCATTAATACATTTTCCTATTTCATGACTATATTGATGAATATAAACCATGGTTTGATATACCATATATCCCTCTACCATCGAACCCTCAAGGTGTGCTCTTTGTCTGACCAAAGCCTTCAGTGATTTAATTTTTCTCTCAACCATCCACATTGATCTTGTGTGTACAAGTCCACACTTTTCAATCTCCTCAACTTGGTGTATGAGGTATTGTTCCTGTGCATTGAAAATTTTTGGAGGTAGATACTTTTTCATTTCACACATTAGACAAGGAATTTGTTTCCTCCAATACTTTATATCTTCTTTATTGATTTCTTTAGATGACAACCATCTACAAATGAAGCAGGAAAATCATAGGTTTCACCAAAAAAATTATATAGTACATGATGACAAGTAAAACACATGTAATTAAAAATATGTGACACAACAACTTATTGGACAAATTACACTTTGCAAATAAATATCCACTTACCTCATGTATTTTCCATGATCATATATAACTTGTTTGACATTGCTGTCAAAGTTTTCTGGGAGAGACAGAGGTAGAACATGTTGTAACAAAAATAATGATAGATCATTATTTTTTCCCAAATTAGTAGAAACAAAAAACACTAATTAACAAGATGTTTCACCAATGTATAAATAGATACACCAAAATAATTACCTTAATGAATGTATGTCAATCCTGAGTTTTTACCTCACCTATTTCACCTTTTTGTGTTAGGATATTCTTTATGTTTGAAAAAAATATAGTTGAAAATTTAATTTTTTCAATAACCTCTTTAACATCCTTTCTTTGCTGCTCTATCAATAACCAAGGGAGGGAACTTATATTTTGGCTTTCTTCGTCGTTATTTGAATGAGTTTCACTTTTCAATGCATGGTTGGCCTCCTTAATGTCATTACAAATCTTGACTTTTTTTATTTATTTCTCCTTCCATCTAAGATTTTCCATAAGGTCTACGTTACATTCTTCCTGATGTGCATTGTATCAAACAAATGAAAAATTTCTAGGTGGTCATAGTAGGGGAGTCTATTGAATTGCTTGGGATAAATTTTCATTACTAGTGAAAGTGCCATGTTATTAATGCATTGACAACCTACAACGTGAATCACAGTTAAAGATATTATAATGACAATATAACCTGTCAATTAGTACAATGAAGAAAATTCCATAAAAATATAAAATAATCCAAACATATTATGTATATTGATAGATATAAAAATTGATCCATACCTTCAGAGAATCTATTATATTGCAACTTCCATGCACGAGATGTCATTCTCTGTGGTCTTAATATTGTCTCTTCTTTCCCATTTAAAAGATGTTTTTCACTACTTCGATACTTATGGTTCTTAGAAAGGAAGTTCCTATACTCATCAAACACATCCTTTCCTAAGCTTCTTGAATGACGAGATTTCATCTTAGGACCACACACTGGACAAGAAAAATTACCCTTTGTTTGAAGACCTGAAGAGATGGAATAATTGTTATATCAATTATTTTAAGTATGTACAATGAATATCAAACTATTTAAAAATCATACATGAAATGACCTTCATAAAATTAAACATTATTAAAGTACAGGGTAACATTATAACATACCACAAAAATGTGTTAGCCCCGGGGCATCGTGGATTGTCCATAAAATAATTGCATGGAATTCAAAATCCCTTTATGCATCTATTGGTCTGGAGATATCATACATAGTGACATTGTTACATAACTCCACTAACTCATTAATAAGAGGTTCAATATATACATTCATATCTTTGACCCGGTACTTACCTAATTGATTGAACATACAATACATAATTACTGCATATATGAGTAAATAAAAAAAATTATAAGGCATAATTGAACATGTATGAGTAAACAAAAAAATATAGGACATAATTATGAAACAAGCAAGACAAATGAGATGTTATTGTGTTAAAAAAAAATATTCTAAACAAAATAATACCTGGAACAATGATTGTCAACATTATGTGCTCCCTCTTTATTGAATTCCATGGAAGAATGTTATTGTTGATAACAAAAATAGGCCACATTGAGTAAGTAGATATGGGCTCTCCAAATGGATTGACACCATCAACTACTAATGAAAACCTAAGATTATAAGGTTCTCTTTTAAACTCTTGACACTTTTCCTCTATATTCCTAAATGCATATCCATCTGCAAGCATACGAAGAACATCATATTCACTTTTATTCATTGCATGGTAATCCATAAGTTATGCTATGCTTTTTCACCTGAACAATTGTCGTTGACATGGAATTATGGGAATATAACAAATAACCTTGTGAGGCACATTTTTTTTTTACTTTATCAGTTTGATATCTACTCTCATCACATTTTGGGCATTTGTATTTCAACACATGTTCTTTATGATAGATAATATCATCATTAGGGCATGTATGAATGGCTTGATACTCCATTCCAATATATTTAATAATGGCATGTAAATATCAGTACGTACGAGGTGAAACATTTGAGGGTGTAGTAAAATTTCAGCTAATAATTTATAACATAAAAAAAGTAGTACTATTTAATGTAATAAAAAATATTAAACGTACATATTGCATCCAAATGTTGCAAATTAATTAAATTTTTATCAACATACTAACATTAAAAACAACAAGAAAAATAATTATTGTATCATGTATATAGTACTAAATCTCACAAAATATATTACATACCTTAGGAGTTGAGTATCACATGTGTTTCACAAACCATTCACTGCCTATAAGTTGACCAACAACAATAAAGTATAGAGAAGAGATGTTTCTAAGCCTTCACAAAGAGGTTTAGTTTCCCTCTCAGTACAGGTATATCAAAAGCATGACCATCATACTAGTTTCCATCATCGTCAATTCCAACATTATTAAATGTCTCCTGGATCAATCTATTTTTCCCATATTCTTCAACTATGTTATCAGAAACCTTATATTCTTCCATAGGATCATTAACTTGATCCTCAATACTAATCACTCCATGTTCCTGAACTTGCACTTGTACTACAACCACCTCTTCCTTGTTGATCAATTCCCTAGGGGGGCATACTATACAATTACAATCAACAAAGTAAATTAGTATAAATAGAAAATATTTAAACATTGATATAAAAACCATTTACAAATATAATATATAATGAAAACAAATACAACAAATATAAAGAGAAAGACAACTTAGGTGAGACAAAGAAACAAAGACAACAAATCAATGATGATGCTTGTATACTTTATTGAGATATTTACGAATATGTTGAAAAAATCTAAGAAAGATGTTACTTTTCTTGACATGTAGGAAGTGAGACAGTTTCTGAGATATCACAACCATAATAAAAAAACACATTGATCTTATTTTTCATTTGGCATTATAATGGCATATTCTTTCTTCAGTTCACTTAGAGACTAGAAGTTTTAAGAGGATGTGTTAACAACCATGAGCTTGGGTGAGAGCAAGAAACAAATACAACAAATCAATGTGATCATGAAGCTTATGTAATTTAACAAGAAATTTAAGATTATGTTGAAAAAATTTAGGAACAATCAACACGTGTAAATTGTAGGAATGTATTTGACACATATTCTAATGATATGTAAGAGTGTTTAATGCAGAGAAGTGAACCAGAACTAACTCTAGTGATGTGAAAAGTTGAAACACATATAGGGGTGGACATACTTAAAAGTGACACTTTTGAATGTAAGAACACATGAAAAATGACACTTTCACATGCGAATGACCTTGAAAGTGACACATTCCCAAGTGGAGATAACATAAAAATGCCACTTATTAAAGTGAAAGCAAACGAAAATGACATTTGTGAATGTGAAAGAGAAACGTGTCAAAGAGAAAGTGTGCAAAATAGGATAGATGAGAAAACTCACCAAAATAGAAGTACAAATGAAACCAAAGTGAGGTAGGTTGTCAAATAAAGTGTGCACTGATCGTTGACATGAGTTGAACATCGCACAGGCATGGTCTTGATGGATGGTGCTATGCTTGTTTAAGATTGCATAAAGGAAGTGCAAATTTTTCTTTAGGCAAGTGGTAAGGAACCCACTAAAGACATTTTTTATAGGAAACCATTTTTTTACTAAGGCGTGAAGTCATATATCTCTCATTATACAAAAAATGGGGTATTTTTTTTTTGACTACTTATTTTATTTGACCAAAATGCCAAAAACTTACTCCTTTGTACTTAGTGGTAAGTGAATGTTATAAAATAAAAACAATGCACCTACTTCAAAGGACATTCAAAATGGAATGTTCTACCTTGTGATGAGACTCAATATTGCAGCAAGGATGCTACAACTCCTAGGGCTACCAACTTTACTTTATCAACCCAAGGTTTCGTACGAACTTGAAGGTGACAATGCTATATGCACAGCAGATGTAATAATCTACTCATGTCACTTTTCAACTAGGGCGATGGACCACTAGGGTTTCAAACCAGTCTTCTATTGACTAGAAGGAGTCTGACTACTAACAGTGAATGTAAAGCTAGCTCCAATACAGGAAAGTAAATGCTTGTCTACTGAGGAAATGAAAGTTACTGAAGGGAAAATGCTATGAAATTCCATGAAATCATCTAGCTAGGAAATGACATAAACTACTTGCAAAAGAGAACTAATCTAACCTTGCATTTTATCATCTAGTTATTTGGACTAACTGGACATGGAAAGTTATTCTATCACTCTATGATTTATATATGCATGCACTAACTATCTCATGTTGAAATTGCAGAAAAAGAGTCTTTTAATTTCTAAATTAGAAATGTAAATGCTTGGTTATGCTATCCAATCTTTGCAGGGGAGAGAGGCATGGGAGAGCTGGTCTCAGATGGCATTAAGAGGCATGGAAGTCAAGAGGAGGGAATACCCTATGCTCAGGTTATCACTTCAGCTGAAAACAGGTTGCTATAGGAGATCCTGTAGCTACTACAGGATGTCCTGGTTTACTACAGGATGTCCTATTTTTCTACAAGAAGTTAGTTGAATGTCATAAGAAGGTAGGGAAGGTGAAATGAAGTGTTGGAAATATGTCTGATGGTGAAATAGGGTGTAGGGAAGGTTCACATTACCCAAAGATTAGCCCAACACTTCAAGAAGGTTGGATTTGCCCAAGGTGGTTGTCCACGATGGCTACAAAACATAGATTTGGATTAGGGATTGGTAGGCCTTGGCAGAAGGTGGAGAAGACTTAGATTAGGCTGGTGGGATGAGTTCCTCCTTACAGATAAAAAATCCCTACAACAAAACATGTTCTTCTCTTCATTTACGCATAACTTCATATAAATAGGGAAAAGATGAGTTGAATTTGAGAAACTTATTTATTGATGGCTAGTGACTATATTTATGAAATGAAATGCCTTCTTAAACTACAGAAAACTCAAGAAAAAAACGACAACTGCAAGTGCTTCTAATAAATCTTATACAGTGACCTATTCAACAATGAACCCTAAGTTATGCAATGATGAAAAGATAAATCTGTTTTTGGGGTTGTGAGAGTGGGGCCCTCAAATCATGATCCCATGAGGGAGATGAGGAAGAGGCCATTGTCACGAGATTTTTTGAAGTATTCTTTCTCACTATTGTGCCTCTTATCTACTTCTTCAACTAAAGGAAACAAGACTAAATAAAATACTTAGTAAATTGAACAAAGAAGAAATAAATTCAACAACTAACTATAATTTTAATCTAAGAATACATGTACAAAATGAGGAACCTCTGCTGCTAGGGTTGGGCCCTAACCCAAGATCTTCAGCCCTCTGAATCAACTCAGTGTTGGATCAAGGTAAACCTTCTCATTATCATCAAAATGTCAAATACAACATGAAATTAAAAGTCACAATGTTTCAGCTCAAAATTTCCTCTTGGCTACAACCAAAAGTTGAATCCTAATGAGGCCCTTGGCCTTCTTATTTATACAAAATGAATCTACCAACAGCTTCCTAAACATTAGGGAGACTTGGATCCCATACTCGAGAATGACTTTTCTTCATTGTCACTCACTTGGCTACCAATGAACCCAGTTGGCTTAGCTCCTTGTAACTTTGAGTTGATGAGATCTAGTGGAGGAATCTTTGAATGATTTGAGGAGTTAAGGAAGGATAAAAATCTCCTAAAATCCCTCTTTCTTGTCCACTTCAAGTTCTTGCACTTAAATTAGACCAAAATAGCTCCAATTCCTACAATTAATGCATATTAGGCCACATGACATAACATCTCACCTTTACCCTTCTCACTAAGAAAAATATAATAAAATATGTAACTAAATGTGAGAAACATTAATTTTAATAAGGTGGAGAGTGGCATTAAGACACATATAGTTGACCTATTTATGAGCCTCATCATCACCCCCCTACTAAAGGTTTTTCTCATCCTCTGAGAAACTTATCCTATGTCCATATCTTTCATAGCTCTTGTGGCCTCTCTAACATCATAGGCCTCTATTGATGGAGTTTCCTCTTGAGGATAGAACCCTGCATGTTTCTCCATTTCTTCCCACTACTTTCTTTCCTTCTCTTCTTTCCTACCTTATGTCAAACCCAACAGCAAGGGTGGACTGAGTTTCAAGCCAATCCAAATGATTTTTAGTCTCTCCATGGAATTCTTATATAGTGGGGTCCTTTCCAGTGCATTCATCAACCTCTCAGGGGAATGGTACTCTCTAATCCTTAGACTATGTGGTAGGTTTCTCCATCTCCTCTGGCATGCTTGCTAGCTTTCATTTCCCAACAACCTCAAGGTGTCTTCAAAGTGGGTGATGGCATGTTCTTGTGTAGCTAGGTATCTTGGTGCAAGTTGGGCATCATTGGAGATGATATTGTGGCTGTTAATGACAACCATTGAATTTATCTGTTCTTCTCTGATGTAAAGGGGATCCCCTTCCTCTTTTTCTAATATTGTCTTCACCTCCTTAGCCCTGGCCTCCTCATGACTCATCCATGATGCAAGGGCCATTAGTTGTAAATCCCCCAACTTTGCATTAGGGTCCCACACATTCAAATCTATTAAGGCCAAGTTGTGTAGGTAAAATTTAGATATCTTGGCCTTATCTTCTAGGGTGCTCTTGTCACATAGTTAAATGAACTGTCTATAGTCTTGGAAAGACATAGTGCCCTGTTGTGCTAGTGCCTTAATCTAAAATTACAGACATTGATCCTTAAGGTATAGTGCATATGATCTCGATGGAATCCTGCATTGAAGTGCCTCCATGGAGAGGCTTGCCATGGTGGCCAATTGGCTCTATTTTTCCTGCAACTGCCTCCTTAGCCATATGTTTTATGCATGTAGTTGAGATCTCATAATTTTTTCCCTATCTCTCATATCACTTGACTCCCTACCCATATCTAGGAGTTTCTCTTCCATATGGCCCACATCTTCTACCTTCTTTGACTTGGAAATTTGCATCTAGCGATGTGTCCTTCCTCTCTCTTTCTCAAGCTCAAAGAAGAGAGGGATTGCAAATTTTTGTGGTATTACTCTACCTCCCTCAATGAACTTGTGGTAAGAGCTCAGATTTGGTTGTAGGCTAGGCTCTTACAACTCTTGGAATTCTCGTTCAGATGTTTTTGGAGAAGTTGCCCCCCCCTGCACTGGTGGTGTTACTTCCTTGCCTTCCCTCTACCCCTACTGTCCTTCCTATATCTTTTTCTGTGTTTCCTATAGGACTGACAGAGTTTCATGTAGAAGGCTTTTTCCTCTCTGTAATGATGTCACAGGTTCCTTCTCTATCTTTGTTTATGTTGACCTGATGACAGACTTCCTAACATAGGTGATGGGAGCCTTTGGGGTAGCTTGTTTTGATGTTCCCTTTTTAATTTTCATTCCTAAGGAAACAAGCTCTTCCTGCTTTTTGGTGATTCCTCAATTATGATGGGAGTCCTTGTGGGTGTTTGTGGCCTCCCCTACTTGATCCAGGTGCTTCTTCGTGTTTTGAAATAGAGTGGAGTCTGCCTCTATATTTTCCCTTTTAACTTGATGGGTGTGCTTAGGGCAGTCAAGGCAGCATCTTCCTCCCTCTCAGTGGGCTTAGGGGTCAACCTTGGATATTTCTCCCCTTCTTTGGTATGTTCCTTAGTTACTTGCTTCTTCCTTCCACTCTTCCTCTTCACCTTTCTCTTCTTCTCCTTCTTTTCCTTCTTCCTCCTCTATTTTATCTGCTTCTGCCTCTTCTTCTTCTTCTTCTTCGTTTGCCTCTTCTGCCTCCTCATTACCACTAGAGGTTGGGTCCCTATAATATTCAAGGGCTTAGATTTCAATTACAGTCTCTTTGTCCATGTCTCTTAAATGTGTATCATAGGATAGGAATTCTTAATTGGCTCAAGGTATCCTCTAGTATTAGCTTAATGAGCCCATGATGTGCCAATTGCTTATGTTTCCCTTCTTGTACCTTTTGGCTCATGTCTATCATTGACTGCAATAGGAAATAAGGCACACTAAGCCTTTAGTTTATGGGTAGCTCCTCTCCAAATCTCAACTCATAGAGGAGTCTAAATTGGTAACCATAGACTACACGGAGCCTCCCTTCACAAGAAATGTATTTGAGAATGTGATAGCTCACCTAAATATATCTACCAGTGATGCCTCCTAAAGATATCTACCACAGGGGGGATGAAGGTGGGTCATGGATGTGTCTATGGGTTCCCTTCTGTTGAACCCCACTCCCATTTATCTTCTCTGGTTAGTTGATTGTAGGAGGTTTTGTAGGCTAGTCTTAGTGTGAGTTTAGGGTGACTGAGAATTTAGAAATTTTGGTGGATGACTGCAATTTTTACTCTTTCTTATCTCCACACAAATTTCTTTAAACTTTACAAAATTCTATCTAAAGTCTTGGCCCACTGTAATTACTAGAACATTTGATACTTGTCATTTTTTCTTCCCTAGCTATCAAATAAAAAAAACAGGAGAGATGGGCAACCTACCTTTCACTATGATTCTCTAGATGATGAGAATTGCTAGCCAACTGGACCGCAGGCACCCCCTTGCATATTTTTGGTGAAATTCCAATGTTTCATGTAGCTCCCCGAGTTTCTTGTAGTTTCCTGTATTTTTTGTAGCTTTGTTTCCTGTAGGGTGGCCAAAAAAGGGTTTGCTTCCTCGATGGCTCTCCAAGGTGGTCCCAGTCTCTCTAATATCAAAATGAATAATTTGTTCAAAAAAGTTTGGAATTTTTGTTATTTATGGTCAATTTCTTGGAGTGCTTTGTTGGTTGGTAGTGGTATAGGATTTCTTCATTGGGACCACTGGCCCACCGTTGGTGATCATGCAGTCTCCCCTCGTAATTATCACCCACACTCACATAACTAAATCGAACACTTTTTAGATTGATGCTCCTTGATGTGACATTACAACGTGGCATGTTGGCTGGGAGTTTACTTTTTTTCTTCGAGTTGAGGGTGGCCAAGTTAATTGGCCACCTCCAACTTATAAAAAAATAACTTTTTCACATTCCTACACTTTTATCATAATGTTACTCGAGGAAGAGTTTGGATGAGGTGTCATACCTACGCCTACCTTTGTTGGTCGATGCATGATAGAGGATGACCTTGCTGTGCTTCTTTTTTAGGTAAGTTCTTTCCTTTGGTCACTTTTCTTCTTGTTGATGTAGTTGTCTGCTTGTTGTTTCTTATGTGCAGGTGCTTGGTATCCATTTTGTTGCTGCTAAGCTCTAGACAAGAGTAAAATGTGATGTTATATCTCCCAATTTTTATGAGTGGTGAATGAGAATGTGGCTTAGGCATGCTACAGTCATAACAGAGGCTGTTGCAAGAGACCCTGTAGCTACTACAGGAAACCCTGTAGCTTCCTTTCCTTCATTATTATTTTTTTTTCATCTAGAGGGAGGATGGGCGGTGGTGCAGGAGTTGAGAAATGGTGGTGAAGTAGATGGAGTGATGAATGGGTGAGGAAAATGATGACATGTACTCTGGATTCTCCTTTATTATTATTTTTTGTATTTTTTTTACATTTTCCTATGTTTTTTTGTTTTGATGGACACAGGGGTAGGTATGGACATGAGTTGATGTTGGGTGAGAGATGGTGAGGTGTACGGTCCCATTTTTTAACCTAGACTAGGCTTACATCATTGTTTTCCAATCGGGGTCCCTTTCATGTAGTATTTCAGGACATCGTGTAGTAATACGGGATCTCCCTGAAGCAACTACATGACATCCTGTAGAAAGCTAGAAAGTTCCTCAAATTTTGGTTTTTGATGCCTGAAAGTGGAAATGGATGATGGGGACATGGTAGGCATGCATGAGATGAAGTGGATGGAGGAAGAATTGAGGTGATGCTTGGATTTATATCCCTGGAACTCTGAGTCCTTTGTTGTCTTTAAAAACCTGCAAAATCACATAATTTTATTAGTGAGCAAGTTTGAGGTCCCTGTCATGGCATCTTTTCTTTTTCCTTTTCTTTTTTTAAAAGACACACAGGTCACATTAAAGGAGGTTTTCAGCTTGTATGCCTACCCTAGGTGCGTCAAGGGAGGTTTTCACCTAGAGATCTTTTTTTCCCCTTTTTTCACTCCCAAACTAACTCAAGGATGTTTTCAACCAAAGAGTTGGCCTCAGGTGCATCATAGAGGTTTTCACCTAGGTCCCTTATTGTGTTTTATTTTTTTTTTCAAAAATAAAAATAGTCTTCAAGAATTTGGTGAGATGGAAGTTGAGACACTTCCAATCACATTCACTTCCTTACTGATGGTACTAATGAACTCCTCCCTTGACAAAGGTCTTTTATAGGCTTTCAATCTGTATCCATTGACAAGCAAGGGGATACCTTCTTCATTAATGGTCCTGATTTGCACAACCCCATTGTCATGGCACTTTTCTATCAAATATGGGCCCAACCACCTGGTCATCAATTTTCCTTTGAAGTCCTTGAACTTGGAGTCATATAGCAGAGCCCAATCTCCTTCTTGAAAAAAAAATTCCTTGATGTTTTTTTCATGCCAAACCTTTCTCTATACTTGAATAAATTCAGTGTGTAGGAGGGCCTGCATCCTGAATTCATCCAAACCATTGAGCTAGAGTAGCCTCTCCTGTTGTGCCTTTGTAACATCCAAATCCAACTGTGTTTCCATTCTCAAAGTGTTTTACTCAAACTCAATGGACAACAGATCCTTCTTTCCATAGACCATGTCATTTGGGGTGAAGCCAGTGGTTTTCTTCCAGGTTGTATTATAGGCCCAAGTGGCCTCCACTACTGTGTCAACCTAATATTTTCTATTGTTTCTCACAACCTTAGTGAGGATGCTTTCCAGTGCTTTGTTAGTAAGCTCTACTTGTCCATTGACATGAGAATTATAAGCAGTTGACTTCCTGTGTTTGATCTTATTTTGCCTCAACAAATTCTCAATCAAGTGTGATGTGAATTGAGCTCCCTGGTCAGTGACTAGTTCTTTAGGGTACCCAAACTTATAAAATACATTCTCCCTTAAGAACTCACGACATTGATTGTAACCACTAAATCCATCCAGGAAAGAGAAGAACTTCTTCCCTGCAAGACCATCCAAGACTTGATCAATGAAAGGTAGAGGGAAATGGTATTTTTTAGTGGCTTTGTTTAACTCTCTGTAGTCCACACAGATCCTCCATTTTCCATTCTTCTTTGGGACCAGAACTAGAGGAGACACCCACTCACTATCTGAGATGGGGTAAATGAACCCTGCATCCAACAAATTCTGCAGTTCTTCTTTAACTATGTCTTTGAGGGTTGGGTTCATTCTCCTTTGAGTTTGGCGCACTGGCTTGCAACCTTCCTTGATGTAAATGTGGTGAGTACACACCAAAGGGCACACTCCCTTCATTTCCTTATAACTCCAGACAAAGGCATCCAGGTGCTCTTTTAGCATGTCACATAACTCCTTTTCCTGATGTTCAGAGAGAGAGAGGGGTTGATTTTCAATGTTTAAGCTGGACCAAATTCTATCATCTTGACATGAGTAGGACTTGAGTCAGCTAGGCAAAAAATCAGTCCAGGGGTTATCTTCATATTCCTTTACTAACTCATTAAGATACATGGTGTTGGAGGGTTTATTCTTGAGGATTTGATCAATCAGGTTGACTTCATCAAGTTTCCTGCCTCCTATAATATCATCTAGGGTACAAATTAGGTAAGATGTGGCATGGTATACTTCATCTTCCTCCTCCTCTTCCAAACATAAGGGTAAGTCATTCTTTAGATATGGTTGAGAAGGAGGGTACAAGATCAATTGTTTGGAAAAATGCACATTTTTAATGGTCATATTCCCAGTTGTGCAACTTATGTGAGCATCAGTAGTGGCTAGCCATGGCCTTCTAAGGATGAGAGGATAACCATTGAATTTCGTCTTAGGTTGGAGAACTAAGAAGTCAGTAGGGTATTCCTAGGAATCAATGGATACCATCACATCCTCAACAACTCCCTTAGGAGCTATTGTGGATCTATCTGCAATACTGTTGTGGTCTTCCTTAATGATTCTTGGAGATTCAGTTTAATCATGGTCTCCTTAGTCATCACATTGATGGTAGCCCCAAGATCAATCAAGGTATAGGGGACAATGATGCCATCAATGTGCACATATACCATAGGACTTCCAGGGTCTAGATACTTCGAGAAATTCACTCTTTCCAACATTAAGTCAGACAGTTGTCTTATGACATTAATGGTAGGGGTGTCTTTCTTTCTCCTCCTAGAATGTTTGAAGCATTTCTCCTTGATTAATTTGTTGTAGGTGGGGCCATCCTTGATAGCTTGGAGGAGTGGGATTTTAACACACAAGTTTTTAAATGCATCCAAAAGTTCAGTCTCTTCTAGGGTGTGTTAGCTAGGATGGATTAGTCTCTCAGGGAAAGGAGGTGGATTGGCTTTAGGAACACTCTCTTCTTTTTCCTATTCAAGCTCCTTAGGTGGAGATGGAGGTTGGTTATCTGGAAGAACTCTCTCAGACATGAGGTTGATTTCTTGAATTTCCATAGCATAGACAGGGTAGGATGTCTCTCCACTATAGACCTGTTGTGCCTTCTTCTTGTTCAGGTTCGGATTTGGCTAAGAAGGCATCTGAGGTTGCTTAGGTGGAGCAGGGTGAAGGAGTTGTGATTGAAATGGAGGTGGAGGCAGTAAGGCTGGAGATTGGTTGAATGGGGGCCTCCACCCATGTGATGGGGTATTCCACTGAGGTTGTGGGGCACATATGGCTGAAGTGATTGGTTGGCAGGTTTGGAATGGTATTGAGGTGCATAAGACCAGGGATAAAGTGTGAACCATGAAGGATGAGAAGGAGGACACCAAGGGGGAATGGATACATTATGATTGAGGTTGTAATATGAATAGGATGCCCCATGACTTATTTGTATGGTATAGGTCCTTGAGGCCTCCTTTGGCTGATATAGCATAGTTGTTCAATCACTCCTTCAATTCATTGATACATAGCTTTTGATCCAGGCAGAGAAGGGCACTCTTCTATGGAGTGGTTTTCCTCATAGACTGAGCATACCTCTATAAGATTCAATGGGCATTCATTTCTAGGGTGCCTCCTAGTGCATCTAGGGAAAAAGACAACTAAGGCTTTTTATGCTTCCTCCTGCTTCCTCTTGATCTGCATGGTGTCCATTTGTAGAGCAAGGCTATGTAACATTTCACTCTTAAAGTCCTCCAACATGTTCCCAATTTCACTTTTGATGGATGTGTTGGAGGAGGATGAATTGGCCAAAGCTTGACTAGCCCTACCCTTCTTTCTGGCTACCCTAGAATGATTTTTTAAAACTGCCTTGATATCATCATAAGATAGTTGATATATGTCCCCTCCAGAAAGCATGTTTAGGGTTTCTAGGATATCTTCCCTGATCCCTCTAAGAAGGACTAACTTGAGTGATTCAGGATCAAGGGTGCATCTGGTCCTTTTGTAGCTGAGTTGGAACCTTTCCTCATAATCTTCCAAGGATTCATCATGTCCCAAGGTCATTCTAAAGATTTCTTCTTTGGTATCCTTGGACCTACAGTAGTCCCTATACTTGTAATTGAAGGATTGCTGCATCTGAGCACATGTAGTGATGATGTCCCTAGGTAAACCCATGAACCAGCGTAAGGTTGCATCCTTAAGGGTGGATGGGAACAATTTCAACTTCTGGTCATCATAGGTATAATCATAAGTTTTGTAGATGACAACAAACTCAAACAAGAAGGTATCAGGGTCTTCTGAGGTTAAGCCATGGAAGTGAGGAAGGGAAGAGGGGCTTATGTTTTTCATCCTAGCATCTCCATTAGTCTCTCTAATGGGAAAAGCACCTTCATTTATGTTTTCAGCCATGTTGTAAGTGTGTGGAAGGGTTTCTTCTTCTTCTTTCCCAATAAGCTCTTCAAAGATCTCTAGTTGTTCACCTAATGGGTCCTCTAGCTCCCTGCAGTCAGAGAGGGAAGATAAAAACCACCGAAGAAGAGGGAAGGTTGGTTTTTTGATGGTGTGGGGTTATTTGGAAAAAAATTTCCTAAATTGTATCTACTCCTACGAAGCATGAAATATATATATATATCTATATATATATATATATGTATATGTATATGTATATGTATATGTATATGTATATGTATATGTATATGTATATGTATATGTATATGTGTATATATGTATGTATGTATGTATGTATGTATGTATATGTATATCTTTATATCTCTCTCTATATATATATATATTTATTTTTATTTTTATTTTTTTCAGAATTACTTGCAAAATAGAAAGAAAGAAAAAATTGCAACTATCTATTGAATGCAAAACAAAAAGAAAGCAACAATTGCAACTATTTACTGAATGTCAAATAGAAAGGAAAGAAGAAATTACATCTACCTAGACACCTCTCCAGCAATGGTGTCAAAAAGTGATGAGCCTTAGTATTGCAGCAAGGATGCTGCAACTTCTAGGGCTACCAACTTTACTTTATCAACCCAAGGTTTCATACAAAATTGGAGGTGACAGTGCTATATGCACAACAGATGCAACATTATACTCATGTTACTTTTCAACTGGGGTGATGTACCACTAGGGTTTCAAATTAGTCTTCTATTGACTAGAAGGAGTCTGACTACTAACAATGAATGTAAAGCTAGCTCCAGTACAAGAAATTGAATGCTTGCCTACTAAGGAGATGAAAGTTACTAAAGGGAAAATGCTATGAAATGCCATGAAATCATCTAGCTAGGAAATGACATAAACTAATTGCAAAAGAGAACTAATCCAACCTTACATTTTATCATCTAGTTATTTGGATGAACTAGACATGGGAAGTTATTCTATCACTCTATGATTTATATATGCATGCAATAACTATCTCATGTTGAAATTGCAGAAAAAAGAGTCTTTTAATTTCTCAATTATGAATGTAAATTCTTGGTTATGATATCTGATCTTTGCAGCGGAGAGAGGCATGGAAGATTTCGTATCAAATGGAATTAATAGGCATGGAATTCAAGAAGAGGGCCTACCCTATTCTTAGGCTACCATTTCTGCTCAAAACAGGTTAAAACAGGCTGCTACAGGAGATCTTGTAGCTGCTACGAGATGTCCTGATTTACTACAGGATGTCGTGTTTTTCTATAATAAGTTAGCTAAAGGCCATAGGAAGGTAGGGAACGTGAAATGAAGTGTTGGAAATATGTATGATGGTGAAATAGGGTGTAGGGAAGGTGCACATTACCCAAAGCTCAACCTAACACTTCAGGAAGGTTGGATTTGCCCAAGGTGGTTGTCCACGGTGGCTACCAAACATAGATTTGGATTTATAGTTGGCAGGCCTTGGTAAAAGGTGGAGAAGACTTAAATGAGGTTGGTGGGATGAGTTCCTCCTTGCAGATCAACAATCCCTGCAACAAAACATGTTCGTCTCTTCATTTATGCATAAATTCATATAAATAGGGAAAAGATGAGTTGAATTTGAGAAAACTGATTTATTGATGGCTAGTGACTAGATCTATGAAATGAAATGCCTTCTTAAACTATAGTAAACTCAAGAAACAAAATGACAACTACAGGTGCTTCCGAGAAATCATAAACAATAACCTATTCAGCAATGAACCCTAAGTTATGCAATAATCAAAAGATAAATATGTTTTTGGGGTTGTGAGAGTGGGGCCCTCAAACCATGATTTCATGAGGGAGATGAGGAAGAGGCCACTGTTGTAGGATTTTCTGAAGTATTCGTTCTTACTATTGTACCAATGATCTACTTCTTCAACTAATGAAAACAAGACTAAACAATCATTCAAATACTTGTTAAACTGAACAAAGCAGAATTAACTTTAGAAGCTAACTATGATTTTAATCTAAGAATACATGTACAAAAAGAGTAACCTATGAAGCTAGGGTTGGTACCTAACCCAATAAATTCATTTCTCTGATTCAACTCAATGTTGGATCAAGGTAAACCTTCTCATTATCATCAAACTGTCAAATACAACATGAACTTAACAGTCACAATGTTTTAGCTCGAAATTACCTCTTGGCTACAACCAAAAGTCAAATCCTAATGAGGCCCTTGGCCTTCTTATTCATACAAATTGAAGCTACCAAAAACTTCCTAAAAATAAGGAGACTTGGCTCCCAAACTCGAGACTGACTTGTCTTCATTATCACTGGCTTGGTTGCCAATGAACTTGGTTGGCTTGGTTGCTTGTAACTTCAAGATGATGAGATCTGGTGGAGGAATCTTCGAATGATTTGAGGAGTTAAGGAGGGAGACAAATCTCCTAAAATCCCTCTTGTTTGTCCACTTCGAGTTCCTGCACTTAAATTAGCCCAAAACTGCTCCAAATCTTGCAATTAATGCATTTTAGGCCCCATGACATAACATCTCACCTTTACCCTTCTCACTAAGAAAAATATAATAAAATATGTAATTAAATGTGAGAAAAAATGATTTTAATAAGCTTGAGAGTAGCATTAAGGCCCATATAGTTTACCTATTTATGAGCCTCATCACCTTGCATGAGTGACAATAGGTAAAATAAATTTGAGAAAAACAACCATTGATGATTTATAAACATTTCTTTAATCTACCATTTTGCTAAAACTAGTATATCTTTGATATTACTTCAATTAGTTTTCTCACAATTTACAACAAGTGAGACGCTTTACTTATCACAAAAATAGACTTTATATAGAGAATTCTTCACTCTATATCACTTGAGCTTAAAAAGTTCATTGTCACTAAAACATTTATGAAACACTAAGCGCAAGGCTCTTGTCCCATACCTTTTTCTTTAAAAAATGAGGAAGAGTTTCTTTTATGAGAAAAATAGATTGTGGTTAGGAACATAACATTTTGATAAATTGTGGTTTATAAATTTAAACTTTTTAATAGTCATTTTTTTATATATAAATTTTTTCATAAAAAAGGTTTTTTATTAATGACCATCTTACCTAAATTATAAAATGACCCCTTTTATCTTTATCCAATCATCTTCCTCTATAATAATTTTATTTTTAATCAAATTTTTATTTTATTAATTTTTTAATGATATTTATATTTTATTATTTTGCCTTATAAATTTTTATTACAATAAAGTATATAATTATTTTCTTTTTTCCTATAAAAATGTATTCACTATGCCCATATTTTAATTATGTGCATAATATGCTTTAAAATTTTATTAATATTGCTCAATAAAAACCCATGATTAACCTCTAAGTCCTCTAGATCCTAATAACCCCCTAAACATGCATTAACCCTAACACCTTAACCCCATTCCCCTAAGTCCTTAAGCTCCTAGCCCTTAAGGCCTTAACCCCTAACCCCTAAACCCTTAAAAAATAACCCCTTATCCCTAATCTCATAAAGTAATTAACCCCTAACTCGACCTAACCCCTTAATCGACCCTAACGAAAATAATCAAATAATATTTCTACTCCAGATCAAGATGAAAACATAGGTCAAACACATCCCAAAAGAATATTATAAAATACATTTACAATAGAAAGACAATACAATTTACTATACAAAGACATACAATCTAAAATACAATATAGATATAAGCATTTACAAAAACAATCTACAATACAAATACATATAATGAACAACTTACAAATGGATGATATTCATGTCCACGTTCAACGTGTCCATAGTCTCTACAATGCTTTTTAGCCTATTTTATTATAATTATCCTTGGCCTCAAGCCCTTATAATTTATACAAGGGAAATAACATCTTTGATCCTCAGAAGCCCTCGATGTCAATCCTATGCATCCTTGGCCTTCTTGAGGAATGTTATATGACATTTTTTGTCACCAAACTTTCAGTGATGATTTTGTTCAAAAATTAACCTCAAAATAAGCCTACAACCTTTCAAAACAATCACAACTAATATGCATAGCAACTATGTCAATTTTATATATAGATATATATACATATATACATATATATACATATATATACATATATATACACACACACACACACACACACACACACATATATATATATATATATATATATATATATATATATATATAGATATATATATATATATATATATATATATATATATATATATATATATGATTATAATATTAATGTTATATTTATTTAATTAGTTAAACTCAACACAAAGTGGTACCATATTAGACGTTGTCAGTGGAAAAATCCATTAATGGTGGAATTGAACTTAACGCAATGATTAATTATTATTTGTCGGATATTGGACAACATATTTTCGTATTGGATAAAGCGTCGAATATCCAAAGATAAAAAAACTCTTGTCAGATATTCGACGATAGGAGAGATTATATGGAAAACATCAGATAATCAACAAGAAAAGATATTCCTTCGAATATTCAACCATTAAATAACTCTCGTTGGATATTCGATGGGAATCGATATTTTAGAAGGAAAAAAATTACATTTAACTTCTGACACTTTTTCCAATTTTATCCATTCCATTGGATTCCACCATCAGAATTTCTGCCCAATGTAGTAGTGAAGGCAAGGAACAACACTGGAAATAAGAATAATTGGCCCAAGAAAACTTCAAAAAAGAGGGAAAATAAGCATCCAACCCATACTAATAAATTCCAACATAAAGTTAACAACATTGCTAAAGGAAATACACAATAGCCAGCATTAGAGCAGTGCAAACTTGAAGGAAAAGAGAAATTAAAGTGTTGGACATGTGGTGAAAATCAGAGGAAAAGAGATTGCCCACACTAGAAAAATGTAGGAAGGATTATTTACAACGTCCAAGAAGCTCGCACAGTAGGTGATATAGCTTGAAATTTACCCAGAATATATGCAACAGTGGATAACCGCTAGGTAGATCACCAGGCATCCATCATTGATATGAAAGGTAAGTTGTGTGATCAAATTGTTTCTATTTTAATTGATCTTGGTTCTAACTATACTTATGTTAGCATGGAACTTGTTGAAAGATGTAATCTGGCTCAGGAATCGCACACAAAACAATGGATGGTTCAATTGGAAATAGGAATAAAGAAAAGAGTGAGCTATTGGGTAAAGCCATGTGAGATTGAGCCCCAATGCATGCCAACCATAAAACACCGAAATGTGTTACCTTTGGGGGTGTATAGCATATTGTTGGGTATGGATTGGCTATAAAAACACCATACCAAAGTTGATTGATACGAAAAGGAAATTGAATGCCTAAATGAAGTAGGAAGAAAAAGGATATTGTCGGGAAAGCGAAATGCTACCCTGCTAAGGAAAGTTACATCCATGCAAGCCAAGTTCAGCTACCAGAAGGGTTGCCATTTATTTGGAGTGAGTGAAATGCTACAGAAATACCCTATGTTGCAACAATTTAAAGATGTGTTCCCAAGGATATTACTAGCCTACCTCCTCACAAAGAGGTGGACTTTTCGATTGAATTGGTGCATGGAGCAACACCAGTGTCCAAAGCACCATACAAGATGTGAACCCCTAAACTTGTTGAACTAAAGATACAATTGAAGGAAATGCTTGATAAAGTTTACATTTGGCCAAGTGTGCCACCATGGGGAGCTCTAGTATTGTTTATAAAGAAAAAGGATGGGATACTTAGAGTCAGTATTGATTCTAGACAATTGAACAAGGTGACCATTAAGAACCAATATTATTGCCACGAATTGATGATTTGTTCAATTAGTTGAGAGAGGCAGGAGTCTTCTCTAAGATAGACTTGAGTTCTTGATATCATCAAGTGTGCATCAAGGAAGAAAATGTTCACAAAACTGTTTTCAGAACAAGATATGGGCACTACGAGTTTGTAGTGGTACTTTTTGGGCTTACTAATTCCCCTACCACTTTCATGTGTTTAATGAATAGTGTGTTGCATCCTTATTTGGACAAGTTTGTCATCGTTTTTGTAGATGACATATTGGTGTATCCAAGGACTGAAGAAGAGCATGAAAAACATTTGGTTGTAGTAATAAAGTTGTTGATGGAATACAAGCTCTATGCAAAGCTCCTCAAGCATGAATTTTTCTAGTCACAGATACACTATTTGGGGCGTATTGTCTCCAAGGAGGGGATATTTGTTGACCTCGAGAAGATCAAGGCCATAATGGAGTGGCCAACACCAAAGAATAGGTGTGAAATATGATCATTCATGGGAGTGGCAGGTTATTATAGGAGGTTCATTAGGAACTTCTCCAAGATAGGTCATCCTATCACATCAAGAAACTGAAATAGTTTCTCACGAATGAACCTGTGTTGAGAATTACAGATCCAAACAAGGATTTTGTGATATGCACAGATGCATGCAAGGAATGGCTCGATGGAGTCTCGATGCAGGAAGGAAAGGTAGTTTGTTATGAATCAAGGAAATTGAGTGAGCATGAGGTAAATAACGTGGCTCATCATCTAGAGTTGTTTGACATCATTCATGCATTAAATATGTGAAGGCATTACCCCTTGGGCAGGAAATTTACACTTATGATAAACCATATTAGTCTCAAGTATTTGTTTAAGCAACCCAAGTTGAATGCAAGATAGGCTAGATGGTTAGCCATACTTATTAAGTTCAACTTTGAGGTAAAGTACATCAAAGGCAAAGAGAACAGGGTTTTTGATGCACTTGGTAGGAGGATTCAAGTGAATCATTTCAAATCCATCAACTCTTATTAAATGGACCAGGTAGAAATGGTTAAGAATGCAAGACAACATGATGAAAAATATCAACAAATGAAAGAAAAGTTTCAAAAAGATGGTGGGGATGACAAATAACATCTCAATGATGATGGCCAAATTAGATTGAAGAACAAAATCTATGTCCCCAATAATGATGAATTGAAGAGGCTCATAAAGAAAGAGTTCCATGTCAAGCCATATTCAGACCATCTAGGTTACCAAAAGACTCTCATAGCCATTAAAAAGTTCTACTATTGTTAAAATTTGAAGAAATAAGTAGTTGATTTTGTTGCTAAAGGCATCGAATGTCAACAAGTGAAAGTGGAATGCACACATCCAGAATGTTTATGGGAACCCATTCCCATTCCGAAGTGGAAATGGGATGTGATCTCCATAGATTTCATCACAGGTCTACCAAAAAATCTCCAAGTAGCATGATGTGGTGATTTACAAGTTGAGCAAGGTGGCTCATTTTTTGGCATTTAAGTGACCAATTCCACTAGTGAGGTGTGTTACATGTCATTTTGTCACTATGACACTTGACCGTTAAAATGGATCTCTTGCCATCCATAAAAATGTTTCATTACACTCCCTTAGAATTCAACAATCAAAAACCCTTTAAGAATATGTGAATTTTGGGTAAAATGGCTTTATGAATTGTTAAGTATTACCTGCGTGGTTTTTTTAGTCATTTTCCACACATTTTCAGTTTCTATCCCTGAGAACTACGCAGAACTGTGCTCTGTCTTTCATTATAGACCACACAGATAAATCAAAGAAAAGTAAAATGAAAAAGTATATTCCAGAAGCATTGTTGGTTGAATATATCCCCAACTGAAATCTTCTAGGTCATATCTATTTGAGTCAGACCCCTCAGATCATGGAGCTAATTCCATTTCATCAAGGAACCTTAATTGCCCAATTATATTATCTCATCCTTCTCTTTTGGATCTGAAAATTCTTCCTCTTGTCCTATAAATTGACTAAAGGATAGAGGTATTAGGAGGTTCAAGAAAGATACACTTGTGTTGTTGGATTTAGATTGGAAGACTTATCATCTAAGGAGAGGTTTAGAGGCATTTGGGAGGAACCTCTTGACATCAAGGCAGAGGTTGTAAGGTTCTTCTTTATCCTTGAATTAATACAAATGAATCCTTTTTCCTATTGAAATGATGAATGATTTATGATTCTTTTGATATTCAGTAATTTAATCTCAATATCTAATCTCCTTTATCATTAGATTAAGATTGTTTGAATTGTTATGATTGCATATGCCTTTGATCTCTTTTATGTGTTTGATTACATGTCTTTTTGAGCATTGGGAAGCTTCATCGAGACAGAGCAGGGATATTCATCAAGCATTTCACAAATAGGAAAGAGCTATATTTCAATTGTCTGTATGTTTCTAGTTTCCTTTAGGATCTATGGAGATCGCTCTTGTTAACAAGAGGGATTTATCCACTGTAAAAATTTGGCAACTATGATGGGGATCATTATTATTCTCTTATCTTTCCTTAGTTTTGCTTTCCGATCTTTTTGTTTAGCTCGACCTGAGTCTTAGTAAATTTATGATCTTTCAGATCTTCTCGGTTGATTGCTTTATTTTTTATTTTTTCTTGGACTTCCCGGACCTGCACGTTTTCTGTTCACCCACAGAGCGCAGATATGCGTAGTTGTTTTCTTAGCAACCAGGCACATGCGCACTGAATTATACTACTCGTCTATGTAATCCCTAGAAATTTGTGAAAAAATAGGTTTTCTCTTAGCCAAAATCTGAATTTTGGTTTTTGAAAGTGTCATCATATTTGTCTTGACTGCCCAATACCTTTTCTGAACTTGCTTGAGTGCTTTGGTGAAATATTTTTTGGAATCAATCCCTTTTGAAAAATTGATTAGGGTTTTTTCTTGCTTGTTTGTTGATTGATCAAAAAGAGATAGGTTGTCTTCAAGATCATTGTATTTCTATCTTTTTCTGTAAATATACCATATCCATTATAGATCTTTCTTATTTGTGATGAAATTATTTATTTAATATCAAATTAGGATTTCTCAGTAATTGTTATGTTTTGTGAATAATTTCTTTCATTGTTGCTTGATAAAAAGGAAATCATTTCTTTCCAGTTTTGAAATATTTCATAATCACATTCTAACATCATTAAGTTAAAACATTCATTAGGAAAATTGCATTTTCCAAACTCTTGCTTGATTTCTGTGTGTTTCAAAATTTCGAGTGATAAATGATAAAAGACATTTTGGGTTTGTTTGATCTCTTAGGAAAATTTGAAATATTAGTTTATTTATGCGTCTGGATTACATCAAAGTGATTTAGTTGTCTTATGAAAATAATTTTGGTAAAGTTGTGAGTTTTGCATTTTATTTGAAGAAAATCAAAGAGACTCTTACTTCCCTTAATTAGAATTTCATTGAATGATAGATTACAAATTGCATGTCCGATTGCATTAGAATTTCGAGTCGAGTCATAATATCACATTTCTCTAATTACCTATTGAGTAAATAACATCTTAATAACACAATGTTAATTAAAATCAATTATAATTTTACATTTTTTAGGGCTCTTATCACCTATAGTAGTTTAAGTGTGGGGCTTTGGAATAGGGAAGTGAGTAAACTTTCCAAATCTATAGAAAAACAATAGAATCTTGCGTTAGGGAGAGAAATCCAATTATTTCAGTTTTTCTCTAGGAAGCTCTTCTCATACATGAGTTAAGCATGAGATCATGTCGAATCTGGTGAAGTGATCATACCCACTTCATGGGCCATGATAGAGTTATTTTCATGTATTACAATGGTACCGAAAGGTACTTGGGGTCACTTGAAAGTAAACCTCCAATTAACCATGTTGGGGAGCTTTCAAGGGGATTGAACTTTGTTACTTTGCCCATGCATGTACGTCTGATTTACAACTATCCCCCAAGTAGAATTATTGTGGTTGGTAAAATTAGTGACCATAACCCTAGGGCTCTACCTAAGGTGATGGAAAAGGGAGTGTCCTGATGTACCTGGGAACATATGTTGGCTAGACTCACTTGGACGTTTTGGAGGGTAATCTTTTCTCGAGATGGCATAAGCGAAGTTACTTGCCCTAGATCGTTTCATTAAGCAAGTTGTCAATGTAACTAGTTCCAAGATCTCATATCTATAAAAAAAATCACTTTGATATTTGTAACTGTTGGATTTTATCACCAACTAGTAATTAGTGATCTCTATGACAAGACAGTTTGTATGGTTTCAATTCCTAGATTTATTAGCGTGTGTTACCTTGTTTTTTTTTTCACTTTTCAGAGGCTTTAGGTGTGATTTTGATATTGTGTGAATTATTAATTTTATAAAAATAAAAATCGTTGTGGTTGAATTACTGAGGCAATCACGTAGAATGCTAGGCCAACCCCCTGAATATATGCCAAGTCATCTAAAAAAGATTAAAACTGAAAAATCAATGTCAAAAGGATACGGGACTATAAATGAACCTAAAACTTCTGATGTAATAGGTCCTGAAATAAACCAACCAGAAACATCTAATATTCTAGGACGTGAAGTAATAAAACCTTAAATTGATCAACCTCAAACAGTAGAATCATACTCAGAAGTAACTGATCCAAAAATTACTCAACTTATTCAAACAGAATCAGATACTAGAGAGAGTTCGGATTCACAATTAACCAAACTAGATATCAAAGATCCTGAGTCTAATTTTTCTAAACCTGAGTCACCTTCAGCTACTTTAAGTCATACTCCTCCACATACACCATGAGTATAACTTTTTATTATCAATAGTCTACCTCATGTTCTTATTAGTATCGAATAACTTACCTCTGACGAAGAGGAAGAATCACCACATACAACATTTTCTACCAGTGATCAAGCATATACTCTGGAGCTTCTTTTTCCCACATTTTGACCTGGCTCTTGGTATTTTACGCTCTTGAACTTTTTAGGTCAAGTAATTCTACGATATACTACTCCTTTTTCTATTGACCCAAACTTTGATATGTCTAGAATAACTTATGGGGAAATGTAATAAGATACTTCTATTGTTTTTACTTCTCCATAATCACTTTTATATGGTGGCCTGTCAGTCCCTCCTGGAAATCACTCTCTTACAGGGACTTATTTGGGAGTTTCTCCTTCAAATCAACCTTCAACTATGTCAACTTGTTTAACCGATTCTATTGTCCAAGACTTAACATCTGATCAATATATAAATATGATTTCTGACAATGTAAGTAATCCCCAAGTTAACCCAATAGGCGGTTATTACCCACCTGGGGGGAAACCATCATACCTCCTCCTGGAGGACAACCTTTAGTTGGACCTTACCCTATGGTTGGAGGGAAACCTCCTATCAAAAATTATCTAGGTTATGGTCAGATACCTCAAGTCGGTTTAGGTCAACTTGTTGTATCTCAACCCACTGTTCGTACTCCGTATCCTGGGATGAACACAATATGGAATCCTTCATATAATCAACAGCCAATGCCAGTTACTCCTCAAGTGCCAATTTATCAACCTATTCGACTTGTTAGACAACCTGTTCAAGGTATTCCTATTCAATTCCAACAACCTGTCCAGGGTAATCCATCAACACATGTTCAACAACTGCTCTAGCAACCTATCCCAAGTACTCTGCAAACTTTGGTTCAGTCTGTTGTGCAAACTTGTATTCAAAATCAAGTTCCAAGTTCACCATCAACTCCCATCCTAGGAGTATCACAGGTAACTGTTCCAATTACTTCTCAAGTAATGGTGCAGCCAACTACCCAGACTATTCCTCAAGGACATGTTTATCAAACTGTTCCTACGGTTTAGTCTATACCCCAAATACCTGTGGTACAACCTAGTATACTATATGTGCAAACATCATTTCAAGGACAGGATTTTCAAGGTCAACCCCAGAGTCAATTTCTCAAGTCCAGCCTTTGCAAGGCCAACCTTTCCAAAGTCAATTATTCCAAGGTCAACCTTTACAAATTCAACCCCTTGAGGGATGGTTTATTCAAGATCAAATGGGTTAGGGTCCTCCTTTCCAGAATCAACCATACCCTGGTCATACTTTTCAAGTACCAATTCAACTGCAATTAGGTATGGCTCGTCCTGGATATCTGGGAGGTATGCAAATTCCAATTGCTCAGGTTATTCCATGACATCCTGGGTATCCTCCTCCAAGAACAAGACTTATCGCTCAGGTTTATCAATACCAACAACATGACCCTAACCATCAGTTACCATTTATTACAACTTTGGATTTATGGTATCTATCTCGGTTAAAAAATGGTCCCATTTTCTATCTACCATTTTTGCTGGAAATCCCTACAAAGTTGCCGAGCGACATTCCAAAATTGAAGCTAAATCAGGAGAGGACCCATGTAATCACGTCACGACTTATCATCTTTGGTGTGCCTTGAACTCATGAGTTGATGATTCCATTAGATTACAACTTTTCCAATGAACCTTAACTAGTTCAATAGCCAATTGGTATGTTGACTTACCACGAGCTTCTTTCAATACTTTCAACGCCATAGCCACTATAGCTTTTTTGACGCATTTTCAACTACCCATCCGATATGATAATGACACTAAACTTTTAACTTCTCTGAAATAGTCGTCTACCTATATTTTAGATCATATTCATGAATGGAGACAAAGACGTCGTTTAGTTAAAATTTACATCCTAGATCATATCTTAATTGAATGTTTTATAAAATCACTTTTTCCGATAATTACTGAAGTCATTGCCAAAGGTGGCATTGTAACTGAAGAGAAATTTATCGTTCGTGCCCAGTACCTAGATCTTGTTTTAAATAGTCAAACCAACCCAATGATTACAAGATCACACATCGTTGATGGTGTGATTGGTTCTGTTAGCCAAAAGTCTATGAATAAAAAGAAAAAATATAAGAAGACTCATATTTTGGCCTTACTAGATTCACCCAAAGAAGATCCTTCTCCTGAAATTACTTCTGAAATAAATTTCTTAGATTCATCTACTAGAAAATACAAGCAATCCGAAGGTAAAAATAAAGGAAAAGGAAAAGCCAAACAAGACATTGCTGCCAAGGAGATATCAAAAAATAATAAACCATATGATGAAAATAAGAAACCTTGCTATCTTTGTTTAATTTGTGATGATGATGATTACACCAAGGAATTCCCTCATCATGTTGAAGTTTCTAAATTCGTTAAGGGTTCACCTACTCCCACTATTTTGAAGGATCCATTTCCTTCTCAAGATAATAAGATGGTTTCCCATAACCCATCTTCCTCTTCCACATCAGCGGAAATCATGATGATGTCTTTGCAAGTTATGGTAGCTACGAGGTCCAAAGACTATGGATCTAAAAGTCCTAGTGTAGATGGAAATGATTCTGGTTCACCTAATCATTCTTCCACATCAACTCCTCCTCTTTCTGAACCTTTACAAATTGAAAAACCTAATCATGATATGGTAATTCAACCGCCTCCTAAGGGTGTTCTTCGAAAGTCAGCTTTTAATCCTCATACTAGAGCTACTCAGAATTACAATATTGTTGAAGATATGGCTATGTCACCTTCAGAAATGTTGGCTCTTGAAGTGCTGCAAACTTGTCCAACACAGGAAATTTCTATTATCAACCATAGGAGCAGTTGATCCCTAGGACTGTAATCTAATAGATTTTTATCTCAAAAATCATGTACCCAGAATCCCACATCAACTGGGCTTCGAGATACCAGTTTTTGTCAAGATGAAACAAGTTTTTCGAATTTTAATTGACAAATGAACGTCTATATGTATTATGTCTATCGCTTGTTGGAGATATTTAAGTTCTCTAGTTGCCAATCTATCTCCTTCAACTTTGAAAGCCTTTGATGGAAGAGGTTTTCAATCTTATGGAATTTTGAACGACCTGCCTATAGAATTAGAAGGTAAAATGGTTGCAATTGAAGTTGAAGTCGTTGACGCTCAACTTGATTATAACCTATTACTGGGTCGAAGTTGGGCTTATGCCATGTCTATCATGGTCTCATCACTTTTTCGAATGAATATGTTCCCTCATAAAGGAAAAATTATGAAACTAGACCAGTTATCCTATTATACTTCAGACCCTAACCCTACTGGTAGCATTCCCTTTGTCGGAAAATCGATTACTGCATATAAGGATGTTGGTGTTGGTCTTCTTAAAGACTCATATCTTATGGGAACTCACGTGTTCCCTCCACCAAATATTCATCATAATGTTGCCCAGGTCAATATGATCACATCAAGCACTTTTGAATCTTCACATCCTTGGAAAGTGCCTTCAGAGTAAGAATTAGCCTTGTATGGCGATCAAATGCCTCTTAGTCCTTTTGAATTGGCTTTTGCGGCAGTTCAATCTTTTTCCAACCCATCACCATCTAAAAATGATCGAGTGAATAAGATCATCGATGATTATCATTTGTCATGTTTAGAACCAATATAAATACCTGATCCTTTTGATAAAGAGTTTATAATTGATGAAGGCATTATGGAGGTAATGACTTTGGACGAAATGCCTTAGGATGATTACCATCACCGCTCATCTTTCTTACACTACCTTGACAAAGTCGAGAATAATTTTGCGTCTATGTTTTCACCTGAGATTGTGAATAATCTCGGATGCCTGATGTCTATTCTTCAATCTGAATCTGAAAAGAATTTAGAAAACATATCGGAATTTTTTCCAATAAACATCTTAGTGAACCCAGGAATTACTGAGAATATTCATATATGAGCTTCTTGTTCTTTGAAGAAATACAAGCATATAAAGCCCTATTCCATGAATTTCGTGACATCTTTGCCTAGTCTAACGAAGAAATTCCAAGAATCGATTCTAGTATTGCAGTGCATGAAATTAATACTTATCCAGATGCCAAACCATAAAAATATTGCGTCTGGTGCATTTGTTAAAAGCTACTGCTGTAAAAGCTGAAGTTGAAAAACTAATTTATTTACCCCATTCCTTTGACCAATTTGGTATCAAATATTGTGTCAGATAATAAGAAACAAGGAACGATTCGAGTATGCGCCGATTACAAGGACATTATAAAGGCTTGTCCAAAAGACAACTACCCAATCCCATGTTAGTTCCTGTTAGTCATGTCAGTCACCAGTGATCAAAATTACTCTTTTCACTATTGGTTATGGTCTTAGGTCAAATTATAATATTTTCAAATTAAATTTGACATCTCTCTTGGCTAGAAAAGGGTCTTGAGTCAATGTCTAAATATATAATGTATATGCCACTCTCATCACAAGCCTAAGGTCATGGTCATTATCAAAAGTATCATCAGAAAATCTCAGGGATCGTTTGAGGTCATTTGCTGCACACAGGGATAGTTTTACTTCAAAATTAGTTTATAAATTAATGGACATGAATTTTACAAAAGTGAGAGAGGTTTTTATCAATCACAGACCAAAGCACAAAAATCGCCTTCTGTTTATGCACAGGTGTTACGATTTGGGAGATATGTAGCGAGATTTGAGGCTTATGTTCAAAAAACAATTTTTGAATTTGTTTTAATGTTTTAGTAATTTCTCTTTGGCACTCTTTTCTAATAGGTGGAAACGAATTTTGAGAAAACCAAGGAGTTTCTTTTCAAGAATGAGCCAATTATCAAAAACCTCTTTCATTTTCTTCACAGGTGTTGTGGATTGGAATATTTGACTGCATCTTTACAACCAAGTTTTACAGATTTAAACATTTAATGATTTCTTGTTTTAGTCATGATTTTGCGGAACATATTCCGAGGATATGGATATGAATATAAAAAAATTGAGAGAGGTTTCTATAAAAAATAAGATAACATACAAAAACCTCCTTCTGTTGTTTAATATATGTCATGATTCAAGAGATACAAGTTAAAATTTGACCCCTATTTTTAGAAATTTGGTCCCTATTCGTAGTAGGGAATGCCAAATTTAATGCAACTATTTCTATCTTTAGGGGGATGATTGAGCTCGACTCCCTTAGTCCAGGGATGAGATAATTGTATATATTTCATGAATTTCAGAGTGAAAAAGGTTGGACATCAAAGGTGAGAACACTTGTAATCTTTATTTCAACTCTTTATTTAGGAAATCAAAGGAGCGGTTCCAGCTATTATCTAGGAATTCCCATGGAGTGAGTTTGTGATGACGTATTTTCTCTGTTATAGTTTTTTATGAATGATATACATATCTCCTTTCTATATATTATTTATTCAGTGATTTTCCTTAAAGTTTATCAACATAATTCTTTTCATAAAGCCCTGTTTTGATGGGAATATCATTTTGTGTAATTTTCCTTCTTTCTTAATGAATTCATGGTTCACATGCTCATTAAGACCTTTTTCTTCTTTCCAACACTACACTACACTAACAAACCCTAAATCCATCACAAAAGAAGTGCTACCTTTCTCCTCTATATCTTTGTTTTTGTGACCCTTTGATCCTTTGACCTAGCTACCTGGTTTTCATCCCTTATCCAACATCAAAACCCTACCTGAGCTTAACATATCTAGCCTAACATACTTTCTGATTCCATTCATCATTGGTTGTGAATTCATAGAGAGATCCCTCTCTAGTTTAGCAGGCTAGCTACTGAACCCTAAGTGGTATGAGGTTACCTCCTTCGATCTCCCTTCTCAACCTTGGGACATTATGGAGGATAACACCCCTTACATCGATCAAATTGTTGATGATTGTGCCAGAAACGAGATTTTCTTTTTCATGGATGGATTTTTTGGTTACAACCAGATAAACATACTCCCTGCCAATCATTCTTATCATAAACTCCCATTTGGCTTAAAGAATGCTAACACAACATTTCAAAGAGCGATGTCTTACGTGTTTCAGGATATCAAACATATTGTCCATCCCTCCCTAGATGACCTACCAGCTCACTCACAGAAATTGTAGGATCATCCATCGCATTTGAAAGCAATTTTCATTAGATGTAGGCACTACAATATTCGTTTGAATCTAAAAAAATGTGTTTTTTGCATATAATTTGGTCAACTTCTATGATTTTTTTTTTCCAAAGAAGGCATTCATGTCAGTCCTCTTAAGGTAGAGGCAATTCTAAACTTGCATGATCCTTCTACTCTTCATCAACTCCAAAGTTTGCAAGGGAAATATAACTTTTATGTAGATTCATATTGAACTATGCCAAGCTGACCAAAGGTTTTAGCTGACTTTTGAAAAAGGGCATTCCTTTAATTTGGGATGAATTTGCTGAAAAGTATTTTGATGCATTGAAATACACATTGAACCATGCACCGTTATTGCATATTCCTTATTATCTTCGGGATTACTCTATATCTAGTTGCGTCAGATGCCACCATTGGCATGGTATTAGTACAGGAAGATGAATCTAACAATGAACATGTGATCTATTACCTAAGTTGAAATCTCACTAAAACTGAGATCAAGTATGCGCATGTGGAGAAATTAGCATTGGAAACTATTCAAGTTGTTCAACATTTTCATCACTATATACTTTTGCGAAAAATAACAGTCATTTTGGATTGCAACCCTATGATGTATATTCTTACCAAACAATTTCTAGGGGGAAAATACTCCAAATGGATAGTTATTTTACAAGAATTTGATTTGGAATTTGAAAGATCTAAATCAAAGAAATCATTAGTTTTCGTTGAATTATTATGTGATTTTCTGTATACTGACATGGAAAAGTGGCAGAAGATTCTCTGGAAGATGAATCTCTCTTTCTAATCAGTACATCTGATCCTTGGTATGGATATATCATCACATATCTTCAAACCCAAAATTTTAGGCCTGAGTTATCTCAAACTAATCATCGTCGCATCCGCTACCAATCCCAGCAATATAACATTGTTGGTGACACTCTTTATCATCGCGGTGTTGACTCTATCTTTCGACGATGCTTAACTCTTCAAGAGGCTGAAAAAGCACTAAATGATTTCCATTCTAGAGCATGTGGTGGTCATATGTTTGGGTATGCCACTGCCCAAAAGATATTGCGTGTTGGCTATTTTTGGCCTTCCATGTTTAAAGATTGCATTATTGTTGTCAAAAAATTCCAAAATTGTTAGGTTTATGATCGCATGATGCAAGTGCCTCTAGCTCCTCTTCACCCTATTATGGTTGTCGGCCCTTTTTCAAAATGGGGCATAGATTTCATCACCTGTAACACTCACTTAGTGAGGGGGAATGAGTATATTATCCTTGCAGTTGATTACTTTATGAAATGGGCTGAGGCGATGCCTACATACAAGAACAATGGAGAAATTGTAGCAATTTTCATTTTAAATGATGTGATTTCTCGGTTCGGTGTCCCACAGGCCATTGGTACGAACCATGGTAGACATTTTCACAATTTTATGATGACTAAAATATCTGCACAACTCAGCCTACGCTATGATATCTCTACCCCTTACTATCCACAAGAAAATGGTCAAGTCAAAGTTGTTAAAAAAAATTTAACAAACGTGATTAAACGGATAGTTGGCATTCATAAAGGAAACTGGCATACCATCTTTTTTTTAGCGCTATGGGAATAACGTAATAATGCAAAAACATCTATGGGTTTCACTCCCTTCCAACTTGTCTATAGTATGGAGGTAGTTTTACTGATTGAATGTGAAATTCCATCTTTGAAACTAGCCATCGAGTTATTACCAGCTACCTCTGTAGAGGAAGAGTGTTTTTTGCATTTAGCACATCTAGATGAAACTCGTCGTGAGGCCACACTAGCTAGTGAGGCTCGTAAAAAATGAGTCAAAGATCAATTTGATCAAAACATAAATCCTTGTTCTTATGTAGAAGGTGACCTAGTCTTGGTCTATGATCAAGCACATGACAAATTAGGTGCAGGTAAATTCGAGCCTATGTGGCATGGCCCTTACATTGTAAAATGTGTATTAGCTAAAGGAGCCTATGAGCTGGAAAATTATGATGGTGTCTCTTTGGGAAAGACCAGAAATGGCCTCTACCTGAAGAGATATTATGCATAAAATAATTTGTGGATATTTGTACATTACTTGTATTATAATTTTATAAGTATGCGCGATAGTTTTAGCATTTTTTGCAGTTCACTACTACTTCTCCTACTTATCTTGTTTTACACTTGATTTGTAGATGTCGACATCCCTCAAACTTACATTAGGTTTGTTGATGGTGCTAGTCGTAGTACTCAGAACTTGTCTTCTACATCATGGGTCATTTATTCACCCAATGATGAGTTAGTTTCTATTCATGGGATATGCCTTGGTCAAACAACGAAAAACATAGAAGAAAATAATGCAGTCGTTGAACTATTTTTTGGTGCCATCTCATTTGGCATTCGACATTTGATTGTCAGGTTAGATTCGCAACTCATAGTATTACATTTAAACAGTGTCTACATAGTAAGAAGTTCATCAATGTTAAGAATGTTTTTACGAGTTCGTCTTTTGGAAAGGCAGTTTGATTACATTGAATATCAACACATTCAAATAAATTTAAACACAATAACTGATGCATTAGCAAATAATGTGTTAAATAGAAATTTGCAAAATTTGTAAGTAAAAACAATATCCATCCATATATTGAACAAGATAAACTGAAATAAAAAGTAGTAGTCTCTATTAGTTAAAGTTTGTAGAGACTCTGTTATACAAAATTATGTCATCCAAGGACATAAGGCCCTTATTATCCGAATATGTCAATAAAAAAACCAAAATGTAGCCATAAAAGACTAAGTAACTAAGCATGATGATGATCATGATAACAGACTATAGCATAAGAAACTCGACATAACAATGACCTGAGCGGCCTTGGAACCCCCACCACGTGCCTCTGGTACTAGAGAGGAAAATCATCAGTCCCAGACTCTAGGATATCTATAATCAATCTCTCTAAGTTGTGTTCCAGCTCAGCCAATGCCTTTGCTACCTATGGGTTGGGTGTTTCAACTGCTAGAGGTTGGTCAACCCACCTATTAAAACATTGTATCCTACTACTCGAACTAGACCCACATCTGCATATGCATTTCGAATAATTACCCTTGAAAGACAAAAAACATATAAAAACTTAAAACTTAAAAAGAAACATCAAAATGAGAAATTTTTACCTAGGTCACCCCACTGTGTCCCTACTGGAAGTGGGATATCAGGGTCACCCCTGCAGTCCATCCCTGCATATGGGAAATCCTTAATCGAGATGATCTATTGACCTAGCCATACAAAAAACTCAGGAGCATATCTCACCAATGGACCATTACCTCCATGACAAGCCATAAGTGAAACCCACCTCAACATATGTGGATCTCAAGGCCCTCCCTCATCCACTAAAATATGTTGTGGCCTGAGGAGTGGAATCCTCTCTAGCGCAAAAGAAATCAGAATGGCACCATAACCAAAATTCTTCAATATACCATTCTTAGCTCTAGTCAATTGTCCTTTCATATTTCCAACCACTGTCTCACACCAATTAAAGACCATGGACTCCAACATTCCATGGAATTTTTCAGTTGGACCTTTGTGGCCAAGTGAAGGGTTGAGATGCCACATAGTTTGCTAACAGTGAAAGCTATGCTCCTCAATTCCAGGTTCCCAATAGTCTGAATATCAATCCTGTCATCCTGGAGTTGTGCATTCCCACATAATCATTGTAGGTATCCAAAAGTAGTATCTCCATCCAGCCTCTGCCCATATAAATAAATACCAACCCATCTACGGTAAATCCCATTGAAAAAGTGTATATTATCAACATAAATTGTGACACGATGATCCCCAATCACGAAACACTAATCCTAGACATCTTAGGTTCTCACCAACCATGTCATGAGCTCTATGTGAGCTTTCATCCCTGGAAGAATCCAATATTTCTAGAGACCACAATTTCTCAAAGCCTACAAAGTGGTCGGATCATCCAAAGTTGTTGAATCTTGGTCCTCATGTTCTCTCTCCCTCCATTCCATTTTTGAATGGTTAATTATCCTAAAAATGACATTTAGAAGGAGTTATAATAACTTTTAAAACAAGTTTGAGATTTTTTGGGGTGGAATTTCCACATTTTCAAAACCCTCGGTGCTTTCGTGGCTGCTTTTCGTTAAACAAGCGCAACTATGTGGATACTCAGGAGAGTTTCCATGCAGACCGCATTTCTCAATACACAAAAAATTACCAGCTTGCGCGGACCCGATGAAGAGTTCCCGCACAGGCCCGAGAGCGGATATTTTAACATAAAAACCCCCCAAAAATTAAATGAAAGCCTAAAATTGAAATGTAAACAGATGAAAATGTAGATATTGAATAGATATTTTACTTGGAGGAAATGGTTCATGATTTTGTCCACCAATTTGCTCGGAATCGACCTCAAAAGTTTGGTGGTAAAAAGCACTCTTTCTATTCTCAAACTAGTTAAAAGCCAAATCGTAGAAATAAAGTTACTTTTTGAACTTTTATAAGATTTTGGGTGATTAAAATATTAATTTTATGCCTAGGATCTTTTAAAAGTCAAATTTTTAGTGTTTTTTACCCTAATATCAAGCAATTATGCTAATTTATTGAGTTTAATGTGTAGAACAGATTACAACGTAAAACTAGATCATTTTGACTTTGAGCAGACTTTTATCACTTTTCATCCCCTTGAAAATAAAATAAAAATGCAAAACCTTAGAGTCCTCTTTTAAGCCCTTTTTAGATTCTTGAAACATGAAAAGATTGTCGATCACTTGATTGTTCGAACTCGTAAAAATAAATGAACAACCACCCACTGAGTATAAGTTTACCCCTTTTACAGACTGAAATGGACTTTTTACGAAAAAAGTATATGTCGACTAATTATGGTCAATAGAATTCTCTCCTGCATTATTTTATCCTTTTTTGAGCTTGAGGGACTAAATTTACGAAAAAGAACATTGTCGAGTTTATTTATGTTTTTCTCCTGACTCCCTAAAACTAAAAAACATTGAGCTTTACTTTCTCTGGGCTCGTTAAAATTTTATATTAAAATAACTGAATAAGTTTTCTTTTGTGTCTGTTTCAAACTCTTTAAACAAGAAAATGACATTGAGTTACCCCTTTACTAGACTTGTTAAAAAAGTAAACTGTATAGGACTTGTTAAGCATAATGATATCAAACCACTCCTTCTTAGGGTTCTTTAAAATTACTTCTTAGGACTCACCCAAAGGATGTGCTTACAGGAAAAGCATATGTTATTTTCCTCAAGCTTCTAAAAAATAAAGAGGTACTTGCCAGTAATGGTGGGGGGAAATTGGGAAAAAGGTATTCATTTTACATTCATTATAAAGATAGTGTGCCACTCTTGAACACGACACTCTATCACACCTATGTCTAGGTTGGGAAATCCATTGGTCTTATAGTTAATCGAACCTCATTGAAAGTCTTCATCTGGTTTTGAGTATTATCGTTGAGTCAAATGTTTCCAAGTCAATTTTCATGTCGTTATGTGTTCAAGAGAAGTTCAACCTCAGTTCATATTCCTTTGAAAATATTAGCCTTCAATCACACTAGCCATCCCTGAGTTATTCCTTGCAACTATTCTTCAAAACTTGACATTGTATTTCATGGCGTAGGCCCTCTTGCGACAGGTTGCTTCCTATTGACATCAACTCATTATCTAAGAATTTGATCTAGAAACCTTCAGTACCTTGAGGCCCGCATGCCTAAATGGAAGGTTTCTTGCCTTTGATGATAGGTTCTCATCATTGGCCTTCAATCGAATGATTCTGTGAGTGTTCGACTTCAAATTATGTTTTCACACTCTATAGATTGTACTGAAAGTACCTTGAGAGCCATTGTCATTATTGGTGGTTTCTCTCGCACTGGTTAATGGTTCACATCACTTATCGGTAATCAAGTAGTTTCTACCATGTTCGACTTTGATACATTCACTTGCATGGTTAGATTCGTACTACGGATCGAGAGATGGAGATCAAGACCCTAGATCTAGTTTCGGTTGGGAAAAACACTAGGGGGGGGGGGTGAATCAGTATTTTCAACTCAACAACTTTTTACATTTTATAATCAGATTTCTATACGTGACTTTACTGAAAGGACCCCGCATGTGTATGCTATTGTTCTTAAGGTAACTAGTGTATATCCAGAGAACTAATGATTCAGTTAATTCATCATATGTTAGTGTTCAGTCAGTGCATCAGTACTTTATTAAACATTAGATAAATAGTAACCATGTGCTTAAATAAAAAATAAGCCATCACACATAAGCAACATTCATGAACACCAAGATTTAAGGTGGAAACCCAATGTGGGAGAAAAACATCTTGTTGTTATCATCTCTGTCTTCTTTTAATATAAAGAAAAATATTTTTACAATATTGTATTGGTGCAGAATCATACCAATACGTAGGAACCCACCTAAAGAAGGCTACAACCTTCGATATTTCTAAAGGCTCCTACTAGAAGGGAGCTCCTACCCCCTGGTTCTTGTACTGGTGTAAACTTGTACCAGTATGCAGGCACCAACCTACAGAAAGCTACAACCTTCATTTGTTCTCCAGATGCTACTAGAAGGGAGCTCCAACCCCCTTATCTAATCACCAACTACTACTAGCATGAAGCTTCAACTTCCTCATTGAAGGATCCAACCCTCAGCAACATCCATGGACCACGTTTCATGAATTTTCACACTGGATCCACCTACTTCAACACATCATAACTTGTAGGCCATGTTTCATCAAATTTTCAGACTGGACCCATTATCAACACTTAAGCTCAATATTAATAATAAAACTGTAACTCATCACTGCAACACAGTCATCTATCTTTGACACAACTGAATCAACCAATCACTGAAACCCAATCATCAATCTCTGACATAATTGAAACCCAAATCATCAATCACTTAAACTCAATCATCATCCTCTGAATAAACCAATCACTAGAAATTCAGACACAACTGAATCACCCAATCATCAATTTTTGAAACAACTGAATCAACCATTCACTCAAAACCCAATCAACCGACACTTAATCAAAATTCAACCAATCAACTGGAACAGTCAGATCACTGTAACCAGTACATAGAATTGAACCTAGAATATTGCATCAACACACACAATCAACCGCAGTCTTGATCATTTAAATGAAAAAATGCATATGCTACTTCATTTAAGGCAACCCCCATGCATACGTGCTTTTCTGGAGAGAAACCCGCATATAGATCTTAATACACTGAACACTGAAAATTTTACCATTGAAATTCTGAAAAGAATACTGAGTCATACTCAGATCTACTGCAACACTTTGAGCCAATCACAGGACTATCTCTGATCTTCAATCACAATCAACAAGTAATCTTAACATTCATCAATCAAGTAATACCCAAATTCAACTTCATCATTCAATCAAATCTACTTCTGACATTATCACTCAACCCAAATCAACATGAGGACATCATTGACAGAAAGCATAGAAACGACAACATTGATTAGGTTGATCATTCATTTATGAACAGAAACTCCTTACTTTATATACGCTACTTTGTAGAGGCCAACCCATGTGTATACACGCTTTTCCTAAGACCAACCAGCATATAGATCTGCAAATTTTGACCTAAAATTATGCAACTCTTCAGAACTTAGAAAAGACCCGGATCATAATATTCAGAGATAAAACATGTGTTAGTACTTCGATCTAATCAATCCATGATCAGATCATACAATGAAAAGTCATTTCAGGTCTCATGATCTTGATCTATCATTGTATTCATTAGTGCATAATTATTTCATATCTATTGGATCTCCTCCATCATCAAATGCTTAGGTGCATACATAGTTTAGATCAAGCAAAGCATCAAAAACCAATGACATGCATATTTACTTTTGATCTAACTCTTCGTAAGATTTCCATCACTTTGCACACCCACACACTTTGATCTCCACCTCCTTATATAGTTTTAGCCTTTTTCAATACCTCGAGTCAAAACCATAATTATTTCAATGGTATTTTTTGACGAGATCAATATCCTTTGTCGTTCTCGTTACCATGGGCCAATACCATGGTAAGAACCCTTGGTATTTAGAATACCATGTTGAACAATCCATACACTACTTTTCTTCACTGAACTCGTGTGCATACGTGACTTGGCTTAACATAACCTCTGTATAGTTCTTGAACTTCCAACTTTATCATTCCTGTAAACTGCCATGCATTCTATCACATCTGAACTGTCATGCATTCTGTCACATTTGTAAACACAACTACCATGCATTCTATTATATCTATAAATATATCTTGTTTATACCTTTAACAAGTAGATCAAGAGACAACTTATGAAGTGGGATTCCATTTCATCAAATAGGTTTTCATCAAGGACAACTCATCTAGTAGGTTTCCATCAAGGACAACACCTAATTCATAAAGCCAACAATATCCCCATATCAAACTTTTAATTCTGAGTTGTAAACCTTTGACCCATCATTTTTTTCCATCTAAACTGGCCTGTGGATTCATCTAGTTTCTGTATACTTTTTATGTTACAAGTGAGTTGACATCAAGGACAACACATGCATCATAATGCCAACAATCCCCCCCTTTGGACTCGATGGCAGCTACTTTGGTGTTTGGTCACCACAACCTGTAAATAACATCAATCCAAGCACCAAGATTTTCAAAACATCAAGCTACTCAAGATTTTCAAAACATCAAGCTACTCTCCAAACACCAAGCTACTCTCCCCCTTTGACATCAAGGGAAAAGGGTTGACCAATGTTAAATGAATATTTCCATATCTGAACTATTGAATATGTTGAACTATTGAACTGCTCCCCTTGAGAACATGTTGAATTCTTTGATCATGCTCCCCCAGAGCACATGCCAAAATCTCTAACGGATGTAAAATGAAGTACATGAATCTATGACTCAACTGAGTATGACCTTCCTATCACCAAGGACCCATACTTACATCAATCTCCCAACCAAGTGGGGATACATATTTGACTCAACCACCCAACCAAGTGGGATTACATATTTGACATGATCTCAAAAGTCCATACATGATTGAATATGACAATTATTACATCATAGGTCTTTACATGACCTTTACATCAAATGATATACATGACATTTATAACAAAGACCAAATATCTAAACAAGATCATGATAGTTATCAACAACTATCATACACCATATATGATCTGCACCATAAGCATTTGTCAGCAACATCAAGAATAACAACTTGTATATGTTCATCATCAATTCGCAAGATAAGGCAATGTATGTTAGGTCCCTATACTACTAGTGTAACCCTTTATTGTTATTAGTACAACCCCCTTATTATATTGTTGTGCCCATGTAGTCTCCATATTGTTATTATTGTACCCCATAGAAGCCCACTATTGTTAGTATTGTGCCCTTACATTATTATTGTTATGTCGGCTCTGATTATATTATGACCCCTTAGACTCCTATATATAGAAAGAAGGTCTTGCCATTTCTATCATCCAAGAATTTCTCATTTGTGTGATGTAAAGTAGGTTTCCCCCTCGAAGAGGCTTATTTCTAAGGCATTGATCTATCTTTTCTATCTTTTTGTGAGCTAGTTTCATAGCATTTGGTATCAGAGCTTTGGTTTCTAGGGTTTCGCTACTCCAAACAGGTCATCGTGGGATTGTCGCTATAACTTTTTTTTCTGAGATGTTTCAAAAGCTAAAAGAAAAAAACCATTTGAGAAGAAATCAAGATAAACCTCCAATCCGAATTTCAGATTTTGTTTCATTATATTTGCAAAGATATGATCTGAGGAAGTTAGGGTTTTTGCAAGCTCTAGAATTGCATCTAAAACAGGTCATTGTGGAATTTTCACTATAACTCTTTCGCTACAAAGCTTTAGAAGCTAAAACAAAAACCCATTTGAGAAGAAATAGGTTCGAACCTTGGATCTGAATTTCAGATCCTGTATCGCTACATTTTCAGATATATAATCTGAGGAAGTTAGGATTTTTGCAAACCCCCGAATTACATTCCAAACAGGTCACCTTGGGAAAATAGTCATAACTGTCTCTCTGAGCATTAGATTAAAATTTTGTAAAAAGTTATAGAAAGAGAACGGACTGCCATTTCCTATGTATATTTTTCAGATCTGAAGGTCAAAATAGTGACATGTGGAACTTCATACAAGTTTTCTCTTCTAAAAAAGTATATAATCAGGTCATCTTGGGAGATTGTGCATAACTCTTTCTTGGAGAATCCAATTTCGATCATACTAGTGGCATTGGAAAGAGGACACAGAGGAATACTGTAGATTACAATTTCAAAACTGGAAGATCTGCAACTACAGAGTTATAGTCATTTCAAGTTAGAGCTCCTAAAATCAAGAAAAGGCAATATGAGGAAGTTTAATGGAAAGGATCCAGTAAATTGGATACTATAGATGGAGCAATATTTTGATCTACATGAGGTGCAACTGTTAAAAAAGGTACATATTGCATCTTCATATTTATAACCGGATCAATTTTTATGGTATAAAGGGCTTTGTTCTCATAAACCACTTGTTACGTGGTCAGTTTTCACGAAGGAAATGATAGCACATTATGAGGATACAAAGAGACACACCTTCTTTATCCAATTGATAAATCTCAAACAAAAGTGTTCAATGGCAGAGAACATTGAGGACTTTCAAAAATTAAATATAAGGGTAAATGATATTCCAGAGAAGCAAAGGATTGATGTATTCATAGGTACTTTAAAGGATAACATTGAAAATGAGGTTCGTCTTTGGGAACCTGATTCATTGGAGAAGGCATTCAGGTGGGCAAGAAAAATTGAAAGTGAAATTATGGAAACAAAGAATCCCACCACCCACAACTATAATTATGGAAGTGTTTTTTCTCCTAGCCTTCCAAAACCTACAACGTTGACACCACAACAATTGGAAGAAAAAAGAGAAAAAGAACTTTGTTACATTTGTGATAGCAAATACACTAAAGTTTATAAGTGTGCTGAGAAGAAATTATTTTACATAGATTGTGAAGAGGAGGAAGAAAAGGATCAACAAACATCAAAAGAGGAGGATATACACCAAGAAACAACCCCAGCGAAAGAAGAAATGAATTCGAACATATCTTGTAAAGCATTGGAAATAATTACAACTCCTCAAACGCTCAAGATAGAAGGACATATCAAGAAGAAAAAGGTTCAAGAAGTGAAAGATCACATCGAGAAAGAAGAAATGAATCCGACCATATCTTGTAATGCATTGGCCGGAATTACCCCTCTTCAAACTATCAAGATAGAAGGACATATCTAGACGAAAAATGTTCAAGACGTGAAAGATCACATCGAGCATCAAGAAATGAATCCGACCATATCTTGTAATGCATTGGAAGAAATTACCACTCCTCAAACTCTCAATATAGAAGGACATATGAAGAAGAAAAATGTTCAAGAAGTGAAACATCACATTGAGCATCAAGAAATGAATCCAACCATATCTTGTAATGCATTGGAAGAAATTACCACTCCTCAAACTCTCAATATAGAAGGACATATCAAGAAGAAAATGATTCAAGCAGTGAAATATCACATCGAGCATCAACAACAAGTTCTCCAACTTTTAAAGGATAATGCCACTTTGGTGCAGAATCAAATGAAACAACAGGCATATCAACATTGCAGTGAAAGAAGTTTTGATGTAGGTGATTGGTTATTTTTACAGCTACATCTCAAGCAAGCTATTTATGAGAAGGAAATGTTGGCAATACTACATGAACTTAAGAAATGGCGACCTTACCTAATGGGAAGACACTTCAAGGTAAAAATGGATCATGATAGTCTTAAATACTTTTTAGAAAAAAGATTATCTTTAGAAGAATAGAAAAATGGGTCACAAATATGTTGGGTTATGACTTTGAAATCATCTACAAAAAAGGGAAGCAAAATGTTGTTGCAGATGCACTCTCAAGAAAGGATGAGGATGTGGAAGCATTGTTTTATGCTATTTCTATTATCCAACCAAATTGGATAAATGAAGCAAGGGATGAATGGAAGAAGGATGAAGAAGTGTGGCCACTCATTCAAAAGTTGCAGAAGATCCCAGTTCAATCAATATTGCCAGAACTTGATGAGGAAGGAAAAATCACATTGGAACTTGGAGCATTCACAGAAACAAGAACCCGACAGCTATGAAATTGATCAATTTCAGAGTATCTCATCAAGTGGAAAAACTTACCTACTGAAGGTTCCACATGGGAGGACATGAATTTTATACAGAAGCATCAAGAACTACTCAAGCGTTTAGGACAACACTTTTTGAAGGAGAGGGGCATGTTATGTCTCTATACTACTAGTGTAACCCCTTACTGTTATTATTACAACCCCCTTATTATATTGTTGTGCCCATGTACTCCCCATACTGTTATTGTTGTGCCCCATAGAAGCCCACTATTGTAATTATTGTGCCCTTACATTATTATTATTATGTCGGCTCTGATTATATTATGATCCCTTAGACTCCTATATATAGAAAGGAGGTCTTGTCATTTGTATCATCCAGGAATTGCTCATTTGTGTAATGTAAAGGAGGTTTCCCCCTCAAAGAGGCTTATTTCTAAGGCGTTGATCTATATTTTCTATCTTTTTGTGAGCTGGTTTCATAACAATGTAACTTTAATATCATCAACCTATGAATAAGTATTCCGCATATAGATATCAACTCATCCTCTTGACCTTATCAAGATTAACTTACTCCCTTTCCTTAGTATAAAAAACCTTATTTTTATCAAAAACATAGCCTTCCATGAATTAAATAAGCATATACCATATCTCCAAGCAGTGATACAAAACCATTCACATCATATCATATATATGTGAAAACACCATAGTCATCATCCATGACCATAACATCATCATCATAGCAAGAACTGCATGATCTTTCCATAACAACCCTCAATATATCAACCATGTATCATCACTAGGGAGTTTTCTAACATCCCACATCTGATAAGCATCAACCATGATAATCAACATATGTGAGAATCAAGCCTAGTAAGAGGTCATCATCATTATGTGACTAAGTAAGCCATGTCTCCAAATAGCCATGTCTTCATGAAACCTACAATAACACCATTCTCTTGGCCAATTTTCTTCATACAAGAAGATATTTTATACCAACATCATTTACCAATGTGCAATTTAAGTAATCATCCATGTGATCCTTATCTGTAATGTATCCATCATAGAGATAGAAATATGTATCTAGCTTCTCATCAATGTGAAAAGAAAACCATGAGCTCACAATCTTTTGTCAAACTTTCTTGATACCATCAAGTGCAACAATCCTCAAACAATATACCATGTGAAAGCCAAGACTATAGGAATCTTCATCCATAACTGCACCATAAGAAATTTATGCATCTTTGAAGGCATGATGACAACAACATAACATAAAAGAGTGACACTTATCATCATCAAATAATGAAGTTGTATACTCAAGATTTTTTCTTCTCCTTGAACTTATAAATATCACCATGTAAGCAACATAACTATATGCATCATCAAAAGAGTCATCCACAAATTTGATCAGAAGCATCAAAACAACTATGTGGCTCAAGAAATATAAGTATCATCTGTCATTTCATCATAGGAAACCCATGACCGCAGCATAGTATGAAGCATCATTTAAACACTCCAGTAACATAAGCATCATCATCATTGATAAGCATCATTACATACCAAGAAATTATAAGCAAACATAATGCCAACAATGCATTATTATAAGCATAGAAAATGCTCCCCCTAAACCTATGCCAATTGTTGACTATCAGATCTTATCATTTCACATATCAGTAAGAATCAGCAAGGCATCATCATCAACTAGGTATACATCAAGACATAAACAACTTATGAGGGCCAAAATCACTTCTAAATATCATCAACGAGTTGTAACCATCAACAGGTTGTAACCATCAATAGGTTGTAATCATCAACCATTCAAACAGAAAAGATAATTGATAATTGACTAAACCATATCAGACCCTTTTTCTAAGTCTGTCCCACTGTTTCTTCATCAAACCAACATATACGTGATTGTACAGTTTCGAACTCGTCTATATACATGAATTTTCTTCATAAGATCCACGTATGAAAAGTGGAATACTAAAATTTCATACTTTTAGTTCCCCCTAAGTCTATTATGATTGTACCTAGTCCTAGAACTTTTGTTGAAACATCAGTTCCAAGAATACCATTATCATGATGGTTCTTCATCAGAGACTCCATTTTACTCTTGTCTCTAGTCATGTGATGAGAACATTCATCTTCGTCTTCGAATGATCAAAGAGCAAGACCACACCTTATCTGATCTTCCTTTTCTTGCTTTTTGGTAGATCCATCTTTTTCAGATTTTTTGAAATCAATGTCCTTATTTGGTTGTTTACCATATTGTCTATGGTGATCCATATACGTGTTCCTGCATTCTTTTGCTACATGCCCAAACTTGTTACAAGCATAACATCTTATATGTTTCATATTCCTTCTATAGAAATCAATGGCTTTGTGACCAAACATGTTGCAATAAAAGCAATATCCCTTAAAGTACCTGGAAGTTGATGATCTTTCTGTGAAATGGTTATTAGCTTGAAACATTCTACTTCTGCACCTAGCTGCAACATGTCAAAATTTATGACATATAGAACACTCAACATTATTGATCAGAGGAAAGAATCAACTAACACTTCTATAGTTAGGATTAAATGATTTTCTTTGAAGACTTTCTTTCCTTGGCTGTTTATGGGGTTTACTTCTTATCTCCTTGTTGGGCATTTTAGATTTGCAATAGAATTCCTTGCCTCAGTTTGTGATCTAGATTCACCTTTAACAGTTTCATGAAAGCTAAGACCAGATTTGGTGGTAGGAGACCTTTGACTACTAAGAATATTATCCAAAATCTTAGTACTGTCTTGAAATCATAAAATTTTATCATTTTCTTCTAATTTACCTTTGAGGATATTTACCTCAACCCGGTATTTATTTTCCTTTTCTAGATACTGCTTCTTCATTACTTCTTCAACTTTTCTTCCTTCTTCCATTTGTTGTTTTAATTTGAGAATCTTATTTTCTTGTTCTTCAAAAGCTTGAAGTGGTTCCTCATTCTGCGTATTTGATTTATCAAGATCTTCTTTTAGAGAGACGACCTCAGCTTCAAGACCTTCACAGTAACTAGTTCTTTCTTTAAGTTCCTTGGTTGTTGTATCCTTTTCATTCACTTGATTTCTCAATGACGTCATTTCATTATGAATCCTTTGACATTGATCTTCCTTTTTCTTATACTGCTTTCTTATTTTGTTTCCTTCCTCCAACTGAGTTTTTAACCTAGTAACCTCTTCTTTGTAGATACATTCCCTTTTATCAAATAGATATTGTTGATCTCTAACTTTATCTGTGAGCCTTTTAACTTCTACTTCAATTAGATTTCTTTCACTTTCACCAATAAGAGAAAATTTAGTTGTTTCACTGTGACATTAATTATCTTCAATATTGCATGAACAGAGAAAGGTATCACCAGAGGACCAAAAATCAATACCTGATAATTCCTTTGCTTGTTCATCTTCATTTTGAGGTGATTTTGAATCTGAATATTTTCTTTCACCTAATAGCTAATTGTCTCTAACAGTATCACTATTTTTTTGAGATGTCTTCTTCTTTTGAGTTGCTTTCTTCTTTTGCTTCTTTTCCATTGTCTCAACGAATCTCCTTCAAGCGATCAAACTTCTGCCAAAGGACCTGCTCTGATTCCAATTGTTGGGAAAAATACTAAGGGGAGGGGGGGGGGAAGGAGGGGTGAATCAGTATTTTCAAATAAATAGCTTTTTTACATTTCATATTCAGATTTCTATACGCGACTTTACTGAAAGGAACCCGCGTGTGTATGCTATTTTTATTAAGGAAACTAGCATATATCCAGAGAACTTATGATTCAGTTAATTCATCATATGTTGGTCTTCAGCTAATGCATTAGTAATTTATTAAACATTAGATAAATAGTAACCATGTGTTGAAATAACAAAATAAACCATCACACATAAGAAATGCTCATGAACACCAAGATTTAAGGTGGAAACCCAATGCAGGAGAAAAACCACCTGTTGTTGTCATCTTTGTCTTCTTTTAATATAAAGAAAAATATTTTTACAATCTTGTACTAGTATAGACTCATACCAGTATGCAGGGACCCACCTGCAGAATGCTACAACCTTCGATCTTTCTCCAGCCCCTACTAGAAGGGAGCTCCTGCCCCCTAATTCTTGTAATGGTGTAAACTTGTACCAGTATGCAGGCACCAACCTACAGAAGTCTACAACCTTCACTTTTTCTCCAACTACTAATAGAAGGGAGCTCCAACCCCCTGATCTGATCACCAGCTACTACTGGTAGGAAGCTTCAACTTCCTCACTCGAGGCTCCAACCCTCAGCAACATCTGTGGACCATGTTTCATGAATTTTCACACTGCATCCACCTGCTTCAACACATCATAACTTGTAGGCCAAGTTTCATCAAATTTTCATATTGTAACCATTATCAACACTTAAGCTCAATATCAATAATCAAATTATAACTCATCATTGTAACACATTCATTAATCTCTCACACAACTGAATCAATCAATCACTAAAACCCAATCATCAATATTTGACATAACTAAAACCCAAATCATTAATCAATGGAACTCAATAATGATTCTCTGAATCATCCAATCATTAGAACTTCTGACAAACCTAAATCACCCAATCATCAATTTCTGAAACAATTGAATCAACCATTCACTCAAAACCCAATCAAGTGACACTTAATAAAAATTCAACCAATCAACTGGAACAGTCGGATCACTATAACCAGTACACAAAACTGATCCCAAAATACTACATTAACACACAGAATCAACTACAGTCCTGATCATTCAAATGCCAAAATGCATACGCTACTTCACTTAAGGCAACCCGTGTGCATACGCATTTTTCTGGAGAGAAACCCGAGTATAGATCTTAATATACTGAAAACTTGACCGTTGAAATTCTGAAAATAATACTAAGTCATACCCAGATCTACTGCAACACTCTAAACTAATCACAAGACTATCTCTCTCTAATATTCAATCACAATCAGCAAGTAATCGTAACATTCATCAATCAATTAATACCCAAATTCAACTTCATCATTCAATTAGATCTACTTCAAATATTATCACTCAACCTAGATCAACATGAGGACATCATTAACAGACAATAGAGAAATAGCAGCACTGATAAGGTTGATCAGTCATTTATGAAAAAAAACTCCTTACTTTATATACGCTACATTGTAGAGGCCAAGCCGCGTGTATACACACTTCTCCTGAGACCAACCAGCATATAGATCTGCAAATTTTGACCTAAAATTGTGCAGCTCTTCAGAACTTCAAAAAGACCCAGATCATAATATTCAGAGGCAAAACATGCGTCAGTACTTCGATCTATTCAATCCATGAGCATATCAATGAAAGTTCATTTCAGGTCTCATGATCCTGATCCATCATTGTATTCATTAGTGCATAATTATTTCAGATCTACTGGATCTCCTCCATCATCAAACGCTTAGGTGCATACTTAGTTTAGGTCAAGCAAAGCATCATAAACCCATGACATGCATATTTTCTTTTGATCTAACTCTTCATAAGATTTCCATCACTTTGCACACCAACACACTTTGATCTTCACCCCCTTATATAGTTTTAGCCCTTTTCAGTACCTTGGGTCAAAACCATAGTTATGATGATGGTATTCTTTAACGGGATCAATATTCTTTGTCACGCTCATTGCTATGGGCTAATACCATGGTAAGAACCCCCATATTTAGAATAGCATGGTGCAAAAGCCATACACTACTTTTCTTCGCTAAACTCGCGTGCATACGCGACTTGGCTTAACAGAACCCGCATATAGTTCTTGAACTTTCAACTTTATCATTCCTCTGAACTGCATGCATTATGTCACATCTGAACTATCATGCATTTTTTCATATCTGTAAACACAACTGTCATGCATTTTGTCACATCTGTAAGCACAACTGCCATGCATTTTTTCATATCTGTAATCACATCCTATTTATACCTTTAGAATTAGATCAAGAGACAACTTATTAAGTAGGATTCCATTTCATCAAATAGGTTGCCATCAAGGACAACACCTGATTCATAAAGCCAACAATCTCCCTGTATCAAAATTTTGATTTTGTGTTGTAAACCTTTGACCCATCATTCTGTTCCATCTGAACTGACCAGTGGATTCATCTAGTTACCATATACTTATTATGTTACAAGTTAGTTTCCATCAAGGACAACACATGCATCATAATGCCAACAGTTTCATCAATCTAGGTTGTGAGGATATATATATTCATGATTATGTAGACAAATTCATCGTTGATGGCTGCATCAATACTGTGTCTACTATGGATATGATTTTTGATTTTTTTCGTACTTGTTCATTGAGTTAGGTTTACTCTGACTATGGGAATTCCTACCTCAGTGATGATTATTTATTGCATTGTAATCCTTGAATGTTTCTTGCAAGTTTCCAACCATTGTGTCTGATCCAATCTTTGGCATGATAATGCACTTCAAACTTTAAAACTTATTTTTCAGACTTTGCAATTTAGGGGGAAATTTGTTACACGTCACTTTTCACCATGACACTTGATTGTTAAAATGGATCTCTTGCCATCCATAAGCATGTTTCATTACACTCCCTTAGAAGTCAAACAATCAAAAACCCTGGAAGAAGATGTGAATTTTGGGTACAATGAATTTATGACTTGTTAAGTATTACCTGCATGATTTTCCTAGTCAGTTTCCACACATTTGAAGTTTCTATCCTTGAGAACTATGTAGAACTTTGCTTTGTCTTTCATTATAGACTACGCTGATAAATCAAATAAAATTAAAAATAAAAAGTGAATTCCATAAGCATTGTTGGTCGAATATATCCCAGCTGAAATCTTCTAGGTCATGTCTATTCAAGCCAGACCCCTCAGATCATGGAGCTAATTCCCTTTCATCAAGGAACCCTAGTTCCCCAATTAGAGGATCTCATCCTTCTCTTTTGGATCTTAAACTTCCTCCTCTTGACCTATAAATTAACTAGAGGATAGAGAGATTAGGAGGTTTAGGAAAGATACACTTATGTTGTTGGATTTATATTGGAAGGCTTATCAGCTAAGGAGAGGTTTAGAGGCATTTGGGAGGAACCTCTTGACATCGAGGTAGAGGTTGTAAGGTTCTTCTTTATCCTTGAAATAAAACAAATGAATCATTTTTCCCATTGTATTGTCTCATTGAAATGATGAATGGTTTATGATTCTTTTGATATTTAGTAAGATAATCTCAATTCCTAATCTCCTTGATCATTAGATTAAGATTTCTTGAATTGTTATGGTTTCATATGCCTTTGATCTCTTTAATGTCAGTGATTGCACGTCTTTTTTAGCATCGGGAAGCTTCATCCAGACAAAGCAAGAATCTTCAAGCATTTTGCAAATAGGTAAGAGGCTTATTCTCCTACTCTTATATTTACAATTTGAACGAAATAAGATTAGGGAAAGAGTTATTCAATTGTCTATTTGTTTCTAGTTTCCTTTAGGATATAGGGAGATTGCTCTTGTTAGAAAGAGGGATTTATCTATCGTAATAAGGTGGCCCAAATTTTCATAAAATAGATCATGCAGTTGCATGAAATTTCTAGGAAAATCATATCAAGTAGATATGTTAATTTCACTTCAATATTTTGGAAGGAACAATTTGCAAGTTTGGGGATAGATTTGACATTCAGTACAACATATCATCCACAGGCAGAAGGGCAAAGAGAGAGGGAAAATAGGATCCTTGAAGACATTTTAAGGATGTATGCGATGCATCCCAATAAGTGGGAGGAGTATATTCCACTTATAGAGTTTGCATACAACAATGTTTACCAAGAATCCATGAATATGAGTCCATTTGAGTCATTTTAAGGGAGGAGTTGCAATACTCCTATTAGTTGGAGGGATCTAATGAACAGAATCCTTATTGGGCCTAACATGCTCAAGGAAATGGAGAAGAAAATTTAGATCACTAAGCAGACTTTGAAGGTGGCACAAGATAGGCACAAGAGCTATGCATATCCGCATAGGGTGCATAAAGAGATCCAAGTTCGGGAACATGTTTATTTGAGAATCAAACCCAAGAAGAATTCTTTGAATATTGGATCATGTGCTAAGTTGGCACCATAGTATTGTGGGCCTTTTGAAACCCTTGAAAGGATTAAACTAGTGGCCTATAGGTTGGCATTTCCTCCATCAGTTAAACTACATAATGTTTTCTATGTTTCTTTGCTTAAAAGATATGTAAAGGATTATAATCATGTGATTGATTGGTCTATACTACAGGTGCAACAAGAGGGGGATTTCCAAGCAGAACACTTTGCATAATAGAGCAAGTCAAAGTGCAATGGAGGCACTTTTGGCCCTAGGAAGCCACTTGGGAAATGGTTGACCCCATGAGGACAACATATCCCTTTTTGTTTGTTGGTTGAAGAAAATGTATATATATATATATATATATATATATATATATATATATATATATATATATATATATATATATATATATATATATATTGTATAGAGTTGTACATATAAAGCTCCATAAAATAGTATGTGTATTTTTATTTGGTTTTTGATGTTGCATATGGACAGAGAACACCGAGTGTGGTGTTCCCTCAAGGGGGAGGGATTTGTGATAGCACAAACCATGTTTTCTCTCATGAAATGAAATGTAAATATTTTTACAAAAAAATTGCGCTAAGTAATGGGACATGGATTCTAGAGACTAGGGAGGTTGCTTTCTTGGGATGTTTAAGTTTGTTTGCAACAAGAAAATTTGAGATAGTTATAACAACCATTAAAAGCCGGTTGGTACAAATTTGATGTCCTAGTATTTTCAGGATTAATGAGACTACAATAAAATTACGCAGATCATGCTGCTTTGGAAAACATTACAAAGTAGGAAGGACAAAGAAATTAATGGTAAATGGACAGTGTTGGAGTCGAGGGAAAAAAGAGAGAGAAAACAAAAAAGATAGTGAAAGGGAATCACAGCAAAGCAAGAGAGAACCACGAGAGTGGAGAGGGGGAGCGAGCATTCGAGAAGGATCATCTAGCAACAAAGCATGAGATAAATGGGGAGACAAGGAAAAGAGAAGAGGATCCCCGGAGGATGGATAATGAAGGAATCTTGCAAAAAAAGGAAGGATAAATATGATATTAGTTTTAGTTGGCAAGATTCGCAGAAAAAATATCGCTCACATGTGGGGAACAATGGCCTCTCGATTCCTTGTTTAGGTAGAGGGTGGAGATGGATTTTCTCTGGAGTCCCTTGATGGTTGGGTTAGAGGGTTGTTCCCTAGATTTCTGAAAGGGGGATCTCTAAGTATTTTCTTGTTGTGTGATTTTATGGTGGATTCTAGAATCCTTAGAGTGGGTGGAACCATTGTGTTGTTGTTTGAAGAGTGGAGACTTGTTTTCTCTGGACTCCCTTGACATTATTGTGTGGAGATGAAGTCTCTAGATTCCCTAAAACTAATTCGTCACTGATCAGCTGAAGGGTGGAGGCAGGGGGGCTCTGGATTCCCTAAGCTTTCATTGACTACTTCAATAGTTGGTGGATGGAGGTGGGTGAACCTCTATAGTTCTTGTTCCAATTAGAAGTTGGTTGTGAAATCCTTTGAGAAAATCCCCTCATCTCTAGAATCTAGCTTGGGGTGACATTTGTAAGTGAGGATTTGTTGCAGTTGTCTATGGTTGGGTGGAGAGTCATAGTCCCTGACTCAGTTGCCTTGAAATCCTCAAGATAAGTGTTCTTATGTACTTGTTTTCATGTTGGTAATTCTATGTTTCATTTCTGGAATGAAATGGTATTACTGAGAAAATACATGATTGTTTATTAACATTATAACACTGAGTAACATGTTGTGCAAGGTCTTGACAATATAGTGAAAACTTGTTGCATTTATGGTTTGAGATGGTATACTGTGATAAATACATAATTGTGTCTCTGATGTGACATACATGAACAAAATAAGGTGCAATGTTAAAGGCATTGGAACGGTCTATAAGAATATGAATTAAAAACCATAACAATAATGAACATAGCAACTTATTTTCTTATAGTTTGATGATTACACTGAAGACAACCTATTTTGATAGGGTTTGCATGCACATATTGGCTAAAATACCATGTTACAGTCTATGTGGCATTGTGTTAACACTGAGGATTACCTCCTTTCTTAACTTTGATAATTTGTGGTGTTACATGAGGGCCTTTTCAGCCTACTACAATAAATGCCTTGGTGTTGGGTTAAATTGTTCACTTTACTAGGATTTTCTCCAAGGGATCTATGTGCACCCTTGAGTAGGGTATGGCATCATAAGAGGGATTGATTTGACCTTATATCCTTGTATACCTTGTAGATGCATTTCTTCTCTAATTACATATTTGTCGAATCTTTATAAACTGGGAGTCATATCCTAAGTAGCATCTCGATATTGAAAGGATGTGGCTACTTATGGACTAAATGACTAATAGTAGCCATGGAAATTCAAGGTGATAGTATCTCGTCTAGGAGAGATGAGTTGCATGCCATTACTAATAGGAAAATGCCCCTGAAACCCTTAAATGGTGTCATTGTGTTACTTTCATGGTTGCTTTAAATATTTGAGATCACCTTGGCATGTGGCAGGAGAATCAGAGGCTCCTGAGGAGTCTACAAGTGCTTAATAGGGGGTAATCGAAAGATCTCCAGTGTAGTCATGCCTAGAATTCCCTGTCCTTAAATGGGGATTTCTCGAATGCAAATAAATTATCCATGGTGCACTTTCCCATAAGGCTCATTCCTATATTTAGATCCAGAAGGGGAATTCCATTTTCCTTTGAGGATGGATCATCTCCTCATGGCCTTCATGGCGCCTCATAAATCTTGTCTATTTGACAAGAGTGGATCTAGCTTAAGGTAAAGAGGGATAGCACTAGTGAGTGCTTTAGTAGACCTTAATGTCCATGATTGAATGTTGGCACAAATATATATGTTTGTAGAACCATTTCATCCTAGCCATAGTCAAAGCAATTTCTGACTGGCATTGTGCGCAGAAAGGAAGAAAACCCTTGTGAAAACCACTAATTTCAAGATCAAGCGTATTGCTCTTGATCTGGTAAGACCTCCCTAATTGGGTCATGAAAAAAAAAATTGTGAACAACATTGCAGCAAAGTTAGGTTGGGATTTAAACTTATATCTCTAATTGAATAAACCTTATCCAATGATCAAATGAAAAACCTCATTGTGAAAGCCATGAATTGGTTTCCTAGATTATCACCATTGGGAAAAGGGAGGAGCGATGTGGCTTGGAGGTCACATCTAGGAAAATTTTAATTAGTAGCAAAAGGGAATGGTAGAGATGAATGGGAACTAGGCCAACTAGGCTTACAGCGTAGTGGCAGATTAATTTTCCATTGGTTGGAATGGACTCCACACTTCAAATCATCCTGAAGGAAAATTTCCTATAAATACAATAGGGGAGCTCGCCTTGAGGGAGCGATATGATGTGGGGTCGTGACATGGTGGCCTCCATGTGATCCCGATTACAATTGCATTGGCCTAGGGGTGGACCCACCTGACATGTCATCATGGAGAATTAACACTAGAACATTTACGAGAGCGCATAAGAAGGGAAGTGGGGTGACGGGATGATGTGGCAAGATGGTACCATGGATGAAGTTAGATAGATGGGGCCTAGGTAAAATGCATCATAAGGAAAGGGATCAAGATGATGTGTCCCAGAGGTTTCTTCCTGGAGGCTTAAGGGGGAGAATGCAAGGAGAATCATCGAGGTCACAAGGACCAGGATGACAAGATCGGGATAACGTGAAGGACCTGGTGACATATGGAGGATGACGACATAGGTCTAGTGCCACGTGGTAGGATATTATGGGGAGCCAAGGATACAAATAAGGTGCAGGCCCCAACTTGTTAATATGCGCATGTCTGCAAACTCATAAGTGGTTTTGGAAACCTGATACTGCCTTTTCTGACAAACCCTACAATGGTTTCGAAAAATGTGATGGAGGGGTGTCGAAATTTATCCCAACCATAGATCTAGAGATGGGCGATTTTGATAAACCACTTTTTGTGCCACCCCTGTGATGAGCCCCAATTTTTGGTACAATTTGGGCTCATTTGGCCTACTTGCTCTGCTCAAACCATTCATTTTTTATTGCTTATGCATTCATTTCTTGGTTTATTCGTGTTGTTTGTAGGAAGAAGGGTAGGCATTCTATCCACGTGACTAATACATGATGATTTCAGGTTTTGACATTAAAAGGGAGCAAAGACCACGAAAAAGGAGACAAGGAGACAATGAGGTGGCACTACTGGTTTTTAGGAGAGGATGTCCACGGTCTTGGGGACCTTCCTCGTAATTCCCACCATAGCTCCGAGCTCCAATCCATCTCCCCACCGAGCTTAGAGGCAGCCAACTGTTCTACAGGAACAACAGTTATAACTGTTCTACAGGAACAACAGTCATAACTGTCCTACAGGATCAGCAGTTTAACCTTCAGTTGGACAGCCGAGATCCACAAATCAAGGACACCTGTTGGATGATCATTTTGCATAAATACTGAGGCCGTAGCCTTGGATAGAAGCTTTTTGAACTTTTGTATTACTCTTGTAATTTGGAAGTACGAGCTACAGCTCGGTTTTTGTTCCTTTTGTAAGCTAGTTTTGGCATGTCATCAGACTTTCGTTTATGAATAAAGGCAGGCAGATTTTGATCTCATTCTGAGTTTCTAAGGGAGCTATAGCTCTCAGGTTAGGGCCCAACCTGAGAGCAATAGATCTCCTCGGTGTTGTAATGTTGTTTGCATTTCGTTCCAGCACTTTGAGTTTTTACTTTGACATGCAATTTGAATTTACAGTCTGTTAATTTAGTCTTTTTCATGAGCTTAGATAGGATTAGTTTATGGTGATTTGCTTTCAGTTGCTTAGATTCGATAGAGGATAGTTATAATTTATTGGAGCTCCAGAAAAAGGTTGTTAAAGCTCACTGCCATCTCTCTTAGGGATTGGGGTGCAGTCCATAACCAACCACCAAAAAGAAACGCAGTTCTTCTCACTTCCATGCAAGCTGCAACATAGACATTTTCGTTGAAGATCCATCCATGCACTTTTGACATTGAACCATACTTCTACATTTCACTTCCATGCACGGGTTTCATTTCTTGATTTTCCATTGTTGTTCATAGGTTTCATGGCACAGTTATCATAGGTTAATGAATTCTTGTTTTTGGTGCATAAGTCATTTGTTTCATTTACCCTGCTCCATATCGTTCCACTTCCTTCTTCTTCTTCTTGATCTCTCCTCAATCCACCTACTCGGCCTCTGTCCAGCTCATTTATCCTCCAACTCATCTATTGCCACGTAGCTTCATTTACTTAACCTTTCGTGATCCCATCCTTCCAAGCCATCAAACCACTGCATGCACTCTTCCTCCATCTGATTTCTCTGCTCCTGAGCCATCACCAGCTCCATCTCCATCTCACTTATCCTCCCACACCACTCCAACACTGCACCATCTCCCAAAACCTTCCACGGCCAAACATCCTGTAGAATTGCACAGACTTCCTGTAGAAATCCCTGAGTTTCCTATAGGATCCCCTGCAGACTTCCTGTAGGAGCCTCCAAACTCGGTTGCTGAGCATCCGAACGTGGTAGACTTCTGTGGACTGATGCTAGAGACCCTCTGGGACCTCCCTTAGCCATCCTGACCTTGCCCATGCTTTCCTTCCATTCCAACCGCTCCTGCACAACCAAACCCTAATCAAAAGCATCATCACAATAAATCCAACCACTTAATGAAAAAATACAAAAACATGTCTTTTTAGATGCAAGTAGCTTAGATGCATGTATTTCAGCTCACTACAAGTAATGGCATTAGTGGTAGTAGTTTCATTCACAGTTTTGCATTGTAAGGGTCTAGCTAGTCAAATTAGGGTTTACTAGGGTTTTCATGCTTATTGGCTTTCAGTTTCTTTTTGCAAATAGACTAGTCTCCTTTGAGTTAGCTTTCGTCCATCATTCATAAAGCTTCTTCTGTGAGCCTATAGAAGTTGGCTTGAGCCCTAGCGGACTTGTGGTAGCTGACCAAGTGACAGCTGCGACAAGAGCTAGTACTTGTGCATACAGCACCGTCGCTTCCAAGTTTGTACGAACTACCGGGTTGATAAAATTAGAGATAGGAAGCTCCAGGAGTTGTAGCATTATTGCTACAATACTGGAGCCCACCATATTTTTGGCGCCGTTGCCGGGGAAGCGTCAGAGTATTAGTAATTGTTGCTTTTCTTCTACTTTCTTACTCTTGCCTTCTGCTAAGTAGTTTACTTCATTTCCATTCTGCAAAAGTAGCATAGACATTTCCTGCTTTCATAGATTAGCATTTCCTGCTTTCATAGATTAGCATTTCCTGCTTTCATAGATTAGCATTTCCTTTCTGCAAGCGTAGACTAGCATTTCCATTCTTGCAATTTCATTTGAGCAAAGTAGATTAGTTCTTTTTTGCTTTCAGTCTAATTCTGCATCTTTCATAGTTAGTTGTAGATCAATCTGTCTCAGTTTTGCAGGTACCAAAAAGAAAAACAAAGCAAAAGCAATCAAAAGAAAAAGAAAGTCTTTTCCATTTCATGCCTCGTAGGAACCGAGATAGATCAGGCAAATTCCTACCAAACACCCCCACCACATCACTGAGTCACCCTTCTCTCTTCTTTGGTGACAGTGACCCAGAGGAACCTATAGGTGAACATCCTGAGATATCCAAAGACCCTATAGTAGAAGAAGAGTTAGAGACCACTCCATCTGAAGTTATGGCTGACAATAGAAGAGAAGATGAGAGAATAGAAGGTGCATTTCCCATCCGAGAGACCAATGGAGAGATGAAAATGAAGAACATTAGCCCCTCTGCCTTACCTCACTTCCATGGGCTGACCACTGAAGATCCGGATACCTTCCTGTTTGAGTTTGCTGTCCTTTGTAGAACCTATGACTATACTGAAGATGAGCAAAAGTTGAAACTTTTCCCTTCCACTCTTAAGGATGCAGCACTACGCTGGTTCATGGGCTTACCTGGGAATATTATCACCACTTGGGCTCAGATGCAGCAAGCTTTCAACACCAAGTACCGGGATTACTGTAGGTCCAAGGAAACAAAGGGGGAAATCTTTTGGATGTCCATGGGAAATGATGAGTCCTTAGAGGATTATGAGGAGAGGTTCCAACTAAGCTATAAGTGGGCCAGGTGCACACTTGACCCTGAATCCCTCAAGTTGGTCCTGCTCCGAGGAGTCCCTGAAGACCTCTTAGATACCCTTCACATGTTAGTTGGGGGGGACATTTACCAACTGCCTTATGAGGACATTAAGACTGTATTTAGAAACCACTCCAGGGCAGCTCAGAAACGAGGTAGAGGAAACCACCTATCATCTAGTGTCCCTTTCTCCAAACATGAGCTTGCAAATCAATTAGAAGATCTTAAGAGTGAGGTGAGACAGACCATTACCATGCAGCTTGACACATTCAGGATTCAGCAAAAGAAAGAAGAAGCTGAGAAAGCCTTGGCTGTCTTCTGCCCTAGGTGCACAAGGAGACACCCTAAGAACGAATGTCCATTGCATTCGGTTGAAGTGTGTTTCGTTTGTGAGGAGGACCATCCCACAAATCAGTGTCCAACCTTACCTGGGTTTAAAGCCATGTACCAAGGGGCAGAAGCTCCCACTGAACCTCTCTATTACCTCAACCAAAGGAGGCCACAGGGATCTAGACCTTATCAGCAGGGGATGCAAGGGGCATCTCAAGCTTATTACAGCCCCAACCAATCGACTCCTATGCCTTCCTGGGGTCCCCCTGCTCATCCTTCATGGTCCATGCCTCCTCCATGGTCTTATCCACCTCAGTACCCCACTCAACCTACTTCTCATTCATATCACTCACATGCCCAGCCGCAGCCTCAATGGAATGCACCTCAGTCAGGGTGGAGGCCCCAATACAACACTCCTCCTGCCATCTTGCCTCCACCACCAGTTCAACCTCAGCCATTACCTCCTGCTCCTCCAAGGCAACCTCAAATGCCTGCTCAACCGAACCCGAACCCCAACAATAGACAGGCCCAGCAGGTATACACTGGGGAAACCTCATGCCCTACCTATGCTGTGGAGATCCAGGAGATCAATCTTCGATCTGGAAAGACTCTACCAGATCGCCAACCTCCTCCCCCAGAGGATGAGGAAGATAAACAGGAAAGTGAACCGAAGGTTATTCCACCCTTTCCTGAGAGACTAACAGCCACCACACAACCCAACCCAGAGGAGGATGAGCTTCTGGGTGAGCTCAAGCAGTTGTGTGTAAAAATACCACTTCTCCAAGCCATCAAGGATGTGCCGATATACAACAAGCTGGTTAAGGAGAAGTGTTTCAAACACCCAGGCAGACGGAAGAAAGATGCCTCAACTATCAATGTCATAGGACAACTATCTGACCTTATGTTAGGACAAGTCATCTGCCCAAAGTACCTAGATCCTGGAAGTCCTGTAGTAGATGTTCACATCAATGGCACCATTATACCTCACACCTTGATTGATCTGGGGGCTGCCATTAATGTGATGACCAGGGATACCATGCTTAAGCTTAATCTTCAGGGCTCCTTGAGGAAGACCTCGACAGTACTGCAATTAGCAGATCGCTCCACCGTGACTCCCGAAGGGATTGTGGAGGATGTCTTGGTCTCTATTGACTCTTGGGAATACCCTGCAGACTTCCTGGTTCTGCAACCAAAGGCCAAGCTTACTGGATATCCTCTCATTTTGGGAAGGCCTTGGTTAGCTACTGCAGATGCTTACATAAGTTGTCGTGCAGGAAACATGACCATCAAAAATGGTCCCATGTCCAAGCAGCTAGTCCTATACCCTCCTGCCCAACCCTCCTTGGAGCATGACTTACCACTCTGGTTGGAAGAAGGAGAGGAAGACGAGGTGTACTCAGCACCTCTGTGCACCTTAGATACCACTAGAAGAGACCCCCCAACCGAGGATGACTTGATCGAGACCTTGATCCAAAATCCACCTTCCAGTGCACTACCCTTAGAGAAATTGGTGGAGGATGCCCAAGCTAGCACCTTAGTGGATCTTTGTACAACCAACCCTGTTACTCCCAGAGTCAAGAATGTGGAGTTCGGCCCTGAGAAAGCATTGAAGATCAGCTCCTCCCTATCTCCTTCCCAGGAAAAGGAGCTGTGTAGTCTGTTGGCCAATCACTTAGATGCTTTTGCTTGGAGCTATAAGGAAATGAAAGGAGTCCATCCTTCGGTCTGTACCCATCATATATACATCAAAGAGGACTGTAAACCGGTTAGGCAACCTCAGAGGAGAATGAATCCAGCCCTTAAGGACATTGTCAAGGAAGAATTGCAAAAACTGTTGGATGCCGGATTCATCTACCCCATCTCAGATAGTGAATGGGTGTCCCCTCTAGTGTTGGTTCCCAAGAAGAATGGGAAATGGAGAATCTGTGTGGACTACCGAGAACTGAACAAAGCTACCAAGAAGGACCATTTCCCTCTACCTTTCATAGATCAAGTGTTGGATGGACTGGCAGGAAAGAAGTTCTTCTCTTTCCTGGATGGGTTTAGCGGGTACAACCAAATCCAAATCAGCCCGGAAGACCAAGATAAGACCACCTTCACTTGTCCTTGGGGTACCTTTGCCTATCGAGTCCTTCCCTTTGGGCTATGCAATGCTCCTGCTACCTTTCAGAGAGTTTTCTTGAGCATCTTCTCGGAGCTGGTCCATGATGCAGTAGAAATCTATATGGATGACTTTACTCCTTATGGGGCCAACTTCCAGGAAGCATTGACCAACCTGGGAAAAGTCCTAACCAAATGCACCGAGATGAACTTGTCCCTTAGTCCTGAAAAATGTGAATTCCTAATGACTGAAGGGACTGTGCTAGGCCATACCATTTCTTGCCAAGGATTGCAGGTGGATCCTAACAAAGTTGCTCTCATCAAGAGGGTTCCACCTCCTCAAAAGGTCAGGGATGTCCGGAGTTTCTTGGGATTAGCAGGATACTACCGGAGATTCATTAAAGATTTCAGCAAGCTAGCCTCGCCATTGTTTGGCCTATTGGCAAAAGATGTGGAGTTTAATTGGACTGACGATTGTCAGAGGGCTTTAAATGAATTAAAGGACAAGTTGGTGTCAGCCCCAATCCTGAGAGGTCCAAACTGGGCCCTACCTTTCCACATCCACACTGATGCCTCGAACAAAGCCATAGGTGCAGCTTTAGGACAAATTGAGCAGAAACTTCCATATGCCATTTACTTTGTTAGCAAAAACTTGTCAAAAGCTTAGCTGAATTACACTGTAACCGAGAAAGAATTCTTGGATGTGGTCCATGCACTGAACAAGTTCCGACATTATATTACTGGTTACCAGACCTTTGTACATACTGACCATGCTGCTATTAGATATTTAATGAATAAACCAGACGTGAATGCTCGTATTATTAGATGGTTACTTTTATTGCAGCAGTTTGATTTGACCATTGTTGACAAACCAGGTAGAGAAAATGTTGTTGCTGACTTTTTATCTAGATTGGATTTTTCTGCAGATGAGGATGGAACAGTGGATGACCAGATGCCCGATGAACATCTGTTTTCTATTTCAGTACTCTCTCCATGGTTTGCTGATATAGCAAACTATCTTGTTTCAGCACAGTTCCCTCCACACCTATCTTCCAGAGAGAAGAGCATAATCATTAGAAAAAGTGCCTCATTTACTTGGATCGGGGGCAATCTGTTCAAGCTTGGCCCCGATCAGATCTTAAGGCATTGTGTAAGGGAGGAGGAAGTCTTTGATATCCTCCTCACTTGTCATGATGGGCCTTGTGGAGGACATTTTGCAGCAAAGAGAACTGCCTTCAAAATCCTGCAGGCAGGCCACTATTGGCCCACACTTCATCAAGATGTCAGAAGATATGTCAGTCAGTGTGACCAATGCCAAAGAATGGGGAAACCGACCCAAAGGGATGAGATGCCTCTCCAACCTAAAGTGACTCTTGAGCCATTTGAGAAGTGGGGCATGGACTTTGTGGGCCCAATCAACCCCTCTTCGAGGCAAAGGACTTACATCATTGTGTGTACTGACTATTTGACAAAGTGGGCCGAGACCAAAGCAATCAAAGCAGCAACAAAAGAGAAGGTGGTCGAGTTCCTAAGAGAAAACATCTTCTATAAGTTTGGCTATCCAAGAGAGCTGGTCACCGATCAAGGGAGCCAGTTCACCTCCAACCTGGTTGAAGATCTCCTAGCTCATCACAAGATCAAGCATAGGACTTCCACCCCTTATCACCCTCAAGCAAATGGGCAGGTGGAAGTCACCAATAGAGCATTAGAAGGGATCTTGACTAAGGTGGTGAGCAGCAGCAGAAAGGACTGGGCAGATCGCCTGGTTGAAGCCACATGGGCTTACAACACCACTTGGAAGACCACCACCGGCTTCACACCGTATGAGCTGGTCTATGGGAAGAGAGCTTTGTTGTCCATTGAGTTTGAATACAACACTTTGAGGATGGCAGCTCAGCTGGACCTAGATCTCAGCCATGCACAACAAGAAAGGCTACTGCAGCTGAATGGCCTGGAGGAGCACCGAATGCAGGCCCTCCTTCACTCAGAAGTGGTTCAACTTCAGAGAAAGGTGTGGCATGACCAACATCTCCATGACAAGCAATTTCAGCCGGGAGATTGGGCTTTGTTGTATGACTCCAGATACAAAGATTTCAAGGGGAAGATGAGAACCAGATGGCTAGGACCATATGCAATGGAGAAATGCCATGAGAATGGATCTGTCCTCATTCGAACCATTGATGAGGAAGCCATTCCCGTGCTTGTCAATGGGTATCGTTTGAAGATCTACAGGAGACCTCTCTCAAGACAAGAGTTCATCAAAACTATGGAGAAATTTGTATTCGTCATAGAGAAGGGTTCTGCCTCTGCCTCTGGCATACCCTGAAGGATAAAAAAAAAAAAAAAAAAAAAAAAAAAAAAAAATAAAGATCCTTGGGTGAAAACCTCTCTGAGGCGCCCAAGGCAGGTGGTAGGGGTGAAAACCTCATTGAGGCGCCCCTATTGTCTTTCAAAAAAAAAAAGAGAAAAGGTTTGAAAAAGATCCTTGAGTGAAAACCTCTCTGAGGCGCTCAGGGCAGATGGCACGGGTGAAAACCTCTTTGAGGCGCCCCTGTTATCTTTCAAAAAAAAAAAAAAAAAAAAAAAGAGAAAAAAAACAATAAGCAAAATATGGTAAAATTGCATGCAGGTTGCAGATGTTCTATGGAGGAGAGGAAGCCCTTCAACTCAAAGCCAAGGGTCCTTATCATGCTGTCAAGGAACCTCACCAGCACCTCCTCCAAGGGTACCCATGTTTTTTCAAGGTATGTGCAATTTTATTATGGTTTGAATCTTCTAGAGGAAGATGTTGTCTTTCTACAGGAAGATGCAGTCTTTCTACAGGAAGGCGCGGATTTTCTACAGGAAAGGACAGACTTTCTACAGGAAGGCCGAACTTTCTATAGGAAGCTCTGTGTTCTACAGGAAACTTCCTGTAGAAGTTTGGGACGACCCAGAATTCATCTTAAAAGAAGATTTAGCGACTATGGATTGGTTTGGATGCATGCAAGCCTCTGTTGGCACCCTTGCACATTGCTGTCACCTTGCTCCACCATCCTTGTCGACATGCGACCAAGTTCCCTGCACCAACAAAGAAGATCGATGAGTTCTCGCAGGAAAAGCCATTTTCGAAGTTAAACAAATGCTGGGATCTCATACCGCAGGCATCAAGAGCTCCGGGAACGTGATTGAACGGCCAGGTTCTCCGTCGTGCAGCATGCACCCAAGGAGAAAGAACTGTTATGAGACACCTCGCGGGAATCCTGTTGTTATCACTGAAAATGATGTTGTCAAAATTTTTCTAGATTAGCTTAAAGATCGAGCAGTTTCGCAGCGCCAGAATTCTTTTTAGCAGTTTCGCAGCGCTACCTGTTTGAGTGGTTTCGTAGCGTGCTACGAAACTGGGGATTTGTTTGAGTTTTCAGTGAAGGTCCAAATCCTAGCATGCTTATTGTACAGAGCTCTACTTCCCTCCAGGAATGTTGATGAGATCAGTGGCAGTGTGTTCGAGGAGACACCCTATGATGATGCAGCTATTGTGGGATTGCCATCAAATACATTAAGGGAGTTATCTCTGAATTTTGGCTCATGGGTGACTGTGAAAGATGTGCATACTAATGTGGGAGACTTGCAGGAGTTTTTGTGTTGAATCCTTCAAACAAAAAAATCTATTAAAATTCCACAAAATATAGAGAGTATTATGTTCTCAGCTGGCATGCTTGAAGCATCTGGGTCTTCTGTCAGCGTTCTGTTTGTCTGAAGATTATGCTTTAGTCATTGATCCACTGGTGGTGTATCTATCACTTAAATTGGTCTTTGATATTGGGTTACATTTAGCATGCCTGAAAACATATAGGGCGCAACATCAGGTGTTATAAAAATGTTTCAGGGGTCCTTTAATAGACTACTTAACAATGTTACCAAGTTCAGCTATGCCCAAAACAATGTCTTCAACACCTCTTTGAATGTTCAAGAACTGCTTCTCAGTGGTGACTTCAAGTCTGCTATTAATCTGTGATCTACAAGAGGAAGTCTGGTTTACAAATTCAAGGTCTTACTTCACCAAAGGAGGACTTGCTTCTAAATATGAGGATAGTTCCAAAATTCTGAACAAATCCGAAGCTGATCTCTCCACAAATTTAATTTGTTGTCCAAACAATGATCCACCTGTTCTTCGTCCTCTTTAGCTTTAAGTTCCTTCAAATCCAAGTTTTGTGCCGTTGCTTTACTAAATTATCCTTAGTAGAGTGCCTTTAAAAGTTTACCACAGGGTCGAGGCAGAATATCATCTCAGGTGCAAGGATGATGTGTTATCGCAGGTTTGAAGTTGATGTGGGTTTGCACAGAAAAAGAGGGATTATAAAAAAAGAACCAATTTCAGATCTTCACTTTTGTTCTATCTTCTCTGCACTTCCTCGCTTCTGTTCTGTTTCAGAACCGAGCTCATTATCTTGACCGAAAGTTCTGGGCTGAAATGGACAACCTCAGTTGGATATATATACTTGTTAGAGTCTATGAAGAGACACGTCTCTTGGTATAATGGGCCGACATAATTATTTGAAAGCCAACCTGTGCTGTATTAATTTTTCTTTTTAAATTAATTTATGGCATGTAGGTTCACCACCTCTGGGTGACATTTGATTTTTCTGAGGGAGAATTGTCATTGGCGGACCAAACAGCAGGGTTAAAGGTTTTTCGAAAGGATATGAAGATGCACACCTGCGCCATCCGAACAGGGTTCTTTCGTTTAGACTTCCGTCCTATCCACGTATACTATCTGAGCAATCTTAGGATAAAGGATAATGTAATTTAAAGTGGACATAATGCGCTTTTAAACAAGAATCGAAATTTCAGGTCGTTGGTTTGGCACCGACATGAGTCATGATACAGATGGCGCAAATGGCTGAGTTCGAAATAGATGAATTTCCTTTGTCAAGGTGGATGCGATGTTGTCTTTTACAAACGCGGTAACGTGCCGGTTACATGCTCCAGCTGGCGACCAAGAAACTTCTCAAGCTCCACAGAAGTTTTGGAGTTTAAAGAATTACCAAAGCACAAGTTATGAAAACAAATGTAAACTAATCTCATACTGACAGTGCGATCAATGGAACATGTTGAAGTTTCTCAGATTTTGTACTGATGTGCCAGTAATTGAGTCATAGTGAGAAAGTATGCATTTAAAAAAAAAGTGTGACTTGATAACAGAGATCAATATATGTTGTACATTGCAGCGAGTGGAGCTCCCTCATAAACCTGTAATATGGTGCATCTTCTCTGCAGGGAATGAGTCTATGCACATAGATAAGAGCGATTAGACTGAAGACTGAGCTCTGAGCTATCAAGGGCCGAGTTTATTACAGATTTAAGTGGCTGGGGTATCATCTTGGTGTGGCTACCCGGAGGAGATGATCTTCACTCTGACCCTGAGTCTACACATTGTTGGTGTTGCGGCCATTTTCTGGGCTGAATGCAGCTCTGAAATCAAGCTCTGTAACCAAGAACTGAAAATATAGTTGTGTTCCCTTGGAAAAATATTGATATTTAGAGAGTAAGAGCTACCAATTTTGGAGTCAAGCTGATGAGAATGGGTTTTTCTCTATAAAAAATGTTTGCCCTGGTACCTACAATCTCTATGGTTGGATGCCGGGTGTTCTTGGTGATTATATGAAAGAAGGCTTGATTAACATATATTCAGGTTGTAGGATAGATGTTGGGATTTTGATCTATGAGCCCCCAAGAGATGGCCCTACTATATGAGAAATAGGTTTACCAGATCGCACTGCTGCAGAATTTTTCATTTCAGATCCCAAGCCTGGCCACATCAACAAACTATTTCTCAATCATCCTGAAAGGTTCCGGCAATATGGCCTTTGGGAAAGATAATGCCATTGCTCGTCATGGCAACCATGGTTTGTACCATCTGTTTAATATTGATGTTTCTGACAACAATGGATTACATCCTTTGATTGATGGGTTTCAGATACCTCCTCATCACACTTATGCAGATAGCATATTTCTAACAAACTTGCTCTGTTTTGGCTTATATGACGCTGTGTTGAGTCAGTGGGATGGTAAAATCATGATGGTCTCATAAATTGCAGTTGGTTCATCTATTGGAGGTTTATGTTATAGGGACTGTGATTCTGAATCTCAGTATAGAATAGGTGAAACTGAAGATTGGCAACATCAGCTATTCAAGTCTGTGAGAAGTTTAAAGGAAGACTGTGGTTTATTTAAATCACACAGCAGTTTCGTAGCGCGCTACGAAACTGCTGTAGGTGATGAGTTTAAAGTGCAGCGCAGCTAGTGTGATACTGTGAGCGGGAGTTAAGGAAGAGAAGCACCTGTCTATTAATATTACTTACAGCACATCTAAAACATGGCAGCATTCCATGCATGGGGTGATTAAAAGATTTGAGAACATGCTGCTATATTTTGGGAAAATGTGGGAGACAAAGACCGTGAAAACAGAGCATTCCTCTTGATCAATTAATAAGCATACACGTAACTAGAATCCAAAGCTAGTTCGTTCTATGTACTTTCCTTCAAAGATACTTCAACCTAAACAGCCAAAGGACATGTGTCAAAAGCCAGAAAAGCATCATGCGACAAGGAGCAAAGATTTAGGATTTTGATTAAATGAAAACTATTTGTGATTTCAGTTTAGCCATTATGTAATTAATAGATTAGTTATGCAATAGATAGGGATAATGAATAGCCACCTTCGAGGCTCCCCTCATGCTGGAGGAGGAAGCTCGAGGTGGGGGAGTTTGCTTGCCTATATAGGGATCAGATTAGAATGTAAAAAGGGTTGGATTGTATATACAAAAACAGAGTTTTTTAGAGCTTATGAGAAGACTGTTACAGTAATGGCAAACAGGGTTTTTTCTTCCCAAGATTCTCAATGCATCTTTTTGGTCAAATGTGATGGTGGTTTAGTTTCTTAATGTTCTTTTTACAGCCTTGTTATGGTACAATCCCTCAGAATTCATATTATATGCTCTGACTTCCTGTGTGCTTGACAGGCTGTGGGTTTTGGTGAAGCATGTTTGAACATCACTCAGAATTCATTTGTTAATGCTCTGACTTCCTGTATGTTCAGCAGGCTTTGATTTAGGTAAATTATGTTTGAACCTTTGATGATGCAAAGAGCCTTGGCTTCTATGAGATGACTGTGATTTGGTTTATTAACTGTGAGAGACTCCATAGCCCAATGAAGACTAATTTGATGTATGTCCAGCCAGCTATATTTTTATAAATGTGTGAAGAGTTAGCCCTCTAGTGTTTGAAGGATTTTGTCAAGAGTCATGAGAGAGCCCTCTCTGATTAGGAAGGCTAATTCCTAATCTAAAGTATGGTCTGAAACAGTTACATGAGACCTTGCTTGGTTGCAGTCCCTAGTATTGGTTTTGTGATAACACCTGTAACAGTTCAACCTGCTCGAGTGCAAGGATAATTTTAGGGGCGAATGTTCGCCCTTTGGTGAAATTAAGAGATTTTAAATTTTTAGTGGGCGAATATTTTGTATCATAGTACATTTTTACAAATAGCCCACCTTATTTTAAGGGAGAGGGTAAAAAAGGTAAATTTAGCTCTTGAAATTAGGACTTACAACCTTCCATTCGCCCATTTTCAAGAATAGGTTTTATTTAAGTGAATCCATTCGCCCATTTTCAAGAATAGGTTTTATTTAAGTGAATCCTATGGGCCAAATACCATATTTATAAAAGAGGTATGGTAAATTAATAAAAATATAAATAAATGAGAGGTATGGTAAATAAATAAAACATTTTTTATATTTACTCCATAAGTCACCTTATATACATGTAAGGGTGTAAACAAATAAAAATATAAGTAAAGTGGAGGTATGGTAAATAAATAAAACGTCTTTTTATACTTACACAAAAGGTATGGTAAATAAATAAAAATATAAATAAACTAGACGTATCGTAAATAAATAAAACCTCTTTTTATATTTAGTCCATAACCCTCGTTCTATTTATGAAGGCTCAAGAAAGAGGTTTTATTTACATGAATCCTATGGGCCAAATACCATATTTGTAAAAGAGGTATGGTAAATTAATAAAAATATAAATAAACGAGAGGTATGGTAAACAAATAAAATATTTTTTTATATTTACTCCATAAGTCACCTTATATTTACCAACACTCAAAAAATGGGTTATATTTAGGTGAAACCTATGGCCAAAATACTATGGGACAAATACCATGGACTAGATTGTTATTAATACCATGCAAAAAACCATTATTAACCCTAATATTAGAATTCATAAAAATAAAAATGGCACATGGTATTGACCCATGGTATTCACCTGGAATGTAGCCTATTTAAATGGGGGAATTAAACCAGCATGTAGCCTATGCTAAGATTCACTAGGACTTTACAAAGTTTTATTATTTAGTGAAAGACTCGCGAAGATCTTACAAGATTTTATAATTGAGTAAAATATTCGCCATGCCTGGTGAGAGATTCGCCAAAAAATTATATATACATATTATATTATTGATAAAATCGCCTTCCATTTTTCCTATATACCATGGAGATTCGCCCATTTATTATATTTATAAATTTAGGGGGGGTTCTTAAAATTTTCCCTACTCGAGTGGATACCATTCACAGCACCGCCATCTGAAATGAAACGTGGGCGCATGCAAGCAAAACATCCACTCCATCGTTGGCAGCCTGTAACCACGAGCCTCCGGGACTGTGTAAGTCACATGCAGCAGGTAGATCCACTCACCATTGTCTAAGAACTGGAAAAATCGTGTGCAGCCACGCAGGTAAGTGTCTCAACCCTTCCTTCCATCAAATCGCATGAATTTCACTTTGAAATTGTTTGCATATCGTAAAATTGAATGGTTGAGCGGCCGTATGGCCAGTTGACTGGCCACGTCGGCTAGTTAAAGTGTAATTGGATGTTTGGGTGGCGGCCACGACAAAGAGAATGAACGGCACGCACGTGAGAACACTCTCGTCAGAAGCATGAGTTTATTAGGAAAAGGCGGCGACAAATCTGTGGGAATGGATGCGGTAGCAAGTGAATACGCAGGCGAATGATGGATGACGTCACCCAACGGTCCGGCAGGGACAGCTCATCCCCCGCGCCACGGATTGCGCCGATTCAAAATCTAATCGGCTAGATCATGCGCATGCATTTATCATCCAACGCTTCAAACTCGGGTGGCTATTCTGATCTCCTCTGCACTTTGATACGCCGAGCTGTTGGCTACCAGAACGCCGGTAAAGCACACCTCGAGCGCGGGCCAACTACAGTCCTCCCTGAGAATTACGCACTGCTTCTACAGGAACGCAGTTCTACAGGAACGCAGTTCTACAGGAACGCAGTTCTACAGGAACGCAGTCTACAGGAACGCAGTCTACAGGAACGCAGTCTCTACAGGAACGCAGTCTTCTATAGGGAAGCGGGTGCCTCACGAAAAAGGTGGCCAATTAAAGAGGTAACCCTGAACTCTTCATGCAACTGGTTAGTAAAAGTGGCAAGACCATCGTCCACAGTCGGGTCATAAAGATATTGGTGGAATTGTTGTTTGTTGTGCCTATGCTGTCGTTCTACAGGATGTCAGTATAAGTAGACTGTGTTGAATTTTGGTGGATTATGTGCATGCTCTGTCTTAATAGACCAAATCTCTTTTGCATTTGCCACCTTTAATTAAAACAACCGTGTTCATCATGCCGGGTGGGTTTATAAGACGGGAACCTACTGATTCAACCAAATTAAGGGAAAACCCGGCAGTGGTAGAGCTCTTCACTAGAGCACAATGGATGCCTTTTTGTGATAAGCTGCAGGGCTACGATGATGAAGTGGCCAAAGAATTCTTGCAGGCTCTGAAACCTAAATCCCAGACACTGGCCACAGTGAACTTCAGAGGTCTAAGCCTCAAGCTCACCCTGGAACATATCAGTCGGATCACAGAACTTCATATGGGTTTGCCGTGGGATAAGGAAGAACGAAAGCTGAGTCAGCAGGCAAAGAAAGAATTCTTTCCACCTGAGGAAGAATTCTCAGAGGACAAAAATGGGGTGCGAAGAACGAGCCTGTTGCCACCATGGAATGAAGTCAGTTTGCAAATCATGAAATATATCACTTGTGAAGGTCGTTTCAGCATTGTGTATGAATATCACTTTCGGCTGCTCACTGAATTGAGGCACCGAATTGATCTTCCTGTAGAACAAAAACTGAGCATCCCTTATTACCTACTGCAGTCCCTAATGGAGTGTGCCACAAAGCTGAAAGAGGGCATACCGGATCAGATAGCCCACCATGGGTTGATCAAGCTTCTTGTGGAGGATGCATTGCACTCATACAAGGTCCCCCTCTCATGGGAATCTTTCCAGAATTTAACAAAAGATGGGGACATTAAGATGTTGATCGAAGAAATAGGTTCCTCCAGCAGTGAGGAACAAGAAGCAGTGGCCGAGGGACAGAGAGAAGAAGGCCAAGAGACCCCGACAACAGTACAGAAGAAAGAACAAAGGAAGAAGCATGAGGAAAAGGAGGACAAAGAAAAAGGTGGCACACCTATCTTGTCAGCAAGGGAAAAGAGGATGAAGAGCATAATGGACAAAGCTGAGGTGGTCCACGTCAGCCCAAGTACCTCAATAGCACCTGCAACCAAAGCAAAAATCAAAGCTCAGGCAGGCAAGCAAGCAGAGGTGGAGACACCTGTGTCTACAGGAAAGCAAAAACAGGCTTCTACAGGAAGCCCAAAAACAAAAACAAAGGCTTCTACAGGAAGCCCGAAGATCATTGAGAAGCAGGCTTCTACAGGAAGCCCAAAAGCAAAGACCAAGGCTTCTACAGGAAGCCCGAAAATCATTGAGAGACAGGCTTCTACAGGAAGCCCAAAAACGGAGACAAAGGCTTCTACAGGAAGCCCGAAATTGCAGAAACAGGCTTCTACAGGAAGCCCCGAAAAGGTGAAATCCAAGGAGAAAAAGGTGGATATTCTGGCACGGGAGGCAGCAGCTGTATTAGCTGGCCTCAGCACGCCACCTAAGCCAAAAGGAAAGAGGAAGAGGGAGACCCCTCTATACTTTAAGGCTCGAAGAAGTGTTAGGATAAAGACGGGCAAGCCACAGGCCCAATCCAGCAGCCCGATCGTCATCGAAGATACACCTGCTTCTCCCAAAGAAAAGTCACCCTCCAGGATCACGGTCACCTACGAGAAGGGGAGTCCAAAGAAAAATACGTGGCAAGAAAGGTTAGACCTGTTGACCGAAAAAACCCGGCTACAGGAAGCTGAAAATGTTCTACAGGATACTCTGGCCCGGCTACAGGAAACGGAAAAGAAGGAAGGAGAAGGACTCTCATCACCACCAAGGGAGGGTGAGGTAGAACCGCCTGAAGAGATAGAAAGAGAACATATACTAGAACCTAGCCCTTCACCTAATCTAAATTCATACTACACCTTTTTAGAGGCGGGCAAAATCATACCGTAGAAATTTACTGTGCCTCTATTTTTTGAACTAGAGAAAGAAAGAGTTTGTTCCCACACATGGATGCAGATCGCCAAATCAAAGGGTGTGGCAGACATATGCCCTTTACAAGATCAACTCAGGGAGGTCAGGAGTGAATTCACCATGGCTAAACATGTGGCTAATTGCCAACGTGTGCTTCTACAGGAAGAAAATCAGAAGCTAAGATTGCAGCTACAGGAACTAAGGGCAGGAGCAGGAACATCCTCCAAGGACATCACAAATGAACAACAAAGCAAAAAGGAGCTGACCACCAGTCTTGAAGAGCCAATGACACTTCTACAGGAAGCAGAGCAGCAAACAAAAATTGAAGTACAAGCCCTACAAGAACAGCTGCAACAAAAGGAAGCACAATTGGCCTACATGGCAAGTTGGGCCATGGAGGCAATTCAGTGCAGACCACCTGCAAAATCCTATGGATTATTCTTAAAAGATCAATGGCTGCAGTTCCAAATAAACACCTTGGCACAAAGAGGTATTTCACATATCCAAAACCCACAACAATTTTCTGAATTGTGCAGTACTAGTTCGTCTGAGGACAAAGCCAAATTAGCAGAGTTTTACCTCCACAATTTGGCTTTGCCTAATGAAGTCTCCTGGGATCCCAATGTTGCCTTGGGTGATATGCAATTGATGGCGTTTGCCTCATGGTTAAACCATGAGGATCAGAGAGCAGCTGAAGCAAAATCGGTCATGAACCGAGAAGTGAGTGAACCACTGTTCATTCGACCAGAACTAGAGGATCCGGTGGCACTCATCTCAGCCCACCAACAGTTGGCTACAGATCCCACAGCTTCCTTGAGATTCATGGACAAACAGGCCCAAGCCATAGCCCACTTTGAAGACATGGAAAGGTTGTTGGAAGAAAGTGCTGCCCAAGCGTGTGCACGAAGATGGAATACCCTGGCACACAGCTTGAAAATCAGAGAGTACCATACCCCCATTCGGATGAGGGAAGCTTTGGCAAGGGTTGAACTTTACAAGAAATCCATGCAAAGCCTCCAGGCCAGCTGGATTGGCCTTAAACTCAGCCCACCACTACTGCTGGGATTGACTGAAGGCAATACCGAGGAGGATGACAGTCAACAATGGGAAGAGGTGAACAGGAAAGCAGGGTTTCATATCCACAGAGAAGACACTACCACAGAGCCTTGGGATGCAAGGGAAGCAGTGAAAGCAATGAAGGATGAAGATTTGGACTAAGTTTCTCAAGGATGAGCAAATAGTTTAGCTGGGGGGTGATGATGAGCCCCAATTTTTGGTACAATTTGGGCTCATTTGGCCTACTTGCTCTGCTCAAACCATTCATTTTTTATTGCTTATGCATTCATTTCTTGGTTTATTCGTGTTGTTTGTAGGAAGAAGGGTAGGCATTCTATCCACGTGACTAATACATGATGATTTCAGGTTTTGACATTAAAAGGGAGCAAAGACCACGAAAAAGGAGACAAGGAGACAATGAGGTGGCACTGCTGGTTTTTAGGAGAGGATGTCCACGGTCTTGGGGACCTTCCTCGTAATTCCCACCATAGCTCCGAGCTCCAATCCATCTCCCCACCGAGCTTAGAGGCAGCCAACTGTTCTACAGGAACAGCAGTTATAACTGTTCTACAGGAACAACAGTCATAACTGTCCTATAGGATCAGCAGTTTAACCTTCAGTTGGACAGTTGAGCTCCACAAATCAAGGACACCTGTTGGATGATCATTTTGCATAAATACTGAGGCCGTAGCCTTGGATAGAATCTTTTTGAACTTTTGTATTACTCTTGTAATTTGGAAGTACGAGCTACAGCTCGGTTTTTGTTCCTTTTGTAAGCCAGTTTTGGCATGTCATCAGACTTTCGTTTATGAATAAAGGCAGGCAGATTTTGATCTCATTCTGAGTTTCTAAGGGCACTATAGCTCTCAGGTTAGGACCCAACCTGAGAGCAATAGATCCCCTCGGTGTTGTAATGTTGTTTGCATTTCGTTCCAGCACTTTGAGTTTTTACTTTGACATGCAATTTGAATTTACAGTCTTTAAATTTAGTCTTTTTCATGAGCTTAGATAGGATTAGTTTATGGTGATTTGCTTTCAGTTGCTTAGATTCGATAGAGGATAGTTATAATTTATTGGAGCTCCAGAAAAAGGTTGTTAAAGCTCACTGCCATCTCTCTTAGGGATTGGGGTGCAGTCCATAACCAACCACCAAAAAGAAACGCAGTTCTTCTCACTTCCATGCAAGCTGCAACATAGACATTTTCGTTGAAGATCCATCCATGCACTTTTGACATTGAACCATACTTCTACATTTCACTTCCATGCACGAGTTTCATTTCTTGGTTTTCCATTGTTGTTCATAGGTTTCATGGCACAGTTATCATAGGTTAATGAATTCTTGTTTTTGGTGCATAAGTCATTTGTTTCATTTACGCTGCTCCATATCATTCCACTTCCTTCTTCTTCTTCTTGATCTCTCCTCAATCCACCTACTCGGCCTCTGTCCAGCTCATTTATCCTCCAACTCATCTATTGCCACGTAGCTTCATTTACTTAACCTTTCGTTGATCCCATCCTTCCAAGCCATCAAACCACTGCATGCACTCTTCCTCCATCTGATTTCTCTGCTCCTGAGCCATCACCAGCTCCATCTCCATCTCACTTATCCTCCCACACCACTCCAACACTGCACCATCTCCCAAAACCTTCCACGGCCAAACATCCTGTAGAATTGCACAGACTTCTTGTAGAAATCCCTGAGTTTCCTGTAGGATCCCCTGCAGACTTCCTGTAGGAGCCTGCAAACTCGGTTGCTGAGCATCCGAACGTGGTAGACTTCTGTGGACTGATGCTAGAGACCCTCTGGGACCTCCCTTAGCCATCCTGACCTTGCCCATGCTTTCCTTCCATTCCAACCGCTCCTGCACAACCAAACCCTAATCAAAAGCATCATCACAATAAATCCAACCACTTAATGAAAAAATACAAAAACATGTCTTTTCAGATGCAAGTAGCTTAGATGCATGTATTTCAGCTCACTACAAGTAATGGCATTAGTGGTAGTAGTTTCATTCACAGTTTTGCATTGTAAGGGTCTAGCTAGTCAAATTAGGGTTTACTAGGGTTTTCATGCTTATTAGCTTTCAATTTCTTTTTGAAAATAGACTAGTCTCCTTTGAGTTAGCTTTCGTCCATCATTCATAAAGCTTCTTCTGTGAGCCTATAGAAGTTGGCTTGAGCCCTAGCGGACTTGTGCCAGCTGACCAAGTGACAGCTGCGACAAGAGCTAGTACTTGTGCATACAGCACCGTCGCTTCCAAGTTTGTACGAACTACCGGGTTGATAAAATTAGAGATAGGAAGCTCCAGGAGTTGTAGCATTATTGCTACAATACTGGAGCCCACCACCCTGCCCTTACTAACATCCGTGTATGTTGACCCCTCAGGATTTCATTGATCTAGAGCAAGAGCATCGTGGGCCGCTGATGTAGTTTATATATTAATTTCATATATATCTATATATATATATAGATATATATATCTATATATATATATATATATATATATATATATATATATATATATTTATTTATTTATTTATTTATTTATTTATTTGCTCATTTATTTATAACGAGGCTATGCAAACCTTGGTTATATATATACATATCCGAGTTATAATTCTCAGAGTATAAGAAGTGTGGCAAACTTAATTAAATAATCCAAACCCTTGAAAGGAGAATTGATTAGAGAAATGGACAAATATTATCCCTTTTTCTAACAGTACAAGAGAAATTGGATTAGTAGGTGGACATTCCACTAAGGTAAGTGGGGTGTTTACACTCTCAAAGATGGGGGTGGTGTTATCCTAGCGAATTGCAAATCAATGTTACGTTTATCATTATCAACTGTTTATCAAGGGGGGCTCAAAATTTAAATTATCAATAATATCCTATATTTTCAAGAAACTTAAAAATACAAAAACAATTTTTTTTTTCAATTTTTTTTTAACTTATAAAAGAACAGGAACATCAAACAAACACATTGTTACATAAATATGAAAATAAAATCAATATATAAAATGTATAAGATGTCAATTAATACATCAGATATCGATTTTGAAATATGAAATTTGTCATAAGATCTAATAGAATGATTAAAAACAAATATCAAAACACAAATAAATGTATCTCATGCGTTGAACCATGGCAATGAAAATAATAGATTTCCCCTTGTTTGCTTGATGGAAAATGGTCACATCATCCTCAGCAATGTTATCAAAACTAGACCAAAAGATTGATCAACCAAAAAATACATAAAATATTCAAATTTTGAAAAGAACATATAATTCATGTGCATTCATATGAATCCAGATTATTATACACAAATATACAAAATTTCTGATGTGTATATCAAGGGTGCATATAACCAAAATATCATTGAGTGCAATCCATCTCTCAATTAAAATAGATCAATAGAGACTGAGAGGCTCTAAATGAAATCTGAAATCCAAAGAAAATCATGCTACAAAAGGAAGCTACATAACATCATAAGCATTGCCTGTATTGGGATCCCACTCATCAAGATTAGCCACTAAGCATTAAAATAAGACAGAAAAAAGATTAACATCTTAATTAGTGATTTTGCTTAAGTGAGGTGTACATTTTTACTAGGGTCATGAAGGATGAGCTCAATATTCAATGCCACCAACATCAAGGTACATATAGAACTTGGTGATATTGATTAAATGTTAGTCCCATACCTTGTACATCATAAAATCCAATAGAAATGTTACAATCCTGCCAATCCGGAAATCCTAAACATTGTTAAGTTTGTTGGATTTTGAGTGGGATCTAAAATCTACTTTCTATGTATGAAATCCAATGAGGTCAAAACCCCTCTCAAACATCCTAAGTCCATTAATGGTAATTTCTTAAACATTTAAGTAAAATTGTCATTTTCTTTTATCTTTCATATGTGGCATTTTCCTTTATCTTTCATTTTCATTATTTTACTTTAAGAGTTTAATATAACCATTAGATACTAGAGTATGTATCTCATTAGATGAATCTTGGGAAATGAAAAAAAATTATTTTCCCCTTGTTTTATTGATGGAAATAGGCAAATTATCCTCACAACTCAATCCCCTAACTCACTTTTAAAAAAATAGGCTTAAAAGAAAAAAGAAATGGTAATAACTTGAAATTGAGAGAGGCAAGGTAATAATTTCAAAATTGTCGCAATAATTACCTAAATTAATGCGATAAATTTAAAACAAATAAAGTATCATGATAATTTATGGAAATAATATCAGTGAGGGGCAATTTGGCAATAATATCATGACAATTTCAATATTTATCGTGATATGTGCAACATTATTGAACATAGCAACAATGGGGGGGATTGCTAAGAATCTAGTTTCCAGTGATTTGAGCTATGAACCTCTTTTTCATTCAAGTGACATTTATTAAACATCTTCATATATACTTGAAACGATGAAGGTTTCCTGTGTAACTTTAAACCCCTGTTTTTTTGGTTTTTTTTTGTATAGTATAGAACATTTTTGTAGTTGTGGTGGTTGGGATTTGTGTTAAAGAATTTAGTCATATCCATATTGTCTTCTCTATTAAATTCACTCATATATATTCCATGTTATGTGATACACTAGTGCCTACATTCATTAGGTCTTACTATATTAAAGACTTCAAATTAATCTTGGATCTGAATTGGACTCAATGTAAATTGTTGGTTAGATTGGATTGTTGATTTATCAATTGGTTTATAAATCCTTATATATTAGCTTACTTTGTTGGCATTATGATTCAAGTGTTGTCCTTGATGGCAACTCACTCAGAGGATGGTACAGGTGCTCAGAGGTTGGTACAGGTAATGGCAACTTAATCAGAAGACAGATCTTAGTACAGCATGCCAAGGAAGTTCATATACGCATGTTCGTTAAGCCCAAGTCGCGTGTACACGCTAGTTGGATTCAGAAAAAGCGCGTGTATGTGGAAAAGTATCTTTGGTCCATGGTTGTTAGTCCTTGGAAGTTGTGCCTATGATTTCGGACCATTGTGTCTCGACGGGCGTGTCGATCCCTAGTTTTGAAGTTGATGGTATTGTGTTACTATGGTTTTGGCTCTTGGTATTGAGCTAGGCCTAAGACTATATAAGGAGAAGAAGATCATTAGGCAAGATTATCTTTCGACAAGGCTTGAATATCTAAGAGAGAAAGAGATCTGATATGCAGGTTCTGGGTTGCTTGATCTAAGCCAAGGAAAGATCACATCGGTTGATGGAAGACTAGATCTAAGGATAGATCGGGATCTAATGGTTTGAAATGCACTATCATGATATGGTTGATTATGCGTATTTCTAGATCTGCATATTGTCGCAATGTTATGTTCTGGGTCTAACTAATGTCTGGTACAGCTGCAAATTGAGAAAGTTTATTTTTAGATCTGTACGCATATTGGTTTCGGTAAAAGCGCGTGTATACGCGGGTTTTGCTCATTGAAGTAGCGTATATCTTTTGAAGCTTGATTTTGGGTTTACAGTGGGGTCTGACTGTTATTGCAGAGTTCTGTAGTCTGCTCTGTGTTCTGGTAACTGGTGATTGACAGGGTTCAGTGGTTCAGTGATTCAAAGTTTGGTTGTTTTATGCTTCAATGATCTATTGTGGAAATTGAATGAATTGTGGTCTTCAGATTGTAATGTTGTGCTTCAGGAATATCCAAGTCTGAAAATGTATGAAAAGTGATACCTGAAAGAAAGAAGATTGTAGGACAGCACCTACGTACTAGTATCTTGGATAGTACAAGAGCAAAGGGGGTTGGAGCTCCCTTCCAAGGAAGTTTGGAGAACGAGAGAAGGTTGTAGCCTTCTGCAGGTTGTAGCCTGCGTACTGGTATAAGGCTGCACCAGTACAAAAGATTGTAAACTGAAGTTTCATATTAAAGAAAGATAGAGACAACTTGCAGCAGGTGGTTTTCACCCACATTGGGTTTCCACCTTATATCTTGGTGTTCATGTGTGTGGCTTTTGATCTGTTCTGTTATACTGCACATGTTTACTGTTAATGTGGTGAATAATGTCCTGATGCACTTAACTGAAGAATAAGCTAACTAAATTGTGAGTTTTCTTCTTATACGCTGTTTTACTTAGTCACAGTAGCGTGTACACGCTGGTTCACTTAACTGAAGTAGCGTATATGTTTCTGAGCATTGAAAAAGTTTGATTGATCTGATAATACTGATTCACCCCCCCTCTCAGTATTATTTCCAACATACTTTTGATCCGAACTTAAACATGAATGAAAAAAGTTACACATATAACCATAAATAGAGAAATGCAGCTGAAATAACACATCATTTCATTAATATCAAAATACTGAAATATGCTTACAAATAGAATGGAAAAAAACTAGCTCAGGTGATGGTATCTTATCTCTGATAAGAGATGTGGTGGCTACATGCCTATGAAATGTGTTACAATGAGGCTCAAAGGCCTATTTATTATTGAGAAATAATGGAAAACCCTAAACATCCAAAAACCTAACCCTAGGAGATGAAGCATCAAAACTGTGGGCCATGTTTAGATAAAGTGGTACTTCAACTTCATAGGGTCGTATCTTTGGCATACAATCTTCGTTTGGCTATCATAATAACGTGTTTCGAATATCTCAAAGAGGAGGCTAAAAACAGATGGCCATGATGGTTTAAGGCATTTTTTGTCTCTCCTTTTTCCCTAAAAACGTCGTTTAGGGCCTCAAAACAGCGCCGGAAGTTCAGGACCCGAAAACTGCCAAAAATAGTAAAGTTTGCTACAATTAAGGAAACCAAAAAATTGAAAGAGATAATGTTGGGGGTCCAAGTGGAATAGGAGTGTGGCCACAATATCCACCTGGATCATTCCTCCCCCCTTAGGAAGTAATGATCCCCATTGCGTTGAGTGCCTCCATGAGATGGGGAAACTACTATTGAACTTGGTCCCTAGTGAGCAACTTGCCTTGGTGAAGGAGTTTTCCAGCTTTGACAACCCGATATATTTGGATCTTCTATCGGTGAGTGCTATTGATCTTTGTGTCCATGATCTGATCAGTTATGGTATGTTCCATGCATTTTGGTTTTAGCTCTATTGGTGTGATTTGTTCTGCAATGTCGGATGTGTCCAACAATGGTGGAAAGTATGGCCGAAGGCAGTCTACATTGAACACTGGGTGCAGACCAAGGAATGGTGGAATGCTAAGCTTGAAGGCATTGTCCCCTATAGCCTTGGTGATGGTGTATGGCCCATATCAGAGTTGGTGAAGCTTGCAGTTGGGTCCAGTGAGGCACTCCTTCTGCAAATGTAGCCAAACTTTGTCGCCCACTTAGAACTTGTGTGGCACCTGATGCTAATCATGTCATTGCTTGTACTTAGAATTGGCTTTGTCCAATATATCATGGACCTACTGGAAAATGTGTTGAATGTTCTCAATGAGATTGTTAGCCCTGTCAGCTTCGGACTGGACATGAGCTGAATCTTCCTGAGTAGCTACAAAAGTATGGCCACATCAATGGGACATAATGGTTGAAATCCCAGCCCCTACCTAAAAGGAGTTGTGGCCCATTGAGTTGTGGAGAGATTTTTTGTAGTTGTGTTGGAAATAGGGGAGGATTTCATCCCATGTGTTTGGATGCTTCGATTTGTACATGCGCAAAATGTGTACGATCATCCTGTTGACAACTTCTGTTTGACCATCAGTTTGGGGATGGAAAGTCATGGGCTTAGTGAGTTTGGTATTGGTCCAGGAGGCTCCAGAGAGACACACAAGACAAAGATGGCTCAAAGATAAAAGTGTTTGGATTGTGCTCTAACCAGGACCAAATCGAAGACCTCGTCGTCCTGATCGTGGTGGTGCAAATGGCTCGTCAAATCAAGCTCGTATGCAAAAGATAGAGCTCTTCAAAGTTTGACATGACAGGGGAAAAATGGGGCCCACAGTATGCCACATGGCATCCCAGTAAGAAAATGAGACCCACATGGCATCCCATCAGCCATTGACACTTGGTGTTTTCTTATTTGTCTCCTAAACTGCATAAGAGAAAAAATCATGGGAAACGGTTATTCATTTTAATATATAGTTATTAATATAACTATATAAAAGCAACAAACCCTTTAAAACCCCAAAAGTCACATTAAGACATGGTTTCGAGATCAGCGGCAACAAACCCTGCCGAACCCTTTTAAACCACTTATCGTAATAATCGCATGAATATATATATATATGGGATCGGGATCGGTGGCAATAACCTCCACCGAACCCTCCTCCATATATCCCGCATATATATTATGCCATATAAATATTAACGACCCAACAAAACATATATATATATATATATATATATATATATATAGAGAGAGAGAGAGAGAGAGAGAGAGAGAGAGATCGCATACATTATATGCATATATGCCGATACAAAATCGCCACGCCGATCGCCAATTGCGACATCGCTGATATATATATATATATATATATATATATATATATATATATATATATATATATCGGCGTAACCCCGATTAGGGCGCTAATACCCCTATCGTGCCGACCGCCGATAAGTGATGATCGCCGATATAGCAGAGAAGACCCGAAAATCGGGCCGATATATGCGCTAGCGGCCATTTTAGTCGTCAGTTACAACTGCCAACTACCGACTATGATTTATGCGAATTGTTATATGCGCCGATGTGGATTAATGCTGGTTTTAAGGGGACTGCCGCCCCTATTTCAAATACTTTATGGTTGTTAAAAGGTTCATATATGGAAGAGGTGGGATTTGATCCCCTGACCTCTCCTCAACCATCCGCCTAATATTACCGATGCGCCAACTACTCCCATTGGGAAATCCGCCAATGGAATTTTATTTAAACTCATACTTTCAACTTTGCATGCAGTTCGAGATAGGGAGAGGCTGCGGGCATGGATTTTGAGGCAGAATGCAAGCACGAATTTCAAGGCAGATTAATTAATATTTTAATGCAAGAACCATGAATTTTGCAGGAGGGCAAAATTCTCACTTTGTCAGAATTTGACAAGTTTTATATGGTTTTTACACCTCTCATCGCCATGAACACAATGGTGTTGTTCGTTTCTTCATCAGAGGTCTGCATTTTCCAATCAGTTCCAGAATGCACATGGAACCATGATTTTAGCAAAAACAGGGAGCGGAACCATGAGCCATGAAATTTTCCCAGGGAGGTAAAATTTTGACATTTCAGAATATAGTCAAGTTTATACTTGTTTTTCATGGTTTTCCATAGGGATCACAATGGAGCGATCAAATTCGACATCTGAGTTGCAAATTTACAGTCCATCCATGGAACAGAATCTTTAAGGAATCCCAGGGGAATCTAGAAGATTCCTTGAGCCCAGAATTCTCAACTTCTAGAATTCGAATTTTGGACAGTTGATTCAGCACTACTCAACGCCCCAAAGCTGATGGTGGCTTTAGATTTCTTATTCTCTCATTTCTTCTTCTCGTCAATTTTCCAAGTGCTAGTGCAGATGTCCACATTCTTCTGCGAGCAACCATCTTCATGAGATTGATGCCTTGAGGGCAATGGTCCAAACAGCTTCAACAGTGAGACATCCACTTCTTCAGATGGCCCTTGGTTGTGAGATATATGATGTTCTCATGTACTTCTTCTTTTTGCATTATGTTGTACAGATCCATGATTGATGTTGATGCACAATCTTGTTTATTTCATGTTGTCATGATTCTTTGCTTCATGTTATGCGGAATCTTTTTATGTGATGTACTTTCTGTCATAACTTATCATGTTATGCATTTATATCCCTTTTTGTATGTTGTTGGGATACTCTTGTGGTCGTCATGTATGTGTTTTGCTTTGACATCCCTTTTGTGCCATGTTGGCAGGATGTGCACCATGCTTGTTTTTGTGTCATACTGATAGGAATCTTTTGATTGAGAGTTCTAGTTGTGGAACATATCTTAGAGCCACTCCTGCATGAGGGCATTCTTCCTTGTATGATCGAGACATCATCTCGGTGTACATCACCTTATTGACAACACATAATGCAGCGGCCTACACCATCTTAACACCGAGGCCCAGAGACGTAGTCCCTCCTGGACGAACTCTGTTATCAACGGATTTTGTTTTCATGTGCTGATGATTGTTATGTTCCTCTTCTTTACAGAATGCAACTATATTTATTAATGTTATTTTAAAATTCAATTTTAACACATCATGAAAGTAAAAGGTCTTGGAAAGGTCCTTATTCACACCCGGACCTGGATCAAGTGGTATCAAAGAAAGTCTTAACGTTGATGTGAATTGTAGTGTGAACAATGACAGAGGATGAAAGAGCAATGTACGAGACCATGCTTAACATTTCCAAGAAGGTGGAAATTATGTATAAAATTCCACAGAAAGAAACAGAGGAAAAGGAGCGATTACAGCTTCAGTTGAAAGCCACAAAAGAGGCCATGAAAGAACTGAAGCAAGACAGACATAATCTTCAAACAGAGAATGATGAATTGAAGATGCGCCTACATGAAGAGAAAGAAGAGAAGCAGAGTTTGCTACTACAGCTGCAAGCAAAGGACGAGGCCTTGGAAGAGCTGCAACGAGACCCATCAAAGTAGAGGAATTACCCCGTCAGGTAGGACTTGGGTATGTCAGGAAAAAAGTTGGGGAATGCGATCCACCAACAACAAATGATGAGAAACCCTCATCAATTCTTTCCAAATCGAAAGAGAAGGTAAAAAATGTTGATTTCCTTTCGATTTCATCTTCTGATAGTATGATTTCTGGTGGAGATTTGGAGATCTCGATTATAGGGGCAAACATGAGGCTCCTTAAAAAGACAAGGCACGAGGAGAAAGAACTTGGTGCTAATAACCAAGGCATGACTCAACCTTTGGAGGTTATGCATGAACCTCGATTTGCAGGCTCGAGGTACACTAAAGGAGAGTGCTCAAAGGTGTCAGAGTCATCCGAGACATCGTCGAGGAGAGAGAATGATGGGAAAGGATCCCCATCATCCCATGGCAGTTTCCATTGCAGGGAGAGAGCTGAGGCAAGCTATCATCGCCATACTGACATCAAAGATAGCAAAGTAAGGTATAATCACTTTCAATCTCCGAATGTTCATTTTGATTACGATCATTTTGTTAATAATGAACGAAGACAAAGGCATCAAAAAACATGCAATTTTTGTGGTTTACCTAACCATACCTTTTCCAAGTGTGGGAAAAGAATGGCAGCACTCATGAGGCGTGAAAGACCCTCTCAACCGCATGAAAAGCAACAGGTTAAGCAGGTATGGAGGAAGAAAGCCTACTGCAATCATTGCTACAGAAATGGCCATCAGACAGCCACTTGCTGGAAGCTCCATCCATAGCAGCGCTTTAAAGACAAAGCATCGGTGCGTGAACCAGGAAGAGCAGTTGTTCGAATTGCAAAACCACCTCAGGGAGGTGACCCATTCACATTGATCAGTGAAATTAGGTTTTTTTGACCTCTTGTCATGTAAATCATTTGTTTCATTTTAAAGTGTAAAAGTGATAATGTGTTTCCCATCACTTGGTCAGCAGCAATGATGTTTGGTCATGTTTTGAGTCGTATTTTAAGTTGCATGTTAAAACTCTGAAAATGATGTTATGTTTCCATCACTTGTCAAAACAATAGTGTTTGGCCTTATGAATGTAAATCATGTGTTGCAGTGATGATGTGTTTTCCATCACTTTTTGAAGCAACCATGATGAGTTGGCCTTGTTGTAATAGCTGGGGTATTACGTCCATCTTGTTGTAAGTTGACCACTAAGGATGTGTTATAAAATCGTGGCAAGTATGGGACGTTTGGGTCTTTACTTTGGTCATGTTATTCAAAGCATTTGATTTGAAAAACAATGTACTACAGGCTGCAAAAGCAGCAGGTGTCGGTTCGTCGCTTAAGGCTCCGAAGAACAAAGGTGAAGGAGATGGAAGCGAGACCTTTTCAGGACGCTTGTGATGTGGACAGGGTGCAGATAGAGATGTAGATTATTTTTTATGCTTTTGGAGGACCAAAAGCTCCTCAGTGGGGAGGATTGATCCAAGAGGCTCTAGAGAGACACACAGGACAAAGATGGCTCAAAGATCAAAGTATTTGGATTGTGCTCGAACTAGGATCAGATCGAAGACCTCGTCATCCTAATCGTGGTGGTGCAAATGGCTCGTCAAACCGAGCTCGTATGCGAAAGATAGAGCTCTTCAAAGTTTGACATGACAAGGGAAAAATTGGGCCCACAGTATGCCACATGGCATCCCAGTAAACAACTGGGACCCACATGGCAGCCCATCAGCCATTAACACTTGGCGTTTTCTTATTTGTCTCCTAAACTGCATAAGAGACAAAATCATGGGAAATGGTTATTCATTTTAATATATAGTTATTAATATAACTATATAAAAGCAATAACCCCTTTAAAACCCCAAAAGTCGCATTAAGACATGGTTTCAGGATCGGTGGCAACAAACCCCGTCGAACCCTCCTCCATATATCCCGCATATATATTATGCCATATATATATTAACGGCCCAACCAAACATATATATAGATATATATATATATATATATATATATATGGCATAACCCTGATTAGGGCGCCGATACCCCCACCGTGCCGAACGCCGATAAGTGATGATCACCGATATAGCAGAGAAGACCCGGAAATCGGGCCGATATATGCGCCAGCGCCCATTTTAGTCGTCAGTTGCAACTGCCGACTACAATTTATGCGCACTGTTATATGCGCCGATGTAGATTAATGTGGGTTTTAAGGGGACTACAGCCCCTATTTCAAATATTTTATGGTTGTTAAAAGGTTCATATATGGAGCAGACGGGATTTGATCCCCCGACCTCTCCTCAACCATCCACCTAATATTACCATTGCGCCAACTACTCCCATTGGGAAATCCGCCGATGGAATTTTATTTAAACTCAGACTTTCACCTCTTCACGCAGTTCGAGACAAGGAGAGGTTATGGGCACATATTTCAAGGTAGAATGCAGGCATGAATTTCAAGGTAGATTGATTAATGTTTTAATGCAAGAACCATGAATTTTGCAGGAGGGCAAAATTCTCACTTTGTCAGAATTTGACAAGTTTTATATGGTTTTTAAACCTCTCATTTCCACGAACACAATGGTGTTGTTCATTTCTTCATCAAAGGTCTACATTTTCCAGTCAGTTCTAGAATGCACGTCGAAGCATGATTTCAACAAAAACAGGGAGCGGAACCATGAGCCATGAAATTTTCCCAAGGAGGTAAAATTTTGACATTTCAGAATATAGTCAAGTTTATACTTGTTTTTCACGGTTTTCCATAGGGATCACAATGGAGCGATCAAATTCGACATCTGAATTGCAGATTTACAGTCCATCCATGGAACAGAATCTTTAAGGAATCCTGGGGGAATCTAGAAGATTCCTTGAGCCCAGAATTCTCAACTTCTTAGAATTCGAATTTTGGATAGTCGATTCAGCACTACTTAACACCCCAAAGCTGATGGTGGCTTTAGATTTCTTATTCTCTCATTTCTTCTTCTTGTCACTTTTCCAAGTGCCAGTGTAGATGTCCACATTCTTCTACGAGCAGCCATCTTCATGAGATCGATGCCTTGAGAGCAATGGTCCGAGCAGCTTCAACAGTGAGACATCCACTTCTTCAGATGGCCCTTGGTTGTGAGATATATGAAGTGTTCATGTACTTCTTCTTTCTGCATTATGCTGTACAGATCCATGATTAATGTTTGTCTAGTCAATTTAACGTCTTAAATTACTCTACATAAATTATCAATCCGGGTATCGTAAACTGATGAAGTGTGGTGCACCATATGTGCTTAGTTAACCTTTTCTTACTTCGTTGTTTTATAGTTTATGTTGTTTTTGGGTTTTTGTTCTTGTTGATCTCCTAAAGTGTCTAATGCAAATGGAAATCCTATTCTAAGGTCTTAAAAATACTTTTAAAGGTCAAGTATGGATAGAGATTTCAAGACAAGGTTTATGTCCCTTATGGTAACTTCCAAAACTTAGCGCTTCAAAAGATCTCAAAATGTGTTACTGATCAAATCAGTACTTGAACAAAAGTGTAAATATGCAGCTACTTAAATCAAACAAAAGATAAAATATTGATCATGAAATCATTGTCTCTGTTGTTTATCTAAATACATAAATAAAAGTTAAGCTAATGCACTCAAACAAATAAAAAACTGCAAACTAATAAAAGTAAAATCAATTCACTTCATTCATAGTCTGATAGCTCGCCAGGTAGTCTAAGCTATGGCTTTAGGAGATAACGTCAATGATATGAGGAATTTGATATCTAATTGCAGAAAAATAAAGCTAAAATCAAATCACATCATTCATAGTCCGATAGCTCGCCAGGTAGTCTAAGCTATGGCTTTAGGAGATAACGTCAATGATATGAGCAGTTTGATATCTAATTGCAGAAAATTAAAACTAAAATCAAATCACATCATTCATAGTCTGATAGCTCCCCATGTAGTCTAAGCTATGGCTTTAGGAGATAACGTCAATGATTATGAGCAGTTTGATATCTAATTGCAGAAAAGTAAAACTAAAATCAAATCATATCATTCATAGTCTGATAGCTCGCCATGTAGTCTAAGCTATGGCTTTAGGAGATAACATCAATGATATGAGGAATTTGATATCTAAACTAACTAACAAAGCAAATGAATAAGACTGAAATCAAAGCATAACTGAATTTGAAAAGTTAAAAAAACAAAGTCAACAGAGAGGCAAATCTCATGTCACTATTTGATGCAAAAACATGTAAAGAAAAACTAATCGATAGTCAACCGGTTGAACACACTTACAGGAATTAAAATTGCATGAATGGAAAATATAATCTATCAAACTTGAAAGCAATCAAATGACATAATGAAATCAAAACAAAATTACAAAATGAAATCTACTCTACCTTACATTCTAATATGCTCCATGACATCTACTTCACATCTCCTTCCATGTTGAGAACATCAAAGCTTTATTCAAATTCTTCAAAATTACAAAGTACAACAAAGCTCTCTAAATCTTTCCAAAGCCATCTCACAAGCTAACAAGCTTAAGAACTAACAAGCTAAGACTAAGAACTCATAAGCTAACAAATGAAGGAGAGAGATCTCCAATTTATGCAAAAAGATGAGAAGCTGTCTCATTAATGAGAGTCCATGAATCTCTCCCTCTACCTCTAGAGTCCTAATCAAAATAGGAACTAATAAGACACATGTCTTCTTAGTGTTTCAATACAATTAGGAGATGTGACACATATCCTCATGATCCCATGATTCTTTCCACTCAAATTAGAATTTGGCCTTAGAGTGTCACATAAGGGTCTTCTAGAAACCTCCTTTTGACCTACACATGTCAACAATCTCAACCCACTTGTTAGGTATAAGCATATGCACATTATTTTATAATCTTTAACCAGAAATTCACTTAAAAAGGCTAAGAATTAATAAAGTTTGGAAAAATATAAATGTGGCCCAATGATAATGAAAGTGGGATGAATGTAGTGACGTAGTAGTGAAATGGAGGTGATATAATGAACATAATAGTGAAAGTGTAATGGAAATGAATGACATTTTCAAGAGCAAACATACCCCTCAACTAAAGCTATTGCATGTTCTCATGCAATATATATTACATTAACTCTTTTGATCCTTGATCTTTGGCTTAACTTTGCATGATATCATTTGATAACTTCATATTTTTGTAAAGTGTTTTACTTGAATTGCAACATGGTTGGTTCTTGTGTTACAACCAAATTTTTTTTTTGTTGTTGCATTCTATTTTAATCTTTGATCTTTGCATAATGATATTTTGATTATTGTTGTAAAGTATATCTTTATTGGATTGCATAATGGTTGGTTCTTGTGTGACAACATGATTTTGTTGTATCCAATTTCTCCTTTAAGCACTTTTTGAAAAGCCATTGTATGCTCATAATAACAATGTAATAGTTAATATATGTTGAAAGTATGTGGGCTCCTGAATATGATATGGACATGGCAAGATATGAATATGAATGTATTCCCCCTCTCCCCCCCCCCCCAACTGATGGTATTGGCAATTTTATGAAATGAGGAAGAGAAATGTTTTTCCAACAATTATCATTCTAGCTTTTTATGGAATTCTATGGTCAAAAGTTAGAAAATGACGTACCTTAACTTACCCTTTGGAATGGATGAGTTGTATATGTGGTGGCTGAAAAATTCTAATCATATTCTTCTTCAAGTGGCTGAACAAGAGGAGTCATGGATAAAGAGATAAGATGACTTTTTATTGCTTCTACTAAAACTTGCTGAAGCTGCTCCAAAATGCGGAAAATAATAGTCTTCATGTCTTCAAAACTCATTGGCACAATTCCTACTATGTGAAAAAAATGTTCTGATGTCGAACATAGCAGGAAATTTTTGACTTAGTGGCCATTAATGGATGCCACTAGTCAACATGAGAACTCTCACCATTGATGACAATGAGAGTCAAGATGCCCAAACACATCTTGCTAGGTACGAATGAATTTTCCGATGTCGAGTCACCCAGAAGATATGACGAACAAGGGACATTAATGTATTCCCATTGTTTTTCAGCATGAGAAATTGCCATTAAGGCATGCAAGCCTCAAGGTGTCTTTACAAGAAACTTAGATTCAAAGGATTATGGACTCAATAATTTGCATTGAGGCAGAGCTTATTTGCGAAATGAAAATGACAGGAAATGAAAGATGAAAATGGAAGATGGAAATGGAGAGTAGAAATGGCAATGGGCAATAAGCATGTGAATGAGCTTCTTGCTTTTATTTGTGGGTTATGAATGGACAAAAAGAGATGGAAAGTGTATGTGAATGTAAATGGAAAATATGAAGTGAAATGAGGTGAATGGTTTATTATGAGGTATGGATGTAATGGAAACAATAGTATCTGAAATTTTTTCTAGTGTTTGGATTTGATTTTGCATCACCATATTTCCTCTTTGTTTCTGATCATCCTCTTATGAAACAAATTGGTCTCTTAGAGACACTATTCTCTTGTAGTCATTTGTCCTTCCTCCTAGAACCTGCAAAAAAACTAATACTTCTTCTACAATGGAATGTAAGATTATCAAAGGAGAGAGATGATAAATCTTTCTAGTTATGATATTTACACACAAAACTAAGAATTTTTATTAATGAAACAAGTTCTCAAAGGAAAAATCAAAAGAATTTATACCTGTTTTGGAATTAGTGCCTCAAGTTGATGTTGCTTCTTTTCAGCAATTTATTTCATTATTTGCCATTTCAAACTCTAATGATGGATTTCTCATTGTGTAGATCTTGTTGAGATCTTTCCAACGATACTTGAATCATCAAAATCTTATTTTGTATGAGAAAGTTAGGTTGATTTGAACAATGAGGTTTTTCAACTGCGGAATTGGACTTTAGCTGCAGAATGTCGACAGTTTCTGTAGCTAAAAATCTTGAATAAAAAAGTTAGCCATTCATCTTACATCATCAGTCCAAAATTAATCAATACCTTCATAAAAGTGAACAAATAACTTATTCATTTCATTGATTCAAAATTATTATTTTTTCCTTGACATGCGGCGACTTAGTGTGGTGACTTAGTAATAACACACAACTTGACTTCCCTTTGACCGGGGTCTTTTTCATCGAATTGGATCAAATGAATAGGACACCATCCATGTACTGACATTTTCCCAGCTACCCATGTGGCTCGTTTTGTCTCTCGACACTTGTAACCTACAGAAGTAATAAAATGGCTGCGGAATTGCCAGTTAGCTGCGGAATCAGGCTGCATTCTGCAGCTAAAAGACAGCCAACCATTAGTTTTACACATATTTTGGATACTTGTGTCGTGCATAGCTTTTTATCTCTTCCGCACTTTCTTGTGGAGTTTCTGCAACCTTAAAAGTGAGTGATTCATCTTTAAAATGGATATTTTTAGTTGAAACAAAACCAACCAAAATGATATTGATCCCTTCTCTAACTGAAAATGCCAGTGTTACTACACAATAAGCCCCGGGCTTCCCATACAAACAGCAGATAAATTTCAATAAATAATCAAGGATACTAAGGTCATGCTTGATAATAACATAGTTGTTTGGCCTGAGCATGGATTGGACTATTTGTGCAGCTTCATGCTGCAACGATACGCTGTTTTGAATCCAGGTCTGCATATACTGACCCATAGCTCATGTTTTAAGACAACTCCCAGGAATATCCAGGCGATAATTCTAAAAACAATCAACACAACTACCTGCATGGGATTTATTCCACTTTGATACTTCTTATTCCTCTCTAGTAGTTCCAGGCAACCAATGTAATTAGAGGCAATTTTGGGTTTAACTCACAGGAAATATACATGAACACAATGTGAGTGAGTTTTCGAATGGCCTCTACATCGAATGCCAAGAAGCTTCATGCCACGTCTATTAATTGGTTTCATATCCAATTAAGATTGTTGTTAACAGGTGTTACGTCTATTAGCAAAGAGCCATATCCAATTAAAACTGTTGTTAACAGGTGTTACATCTATCAGCAAAGAGCCGTATCCAATTAGAATTGTTATTAATCGGGAAGTGGCAGAGCAGGTGTTAGATGGGTGGCAAAAGGCAGGAGATGTATAATCAGAAAACGGTTAATTATCAGCACACCATTGATTTCAAATCAGAAGCAACTGAAAATCAACTGTCAGTTAATTAATTCAAATCCCGTTTTTTCCTCACGGCTTGCAAAAATGGGCTTCAAAGAACCGAGAAATTCTCCCAAACCACCACGAATTTCTTAAAACAGTTTCTGGGTTATCTAATTGACCCCACTGCTGAAAAAAACCCATGTTTTATTTTTCTCAAATTCATCTCCGTTTGGCCAAAGCATGTATTTGAAGTTTGACATTTTTCAGCTATTACACATTTTTTTGTTTGTAAGGTGTATTACACAGGCGCAATGACAGGGCTGAAGAATTGGGGAAACTAACCATCTCTCATGGCTCTCTAGAAGAAATTAGTCACAGGTTTGTTATCTGAAGATAGAAGAATGAGCCAATCATCGATCCACAGTGAGAATCGTCGATCCATTGTCCTCATGTTTATTCAATATTTAAGATTACCTAATACGGGAACAACTCTTTTCTCTACTAGTTTATTAACAAAGAAACCAGAGAGGAAATGTCAAACGATGACGCCCAACCCACGGGTTGCTAAACAATTGCTGCAGTGGTTGTTTTTAATTCATATTGGTACCTTGGCTTTTTAAAACAACGATTTAATAATTTTGTTGAAGCTTGCAGCTTAGATTGTTTACATTGCAGGTTTTGTAGGCGGTGGAAATCTAAGTGGCAGCAATAATTGTATTGAGCTCATTGATTCATTTTCAGGTTGGGACAATGCCGAGGCCCCTTAATGGAGTTAACATGGATCTACAAATTTTCATTCACCTCCTCATTGTTACCTAATCGCCCTTAATGGAGTTAACATGGATCTACAAATTTGCATTCACCTCCTCGTTGTTACCTAATCGTTTAACATTCGAACCCTTGGTTTTTTCGCATATACAATGCATTTTTTTTTTTTTTGCAGGTTTGTTTCAGGGCCAAGGCTTCAAACAGGAATGCAGATTTTCCTACTGAGGCCATAGTGAAAGCTAGGATTCAAGATAGCCATAGATTGTTTTCCTTTTTTTCTCTGAAATTGTGAAATTTTATAAGAAGGATTAATGATTTTCAATTTCAGGCAGCAAAGACTTCAAGGTAAATGTGCTAAAAACAAGACTTTGACTGAGGTCTTAAGCTGATTTTTTATCAATCTAGGCTGGGTGACTAGGATAGGATCCATGTCGGGACAATTCTGGAGATGCCCATGTGGTCGGTTTCTTCATTGGATGCCTGTAACCTATTAAACCTTGAAATTAGCTGCGGAATTCACAATTAGCTGTGGAATCAGACCACATTCCGCAACTAAGTTGCAAAATCTTATTAAAACAGGATACAAAGTTTTGAGGACCACTACAAAACATAACCAGTCAATCTTGAATAGTTGAACCTATCAAAGCAGTTGGGTTTCATCAATTTTTTTTTTTAAAATCAATTGAAATGATGAAGTTTATTTTGTCTCCTTTTTTTTTTAACATAGCAACTATTTTTCTAATCCTCTAGATCACACAAAGTGCAGGAGGAGAGCATACTCAAGAATTATTAATTTTTTTTTTTACATAACAATCTTTTTTCTGATCCTCCAGATCACACAAAGTGCAAGAGGAGAGCATACTCAAGAATTATTAAATTTTTTAAATGTAATAAATAAGGTCTCCTAATTACACTTCCTTGGAAACGACGCCAAAATGTCTAGTCAATTTAATGTCTTAAATTTCTCTACATAAATTATTAATCCAAGTATCGTAAACTGATGAAGTGTGGTGCACCATATGTGCTTAGTTAACATTTTTCTTACTTCGTTGTTTTATAGTTTATATTGTCTTTGGGGTTTTGTTCTTGTTGATCTCCTAAAGTGTCTAATGCAAATGGAAATCCTATTCTAAGGTCTTAAGAATACTTTTAAAGGTCGAGTATGGATAGAGATTTCAAGACAAGGTTTATGTCCCTTATGGCAACTTCCAAAACTTAGCGCTTCAAAAGATTTCAAAATGTGTAATTGATCAAATCAGTACTTGAACAAAAGTGTAAATATGCAGCTACTTAAATCAAACAAAAGATAAAATACTGATCATGAAATCACTTTCTCTGTTGTTTATCTAAATACAGAAATAAAAGTTACTCTATTGCACTCAAACAAATCAAAAACTGCAAACTAATAAAAGTAAAATCAATTCACTTCATTCATAGTCCGATAGCTCACCGGGTAGTCTAAGCTATGGCTTTAGGAGATAATGTCAATTATATGAGGAATTTGATATCTAATTGCAGAAAAATAAAGCTAAAATCAAATCACACCATTCATAGTCCAATAGCTCGCCAGGTAGTCTAAGCTATGGCTTTAGGAGATAACGTCAATGATATAAGCAGTTTGATATTTAATTGCAGAAAATTAAAACTAAAATCATATCACATCATTCATAGTCTGATAGCTCGCCATGTAGTCTAAGCTATGGCTTTAGGAGATAACATCAATGATATGAGCAGTTTGATATCTAATTGAAGAAAAGTAAAACTAAAATCAAATCACATCATTCATAGTTCGATAGCTCGCCATGTAGTTTAAGCTATGGCTTTAAGAGATAATATCAATGATATGAGGAATTTGATATCTAAACTAACTAACAAAGCAAATGAATAAGACTGAAATCAAACCATAACTGAAATTGAAAAGCTAAAAAACAAAGTCAACAAAGAGACAAATCTCATGTCACTATTTGATGCAAAAACATGTAAAGAAAAACTAATCTACAATCAATCAGTTGAACACACTTACAGGAATTAAAATTGCATGAATGGAAAATCTAATCTATCAAACTTGAAAGCAATCAAATGACATAATGAAATCAAAGCAAAATTACAAAATGAAATCTACTCTACCTTACATTCTAATATGCTCCATGACATCTACTTCACATTTCCTTCCATGTTGAGAACATTAAATCTTTATTCAAATTCTTCAAAATTACAAAGTACAACAAAGCTCTCTAAAGCTTTCCAAAGCCATCTCACAAGCTAACAAGCTTAAGAAATAACAAGCAAAGACTAAGAACTCACAAGCTAACAAATGAAGGAGAGAGATCTCCTATTTATACAAAAAGATGAGAAGCCATCTCATTAATGAGATTCCATGAATCTCTCCCTCTACCTCTAGAGTCCTAATCAAAATAGGAACTGATAAGACACATGTCTTCTTAGAGTTTCAATACAATTAGGAGATGTGACACATATCCTCATGATCCCATGATTCTTTCCACCCAAATTCGAATTTGGCCTTAGAGTGCCACATAAGGGTCTTCTAGAAGCCTCCTTTTGACCTACATATGTCAACAATCTCAACCCACTTGTTAGGTATAAGCATATGCACATTATTTTCTAATCTTTAACTACAAATTCACTTAAAAAGGCTAAGAATTAATAAAGTTTGAAAAATATAAATGTGGCCCAATGATACTGAAAGTGCGATGAATGTAGTGACATAGTATTGAAATGGAGGTGAAATGGAGGTGATATAATGGACATAATAGTGAAAGTGTAATGGAAATAAATCACATTTTCAAGACCCAACAATGTTGATGCACGATCTTGTTTATTTCATGTTGTCATGATTCTTTGCTTCATGTTATGCGGAATCTTTTTATGTGATGTACTTTCTATCATAACTTATCATGTTATGTGTTGAGATCCCTTGTTATATGTTGTTGGGATACTCTTGTGGTCGTCATGCATGTGTTTTACTTTGACATCCCTTTTGTGCCATGTTGGCGGAATGCGCACCATGCTTGTTTTTGTGTCATACTGATAGGAGTCTTTTGATTGAGATTTCTAGTTGTGGAACATATCTTAGAGCCACTCTTGCGTGAGGGCATTCTTCCTTGTATGATCAAGACATCATCTCGGTGTACATCACCTTATTGACAACACATAATGCAGCGACCTACACCATCTTAACACCGGGGCCTAGAGACGTAGTCCCTCCTGGACGAACTCTGTTATCAACGGATTTTGTTTTCATGTGTTGATTATTGTTATGTTCCTCTTCTTTACATAATGCATTTGTATTTATTAATGTTCTTTTAAAATGCAATTTTAACACATCACGAAAGTAAAAGGTCTTGGAAAGGTCCTTCTTCACACCAGGACCTGGATCAAGTGGAATCAAAGCAGGTCTTAATGTTGATGTGAATTGCAGTGTGAACAATGACAGAGGATGAAAGAGCAATGTATGAGACCATGCTTAACATTTCCAAGAAGGCGGAAATTATGTATAAAACTCTACAGAAAAAAATAGAGGAAAAGGAGCGATTATAGCTTTAGTTGAAAGCCGCAAAAGAGGCCATGAAAGAACTGAAGCAAGATAGACATAATATTCAAACAAAGAATGATGAATTGGAGATGCACCTACATGAAGAGAAAGAGGAGAAGCAAAGTTTGCTACTACAGCTGCAAGCAAAGGACGAGGCGTTGGAAAAGCTGCAGCGAGACCCATGTGAGGTAAAAAGTAGTTCTCCATCTTCATGTATGTTTCCTGATGATGATTTCGCTATGTTTGAAAATCATACTACAGGAATTGGCTCCAAAATGCTGAAGAGAATGGGATATGAAGGGAAAGGATTGGGCGTTAATGGCCAAGGAATTGTCAATCCCATCAAAGTAGAGGAATTACCCCGTCAGGCAGGACTTGGGTATGTCAAGAAAGAAGTTGAGGAATGCGATCCACCAACAACAAATGATGAGAAGCACTCATCGGTTCTTTCCAAAACGAAAGAGAAGGTAAAAAATGTTGATTTCCTTTTGATTTCATCTTCTGATAGTATGATGCCTGTTGGAGATTTGGAGATCCCGATTACAGGGACAAACATGAGGCTCCTTACAAAGACAAGGCACGAGTAGAAAGAACTTGGTGCTAATAACCAAGGCATCACTCAACCTTTGGAGGTTATGCATGAACCTTGATTTGCAGGCTCGAGGTACACTAAAGGAGAGTGCTCAAAGGTGTCAAAGTCATCTGAGACATCGTTGAGGAGAGAGAATGATGGGAAAGCATCCCCATCATCCCATGGCAGTTTCCATTGCAGGGAGAGAGCTGAGGCAAGCTCTCATCACCATACTGACATCAAAGATAGCAAGGGAAGGTATAATCATTTTTGATCTTCGAGTGTTCATTTTGATTATGATCATGTTGTTAATAATGAACGAAGACAAAGGCATAAAAAAAATGCACTTTTTTGGTTTACCTAACCATACCTTTTCCAAGTGTTGGAAAAGAATGGCAGCACTCATGAGGCGTGAAAGACCCTCTCAACTACATGAAAAGCAATAGGTTAAGCAGGTATGGAGGAAGAAATCCTACTGCAATCATTGCGATAGAAATGGCCGTCAGAGAGCCACTTGCTGGAAGCTCCATCCAGAGCAGTGCCTTAAAGACAAAGTGTCGGTGCGTGAACCAGAAAGAGCAGTTGTTTGACAAGCAAAACCACCTGAGGGAGGTGATCCATTCACATTGATCAATGAAAAATGTTTTTTTTTGACTTGATGTCATTTCATGGTCATTCTTTTGTAAATCATTTGTTGCATTTTGAAGTGTAAAAGTGATAATGTGTTTCCCATCACTTGGTCAGTAGAAATGATGTTTGGTCATGTTTTGAGTCCTATTTTGAGTTGCATGTTAAAACTCTGAAAGTGATGTTATGTTTCCATCACTTGTAAAAAAAATAGTGTTTGGCCTTATGAATGTAAATCATGTGTTTCAATGATGATGTGCTTTCCATCACTTTTTGAAGCAACCATGATGAGTTGGCCTTATTGTCATAGCTAGGGTATTATGTCCATCTTCTTGTAAACTTGACCATCGAGTATGTGTTATAAACTCGTGGCAAGTATGGGATGTTTGGGTCTTTAGTTTGGTCATGTTATTCAAAGGATGTGATTTGCAAAACAATTTACTACAAGATATAGAAGTAGCAGGTGTCGGTTCATCACTTAAGGCTCCGAAGAACAAAGGTGAAGGAGATGGAAGCGAGACCTTTTCAGGACGCTTGTGATGCGGACAGGGTGCAGATAGAGATGCAGATTATTTTTTATGCTTTTGGAGGACCAAAAGCTCCTCAGTGGGAAGGATTGATCCAAGAGGCTCTAGAGAGACACACATACAAAGATGGCTCAAAGATCAAAGTGTTTGGATTGTGCTCGAACCAGGACTAGATCAAAGACCTCATCGTCCTGATCGTGGTGGTGCAAATGGCTCATCAAATCGAGCTCGTATGCGAAAGATAGAGCTCTTCAAAGTTTGACATGACAGGGGAAAAATGGGGCCCACAGTATGCCTCATGGCATCCCAGTAAGCAAATAGGACCCACATGGTAGCCCATCAGCCATTGACACTTGGTGTTTTCTTATTTGTCTCCTAAACTACATAAGAGACAAAATCATGGGAAATGGTTATTCATTTTAATATATAGTTATTAATATAACTATATAAAAGCAATAATCCCTTTAAAACCCCAAAAGTCGCATTAAGACATGGTTTTGGGATCAGCGGCAACAAACCCCGCTGAACCCTTTTAAACCACTTATTGCAATAATTGCATGAATATATATATGGGATCGGGATCGGCGAAAATAACGTCCGCCGAACCCTCCTCCATATATCCCGCATATATTATGCCATATATATATTAACAACCCAACCAAACATATATATATATATATATATATATATATATATATCGAATATATTATATATATATATATATATATATATAGCAATATATATTGTGACATCGCCAATACATTATATATATATATATATAATATATCGCATATATATATATTTATATATATATATATATATATATATATATATATATATATATATATATGTATATATATATCGGTGTAACCCCAATTAGGGCGCCGATACCCCCCCCCCGCGCCCGTGCTAACCGTCGATAAGTGATGATCGCCAATATAGTAGAGAAGACCCGGAAATCGAGCCGATATATGCGCCAGTGCCCATTTTAGTCACTGGTTGCAACTACCGATTGTCGATTGCGATTTATGTGCACTATTATATGTGTCGATGTGGATTAATGTAGGTTTTAAGGGGACCGCCACCCCTATTTCAAATATTTTATGGTTGTTAAAAGGTTCATATATGGAAGAGGCGAGATTCGATCCCCCGACCTCTCCTCAAACCATCCGCCTAATATCACTGATGCACCAACTACTCTCATTAGGAAATCCGCTGATGGAATTTTATTTAAACCCAAAATTTCACCTCTGCACGCAGTTCGAGATAGGGACAGGTTGCGGGAACGGATTTCGAGGCAGAATGCAGGCACAAATTTCAAGGAAATTAATTAATATTTTAATGCAAGAACCATGAATTTTGCAGGAGGGAAAAATTCTCACTTTGTCAGAATTTGACAAGTTTTATATGGTTTTTACACCTCTCATTGCCATGAACACAATGGTGTTGTTCGTTTCTTCATCAAAGGTCTGCATTTTCTAGTCAGTTCCAGAATGCACGTGGAACCATGATTTCAGCAAAAACAGGGAGTAGAACCATGAGCCATGAAATTTTCCCAAGGAGGTAAAATTTTGACATTTCAGAATATAGTCAAGTTTATACTTGTTTTTCATGGTTTTCTACAGGGATAGAAATGGAGCGATCAGATTCGACATCTGAGTTGCAAATTTACAGTCCATCCATGGAACAAAATCTTTAAGGAATCCCGTGGGAATCTAAAAGATTCCTTAAGCCCAAAATTCTCAACTTCTCAAAATTCGAATTTTGGACAGTCGATTCAGCACTACTCAATGCCACAAAGCTGATGGTGGCTTCAGATTTCTTATTCTCTCATTTCTTCTTCTCGTCACTTTTCCAAGTGCTAGTGTAGATGTCCACATTCATGTGCGAGCAACCATCTTCATGAGATCGATGCCTTGAGAGCAATGGTCCGAGCAGCTTCAGCAGTGAGACATCCACTTCTTCAGATGGCCCTTGGTTGTGAGGTATATGATGTGTTCATGTACTTCTTCTTTCTGCATTATGTTGTATAGATCCATGATTGATGTTGATGCAGGATCTTGTTTATTTCATGTTGTCATGATTCCTTGCTTCATGTTATGCGGAATCTTTTTATGTGATGTACTTTCTGTCATAACTTATCATGTTATGCTTTGAGATCCCTTGTTGTATGTTGTTGGGATACTCTTGTTGTCGTCATGCATGTGTTTTGCTTTGACATCCCTTTTGTGCCATGTTGGCGGGATGCGCACCATGCTTGTTTTTGTGTCATACTGATAGGAGTCTTTTGATTGAGAGTTATAGTTGTGGAACATCTCTTAGAGCCACTCCTGCGTGAGGGAATTCTTCCTTGTATGATCGAGACATCATCTCTGTGTACATCACATTATTGACAACACATAATGCAGCGGCCTACACCATCTTGACACTGGGGCCCATAGACGTAGTCCCTCCTGGACGAACTTCGTTATCAACAGCTTTTGTTTTCATGTGTTGATGATTTTTATGTTCCTCTTATTTACAGAATGCAGTTGTATTTATTAATATTCTTTTAAAATTTAATTTTAACACATCATGAAAGTAAAAGGTCTTGGAAAGGTCCTTCTTCACACCCGGACCTGGATCAGGTATCGAGCATCGACCATAGACTTGACCAAAATTCACTTAGGATTTTGTTGTCCCGATTAAAGACAATGGACTATGGGATCCCAAAGTGTACCCACACTCACTCAAAGAAGAGCTTGGCGGTGGCCTCTGCTGTGATACTCTTCTTGCAGGCTGCCATAATGGCCATCTTAGAGAAATTGTCGATGACCATGAAAATGTTGTCATTTTCATGCTTAGTAGAAGGAAGGCCCGACAACTAATCCATGAATATGTATTCCCAAGGTAGACTTGGAGTAGGCAGAGGAGTATATAGGCCTTGCTTCTTGATGGTTGGTTTGGCAATGGCACAGGCAGTGCCCAACATCCTAACGAAGGTTCGGCCAATAAAAATACTTCTGCAGTACTGCCATTGTTTTCTCTACTCTGAAATGTCCAGCGACCCGACTATAGTGCGCCTCTGAAATCATCTTGGCACACTCACTTGAAGGAACATAGATGTATCCTAGGTGGCATAATAGTACATCCTAGAGGTGAAATTTTTTAACTTTCTTACCTTCCAAGAGTGTCCAGTATGTTCTGTTGAATTCTCGATCGCTCTCGTAAAGAGGCAGCCACCCCAAAGTCGCGTGTCCACAGGAGTCGAGCACAGTGATCAGTGCCATGACTTGTGGTCGACTGAGGCAATATGCAACATTATTGGTGTTTCCCTTCTTGTACTTAATGTTAAAATGGAATTGTTGTAGGTATGTAACCATCTAATGGCGATCATTCTGCAACTTCCATTGTGTTTGTATGAACTACAGGGGTTGGTGGTCTGTATGGATGATCATTTCCTTCCCCATAATGTAATGCTTCCATTGACTATAGGCCTACACAATGGAATAAATTTATTTTTCATAAGTGGGATGCTTTTGGACTGTTTCTAAAAGTGTCTCACTATGGTAAGCCACTTTATGCCCCTGTTGAGTAAGAATTGCTCTAATAGCATAGTCGGAGGCATCTGTCTCAATCTCAAATGGTTTTTGCAGGTCTGGTAATGTGAGCATTAGTGCATATCAGAGGCGATGCTTCAACTCGAAAAATTCCTTCTGTTGGGTTTTGGACCAAAAAAAATTTGCTTTCGCTCTACCCTTGGTGACCTGACTTAAAGGCTAAGTGGTATGAGATAACCCCAACACGAAGTTGCAGTAGAAATTGAGAAGATCGAGAAAGTTGTGGAGCTCTGTTGGATTGGTTGGGGCTAGCCAATCAGGAATTAATTGTATCTTGGTTGGGTCCACAAACGCACCCTGCTCATCAATGATGTACCCCAAATATTGAACCTGGGTCATGCCAAAAGTGCATTTCTCCAAATTGGCACACAGATTATGTTGTCTCAGGGTTTGAATGACCTTTCGAATATGGCAGAGGTGCTCTTCCCAACTCTCACTGAAGATCAATATGTCATCTAGATACACCACCATGAATGCATTTGTGAAGGGTCGCAAGATGTCATCCATCAATCTCATGAAGGTTGTGGGGGCATTCATCAACTTGAAAGGCATTACCAACCATTCGAAAAGGCCCTCCTTGGATTTGAAGGCATGCTTCCACACATCGGAGGGTTCGATAAGAACCTGGTGATAACCAAACTTCAAATCAATCTTGCTGAAATATTTGGCCCCCTTGAGCTGGTGCAGAAGGTCATCAATCCGTGGGATTAGGTACTTATTCCAACAGTGATCTTGCTCAGTGCCTGATAGTCAATACAAAGTATCTAAGTCTTGCCCTTCTTCTGCACCAATATAATCAAGCTCCCATAGGGTAATGATCTTTCCTAATGTGCCCTTTCTACAACAGCTCCTGAATCTACCTCTTGATCTCATCGTTCTCCATAATAGAGCGTTGATAGATCGGTCCATTGGGTAGTGGTGCACCCAGGGTCAAATCAATGGAGTGCTTGACCTGACAGTGCAGAGGTATCCCTGTAAGTGAGGTGAAAATTTCCCTGTACTCCTCCACGACCTTGTCCATCTGCTACTACTGTGTGGAGGAGCCCTGTCTGGAAGTAGTGGCCACAACCTTCTTCTTTCCCTAAGGACTAATGATAAGGAAAACAAATTTCTTAGTCTGGGAAATGATCTTACTGCATTGCTTTGCAGTGATAAAAGAGATGGCAGTAAGTCGAGCTACTTCTGATATCTTTTACAACTTATTACCCAAATTAATAATCACATAGCAAGGTCTAGACTCATATACAACATGTCGATTCCATAATTATGGTTGTCCTAATAATACATCACAAACTTCAAGAGGAGCAACATCACGCAGTACCTTCCGTGAAGGGATTGATGTTGTAGGGAAGGAGGCATTGTTGGCTGACACGGAGATCTTATTTTTGGTGAAGCCACCTGATGGTATACAGTTGCGGATGTGTTGTCATTGATAGGCCCAACCACTTCACGACCTCTACTGAAATGAGGTTCTTTTGGCTCCCATTGTTGACAATGAACTGCAATAGATAACCTTTCACCCATATCTGTGGGTGGAAGAGGCATTCCCCCTCCTCTGGGTCTTCAGGCTCATTCTTCTAGATCTTGGTAGTGGCCACAGTGGCACTAGGCTCGGCATCAATGAGCTTCTTCCCTTTGTTATTCCCCTTGTCAGGTCTTGACTCAAAGTCAGAACATGCATCTGATTCAAAATCCTGCAACTTGGCCACCAATGACTGCTTGGACCTGTTATCACCCTAAGAAACTCTCCTAGGTTGTATATCAGAGATGCTCGGGAACATTACAAACTCAACAAAATGTTGGAAAATTGGTGGATAAATGAAAGAAATGTTGCATATTCAAGCTAGATAACCACTTCTACTATGTTTAACCCCAGACATGGGTGAACACCCCCAGACTACAAGGCTTTAGACCACCAATTACTCACAGTTTTAAAGAAAATGTGATAATGGAGAATATTGACCACACCAGCAGATGCACAGGACCCTATGATGGCCAGTTGCAACCAGTTAAAAGGTCTGTAAATCTATTTCCTAATGCACAGACAGGATGACAGCTCTCTGGCATTAAAACAACAGAAACCTGCATACAAATTCAATGATACAAGCTATATTCTAACACAAAGGTGGGATGACAGCCCCTCTAATGCTAAACATCTACAGCACATGAATAAATGCATAACAGGCATAGCTTGGAACAAAGAAGAAGAAGTGGAAAGTGAGCAATTAATAGCAAAAGAAGCTTGCATTAGCTGAAAATGAAGACCAGACGTTGCAGGTATCATATTAGTTACAGTCTCCAGAAGTTGAAGCCTACAACAAAATAACATTCATCAACCTCATTACATTTTTCTTTTGGGTATATATGGAGGTTGATTACAAAATTGCTCTGTTGTGTTATACGAGGAGGGATCATAATGACCAACAACCATATTAATTCTCTGAAATGGGCTTCTGCTACAATTGTCAGTGTCTTTATAAACAAAATCAACCTTTTCTGATAGTCTGATGTCCTTCTCTGAGCAGGCGGAATGCTGACTGAAAGAAACCATAACTGATAAATACTTTAACTGCTCGAGATTGTCATGTTTCCTTCTCGGCCATTCTGTCATTTAAATGTGGTTGTTGAGGATTTACTGCATCGGGTACAGGTAGGTGACCACCTTGATTCTTTGGCAGCAGAGAGCATTCAGGAGTATTACAGATAGTATGGCAAGGTAGACTTGAACGGAGGAACGAAGCTCCAACGTCGGATCACGCAGATCGACTGTGGGGATCAGTTGATAAGGAGTATCAGGAGGTTATAAAATTGGGATAGACGAGAGCCATCAGATCAGGGCGCGGTGGATCTGATGGCCATCGCGCGAGGAATATGCACTGACGATAACGCGCGGGAGAACGGCAGTTTCAGGATGGGCGGTATTCCCTGCACCGCCCACGGATCAACGGTGGTTTCCGTATGAGGGCGTGCGATCAAATAAAAACACGACGCGTGGCATATGAAAACCACCGCCCCCGTGGGTTAACGTGCGCGCAAGTCGCGCGATCGGGGAAAGCGCCCACCGTTGATGACTCGATGGACGGTCGGATGGCAGAGACATACACGATGTTTAATGTGCGGGGAAAAGACGAAGACCGTTAGATTAAAGCGCGGAAATCAACGGCTATGGTCACGGCAGAAGGTTATATGGGCACGGGTCCATAGGTTAAGCGCTTAGGAACTAAAGAAAAGGGTTATGTAGAGTTTAAACGAATAAAACAGAGGCAGTATGATCTTGGGTCCTGGGAGTTAAAGCAAACAGGTTTATGAAGGATCTTGGAGGAAACTAAGAACAACGGAAGTAATGAGAATATGAGAAAATGAAGGAGGGGGAAGGACAAGATTGTAGCAAGCTTTCTTTTAGCATAATACAACATGGCAAAGCTATCCTTGACCCTCAATTGTTAAAAATTGTAGCAGAGCTAACACTGGCTCCTTCTGGGGATGAGATGCTCCCTGTGAGGTCTTAAGAAACTGCAGGCCAATGCCTTCGTGAAAAACCAGCTTAAAAACATTTGCCTAGTATCCATTAGGAATGGAGTCAAATTAAGCCTACTCCTAAAACTGAAAAAGAAATTGCTTACAACTATTAAGGCTTGAAAACTTAAAACTTTAAAATTACCCATTTGCTAGGCCATCAAAATTGTTGCCTATTATCCGGTTCATCATAGATCAGTAAGACAGGATATATTTGATCCTCTACCTCAAAGAGTTTAGGGCATTTGAGCTTAATAGTAGAAATGGATCAACCTTCATCTCCCTTCTGTGTATTTTCCTCCTTGGATGTTCTTTACAGGAGCCTCTGTACACCTGCTGAATAATCATGACTGTTGTGTACTTGTCTGTGTCTTTTGTAGTCTGCACAACTAATATGAAAGATGCACCATTGTATTCTTGTGCAGGGGACACAGAGACATTTTCTGCTCCTGTATCTTGCTCAAAACAGTCCACATCCGAGTAGGAATTCCAAGACTGTGCATCCTCTTCTTCTGTTATCTGATAAGCTGCCTTTTCAATCTGTGTGGAGGCCATCTGAGCAGGTTTTAGACTATCAAGACTGAGATGATCAGTTTCAGCCTTGAGCATTGAATTTTGTTCTACCTTAGTGTTCAAGGGGCAAATTTGAGGGATTCTCACTTGAGCAAACAGAGGGACAAAAGATGATGGGGAGCTTTTTCTCCCTCTTTGATCACTGGGCCGAGGATGATAGCAGAATGGATAATTTGCAGATCTTTATAATCATGTGAAGATGAGCTAGCATCGAGCACAGATTCTTGGAGGATGAAGGTGCCTTCTGCTGATTGCTGCTGCTGATAAGCTTGTTGTTCTGTAGGCACAACAAACTAACAAGCAGTGCCTCTTGATAATGCTTCTTCATATGCAACTCTGGTTAAGAAGGGGGCATTTCCCTTATCTCCTAAACCCTGAACCTCCTCCTCTTCTTCATACTACACTTCTTCCATGACTATATTCTGTAAAAGGGTCTTCACCCCTTTATCTTCATTTGTAACTTTATTTCTTTGCAAAATCTGCAAATGCTCATTTGCTCCTCTATGTGGATTTGGAGTTGGAAGAGAAAAGGAACAATGAGCTCCTGCTTCTTCAAAATGCTGCTCAGCCTTTAGTTTGGAAACTTCAGAGGCTAAAAACTCAATCATCCTAGTTAATTCATCAATCTCAGGCTCTGAGGATGATGAGGATTCACCTCCCTGTCTTCTCCTTTCAGCATCTCTTCGAGTCTTTCTGCAACAATGATATTTGCTTCTACTTCAAAGGTTGCAGTTGCATATCAGCCAAAGAAGTGCATCTTCTTTCTCTTAATAGCAGGCCGAATTGAGAATCGAAATCATTAGCATAAGTGAGCATAGCAGAAGCAGGGGTAGGTCTTACTTCAGCTAGAATTCTGCTGTACATATGATTGAATCTGATGTTAAATTCAGACAACAGCTCACCATCTTCTCTCTGCAAGTTCCCAAATTCATCATGATAAAATAGCATATTTTTATTATTCCCCCAGTTCTTTAAAAATACGTCATCTAGGGCTTCAATGTCTGCAATGGACCTAGGGGGTAATTTTCTGAACCATTTTCTAGCTTCCCCATCTAGGCTTTAGACAAAAAGCCTCATCTAGACATCCTCTTCATTGATATCCAGGTTATCAGCATATCTGTAAAAGGACTCTAAATGCTCTTCAGCTGTTACTCCTTTTGCACCAGTAAACTTTGGCATAAATTCTTGATAATCTCCTATCGGCATGGCATTCAAAGGGACAGGCAAGACCAGGGGTCCATACCTAGTAGCAACTATTCTTTCTATCTTTGTAAGAGCTTGCTGACTTTCCATGGCTAGGGTGTATGAAAGGATACTGGTGGGCTGATTGGTATGAATCACTAAAGAGTATGACAAAAACAAAGGAATATGATGGACAGCATGGATGCTTCTTTTAACTGAGGTCCTAAAGGGAAATGAATGACTAAGGAGCTTAATGAATCTCTGAAGGTGACTTTCACTAACAGAGATACATGGAACTTTTAAGGCTTACCTGATCTTGGTGCTCCTTACTGCAATTTATTTTCTGCTGAATGATCTTCTCAGGATCAAGCACTGGTTCAGCTGATGATTTCTGAAGATATCTCCGAACATGCCTCACCAACTACACCAGAACTGCAATGTGGAGTCGCCAAAGCTTGGTCTTCCTCCAATGGAGTCGCCAGATAGATGATTACAACCAAAAATTGTGTTCAAACCTTGTCTATCATCAAAGCTTGAAGCTGTGTCGTTCTCCCAGGGAAGCTGAGCTTCAATTCTCCTCTCCCCGGCAACGGCGCCAATTAATGTTATCACCCAAGAAACTCTCCTAGGTTGTATATCAGAGATGCTCGGGAACATTACAAACTCAACAAAATGTTGGAAAATTGGTGGATGAATGAAAGAAATGCTGCATATTCAAGCTAGATAACCACTTCTACTATGTTTAACCCCAGACATGGGTGAAACCCCAGACTACAAGGCTTTAGACCACCAATTACTCACAGTTTTAAAGAAAATGTGATGATGGAGAATATTGATCACACCAGCAGATGCACAGGACCCTATGATGGCCAGTTGCAACCAGTTAAAAGGTCTGTAAATCTATTTCCTAATGCACAGACAGGATGACAGCTCTCTGGCATTAAAACAACAGAAACCTGCATACAAATTCAATGATACAAGCTAGATTCTAACACAGAGGTGGGATGACAGCCCCTCTAATGCTAAACATCTACAGCACATGAATAAATGCATAACAGGCATAGCTTGGAACAAAGAAGAAGAAGTGGAAAGTGAGCAATTAATAGCAAAAGAAGCTTGCATTAGCTGAAAATGAAGACCAGACGTTGCAGGTATCATAGTAGTTACAGTCTCCAGAAGTTGAAGCTTACAACAAAATAACATTCATCAACCTCATTACATTTTTCTTTTGGGTATATATGGAGGTTGATTACAAAATTGCTCTGTTGTGTTATACGAGGAGGGATCATAATGACCAACAACCATATTAATTCTCTGAAATGGGCTTCTGCTGCAATCTCAGTGTCTTAATGAACAAAATCGACCTTTTTTGATAGTCTAATGTCCTTCTCTGAGCAGGCGGAATGCTAACTGAAAGAAACCCATAACTGATAAATGCTTTAACTGCTCAAGGTTGTCCTGTTTCCTTCTCGGCCATTCTGTCATTTAAATGCGGTTGTTGAGGATTTACTGCGCCGGGTACAGGTAGGTGACCGCCTGATTCTTTGGCAGCAGAGAGCATTCAGGAGTATTACAGACAGTATGGCGAGGCAGACTTGAATGGAGGAGGTAGCTCCACCGTCGGATCGCGCAGATCGATGGTGGGGATCAGTCGATAAGGAGTATCGGGAGGTTATAAAATCAAGA